>CM037829.1:20130011-21515844 GCA_021234535.1 Stichopus chloronotus
TGTTACCTAGCCTAACATTTTCCTTCCTGTTGTTATTATAAATCACATCTGTCGAATCTGGTCGTTGACCGTCTATTCATTTGATCAACAACTAGGGGGGAGGGAAATATTCACACTTTCACTTAAAAACTCTGCCCAATGATTTGATGGGATTCCCACTTCTGTTGTCAAACATGTTGCCCAGTCTCTGTAAACCCTACTCACCATCTCTTTAACCTGTTTGATCTACAATACCTGAAAATGTGACGTGTTGTTCGAGTCTTTGAATGGGGTAATAAAGATTCGGTTAATAATTATAGGCCTATTTCAATTTTACTGTGCTTCTCAAAACAAGAGTCTTCAAAGAACCTTGTTGACTCGTCTGTTTTCGTTTTCAGTTACACAGAACCTTCTTTATAATTATCAATTTGGTTTTCTACCCGCTCGTACGACTTCACATGTTATCTGCTATTTTGTAAATCAAGTTAATGAAGCCCCAGATAAAAATCAGTATGTGTCAGGCATTTTTCTAGACTTGTTTTCGAACTTTTATGCATTAGACCATAATACATTATTTAACAAGTTTGATCTCTATGGTATTAGGGGTACTGCTTTGGATTGGTTTAAACGTTAACACTAACAGAGTAACAGATTAACAACCGTTACCAATTTATTGCATTAATAATGTAAGCTTAGCAAACCTGTTATATGCGGTGTTCCTCAGGGATCTATTTTTAGGTCCTTTACTTTTTATTATTTATGTCAATGATCTCCACAGGGTGAGTAACAACTTTTATGCAATTTCTCACGCAAACGACAGTAATCCTTTGTTTCCTTCTAATGCCCTTTGTCGTTTATCAAATACTGTACATAATGACTTTATCGACATTCGCGACTGGTTTTTCTCTAACAAATAATTTTTAAATGTGAAGAAGACAATTTTTGTGATTTTTTCTTCACCCAATAAAAATCTCAATCAAACTGTAAACGGTGTACACCTATGTGGTGTTAATATGCGACGTTTTAATGTAACTAATTTCCCTGGGCTGTTTGTTCACTCGCATTTTACCTGGACTAAAAACATTGAATTTATCAATATGGAAATTCCCAAGGGAATGGGTGTACTCGAAAGTTTTCGACAATTTCTTACTAGAAAATGAATGATTTCCCTGCATAATGCACTTGTACTCCCTTGCCTTAACTATTGCAATATTTTTGGAAGAGCACGTAGCCCACTAGGCTGACGCCCCTAAATTATACTACAGAAGAGGTCTGTGAGATTCATAAACAATGTTGACTATATAGATCCTCCCTCTCCTCTTTCCGCTGGCCTCAACTTTTTTTAATAGCTATGACTTAAATCGCATTCAAGTGGGGATGTTTATGTGTAATTGGCTACACAATAGAAACCCCATCAATTGTTAGAGATCGTTTTAGCTTTTGCTTCACACGGTATCACTACCCCAGTCGTGCTCCGGTGAATCAGCTTTCCACTTCCGTATCTGGTCTTCGCCATTCAGTCCTAGATTTATAGGCGCAAAACCCTGGAATACTCTATATACATATAAGTGTAGTTTGAAATTAAAAATGCCACTACATTTCCCACGTAAGACATACTAACGTTATACAATGTGGAGTTGGACAGGCATCATATCAGACCAAAAACTGAAATTTAAGATTGTGTACAATAACATGGGAGGCCAATGATTTTTCTAGTGCCCCTTCCCAAAATTTGTAAACAAGACATGTCTTTAAACTCTTCACCATCGGCATTTTCATTTCCAACAGTCTTTTCGTTCACCATGGTTTGCCTGTCTGTTTGCAATAGTCTTCATTCAGATGATGGCTATGCTTCTCGTGATGTTCTCAACAGATATTGTGCAAAATGTAACAATCTGTAAAAGACCCAATTGCATGTGACGTGATAAAGTGAGGCGCTCTCATTAGGGGGATAAGCTACTAAATTTAACAAAATTTGAGGAAAGCAAGGCAATATGGCAAAATTTAATTGTACACTGATGAGGTGGCAAATGAATTCAGCTATTAAAAAAGAACCTTTGGAAACGAAAATGTTAATTTTTTCTCCATATACTGTATGATCATTTTAGTACAACAAATTGTGTTGATTTGTGTATAATATTGCCATTCAAAAGCCATTATCCCGATTTATCTTTTTGAGACATTTTTTCTTTCTGATTTCTCTGAAAGACGTAGAATGGGCTAATATGTACCCCATATGATCTCACCACATTACGTGATTACATCTAATAAAGTCCAGACTGAGAAAGTGATGATACTGTTTGAAATTTTGAGATGCATACCATTCACAGCAGTGAGGCTTTGGTCTTCAGCGCATGGCCACAAATCGGCGATGGCCATCTTGGAGGCTCCAGTTCCTCGAGACATGCAAGATGGTTTTGACAAGAATCTCGTAGTATCCTTACATTCCCTGCTTGTTGCCACTACTCCCGGTTTTGCGAGGAGCTAAACCCCGCCCCCTTCCTTCTAAGAAAAGGACAGTGTTGTTGGACACTATCTCGCGTAGGCCTTCTCTTTTACCAGGAGGGAAAGTTCCTCATGATAAATCCATCCTAGGAAAGTAAACATATCTGTTAACAACAATTGGCAGTTTCACTCACATTTTGTAGACAAAAGTACTGTAACATTAATAAAATAAATGATGTTGAACAAACCTTACTGCCCATTATCCATTTGACGGCAATTTGTCTTCACGGTTCAACAACATTTTATGAAGTGAGAAACTGTTTTTAAACGAAACGTTGTTTTCATCTGATTTGCAATGTCGTATTGAACGTGTGTAATGAAGATCACTAAGTGATGTACATGCCTTTAGTTTCAAATTAAGCTCGATCCCCGGGAAGAACACATTCCCGTTAGAATAAGTTTATAACACCGTTGATAACGCAGGGAGAGGAAATACTGCATGGTAAATTGTTCATTAGAATATCATTATGAAGTCATGACAATGAATAACAACCTAAAGGGATTTCCAAGCTATAGTACTGATTCACAACACAGGCACAGTAGGTTTTTAATTTCCTGGACACATTCTAACGCTAATCTTCAGTCTGTCTTCGCATGACCATAGGCAACGGGCCAAATACTGTTAAATCAACTTCAACTTCCAATCCTTTCGAAACTTTCGCCCTTTCATATTTCGCCGTTAATCAACTGATACGAGAAATGTACCATTAAAAGCTAGTTTCTTTATGTTATCTGAATGCACTGACAATAAATACTAAAAATAATCATATTGTGTTGGTCGTAGACAGAGAAGTGTATCTGGCTATGATGGTAAAATATAAAAACCGTAAAACTAACAAGACGTTTTTGAAAATTCGGTGCTTATTACCTCACTTAGCAAGTTGAAGATTTACTTAAATGTATTAAACTGACCGTGTAGTCATTCCCTCCTCATGCATGGGCCCACCCGCAAAATATATCTTTCATAAGCACTGGCCAAATAACACGTCAAAACATTGACTGGCAATCTCTGACATTGGTAAATACATCATTCCTCTAACATGGGCCTATAAGGTACTTGTACGCCATTGTAGGTACTCACTCTATATAATGCGATGACTATAACAGCCATGCGATTTTTTTTACATATAGACTATGCAGATTTTGATATGAGGTTTAATTTGATATTAGGTTTAAGTGTACTTAATCGATAGTTACAACAAGTGAATGGCAAGTCCGTACCCCCCCCCCCTCCTTTTCGTTTAACAGAGTGATCTTTGTTTGCCTTTAAATTTTGGTTGTGACCAGTAAAACATAAATCTAACAATACATTGACATTACTACCAGTCATTATGTGGTACTTACACATTCAAAACAGTTGGGTGAAGTTCTATCCAGAATGTTTACGTATGCCTCCGGCTAATTTGTAGGTAAATATACTAGACAAATTGGTACAAAATTCCTCTTTGGGTTAAACGTTACGCTGTAGCACAAGCCATTTTTTAACCAACATTAGCATTTCTTCCCCACAGTTTAACCAGTTTGCAGAGGTATACACAATATTGTTAAGGGTGGTACAGTTGAATTAAGGGAAATTTTCGTTTCTACTTTGTATGATTTTTATTTGATATACTCATGTTATTTACCTGCATTTTCGGTGGTGCTCAATAATACGTAAAGTGAACAGTATCAAGGCTTTCCTATCGGTCAGCAAGCAATATCACAGACTGGAATTCAAATTGCAAATAGATGATGCCTGCATGACAGTACATGCAATTGGTCAAGTGTAGTATGATATCCCAACAATTAACAAAGTACGATTTTGTAAGTAACATAAATCTAAGTATTTCATCACCTAAAGTTTATGGAAGGATATGGTTCACGTTTATGGTTCAAAAAATGCATGGTTCAAGTTTATGGAACCATAAAGGATCCGCAGTCATGTCTATTTTCATGCTACTGGCAGCAATCTTCATTTTCCTCAACGATTTCGCTTTATTTTTGCCAAAGCTATTCGGGAAATCAGACGAGATTTTGCAACTTCTGATAATGTTGACCCTGTTTATTGTGTTGTTTGTTTATCATGCGTTGTGTCTGTGTTCCAAGTTTCGCAGTCACTTTCAGTCTAGGGTGAACAGAGTCAGCTGGACAACAACTCTTAACGCCAGATATCTCGTCAAACGTGCGCATGTCTTGGATCTTTAGGAAAAGGGTAACCTTCAGTAAGAAAATTTGATAAAAAAGGCCAAATACTCAATGTCTCTTTAACATTCTTTCGCAGTCACTTTAGGTCTAAGGTGAATAGATTCTGCTGGACAACAACTCTTAACCCCAGATATCTCTTCAAATGTTTGCAGGACTTGGATCTTCAGGACAAAGGTAACCCTTAAAAAGAAATCAAAATACTCAATGACTCTTGTTTTAATATGGTAGCCGATAACTTTCAGCATAAAAGGAGTTAATGTATCTCTTTTATATCTCATTTAGCTCTCAATAGCTTTGATTTCGATCTAGGGACGATAAAATCCCTGTTGACTCAATTTAACTTATACATTGTTGTAATAAATCAGTCATCACACTGTTGTAATAAATCAATGTCGTGTAAATGGAGGCGTTGCTGTTTCTTTCCTGCTTTTCAAAAACAAAATCGTCAGTCATTGATATAGTCAGGACCCTTCGCTACCATGGAGGATGTAGGGTTGTCTCACCCATCTCCTCCCCCCCCCCCCCCGGCCCCAAAAAGAAAAACTTGTCAAAGCGACGACAGTCCGAAAATCTGAAATGCCAGGTGCATTTCTCATATCTCAGTCTAATATATTTTCTAACGTAAAAAAATGCCACGTATGTACACCAGATTGTGTCTTAGATTATGTGGTACTTGATAAAATGCTCTAAAAACTGACGTAGATTTTGAATTTCTCATATCGGAGTCTACCACATTTTGTGATTTCTATAAAGACTCCAAATATTGTGGAGTAACATTTCTGGGAAATAGAAGTTCCCGGGAGAACAATAAAGACTGCAATAAAATAATATAAATATTGCACCATTTTGTTTCGGGTTACCTGGTGGTTGAAAATGAAACAAAAAAAAACTTATCTTTAGGAAATAATAGCTATGAAATTAACGTTTCTGGAAAGAGTGATTTCTTCAGAAAAACAGAAAGCTTCGAACACTAACGAATCCCACCTGATTGCTTTGAAATTAACGTTACATGTCAGTTAAAACAATGTCTCAGAAGAGGAGTACCACGTATAAGACTGCTCCTTCATGCCCCTTCCCCATCAAAGTACACGGCCTGACGTCACCCCGGTAAACATGACAACAATAGTATT
The DNA here is from genome assembly GCA_021234535.1 of Stichopus chloronotus. Classification (NCBI taxonomy): domain Eukaryota; kingdom Metazoa; phylum Echinodermata; class Holothuroidea; order Aspidochirotida; family Stichopodidae; genus Stichopus; species Stichopus chloronotus. Next base: position 20,135,810 of record CM037829.1, read on the forward strand.
TACTTACTTAAGGTAAGTTAAAGTAGAAACATGGCAGTATCATTCATAGACATTCAAAGAAACTTTTGTATTGTCAATGGTTGTCTTTTATTTCTCCTTTTTAGTCTGTTTTTCTTCCTTTCTTCTCTGCTTTTACAGGTTTTACAGGATTGTGGTTTTTATTTGCCTGTACATTATCTCCATTGGCTCTCATGATATATCGATGTATTATATTTATCAGCATCAGCAACTGCGAGATGAATCTTTACAGAATCTCCCACTCGCTTCTCGGAGTCGTTCTCTCTGAATCTTGGGGACTTTTTATTTACCTTCTTTTCTTTGTTCGAATCTCCTTCCATCATCAGTTTTACCTCCACCTGAAATATGTAAATCAGATTACATGGAAAAGCAAAGATCAACCCTGGGTGCAATTCCATTTGAACATTCGCCCAAAACACATTCTACTCGAATGGTCTTGAATGGCCTCGATATGTATTTGGATTGTTTTGTTTTCTCCATCTCACGACAAATATATTTACTCAAGTTCATTCCAAATTTTACGTTTTGAGAACTTTGTAAACAATATAAACGAAAAATTCAGTCGAATCACGCACATTTAGAAGAAAGTGTTCTTGCCGAGCAAAATTTTCTTCCGGCTAACAGATCTTTATTTCTAACGTAGTTACTATAAATTATGCATACAGGACAAAAAAGTCTTTTTTTTTTGTTTTGTTAATGTGTGTGTATTACCCTCTGCCTTACTGTTCTTCTGCAGAGTGTCGTCTTATCACAATTCACAACTGTACAGGGGTCAGTGACGTGGCAAGTTGCACATACAATACTGTCAATCATTGTGTCAAATAAAGTAGAAAAATGCCTTCCTGGGTAAGTTGCATCGAACGATCGAGGTACTCTGCCTATGATCCCAATCCAGGAAAGGATGACAAAGATCTCAAATTAAGTAGCGCCATAGATGTGGCTTACCTTGCATGGTGCCACGTCTGTTGCATACCCCTGAGAACGATCGCACATTATGAGTTTCACCCCATCTGATTATACCAATCAACGCACGTTCCTTGTTCGTTGATCTTCATTCTTTTCCTTCAATAATTTATCCTAATGTAGGTATTTGTCTTTAAACTTTGATTGCATAATATTGAAAGACGTCCCAAGGACACAAAAGGCAGTTTTGGATATCAATTTGTCCAAATATTGAGAAAAACCAGTTTCCATTGAGTTTTAGTCTACATGTCATGGCCTCTTTAATGCATTTGACTCTGTACCCTTTCTGTGGAATACAGTCACCCACATTCCGTTTATTGCACTGACACTCGTCTGTGGTACTGATAGCTAGTGTTATTTTAAAATGAGAGCCGCAGTTTTCCATCATCATTACGTCTGTATATACTTACATCCTGTGTCCTACCAGTTTTACAGTCATAACCCCTTTTTAAAGCGAGTAGGTGCCATATAATTGTGAACGATTGGGACCTGCTTAAACCTTCCTTGTGGATACAATGCATTTTTTCAGGATAAAATTGTACCGTGACAGCTAACCTTAACCAGACTTTGACCTTATTACACGAAAATGTAAGAGAGTGTAAATTTCCTTTCAAGAACCTCTTAAAAAAATTGAATAGCTTCTGTAAAGGTATTGGCCACTGAAGGTAATTGATTTTTTTAATAAACATTGGGAATATTTTTCTCAATTGGGTTTAATCATATCTAAATAGCATGTTCCGTTAAGAAGTCATATAGTTTTTAAAAAATATCTATTTTTAAATGGTTTATTGCACTTTGGGAAATCTGTGATGTCACCCAGGCCCAACTTTTTGAGTTTCCTTTGTATTTGTTTATCATCTTGACTGTCCTAAAAGAAACATTACGATAGTGTAAGAGACGCAACCCTAATTTCAGGTACAACTTTTTGAGTTTCCTTTGTATTTGTTTATATCGTGACTGTCCTAAAAGAAACATTACGATAGTATATGAGACCTTAATTTCTGTAGTATTGTAAAGTATATCTATACCCAATCTTAGTTTCACTAGGCTAGTGTCAAATGTCAAGGTTAAGTAGGGGGTCCAATTTTAAAGAAAAAGAAAATCTTCTTGCAAAAATTTGCCGCTGTTACATGGCCATTTGGTAAAGTTGAGTTAAGTGAAAATCTTTATTGACCACAGAAATCTTTCTTCAAACGACAATTTCTTGAGTTAGGAACAAGACAATGACATGGAGGTTGAAATCCTTGAAAAATTATTCTCTCTCTTTTATGAACCCTATCAATTATTAGTAGAATGAAGCTGGTTAAAAATTGCCCAACTTTCACTTTACAGACTATATAACGGATGTCATATTTCGTATTCAGAATATATACACCATAAAAGACATATTTTTATGTGTCTTAATGCTATACTGCTTAATTTACTTTTAGTGACAAAGATCACAGTTGTCACAAAGAACACTAAACCTACTTTTGCACAGAACCAGGAAGTGTCCTTTGCCAAAGAGGATCAGGTTTTCTTGCTGAAAATAAAGATACAGCTACCTTTGACATTAAATGTACACTTGTTCATAACTTTGAGATGGATCTGCAAAAGCGGACGTACTCTACCTTCCCAATTGACTGTGAACAACAAAGTAGTGATGTCAACAAAAGGAAGTGGCCTGCATCCTTTTGGTTCATTTTGAAGGTGCTTGGGTTATTTTACCATAAGTCACTTGTAACCGAAAGGAAGTGTTTTAGATGCCAAGTTCGCAGGATAACAAAAAATATATCACTAGGAAAGATGAGTGAAACTGAATTATATTTGGATCCTCTCAATCTGACTTACGAGTTGCATTCAACGAAAATATTACCATCTGAAGACGACCACACATCAGTTACGCGGAATATGAATTCCGGCAGACAATGCGAAGTATGCGAGACACTTTGGTGGAACTCCAAGAGAATTCCTAAAAGATACACCGACAGAGAAATTGGTAAACAAATCATGAAGTTGTTTTATGTAATGACGTTTCGTGACATGTGTCATCATTGATTTTAACATTGTAGTTTTCTACTACTTGCTGCTACTAGGAAACAAAACAAAAAATAATAATTATGACACTGAGAAAAAAAATAGATCGAAATAGAAGATGGAATAGGCTTTACGCTAAGTATCAAGTATTACGTTTAACAGTACTCATTTAAAAATTACAAGATGTGGTTTTTGTTGCCCTTTTTGTACGAATTTCATTTCATGAAGTGATTTCCTGTGTCCTTTGTTTTCGGTAGTGCCCAATAACGCGTAAACGTAACAGTACCCTGACATTGCTATTAGTCACTGAGGAAACATCTCAGAGGAAACGAATACATGCTAATCCACGATGATTACTTGACAACACCTGTCATTGGTCAAACGAAATCTGATATCTTAACAGCAAAGAATGCATCTAGTAAAATTAACATAAATTTACATATCTCATCACGTCAACAGGTGCAACTTTATGGAACCATAAAGGATCCGCAGTAATATCTACTATCATGACACTGGTAGCAATCTCCATTCTCCTCTACGATTTCGCTTTATTTTTTCCAAAGCTCTTCGGGAAATCAGACGAGATTTTGCACCTTCTGATGACGTTGACCCTGTTTATTGTGTTGTTTGTTCATCATGCGTTGTGTCTGTGTTCCAAGTTTCGCAGTCACTTTAAGTCTAAGGCGAACAGATTCTGCTGGACAACAACTTTGAACGCCAGATATCTCGTCAAACGTGCGCAGGTCTTGGATCTTCAGGAAAAGGGTAACCTTTACTAAGGAAGTTTGATTAAGAAAGCAAAATACTCAATGTCTCTTGTTTCAACATTCTGTAATATTTAATCATATATATATATATATATCTTAAAGTATTCCTTTCTCTATTCTTCAAAGACTATTAATTAGATTACAAAACTATTAATTCTATTCATTGGCTATACGTCGATATTGTTACTATTTAATGAAACCAAATTAGTCATTGTCGGTCTATGTGGAGGCTCTGCTGATCATTTCCTAGGTCCCAAGTTCGCTTTGCTTATAATATGTTTGGGTATGGGTATTTGGGTACAGGTTTCAATAATAACGTCAAAACTATTTCAAATTCTTGATCTTTCACATTCAGAACTCTTTGGTTGCAGAGACAATTTCTGAGTTTAAAGCTGAAGCGTGTAACCATTGGTAAGAAACATTTTAAAAAGTTGATATATTGTAGTCTTTTTTTCTCTGCAATTCACAGGTCTACCAGGATTGTGGTTTTTATTTGCCTGTACATTATCGCCATTGGTTCTCATGATATATCGATGTATTATATTCATCAGCATCAGCAACTGCGAGATGAATCTTTACAGAATCTCCCACTCACTTCTCGGAGTCGTTCTCTCTGAATCTTGGGGACTTTTTATCTACCTTCTTTTCTTCGTTCGAGTATCCTTCCAGCATCAGTTCAACCTCCTCCTCGGTTACATCAAACAATTTGAAGGTGATTTGGAGAGATGCAGAGGAACTCTCTATGACGTTCTCTCAGATTTTAATTGCTACAAGCAACTGTGTAACCTGTATACCAGTATAATGTTTCCAGTTCTTGTTTTGTCGGTGGTTGCCAATCTCACGTTCAATTATTTGGTAAGAGAGAGTTGCATGGTCAACACACAACCGACAAGCATGACGATTCAGATGCATATCATGATACTCGCTTGGTTTGAAATTGCAATCTTAGCATTTCTGTATGTTAAGGCTCTTGAAGGATTTAAAGTAGAGTACATATTGGAAAACTTCCTTCAAAGTCTATTGCTTTTGAGATCGAGTACATATCCAGAATTCTGGAGAGAATTGTGCAGAGATTACCAATATATAGTGAAAGCATCAAATGCTGTACTTGCCTCTATGATATGTTCCATTGTGGGTATGTATTTCGCACTTAATTTTCGTGAACAAAGCGTTACTTTTCTCACCATACCATGCAGCAATGCATCAAATACGACCCATTATTGCGTGTAAAGTGAAGGATGTTTGTTTTTCTTATTCATCTATTCGACCATTATCATGTTTCATATAAATGCGTCTACGTTAATTCACCCCCCCCCCCCCGATACATTTATTGTACGCACCGTTAGGCAAGAGGCTATTCCTCGGAAATGTGGAATGTGTTTCATGGAATAGTTTATTCATTATCTTTCAAGTGTTTTGTGTCAATTGCAATCTTTTCTTGTTGTACGTAACACTGAGTAACTATTGATTTCATACATCAGATTAATTTTGCTCATGTTCGGCAAATGTACGGCAGACAAATGTGCGAGAGAAAAATGCATGGGAACTAATGTAAATTCTTTCATATTAATGTTAGATTAATATGAAAGAACAGTTTGGGACAGTTATTCTTTCTTTGGGAAACTATAATGAAAAATGCAAAGGTGTGCATTCAAAATGTTGCTCCCCATAATTCCTTTTGTGTAAACTCGGTCTCTCCGTCTGGGAAGCAAGTTGCAATGAGATACTGAGTCAATTATTCCATGTGCTTAGTTGTGCACATTTTCAGACTCCCGTAGCTAAATAATTTACAAATCCATTTTTATGGCCAATAATAAAACAGATTAGCTAACAGAATAGCAAGATATTCTGTAATTTCATGCCATTCACAATAACTGTTCTTAGTACAGATACACCTTGCTGAAGTCAGGTTCTTAGTCCTCTTTTTCTTCAAAGGCCTCAATAATAATACCACTTAAGACTAAATACTACGTTTTTATGCATGGACTGAGCATCGGTGATGGTATCATTATCACTACCATCATTATCACTAGTCTTATTACTATAATCATCATTATTCCTCTTATTATTATTGTTGTTGTTATTAATTTTATTTACTTTGTCTTTAGTACATTGTTTATATCAGCGAACTTCGTTTTCGTCTCACTTAAATTGACTGTAGGTGTAACCACAGTTTAGTGCCTGGCACATAATTTTCTATACTTATCACAGATAGTGGTAATCAACGTTTAAAAAGACCAAATATTAGTTTAAGTTTCTTTCTGTTCTCTTGTCTTGATATATTTTTTCATTGTCCTACTACCTTCATTTCTTCATCCTTACTTCTGCTTCTTCTATCCAGGTTTATTTGATGAGATATTATTCCCTGGAAAATAAAGCCAACTCAAGCTAATGTATTGTATTCTACGTTCATAGTTGGTAGTGCCGATCGTTATTCATAATCATTGAGTCGGTTTGTGTCTTACATTTTGTGTGATAGGAGTTTCAAGTTAGTATCCTTCTTACATCGAAGAAAAAAGCTTTCATACCATTGTGAACAACTGAGATTTGCTTTTGTCATCCTTCCTTACTTTTACTACGCATTTGTTTTAGGATGTTAAAACAATCTCAAGTGTAGAAAAGATAGGAAAGGTCACTGCTTGTGAAAAAAGTGTACGCAAGTGTAGAGCTCTTACTGTTACAAATGGTGAGTAAAAGTATATTAAGACTGAATAGTCTCTTTAATTGCATTTGCTTCAAAGTCGTCAACTTTCACTTTTGTATCCATGACCTAAAGCGTCTCATCTATCATGTGCAGAATCTGCAAGCACGATAAAAGCCTAATCGTTTATGTGGCGTTACTGTGTGCCTATCCGATCTACTGCTCAGTTTACTTCCATTTTGACAAACAGAACTACAACAGTGTATAAAAGACTGAATCCTACGATTTTGTGATGAATGGGCTAAACATCCTTGATAGCAGATTGTCCTTTGCATTTTAACAATGAGGTATGAGGATATCAAAGTCAGACGATATTAGTAAAGCAGTAAAAAAAAAAGAAACTGCTTGAACCACAACTACATTACACAAGATCAAATTACAATGTACGCTATGTTGTGAAAGCTTTCAGTGCAATCGACTTCAAATACGTCACGTTTATTTTGTCCATCTGTGTGATCCGAATGGAATAACATCTGTCACAGCTTTACGGAAGGTACGCGAATTCGAGATAATCGATAGGAAACTTTAATTTGGCAGAAAAAAAAAGTCATGGCTGTGGAATACGAAGATGTTAGTTGTTTCGGTGATTCGGCAAGTGAAATGTCCAGTGAAGAAGAAGAGGAATGTGACTATGAACGAGACATTTCTTGTCAGTGGAGACACAGAACCTCCATTGGTGATAGCTGTCAAATTCGTCGTAGGAATCAGAAAATTCCATCCATGATATGGTGTGCCATGCATTTATCTTGTTTATTTCACAGCCGTTCGGTAATTACAGAGAGAAGATGCTTGAAATGTAAATTCAAGAGAAATGTAGAATCTCTTCCGGTGAGTAACAAATATATGCAACCTATACCGGTGCGATACAAAATAGATAATGATATAGCGCAGTTACAGAAATGCTGAAATCGTCGTATTAGTAACCCAACATAATATTATATTACACTGGACCTGTTGCTTGGAATAATTTAGTGCCACTTAAAGAAATTACTACTTAAACATTACTGAAACGTTACAGCAACTGTGTATGATCCTTTTCATTCTTAATTTTTTTGTGCGGTTGTGGTGGGTGGTGTTTGAGTGGCGTGGGGGGTGATCTGTGTTTTGGCTTTTTATTGTATCTAGGGTTAACTTTTCTTTCACTTATTTTTCACTTTACTTCTGGGGGTTCGTTTTCCTAAGAAGTGAGTGGCTTTCCAGTAGAATTTGCCCTAACTCTTATTCCTCATTATTTTGTTGCATTCTGATGTTATTGTGTATTTTTGCTCTTGATGTGGTTTAAATAATGATTTTCTGGAATTAAATTAATGTGCTCTACAAGGTGCAGTTTTGAACAAGCAAGAAGGATCGATTTTTGCGTCACACATCTTACATAAATTCTACAGTTTCTTCTTCCAAATCGGGTATAGGCTCCGTAACAAATTTGTGGTAAGAAACAAAATGATCTGCGAATGACAAAATCAGTCAAATCGTGTCCCAGTAGATAGAAAAACTTTTTTTCTTTTCTTTGTTCACAATACGGAGTTTTCATAAGCATGTGTTTCATGCCGCTTTCTAGCTTTACAGATTGCATGTCATTGGTCAAAGGTCACATACTCGTTTATATATTATCCGTGGTCAAGTCAACACAAGAAAAATTCAAAAGTTTAAGACTTTTTTGTCTACTGAAGCACTTTTTGACTGAATTTGCCATTTGCAGATGATTTTTTTTTTAAGACTAATCTGTTGAAGAGATTCACAAAATTTGGAAGAAGGCGAAGAAAGTGCAAAAGTTTCTTTAAAATGAATACGTCACAACTACCCATCCTCCTTTAAGACTTCTCGGTTTGTAGTGAATTCATTACCCGTCTGTTGTTTGTTGCATATTATTTTGCTACGTCAGAGGGACAATCAACATGGTAAAACGCTTTAGCTCTTCCGTATTCACTGTTACCTCACAACGCAAACTTAAATGAAACACTCACAAATGTACATATATATATCATAACCACGAAACCAAAAGCTAAGCCCCATATTTACGTGTGTGAGGACTCGTGAAGGCATTTTATTTAGATAGTATTCCATATCATGTGCGGTACGAAACCCACACTTGCGGTTAAATTATATCAGGAAGCATATTACACCTGATACTTAAGCAGTATGAGCCAAATTGTACCAAATAAAACGCTCTTGAAATAGGCCTATCACTGTCTGACGTAAGTCATATGAATTGGGATTTTAAAACTGTATATCGATAGGCTGAGATATTTCACCTTGCCAGCTGGATATGTACTGTAGTGTTCCACCGTCGAATACCGTAACAATGATATGGCAATCTGTGACGGCATCTGCGAATGTCCATGCATAAAGTACCGGTACCTTATAATACCACGTACTGCAAAATGTTTTCAGAATTGTGGAAGCTCTTGTACAAATGTAATGTTTGACCTGTATCTTTCCAAAGCTAATAATTGCCCTTATGATTCTCATGTCAGACAAACGTTTACCAATCTGATCGGATTACATGAGTCTTCGTTAGGCACTGTTTTGAGATTCTGCAGTGGGTGCTGATTACATTAGATTAGTAATATTCTCTTGCAAGTTAGGATATTGTTTATTTGAACTATGTGTTTGCCTATGTATTCCGACATTTTATGACAAATTTATAATTTGCCGCAAAAGTCACTGATAACCTACTAAAAGATAATTATGACAAAATGTACCGTTCTGTTGAGTCATACACGATAGCTTATACGTACCACTTCTGCGAGAATTGTCGTTGACTATTTGCAACTTGAGGATAGTCTAGTTCAGGTTGTAGACTTTTATTAGATAAGAGAAAATAGTTGACGGTGTGATTAATTTAATTGGATATTAAATCATATCTTTACTGGAAGAGCTAACGGTACGATGCAACTTTCGGGAAGATGAATAATTCAGAAGTACAAGATCCAGTTACCTATATAATGCGTCTATGCGGTCCAGGTGTTTCTTCTCACCAAAGCACGCCACAGTGAATAATAGCGACATACACACAGTCTCAAGGTGTGAATGTCATTAAGTCATGAGTACAACTTAATATTGTTCAATATCCACAGTGACCTGCGTGTTACCTACACACACCCTTTATGTAAATCCATTGTCATATCGGTAATCCGTAACTGTGAAGTAAAAGATTCTGTGCTGTAAAAGATAATTTTGTAAGTAAATTATTCGAGTATACGTAGGACTACCTTGGATTCTCAGAGAATCATGAAAAAGGAGTGCACCAAAGTTTATTTTCTTATTACCATACCGGGTATTCGAAATCACCTCAAACAAGAATAAGGCATCAAAATCATTTGAAACATATATAACTTTATTTACATTTGATACATAAATGACTTCTTTTACATTCGACACATGACGTTTATTCGACTTTCCTTTTTTTTAAATTAAAATCAGGAACCATTCCACCAAGCAGACTTAAATGAAGTTCTTTTAGACAGTGGTCCAAATTCATACGCACAAAGAAATCAGTCCTCCATCCAGTCATCCGCTGCTATTGAGAATGGCAACAATAATGCCTGCCAGTTCTGTGAATGTTTTTGGTGGAACTACGAAGGGAAAGTAGAAAGATACACAGAAGAAGATATAGGTGATCGATTGGTTGTTTTCTAATGTGCTCTTATCTTTGTATGTTTGTTTGCCTGTAGTCTTTGACAATTTTTTTCTAATATAATAACATCTTTATCGCCATTTCATTTTTAAAATTATGTCACAATTTTACGACAGCTTATTTTAAAGGTTGTAGAAACAAGATCAACGAAAATGACTCGTAATGCTACGTTACGATCAGTGTAATCTATATGCTGGCGGTGCAGATGACAGGTTTTATTCTCAAACTCCTCCATGCTAAGTGACAAACTTACCTGACCTTGCGATTTATTCATTATTCTAATAGCTAATCACATTGCAAGGTATTTTGCTTTCAGTTTTCAAGCACGTGCCACACGAAAATAATTAATAGTATAGTGATGTGATTTTAGGATTAAGTGTCTATTGATATCTATTGATGACGTCACAGATTATTCTTTCACATCACATTTGGACGGTACACCTTGTGGAAAGTTGGTAATGATATCACATGCTGTTGGTACCAAGTTTACAACATGTGATAAGCTGTAGTTGATATAGGTGAAGAAAGATTGGAAAGTATAATGTGCAATATGCATACAATTTCACATACAATTATGCGCACAGGCAAACAAAAAGAACACAAAATATATACGGTTCTTTCATAGCATTTTAAGGTAAAACAACCGATGTGTTATGAATACTACGTAATAAATTTAATCTTTGACTTTTCTTTTATAAATTATCAAATGTACATGATATTTATACTTAGAGTACAATAGGTCAAACATTACAATTATAGTATCTCTGAGTAATTTGAAATGTTACCTAACTTACGTACGTGATAAAGATATTATTACTTTCAAATTAATTACAAATACTCTTTCGAGTAGTTAAAAAATGTTGATAGTATTGCGATTACAAGGTGATCCAACCTCATCGAAACCTAGGGTCATGAGGTGACAAAAGTTCTATTTTACTTCATTGGCTAATATGTTAAAAGATTTTATACATGGCATGAATGTTATTCATCGTTATTCATTATTTAGGAGTTGCGTTGTGGAACCGGCGTAGCGGGCGTGTACTATCTCTCTTCTTGTTAGTCTTTGTCATTGCGGAGCTGGCCTTCGATACCTTCTACTATATTGGAGGTCTATGGGGAGAACAGACCCAAATCATACACGTACTCTCTTATGGAACATTTATCTTGAAGCTGCTGTGTCATCCGACCTTGGCAATAATTGCCAAGATTAATTCCTGGAGGACCTTGGATTTCCTCAATATTTCTTGGTCCACTGTTCTCACTGAACGATTTCTAGTCAATCGGTTGCAGTTTGTAAATCTATCGGACAGAGGTGAACTTTCTTTTCGTTCAGATTAATACATTGGTGATTTATTTCATCTTCTGTTTACACCCCATCCCCCCTCTGCTAATAGTGTTGTTAACTTACAAAAAAGTTGAAATGAAAAATCAATTTTTTATCTTCAATAAATGATGAATTGGCGTAAACCAGCCTGCAGGCTCATGATAATCAAACAGTTTTGATGCGAAAGGGGAAATAATATTATCAAAATGGAACTTAGAGAGATAAGATAAAGACTTTTAACAGCTTTATTATTGAGAGCCTTAGTTAGTTATTGTTCGACTCTTACCATGACTTGGCAGACAATTAGCATAGATAAGTTATTGAGACACAAATTCAAAAAAGATCAGCTTAATCGAGGCAAAGTGACACAGTATGATGTCAGTCTAATAGCTGAACCTTACTTTGTGGGTAAATTCACAACAACGGTGTATACATATTTATTCAAATTGATGTGTAACACTTTTGAGACTAATGTGTTGTAGAAAAGTGAACTACGTGCATTCTTACAGGGGAACACATGTAAAGTGTTTCAACAGCCTGAATATTGAAAACAATTATTTTTTAATGAATTCAAGTAGTCAAGGAACAAGCTTCTGTCGAATGAACAAACTCATTGAATTGAAACTCATTGAATCTATTTTCGGTCGAATGGCAATGGATGTGGCCATTGTTTTCCCAAATTACCCATAGTTCAACTCGGGAGTGACGTCATAGATACACCTCTGTGTTCAAAGTCCATATACGTATATCACACAAATTAACAGACTTTTGTTGAAATTCGTATACAAAAAAAAAAACATTTGATTTCTGTATTAAGATCCGGAATGTACAGAATGGTAGATATAATAAATACTCAAGTTCTTGTAAAAGTCAACCTGCAATGGTGCATATGCTACGTCATCAATCAACTGATGTTTGATTGTCCCTTTAGAAGTATGGTGTCTTACAAGACGATGAGAGCAGTGAATTTAAAATGTATGCCTCGTGTGCATCTCGTTTTGATTATTTCAAAGGAACACGGTGATAACTGTCAACTTATTAATGTGTAATAGATCCATATTGCCTGTGTCAAATAGTCACTGTTGTTCCTCTTTTAAGTTAATGGAAGACCATCCCTTCTGGGAATTGTTTTACAATCTTATTCTACAAGGATTAACAACCTTTAATGATCAACCACACAATGACTAATAAATGTTCATGGCCTCATCATAACTCTGATATGTCCCAAAAGTGACAAACTTTGCAACATATATGTATTTCCAATACTGTGTAAAATGCTTGCAGAATTGTTAATGAACAACTCATCCTTTGAAAACATTTAGTTTCATGGATAAGAGGCTAAAGAGTTATGACAGTACAACACTCATATAGTGCAATTTGTTTTCACTCATCACAGGTAACAACAAAAATGTAAGTTAATGTTAAATAGTATATCAAATGAGCCAAACATATGCTATGACTTCCTACAAGGCAGTTTAGGGTAGACAAGTGAAAGCAACTTGTGACAACTGCAATGATGAAAGTAAAAGAAAACGAAGCTAAGTTAAAGCCGGTCTTCCTTTGGATGAATAAACTTTCCAGTTCTACCACCAGCTGTAGCAACATATCCCGTAGACACCTTCAGCATACGTAACTATTCTTAAGCAGGAGAGAAAAACGTTCGTATTATTATAGTTGTCTTTGCAGTCTACAGCACTGGCCCGATTCGTGGGGGCGGCACGGGAGGACATGGTTCCACCCAAAGATGGGTGGAAAATTGTTTGGAATAAAAAGACTTTTTAGTGGAAATTAACTTCATTATTGTACAAAATTGGTTGCAGCAAATCGCATATAAGAGTATAAAGTTATTGGAAAAATTTTCAAAGGGAAGGAGCCCCCTCCTCTTCGACCCCTACTCGTGTTAGTCTGTCACCAGTTTGGCCCCTCGCACTCAGAGCAATTGGAATCTGTCCCAGATATACAGTGACTACACATGACTCCCTTCATAGCGTTGTTATCACTTTGAGAGATCCATCGATTTCGAATGCGATTTGGGAAGTTATATCGAAAGTTAGAAGTTTCGAAGTTACTTCCAGCAATGTGACTCACATTTTGATGAATACAGAACTACTGGTGCTTATTCATACAAACGTTTATTAGTCGACAGTTGACTGAAAGTGACTGTTTTTAATATGAAATAGTAAGCCGCTATATTTCATGGGTAGATCATCAAGAGGATATCCAAACTCTTATGATTTCATGTGATAAAGTGGCTGGCGCTGCCGTAAATTCCGTCCTGAGAGAGCCAAAAATCTAATCAAAGAAGAGTATATATCATTAAGGTAAAAACAACAATAAGAATATCCTGCAAAAGATGTTCCAGACAAGTCAAGGAGATCTTCCGAACGGGTATCGCAATCATCAAAACTTTGAGACGTCTGAACCAGCTCCTAACACGTACAGCATTAACCACGAATAAATGAGGATCATCACCCAGTAAAAACTGCTCTGTGTTAGTAACGTGTAACAGAGCCAGGTGCTCGATCAAGCAAAACAAGAAGGCCCTCTTTTTGATTGGTTGAGCCTAGAAAATGGGAATTAGGTATCTAATCTTAAAATGGAGAATAAGGGAAAAATTCCAATGGTTTTCAGTGGCATCAAATCAGCCCAAATATCCAAATTTTGAGCTTAAACAAGAAAAAGACACAATTTCTAGTCTTTGTCATTATTACTGAATGTCGTAAGTCTATGGCTACAATACATGTAATTTTAGGTCCTGGTCAGTCCGTCTTGCAATGTTTTACGAAAGAAGAGAACAATAGAAATCTTAGAATCTGTGAGATTTCATATACTGATGATACTGTCCCTTTGCGTTTCAGAAGAGCACTAGTGGAAAACACATCGCAATATGGGTGATATGATTATAGTACAAGGCAAACCAGATTGTGGAGCGGGATTCTGGTAGCCTGGATTACATATAATCCATGCAGCATATGGCTTAGATGTTCTGACTTTTCTTTTATCCAAACATATATAAAGAGTTTTCCTCGTCTTTTTCCTTAAAGGGAGGTGAAGTCTTGACTAGAAGGGGGCAAAGGATTCAAGATTCTATAGTCCTCTGCATTAATCCAGTTACTCCAGAATAGTTTTGTGTGTGTGTAAAATTACAGTTGACGTGAAAGATATATTCGGATATCAAATAGCAATCACAGTTTACAAATTCGGAAATACGATAAAAGACGTAAAGTGTTTTAATGTTTCTAAGTACTTACAAACATGAGAGAGTGGAAAAATTGATGATGTTTCTACAGTTATAACAAGTTTGTAATTGATAATATGTTTCGTTTTATTTTACAATGTGACACCAATGTACAAAACACACATGTATAATGTGAATGTGTGTTTTATCGAACATCGAAAATCTTGACTTAGTTACAAATCCTTTTTCTATGATTTCGTCCACAGTTCTACCGAAGAAATGGATACTACTCCTGATTTGGCTCTATCCTATTTGTCATGTTGTGCTCCGTGGATGGATTTATCTAAAACTTTGTTCCAACTTCTCTTGGCATAGTGGCTTATCAGTCTTCTGCGGTGGTCTGGTCATGTTAATGTGGGGGAATTTCCACTACCTCATGTACATTGCGAGATGTTCTTTCCAACGGCAGTTTCAACTCGTGGCAGAATTCTTCGAAAACAATCAGAATAATTTAGATGTCTGCCGACAGGCGTTGTTGAACGCTACCAAGGACTTCGCAATTTTCAGACAATTCGTTGATTTGTATATGTTTATGATCATCCCTATGGGGATTTGGTCCGTTACGACCAATGTTGTGTGGTTGTACTACTTGGCCTTTGAAAGCTCATCACAAAGAAATGATAGTAACTACTCGTGGTTTCAGCAATCGTTGGCGGTTTTAATTTCGTCAGAGAACGTGTTCTTTCTGGGGATAACGTTATGGTCATTCGGTGGTGTCAACGTAAGTTACGTCTGGGATCACTTTTATCTGAATTTACGTGTCGTGTGCAGAAGTAGCAAGTATAACACCGATATATTCTGGTTGAAAATCATGCGAGTTGTTGATTATGTTTACGAAGAAACCCCTGAAATTACCTTGACATTTGTGATTGCAGCTTTAACTTTTTACATGGCGATTGAGTTGGGGGAAGAACAATGGACCCTGTTCATAGTACACGAACCTTCTTGCAATGGTAACTTGCAGTATCGCCTTTAACGAATTAGTTAAACCGAACAATGCAAGTTACACATTCTACTTAGACCAGTATGAAACGATATTCTTTATATACACAGATAAGAATGACATAGAGTGAGTGGTAACAAATAGAGGAAATCAGTAGACCAGCAGAATAGATCAGTATAGTTATAACGTTTCTATTTCCTGATCAAGTTATCATTACAATTTGAACGTGATAATAATGTACTGGATAAAGCACACTAACAGTATCCTCATTGAGTTTGCCGGTCAGAAACGTATACTGGTGTGAAGAACCCGTTCCTGAAATTGTTTCCGGATCCACATTTTCACTAACGTACAATTTGTACTTTTCTTTTTTAAATGCAACTTTTTTGCAACTAAAGACACTTAATATCATACCCATACCCAATGTACATCATGTCTTGGTATGATTTCACAACGAACTCGTAGCCTAAGTTGTACATTCGAGAAGCTATAGGTACCCGATCAACTGTTGACGGGCTTCGCCGAATTTTTACCTGTCCGAATTTTGGACCCATTGCAAAACATTAAAATCCACTGATTGCAAGCAAGCAAACAAGCACGTAATGTGTGTTGATTACCAGGCAAATTAAGGGATATTTCTTTTCGTTTAAGCGTCTCGGGGTTACTTTTGCTTGTTACGTAAGTAGGCGTTGAAATATTTTTTTAAATGACATCTTTACATGTTGTAGGAGTTGACCGAATGTATACGTATGTATTGATGATTTTATGAGTTGATTATGCCCGACGATTTACATCATATTTGATTCATCGTATGATGATGATTTTATTGTTCAGTTCGTATTTAGTTTGTTATTTTAAGTGTGATGTAATAACCAATGATGTCGTGTAATTAGACACATTTAGAGCACGCCGTCTTGGGGGTTTAGTCAGGATCTGAGTCGAAACGTCATCTTCAGCACAGTCAGTTTGTTCCATCGATACACTTCACAGCTTGGTCCCTTTACCTACATGTTCGTCTCCATGCTTGTACCTACTGTGTAATCGGACTCCTACGTTTTCACACACATGTATTGTTACATTTAAGACTGAAATTGTGGACGGTTGGCCGCAACGAGCAGTCGCTTACAGTGGCACAATACTCATTAAGCCATTTTTCGGAGTTTGGGAAATTTACAATTTACAACAAGAGGGCAATCCACGGAGTTGCGTATCTCATCGCCAACATGCACATTGATTTCAATTAAGGGCCTGCACATGGGAATTTGTAATAGTTTATTGCTAAGTACTTACAAAACTTTAAGTTCATTGGTTTAATAGTTCCCACGATATGCTGGAAATACAAATTTTGCATAAATTTCACTCTCTTTACTACAAAAGTGATATACCTTGAATTGTTTTCATTCTGAGGTAACTTTTTGCAAAATTTTGCATTAAATGCTCAAATACTTCTCAAGATATGCTGGAAATAGCAATTTTGGGGCAAAATAGACTTTTTTTCTCAAAAATCAGCAAATTTGACTCCATTTACCATACAACTAATACATCTTGCACGTATTGGCATCATGCAAAACCGTACCAAGTTTCAACTTAATCGCTCATATGCCTTTCAAACTATTCTGGAAAAACCACAATTTGGACAGGTCCGCACGCACACACACACACGCACACATGCACACACATTGGCACGGACGTGTTTTCATTTATACCACCCAACAGGACCCTCCTGTACCCATGGTCACTCTACCATGGGGTACCCCTGGGATGTCGCTACTCATCCACTCCAAGCGTTTCCATGGCAACCATTCTCCCATGGATGCACTGTACAATATATAGCTCCACTAGACAAGTGTCTACAATATCTCATCTAGCCCCTATAGGGCGATGAGATAATAATGCAAGCACAATTAACTTCATTCAGTAAGCCTTCAACCCAATTCAATAAATGGGCTCATCGCGGGAAATATCATGCGGTTTTATTTGCTGCAACAAGAAAAGGAGAGTACAGATAAAATGAACGAAAGAGGAAGTTACACAAAGGAGCTCATCAAAGAGGATATTACCTTCATGAGACAATAGGGACATTAACGTCATTAATTACACGCATGGTTGACCTATTCTAGCTCTCAACAACCTTTAGGGGGTTAAAGTAAATAGAGGTCAAGTGAGTTAAAAGGATAGTCCAGCCAGAAATTTACCTTTGATATGTTAAAGGTAAGTAAGTAAATCTGACCCTTATAGTTAAACTTCCATTCAGTTCCCATGTATGGTTCTCTCGATTTTATCAGTTCGAATTACCCCCTTTACTACCAACTAGAAACTTGAAACAAACATGAGTGATATCATCTCTTCACATTGTTAAAGAGTCTTTGGTTTTTTGCATTTTTAAATTTATTATTTTGATCTTGAAATCAGCAGGTGGTCAGCCTACATACTGGTTACAAGAAAGTCAAAAAAACTCTCATACCCCTCCTACATTCACATTATGATATCACTATATATTGAAGTATTAAATTTGGTGTATATTTTAGAGAAAAACATAAAATACTTTATCAATGTGGGGAGATGACATCATTCCTGCTTGCTTCAAGTTAACTGTCAGTAACAAATGTGGCAACTTCAACTGCTCATATCTCTGGAACCACACATGGGGATTAAATGGAAGTTTCACTGTAATGGTCAGATTAACTTACTCTTCAACATATCAAAGCTATATTCCTGGCGAGACCATCCTTTTAAGAAGTCTTTCCTCTCCTGGAAAACGATTTGTAAATTATATCCCATTGTCCCAGTTCTCAAAATTTATCCTAGAATTAGAAATTGTGAGGCAATTTTCTCACGTCAAATAAGTGATCCTTAAACATTAGCAAGACAAAGGTACTTGCTTTTAATAATATAACAGGTGATACTCCAGAGTTTTGTCTTCGTTTTAAGAATATTACAATAACAAACAGCAATACTGTCAACTTTTTAGGGGTCGCGATTGATGACAAGCTCTCTTGGAAGGATCATATTTACAAGGTTGATAAGTCCGTGGCTCAAATCGTTGGTGTTATGAATAGATTAAAATATTATATCCTTACTTGTACGTTATTAACTATCTAATAATGCTGTAATTGTACTTCATCTAACCTATGGTATCCTATTATGGGGTAATACGTTGTCCACGTATACGGATAAACTGTTTATTCTACAAAAGCGGGCTGTCCGAAGTATTTTAAATGTTTCACGTTATGCCCACATCCTTCCACTCTTTCATTTTCATAATATACTTACGCTAAGTGATCACTACAATTTTCAGTTGGGTATTTTTTGTACAGGCACAGTACTGGCCAACTCCCTCAAGATTTTCATTCTTTTTTTTCAGGCTAGTAAACAACGCCATAATTATCCTACCCGTGGAAGAGATAATCTTCTTCATCCCTATACAAGAACAATTTTTGCCCACCAACACATTAGAAGTAATGGGGTATCTTTCTGGAATTCCCTTGACTACAACATTAGAAATGCACCCAATATTAATTTATTTAAGAAATATTTAAAGGGATCTATTTTATCATCTTATTTGACTTTTTCAGTTAACACACTGGCAAATTGTATCTCTAGATTTACTATATGATCTATATTCCAGTCGACTTATAAGGGGGTCACAATCACTATCTTATGTTTTTCTTCTTGATTTTATGTTCTACTTCAAGGACCAGACCAGAAAAGCTTACTAGCTTCATCTGGTTCGTCCATTCTCTTTTGTCTTGATTCAATCATACATTGTCACCTATTTTTTCCTCCTTTGTATTATGTATAATTTTGTATATGAATTCTGTATATAAATTTTTGAATGTCTTGTATGACAAATGAAATAAACAACAACAACAACACATAACTCGTATTTCATACATTCCCTCAGATTTCGTTTGTGTCATTGTGGAAACATGACTCAGTCGCGTTCCACGATGTTAAGTGCCCCCTCGTTACGGTCGCGAGACTGTTCTCTTGTATTTGCGTAGGTGTTACCCTCAGTGCAACGTTCGTGTAGTGGAACTACTATACAGAGACAGCTCCGTCATACAACAAAACACGGGCAGGTAGTGATTTCTTCAGGTTATTTGTGACCTGAAACAAATTTGGATGTAACAAAATTACATGAAGGTCATTTAAGATATCTTAATTTTCAACAGGGTCACTATACGAATCGCACTTCAAAGAAATGCTACTCTACTATCACTCCGTTTACTCCGAAGTCATTTGCAGGCATGTACAGTATATTGCTAGAATTTGGGTTGCAGAGCTCCATGGTGTCGAACTGGTGATGTACGGTGTCGGTCGATAATTGTGCTTGTCAAGTTTGGCTCTGTACTATTCGATGATGGACGAGAATCTTTTCGACATACTTTGTTACGGTAACAGGGGACAGAATTGGAGGACTACAGGGAGGGTTTACAGGTCTATCAATGATGTTAATACTCTACACCGACTTACATCCGTTGTCATTGCGAATTACCGGGATAAATTCTGAAAATGTCCCTTCTATCCCTCCCCCCCCCCCAGGATGGTGAGCAGTCATCAGTTCCATCATATCAGAAGTCACAATAGCGTACCCACGGAGAAGGAATTTGAGAGTTCAAACCCCAGCCCCCCTCCTCCTTCCCTCCTCTTATTACACAAGTGACAAAAAAATCAGAAATTTGAGAAGATATATCGGGACATTCCAGTTACAAAGTTGTTCTGGATGGTTTCGCTCTATTGTTAATTACCAGCAGACCCTGAAACGACCCACACAGTATGATGTTGCCATAGAAGACCACAATTCACGATATACAGATATATCGCAGGCCAAATGTAAGTACGTAGGAATAGTGTACAGTAGTAAACCGTTTGTTCTGACGTCGACGGCTGAGCTAATAATCTGACAGGGTATATGTAGCTGACGAATGTTCGAACGAAATAGCTCAAGTAGGCCTATGAAATGTCGTGGAAATACAAAAATGATTGCTATGTCCATAGAAAAATTACTCACTCGTTAGTCGTTACGTGTAGGTCTAGTCATTGAATCTCAAACTGAGGTGCTTCGAATGTACGCAGTTTTAGCAAATTCACGGTTGGGCTCATGTTTTTGTTTTCATGGAGCCTCATTGAAGCCTCATGGAAGCCTTTTCAAATGTTTAAATTAAATTGCTAGGTTTCTGAGGCTTTGGACCCCCACGAGGGGTCAAACGTGGACCCCTGACCCCGACGCGGGTTTTGCAAAATTTCGGGGTTCTGGATGATTAACTCGGCCACAGTTGCCCCTCCCCTTCCCCTCCCTCCTCATCAGACCCACCTCCCACACAATCTCTAAGTACTCGTGTTATCCCTCCCTCCATACACTTTCAAAGTCAAACCGAAGCCTAGATGTCCATGAAACATTTTTGAAATTTTCTTACATTTACCATCTTCTCCCCTCCACAAAATGTCCCAGCTAAGTCACTGAAAGTACATGCATGTATTGAATTTATGTGTATTGTATTTCTTCCCTCTTTTTTTTTCGGTTCTACTAAAATTTGGTAATTTTTATTGTAGTACGTAAATAAACAAATGTAAACGACATAAATTACACACTTTACCGTAACCTTTGCAAACTTAGGTGGTTTCACATGAGAAGTCTATACGTAAATTCATTTTCTTTTGTTAAGGGCGGGGGGGGGGGGGTTAATACGACATCAGTATGCATAAAATGGCCCGGTGGTTATTTCGCGGCAGGACACACAGTCTCTAATTGTCACAGCTATTTCTATGGATAACCTTAAAAATATAACATAGGTTAGAGATCAAACAATCAAGTATTTGAATGTTACCGTGATTACATATATGTAATCTTCTGTAATGCTTATGTCATTTTCACAAGGTTCCCAATAATAACTGTAACAACTAGGAAAAATGTGAAAAGTATATTACTTTCTAACCTTTTACATTTCTATTGGATAATAAGGATCAACTGGATAAAAGGATAAAACTTCAAGATGGAGATCAAATGGATCAGCCACTTAGATTTTAAGACATCGTAAAATACATCGTAAGATCAAGGAAGTTTTTTAGAGATCTGTGCTCTGGAGAAAGGGAGGGAGTGGTTTCACAACCAATAGTTACGAACAATGTCAAATTTTTTGAATTTTGAGAGTCACTTGTACTGGTTGTGTGCATGTGAACAAGCACTATTAATATGAAAAGTGTCTGGTCATGAATTTTCAAAACCAAATTAAAGCATTAATTCATTACTAATTGACTTTCCATTGTACGGAAAACATTGGGATCCCCCTAGTGTGACCATTTGCCATCAGTATGTAAGGGAAACTTGACAGGTTCAGAAAATTTAATGAATTTCACAAAACAACTCAATCAGCCTCCTTACAGGGAAATAGGGCGTTTAGAATATATCAACATGGCATACAAAGAAAATAGCTTTTATCATTATTAAATCATTCAGTCACACCAATAAACACCTTCAAGACCTTCATCTCCTAAAAACATTATGCATGTGGTGAGTAACGGAAGATGCATCATTTGAATTTTGAAAAGTTTGGGTGAACAAATTACTGTTGAGCAACAAATAACTGAATTTCTATCTATTAGAAACTTATTTCTTGAAAAGAAGGCTACGGTCCTTCCTTATTGTGAATAATCTGTCATTCTACCTTTTCAAACACTGGTTTTAAATCTATGGTTGTTTTCTGTCAAACAAACGCCTTTTTTCCCTTTAATTTTAACTTTGTATTGGGGCATGTACATTGATTGATAAGGGCCCTATGACGAAATTTGCAATACAATCTTTGTCGAGGGCGCTATTTTACAACGAAAATTTTTGTTTCTTAGTGACTGACGTAACGGCTAAACTTAAGCACATTTTCGGGCTTTTCTTCCTTGAGTACGGAAGCATAGACGAGACATTGCATTCACGAGTTAAAAAACTAAATAAAACGTCAATCATCTGCAATTGAGTTGACAACACTGGTCACGTGACAACGTTCAGGAAATTGAAGTTTTGACGAGAAACGGGATATCATCAATGCATTTTTTTCTAAAAAATTGTTGTTTTATGCGCTACTGCTATTTTGTCAAAATGACAAAATTCAGAAAATTGACGTTTTGACGAGAAACGGTAGCATACCCGGCCTATACAGCAGTTAGAGGATTTCTCCGCAAGTGATCAGGTGTTCATAGAGGTCAGTGGACGGCCCTTAAAATCGATCTTTGTCGATCATATCTTTCCAAATAAGGTCTCGTGACTTGGCTATCGAAGCAAGTGGGTTGAAGTGAATGTAGTGTGAACAATGCCGCAACTGAATATTCATTTTGGCGATGTTATTGCATTGTACAGTATTTTATGAGGGGAAATGAAAGAATTTGTATAATGCCTTTTCACGCAGGTTGAAAAGACCCCCGTAGCTCAGAATTTAACTACTGATAAAATGAAAAAAAAAAGCAGAAAGTACCATGAATGGTCAAAATGTCACCTTTCCATGATAGAGTAGCTCATAAATGGAGAAAACTTCCACTAGTCTTTGAATACCACATTACTTTCACGATTTACTATGTAAGTCAATGGGACGATTAATGGAAATATGCTACCTATTGGAATCACATATTTTATAAAATGAGCTTCGACACTGAGGACAAGGAAACCTCATAAGGAACCTTCGTAATGAATGAGAGGAAATTAAAGGAAAAATGAAAGAAAAAGTGAAAAAAAAAACTATTAGCAAACTGCTTAATCACACTCACACACACACACGAACAGTAAAGCACAGTTTTTGTGACTGAATATATTGGGTTTGGTTTACAGAAAAAAAATATGTATTTTTTTAAATCAATATTTATGGACACAGAATTATAGAGTATCCAAAATAAGGCAAGGCTGTAGCCTTCTTTTCAAGAAATGTGTTTCCCAAAAATGTGTTCAAAAATGTGTTTCACAAAAGAAGTGACTACTGAAATAGGGCTTCCGTCCTGGTATAGTGCACAGGTCAAACTATGCGTTAGTGACCTATGCAGATCAGAAATTGTGGTATTCAGTGTCGGATATTGCTGTCTTGGCAAACAACTACCAAACTACTCTTCATTCCGTGACAATGTTCCCATTTCAATTGTGATTTTTGTAGATGATGAACGAGTAATTTGAATATTTATCAAAATTATGAATAATTCATGACTTTGCTTTCAGCGGTGTCGCTACGCTACGAAGGGAGTGACAAAATATCGCATGCGATAATGCGGGGCTTTTATCTTTGTAGTAACATGTCACACATTTGTGTCAAAGTCTCACCATCACCACACAAATACATATTTAGTGTACATCAAGCATGTCCCTACAAGGAAGTTGTCAGGTCAACGAGAGTGTATAGTTTCTATACGTTGAAATCAAAAGGCAGTGTACTTCCTCTTTGAAGCCATCAATATTGTGTTACATGTAAATGGTCAATATAATAACTAATACATCAAGGTGATAGACTAGCTATGTGCGTGTTATTCAATCGTAGTCTATGTATCAATATGCATATATAAACGGCGATGCAATAGGATATACGGAGTCAGTATACACATGCAACATATGCTGTCTTTCAGTTTCAGGACATCTTCCCAAATTCTTCAATTAGAGAAAGGATCATTTGTGACTTGGTTAAAGTAACAGGTCATTGACGTAACCGAGGATAGACCTATTTTTTTCGTCTACTTCGCTGAACGAACAAGCGATGCGTGACGTCAACAAGTCGACTGTGAGTTTGTACAGTTTATCTCAAAGCTGACCTGTACCTGGCCCACAAGGTGGTGTGTTCTTCACTTTGGATCAGAAATAAATTTAATGATGTAAATCACCGGTAAGCACTTTTATTGCAATCACTGTCACTGTATCAATTCTTTGAAAACATGGATAAGGACAAAGACAGTAAAAAGATTGTCGAAAATGGAGGACCTTTGAGAAGCAATGATCAACAGCAACCATGGCCTGTAATTGTGTGGCTCGTGATGAAATTCTCAGGTATATTTTATCACGACAGGATCGTGAGGCAAAAGAAGTGCTTAGCATGCGACATGGATCAATTTGAGAAGAGAAATGGCATTTTTTCAGATTCCAAAGGAGATTTACGACCTATTGATTTTGAGATTGGGTACAATGTTACGTCTCAATATGAAAGCACATTTGATTGCTCCAAAGAGGAGAAGAATGCTGCACACAAAAGCCGTAAATGCATCCCCTGCCAGAGCTGTTGGTGGAATCGAGATGGACATGTAGCCCCTTACACAGATTCCTCAATAGGTGGGTATCTTCAGTAAACACCATAGCTGGCAACTAACTTGACCAACACGATAGCTAGTTCGTTACGTTAGCTCACCATATCCGATTAGTGATTTAAGTAACAGCACTAGGCGGTGAGTAACTTCAGCACCACCATATCTGGTTACTATAAGCTGAAGGTACATCATAGCTGATGGGTAACGTGAGTAACACCTTAGCTGGTGAGTGACTTGAGCAACACCATAGTTTCTGAGTAACTTTAGGAACACCGTACATGTTTAGTAACTTGAGTAACATCATTGGCTGGTGAATAAGTTGAGTAACACCATATCTTATTTGTAACTCGAGTAACACCGCATCTGGTGAGTGTCTCTATGACTTTTTGTATGGAGAGTGGTTTTAACAGGGTCAGGGTTCATTTCTTTGTAAAGTATACTAAAGTGTATATGGCCACGTATATCAATGGGTTGTAATTAATGACGGATCAGAAAATAAGGGCAATATGGCTTCTGACCGTTTACAAGATAGTTTCAAAGATGGATGGACATCCAATAACATTTTCATAAAAAAAAAGTACATTGAGTGGAGTTCATGAAAGTTCACGGGTGTGTTAGATCTTCAACACTGTCCATCAAACCTTGTGTGTGGTTGATTCTTCTATATTAAGAAACAGATTAGAAAGAAAACTTTTGTATCATTTATACTTGTCTATGTCCTTCTTTGTAGGTGTGACGACATGGAACCATTCTGGTAGCTGGCTTCTGTCGATTATCATCATTTTTGGTACAATTGGACTTCTTATCAACGAACTGAGGCGCACCATTCAAACTAAGTTTGGTCAACCGTCAAAATTGCTACACTTTCTCTCTTACTCGGCATTTTTGTGCACTGTCAGTGTTGTGCCCATCATGAGCCTGTGTTCAAAGTTGAGAAGCGCTCTGGGTGGCAGTGGACCGGGTAAATGGGCAACAGCAATCAATGCAAGATTTATCGTACAACGACTGCAGTTTCTGCATCCCCAAACCAATGGTAAGCACAGAACACAAAAAAGTTATAATTTGCCACTATTTCCAGAATCATTGTTGTGTTGCAAAAAAAAAATATGCTAGGAGTTGAAATCAAGTGAGATCACTTTTTATTAGACGTAGGAAGATAGTTTTCACTGTTGCTTATATTGCTGATTAGTAAGACTCTGAAAAAGTAGTGTAGTGTTACTCTGGCATTCAAGCTGGGGGCCACATACGTATAAAAGCACACACAGACGCACATGCTCATATACATAACTTTATTTTCATAAAGGGAACGCAAACCTTACAAACTGTAATTCCATCTCCTTTTTCAATTTCAGGATATCAAGGAAAACCGTTTTTAGTGGCCTGTCTTGTCTGGCCAGTGATCTGCGCAACGTACCGCTGTTATGTAATTATAGCGGTTCAGAAAAAACAGAACTTTGACAGCCTTTTAACCTGCACGGTAGGGGCAATATCTCAATTAACCTGGGGATGCTTTGTCTTTCTCATCTATCTGATGCGGTTGTCTTTTCAGATCCAGTTAGATCTTGTTTTGAGATTTCTAAAAAATATGGAAGGGCAAACGGAGATTTGTCAGAGGATACTGCATCAAGTAACCGTTGACTTCCGTTGTTTCAGCCACTGCGTCCGAATTTATACGACGGCGGTGATTCCGCTATGCGTGCTCGGGGTAACGACCAACCTCACCTGGCAGTACATGGTGTACTCCTCGAAAGACAAGCAAAAGGAGGACCTCGAACTTCAAGCGAACATCAACATCATGATATGGTTAGAGATCACCATGTTTGTCTGCCTCTCCCCGATCGCGATCGGTGGCTTCGACGCGAATCACGTGTGGGAAAAATTCCACATCAACGTTCATTGCATGCAGTCTTCTTCGCAACAAGAGCACTGGAACCAAGTTCTGCGTTATCTTAAACACGTGGACGAAAAGAGCCCCACCATTTCCTTTTCGATGGTCCTATCTGTAGTGGGATTCTACATGGCGGTTCAGTTCGGCAAACAAGATGTATTTTATTAAAACAAAAGTTTTCATCATAGTCTTTAGAATCGGAATTTACTCTGTGTTCTGTGTAACGATGATTAAAAAAAAAAAAACGAAACACGTTCTCTCCGGTCACCTGACCTTGGAAAGTAAACGTGGACCTTTGAAAGTGAACCTGGACAATGAAGAAGACACACCATAGAAATATCTGTGAAGAGTTCAAGTACGATAGTCTATGTGTGTTTCAATCGTTTGTTGATCCATTATATGGCAGCAATGGTGTACTAGGTCTCAGCTTAGAGCCCCTGGCGTACCTTTGTAATACAGACATGGATATTTCTTGAGCAGAAAAGCTATCCTGGCTTCATTTTGTGTTTTATGTTGACTGAACTGTCAACACTGTAACCACACTGACTGTAGCTTATGACAATTGTTGCTGAATTTCAAATCCATTTTAGATTCGGGTACAGTTCACATCAATGCCAAAATATGTTAGCGCTTCTCATCCACGTAACTCTGGAAAATTTTACAAGAAAGCCTTCTCGACGGAAAAAAAACAGAGATTCTACCCAACAGTAAAACTTTCGATCAGTGTCGATCTATGTCAGTTGTATTACTCAGCCTATAACTTGTGACACAAGTAAAATCAGACCTGCATTAAACTTTTAAGGACATAAAAACTGTTATAAATTTCTTATAATTATGCACAGTAAGGTAATCGTCGAATTGTTTGCTTTGCAAAACGATGAAAATGTAGAAAAATATTTAAGCCGTATAACGAATGCCTCAAACAGGTTTTCAGAATTTTGGCAGGTGCGACGTACGACAAAGTTCAATTTTACCATTATACATAGACAGCTCTTATCCACCAACTGGTTTAGTTGTACAGTGTAAAGGAAATCATATACTGTTGTAGGATTACAAATTCAAAAGGTAAAGAAATATAGAGAGAAAATGAAAAAAAAGGACTCTCAATTTGTGGAAGCAATTCTTTTTCCTATATTTTGTGTTGCAGATCTACAAATATTTTTTACTGTGAAGATTGCAATTATTTTAACAAAAGTACAACATTCAGTGGTGCCGTTAATCAAATGATATATATATATGATACATAGATATGATAGATATATCCATATATATATATATATATTATCTTTATTCAATTGTTTTTCAACATGTATGAAATTTCTTGCCTAAGAATATGTTTGCAGAATAAAGAAAAAACAGAAAAGGGGAGGGGTAAGGGTACGAGATGTCGCTGCCGGAGAAGTCTTTAAACTGGTATATCAAAAATATTGCTTAAGCGAAACTATATTGATGTAGTATACAGTCATTGAGCTGTCATTGAGCAGTTACAACAATCTCCATAACCGAAATCACTTTTGTCTCAGCTGCGTGTAAAGCACTATATAGCGCAACAGAGTTTTGCGGTGACGTCACGTTCCCATGGAAACGCCTTATTGGATGGAATACAAAACAACTTACATACGTGCAAGCCGTATCGTATGGTGATGTACTGCAGCTTATTACTAAGGCATCTGTTTCTTTCTCTATTTGCATGAAAAACATTCCAGTGGAACGTCAGCCCGTCGGTTTCTTGCCTCTCTGATTCATACAGCCTGCTGCTACGCAGTTAAGGGTCATATGCCTTCTATGACCAGTTATACAATGAAAAGTAGGAAACAGCGCGGCTTTTAACTAGTTTCACGAAAATCTGATTCCATCCAGTATGGTGGCATAACAACAGTTGCTAATTATGACGGCTATGCCAGAGTCTTACCTCACCTCCTCACTATATGATATCTCTTCCACAAGCTAGGAGCCCTTGCCACTGCTCTTGACGGGAACTTAGAGGATGTGTCCAAAGATACAAGCTGATTACGTGGAAGCATAACCTTCACTGTAAAGTATAGGGGATAAAGTCGTAAATATGATGCTACAAATCTTCTCCCTTTTATATTCACACAGTTTAAGTCTTCATCCCTGTTAGGACTCCCGTCATTTATCTCCCCAGCCACTGCTTACCAATTCCATAGTTCACAAGCTTACTTCTGCTTGCGGTAGTCTACCGCTTTTAGCGACTGTCAACCACGATACCGTGAGCCTACCGCATAAAAAAATCCTTTAGTAAATTCCTTAATTCCTTAATTTTTAAATTTGAATATCAGCTGTAGCCCAGGCCCTGGTACAATCATGACTCACAACACAATAAAGAAAACAACAATCGTAAACAGTCAAGAATTTGGTTTACTCCACTTCACACAATCACTTTTTATAAGCATTTGCACTTACTTACTTTGAGGGGATCACTATAATTTAGGCCCACTGTACTTTGATGTCATGTCTTTGCAATGCATAGAATTAACGTAGTGGCTGCAACTCAACGTGCGTTGTATTCGAGTATCGACTGACGGTGCCAAACAAATTCCCTCAAATTAAGTTCCCCTTCGTAACCTGCAACTCTCTGCCTCTTCTTTTCTTTTTCTCTTCCTCTTCACTTTCCCTGTCTCTATATCTATTTTATTTTATTTACGTTCTGTCAGCTGTTCTCTCTACCTTCTGAAGAAAATACTGCAAATGGTGTGATCTTTAAAGTCTTTATAAACACGCAATATACTGTTTTTTTTTTATTTCAAACTTGTTAAAAAGGCACTAATATCACAAAAAGAAGATACAGATCACTTGTTTGTAACTTCATTTACGTTTTGAAAATTAAAGTATCTTTCGTTTTCTTTCTTTCTTCCTTTTTTTTTCTTTTTGCGAAAACTGTTGTAGTTTAGCCCAGTTGTCATTGTAAAGAAATCCTTCTGTGTCTTAGTTTCTAGATCTATAGTTTTGTATAATCTTTTGTTCTTAGATGTGGAATTTGATGAGTACGTACGCTATATCTTTGTGTCATACTTAATTGACGTATATATAATACCATGTTGAGGTTTCTTTGTAAGGCTTTCTACCAATTTTGAAGGTTTTCCTTTCATTCATGCGTACATCTACTTTTGGGACGGCACCCTTATTTGTACAGTCTTCTTTCGTTTTTTTTGGTTTTCTTTTTTAACTCGAAAAGTACGTAGATCTGTCTCTATATCCTTGAAAGTCGACGTGACCAGAGTAAAGATTCCTCCAGCGATTAGTATAATTAAGTCGCAGAGCTATATAGTACAATGTTTTTTTCTACACAGACAACAGGGAAGTATTTTTTATCATTTACGCAAATGGATTTCCTTTTGTAAACATTTTACAAACAGGTTTGAATTACAAATGCACTATAGTTAACATTGAAACATTTACGCACGGATAGCGCATAATGGCAAAACATGGGGATATTAACGCCGTTTGTTTTGGTCAGGCTTGTACATTATGACACTACGTCATAGATAAAAGTCACGCTGGTATTTATGACTGACACATACAAATTGCACGACTTTTAAGACAACAACAAAGATGAAGTTTTATTGTTATGAATTTTCTGCTCACAAGTCTCCCCTAGGAACTTATCTTTACTGTCACAGAGAAGACCTACTGTCACAGAGAAGACTAATGCCACACAACTGGTAACAAAACTAAAAAAAAACATTCTTAGAGTTGTTGGTTTTCTAGCTAAAAAAAATATATCTTAATGACCTTTGACCTCCCGATATCGAAATTTGCAATTACGGAAATTTATTTTATGTTGTCCTCTTTACGTTCATGACATTTTCATATGTCCGTAGCACATTCACACATGCAGATAATGAGTCATGAGTCAAGGGCCAGCCACATTGCCTCTTTCGAACTTTGCAAAGGGTCCCACATAGCGTTCCTACATAGAGAACGCTGGTCGCACAGGCTGCAAGTCGCCCTCTATAGAGAATGATAATATATTGTTATTGTTCTCCCTTTACTAGTTCTCTAGTAGTACACTGTGGATACAGCAAATAGTTGCCAATGGCGGGCTGTAATATTCCGAGTGTGCATGGAGGTGGGTAGGAGAGGAGGAGAAGAAGACACAAAATAATAGCAATAGCGATATCTGATTGACAATCTGTACTGCAGAAGAAATAAATGTAGCTGGCAGGAAACTTGTAACCACTAAGATATAGATTTACAAGAATGAAGTATTAGTATGCAAGCAGACATGTCTATGGAGGCAAGCGGAATGAAAAAAAAATGTTGGTATTATAGCAGTATGAAGAGACTTCATGTATATGTATATATATATACATATATACATACATACATACATATATATATATATATATATATATATATATATATATATATATATATATATACACACACACATATATGACTATTCTAATTAAAAGTCACGTTTCTCGTTACAAACAAACACCTGAGACCTCCGACGACCTTGGAATAATTTTCAGAGCTCTTTACATCCAAATGTTTGACAGATTTATGCATTAAACGCACTGGATTCATTACGCTGATGAAAAAAGATGTACGTATCGAAGCCTATAGTTCACTCACATCCACGGGGTTTATTGATTCCTTTCTGCAAACGTCCTGTTTGGGACGTCATAATTCTCAAGAAAATTCAATAATCATGCACGTTGCAGACGATATAACAGTGATAAAGGCAACGTAACACGTGTACCGGTGCGGTACTAATCAGACTTTAGACTTTCAAAAACAACATATAAGGGGAAATATTAATTTCCTAGTTACAAAATAATTAATAATAAACGAAATGTTCCAAATAAGAACTTTTTATGACCATGGATTGTATTTGAGAAACCTTACTTGACTATAAATAATAGACACATGACCAGGTAATCAGTATATGTGCTTATCATATTTGCGTTGGTATCCAGAATTTTTGCAAAAGTTGTAAGAAATATTACCTGTTTCTCTTGCAATTTTGCTCTGTGACGATGTTGGCATGTTTCCATGACGATAGTTTTGTAGTTGGAAATCAAGTGTGATTTGAAGTATATACATTAGTATTCATCCGTTACGTGTCTGATAGGCCTACTTTATTAATTAATACATTACAGTTCAAACAAGACAGCAATGTAGTTACACTGTAACAACGATAAAACGCACGTTGAGTGTGCAAAAGTCAACGGGCTGCAAATGTTGATTCTGACAATCAGTATTTGAGGAAATTTATTTTTTTGTTATCTTAAAATTGGCTATCCTCCAGGGCCAACGCATCCCGGTAGAGATAATGTCACAACCGAATCCTGACAACCATATTGAAATGTCTCAGTCAGAGGACACAATACATCGACCATATCACTGAGTCACACTAACTAAATTACGTATCCTGGTCATTTAGTTTTGTTTAGTTGTTGACGGTTAATTCCCTACTTACTGAATTTTAATAGGGTTGACCCGTGACTAGAATTTAGAAAAGTTCAAAGGTCATCTCTTGAACCACGGCATGCTTGAATTTTCGTCGTCACTTGGGAACCACGAATAGCAATGCGTTATGTACTGGGATTACTTCAGATATCAACACCTAAGTAACGAAAAAAAAAAACAATTGTTCGGGTGGAAAATGTCAGCAAAGCCAACGGAGTCGTAGCTGTAATGTTTGCAATCCTAGACATAGAACGTGTCACCCATTTCTGCATTCAAATTTAGTTTTATAACTTCGTAATTCTCCAGCTGAGGAACGTCCGGTCAAGGCAAACTTAAATGATCTATACGTAAAGGTTTACGAATTAAAAATTAATCAAAGCTGAACCGTGTACGAACTGAACGATAATGCTCGATCGGGAGTAACAGCAGGCAATGCACGAGGGTACAACCAGAGTGCATCCAGCGATGCACTGTTGATAAACCTTGTATATTTATACGTTGCGAAATTTTGATGGAAATGGCGGAAATCAAACGAAAGAATATTTGGATTTGTAAATAACCACAGTTTCATTAAATATGAACCCCGAGAAAAAGAAAATACGATTCATGACATGTCAACAATGTTCGCGAGCGATTGAAAAATTATCAACATTGTTCGGATGACACACACTGTGTCCATCCACCTGTGATTTTACTCTAAAATTGACATTGCATTATTTAGATGATAATGCATGGTCACCTGACTGTAATGAGCCAATAAGAATTGAGGATTCTTAGGAAGTATAAATGAATAAAGGGATAATAAACACCGCCATCCTCAAAGGGAGTGAGTGATTCTCCTCTGAATTTATTCGTTTAAAGCTCTGTTTGAAATGATGTAAAGCACATAAAATGTACACATATCATGCATACTGCTTTAAACTTACGAAGCAATATTTCTCCCAATAAAAAGGCGGTATGTTTTTTTTCTCTCTCTCTCTCTTTTTGCATGCAGTATTTTCCTTTTGTTCTCAAAGGTTTTAGCCTTAAAAAATGACTTCGGTAAGTACCGTTACAACAAATTCATATATTATAACTTAGGTTTATGATGGTGAAAATGGCTGAAATTAATAGTCTAACAAAGCAATCAGAGAGTTGAACGACTTCACCAGAAATCAATTGAAAACTAATGACTACATAATAGAAAACAGATTCTTGGCTCTTGAGTTATTACAAGTCAAGCCAGCTTATACAAGGATTTTAAAATAACCCAACATCCGCTCAAAACTGACAGAAAGGCAGAATTTTATCCTTTGCGTGAAACTTTGCGAACGTCCTAATGGACGCCCTTAGGCAGTTGGTTTGTGTGAGGTATATCAAAGTAAGTGCATTAAAGCACTCTAAAGCAGAAAAAAAAAACTATGATAAATATTGAACGAGAGAATAAAACATGTAGGCCTAATGATGTTCCTACTCTGTCTTATTTACCATGTATTACTGAGGGAGTGCTGTAAGAAGAATTGCAATTGCATCCTATGTTGGATCTCTTTAAACGAAATATGTACATACGTCATGTCTCCCTGGGAATTTAAATTTGTGCCCAAAGCGAACCGGTATATAAGGCGCTTATCCTTGCTTTTACTTTCTGCATATCGAGTGGATACGTAGAGATTAGGTAGTATTTATGAGAAAGGATATCAAGTCCATACCGTACGATGTGAAATTGACAATTGCAGGCATGCAGTCACTAAAGAGGGGGAGAGGATTCAGCTGAGAAGCATGTAGTTAGACGACAACTTTCAAATATCAGATGACACGTTGATTTCAAAGAGGAGCTATCGCTGATTGTTTTCCAGTTTTTTTTTTTTTCTGGATTTATGTGTTTTCCCTTTTCTATTCTGATTTCTTTTTTCCCTTTTTAACGTCGATTTTAATTTTCAATTGTAGTCCTTTCTACTTTTTTCTACTTTTTGGTTCTGCATATGTTGGATTTATTAGCTCAGTGGTTGACTAGCAGAGCTACCGTTTGAATTAAAATGTGTAGGAAAGACAATTTGTTCTGTTTCTTACACATTATTTCATGTAGTGAGTTTCATATGGCACTTCTCAAGCCCTCTCACACTCCCCCCTGAATAAATATTACTTGCAATACCATTATCCGGGTTCAAGTTCTCTCCAGGAAATTTTAACGAGTCGGTTTGAATTTCATTTTCCTTCTCTGCGCTCGATGTGATATTTAGCGCCCAGTTTAAAAAACAAAATAGGGCGTCCGGGTTGGAAACAGCACTGTTAGTAATATCTTCCCTTTACGGGAGGAGATATTGTACTTACTTGAGCCGTAAATGTCGCCAAAAATGACACTTAAATGGCAGCCTGCACTTTACACCCATTGTACTGAAATTTGGTGGGCCAGTAGCCTTTATGTGGGGGTAACTCATGGTATATAAATAACATGGATCGGGATTACCCACTGGAGTTAAGGGGTGAGAAGGGAGTCCAAACGTGTGTGCAGGCGTGTGTGCGCGGATCGGTGTGAGTGTGCACAACCAAACTTGTATCACAATCTTCCCCTAGCCGGTAAATATGATGAACCTGAAACTTAGTGGGTAGAACGATGACATCCTAGGTCAAAGGTTCACAGGTCATGAAAACGAAAAACATATTTTTAGCATTGTCTTAATGTGTGAATATCCTAGAGTTATGAAACTACCATCTACGGAAAGGAGACAAAACCAGATTTTTTTTTAAATATTGATGAAGTCTCCCGGTCAGAGGTCACGTGATTAAAGCGCAAAACTGATATGACGTCATAGTTCAAACGTCACGAGTCACAGATCCTGAAAACTAAACAAATTTTTAACATTTTCTCTATGTGTGAATATCCGAAGAGTTTTAAAACTACCAGATATAGACTGTAGAGGATACAACATTTTTTTTAAATGTTGATGACGTCACGAAGTCAAAGGTAACGTGGTTAAAGGTCAAAACCACAAAAATGCTCTGAAAAAGGGGTCTCGATCTCCTCCTAGACGATAAGTCGGATGAACTTCAAACTTGATGGGTGGGTGCCTGGTTGTGAGATCCAGTGTCCACCCGACTGATGACGTCACAGGTCAATGGCAAAAGTCATGATTGCTGTAACGCATAACGCAGTGTTAGATGCTGATAGTAAATGGTGTCAATATAACTTTTACATACTGGCCTTTCTATGAATGTGACACGGTATTTCACCTACTACCAGTTCTGGGATGAGCACTTACGTCTTGTAGCAATGTCATTTCCCGTGCGTTGATAATACCTTCCCTCAGTATATGTTCACAACGTATACATATATAGATCTACTGCGCAATTGCTTAAGAACTCGAGATGTTTACGCACTGTGAAGTAGGCTAAATATTGAGCCACGCATAACTTGCTTTTCAAGGCACTCAAAGGATCCACAGTGACGGGGCTTGCGGATATGAGGAATACTTTGACGCTCACGCGTTTTCTGCGAATACTTTTGACGCACGATCGATCTAGGCACATGTGTACGCGCATGCAGGTATTCGTGCCGTTGGACGCGTACGCGGTGTATTGCAGTACTGTATCATTATAAGTAACTTGAATATTCATCACTTCTGTCCGCAACGAATGATCTGACTTACCGAAGAGATGTATACAGCTTAGCGTACTTCTGGAGCATGGGTATGCAAAGCGATGGGGATGAGATTTGCAACTCCGTGGATTGTCCTACTTGTTTTAGCTGTTGCGATGAATAATCCACACAATTGAATATCAATGAAACTTGTAAAAGTTACAAATCTTTATGGCCGGTCTTAGTGTATCTATATAGGCCTATACACAGCACACCCAATAAGAAAGAGAGGCCCGGGCCCTCCTTCTAAGTCGATGTGACGATTGTTTCGCGTTCGTGAAGATGGCTTCAGCAATCGACGATGTTGATCCGTCCTGTACGAGGGGGAAGCTGACTATACAACCCTGATTATAAATTGCTGTTTTTCACGATTAAAATTGAGCTGAATCGTTGACCTCGAGCTGAATTAAGATGAAAGTAGCCTGAGATTTACTATTTTACTTTTTTTTTTCTGGCATTTATCTATTATTCACATCTTCTTGACTTTATTAAAGAATCTACTTAAAACGAAACAAAACAAAAAGAAAAAGAAAAAAAAAAGCAAAACAAATGTAAAACTGCACAACACTCACCTTGACAACACTGTTAAATCCAGGGTTGTAATATGGAGAAGCAATTGAAGAAGTCATAAAAAATTTAAAACCCATTTTGAATCACTAAAAATCTTGTTTGTTCGCAAACGGAGAAGCAGAGACATTAAATGGGCGCCGGCGAGGTTTCGGAGATCCTCTTATGATTAACTTCTGAGGCAGGATGAGGTAAAGAATGCCTGTATACTCGCTAGTTTGAAAAAAAAAGTGACACTGTGGGAAATTGGAGAGATTCGACTTTATCTACAAGATCATCACATTAATGGTATTGCTTACGCTTAAAAGGGTCCTCCGTCATCAGTATTAGGGATACTCCTCTTACCGCTGGCCTGAGATTTCTCGGTCAGTATGTCGTTGAAAAAAAAAATGCTTATCGTGTGCAATGAAACTCATAAAGGCGGTAATTTGCGAGGGAAGGAAAAACACACGTATGTAAATCAAGCTCATTTAATTTGACATACATCACATAAGTCGACTCACAAGAAGGAGAAACCTAATTAACAATATTTTTTGGTTAATATGAATGCAGATATATTCTAAATGTTTTCAAGGAGTGCTCCCACTTATATTTCAAATGCTATACCGATTTAATATTCGGAACATCTGAAATGTTTAACAATGAGAAATTAAAATCAAAATTCAAAATTATTCGCTGAAATAAAGAGAGAGAGAGACCACGGAACTTCCGAGAGATTGCTTGCCACTGCTTTGTCAGTTATGATCGCTGTAAGTCTAAACTTAGTGTTGACTGGCTCAGCTGACCTACCGTTATATAATCCTGGGACATTACGTATAACGATATTTAGCACTATACTCTGACAGGTTTGGTATAATCAGGAGATGTTTTGAGATGGAAACGCAACTCTGAGAAATAAGGTTTCGGAAGGTAGAGCCACACGGTAATATGCCTTCTGTATCGTCCTTGACATTTCCCCCGATGTAAACACGGGATCAAAAAGTGAACAAAATATAGTAATTGTCGCTTTCCACAGTCACAGTAGGGCTGACATGTTTCTGTTTGACATAGTATTGCTAGACGTCAAGAAAATAACTAAAATGACCTTTCAACTGACGAGGATGACAAGATAACATTTAAGGTCGAGGTTATTTCATGTCAAAACATGACAAAAGAAATCTATATTTACGGAAATTTCTAGTTGTCGAAATATATAGACTTCTGTCCCCTAAGCTCATTTACATGTGACCCCTTGTTATGCAAGAGACTAAGTGTATTCATTTATTTTAATTAAAATGTCGCTTCGAGGTTTATGTTACTCGCTCCGAAAGTTGTGCTCCAACAAACCAACACATCAATGTAATTTTTTGAGCGAACCACTTGTTTAAGGATAAGATGATATAAAATGTTGCTCACTGGTGAATGATTTTGAGGTGGTACCTCCGAAAACAGTAAAAACACGGTACCTTTAAATCAACCCATTTTTCTCTTCACTTGGTGTTTTGTAAAGTATTAGCATTAATTAAAGTTATCATTGTATCTCTATCTAAATAACAACTCCCTGGTAAAATAGAAATTCCTTCCGACCTATCTTTTACATGATTTGAAAATACCTCACCAACACAACGTCACTTAATTTTGACTAGAAAATACAAAACTTATCTGATAAACATAAAAGCAATAGTATTATATTCTTGGAAAAATAATCACTCACTCCCCTCGGTTTGGTTTGCTACAGATTTAAGAAAATATACTTTTCACTTTTACTCGCTGATATTCCATTGCGACGTCACACTTATTATTTATTCATTATTCTGTCAGAATGTCGGAATCGGTAACATACTTTTCATTATTAGTATTATTCTGTTTTTGTTAAAGATTTTAGTAAGAAATGTCATTAACGATAAGTGCGGCAAGGTGTGTGTTGTATCACAAAAGAAAAAAAAATCAGTTAAAGGTTATAAATAAAAAGTACATTTATTTTCGCGCACGTTCGTGCACGTGCACGTGTCAAAACAGGAGTCATCTAGGAATCCTTACCGTTCTGTATGATTATCTTATGGTTTGATAAAATGTATCCTTTAGTTGTGACATTACACAGAGATATTAAAGCAGTGCCTTTACTTCGCCGTTTGAGAAAAATTCCTTGTTTGCTCCAGTGATGTATTCCCAACACCATAACCATGACTTAGCCTGCTAAGAATAAACTTCAAGGCTGTAATTCAAAAGAGCTTAGCCATTTTTTACTTTTCCTGCTGACTACCAAAGGGTCATGCTGTATTCTCAGGTCTTTTTCCTGACTTTACTGACACAAAACTGTCCGGGTGACTCGGCATTCTTCAGGGGGGTCTCCACCTGTTCACAAGTCTTCATGATTACACTGAATAAAAAAGGTCATTTGTGTTGGTCTGCGTTTTTGCTCACGGTGGATACATGGTGGCTGGCGGTGCTGAAGTTATTAAGCAAAGACAATAATAATTGGGTTCGCAATCAAAATAAAGTTGTAAAACTTGGAAGTATGTGGATTAATGTAGAGCATATTTTTAATCACGATGTTGATAAACGTTTTAAATTTTGTTCCACCAACACAGAAAGTCAAGACCTTTAAGGGTCGTGTGAAATGAAAATGACATTTTGGAGTATTGGCGGCATTTATCATTGATCATTGACAATGTTGAAAATAGCCACAGATTCCATCAAACTCCATGACAGTTTTACAGGCAAATTCCTGTCTCGCACCATCATGAATAAACATTGACCAGCATGCAAATTTTGGCGTCAAGAGATGGACTCCTATGATATGTCTTATGTTACCCTTTGTTTACTTAACCCCTGTATCAAGGACATTTGAGAATTTTATACGCACAGAGGATTTTATTTTGAAAGCGTGTATTTTTCCACTTCAAAAATATTAATATCTCTTACCAATTTGAATCCTAGTAATTAAGAAGCAATAAGCTTAACAAAAGAAATACTGACCTGGACAACACTGTCTCCAAGTTATATTTCTTTTGCATTTTCTGAAAAACCAGTCAGAAATCGCGAAAAGACACATGAAAAAGGAAACATTATCTCTATAACTTGCATCCACGTCGAATAAATATTTACTAGCACCGTGTACAAAACGGACAAACGGACAGGATCGACTTCTGAGTTAAAACAAAACCTTGAATATTAATTAACGTTTGTGAATGAAAATGTCAATCAACGCGAAACCGTGCATTAACAGAATTTAATGCACGTTAAGGGGCTATTGCAAGCGTTGAACTCGTGCCGCGCCCTCGTGCATCCAGCGATAGCATAATTCCCCCCACGAGTGCAGTATCCTACAGTTAATGCGCAGATTCACAGTTGATTAACTTTGTTCATTCATACAAAACAGGATTTAAAAAAAAAAGAGACGAAAACTTACGAAAATTTGGGTTTGCAAATAACGGCATTTTCAGTTGAAATGAAGTCCGAGCAAAGGTTAACAAGATTCACAACATGTTAACAATGTTTGCGTGCGATAAACAAAGTACAGTACCACTATTGTTTTGAGTTAGATAGCAGACGAGAAAACGCTGCCGATATGCCTTTTTTTATTGTCTTCATTCGCCAGTGATTTTGCTTTAAAACTGAAGTGTTTTATCAGCAGAATAATGCACAGTCACCTACAGTAACCGAAATGAACAAATAGGAGTTGAGGATTCTTCTCAAGTACGTTTTATTATCGTGCGACGCAGCAAGATCTCACAATTCGCTACAATAGACGTGACTTAGAACGATGAACAAATTGGAACCATGGCAACAGTTTATGGTGACGTAACAATCTAACCTCGCGAACTATACAGACGGAAGAAATACATCACGAATCCCACTGAGTGGCTTCTTGAATAATCATGAGAAGTTATCACCATCATTTACTGAATGACTTTTTAATCGCAATAAATGTTTTGTCTGATTTGTCCATTGAAGATTAAAAACAAGATGAGGTATGAGAGAATCTTCGCATTGTTTAACGCAATCACTGCTTATCAAGACACGTTTTGTCGAATAGAGAAATAAAACTGATAATACTAAAGCTATATATCTCTGGTTTCTTATCGTTACAGTTTTGCTCATTGCGAAGTGTCTCTTAAGTTGCCTTATTCTGGCAAAATTCAAAAAGAAAGTGCTAGCTTGGTTAAGTTTCAACATATATATAGTGTGCTTCCCTCTGCTCTAACTACGTTCAAAAGAAAAGCTCAAAAGTTTTTTTTCTTTTCAGTAAGTAGTTGGTGTACATGTGTGTACGGTGTGTGCATGTGTGAGTGGTTTGAAGAAACAAAAATGATTTGCCTAACTCAGAGAACTTTGGTTTTCGATTAACAGCTATGGGAAATCAAGCAATTATTTTCACGATACACACTGGGTAGTCTAGTGTAACATTTAAGTAAAAAAATATTAAAGTACGTTATAATCTATGAGGGGGGGGGGGGGCAACTTCACAACGCAATTTGCCTTGCTACTTGAGATATATAAATACATTTTAAGAAAAAACATGACTATAGTCAATTAAGGCCCCTATGAGTTTGATATTCCTTCACTATGATCTTAAAGAGAGGTGAATGGTTGTTAGGAGATGGTTGTAATCCTTAAAAATGAAAGACCATTGGAGGTTTAGCCCTAACGATCGAATCACTCAAGGTTTAATTTTGTTTCCCACTTCTGACATTTCTTGAATGCTAGGCATTTTAAAGGCAGATTCGGCTGTTACCTGTTCTGATAAACTGTTTCTCTTTAATGAGGTTTCGATCTCGTGAGACAGATCGTTTACTCTCTGGGTTCCAACTTTTACGTTATCGCCAGTTGATTCTATGTAACCGGGTAATCCGTAACAAGTCGAAGAAGAAAACGTACATTCGAAGCTATGCCGACGAGTTTCAGATACTTTTGAGTCGTCTACGGCGGAGACGTTAGATTCGTCTTTCTCTGGCAACCGTTGAGAGGTCAGGGGCAAGCCTCTATCGTCTCCAGCTCCGTACTGGGCCGGTGAAAACAACCTCTCTCTACCAGTTGAGAAGTCTTCGTTTAAAACTATCGCTGTTTGAACGGTTACCAACTCAGTGAGCAATCTCCTTGCGTCGTAGGGTTCAGCGTTACCGACTCGTCTGTGAGAACAACTGGTTCCACATCCCATTTTGACTGGCAGCAGATAAAAGAAAGAAAGAAAAAAACATAAGATCGTTCTGATTCCATGTGCTTGTAATAATGTGAACCTACACTGAGTTATCTGCAATAAGTGTAAGGTCAAAAGTTGAATGATATATACTATCTGCATAAGACGAAATGCAATGCCATATTTGGGAGACTGTGTTTTTGTCTTCTGCACTGAATTAGGTCTAAGTTTCCAGAATTCTAAAATTATGTTTTGCAGTCAGAAACTTTTTTCAGTGAGAAATATTTTTGTAAAAGACACAAAGGTTTGTACAATGAATAGTGCAACGTTTCAATCCGGTTAAAGGCTGTCACCCTCTAACAGTAAATTTCCTCTTGTTGTATCTTTCTACGAGACCCGGAGTTACAAGACGAAGTGAAATTTAGAGACGTTACTAAGTTTGTTTCCATGCAACTATACTTTAGTGTGTTTTTGTGTTTGTCTATCTTTCTGTAAGTTGTATTTATACTGAATGAATTAAAATCAATTCAAGGCAGCGTTGTAGTCGAGACCATACTGTCCGAGTCCAAGACCGAGTCCAATGGAGTCGAGTCCAAGACTAAGACCGAGTCACTTGAATTCTAGTTCCAAGTTAAGACCGCGAGTCCAACAGATCCGAGTCCGGGTCGAGTTACCGAGATCGGGAGAAACGAAATTTTTTTTCGTTCTTAGAAGCGATAGAAAGATACTCAGTTAAGCTGCATGATAACGAACGGGAATGTCTAAACTATACAGTGGGGGCGCTACAGGGGACATGAGGGGGCATTTGCCCCTCCAGATTGTTTCCTTGCCCCCATTTGCCCCCCCCCCCCCGTTCCCAAAGAAAAAAAGTTGGGAACCTTGGAGTACGGTCAACCGAAAAGATAGGTAATGTAAAAATAAATAATATACCTCCCTTGTGACTTAATTTTCCACCCACAGATATGCTAAAACCTCAGTTTCCGGGGCCTTCGCCCCCTGGACCCCCACCAGGGATTTGCCCCTGGACCCCACCAGGGGTCCTAAGGCGGGGCCCTGGAACCAACGCGCACGGCCTCGGTTAGCGCTCGGTTTCGCGCTGCGCGAAAATCTTTGCCCCCCCATATTTTCCTCTGCCCTCAGTTTGCCCCCCAAGTCTGACATCCTGGCGCCGCCACTGAAACTATAGCCTATATCATCTCCCAGATTTCACAATTAAACTAAGTAGGCTGTTACAAATTAACAAATCAGAGGATGGATAAAGAGTATGAATGTTTTATGATGGTTGCTGAAGATATCCTGGCTAATGAAGACACACTCAATCGATCAGTAACGGCGTGTATTTTTTTTTTCTTTTTTTTTTTTGATGCCACATTTAATGAAAAATACTGTTTGTATCACATTAGTAATGCAACATTTTCTGCTTTTAGAACATTGACTTATTTCGCTGACACATTTGGACAGTGGTAGCATCAGGATTTAACATTTTTGGAA
The DNA here is from genome assembly GCA_021234535.1 of Stichopus chloronotus. Classification (NCBI taxonomy): domain Eukaryota; kingdom Metazoa; phylum Echinodermata; class Holothuroidea; order Aspidochirotida; family Stichopodidae; genus Stichopus; species Stichopus chloronotus. Next base: position 20,178,798 of record CM037829.1, read on the forward strand.
CGAGGGCAAATTGGAAGGCAAAAGAAAAAAAATTAGTCAGGTCGCTTCAGCTTGTTATTATTATAGTATTACTACTTTTATGATTATTCTCGGTTGGACTTTTTTTTGCTCTTGTCCCTCAGACCTCGAGATCCTACCCGACTCTGGACACTGGTCGAGCACCCGTCTTAGAAAGTGGGCACTACCAAGTAATGTTATCTTTATCAGCGGTCGAACTTCATGATTGCCTGATGTCTGTCCCGGGTGTGCCTCAAGGTTGTTTGTGAAGGCTCCTAGGCTCCATCCACCACGAGGACTACTGTGGCCCACATCCTCTGTTACCTCAAGTCCCAGATCCTGGTATTTCTCTATTTTCTCCCTCTCTTTCTGATTTATGTTGGTATCTTTTCCGCGTTGTTTGCCTACAGTAGCACACTTTTCACCAGCACGTCTGAGGGCGCAACGGCTTGCGCAGACCTTATATCCAGAGCGACGTCTGAGCCGGTAGGTTAATATCATCTCCCTCCATTCTGTTATATTATTATTATTATTGTTGTTGTTGTTGTTGTAGTAGTAGTAGTAGTAGTGGTAGTAGTAGTAATAGTAGTAGTAGTAGTAATAGTAGTAGAAGTAGTATTTATATGATCTCTTGGTGGGTCTGAGAAAAATAGATGTAAAGGTTACTCTTCCAAGAGGAATCGTTCTCATCTTGGCTTTTGATCATGTTTTACTTTAATGTGTTATATTATCCAGTAGACAGAGTAGGCGAGATGTTATAAACCATTGGACGCTGGTCACACAAGTCAAGAAAAAATACAGATAGCTACTAAGATATCTGAATATGTTTACTACATTTCATCATCAAATGTTTTTTACCGGTATATGTAAAATGAATCGACTTTTTGTTTAACTTTCCTTTGAGGATACAGTGGTTCAAAAGAGTCTTCGGGTATTATCGGACAATCGCGTCGTTTCAATGTTTAGAAAAAGATAAGACTCCTTCTTTTTTACTTCCAAATGTAGCATCTTTTAAGTAACAGAAGAGAAAGCGGTAATTTCTCTAAAACCCAATTCTGGAAACCATTTTGGATGTATTTACTATGTGCAAAATGTTTTCACCAAATACCGCTGAAAACAAATGTCTTCTGCAGTATATATAGCACTGGTTTGATTTTTTATTTTGATATCAAACGACATTTTACAAATTTTCTCCACACATGTTTGCAAACCCACACCTTTAAATCTATGACACTGATAGCTGCATTTGAAGCATATATGCACATTTTAATCGCGTTTGCTCTGCATTAAGGCCGCATTTTGTATGAAATTGATGCAAGATTTTAAAAATGAAATTATCTTCAAGAGAAAGCAACAGATAATACGATCGACGCAGATCTAAATACACTCAGAAACAATCTTGTTAGTTTGAGAGAGAGAGAGAGCAACGCAAATTCAGCTCCGCCTTTCGTCATATTAGTTGCTTACTTCTCTGTTTGTGGCCTCGAGAACAACCGATACACTGGGAAAATTTAGTGTTTCACTCTCAAATCCAAACAGCTCAGCTAATTTCAGCGAAATCTTAGAAAATGTCATTTAAAGTGCAACCATCGAGGTATGTTTGTGAACTAGTGCGTAAAAGAGGAACACGACTTTACTGCAAACATTTCATACATCTGATCTGTTGCGATAGGTCGTTTGTTTCACGCATATGCTAAACACGTTATTTCAGCACTGATATTTGACTTTGTAACTTAACGAGCAAAGATGTCGCTACAGACTTTATGCAGTTCCTTTAAAAACTCAACATCAGTTAAAAAAGAGTTCCGACAGATTTGCCTCTGCCTCTCATTTTTTTAACACTTTTTTTTTAATGCTGGTACGTTAAGTGGTTTATAGACAATGTAACGAAGTAGGATGCCTGCAGTAAACCACTTTTAACTGCTGTTCTATCTTCGTCAATTAAAGTACTACTTCCATAAATTGAAGGTTTCGTGGTTTTTCAGGTCACGATGAGAGTTTTGTTTTGATCTTCGGTTTGCGAGGTCGTTCAAGTAATACTCGTTAAGCTCACAAATTGCTCGCAATATCCATCGCCATAAGTGTTGATGATGACGTGTAGTCCAGCGCATTTGTTCCTTGTTCCTATAGGTGTTGATGAACAATACAGGTCGTTGTATGAACGAATTTGTTGATGAGTGAACTTATAAGTATACCACTTGTCAGGATCGCTCATCAGAAGTGACCATAGAAATCTTCATATTTTGCTTTCGTCTTACATGTTCTTCAAGGACTTTGGTACAAAAATGATGGGCGCGTATGATTGCTACACATGTTACACCCCACACTAGTATATCGGACCTGTCATGCATCTTCAAGTTATATAGCTAGGCATTACATTGTAGGTTATGTGGGCATATCTCATCAATATATGAAAGAGAAAAAGCTTTTGTCATCAAATATACGATATATCTTTTATTTTTACTTACATTTAGCATTTTCTTTATGACATTAAAGACGTGTTTAATGTGAATATTCTCTGGTTGAAGAAAAAATATACACGGAGAAATCTTTGCTAGTAAAACACATTTTGTTTAAACGACTTATTCACTAATGAAAACAACAAACAATTATATTATTTGAAAATCTGCAAAGATAAATTTAACCTCATCCGTTATATCATTCTGAGTCATTTTGACCTGTATCAGGTGTGTTGATTCATTAATTTCGTTATTCTATTGTTCTCATTACCGGTTTTACAATTCAATTTTCATTTTCTGTGGTAGGAAGAAACATTTATTTATAGACTTTCATAACTGGAGTGGCGAAGAAGGACAATGATAATACAGATGATGAACATGGTAATGTTTCTTATATTCGTGTTTTCAATTGATATCTTTTTCAGTAGTTTTTAATTCAAGGGTAACTAGAATAAACATAAAAACATGCATAAACATGGATTGCATATGAATATGGACACTACATTATAACAAGATATGTGAAAATGAAATATTCTTTACCAAAACTGATGAATTCATCCAGTTAACGTGTCATCGTACCTTAAGTTGTAATTGAATATTATTCGTCTTAACATAACAAATATAATGATCGTTTGATATATTACGTTGTCGATGCTTAAAGGAGAGACAGTACCTATGGTATAGGTGACCTCATAAAGTAGAGTTTCATATTGCTACACAAATACATCCTGTCATATAAAAAATATACGAATTCTCCTTAGCATATATATTAAGTTAATTCTGCCAGTTAGAGCAATAATACTGAAAACAGTATTATACATGGTACATCCAACAACCACAATGAACGCAATTATGCCGAACATATGAAGTGGCGGGATGACGTCACTTTCAAAGCGCCCTTGTTTCGTAGCGCTGGACAATAGCAGAATACACAGTATGTCTAAAAGCCAATTTAAAGTTGGTGAAAATTCAGGAAAAGGTAGATTTGCTAATTATTTCATACAGGGTCACGGTGTACAAATATCGGACTCGAATTTGAGGTCACTGTGAAACCCCAAGATTTGTGTTTCCTTTAACGTTAGACTTGGACAGACGAGTGAACATGCCTCCATTTTATAAGCCTCTGATATTTTATCGCACAAAGCTGACTGTGCCTATTGCGTATGGGGTAACCTAGCATACGGCAGTAAAGATCATATAATAAGCCCTTAGAGCATTTGCAATCACTGAATATTACATAAAATTTACGATTTAGCTTGCGTGCGTACGTGCGTGCAGAGAGAGACAGTCGATTTTGCCCTACATTATGGATACTTTAGTCTTCATCATAGCATGTCTAATGACTGTCCCAGTGACGCACATAATGCACATTCGAGATCCAACGCCGTTTAGAATTCTCAGTTGACTTTCGAATATACCCAATCAGTGAATTAATTACGTTTTGGGGATGTTGCTAAACGTTTTTTTTTTTCTTCTTTTCCTTATCATCTTATATTCCCACACATTTCCATCATCAATAACAGTGAGCAGGTCATTCAACCATGTGCAGTTAACTCAGACATACACTACATACTACTTGAAACTTTGAATATATGTATAACTAACTTGGAAAGTATGTAAAGCAAACCTAGTCTGTATTCTATATTGCTTATCAATGTAATATGGTAGCCATTGCGTTTATAATATATTACAGTGCTGATAGCTTGGGATAAAATGATGATTTCTATGACTAGAAACTTGTATACTGATAAAGGCATCTGCTTTAGCTGCAGTAACTATCTAAAGTAATGTAAAAATTCTGTAACCAATGGCAACCATGACTCAAATGCCTTGATACTGAGCGTAATTTTTATGGATACGTGTCAGAGAGGTAGGCGGTAGAAAATTAGCTCAAAGTAATTTCCGGAAGATAACGTTACACATCAAGGTGTGTAAGAGAATCAAACCGAATTAATGTACTTTTGGAGATTAAGTCGACCTTGTATGGCTATGAGAACACCGTATGATAGCTACGGTAAAAAAACAATTCTCATTTCAAATCTTAGTCTGTAGCAAGTACAATAGAAATTGTACTCTGAGTACAGACTATATAGCCTAAACTATAAATGACGTTACAAATCATTAACTAATTCTCTGAGATTTTCGTTAAAAGAGCCTGTCAACAATATCGTGTGGAGGATACACCCTCTTTCCTGATACTTTCCGTAAAACAATAAATTCTTGCAAATGAAAACCTCTCCATCAAGATACTACACCTGTGTTGTTAGAAATGCTTGCTTTATTGCTCTGTTATTTACCACTGTCTGTCGAAGAGATTTATGCGGTATCTACTGCATATTTTTACCTGATTTCCTTTTAATAAGTTTCCGATTTTGTAATGCTTCAATAGGAAGCTTACACAAGAAAAAAAAACATCGTCAGTGGTACAAGATATGACGTACAGTTCACCGATGCTGCATTAATTTAAGTCTTGTGTCTTGTTTCAAAAGGGGAGAAAGAGGTTGAGAGAGTTTCAGGGAACAGGTAAGAAACTGCTTACAGAAAACATCTTCTACGTTAAAAACCTTTACTACACCTGATCTTGTCATAGGATTTAATAACGACACTGTTTTTGTATTCGATGTATTCCGGGTGTGTACTCATGTCTATTCACAAAAGCAAGAATTAACTCTTTCACCTTGAAAACTTTGGCGAAAATTGTCCTTTGATAGAAGGTATATGCATTATATTTAAGATTTATATGCGACATGTGTATGTATTTTGGCAACTTCCCATAGGGTACCTAGAAACATTGTTGACGTCACCCATTCTTTAAATATTGAAGAGGATTGCCTTATAAGCTCCTTTAACAAGGTCGAGTTTCGTGGCGCGTCCCTGTTGCCTATAATACTCTTTATGGATACCTGCATAACACTGAATAAAAATGGGTGGAGCACATGCATTAATGTGATTTATTTGGCAATCTCTGGTGAATGAATCATTCCTGTGTACAAAGCGAATTTATTATGAAAAAAATCATATCATTATATATACGTCGTCGTAGCGGGACTACTCACTGCAGTATCTTGTGCGTAAAACCTATAAAGTGTACACATTGGTTTTCATGCACTTTCATACATTTGCCCTTCTCATTAATCCAACAGGGAGTTCCCAAATAACAACTCTCTGATCCAAACAGCTCAACAAATTCTGTGTCAGATTCCATGTCAGTTATCTTATCCAAACAGCGCCTGTGAAGGATTTAAAGTTTAAGAGGATAGCATTCGATAGGGTAACGACTTCTGCTTTTGCTGTGGTAGTGATATCAATTACTGCCCATAGGTATCTATGCCATTAAAATAAAGAGAGCTGCTTGCAATAAAAGCAATTACGTACAAGCGATGGATGCGAAGCACCGGCAGTCACGTTTTGGGAGCACTCATTTCCTTTTAATCTGGTCAGGTAATGATTCATCCAGAGAAGATCAACGGCTTGTCACATCCTTGACCAGCCTCTATAATTTGTTTCTTTAGTGCTTGCTCTAAGCAAAATTTTTGTTTGTCACTTTGAAGGCCGTAATGTGATATTTGTTGGCTTCTACATGAAACTGGACCATATAATACGAAAATAATGTCAACTGGATCTAAAAAATACTAGGCAGCAGTGGTTTAAGTTACAAATTCGTATGCGTAAGTGTTTCCACACTTTTCTCTTCTACCACAATTTGGTGTTTGCTATGCGTGTTTCTCGAATTGCATTTAGTGATACTTGGCAGCTCACTGTATCCCTTGAAGTAAAATTATTACGATGATGGCCAAGCAATAACTCTAATGTCATCTTACAGTTGACATACATACAAATATCCAAGCATAATATGGAATCTTTTCATCTCGTAATTTTGATGCACTGAGCTAGATAGTTGTTTTAATCCAGTATGCAGAGTGACTCCAGTTATCAGGGTGTCCTCATTTCTCCGCCTCTCTCACACTGGCGGAACCAATGAAGAGGGCATCGTGGCTATCGACCCTCCCAAAGGTAGACCAAAAACATAGGAGAATTAAAGTTTTAAGAAGTAACTTAACCTCACAATCGTGCACCTTTGTTGTACAATATCGCATCTGAGGGAATTTAATTCAAGAAAAATTTCCAAAGACAGAATCCACCACATATTACCATACTACCAGTCAAGCTCCTGCAATACACCGAACTTGGATCCGCCATTGATCTCTTTAAGTTATTGTTCGTTAGCATAGGTACAATTATTCTATTTTTAAGTACCTGTTTCTTTCAAAAGATCATTCGCTAAAATCAACGTTGTTGTATATATTGCAGAATTTAGAAATCATTGTATTTGCAATTGTAACATTACCAACTGTTGACGGTAGTTCAAAACACTCCAAAACTGGGATGATAAATCAAACTTAATAACAAGTACAGAAACATTCCACAATTTTGATAGCCTAAGTAACTACAACTAATGGCTGAAAAATGATTGATAATGATATTGCTATAATGATTAATATTGACATAACTAAACCTACAAGCCACGCGTCATTGCCCCACCAGACCTAGGTCTTTCCGTTAAACCACTGCTCAAAACCAATGCCCACATGTACGTCAAGATTCCGTTATGTCAGGTTACGTAACTGTTTCATTACTCTTTTATAGACTACAATCACATAATATGAACAATCGCATTTAAAGTGTTCCGTTAATTATACCACATAAAATCGATGATTTCCATATACCACTTTTACCGTGAGTCTGTGAGAAAATCTGCAACCAACCCCTTCAGTTACATACTTCAATGCCGAAATTCATCTACTACTGATAGGACTGATACACACAAACACACAAAACAACTTAATTCCATGCAATGATCCATAAAATCCTTACCTCTTCGGTGCCTCAAGTAGGTGAGAAAGGTAGCCGGCTTGAGAATAAATACTTCTGATATTTTGTTTTCCTCCAGTTACGGTATGGCGTTCCGTTCTGACAAGTATAATTTACAACACCAAATGTAACAAGAAATCTGTCCTACAAGAATAATTATCTATTATGAAATGAAAGTACATTCTCTCGTCGATAAATTCTTGCCGTCGCCGTTATATAATTTTCTCCATCAATCTCTGTTTCTTTCCTGTTGTAATATAATTTTGTCCTTCAACCTCTGCTTGTTTCTTTCACTTGTTTTTAAATTGTCTTTGTAAGATTTACCTTTGCGACGGTCTAACAGGCGTGTAATGATCAGTCATGATAGGTTTGCATTCCACCTGCTTTAATCCAGCCATCAACTGATATTGACATTTCAGTATGGTGGGTAAAAAACAAATAGCGATGGTGCAAGACGAATTAGCAAGCACTACAGGTGTTTGTAAAAAAATGAGACCAATGTTGTGTTCAAGAAATCAGCTAGAATATCTCCAAAATTTGCCGTGATACAAAGTACTGGTGGTCGCACGCCACTATAAGATTGTAATCATTGGCGGGATTAGTTCACCGTCTGGGAAATTGTCTAAGAGAAGGCAATTGGCATATGGTTTTCCTCTTGTTTCTTTCTTTCATTTATCCTAACTATTTTGTTTTTACTTGAATGTTAAAGAGCACTAATTAAAACACAGATGATGTGAAAAATAAAAAAAAATAATGGAAATTTATATTGTTTAAAAAAATGGAAGTGACGTTTCAAGTGGGACCAAGGCTTAAAACTTCCACCCCTATTGGCTCCACTCACAATTTGAATAGTCAATGTACAGAAATTTGCTACAAACGTAGATTAAACAATTAAGCCCAACCTTTTGTTAACACACGAAAGGTGCTTAATGTATGATATTACCAGAACCTTGTAGCCACACGGTAGGCCTCGCCAGTTAGCTACTTTAATGTGTAAGTAAATAGAAGAATTTAAAGAAAAAAAATAGAAGAACAGAAGAAAAAACGTTAGCTGACGTGGTCTATAGTCAGTTGCACACGCAATGTTTAAGACCAGAACGAATGATTATTCAATCATAGTGGCAGCTGTTTGAATATTTGGGTGTACAGCAGTGACAGTGATAACAGTGATGTGCAAATGATTATGACTTGAGCTGTGAAAGGATCATCATGATCATAATCATCAGCTGGAGACAAAGTTGCCGACTTGTCTCAAGGTTACAAAATGTTACGTAACACAAACAAATCACAGTCAATCAATCTTTGATCTAGCTGGCAACTGAAGTGTGTATTTGACCTTGAAAATATGTTTAAAAAAAGCAATAGATTGGTTTATTTTAGATTATATTGAAAATATGTGTGATAATAAAGAGCACAACTCTTGAAGTATCGTAATGTTTTTTTTTTACGGTAGGTACTCAAGATAACAAAGAATTCGTAATAGCTTTCCTGTTGTTAAATCACGTGATTTCCCATCATGCAATGTGCGCTGTGGAATAAATAGTTGCTTAAATCCATAACTTCCAATCAGAGCATGCAATTGAGGTGTAGTTTGTTAACAGCAACCAGAGATATCTTCATCCCTAATTTGAACAAATTATGATCGATAATTGATTAATATCGTGTCTATTATAAGATGCATTGCAGGATAAACACACTACTTCACTTGTTACCTCCTCCCATTCTCTTAAATCCTATAGTGGAGACTATTTTTAAACCTCTATTTTTCCAAAATTCTGCAGTAAACGTGTTTTCTTCTCCTTTTTTTCAAATTCACTGTAAACCTGCCCCGAGATACGAAATTCTTTTGATCATCGAAAATCCACAGTTGCAGGTGGTAGCCAGCAAAGCTTAAAACTAGGATGTACCTTAGTCTGTAGGAAGAGAAAACACTAAAGAGGTCGTGACGTAGATAATAATAGAGCACATTATTCCCTGTGGGGTCGTCAACAATACGAAAACTGTACGATAGGATAGGCATTTCTTCTCTCGCCAATTCACTTGTTTCTCAATCTTCCTATTTTCTACTCCCCTTTTTTGACTTTTTTTTTCTTTTAAATGTGATCAATATGTGGCATGATTGTGTTCAATAGTCTATTCGAACTGTGTGGTATTATGCAGAAATGCTTTGATGGTTAGTAATTTCGCTGCTGCAACATTTGCGGAAAACATACAGTCCAGTCGACAATAAAATTACGAAGGGTCGCACGTGCAATGGCCTCGAGTGGCGTTTACAAGATAAGTTAATTTCCAAATTCAAATGGAATGGCTACAATGGCTACGTGACGAAGAAATGCCGAGCTTATAATGAGGGAAACGAAAGCACAAAATTGTTTTACTGCTATCTCATTAGCCTTCTTTTATGGTCTCGGGCGAAGGCATTAAGGAAATATTGATTACGTCATGAGAGAATCCAGGCGGTAAATTTGATAAAGGTGGAAATTCACCGAAAGGTGCAACGTTCCTGATAGCTTGTATAATATCCGTAATGTTACAATGAACGTTGGTATGCATACAATTATTTTGAATGCACTACCGTTCTCTAGAAAAAGATTTGACCTCGTGCAAAGGGTCTTCTTTTTCTAACAGAATACCTACAACAACAACAACAACTTTGAACTTTTGACCTGAGGATTTCTTATTGTGTAATATGTTGTTTCATTTGCAGGGTTTTTTTTCCTCGGTGTTTCATCGACTGTTTACACCTGACTGTGTAATCATTTGAGACTGTTCTAGTCGTATTTTGTGAGAATTTTGTCAAAATAATACCATTTCTTTTTATGAACTGAATTAATTAAACTTCTCTCTGACTGGAAGCTGTTCGACAATAAGTAAAGGTCATTAAATGTAAACATGATTAAAAAAGTACATTCAGCAAAGGATTTGTAAAGTATCTAGTTATCTTGGACTGATTTGCATAGAAGCAATGAAAGGGGGTATGAGTGCCGTTCCACATTTTCGAAAACTGACATTTATTTACTGTATAATTATGTTGATATCTTCTGAGGATATGTGGCGTTTTACGTCGTATAAGGGACCAAAAGAATAAAATATCTGTACGTAGGCAGGCTCACCGTTCTCCAGCTGACAATTGTACAGACGTAGGCCTATATGCTCGCGGTTCTGTTCGAGCAATTGAATTTGTAGTGGCTGGAGCTTGCTGGATTTATCTCAGTTATGTGCTACTCGAACGTGTTAAGAATCTTAGCCATGCATGGTCTCTGTACAGCGTCATATGCTAGTACACAACACTGAGCAACGGTAAAGCAGACTTGACTCCGACACGTTTCTAGCATTAGGAAGGCTTTGCAGGCTTACTTGTTCGTGTGTTGTGTTGTCAGCATCATATACATTGGTTTACATTTCTCTGTTTAAGCCGGGAGCCACCGCGTATCGGGCCGTTTCCATCAATGTCCACAGATTCATACCCGACCTTGCGTCACATCATATGAACTCTTTTCATCATCATCATCATCACCATCATCATTATCACCACCATCATCACCACCATCATCATTATCACCACCATCATCATCACCACCATCATTATCACCATCATCATTACCGTTGACGGTACAGTACTTAAATATATTGTTTATCTTGTTACCAAGAATCTGAATGTTAAAAGAGTGTAATGTTTGTAGGCCACCTGCAACCAAGGCAGCCGATCTTGGAGGGGGACAAGGGGCACCGCAAATTCACTTTTTGGTCGAAGAACCACCAAAATGAACCTGTGTTCCTATTAAGACCTGAAGAGAGGGCCAAACCATGACGTTTTGCATTTTGAATGGATTCTTGTTTAAAAAATACATATAATTTTCACTGCAACAACCATGTTATAACACCGAATTTCGGTTTATTAGATCACAAAATCACGCTCTGAAAACGCAACTATGCTTATTCAACTAACCCACGTGCCGAGCTGAGTACGGCAGGACTATCTAAGTGGAGTGCCACTATAAGTCGGAGCATGGCGTACAGGAAACTTTTTGGCTTTACTTTAGAGATGGCCGAAAACGGCAATTCCTGATGGGTGTTTTAAGCTGCGTGTGCCGTGTCTTGAAATGGGAATATCATGTCTGCAATTTAGGATTAATGACAACTAATTCAATGAAAATAGTGTACATATTAGATGGGCTTAGATGATACAAGAATCATAATGAGTTATGCATCCTCTCATTTATTGTTGGGGCATTTGGCAGTAGTGAGGGGGAACTGGTCATACCTATCGCTGCAGCACATTTTCCGTTGGAGCAGTTGAGTCAAAGGGGATGTTTGCAGTGGTGTCAAGACAAGACGTGCGCCTAAGGGGCGTATCCGTTCCTTCTGTTTTTTTCTTCTTTTGTCCGTCTACGTCATTTTGTGCCTCTGGTTAGTGCAGGAACAGGCGGGATGCCGATGCGTAAGGGGTCTGAACACCCCGAGCCACATGGTTCACTAACATGCACCAACCACATACATTAATTCAATGAACTCCAGGCTACCACAGCACGTACGTAAGTCTTTTGCCCGAAAATTGACTTCTATCACGAAGCACCCTCGAGAGATTAGATTAATGTTTAGCAGTGCTCCAGCTAAAGTGTCATGGCCGCCGTCCATGCATTTTTATCAGTACTGTACTTCTAACATAGCACGATCTAATTATAGTCTCCCTGTTGGCAAGGAACACGTGGTAGCTAAAAGAACAAATCTTAGTTGGAGTCATTGGTGAAAAGTTGAAAAGGCCACGGTTAACCCATTTCAGTCGGTCAGGGAAAAATCCATTCCCCTAACTCAGACTGAACTGTATGGTAGCTAAGCCACCCCTCTCTCCCTCTCCCCCACACTTTTGAAAAAAAAAAACGATCCTTTTCCCTGCGTACAACATATCATATAAATAATGGAGAATGTCAGTCACTGCACCTTGGTAATGTTCATATTCACGGCCTACAAGAATGAGGCGCATAACAGCAGTCTTTTAACTGCCACGGCCAGGGCCATAGCGCCATGGTGATACCCTAAGAAGAGGAGCACCGCTATAAACGTAAGAGAATATTCTTAGGTGCTACTTGATATTAACAACCATTACTGGCCCATATAGTGTATGGGTGTCTTATGGGCTTGGCCTGGGCCATAGGGACGTGTATCATCTCATATACGCCTATATTCAATATGGAATCCATACGAGGAACATGCCCCATATGATGCTGCACATGGGTAGGACCCATACTATGGATATTAAATGGGAAGCTTATGAGAAAAATCCGGTTCGCTACATTTGAGAATTGTGTGGGCTGGTAAACATGGTGCCATATTGGACAATCATGTGGGGGCTCGCATGTGGGCATTTACTGCAGGTGGACAATATAGATATCGATATATGTTGAACCATTGGGCCACTGCATGTTTTATCCGGATATCAAACAGCAAAGATGCTCATGGCCTCGAAAGTATCCCATGTGGGGCATATGGGCAGGATCATATGGGTCTCCTGTGTGAATCTTTGGTGCAAAATCTTATAGTCCCCAAATGCTGGCCCCACATGGTGCAATTTAGAATTCAATTTTGAAATGTGTGAATTGCATGTGTCCTTGGGTCTTAGACCTCCGAATAACTGACCCAAAGGGCCTAGGAACCATAAGGCCCCATAATTTTGCAGCGGATTACAAAATATCAAAATGCAAAGTATCAAAATAAGCCACCGTCAATACTAACTTTTAATGTAATGTTTTCTCTTTGACAAGCTATAGGCCACTCATTAGGTCCTACATTGTTTTTCTCCTCTGTGGACCTCTTGGAAATCGATGCATCGATGTCTCCCCCCCCCCCCCCTCCCTAGGAAGAGTTGAACAACCTCATGTCACATAGTGAGGCATTTCCGATTTCAAATTGAATATAAAGAGTAGGCAGGACACCGTATACTTATCCGAGGACTTCATCTAGCTAAGATTTCAAGGATAGCTTGGCAACATAGCTGGTGTACATCACGTGACAGAGTATTGACCAACCACAACGGTTTCATCTAAAGGACGGGTTGGCGAAAGTGTATGACTCTCGTAACTGCCAATCATTTTTGATGGCGCCACTTCGAAATGTAAACAGTGTGCAGTTAACATTAATAATTTGAGCCACACGTTATGAGTAACATGATACTTCTTGGATCTTCAGTGTAAATAAATATACTGTGATATGAGCAGGGAAAGATAATAGTAGGTGATAAAACATAGTCAAGGGTAACGTGACATATCGCCCCACATCGTTTGTTTATCATTCAAACGTTTGCACTGAGTTCGAGTTAAAAGTTCGTACCGTTAAAGTCAGTCTCTCTCTATTATGAAAATGTCTGGCGTAATGGAACAAAAGACACGTCAATCTTTGTCACGCCTTTAATTCTTCTGTTCAAACAAATTCAGTGAATTTGTTAACACTGGTACCAAACATACCACAGACTGTGCAGAATAAAAAACTTTCTGAGATAACTGAAAATAATTGACAATTATATTTTACGTTGAACTTGAAATTAGCCAGTACGTCTCCCAGGTTGATCGTCCTAGCGTAACTGATCAATGATGGATGCGAACAATGCGTCCTGAGTAGGTATTCGTTTTTAAATCAGAAAAGAAAAACTGTTTCTGTCCGCCTGGGAATTAAATAGCATCAATCGAACGTTTTTGAATTGGGATTGCCACTTCAACACTAATATTATAAAACCAAACGACCTGATAATTTAAACATGATACGCATACTGGCTAGAAAAATGTCTTAAACATTTGTAACACAACTGACTTACATTTTTCTTAACCCTGCAATATTTGCAATCTTCAATTGTTGAGATCCATTCTGGAAAACATGCAAACCATCGGCTACACAAAACTTTAAGTCGATGTGACGGGTTATTTACCTTAATTTTAAAAGCATGATCCATTCATAGATGGGCATTCATGCACGCGAATTTTGAATTTGAACGTAGCCATTTTGAAGGGTGAATCACGATTGTGCCCACAATGACTATGGTGTCCATAAGCATAATGATACTGACATTGGTATCAATTGATGGTGACATCAGCGTCGACGAGATAGACGATAGGAAGGTGTGACAAAGAACGGTTATTGTGACGTATATTTTCTGAACGTTGATATGCGTCACACCAATCAACCAAACACAGATTTGCTTTCTTATTCTAATCAGTGGTTTGCTTATTCTATCTGTAAATTACACTGCAGTCTCTCTTATAATTTCACCAGGGAGGTGTTATTAGACACCTCCCTGATTTCACATTCAGTCCCCTTAGCAGAACCGAATGGACGAAGAGTTACGACAACACTATCTGATACGAAACTGACCAAAATGACAAAGCAATTTCCGCTATCAGCCTGGACCTTCGACCATCACCTTGAACATGTCACCATTGCTCCAGACCATTTGCACATGTCGTCATTTCCAGTGTATGATTTATTCAGGAATCGATGTAGGAGTTCTAGGCTTTAGTCCCAAAATGCTTTACCAGCCCACTCTCTCAAGGAAAGGGGCATTTAATTTATGTAAACTATCATTCACCTTTACTTTTAGCTAACACCATGTGACTGAGCTATTGTGACAGGGTTCGTCTATCTGTCTGTCTGTCTGTCTGTCTGTCTGTCTGTCTGTCTGTCTGTCTGTCTGTCTGTCTATCTATCTATCTATCTATCTTGTTCAACAATTTTTGGTCCAAGGTCCCATGTGTATCCTGTAGCTCATTTTATGAAATTCTGCAAAACGCTTCTCCAATAACAATAATTTTCTCTCAATGGTACCTTCAGGGTGATCAGGAATTTTTAGTCCAAACCTCTATGTGGGCCGAACGGCCCTTTTTATGAAATTTTGTTTGAAATGCTGCTTCTCACACTTGCTTTCTTAAAGTTACATTTAACTTGGACACAATGTTCCTTGGGCGGTCCATGCGCGGTTTTCAAAAACTTTCAGTCCAAGGTCTCATGTGGACTCTTTTGTCCATTTTATGAAATTCTGCAAAATGCTTCTTCTCCCTTATGTTCTTTTGTACAATGTTGATTGTTTGTCATAGTGATACTCTGTTAGAGGTTACCTTAAGGTGTTCATGAATTTGAAGTCTATGGTTCTATGTGAACCCTATTGCATTTTATGAAATTCTGCAAAATGCTTCTCCTTCTACTGTTAAAGTGCCTCCTTAAAGTGTCATACCACATTTAAAATATCCCTGTAGTGATAATTGAGTAACGGGACAGTGTCAGTTGCTTTAATAACTGAAACTCCATATTGACCTCAGGTATGTCGACCAAAATATGGACTTCAGAGGGGCACTGTGAGTTGTTTCATGAACTTCAGTTAGTCTTCACATACCTGTAAATTTTATGTCGAGTTTCCTAAACAAGGCTTTTAATGAAAGCCTTGTTGCTTCTATGGTCAAACTAAGAACGTCCCCATAATGTGTCACAAACAAATGACCACTAATGAGTGAGTAGTTAATGATTTAAATTGGTTTTGAAAAACTTATGTCCATTCACTTTTAACATATAGTAGTAATTCATACACCCACTTCCAGTGCAAACCACAGGGAAAAATAAAAGTTTTCATATATTGTATGTGAATAGTGATGCTAATTATATTATTTGGTTATTTGGTAGCACCCATCAAAATTTTCACAAACTCATTTATAAAAGTTCGAACTTCCGCACTGCTGGTGCTTGTGAAATTCTACAAATTACACAGTCCGAAAGATTCCCTTGTACAAAGTTGATGATTTTGTATAATGATGGTGGTTTCTATGATTTGATTTATTGATATGTAAATGGTACTTTCAGGCTGTTCAGTTGTGAGTTCTTGCACCCTTGGTTGTCTAGTTTTTATTTGGAAGAGTAAGCTTTTGAAACACGAGAGTTCAAGCAAGTTCTCTGGATGGCTTTAACGAGGCCCGAAAAGTGCCATTTACTGCAATGTATCTTCGGCCAAAGATTTCTCGGTACACCAAACACTGAAAAACGAGTCCCCCCAAATAACCCCCTCCCCCAAAAAACAATGTCGATAGAACCACCCCTCTCAAGTTGATTTACGGCTGTATAGCAGGAACTTTGACAATAACAACAACAACAAATACTTTAACGAGATGGATCGCTGAGAGATTTAAACGGACAATTTATTGAGCATTCATATTAATCACTTATGAGTGCCTTTATAGATTCACCTTCACTTCACTCTGCTTTTTTTTTTTCTCTTCTCTCTAATGTCATCGTCTTTGAGCCTTTCTCAACCTTTCATCCTCTTTATATGACGAAAGAGAAAAATAAGAAGAGAATGAACGGTGTCTTTGCAAACACAAAAGAAGTGATGGTGTTATCGTTAAAAGTAACTGTGGTGTACCCTCAGGAAGGAGCTTTTCCTACCATTAAAAACCGAATAGCGAATTAAGATCACCAAACTGCTAGTCGTTAAAACAATAAGACAATAGGTAAAATTGCTGTCTCGTTAAGTAAAATGCACAGATTAATTGCGAGAGTCATTTTTTTCACGATCATTCTACACGTTGGTAGAGTAATTGTTGGCCACCTCCAAATGCAGTTGCAAAGCTGTTGTTTGTTTGTACATCACACATATTACTAACCATCTCTCACGGGATTTGCTTCCAAATTACAACAAATTCAAACAGCACAGAAGACATTCTTACCACAAGGCTGTGCAATCTTGTTTTGATGTTACGGCAAACTGATTATGATACGCAGCACTATATTGTAAAATAATGCACTACCTGACAATAAAGCATTATTGTAATTGTGCAATATCGCACTAGTATTGTATAACACTGTGGCATTGTGCAATCATGCAGTACTGAACAATAATGTGGTACTGAGTCACTCATGTGGCAACTTACAGTGATACAATACTGCGCAATAATATTGTTCTGAACAATAATGTGGAACTGAACCACTAATGTTGTAACCTACATTAATACAGTACTGCCCAATAATGTAGTACTGTCGAGTAACGTAGTACTGTACAATAATGCAATACTGTGAAATGTATCAGTAACGAACCAATTACGACGGTGGCACATAATGTTAATACAAATCAGTTTGTCGTTTCATCAAAGAAGGTTAGGGGTTGGCAAATCAAATGAAAGCTTCAATGGAGGATATCTTTGTGCCTGTCTGACAGCATAATATCCTTTTGAATCTAGAATACCGTACACTTCTTTGTGTACCCTCTAACAAGCTTTTATGTGCTTGTGTGTTATAACATAATCACATGTGTTAAACCCGGGGTGCTTAAAAAAAACAGCTAAAACATGTTGAACAAGCAAAATTTCGTTGTGAGATACCTTGAAGCTTTAACACAGAAGCCTTATAAAATGCTTATCTTCCCTCCACCTCTTACTTCTTAGCCCCCCCCCCCTCCCGTCCCTCCCCCGCAACTGGTTTTCTTCCACCACCTTTGGAATCGGAAGCGTGAACAATTTACATAATCTATTTCTTTTTCTTTTCGTCCGTACAGCTTTTCCCCAGCTCGTCACATCGTTGACACAGGTCCTGCATATGTTGATCGTCACCTCGCTTCCCGCCGTCTGGTTCTTTGGGATACTGCAAAGCGATAACAGGAAGTTTTGTACAAGTGCAAATTATCTGGTGAAACTGTATCACGAAGAAAAGATGTCTGGAAAATCAACATAGAATCGTTCTATATGGTTAAGCAGAGTATTGGAAAGGGTAAAGTTTGTCCAATATGTCTGATTCATCTGAAATTGTAATTTTTGTTAAAATACAACATCAATTATAGACACTTTTCACTAAAAGTTTATGAACTTTGCGATATACTCCGACTGTTTAATGTTTTACTGTTCAAACAGATAACTTAGACACACAGCAGATTAAGCTTTATATTTAGGTGCTTTGCTCAGGGAGGTGAGAGCGGTTGCAATATTGCTCCAGCAAGTTTCTCGTTAGAAGGTACCTCGGGAGACTGGTGGATATAATCATTGGAAGGGCTAAACGTGACTGTCCCGATTTCGACCTAATTGATTAGGCTATGTAACCTCCAACGACTTACCTGCTTATACGGGTACACATCAGTCTTACAGTCATTGCACTTTTGCGATGTGTCTGCCCAGCTGTACGCGCTCACCCATTCTTTACCTTCATTTGGACACTTAAAATGACCCATGCCACTTTTATTGCCCTGGTAAGGAGTTAATCCCTCTCCTCCACCCTTTGAGAGAAGAAAAAAAGATTTTCATGCATGATTGTTGTGTTAGTTCGAAGTTGATGCCGCTACACTTCCGAAAAAAAAGAATGTGTAGCTTTATGTAAAGGAAATATGTCACTATATATACAAACAGATAAACAAATATATAAGAAGTGTAAGGCCCATTCATTCAATTAAAAAGAAAAAGTAACGGGTCATCCCGTGAATCGCTTTACCCGCCTGAGCATGTTCACTGTGTGGTTCCAACTGACTGTGTTTAAGTAGTACTTGAGTGTGCACGTCAACTGAGGTAACAAATCCATCGATTTGCAGTGAACATGACTGTAAAACTTAAGTATACGGAAGTTGACGCGATGAATTTTGGAGGCAGGCGCTCGATTCACGAGGAATGATGAGAGGACTCGCTGCCTTTAAATTGACAACCATGTTCCAAGTGATGAATTAGTGATGAAAATATTATCGAATGTAAAAAATTTCAGCTATTACCGTTTGTAAATTTTCATTGTGAAAATGTTTATTTCAATTCTTAGCTACATATATGTTTCGAAGCTTCTAAAACACCTGTACTTGGTAAACGTGTATAAGCTGAAAAAAAAAAAAATAGTTACAACGAAATCACTTGTGACGGACGGTGCACTAGTTTATCGGGTTTAGATTTTAAGATGTATAATTGGCGATGCACGTATTGGCTGTGACAAGGGCGATATGTATCATGTGATACTGGGCAATGTACCAGCGAGCGGTTATTTACGGAGAACATAAGGCGACATGCGAGATGTAAAGTTATCGTGAAAGAAAAACTTGCTATCTCCGCAAAATGTTTCTTTTTTGTCGATTAAACGCTAAATAGACAAATAGACATCTTGATAAAATTCGTCAAATTGAGATACCGTGTTAAGAATAAGATGTTATCTCGACGAAAAATTGCTTTGTTGGTCAGGAAAATAAGTAGTTATTCCGCATTTCGTGTCTTTTTTTAAGCGTATGGCAATATATCATTAAGGTTGTACGTCAAACCATAGAAAGGAATCTATTTCCGAATTTTTCGAGAAACTTTCGGAAACTTTTCATGTAGTTTTATGAAAAAAAACTTCTGTTTTGTTTCAAAGCAATATTGTTCTGAGTGAGCTAGTTGTTTTAGGATAAGTTGACTTAAATGATGCTGCATGTTCGATGGATGGTATTGGAATGGAACAGCCAAACAAAGGAAAGAAATACCTTTGAGCTAACTACATGGCTTATCTTCACTAGACTTGTTGGGTCTTAAAGTATTTTGCGTCTTTTAAAAATTTCCGTTGTATCTCCTAATAACATCTCCTTTTAATAACATACAATAACCTCCGGATCCATCTATTTTAATTAAGTACTGAAACCTTACGTTTTGCACAACAAATTTTTTCATTTGCAAAGAAAATTTAGGTAAACAAAATGACGATGATGTTGAGATGATAATGATGAACAAATTCGACGTTGATTGTAAACTTACCGTCTTCTTATCGGCCATGATCTTTGTCTTGAAAGCAAGGTCGAAAGTTTGTCTAAATTCGTTTCAATTCTACCGCCGATCTGTATTTTTAAGACAGCCAGATCACAGATTGTCGCGAACAACACCAAAGAAGAGCGTTTATATAACAATGCACGCCTATTGCAATCTTATCTCACAGTTCACGATTACTAGGAATGCTTTCCCTATTAGTTGATGTGGGGGAATTCCATTACCAGATATATTGAGATTAAAACTATCCTGCAATTAACTCCTCTTGGATCTATTTTAAAGAAAACGGTACTTCCCAACTAGGCCCTCTGGTGCATGCAATATCTCTCAAGACTTTCAAATAAAGGACAATGTCATTATTAAGGTGTTGGGAAGCCATGGGCAAGAACCCCTAGATCTATATAGATCCCTTAGATATGCCCGAGAGTCTGCAACACATAAACGTCATCCACAATAGAATTTCCCATCAACAAGTACACTCAAGTCAGGAAACCTAGACATGATTTAAAGATAAGTTATACATTTTACCTTGCAGATTATAATTCAAACTTACGAACAGAGATCAGGTGTGTGCGTGGGGTTTGGGGGTGTGAGGGTGTGTGACGGAGGGGAAGGTGGGGGCGTGCCCTTGAAGTGATATCGAAACATGTATCACACAGTACAAGGAGACAGAGAACGTACATCAGAAAAGAGAACAAGTAACTTTTGTTACGATTGAAAAAAGACTGGGTCTTATTTATCGCATCCAACTTGAGTAATAGCGGTATTTAATAGCGTGGGTGCACAGTAACCCCCTCCCCACCTCCACCTAAAAAAGCATCCAAAATTGCTCAATTGTGCCTTTAACATTACATCACACTCATCTTACTGTTGGTCTTTTCATCATGGTTTTGGTGTAGAAAACAATTGAGAGCACTATTTTTATGTATATCCTTCAAATGGTAGATATTCTCCTACAATAGGTGGATCGAATGCAACCCCCAAACAATAATCCTGGATTGGCACCTGTATGACTACTCCAGTAGCACAAGCTGCATTAATCACAATGACCTTTCACTTTTCTTGTTTTTTTTTGTTTTTGTGTTTTTAGATATGAGTGAATCACGCATATTTCGTAACAGGGAGTTTTTTAGTTTGCTTAATAAAGATGCCAAGAATACTTACTTACTGTTGACCTAGTTTGAATGAACTAAAAAGGACAAAATAATTTCAGATGAAAGACACTCTCCAACAATAGGTGAAGTTCACCCCCCCCCATCCCATCCCCCACCCTTCATCAGGAATCCTGGATTCCTGTGGCAGAGTTATTATACACAATGATTTTACACATTTCCTATCGTTATGTGTGAATCACCATGTATGCATAACAGCCCGGGAATTTTTCCGTTTGCTTGATATAGATATCAAACCTTTTCCAAAAAATATTTACTTACTGTTACATCAATTGGAACGAACTTAAAGTGATAGTGTGTGTATACGGTAAAACCAGATAGACAAGATTATGCTTGATCTTAAGTTTTCTTTATTTTCCAATGTACGTACGAGGTACCTCATGGACGGAATACAGCACTGAGTGATAAAAAAATGACACCAACCACTTTTGAAAAAGCAACCAAACGGCATTAAAACAATAACAAGCAGAAATCATATTCCTAAATTAATGAAGCGCCTTCGTAAGGAATATGCAATAGTACACGTCTCACTCGTTGCATCAAAAACGTGCTATTTAAGTCATCACTCCTCGATCAGTATCCGGAATTGTAGTACGTAGTGAAACGGATCATAACCTACAAACTGATCACCTCATTCCGGCGTCAGTGATCAGTTATCCTGACCAGGGAGTTGCTATAACTGTGTATAACAACTCCGTCTTTTGACTAAATATTCATTACCACAGTATACTTTCCACTGGCTTGTTTAAGGGTCGTGAGACATGAACGTGACATTTTGGAGAATAGGGTGCATTAATCACTGGAAATGTTAAAAATAGCCACAAATTCCATCAAAGATTGACAGTTTTACGCGCAAATTCGTGTCTCGAAGCTGCATTGTGAATAAACATTTCCTAAATATGAACATTTGTGACGTCACGAGATGGACTACTCCTATGATACGTCTTTTGTTAAGCCTTTGTTTACTTAGCCTTTATTTCAGGGACAATTGAAAATTTCATATGCCCAAACGGTTTTATTTTGGAATCATATATTTTCTGCTTTAAAAATGTCGATGATCACTTACCAATGTGAAACTCGGTAATTAAGTGATTAAGAGACAATACATAGACTTAACAAAAGAAATACTGACACTTCAACACTCCATGTGATCTGTTTTGCATTTTTATCAAACTTTGAAACTTGAAAGTCACATATATCAAAAACGGTAATACTGTAGATATTGACAAAATTTCAACGGATTGTCCCTCAGGATTTTACTTTGAATTTTTGAATTAAGCCAGCTCTTTTCTAGATGCGTGTCGAACACAACCAGAAGCTCACGGTTCACTTGAATGAACCTGTCAACCACTATCTTATCGTATTTTATTTTTTACAACTTTTCATCGTTCTGTTCATATGGCAGAATTTACAACCTGAAACCAGGTATCACTCGAATTACCTTTAATGTTTTTACCTTTTTGCCTTTATTCACGCAACCACTTTAAAAAGAGTAAAGTCCATTTCCAGTCATGTGTGAACATTATCGAGGGTTTGGCTGGTATTTTATGAATACAACATGAACATTTACGCAACTGGAATATTCCAGCTGATTGACGTGTAAGATAAAAATAACTCTACCACTCAATATTTGCTAAAAGTTACTGCACCGTATAATCTTCTGCGAATGGAAGCAAATGGTTCTGGACCTAAGTGTCACTTCAGATGTCACTTACATCACTTACATGAAAGAGTGTCCAACTTCAGCTTGTGCATTTCTTAATGGTTTAAAACAATTCGCAGTTAAGGGCAAATAACATCCTTTACTAGCACGAACGTAAGCCTAACCCTTCACGTAACAATAACAACTATCGCTGATTGCGTTAAGTGTCGTCCGTGGCAGTATTTCATACAAATTTGTTGGGGTGAATAGCCACCTTTCTTAATAGGTAATTTATAATCCAGTTAAAATTTCTTATCAATGTTTCACTTTATGATTTCGCAAATGGGAAACTCGAGAGTCCTAACTAGGCGGCTTCTGAATCAACGACCATTTCTGAGTGGACGGCAGCTTTTTTTTTTTTTTTTTTGCTTTGATTTCTAGGCCTAAATGTCAGCAGCTGAATGTGAACAGAGATTTCTGAATGGGCGGCTTGTTACTCAAGGACGTTTTATGATTGGACAGCGCTTCTCGTTGACTTTTCTCCCGTTTCATTGATAGCACTGTTTCCGGAAGTATTCATATTTGTGAATTACAAAATCTTATTTTGAAAAAAAAATGTTTGAACAAATGCATTGAGAATGTTGACAATGATGCATTTTACAGATTTGTCACTGAGAAGGCAAGAAAGACACTTTATTTTAGAGAGTGTTATTATTATTTTTTTTACAGTGGTAGATCTCAGTGGGGCGGATGGTTGTTGAGTATATGCTCAGTATTAACAGCGCTTCGCCACTGCGTTTGTATGATATCTTCGTTAAATACAGATGGTATACGAAATATTCACAGAGGAGATGAATATCTGTTCGAAGGGCAATTTCATTAGCAAAAGAAACCTTTGAATATAGGAGTTTATTAGTCAAGGTACATGCAGGGTACTTACTACCAATACTTACTACTTATATAGTAATATATAGATATATAGCTCAATAACAACAGTCGGTAATCTGTGTAGGCCTACGTGTTAAATTCTTTTTCATTTTCAGTTTTCTTCTTTTGTTCACAGAGGAAATACAAGGCAAAGCAAACTTTAAAGTGTCACCGGTAACTAAAGCAAAATGCCGGGGACTGTACTTACTGAAGGAAGCGATCTTCTGATAGACACGGTTCTGAGGATGATGATGAGGATAAAAGAAGAAAAAAATGCCCATAATATCCTCTCCACAATGTGTTTAAGCAAGAGCAATTCCCTTTATAGATCAAATTCAAAGGGGCCTGTCATAGGCTATTTTGGTCGTTTTCCTTTTCTTTTTTTCTTTTTTGCTCTGCTTTGAAGAATACTTGGACCAGGGAGGTGCTAGCACCTTCCTGGTTTATTAAAGAACGGTAATAAAATAGAGGGCGTAGTTAAGTCTCGCAATCTGACAGTGTAGATTCTCTCGGCTGTACCGTGGGATGAACCCACCAAATGCAAAAAAAAAAAAACTAGAACTGCATTTGCCCACAAATACGCAGAACTGTAGCGCCTGATAGGCAAGTCCTTATTGTTGGGAGTAAGCCCGTCTTCGTGGATCTACTCCTCATAGGAGTTAGCATTTCGGGGGAAAGGAGTGCCGTTTCCTGTCGGCCCCTTTCCCGATCCAATTTTTTTTAATATCGCGCTGGACGAAACAACAGTTCCATTGGATCTCTCTCAGAATGTTGTCAAATTGCCGACGCATACCGTTACTATATACCTTATGTCGTACAAGACTGTACTGCTCTGAGTTATAAAGAGTACCCTAGTACTAGCTGTATATTTGTCAAAACTGTCTTTCTGTTTCACCACTGAAACAGAACATGAGAACAGTACATGATTCTGTAGAAGGACGTCATGTTGTAACCACTAAAAAGCAGTGAAGTAGCAGACGATTCTGTGACATCATATTTAAACGCAATGGCGCTCTATTGCACATCAATTCATTTGGAAACAACATTGACACTCCACGTTTATCACCTCATTGGGAAGGGCCGAACCACATTTCATTACGTTTTCTGGAAATTTATCAGCAGGGCTCTCTCATCACTTTAACTCCGTAAATCGTTCTTTTAGTTGTGGCATTTGCTTTTCCTTAGTAGATTTTGATTTGAAGACGACCGTAGCTCGCACTATACTGCTATTGCTAGGTCGAGGATGGATATTTGTATGAACTAAGTTACATTAGGCGCAGCATAGGCGTTATGAGCCGTACGAGGCTCAACAAAAGAAATCGGCACTCTACCAATGATGACAAGATTGTAGTTCGGCGCACTACAATAAAAAAAAAGAAGAAAGAAAACGCCGTTACATTATTAGCGAATAACCTTGTGGGGAAGTAAATCTGGGCGAGTATCCCTGTACACTTAGGGGGTTGCTTATCAAAGGTTAGTGGAAGGGTTAGTCCAAATAAGTAAAAAGAGGAAAAAAGAGTTCACTTGCTTCAAATATATTTTCACTGAACTGACCTTGTTAAAAAAAGATACCAAATTTGATCTAAAATTATATGATGGCAGTAACCTGACGTCAAGTTGTAATATACAAGCAACAGGATAAGCTTCCTCTACACTTGAATGGTCGCTGATGGCTGATAGGCACCCTAACTTAGCATATACACAGGCATAATGTAAAAAAAAAAGAAGTTACATGCATGCTTCCTGTCTTGAGATTCCATATGTACATGCATGGTTTTCACAAACTGGCCTCTGTCGATCAAATGGATTCAATTAAATATGATAGGTGTTTGTACTCAATATGGTCTACCACATAACAAATATTATATGAGGAGGTCAGCGCAAGTTAAGTTGCTGCTTGAATATTGTGTTTACAAAATTTTTACAGTTTGGACCCTCTTGACCCCAAATGGCTTTTGACGTTGATATAAACAAAAGGTTCTTGTACTAGGCGTGGTACACCACATACAAGATCTGTCCAAACACCAATTCTTCAGATATCGTTCTCACAAGGCTTTTACTAGGCTGGCTAACTTGAGTTGCTGACCCCAAATGACCTTTGATCGTCAGTAAACCCAATCCGGTTCTTCTAGTCAATGTGCTACACCTACATATTCCAAATACGCAGTTTGTCCAAGCGTCTCTTCTTGAAGTATTGCGTTTACATTTTTTTCCCACAATTTGTCCCCTGTTGACTCCAAATGACCTTTAAACTACACTACAAAAAACTCAGGTCGTTGCAGTCAGTGTTGGACAGCTACATGTTACATCTGTACGAGCTTCCTTCTTGAGATGTCAAGTTGACAAATGTTCACAATTTGACCCCTTTTGACCGACAATGACCTTTGACTCTGCTACAAACAATATACGATTCTTGAACTCAATGTGGTACACCTATATACCAAATATGAGATCTGTCTAAGCGTTCCTTTTTAAGATATGTTTACGTGTACAAGGTTTTCAATATTTGACATTTTGCTGAACTCAAATGACGTTAGACTTCCACCGAACCACCAAACGCAATGAACTTCTTGTTCTCAATGTGGTATGATCTGCATGAGAAATATAAAATTTGTCCCCTTCTTGAGGTATGGCGTTTGCGATGTAAACGTCACATTCGTGCATATACAAACACACACATACACACACGCCAGGACAATTGTCATTGAAGGTAACCAGGTTATAGACGATTCCAGAACCCCTTTGATTTTTGCAGTAACACCTACGCGATCATCCTCCCCTAAACACCCGCTACTAGATTATGGCTCCTCTAACTGTTATCAGAATACACATATACAAAAATTGGTAAGGCTTTAAGCGACACATATAAAATAATATAATATGATAAAATAACCGTATAAATACACCATTTGCAACATCTGATCGACAATGTAACATTTAAATTTGTAAGCATAAACAACTTGAACTATACTGTGCATACTTTCGGTGTCGCTGAATAATTTACCAGCGTTATTACCATATTCCACTTAATATGATTGTAACATAAGACATGAATACATACACATACATGAAATGACAAAGGAATCAATTCAATAATAGCGGTTATTAACTTCATGTATTTCGGCCATTCCCTTCGACGATTGACGTCTTTCTTTACAGTGTCTTTTCGACATCCTCAGTAAGGACGGAATTTTTTCCTTCTGCAATTTCTTCCTAAGGCGAGACATTTCTCACACAGATTATTCTTGTGTGGTTTGTTCTCGTCGGATGCATCAAGTCCATCTGGCTTCTCAAGAGGACTCTGAATAAAAAGATAAAATGTTTAGAATCACACAAAAAATCAAAACTGATTCCATTATCTTGAAATAATGGCGTAAATGATATGCTTTATTTGAGCATAAACTGTAACGCGCTCAATTAAACTTAAAGGGAATAAACAGTCACTCCAACTTTTTTTCTGAAGTATCAGCCGAATCTTACAAACCTCCTCCTTTACACCTGATAGGTGTCTTTTAGGATATTTCAAGCTATTGCATATTCATAGTAGAGCCTGGGTGGGTGCACATGCAACGCCCTTCCCCCACCCTAAAAAAAAAACCAAGACCAATTTGCAAGAACTCAGGGGGGTCATATCAGGCAATTCAACTGGGAACAGTGATGGTCCATGACTGGGGGGTGGAGACGGGACTCTCACGAAAAGTTTTTCGGAGGCGCCTCAAGAATGCAAATTTTCGCCTGAGGAGCCTGGGAAGCCGATTTCATTAATGCGCACCCGACTAATCTGGACCAACACATTGGTTAATTGGTGCATTGATAATTGGTTTTACATACCTGTTTGTGTGGATATATGTTTATCTTGCAAGTAGTGCACTGTTGACCCATATCAGCCCAACTGTTACCGCTCATCCACTTGCGATCACATTTGGTACAATGGAATTCACCGAAGCATCTTCTGTACCCTTGGTATGGCGTGAGTCCTTTTCCGTTTCGTTTTCCCTTCTGGATGATGATGGGAAAAGAATTCAGTTTGTAATCTCTATAAACTAAAATCCTTTGCTCATAGTTTCTACTGAACCAGGGTAATGTATTATACTATGTGTATGTGGTCAAATTTGTATATCAGCCTGTATGCTACTTGTCCCAACATGGACCTAAAGCCTGGTCACTTCAACAAAATAAGGTAATGTTGATGTAACATTAGGTATCATATTTTTTCAGGTACAATAATCTTAGTATGATGACTGTTTACTTGCACCCGCAGTTCATTCTGTAACAAAATAAAAGCTTTCCGTGCTGGTATCCTCAAACAAAGAGGGGCTCAAGTTCTTTTTCATTATTTGTGGCACCGAACCCTAAGCTGACATAAATATTAGGCCCACTGAATTTGGTAGTCCCTAATTCCAATACAAACTGTATGAATAGTTAGCTGAAGTTTTGAAACAGTAGGTAGTGTATGGGATAAATATATATGCAATATGTTGAAAGTGTTAGACAGAAGATTCAAATCTCGGATCTAAAATATTGCTTCTACCACAAAATTATGTTTTTCTCCGTCTGTGTTTACACTATGCTTGAATTATTTGGGGGATACGATTGCCCCAATACCCCCCCCCCCCCCCCTTTAGGATCGACCAAGTATCACCAAGTATATGATCCTAACTGAAAAATGCAAAACAGATAACGTCGGTTGTTGCACAGTGTCAGTATTTCTTTTGTTAAGCCTATGAATTTTGCCTCTTAATTACTTAATCACTGAGTTCCAGATTGGTGAGTGATATCATATTTTTGAAGAAGAAAATACATGCTTCTAAACCCCCCGGGGGCATAAAACATTCTCAAGGGACCTTGACATAAAGGTAACATAAACAAAGGATTAACATAAGACATATTATAGGAGTCCATCTCTCGACGTCACAGTTTACATTCTTGCCAATTTTTATTCATGCCACAGCTGTGAGTCACTAATTTGTCTGTAAATTGGTCAGTCTTTGACTGATTTTGATGGAATTTGTGGCTATTTTAAATATATTCGATACTGAATGCATCCAATACTCCAAATGTCATTTTCATGTCACCCGACCTTTAACAAACTCACCTGAAAAGGCATGGTTTCGGATGGTCCCAGATGGAAGCTTGGTTTTCTGTACTTCAAAGATATAATTCCAAAGACTGATAGAAGAAAATCAGATCAATGCGATGAAAAATTAACTTCTTGCGAGTCAGGCCAAAATACGAGGCATGAAACGTTTCATAAACTATCATCTATACGTGTACTCGTTCGCGAGTCGTCGCGACGATGCCTTCGTAAACACATTGCAAAACATGCATACACAATTGATCACGCATACATGCGGGGGTTTTCCATATCTACACACACATACGGTCGGTCTTGAAGTGAGCGTCTCAGAAAGATCAGCTGATCACCCACGCAATTGCGAAATGACGGGCCTTTCCAACTGTCTTCTGCTGTGGGATTCTTTCCTTGGTGAGATCACGTATACGGAAATTAAACATTACATCGCCAAATCCTCATGCAGTCTACAGCGATTTGTTCAACATATGGTAGCTATTTAATTGAATATGTTCGGCTATTTTTTATTTGTTCTTAGATTGGAGAGTAATTAACGTATAAGTTCTGACACATGACCGTAAGTGGTCACAAAAAATCTACTGACTTTATTGATCAAAGGTACACCTTGACAAAATGTCGATCTGTAATTGCAGATTAAAACTTCTGTAATAACATTATCAGTCTGTATTCACGGATTAATAATCTGTAATTACAGGTTAATAATCTGGAATACCAGACTAACAATCCCTACACATTAATATTGTAGGCCTAATTACAGATTATGAAACTGATTAATAACTCTTTACTCATTACAGTGGGCTTTCGTACACCTATAAGCCTACCGCTAACATACATTCGTAGATTTCTCAAGTTTGATGACACATTTGAGGCCATTTTATTTACTCAGGTATGTTGTGAAAATTAAGGAGCTATGTATACGGCACTACAGTGAAATTATATTGGCGAGCTCTCTCTGTCTTCTTTACTACTTTGAACAAGACAGATCTCTCCCAGCAAGAGCGCAAATATCTGTTAGAGAGTAGTTGGGAGGGAGGGGGGCGAAAATAACAAACAATTAATGTAAACATGAACTTGAAACTGTGCTAGCGTAGCGTGCTTCACGAGCCCCAGCTGATGGGAAAGGTTGGAGAACCCGTCTTAGGACACCTGGCTAGGTTCAGGGGATCGGTGGGTGTGCACGGGACGAAGCCTCTTCACCCCCTCCCCCTCCCTCAGAAGCTCTCGAGACGTACTAGTATTTTATAATCTTCGGGCAGATCGTTGCGAACACAATTTGTTGTTTTACAGTAGTTGGTAATTGCGGTTTAACCCCTCCCCCACTTTTTCACTTGGATAACTTACTTCCCCTTGTTCCCCTCCCCCGCCCTGCGCTCCTGTCAAATTCATTTTAAATTTTGTTTAAATTTGTATATTGCCTAAAAATCAGGTCCCTATTTCTGAGTCGTAAGTATTACATGTAAGAACGCCAGTTCTATTTACAGAAGACTGCATGTCATTTTTAAGTTAAATCTCGGTATTGTGTGCACCTTGCATTTTTAGTGAGTCCTGTGTACTATGTTTTCTTCTTTCTAACGTTACTAAGGTAAATGCCACCGTCTATTCAACTTTCGTGTCCAATCTATATCGTCTGTGATTATTTGGAACAAAGTTCCTGTGTATTGGTAAATGTAAAACTTGCATTGTACATTGTATATTTCTACTATACCCTGTTTAGGCCTTATTCTTACAACAAATAAGTTGTAGACCTAACATTTTCGTCACAACTTTCTTTTTGCAATTTGTAAGGTACCCGTATTCTCCCTGATGCGCGACTTCTTGTGCAGGATTCTTTCGTTTCAGACACTCTTTGACTTCATTTGAATAATAATTACAACATCCTTGACAACATGAAAGGGGTCAGTAATATGGTCACGATTGAGAGAGATTCTGACTTGATCTTAATTGCGGATATCAACTCAGACGTTGTACTGATTCCGCCAAGCAGCAGTCGTGACATATGGGCCAATACGGAATGATGTGAGATGAGATTCAGATAATGACTGATGAATCATAAAGAAGGGTAGTAAGACACTAACTTATTGACGTCTGGACTGGCCTCAGTGCATGCATAGACTTGTTACGACTGGGTTACTTGACACTTTCATATTTCATCTTATTGGCCAGAGAACAATGCAGCGATTCAAGTTTTCTGGCAGTCTTTATATATGCACTAAAAATGTTACATGCATGGTTGGGAGACGGAGTAAAAAAATTGTGTTGTCCCAAGGTTACACAATTTGGAAATTGAGAGAAGGGTAACTGTCTTTTCCTGCGTCATTTGTATTTGAATAGACTTTAGATCGACTTGAGTAAGTCTAATTATGATGTCACATGATAAACCCTGATAACAGGAATTTCAATGTATTTCGTTTTCTTTAGCTACAATTTTCCATAAATGTGCAAGCACACATTTTGTGTTGAATTACTAAGTGTATTTTGCATTGATCAAATTATCACTTTAAATTTAAATTAGATTTAAATCTTTAAATCTAAAACTTTAGATTTAAATCTATGCATAACTGTTGAAACTACTTGACAATGAATTATAAAGAAATATAAAAGGTTTTCACTTCAACCTGGTCATTTCATGACATCGCAAATACCAGAATTTGCAGCATCCTGATTTTTATGAACATTATAATTGCAATATCTTGAAAGGAAACACTACAATTATGTAGAAATTTGATGTAAGTGTTCATCACATGCTTAAGTCCCATTTTACTACTATTTTCATTATCAGCTCTGACACTTGTTCTTAATGCCATGTTATATGTGACTTCCTCAAAAGAGACTGTCTATACGCCCCCTTACACATATGACAAGGGCGAAAAGGAACACCTGAAAACGAATAGAGACGAAATCTTGACAGGGAGGTCATTCAAAAGAAAGTAATATCTGATGAGATAACAGTAAAATAACTGTATCTGGTAAGTTAAC
Source organism: Stichopus chloronotus (assembly GCA_021234535.1). NCBI lineage: Eukaryota > Metazoa > Echinodermata > Holothuroidea > Aspidochirotida > Stichopodidae > Stichopus > Stichopus chloronotus. The sequence goes on from CM037829.1 coordinate 20,210,660, forward strand.
AGTGGAGTAATATTATTTAATACAGGGGTATCTGGTAAGTTAGCTGTTAGCTGTAATAATAACAGTGTTTGATAACATAATAATACAAGATTATGTTGAATCTTAATCAGCTGCATCCCTATCAAAACATAACAGCTTATGAGGGACGCAAATCGCAATCGTACTTTTCAAATGTGTTTCTTTTCGTTTCAGCACTTTTTCGTTTACCAACATCCTAAAGTTGATATTTATGACACTTGTGGGTATACACTATATTTCACAGTTATACACAACAGACAACTACAAAGCATGACTGCAACAAGACAAAGAAACAAATGTCAGCTTTATTTAGAAAAATCATGTTTCACATTTTCAACTGACCATGGCCTTTCAAACACATCTAATGAACATTAACTTAAACGATCTCATCTCTAACTGACATTTGCTTAAAAACCAAGTCATATACTTTAAAGTTATACAAAGCAACTTCCATATAAAATTTGCTGGCAAAATATGGGATAAAATATTTGACAAGCACTTACCAACATTAAAGACAAAATATTTGCAAGGAACATTAAATGTATGCCAGTAACATATGACTACTCACACTTGCATTTTTTTTTTCAAGTTTGTGGCAACTAATAGAACAGTCTCTTAATTTTGCATCTGTTAGCAGTAAAGCAGTAATCAAATCAGTCATGTGACAAAACAAGAATGACTGCATATACCTAAAGTTCTCAGTTTTTGCACACCAACCTAGCTCTTCCTGATCTGGTAAAAAAGCACTTAATACAGACAAAATTGAACAATGAACACCACTACTCTGTTGACTCAATATTTATCTGTGAATAGGAAATGTCTTGGTTGGTAGTGGCCACACCAGCTCTGAAATAAACAGAAATGAAAAACGTATTGACATGATTAAAAAAAAAAACAGTCAATGATGTAAGATGCTGACAATGATTGACTTCTGCTCTCTTATTCAGGTCTATGAGTGGCTTAGACATTCTCAACATTCCTGCTGAAGACATTTGGAAAGGAGAAAGATATAGTCATAGCCAGTGCTCTAGCCATGCCAGTTGGCGGTAGCCAGGACTGACCTTGCCAACCGTCATGAAAAGCATATCTCTAGACTATCAGCCAGCATGAAAATGAAATGAAATCTATTACCTTTCACAAAATGCAAACTTGTCAAAAATTCACTTTAAACATCAAGGTTGGAGTTATCCTTCATGCAAATGTAGCTAGAATAAGAAACAAGAAAGTCAAAGCACTTTGTGATTCCTTGCCAATATTCATGAAGAACACAGTACAACATGTGCCTACCAATTTCATTCTAGAGAAAGCATGCCTACACTAAGCTCTTTCACCACTGATGTGTGTACTAAGCAGTTTTAAAATGTTTTCACAATTTGACCTCTGGTGACCTCAAATAAAATTTGATCTCTACCAAAATCAACAGGAATCATCCACTTAATTTGGCCAACCGACACATTAAGTAAAAGATCACTCAAGATTATCATTCTTGAGATATCATTGTTTTAAAGGTTTTCATGGTTTGACCTTTGTTGACCTTAGACCTTCAGCAAAAAAGATAAGTACCATCTGCTATGCCCAATTATGACCAGCCTACGTGCAAAGTATGAAATTAGTCAAGATCAGCCTTCTTGTTTAAAAGATTTTCACATTTTGACCTACACTGACCTCAAACAATTTTTGACCTCTACCACAAATAATAAAACTCATCTACTTGATAATGACCAACCCACAAACCAGGTACTACATTAGTCAAGGCTATGCTTCTTGAGATATAATGTTTACAAGGGTTTTGGATTCAGCACAGAATCAAAAAAGATTGTACCATTCATCATCTCAACATACTGTGTTGGCCAAACAAAAATTCCCTTTCCCCTACAGGACACCCTCTCCCCTTGGCCCCTTACCCAGGACAGCTTTCACACTACACTGACATAGGACTACAGCCACCACTGTGACTCCTCTGGCTAGAACCATAGTGATAGCAAGAAATTGTTAGTCTAAAGGAATACACTGATTTTGAAAATTGCAGTATGTACAATGAGTAATAATAATGGGACCATGTAATATTTCACAGCTTGACACAGTTTTCTCATTGAATTTTGACATGGGTGCCAGGTTATGTTGTACAAAGGGACAAAATATTGTACTAACAAATGATTGGCAATTTTTCCTAAGCCATGTTTGAATTGGTTTGCATTCAACCAACTTTGATTACCAGATGTTAAACAAACATTGCCGTGGGAATAAGTTGAAAGCTTAATTCACTGATACATGTGTCATACTGAAAGTTGTTGCTTCATCTTCAAACAATTTGAGACAGAATGTGACTTTTCAGGTCGGGCCAAAGAATATATCAATTTTGCAACTACTGCAAAGCTTACATGGAATTCATCTGCAACTGGGTTTTCATGAGTTGTAAAGTGTGATGCAAATCCTATCAGTTCGTCCCTTCAGTATCTTACAGGGACCTGTTGAAATGCTTTATGCAAAAGATAACATAAAACATCACACCAATTGCAACCTTTTTCTCCTTTCCGCTTGAGTAGATCTCTGCTGACAGACAACCAGAATATGTGAGGAGAGTCTTACCCTGGTCTAATACAACATCAAACGGTTCATCATACTTGCTCAAGAATTCAGCAGGTGAACAAAGATCGGAAGAATTCAGAAGATAACCTAGAAGATCTGAAATGAAAATATAGTTTTTATTGGAAAATGTCTTCAGCCTCTGTGATTAAGATTGCAAGAACAGCCAGAAGTATATATATATACAAAGATTGGAGAGGTCCATATACTAATAATAAAACTGAAAATAGCGATGAGTTTGAAATTCATGATGAATCAAATATATTACGCCAATATTTCGTAAGAATACACCTTACATCGTCAAGGCGAAATAGCAAACTGATAATACAAGTCAGTACATTACAAAAACAGCTGTAACAGAAGTAAGTGAGTAATACCAGCTCAAAATAGCTGAAGATTAACACTCTGGACGTTTCTATTCAGGGTAGGTTGTAAGTCCTTAATGAAAAGAGACTTTCAAACGTTGCTCTAATGCAGAACTACAGATCTCTTTCAGATGTTCTAAAATTGGTTCATTTTTCAAGGTTAAAGACAAAATTCCTGATCTTAAAAGCAGTGGTTGTATTTATCATATTCCTTGTGGAGACAAAACTTGTAAAGATAATTATATTGGGGAGTCCAAACTCAGGCTTTGTGATAGATTTAAAAAACATGTAAATGCTGACTATTTCAAAGAATTCAGTTCCATACACGATCACTGTACAACGGCATCCCATAAACTTCCAAACCCAGGTGATATTAAAGTTCTCCATGTAGAGAATGCCTGGTATAGACGCAAGATCATGGAGTCTCTTTTCATTAAAGACTTACAACCTACCCTGAATAGAAACGTCCAGAGTTTTAATCTTCAGCTATTTTGAGCTGGTATTACTCACTTACTTCTGTTACAGCTGTTTTTGTAATGTACTGACTTGTATTATCAGTTTGCTATTTCGCCTTGACGATGTAAGGTGTATTCTTACGAAATATTGGCGTAATATATTTGATTCATCATGAATTTCAAACTCAATGCTATTTTCAGTTTTATTATTAGTATATGGACCTCTCCAATCTTTGTATATATATATATATATATATATATATATATATATATATATATATATATATATATATATAACCTTCAAACTGTCTAAACTGGTAAATATAGAGCTACACTCCTTAATTTGCTTTCAGATTATTGAGAATGTATACTGATGAGGAGAAACTTACACATCTTCCCTAGAGTGACAGATTTGCAGTTATTTCAGAGTCTCTTTACATGAAAGTTTCATGAAATCAAACTTTATTATTTTAAAGGAGGATAGGGAGTTGTCAAATGCATCTTACATAACTTTTTGTTTTTTTTTTGTGCTTTTTTTTCTTCAAATCGAGTAGAGGCATATCTCTCTAACAGATTTGTGGTAAAAATGATTTGCCAATGACAAATTTTGTTAGAGAGTGCCGCAGTAGAGAAGAAAAAACGTTTTAAATTTTGCTTATGTTGTGGCCCACAAGAAAATATTCATCAGTATGTGTTTTATGTCATCCCTTAACTTTGCAGGAGGAATGTTGTTGATTGAAGGTCATCAATGTCTGCCTGCAGATCCCAGGTAAACATTGATCACATTCGACCAAACAGCAATCCATGTGCAAGCTAGGGGGATATTATGAATACAGAAAATAAATTATGAATAAAAAAAAATATATAAAAATATATGAATATTATTTTATGGGCAAAAACGTAAAGGAAATTCAAATGTTAACGTGTTTTTTCTCTCTACTGGGGTGCTCTCTAACAAACTTTGTTCTTGGCAGATCATCTTTTATCACAGATCTGTTAACGTATGTTTCTACTCGATTTGGAGAAAGAAAGTGCATAAAATTATCTAGGGTGTATTTTACAACTCCCTATCCTCCTTTGAATTTACTGGAACACACATAAGAAAGGTTCCACATATCACATAAACAAATTGTTTTATGATACTTTCCTTCCATGCAACTTTTACAAGCAAAAATAATAAACAGGAAAAGAACAAAGAGCAAGAGAATCAAAAGAGAGAGTTTTGTAAAAAACAATTTCACAAAAGATAGATAGGTTTGTGATTAAGGATAGATAGTTTTAAGAATGACTTTACCCATAAAAATTCTTTGCAATTTTCCTCAAAATGGACCATAGACATTTGGTAAGTAAAGATTATGTGTAAACACACAAACACAAGGAACGTAACATTTCATACAGTTCTCTCACCTGACATGACTCTTATTGGAAAACATCACATTTAGATGTTACTTCTATCAATTAAGGACCCTGGGAGAAAATGATTGCTGGTATTTAGCCAATTTCTTCTCCCAATTTTTGTATCATGATACTTAAGAATCTGTTACGCGGCAGACTGCAATCACCACAGAGGTAGCTATGTAAACTGACACATCAAACAATACTACGCCATAATAAAAGAGAACTTATTTCTTACCTTGGGGAATAAGGAGGTCTGGGACTTTTTGATGAAGTGAATCCATCACATTTTTAAGGGTAACCTGATGAAATTAAAAAAAGGTTATTGACAACAACGTTTAAAATGTTCACATGCACAACACATGATAATTTCAGAGTCACAAGGGGTTACCCAATCACAGACAGCATGGAAGAGAATTGTGGTTCATTTCAGTTGCAATAAAATATCCAACGTTCAGTATATCTCCTAATGAATATGCATGAAATTCAAAAATCAATGTAATAACTGTCGCATCTTCAGCTACAGTGGCTGGTGTGTGGTATCTGCACTGAATGCTGCTCACTATTTACACTGACTGGCATCTGATAACTGCTCTCTCATGTCTGTACTGATCGTTGCCTGGTGCCTGCGGGGAATGGTATCTATTACATCTCAACAAACTGAAAGTTGCCTGACGCCTACAATAAATTTGCATCTAATTTCAAGGTGGAATACATCTGATGTTGCAATGGGTGCTACCCGATATTTGCAAAGATTGCACTCTGATATATGCACTGGTTGTTGTCTGATATTTGTCCTGAATGTCGTTTGATATATGCATAAAACATTATCACATATTACAAAGTATGTTGTCTGTTATCTGTGAGCATGTTGTTTGGTATCTGCAACAACTGGAAGGCCTATCTGATATCTGTACATTGTATCTTGTCTTGTGTCTTCGGTGAAAGTTTTCAGATCATCTCTGATGCCTAGATTGAATTGTATCTGATATATCTGGGTGGATTACATCTGATGTTGCAGATGAATGTTACATGTTGTTTGCACTGACTGCTCTCTGGAATCTGCAATAAATGGTGTTTGATATCTGCCTGAATGTTGTATGATGTCTGCAAGGAATTGTATCTAATATCTGCAGCTAGAGAATCAGGTCTAATACATCTTCTGTATCTGGTCACTGTCTGATTCCTGCAATGAACTGTACAGTACCTGATCTCTGAGTCGAACAGATCTGATGTTACCTGATTTATCTGCAATGAACACTGTTTGATAATGGTAACAGATGACATTATGTGAAATAAGTTTGCCAAAATAGTGTTTCAATTTACCTTTGGTTGTTTAGCTAGATATGCTCCCAGCTTCAACATAAGTGCTAGACATTCAGGGGCCTTTAAGAAAAGAAAGCAAGAATGTTAGCTTATATTTTTCTGGTCACGATGTACTGCATATTCCCAACATGTTACACAACTCCAAATTAAGAGAATGAGTCCCTCTCATGGACTCATAATCTTCATTCTCTGGGATTAAACATTCCAAACTTAAAAATGTGTGATAAAGAGTGCCCATCGAGGCCTTAATATGAAACAGTTTCACAAGAAATAAGATTGTATGATAACAGCAAACAAAAGAATGGGCCTCCCTAGCTACAAGACAATATTTTCCACTTCAAAATATGGTCCACTTCAGCTTCATGCCACAAACAAGACATGAACTATGACCACTGAATGGGTAAAAATGGTTCTTTTGAATCACATCAGAAGCACTGGCAACACTGATCACATTTTCCTCACCAACTTCTCTATTGGTTCCGTTGTTTCATACTCTTCTAGCCGAGAGGCAGGTAAATTGAGGACCCTAAAACTCCACTGGTTGAATAGTCTAGTATCGACATTGGTGGAAATCACCAGAATTTTGCTATTCGATATGAGATTTGAGCCCGTCTGGAGGGATTGATCCCGAAGGTCACGAATGACTGACGATATCATTTCTGTTGATGACTGAAAAGAGGAAGACATCTGTTAAACGTACTTGAAAAATGGGTCATGAATCAAGAATTAAAGAAAAACAATAGGCAAAAGTTACTACAGGCTATTGCTTTCTCTACCTAGGGAAATTGTTGCTTTAAAGAAAAGTAAAGTACAACCCCACCTAATTATGCTTTCCACAGGATCCACACATACATGCACCTAACCATACTGTAATAGAGTCATGAAATTAGCAGACTAGGAGGTGATTTATGTGTATATCCTCAATAAAGTTTACACATGAATTCTCCAATATAATAGGACATCAAAAATATGAAGCATGTTCAATTCATACAAAAAAAATATAGATAATGCACGACAAAATGTACATGAAAACTAGGAAAAAAGGACAATACACAACGTGACAAAGGTTAGAACAAGCAGAAAAAGTAATCTTTTCTAGTCTGGTCCTGTGTAAGTCTGAAGTCCAATAGTAATATGTGTCACACAGTTGTTCGGAGCGTTCGTATAAACTTGCATCTCACCTCAACAAGATGAATGAAATGATTTGGATAGACAAGAAGCATCCCTGTTGCACCTTCTCCCTGAAAGTGATTCTGCCACTGTTTGAATTTCTTCTCATAGTGACCTACGCAGGAGAACAACAGAAGATATTCAGGGACAATTAGCCAATTCCAGGTTGGGTTAGTCTGTTTCAAACACAGATCTCAAGTTTGGCAGAAAGTGACACATTTTATTCTTCATTGAAAAATTGAATATACAGTAGAGGTATATATCCGGAAGACAAATTGGTGCAGAAGTTTGCATTCCACACACCTAGCTGCACAGAGTACTGTTGCATCTACTGTTTTAAGTTTGTAATATTCAACTTTGTATAATTTTAAAGACAAAAACTCATCACTCCAGACAGTTTCAATCCTTCAAACCACTTATATCTAGTCCCTCCCTCAGCCTGTCTAAATTCCTTCACATGTGTAATCAAATCAATGGATTGCTGTGAATGCTGTGTAATATGAGCTACTCTGCATCTTTAGAATTTGCTGTCAATTAGAGGGTACTGTAACTAAGGACCAGCTAATAATTCTGCTATCCCAAAACCAAAAATAGAGCTTGCGGTGATGAGTTACTGCCTTTAAGTGGCAGCCTGATGAATTCCAGATGACAAGAAAGAGAGACATGGGTCACATTCAAAACCGTGCATTTATGTGGCTCCTTTACACACTTAATAATCAGTTGAAAAGATCAGCAGTAGTCCTGACACCCAAATGTTGATTCGCAAAGGATGTCAAAATTTTGCTACAAGCTTGGTTGTCTCTCACGACAACAAAATTATGTGATTTTACCACATTGAAACCTGAAAGAACATCAATAAATTTAGCCAATGAATTAGTACTGCAAACAGCACAATGATACAAGAGTATTTATATTGCACAACAATTTAGACAAATTAAATTCATGGCAAAAGTTATGGTAAGGTCTCAGTTTTGCACATTACCAATAGTTGTGTAAGCAACTCAGATGATATTGCTTAAATTTCAACACTGATAATGGGTTAAAAGACTGCACTTCCTAATGCCACAATACTGAGACTATAACATGGAAAAACAAATTGTTGCTTGAAATGAAGCTGGTAGTACAGTGTACAATGAAAACTTACTTCCAAGGTCTCTCTTGTCATGCAGGTTCTCATGTAACTTGGCTACATAGACCAGTCGATGCAACAATGACTTCTGTTGAAAAACGGATGAAGAAAGCAAACAAGAATGTCAAATGACTTTGTGATTCCTTGCCAATATTCATGAAGAACACAGTATAACATGTACATACAAATTTTGAAATTCAAACACCTTATCATTCTAGAGAAAGCATGCCTACACTAAGCTCTTTTGACCACTGATGGGAGCAATAGGCAGTTTTATATGTTTTCACAATTTGACCGCTAGTGACCTCAAATGAAATTTGACCTCCACCAAAAGCAAAGGGAATCATCTACTAACTATGACCAACCCACACACTAAGCATAAAATTAGTCAAGATTATACTTCTTGAGATACTGTGTTTACCATGTATTCACAGTTTGACTTCTGGTGAACTCAAATGACCTGTGACCCTTACCCAAAACAATAGGGATCATCCACTCACTATAACCACCCGCACACTAAGTATGAAATTAATCAAGATTACGCTTCTTGAGATACCATGTTTACAAGGTTTTCACAGTTTGACCTCTGATGACCTCAAATGACCTTTGACCTCCACCACAAACCATACGGATCATCTACTTAATATGTCCAACCCACACACCAAGTGTGAGATTAGTCACTGTTGCACTTCTTGAGAAATCGTGTTTACAAGAAAGTGAGGCATCACAAACACACACATACTCAAACTCACATTGTGATATATTGGGCCAGAGTATTCGATACACGACAAAACAAAATGGTTTCCAATTGATGCGCAACTGGCCACATGGTTTATTCAATAGCTTCGATTACATGACGTCATGCACAATACATCGGGCGATCCTAAGAATGCATGCCAACATTAAGAAACTCTATCACACACACGACATCACCATAGCATTGACTCCTTTTGCATTTGGCTAGGAATAAAAAATGACAAAAATGTTAGAATGTTTAGCTAGACAACTGCCTACCACCACTGTGCCACTTGTAACCTGCATTTTGCTCTTCAACAGCTTTCAAAGCACTTCAAGTTGCCTCATGTGTCACCTGTGCCTTGAGCTACTGTAAATGTTCTGGACAATTACCATGCACACTGTATAGATTTCTTACAACTTCAACACAACAAAAAATGTGCTGCTATGCTTTGATATCCCCCCATACAGCCACATTAATGTGACCTAGACAAAACTAATACAGTGGCTATTCGCCAAAACAGATTCATGCAAATATATGTAACACAAATGTTTGGCACAAACGAGACTAAAGCCAATCAGCCACCATAATTAGGGGTATGTTTAGGATAGGGGGGTTACGTTTAAGAGAATAACAGAGGCTATTCGCCAGTAATTCACCCACTGTTTGTGCTAATAGTTTCAACCCAAAAATAACCATGGTCTTATGTTAAAAAATGGCCACACCTGACAAAATCATGTGAAATCATCCCTGAACCCCACCCAGGGCCATGGTGTGAGCCTCTGAACCGCAACCAGAAGTGACTAGTTCCTTTGCTTGGAGCCAAGCACTAACATTTGTGTAGCAATAATCCTGATTGTCATTATAGATAGGATAAGTTACTGAATGTGAAGATTTTGAAGTGTTGTTTGGGATACTTTTCTGAACTGGGCAAGTAAAAGAAAAAAATTAGTTTCTATCCGAATTTTTCCAAAAATTTTTTTCTACATGCAAGAACTAAAAGGCCTGTTGGCAGAACGGCAAACATTTATTTTTCACTGCCTCATCACTGTATCAATGAGTGCTAGACCTATGTCGCAAAGACATCATGGACGTGGTGAAATGATTTCCACATTGGGACATGACATTTTTGGTTAAATATTCTACTTTTGACAGAAAAACTTTTTGCCACAGGAAAAATGTGTGCGGCGGAGGATGAGAAAGGTTTAACCTTTTACTTGGCCTACCACAAAATTTCCAAATTAAGGAATCTAAGTTACATGGAACAACATGCACAGGAGTTAACATACTGTATGAAGATGCTGATGCACGCTAAATGTTGATTGGCTGCTGCAAGGATGAAAGTCTGTCAATGGGACTAACAATTACAAAGTTAGGACCAACATACTGTACGTCCAGTCTAACATAACATGCTAATTCTCTGCATGGTCATTATGTGACTGTGCAGGCACTTATGAATTTACTACCTTGCACTGTGCCATCTTGGTAGCCTAACTTTAAAATTTGTCTAGTTTATTTTCCTATCTACGACATATTACCTACCTACAAGATCACTATAGACTAAAGGGTAGCAATGAGTTAGAATGAGGCAATTGCCAATAATTGACTAAGTACTAGACTTTACAATTATGACAGCAAATTTGGATCAAATCAGTGTAGCATGTAGAGATCTACTGTAGCCCACTAGGCTAAACCCGTTCAGAATAAGAGTTGGGGCTGACGTTCTTTTAAAATTTCACCTTATTTAATGTTCTGTTTCTATCTTCAATGACTTGGAGAAGGTTAAGACGTGTGTTTCCGTAAATAGAGTCCTCTTCATCCTGAAGGTCGACCATGTTTGTCCTCGTCAGTCTGACGCTACCAATTCCGATCGGTGCATTCAATTTCCAGTTGGTCAGTTGATACCAAGGTTGCTAGCAAAGCTAAGAACTTGCATACGTACCGTACCGGTGCGGATTAAGAACTGTACGAGTACGTTAGTTCCGTATATACAGTTAGGCAATGTCGTGCTTCTACTAGTTCAGTCTACCAGTAGTCTGAGAGACTTTAAAAATGATTTTTTTTTTCTTTCACCATCATTAGGCTAAACATTTAAATGATTGATCATTACATTGTTAACCAAACGCACTAAGCGATCAGCGCCTTAGAATGAAATCTGTGCTATTTTCATAGAAATATCTAGTTATTTGCATATTCTTCAAATTCGTCTTTAAAAGTACAGTACATGCCAATTTTTTCACACACAGCTAAAGACGAGCAACAGCGTATTGCGTTACCTCGGAAACCTACATTGCGACAAGGGGTCAAGAGGTCATATTACCGGCATTCCGATATGTGGGATCCGAACTGTAGCGTACTACTACTAGCACTTGTGGCTGTGTGTGTTATTTTGTGACTTTGAAACAACAAGCGAAAAATATCTGACGTCTTCGTAAACATCAAAGACACATAGAGCCTTTTCGATACTGGAAAGATGTCTTACAGAGATCTGAGGAGTAAGGACCTAGTAGGAACTGCTTCTTAATGTTAGGCTTGCCGTGGGGGATCTATGTTAGTCGTGGAACTACGCCCTGCCCAAGTCCCGAATAGGCTAGGCTAAGAGTAAGACCATATTGGTGAGTGTGTGGAGGGGGGGGGGGGACGTCACTTAGGCCTGTATTTCGTGTGTGACATAAACAGCTGTTACCTTGGTATAATTTGTCCATAAAGGCGTAAGATATACAGACTTAGTTCAAATACTAAGAAAATTCTGGTTAATTGTCAAATGATTTACTGTACTTACTGCACAACTGCCAGGTCTGTATAATGGGGTGACTGTCAAACACGCTATTAGTATTAAGGAAACATTTATCATCCCAAGTTTGAGACAGTTCCCCCTGCAAAAGTCGAAATGCTTCCTTATGAATCAGTATTGTCTTAAATGAATATGTATTCGACGCAACTTAAGAATCCGTACCATATGAACGTGCTTGCTAGCTTCGATTGGATTGTTCGATTCGGTCCACCGCCATCCTTGAATAGCGAATGATGAATGGATTGCCTGACTAGCGTTGGTAAGCAGGGTTAGGGGATTGGGTTAGGGGATCTGGTTAGGTGTCATGATTCAGGGTTAGAAGATAGGGTTAGGGATAGATACTTATTTGTAGTATATGAATAGATAGATACTGTTATATGACTACGTTGGATTACGCGTTTGTGAATTGTATGCATTTTCGAACACTCAACCACCACAACCATTTTTGCAGCGTAGTGGGACATGTGTTAGACTTATGATGCATCAGTTATCGTGATATTCTAGGTTCGAATCCTCCTCTAACCTATACTTCTCTTTCAGAAATAATCTATCACTTCTTCCTCAGGTGTCACTACATGTTGTTCATTGCACAGAAAATTGGAAGTTTGGAAGAAAGATGAAGAAAAACTAGGAAAAGAAAAAAAAAAGGGAAAATAAGATATAGACACTATGCTAACCCCTGTAGTTATCTGATGCCTTGTTCGATTGGTACGGATTCTAAATTTGTACCATATATTCATTGCAACGAAAACTTGGCTCATCGAAGATGAAATTATTCCACCTTCTTTCTGACAACCCAAACAAAATTAACTTACCCCAAGGTGCCCATCAAGTGAGCCTGCCTATGACTTACTGTGGAAGTGACAAAATATTTTGGCATGCTTCACAATCTCAATCTGCCTAACCTTAGCTTTCAAAAGTTGTGATTTGTTTATGTTAGGCTAGAGGTGCGTTTGATGCCCCCGCGCAGTTGATGGCTACCTTTCAATATTATAGGCACTACAGTAATTTAACACTTTATGTCTCTTATGAAGACAAGCTACTTTTTAATTTCTTTTAATGTGTTTCCCTTTTCGTCATGCTTTCAGACTTCACAGAGATGATGAGGGCGCTGGGATATCCACGTCTTATTTCAATGGAAAATTTTAGAACGCCTAATTTTTCTCTTGTTGCTGAAGTTTTAATCTGGCTTGTTCAAAGGTGAGTACCTGTATGGTGCACCATTGGACTCAAATTCAAATAAGGTTTAGCAGCAAGCTATTTGTCAACATACTGACCAAGTACCTATAATGATGCAGCTTTTGCTTTTCTTTATTCTCTTCTAGTTCTATACTTCTCTATTTCTTTGTTTTGCTGTGCTTTTGCTTTTTTCTTTAAGTGACCAGACTAGGAAAGTTTTCATCTTATTCTGATCCCTCTGTTTATATCCATCTTGCATAATATGTTAATTTTTCTGTGCTTTATCAGGAATTCTCTGTCTTTGCATGTTTACCGTTATTATAATATTGTTATTTTATGTGCAAAACTCTTTTTATGTTGATGTAGAAAAAAATAAACTTTAACCTGAAGAACTTGAAGTCTCTGCCTATTCCCATTGTATTGCAGTAATAATTTTGGTTGTCTTCATAGGCCATGCATGACCAAGGCTTTGTTGAGCAGCTCTGTATTAAAGTTGTTGCAAATCACATTCATTCCTTTGTTTAGTAGTTTTGAAGACTTGCTACACAAGTGAACTACAAATTTTACCATGCAGACAATGGAAATTTAATAATGCTTCAGTGATACAGTTGGTAATTTTTGTCTCATTGATGTTTTGACAAGACATTGTACCACATACACCAAACAGCAAGGTAGTGTTTGTGAAAACTTGACAGATTTTCACACCTTGTTTTTCAATGCAGGTATGACCCAAATGCCGATGTTCCAACAGATACAGACACAGAACAGGATAGAGTTATCTTTATTAAGTCTGTTGCTCAGTTCATGGTAAGAATGTGACCCACTGTTAATTTACAAATCATCAAATGATTAAATGGTTTTATTATTGCCTCAGCTTTCCTTCCCCAGTTTATTTAAGTGTTTTACTACTTCTTTGTATATACCTGCACTCTAAACATGAAGTTTTTTGGTTCAATGCTGAATTGTAGAGAGATTCATCAAGGAGAGAGTGTGCATACAGACCATTGCGATTATTGTTCATCATCTTATAAATTTAATTATTGAAAGCTACTACCACCAGAAAGAAAACACTTTCTCTACCTTTGTGTCTATGCTCTTTGCTGTTGGTTTTCCCCACTGGTTGAGATACCGACCCACTTTCGTATCTTTGGATAATGCAGCTTTGTCCATCTTTGCACATCTGTCCATCTTTGCATGCACTTTGTCAGGCCACAAAAGCCCACATTAAATTGAACACCAAGCGACTCTACCAAGCAGGTGGTTATGCAGTTAAGGAGCTCATAAAGGTGACCTCTGTCCTCTACAATGCTATGAAGACCAATACCAGCAGTAAAGATGGAGATGAAGATGCCAATAGTAATGCAAGCTCGTTGTCCTTTGATCTTTCCTCTAAGGTAGGTATATGGCTGCCGCCCTCTATCACTGAAAGGTTATTTCAGATAGTGAGGGATTAAAATGTTGGCAATTTTGTCCTCATTTTTTTTTTGGCATACTTCATTTACAGTATGAGATTTCGTTGGAATTGTAGATTGAAATCTAAATATCCACATTCTAGCATATATGGTAGGTACATCTTGGCCAAAACACGTGTTAAACAAGACCCCAAGAACACTTTGGTTCCTTGAGTGAAGATGCTTTGACTTTAAACACAGCCTCAGATAAGGTCTGAAATTTCAGGGCAGTGGTGAAAGTCAAGGTCATTTAGCAGCCTCCCTATCATGTATCAAAGTTTGCTAATACCATAGAGGAGTTTTTTTTTTTTATTGGGGGGGCAATGATCAGTTGAGAACAACCTGGCCCTGATGATGTGGATGGAAGGATTACCCCACTCCTATTTAGTAAAAGTACAGTACAGTAGTTTTGTGTGTGTATCTTATATGCAGAAGCAATGGCACAGCAACTTGCATACCTGTGCATATATACACTGAGTCTGTATTCAGCACAACCTGTGCTGCTGCACTTACTCTCATGTACATCAAGTTTCTCTAAAATGTCAATAACTTGAGTTAGGGGCATCATAGGAGTGTGGTATAATTGAATTTTTGTTTTTTTCTTCTCAGCAAGAGCTCTCCATGCATTACAAAAAGGTGTCAAAGGTCAAATAGGTCAAGTGGGGTCAAATGAGATTGTCATATGTACTTCATATAGACAAACAGAATTTTCCATCCCCTTAAATCCCCTTAGGATGTTTTGTTGGAAAGATATCAATAAAATATCACTTTCCAACCTTTTGACCTTTTCAGATTAATGAGATTAATGTTACTACATTTCCCCACACCCCCTTACCAATCTGTCTTATCCTAAAATTATGTTGCCATTTGAGCAATGGACACCAAGTTACAGCAAATCAGAGAAATTCATTTGTTTGCCTCTGGTGATCTCAGATGACCTTTACCTCCACTAACTTTGAAAAACATTCACCACTCGGTTGTTAAGTTATCGTGTAACACACCTCAAATTCTTATCCGTCACATACACACACACATACCCACATATGCCACAGTGACTGCATAGGTCCCTTTGCTGAACTAAAACTCAAACAAAGTACGTACAATAAGGGCTTCCTGTTCTGAGAAGAGGTTGTAATGTTTTTATTTGTGTCTCTCACGTGACAAGAATCGTAACTTTTATGCATTTATACTCTGTTGTTATTTATGTTGAGGAGGACATTGAGGTGTTTACTTTGTCACTTTAGAGTATCACTGAATGGATATGAAGTGAAGTACTCATAAATACCATTTGTGCTTTACCTTTGCATTCCAATAGATATCAGACTTGAAGTCCTCCAGACAACTAGCATCTCTGATCACCTCAAAAGGAGCGAGTTTGTATGACCTCCTCGGCAAAGAAGTGGAACTCAGGGTGAGACTCTCTCACTATTAATCATTCTCTCATCACCCACCACTAGTTTCAGTCATGAGAAATTTCTTGTAAAAATTAGGGATGTTCATAGAGAAGAGGATTTACCCAAGAAGATTTTTAGAATTGCTCACCAAGCCAAAGTTTTTCTTGATAAACTGACAGGGAATAATTAAGTGTTCAAAATTTGTGTAGCATTTTTCAGGGCTCTTCGGTATTTTGTCGCAAAATCAGAAACCATAATGTTGTCTGTAAGGAAACTGCTATGCAATATTCCATTTGTGTAGCAATTTTACCATTATGTGTAGCACAATGAGATGCGATACTAGATAAATTATCCACTGGTGTGCATTCTCTGTTAAGCTTGATTATGTGTTTGTCGTATGCAAAAATAGAAACCTGATGTAGTGTGGATATCCTAGACACACATTTGCTCTGATGTGTTATCACATATGCAGATCCCTGTGTGGGGGGGGATATGTTATGGAAATATGAAAAAAATCTTCCAGGAGTGCTTTGATGTATTTTCGAAGTACAAAAGGGGGAAAGGATCTGAGTAAGAGGTGTGCAATTATGTTTGGACTTCATTTTTTGATTCCTTGCCGAAGGCAGAGGAATCTATGCGATGGTGATGTCGTGTGTGTGTGTGTGTGTGTGTGTATGTATGTATGTGCGTGTGTGACGCCTTCTTGTAAACACGATATCTCAAGAAGCGTAACTCTGAGTGATCTCATACTTGGCATGTAGATTGCCCATATTGAGTAGATGATCCCTATTGTTTTTGGTGGAGGTCAAAGGTCATTTGGGGTCACTAGAGGTCAAAAGGTAAATACCTTGAAAATTGCTTGTAAACACGATATCTCCAGAAGAGTAACTCTGAGTGATCTCATACTTGGCATGAAGGTTGCCCTTATTGAGTAGATGATCCCTATTGTTTGTGGTGGAGGTCAAAGGTCATTTGGGGTCAACAGGGGTCAAATTGTGAAAACCTTGTAAACACGATATCTCAAGAAAGGAAGCTTGTAGAAATCTCATGTTTAGTATGTAGTTGCACCATCTTGAGTGAAGGAACCCTATTGTTTTCAGTGGAGGTCAAAGGTCATTTGGGGTCAACATCGGTCAAATTGTGAAAACCATGTAAACACGATATCTCAAGAAGAGAAGCTTGAGCAGATGTCATATGAAGTGGGTAGGTGTATCTTATTGAGTACAAGGGTCACCAGAGGTCAAAAGGTAAATACCTTGAAAATTGCTTGTAAACACGATATTTCCAGAACGGTTAATGTGAGAGATCTCATAGTTAGCGTGTGGATTGCCTATATCGAGTAGATGATCCTTATTTTTTTTGGCAGAGGTGAAAGGTCATTTGGGGTCATGGGAGGTCAAAATGTGAAAAACTTGAATCTACAATATTTAAAGAACGGTCCTTCTAGTGAATTTTATACTTGTAATGTAGAATCCTCTTGTTAATTTGAGAACTTCTTTTAGGACATACCAACATAGTCTCTTCGATAACCATAAAGAAAAGATGAAGACAACATTAAATTTGGTATCAAAGATTATTATTTTGCAAACCTTTTGCCACTATCCTCATAAGGACATGTGAGCATGCATGAATTGTAAATTGGAATTGATTAAATATACCACGGGTTATTAGCTTTATAAAAAGAACTAAATTACTGATCATTTGGATCAAATACCCTTGAGCGTGCATGAACTGTGATTGCTTAATTGAATGAATCAAATTGTAACTGACCCCCCTCTGTTCAAATTGGTCACTGTTATCTGACATAATTTATCACAGTTGACTGCCAGTAGAAACCACAATGTCCAGAATAAATCATACAGTCTGTTGAGCCAGGTGCTCAATGGACTTAACCATTTACTGTATAAACAGTGTCTCTGTTTAGCCCTTAAAGGGAAATAGGGCGTTTGTTTTACAGAAAACAACCATATTTTTAAAACCATTATTTGTGGACATAGAATGATAGATTATTCAAAATAACTAATTACAGTAGCCTTATTTTCAAGGAATAAGATTCTCACAGATCAGAAATTTAGCTATTTGTTGCTCAACAATAATTTGTTCACCCAAACTTTTTAAAATTCAAATGATGCATCCGTTACTCATCACATGCATAATGTTTTGAGGAGATGAAGCTTTGACAGATATTTATAGATGAGACTGAATGGTTTAACAATGGTTGAGGCGAATTTCTTTGTACGCCATGTTGGTGTATTCTAAACGCCCTATTTCACTTTACAGTAGTTCAGGTAAGCTTTAAACAAATGACTACTGTGTATCAAACCAGGGAAACTTGTACTGTGTGTTGTGTCTTTAAGTAGACTAAAGGCAAAATTGCAAGTCATGCTAGATTCTTGTTTAATAGGAATATCAGTTTTTGCTAATTTTCAAGGACCTCATAGCCATTGGGAAGGGCATCATGCCAAAAAATCAAATACGAAAGAGCTGCCACCAATAGCTGTAACTCGACAAAATAAAGTGCTATAATTTTGATTAAATAAACATGTTTACCTTTTTATCAAGTTATTAGACACGACAAAATATAATTTGTTCCCCTGCAGCATCATATCCGTTTGGGAGTTTTCTCATATTTGTGTAGGTCGAAGGTTATTTGGGGTGACAAAAGGTCAAAACCTTGTATGCATGATATTTTAAGGGTGATAAATAAGAGGGATCTTATACTTAGTTTGTGAATTGTTCATATTTAGCATGTTGATGGCCTTATAGGTACGTGATCCCTATTGTTTTAAGTGGAGGGGAAAGGTCATTTTGGGTCACGAGATTTCAAAAGGTTTTGACCTTACTAAGATGGTATCTCAAGTAGGATAACTGTGTGGGATCTCATGCTTGTCATGTGGGCGATTCATGTTTGTTACAATATATATCATAAGGCAAGGAATCACTAAGCCTTTTGGCTTTCTAGTTTAAAACAATATACCTGTAACTAATAGAACACAGTGTTCCGTGTAAACATACTGCTTCTAAGGTTTGAATCTGCAATAATTTGCAAACTGGTTTTTGTAAAGGAGGACTAGTAAATTCAGGACTAGGTATCCCAAACTTGCTTATCAAATGAATACTTTTCACAAATTCACACTGTTTTTAGAGTTTTAAGGAGAAAGCAGGAAAAGTGTTCAGAATCCATTCTTTTCAATTTCCATCTTCTCAGTTATCTTAAATAATCATTGGTGTAACATTTACTATCAAAGTATTTTGTTGTGACCTAGCAAAATATTGGCAAACGAACTGCATTTTGGAAAGACCTAATCGAAGGCTTTTCTCTGCAATGGAAGAAATGCTTTTCTTTCTTGAAATATTTATCCACAGGAAATACGCACAAATGCAATCAACAAACCACTGGAAATTAACGAAATTGAAAAGGGGCTCAGAGGCAGTGTGAAGGCTGTGGAACAGAACATCGAGAAAACTCAACAGATGTTGGAGAATGTCGCTTCTGATGAGGCAAACTTGGAGGCTAAGATCGACAAGAAAAAGTCTGAGCTGGAAAGAAATCAGAAAAGATTACAAACTCTGCAGTCTGTCAGGTAAGGATACAATATTATATAGCTAATGTTATGATTGACTTGACAGGTTTTGGCATACAGCTCAAAGGAAAAAAGAATCTAATGAATGTATCAGATTTGTCAAATGTATCAGACTGCAACCTCAAAACTAGCAAATCTTGAGGTTTCCTGCAAAAAAAAATAAAGAAGAAGAAACCTGGAAGAAATATTTCAAAGTTGGAGACTCGAAAAAGCGTTTTCTTAACTAGGAAAACTAAGATTTTCTTCCTTCACAGTCTTGATAAAGTATCTCCCTCAGGAAATCTTTTGCTAAGGAAGTCACTTTACCGATAGTGGTCTATCTCTGATTCAGTAGTAACTTAAATCAGTGATGAAAGGCAGTGATCTCGGTGTAAATGAGGAAACACCTAGCATTGCATTGAAGTGATTTTCACCATGAGATTCATCGCGTAGACAATGCCCAATACGATGAAACTAATGGTAATATGGTGACAGTTGGCAAGTCTGATGTATGCAGTCTTTGATTTGGCATAATCACTTCCTCCTGTCATTTCTTGGACATGCAGTCAATTTAATCAGTCGGCCTCTTTATAATTTCCATTTTAAAGCAGCAATTGCAACTGCATGTCTATGCATAGCTTGGAAGCCAACTGTACCCATGTACGAACATAGTGTTGCTATAAAGGGTGGATCATGTAACTGTCACTATAACTCATTTTTTTCATAATTAAAGAAATTACCCATTAGTAGCCCAGTTTGTTCACATTACTTGCATATATAGTAGCCATCTTTGCATGTATCTATTCAAAGTAGTTGTTGCAATTTATGTGAGAGTTCAGCTATACTTCAACTGAAGAAAGTGTTTTTCTTGTTCCTAGTGTGTGTAGACTTGTGTTAAATTTGTCTGCTTAGCAACTTTGTAAAGTTACTACAAATATCATTGGCAAACCAGAGGCAAACTTTACTACGAATGGATTATGTCGACCCTGATATAATGCACGCATGATTATGGTGACCATTGTATCGCCTGTAGTGGAACATTAAGAATATTCATCAATTGTTTATTGCTGTCAATTTTAGATTTTTCTGTAGAGTTATTAAATGAGCTAGCATTTGTTACAACTATTAAGACAGCCACATCATGTTCTGTAGCAAACATGAAAATGTCGGATATGTCAGGCACAAATACTGTACTTCAAATCTTTGAATGTCTTTTTTTTTTTCATTTTTCATTTCAAGGTAAGATGTGGAAGGCTATTCAAGCAGTCAATCATCTTTAAATGTTTCACTGTTTAGTCTTTCCCTTTATTCCACCACAGGCCAGCTTTCATGGATGAATACGAGAAACTTGAGGCAGAGCTTTCAAAGTATTATGAGGTAAACCTTTGTTCATTGTGTGCAACAATTTGAACATTGCAGCTGCTTCTTAAAAAATGTCCCGTACGCGTGAAACAACGTAGCTAATCATGTTTTTACTACTATAGCCTTTGATATGGGCAGTAGGTTTACATGATCCTCATGAATATGCTTTGATGTCAAATCTGGAAGCTGGAAAACTTCAGCAGGAAATCCATAATGATGGTCACGTCATGTGGATGTAGTACTGCATTATAATTATCTCGGTTACACACGAACTCTGATGTTTGAATCTTTTGCTTGCCCTAGATGGCTCTTCATCGATACAGAGTATAATACTGTTAATACATTCACTGTTTAAGACTGACACTTTCTAATGTAACAGCAGTGTCACTTTGTGTGATATTTCCCAAATGTTTTAGTTTTTCAGTGCGCATTCCTAGAACTAAGGCTAGTCATCAGGCAAAATCTCTCAGTTTGTTGTAACAAAATTTTGAAAAACAGTCAATGCCATATAATTGTGTGACCTTGTAGTAAATAGGTTTGTGCAACAGCACGTGCTTTTTCTACTGAATTCTACATCATCAAGTCTTTGTATTTGAGTTGCGATGTATCCAAAACCTCTCTTCTGCCCTAGCTGTCATCCCTCCTTTAACTGTTTCTTTTTCTCTTATTGGAAGTCAGATACAATTTTGATCTTTTCTCTCCCTCAGCAATTTATTGAGAAGTACCGCAATCTCACATGTTTGGAGCACCAGTTGGAAGAAATCAGCAGAGCAGAACAAGATAGGTTTGAGGTAAATATTTGAGCTAATGTCATAAGATGTCAGATATTCATGTGTGCATGTGTAGTTTAAAGTGCTGTAATTTTGTGCTGTCCAAAGTGCTGTAATTTTGTTCACATTTCTCTTTGTAAAACAGAAATGTGAACAAAATATGTGTAAGAACCCTCTTGTGTTGGCATTGTGGTGGGTATTATGCTACAGTAATCCTGCCAGGTATGTTTTAGAGGACTGTCAGAAAATTATTGCATTTCACCATTCTGCTTCCTTGCAGGAGACAGAAAATTCATTGAAGAAAATGCAGACAAGACTGAAGGAGGAGGAAGAGAGACTGAAGTTGACTGATGACATCCTCGGAGACGATGACATGACCGGCCTGGATGTCGTAGATGACGACGACGATGATGACAGCGCCAGCGAGGAGGAAGAGGCAGGGGAACAAGCAAAGACAGCGAAAGGAAAGTTTAGACAACAGCCTGGTAAGTCTAACCCAAAAGGACTCTGGCATTGGCCAAGGGATAATTAAATCAGAGATCCTTTGTGAAGCCCACAGAAGAAAAGTAAGGTTATTGATGTAGGGGAAGGACCCTGTTGAAAATTTTTTCACCAAAGTAAAAATTGTACTGATTGAAGTTTAGTTTACTGACTGAAAGCTCTGAAAATAAGCTTTTTTTTATTTTTTTCGATTTGTCTCAGAAGTATGTGATACATTTTAAATGTTTATGATATCCCTGAATTCATTGTGTGGATGTTGCTTACTCTGAGATGTAATTTCATGGTTTGTATACTTTCACCATGTATGAGTGGTTTAGTTTGTTTGATGTGATTCTTAACAAAATTTGATTCTTTATAGTCTTAAAAGAAGCATGATGGTTGAAAATGGCTTTGACAAGTATTGCTTGAGTAGCAGGGCTAGTAAAAGATGAAAAAAGCAGGACTTGTCCTTTGTCGACCTCGTTGGTACAATTTAAATGATTGTGCATTTAAATGTTGGCTTTAACTTACCACTAAAATTTCTGATCCAGATGTATCATACCAAGTGAAAGAAATATTTGCTTTTTAAACCTTAATTGTGAAGGGGGTGGGAAACTTTGGCCTCAGCAAGATGCCTTTGTTCTGCAAAAATACATTACCTGATTGTGTGCTCGTAATTGTAATCTTGTACAAACTGTTAGATGTTCATGATCAGACATTGCGACTTATGTGAATGTGAACATGAGGCTACCAGTCAGTAAATGACAAAGGTGAGTGTGTGTTGCTCCAAAAGTCAGTTTTTTGTGAGTAATCTGCCACAGATTGGGTAATGCATGCAATTTTGATCATTCTCATTTTTCAGTCAAGGACAGTCAAAGGAATGCAAGAGTCTTTGGATCTATGGGAGCTGATATTAGTGATGATGTAAGTCTGACATCAAAGTAATACATTTCCCAAGTGCTATTTTGGGTGTTTTTGAAATAGGCTACCGTAAGGAAGAATAACATTCGGCAAAAAGCTGAAGGTCATCTTGATAAGTTTTCAGGAAGTTTTTCAGGAGTTTTACCAGGAACTGTCAAAAGTAGGTAAGGACTAACTCTTTTGGAAGTTAAAGTTTGAGTGTACATTGTTGGTCTGAACCACCAAACCAATGACCTCACATCAAACTTGACGTCAAAATGAACTCCGAGGAGCACCAGCAGCATGAGTTACTCCTAAACATGGTAGTTCCCCAAGTACATCTTCATTAGTCATATTTGCCTGTTTTTTATGTAAAATCTGATTCCATACCTCCATTTGAAGGTTTATTTATCTTGTGCATTACTCCTCATTTCAGACAAAGCCTGTTGCGATTTTACCATGGTACATGTTTGACCTGAGGGGAAATCACCAGTCAGAAGTGACTGATTTGTTTTCGACATTAAGTTCACAGTCTCGAAGAGGAAATTGAACTCTGCTTTCTTAAATGATAACACTATTAGTAACTGACATTATATATGGGTATGACTGCTTGCAAATCTCAAGCTGAAACTGTGCCACTTAGGAGCAAAGACAATTATATTGCATTGATATCATTCCACTGAATTGACCTTAGCAATAAGGTCCACTCCCCAGAGAGTAATATCGCTCTTTATATTTTACAGACTACACACTGAGACCTGGTAGGTTTGACCTCCGTGCCCAAATGACCCGTTAACAGCTGAGTTTCGTTTTCTTTTTGTATAACAGGATGAAAGCGGGTCCTCCTTGGAGGGAGACAGCATCAGTGTTGACGATGATGATGACGATGATGATCTCTTAGATGATGCAGAGGGAGATGATGATGATGACCTGGAGATGGGTGGGGCCAGGACCAGGAAGGAACCTGAGGGTGACCTAGACAGTGACAATGACTTCTAAGGGCTCTGTCATATTGACCCATATTTGTATGCCTTTTGTTTAAGTAGAACATTTAGTAGATAGCATATACCTGTGTCCACATAAAAATAAATTTGGCATTCTTATAATCTGCCTGTCAGCAAAATGCAGGTGAAAAGGCCAAATGCTGCCTTTTAATAAATGTACTGTATATTTAGGACAATCGCAAACTTTTAATACACTGATTGGTTAGGCAATTTATTGAAGAAACCTTATAGACAGAGAAACATTTACACCTAACTCCACTTCTTATAGCAGAGGTAGCATGGACTAAGTTGTCAGTGTATTGCGCAAGTTCTACATGTTACATCAAACGTAGGGCATAAAGATGTTTAGTATGTCGTATAAAGAGCATGATGACTGTGTTCAGATTGTGTAAGCATTGAAAGTAACATGTAACAACTTGCTGATTATTTAAGTAATGACTGAAGTGCGAATGGCGAGGAGAGGGGTAGAAGGGTTTTCATGCTTAACAGGGGATTCATGGCTTTAACAAAACACAGTATATTCAGAGTTCCAGAATATTGCTCCAAAGTCATCGGCACATATTTTGCAGCATTGACGAAAGTGAGAACATCAGTTTTGTCTTCAAGTATGCTGCCTTGGAAATTCTCTGGCAGCATAACATTCACTAGCTGCTGTTGCAGGAAGACAGTACATCAAGTGGATGATGTTCATCCAATTAACTTGTGTTCATCCAATTATAGTTTGTTCATCCAATTACAGTGTGCTAAAAAATTATCCATCACCTTGACCAGAAGGGTATTCATAAAAGATAAACCTTGAAAGTTTCTAACATGACACATCTGCATGTTGTACAATAAAATGTATTTTCGTTATGAAATGATATATTTCAATAAATATGAGACCAAATTCATGTTGGTTTGCATTACTTTCCTTTAACATGTGAGATTTTTACAGTAGCCCATTAAAAGCACGAATAACACAACTTAAACCAGGAGTATCTCTGATGATCAAATTGCAATAGACTCACATTTCATTAAAAAAAATGGTCCACTCTCATAAATATTTTACATTGAGAGACTGAAGGCAGATTTTAATATTGATATATCACAGACCTTAAGTGTAATACTGAAATTAAAAAAAAAAATTAAAGCTGGAATAGGAATTGAAAACTTGCCAGTGAAAATCAACTTCCATAGGGTATGTCACAGGCACTAGAAAATAACATTGTTTAAGGCCTACTTTTGCACAGATGAATATGCATATCCATTCCCAATTGATCTGTTCGATTTCAAGTATCAGTGCTTAACTGTTATGCTTTCTTGAAGAGTCTGAATTTTGTAGGATCAACAAAAATGTGGAGACAATTTTCATGTTCAAATATCTGGAAGATGAGTGCATAGTTCTCTTTCAGGTTTAGTGATGGGTGATCTTTTAATATACTTTCCCTTCCCTGAAGCACCTACAAAAAACAAAGGAAGATGACCAGGCAATTACCAGTACAACTCATATTCCAGTTTTAAATGAAAATTTGAGCAATTGTTCAATACCTGTTTGTTTACCACCAATCAATAGTGAGATACCATCATCTTCAAGAAAGTGTCCTAACCTGCATGGGACAGTACTGAACCATAGGTTTATAACTTGTTTATTGTCACCTTACCACAATCTGAGATGATTATCACAGTTGGCTGAAAACTGGCAGTATCTGATAAACTAAATATTTCTATCACAGAGTAGCTGCGCAGCTGGAGAAGAGTTCATGTAACAAACTTCAGTCCATCGATTTAGCACATTTTAATGGTCACAGCTATGCGACCTCATTTTCAATAACACCCATTTCAAAGACCATAGCTTAGTATCATTCTGAGTCACCACTAACATACTGTTTCTGCCTCTACCTCTACCTGTTTTTTGGATGCACACCAAGTGACCACATGTACAAAGTTAAGATACTGTTTAGATATCTGTCTGTCTATACCTTTTGAAGTAACAGTACCACACTGTGTTTATCTGGATGAGTCAATCCTTTGCTTTATGTGATTTATATATCTTGGTGTATATTTGTTCCTGTCAGTCACAGTTTTCAAATGTCGGGCAAGTTGGGGCTTTTCTTATTCTTCCTCCTCTCTTTGGTTTGTTTCTCATCAAATCTCAGGCTGTTTGCGTCCTCAAAGGTCAGCTTCTGAAGATCGTTCTCAGTGGTGATGAAAAACCCTTGCTGGTGCATTCTGGGAGATACTGGTAATGTCGCCAAAAAGTCGACTTCTTCCGTCTCCTGTCGAAATCAAAAGCACGAACATGAATCGCTTATCAAATTGCACGAAACTTAAGCAAGGGGTGTATCGTAGACTGCCCTCCAAATGTCATTTTTGGTGATTGCAAAAAGTTGTTGGCATGCAGTAGCTCCTCCCGTATGCTAAGTAAAGGAATGAGATAATAACACAATATGGGAAATAGGCTAACAGGTGCTGAGAAGGAATCTGATCCACTGAACATCACTCACCCCATGAAAGTATTACCCTATTAGAGGAATCTTCCATGCTTACCCATCTAGGTTGGCATGAATTATATTCAGTGTTTTGTCTTCCATCATACCTTAGGTGCTTAAAAGTCACAGGGTGCTTTTGCAGTTTATTACTTCTCAAAATTCCAAGTAAAATCTCAGCTTTTTAATATCATACCAACTTTACAGTGTCTTTGTAGCAATTAAGGCATACACACATATCTGTTTTCCTGACATTACAGCCACTGTGAATTGCTTATTCCTTCAGTTTTCAATGCAACTGATTACTGTTTTAACTTGTTTTTGATGTGATAAAAAAAGAGGACAAATAACAGACTCACAGGCATAACCAAAGCTTTGAAAGGCATGCACTGTTTGCCATATGTAAGGCCTGACGGATTTTTAATTTGTGAGTATGTCTCCCTTCTTTGTTTCCTACTCTGCGTTATTCTGGCTAGATTCCTCTCCACGTGTCGCCCCAAGACGCTCTGTGAATGTGAAGATATTAAAAAGAATTAACTAGTATGGATGCAATCACTCTCATGTGCTATTTCTACGCAACATCACCTGGATCCCTCAACTTTATTTGTGGACTACTCAGTCCTCAACCAAACAATCCTGTTTCAAGACACCAGTGACAAAATGATACTCATTTAGAGGTACAAGTGTTCTCTCTGGGCATCGGGGTACCAGACTGGCGATGTCAGGCCCTGGTTCTGAAGTACAACAAGGATCCGAAGTTTCAGCAAGAAAAGTACCTGTGGGAAATTTCAGCATTTACGTTTAAGAAAACACTTCCTTGTCATGCCCAAACATATTAAAGATGCATGGTGTTATATTAATGTGTAAAGCAAAATGTTACACTGTGACTTTACTGCCAACTCATAGCTCAACAAAAGTTATATTTTGGGGTACCTGACCGACTATGGACAGCAGGTCACCTGGGTGTGAATTGTAGACCCACCGAGCACTGACAAAGTGGGAACATTCATTCGGTCCTGTAATAACCAATTAATACTATACACTGGCACTAGGTCAGCAACCATCAAAATGTCACCCTGTAAGCCTTGTGCCCATTTATCTAGTATTCCTGAATTTTTTCTCCTTTTTTTGGGGAGGGGGTTACATTAAGCAACGTGATCTACGGTGCGCCATCTCCTGGTTTCAGCAGACAGGAAGCAGCATCTTTTTCATCCTAAAGTAAGTGCTTTATTTGCCTTCAATCTCAATTGAACTCACACGTTTTTAACAGTCCTCTAAACCGAAACAATAAAGGAGAAAGTTCACAGTTACAAGAACAACGCTTCTGATAGGATGAAATGTACGCAAAAACAAATAATAAATAGCTCCCAAAGAATTTTAAAGGTCAACCTAATCAAGTCTGATCGTTGTGATTTCAAGGACACCAAGCTTGAACTACTTACAGGAGCAGAATGGACATCTCTCTTGACCTTTGAGCTTATCAGACCACATTTTTCACCATCCTGGTCATCAGCAGAGCTATTCCGTCTCCAAGTGCTTTGAACCAGATCTTCTGATGTTACATCTGTGACGGATGCCAGCCTTGGTGCATCTGAATCTATCCGAGGCAACTGCTGGGTTTTTTGAGTATCAGGATTGAGTTGTATTGAATCCATCGAGAACTTCACTGTCTGCCCAGGGGATCGCTTTGACGAAGTGATGTTGCTGTTGGTTATTTTACTTGTCTCCCTGGTGGCGTCCGTAGCAATTGGTGGATCAAATGCACCAACATTACCATTGCCTGCATCGAGTAGACGTAGAAAAAGAGACATTTTTCACTTCCGTTGTTTGTGTGGGGGCACCATTGCAAAGGTTTGGTATGGCATTTACATTAGCATACATAAACACAAAGGCACCTTTCATAAAGCAGGGAGCTGTTATTTAGATGGAGAGAGTATGGAAAATTAACTTAATGCTAATACTTATGATCCTCCAATTGAGTGATGATAAGCTGTGCAATTAGCTCAAAGGTATTTCTTTCCTTTATTCGACGTTAACAGTTCAATACAATTTACCTAGCAACATAATCAAAGTCAGCTGATTCTTGAACAAGAAGATCACTCCGAACAATGCTTTGATGTGTAGGTTTGTAACGCCAACCCTTAAAGAGCAGATGGCACGCAACTTGAAATGACTGTTTAATTGAAATGAATGATTACTTTAAGTCCATTCCTGTAGAAGTTAGTGCATGCAAATGAGCTACAGAGGCAAAAGTCTGTTTTTGACAAATAGCCGAGAAGTTTCCAGAAATGGCGAGATATCGATTCTTTTTCATGGTTTGATAAACCAAATATTGCATGGTCATACCAGTCACCAAGCGTCGAAAGGCTGTGACGACTGGCAATGTTACAGCAGTAGGGAAAGTCAAAGTGAAGTTCTGTTGCTGTAGCAGACGACAGAGCTGTTATTGTGTTTATCTCCTAATCCGGTGTAAGTCCTTAGAAATTTCAATTGCTATACAAAGAACAGATTACGGTGTGACCTTGGTGGCGCAAACCTCACTTCAAAGCGTACTGCCTCCATCTAAATAACAGCTCCCTGCATATAGCATGCTGCTTTAACAGTACAGTAATATAACTCCTTAGTTTTGGTATAATTGCACTCAAATTCATTAGTGGAGTTAAAGTCATTTTCCCACATTTGTCAGTTATGTGGTAAGTCTCCTTTCTATCACTATTCGATAACATTCCTTTTGCAACTTAGAAGCAAAACATTAGTACATAGTAAATAAGTTTGTGACCCACCAGTGTTGTGTTTTCCATCTTTTTGCATCCATGGATCTCTGCAGAGTTTGAAGGAAGGAAGAAAGTCTAATAAAAAGATTTAAATAACACCAAAGCAAACTCACCTTACATGGTTTGGAGTATTAGCAAGGAGATGAAACTCTTTTTGATAGTCCGTAGACTATTCAAAACAGCTCCTTTAACTACAGATTACAATGACATACCAATCCTTCAAATAGTGAGGTAGTAGAATTCATCAATGCAAGTGGCATGCTTTCAAGCATTAATACTTTTCCTTCATTTTCACCCTTGGTCCTACTTTTTCTCTGAAATTCCTAGTATTTCCTACTTTTTTTGTGTGACAACCCCAAGAAAAAAATTTTACATATGATATGGGTACTGAGTCCTCATTTCAGGTAAAATGTACCTCTTCAACATGTGAGAAAGGATCTCTATCACCATGTGATGTGGCTTAATCTGGTAACCGTACCTATACCCAACTGAATGACTGATGTGATTGATCCAACTACCAACCCAGATAAAGCAATATGTTACCAAATGTTCAGCAATAAGTTAACCAGCTATGGACAATAAGTCATCCAAAGAATGTAATTATGTTAAGCAAAATTTACCCAACATTGGTTATGTTTTTCTCAATAGCTGAACAGTTGATATTTCAACCAACATTAGGCAAATCTGTTACCGAACATTTTTCCGGTGTAAGATCCCATCAGGTGCTGCCATTCAAAATCTGAATTTGGATACTGCACGTTTGAGACTATTTGTATGCTCTGCTAATTAACACAATTACTTGAAATTACATGTACTAGTAACGACCTACATTTACTACATATAATCAAATGAAACCTTGCATGTGTTGAAAATTGGTTCTCCAACATGTTGGTTCACTGGAATAAAGACCTGCTTGGTTGTATTTTCAGGCCTCTTAGAGTGGCATAAAATTACAAAATTCATAATATATGGTTGAAAATGGGCATCTGGCATTAAGTTGACAGTAAATCATAAAAATCATAAAATATTTTGACAAATATTTTGTATTGCTTATATCTCTCATCAAATCATCCTTAATGCCATGGAATGTGATGTGTATATGTGTACTCCATGTGCTTACAATTAGGATATAACTTATGCCTTCTGATTCTAGAGCCCATTGTGTATGTGAAAAAGAGCATACGCACAACACACTGTCAATGTTTAGGCAACAGTACTCAAACCTAAAGCTGATATAAAAAACATTAATGTTCCTCTGATGCTGCATGTGAATGTTTAATAACATGAACCCATGGCCTACATTTGATTTCTAAAAGAGTCCAGCACCCTTCCCACTCCCTAGTCTAACACCAACCTCTCAAAGAAGAATACATCAGGTATACCATCTCTTTTGAATCACTGTAGCTTTTTTCCTGTGAATTACTTAGTGCAAAAAAGGGATATGCTTGTGCAATGATTTAGCAGCAAATACAAGTTTTCCACGTAGAGGCTGGTCATGTCAATGAGTGCCATTTTAATAGTAGCACAATTATTTAAAATAAAAAGAGTACCATTGTATCATATTACAGTAATGATTTAATGAACATGGGATGGGCACCCTTCATAGATCAACATGGTACAGGACCCTTGATGAGCCCATGTAGGCTTTCTGATCATCAAACTTTCAAATTCACATGCTTTAATTTTAACTTGATCAGGTAAATTCATTGATGTGTTATGTAAAGTTTCCACTTGCTCTCTATGTTTGGTGTGAGGTCAAAGGCCACCTAATTTCATAGTTTGTTTGGTTTCTCCATATCTGCTCAGTAGCACCACTGTGTGGGAGGAGCATAGGGGAGGGTATGTGACCCCCAGTCTTGACCCCAAAAGTAACTTAACTTGGAAGAAAAAAAAACTATTAGCTACATTTATTTTGTAGGAGGCAGTGAGGTATAAACAGACAAAATGTATTCAGAAATGCCATGTGGAAATAATCCACATTATTACAATTTTTATAGATTGATGTTTTTCTCATTCATAAATTTCAGACATGAGACTCCTGTTTCAGGGTTGGGTACATGCAGCTTAGGAAACGCTGGAAGCGCTTTATCCGGCCATCTTTAGGGTTTAAAAGGCCAAAAATTTTCTTTGCTCTGCACCGACCGATGGTGGCGGGGTTCTAAGATAATCTTGCCTGTGTAGTGTCCCCAGGCAAGACCTTCCATTGTTAAAAATCTAAGACATGCATCTGATATGTCCTCCTTGAATATACAGTATGGCAGTATGTTCCCTCCCTCCCTCCTCCCTCCTCCCTCCCTCCCTCCCCCTCAACCCCCTCCCCCTTCAACCCCCTCCCCATCACTAAACCCTGGCAGCAACCCTGGTTCTTCCAATGAGTTTGTGCATTACTGTTTTCTATTTCTTCTCGGTTACACAATGATATAAATGTTGCAAATTTATCCACTTTGACATCTGTGGCGACCATTTGCCAAATATCCTGTTTCTCATCAGGTGTTGTCTTCAATCACATACTTTCACAGCAACTGCATAAATGGCAAAAGTTGCCACAAAAATTACAAACAGTAGCATCAAATTTACCTAAGAAGAGCAAAAATAGATAAATCTTTTCCAAACATGCTGAGAAGTCTGAGTTTTGCAGATTTTTGATAAAGCTACTTCAGAGCGCATGTTAAGATGGTACTTGAGGTTGGTGAGTAATAGTTATAAGCACAAGACCTTGTAAGCAGGCAACATGGCAAAAATCTTAAGTCCACATTTGTCCTACTTTACCCTACTATTAACCTTCAATGTCCTACTTTTATCCTACTTTTTGCAAAATTTTGGTCCTACATTTATCCTACTCTTTTACTTTGACCTGCTTGAGAGACTGAAGTGGCCATACACCCACAGAATAGCAGATCACAGAATCACCTCCTCAAAACCAATAATTAACATGAAACCATGAACTTCAAACCTCCTATCATATAAGGAAATATCTCAGCTGTGTTTGCTCAAATATAGATATAAAGCTTAAAGTAATTGCTTAGTCATTGAAGTCTGTGATGCAAAGGATTCATTCACAAGCAAACAAGGAGAGACAACGACAAGGAGAGAATATTTTCTGTTAAAGGAAAATTCATGGCATTAAACTTGAAAAATTCTTTTTCTCAATCTTTTTTGAATATGTTACATAATGACACCTCAAAGAAATGCCTACAGTTACAATAACATGATCGCCTTGTGGTAAGAATTACAATTTCTATTAAGTTAAGTTTTAGACAGAAAACACATCAACACAAAAATTTCAAAATTGCGAAGTGCAATTCAAATTTCAGTTAGACAACTTCACACTTCAACTTCCTCAATATGCCACAAGTAAGAGTTTCTCTGGAATCATCCGAGCAAAGATCAAGTTTTGGCATCTGATGCGATGATGATTAAATGTATAGAAGAGTCATAAGTTTGCTACTGTGGAAAAAGAGCTCCACACTATGAATTGTCCAAGTGATCAAATGCACAGCATATTTGATAGTTGACTAACTGGGACCTACCTTGGATGTTGATAGGTTGATGGATCCCTTAAATTCCATTTTTCATCCTGTCCAAATGTCCCAACATGATGTCCCTCTACAGTCCATAGTTTAGCAGTGCGATCAGTGGACGCAGAGACGACAAACGTGCCATAGGACATCGTGACCACGTCCAAACTGACCACAGCGGTCTTGTGGGCTGTCCAAGAGGACAGAATCTGTGGAGAGCTCAAGATGTCCTGTACAACAGAGTAAATTACATGAATATAAAGCTAAGACCCATGACCCAAAGGGACTATGAGAAATCTCTTATGAGATCTCGTGAGAAGTTTCTCATGAGATCCCTATAATAACACATGAGAAAATTTTCATGAGGAATTTCTCATGAGAATTTTGGGCAAAAATCTCATGAGAAGTTCTCACAATAGTCTCATGAGGAATTTTTACAACGTGTGACGTGTTTTTAGAGTGTGACAGCTCACAGGATAGATGGTCTTGTTCAACAGGCCAAAGTGGGACCTATGGGCATACATGGACATGGATCCTGGGGTCAAACCGAAACAACTTTTTGTCGTAACCTTTCGAAACAACCATAATAAAATCTATATGCAGGACGTATTTGTATTACAGAACATACTTTTCAACGGGGTAGATAGTCTGTCACAACGTTTCTGACGAACACAGCCAATGACAAACTGAGAGAAAGGTCTGAAAACCAAACCCCCACTAGATTGTATAAACTGAATATCACTCACATTTTCATCATCTGAGCTGGTCTCCAGGCAGTATTCTTTAATGTCCCATACATAAATGACACCTCTAGTGTCTCCAGATATTAAGAGTTTGTTCTCAGAGTCGGATGCCAGCGCTAGAACGGACTGATCTGGCGAGTCACTAGAATAAAAACAGCCTGAGAAAGAATGGAGAACTAGAACTGAAGACTTTATGTGTATTAAATAGGTACGATATAACAACAACCAAACAAGAGATCTATGGCAAACTCGTTATAGCAGTGGTATATGCAATTCACAATTATTGACATAAAACATCAATGCACCATCAGGCAGTGTATGCATACTATGACTGCGAACCATACATCGTTGGCAAAGTTTTAGGTGGGCTGCAGGAATTATGAATGTCACTGACAAAGTCACATTGTCAAGAAAAACAAACGATTATTTGTAATCCATGACCTCTTCAAATATTTTTATAACATTCTCTGCAGGCAGAGAAAATGGTGGCACTTCTTCATCAGTACTTCTTGATACTGTCTTCCATCGTTTCCCTCATTCTCTGTCTTTGATTTTGCATATCTTTAAAATTTTTCTAAGGTGCCAATAGAGGGAGTGCACACCTGTTGCACCCAGTTCTGAATCCACCACTGCGATGATTCACTGGCTGGTAAACATCAAATTTTCTTATTGGCCGATGAAAAATCACATACCTCTGTAATGATTGATGTCATAGACCGACCAGAAGTGAAGATACCCCGCTTCACTAGAAACGAGCACTGCGCAATCGCTCAATCCCTGGCTGATACGAAACTTGAGGAAGAGTAACTTATCCACAGGGGCCTGAGAAAACCTGTGAGATGGAGAAAACCCAGAATGATACCGTATCACATATATTTAAGACAGTGAGACTTACCACACTCTCACGAGTACAAGTTCAAATAATAGAGCATCTGCTACGTGCAATCAACTTCAGTAACATAGAGGCTTTACAAGTACACAATTTATTTCAGAGAGCACTGTAAGTTGAGAGACAGGGAGGATCTTAACACTTCAAAACAATCACTGGCATCATACACACAATTAGTGTGTGCTCCTTGTGCATGACTAATACCATGTCATAGTATCCATGGTTTTGTTCAATGGGCCAAAGTGGGACCTATGGGAAAACATCCTGGGGTCGAACCCCGACAATTCCTTTTTCATATTGGCATAGTCTCCACGTTTCAATACAACTTAAGTAAAATTTTTATGTAGGGCACAGAGAGTGCAGATATCTGAGAAGAGAGCTCATACTAACTTGATCATAAGTAAAATAATATGTTGGTTTGTACAATGTGATGCTACATATTACAGATGACAGAAGTATACCATAGAATATGCTCACCCATCAACCCTTGACACCAGCATGCCTATGAAGCCAGAAATAAGCAACATTATATTTCAATCAAATGAAAAGTTACCTGATTTACTAATGGTCAATGATGACTCAGAATACTTATTTCCTTATAATCAGGAGGAGTTTAATATTCTGACTTGTAATAATAGTCAGTGTCATGAATCAAAGAACATACCCCTCTGGTGTTTTGTGAGATGAAACATGGCGAGAGTTTGGTCTTGTAGTGGTTACCGTGGGTACAGACGCAGGTGAACCTCTGGAGTCCTCCATGGAGAGAGCAGCCTTCAACTTTTGTGTACTGGCAACATGAAATATCATAAAATTATTTTTATGGAACGTAACTGCATATCCATTCAATGATCATTCTGTAGAATAAAATGCATGAAGTTTGTTGCAACTGAAGCTACTGTACTAATAAAACTTGAATGTTGTGACAAGTTTCATAAGAGATAGTGATCACAGGTTTACACAACTGCTTGCTTGCGTGCTTTTGCAGATTGTTACAGAAGACTCCACATTCTTGAGCAAGTCCTTTTTTCGACTTCACTTCTCCACATAAAGATGTAGGCTCTGGCAAGTGAGGTAGGAAATGACTACGACATTGCCATAAGAGTCATGCACATTCAGCACCTCTGACTATCCAAATCTGTGTTTTGATTGTGCAGGTGTTTCCTTCACCATGTACTACTGATGCATCCATCAAAAACAGTGTCGGACAAGTGCACCTTCACCTTCACAGAGACCTACAACAGCAACACATTGATCTGTGTTGTGAAAGTGAGGAGGTAGTTACAAGTCTGAGCATCCGAGTAATTTTGACTTAATTCTGCTCTCATTATTTCATTTGTATTTTGTTGCATACATTGGGTCAACTTTTGTTATTGAAACTGGAAGTCTACCGACACATCTTTGCAGCTACTCTCTTTGAAGTCCTCAATAACTCTTTAGAAGGTGCCTGCGTGGGTACTAGAAAATTTGGGAGCTTTACATGCATACCTCTATGTAAAGTTAAACATACTGATTCAATTATGATATGCATGTTCTACGATAAAGCCAGTAACGTGCAGCGAACATCACATTGGTATTACAAACAAAAATAAAAAAAGGAAAAACTTACACTTGAATAGGTTGACCTTTCCTCAGTCTGAAGAGAAGATTATGAGTCTCAGAACTCCAGATGAGAATCTCACCATCGAAACTAGCAGTTGCAAGGAGACCAGGGGGGCAAAAATCAACAGATAGGATGTCATCTTTGTGGAGGTGTCCCCCTCTCCATTCTTCGGAGGGTTTCACATGGAATCTCTTAAGAAAGCAGAAAACAGAGTCAACTGTTTTTTTTTCTTAATATTTTACAGAGAGCAGACTCTTTTCCTTGTCATATATAAGTCAGGTCATCTTTAGGGTGTTACTATGGCATATTTGTTAAATGCATGACCAGACTCTTATTAAGATTTTTTTTTAAATTAAATGTCCTTTCACAAGAGACCACAGTACAAAATACAAGAGACCATTACGTTCAGGTCACCTAAAATGTACCCATTTATGCAACTGTGTGGAGAGGAGGTGGAGCCTTCAATCCTCATTTAATACAACCAGAGTTCCATCCTATTGACAACCACACTTCTTACAATGTATAGGCTTCATTTAGTTCATCTCTACCAGGTGTTAGTCAAGCCATCTAATGTATGCTTTGTCTCTCACTTCATATTGATGTAGATATCACCATGGCAACTCACTATGGATCTTGTAGCTCCCTCACATTGCATGCATTGCTGTGCTTTCACCTTGTCATGCTAGACAGCAATTTGTTGGGTGGTTACAACTCATGTTTACAATTGTGTTGCATGTTTCTTGATAATTACTACTATCTGTATTATTGCATTTTATTGTTTAGAATTTGCAAACATGATTGAAATATTTCCAAAACCCACTCCCACTAAGCTTAGGAATTGATTATCAATTATCACACGATCTACAAAGTAACCAAAGCTGTCAGCTTATCTTTCATACCTTTCTGCATCAAGCAGTCAACACAATGGACTCACTTTGGATAGCTAATTCAAACAAGCTGAATGCAAAAATAAACTCTTCAAGTAAGTATCGTACGACCTTGCCATAAGAGGATATTAGAAAGCTGTAACCCAAATGAACACAAAAAGCTTTTACTTTTGATAACTACATCTCCAAATGACACAAATTATCTTACATCCGAATCACTGTCATCATAGAATGAAATCTGTCTGCTCCATCCAACAGCTAGGAAGCCTTTCTTTCGGCCAAGGGAGACCAGCCCAGTCACCTCAGAATCAGCTACAGAATCACACTGATGGATGTTGTGACCATTCTGAAAGTTCCAAACCTGCCGGTGATTACAGGCCAGATTTCAAGATAATACTGATGCAAAAAATGAGGCAGTAATTACTAAAAGACATTATGCACGTTATTGGTAAATATTTACAAGCATCCTTTACACAACTGTTATGCTTCCTTCAACTGAAGTTTTTTCACACCAGCCTGTTTGAGTTTTGTTATTACCTCCACAGGGAGATATGGGGGGGGGGGGGATCTTGGGGTTGATTGTAACCAGGGTTGGAAGTTCCCAGAAATGTCACTGTTTTTAAGGTTCAAAGTTCAAAGGGTTCAATGTTCCCATGGTTACATGTTCCCAGTGCTCGATATTTGAAAGGTTTGATGTTCCCAGGTGTCCATGTTCCAGGAGTTTTGATGCTCCCAGGGTTCAAAGTTCCTGAGGTTCCATGTTCCTGCAGTTTACTGTAACAGCTGTTTCCAAATTGTTGACATATGACAGGAACCAAAATCACAGAGCTACTACCTCGACAGGGATTGGAAACAATAAACCCTGGAAATATCTGACCTAGGAACATCAAATCTTTGGAAACACTGAACTTCTGGAACATCAAACCTTGAATAATATTAAGCCTCAGGAAGATGGAACCTTGGGAACACTTAACCTTGTTAACACTGTTTCTTTGGAACACTGACAAATAGTCTGTCTCAATATACTTCATTGTATAAAAAAGACACCATTACTTCGATAACAGCAACGTGGTTAAAAGATGACAGTATTGTTGGCACATGTAATGGTTTGTAATCTAAAAAAGCAAGAAAAAAAACCAACACACATGTAGTACCAGTTGCTAACTAATGTTTCCATTATCACTCATGCCAGAAGTTCACTGTCTAGATTGTTCCTTTATTGCAAACTCACCTCCTTGAAATCGCGTCCGTAGTGTAGCTTTAATGGTAAATCTATTTAATGACCTGAGTTTACAAATTTAAATTACTTCATCAAAAGCAGTCTTACAACAGAAAACATGCAGGCAATGTTTAGATCCCTTACAATACTTGTTTGTTTATTAATAAGAAGAATCATAAACAGTAATTAATTTTGTATCAGTTCTAAAGCAGCTGATTAATGTTCCCTTCGCAAGGATGTCTTGTCAAGTCAATTTCATGAGCCAATCATGTTGAAGGTTCAACAAGTTCTAGAAGAAAAGATTTGAAAGTGATTTCTAATACTGTAATATATGATCATTTCTACCTTAATGGAGCCATTTCTAGCTCCTGTATACAGCCTCCGCCCAGTCTTGCTGAAACTCATACATGTTATTTCCTCGGTACCATGTGCCTCTGATATCGAGAAAGACTTCTGACCGGATTCAACGTCCCACACACCGACAGTGGAATCGTCGGCTCCCGTTGCCACCTGCAGAAGAGAGCAATTGGGACACCATCTTCACAACTTCACACTATCAGTATCACTCAACTGATCATGTTGACTTACAGATATTAATGTTGACTAACATACATCCATGTTGACTTACAGATATTCATGTTGACTTACATACATCCATGTTGACTTACAGATATTCATGTTGAATTACAGATAATGCTGTTAATGCTAAATTTGAGATATCCATGTTGACTTACAGATATTGTGTTGAATTACACATATTCTGAAATGACCTGATTTCACAAGTTTTAAGTTTACAATTTCAAGAACATAAAACTGGAATTTCACAACAGAGGGTACAATTGTTTTAACAATTTTACTGACACCTCTGCATTGGTCGTGCCACTGTGTCAATGAAAGGGCAATGGCTTGCAGGAGTAAGATGAACATATCAGTGTGGGTTAGTATGCAAGGTTTGACTTTATTCCTGCATTTCCAAGTCACAAAGTTTGAATTCATTTTTGTCTTTTTTCACTTTCTTACCTCAAAATCTGGACTTGACAGTTCAAATTAAATGTAAGAAGCTTGCTGCACAGTAACTTGTGTAGCTGATCGTGTAACCAATGCCATACCTTCAGTACAAAATTGCTCATTCAAGTGCAAAGCCACTAAGGCCAGTGTGGGTCCTACAGTACCTGTTGAAACACAGGATTGTAAATGGCACAGCAGAGTTGGGTTTTGTGGGTGACCACGATACTTTGATCCAGCTCTTCGACCTTGCCGACTTTGAGCTGGGCGATGTAGTCCCCAAAGCCGATCACCAGCGTTTGGTTCTGGTGGAGTATCATGGGTGCTTGAAAGAAGTCTGGTTGTTTGACATGCCAAAGCGATGGAAACTTAATGGGCACGGTCTGAAGACAGTTGTATTCGGAGAGATCCCAAACCTTTATCACCTGTTATTGGACATCAGAAAACAGAGGATGCAAAAAGAGAGACAGACACAGAGAGATGACTGCAAAGAAAACCCAACAGAACTATTAAAAACTTACATCAGTCTGCTGCCAATTGGAAACAGGAGAATGCAAGTCAGAGTTGTAACAGAGTCGTGACTTGAGTCAAGAATTTTCAGAAGTGAAATGACTCGAGGAATTGTACATGATTTTCTTCACAATAGTACAGTGACTTGAGTCACTGACTTGAGGTCACATTAAAAGTAGGAAATGACTCAGTTGCAAAACTGGAACAGTCATTGCTGACTCGTTACAACTCTGCAAATTATCACGAGAGTACAACATTCTGTAACATGAAGCAAGAAAAATCTAATCAAAGACAGACAGTGGCAATAAAGTACAGAAAGGACAAGAGGGTCTGAATTCAAATTAACACTGAGATCCACTGATTGCTGGTGCACTTGTTCATTAAATCAAACTTTTATTTAAAGACCAGTCGACACATTACTGAGCAGCTTACAATGAGGAAGGTTGCAGAAGTCAAACAGAGGACTATGGACAACATATTAATCACAAAATTCATCACCAGCAAAGAATGAAGAGTTACTTTTTGTATTTATCTTGTCATACAAAATGGTTCAGATGTTTCTTTTTACAATATTTCTAAATGCTGATCAACTTTGTGTTATTTGTGACAAGTTTCACCTCTGAATGGCTTTTGCTTTCGGTTCAATTATTGGAATTGGCAAAACATGTTGACACAGCATAATCCACATTGAACAGCAGGGTTATAGTTCAGTGGTGACAAATCGAACATTACAAAAACCTCACTTCTGTGCTTTTAATACATCAAAAGGAAATATTTCTAAGGTTTGAGTCATCACTTCTTTACTACAAACCTCATCTTTGGAGAAACTGTAGCCATGTTTGGTAATGCTGTTAATAGCCACACCCATGATGGCCATCTGATGCCCTAGGAAGAACGCCACAGGCTTTTCTTCTATGTAAGGATTCCATGCAAGTACCTTGTGGTCAACACCTCCTGTCAAGAGAAGGTTCAGTTCACTGCTGTAGTCGTAACACTCTACACCCTAGTAAATAAAACAAATAGTTGTGATTAAAACAATCCTAAACTAAGAAACTGCTTGTTCTAGGAAACTTTAAGCAGATTGTTGTGGAAGTTTAATTAGTGGAAATAAATAAGTTGAACTGAAATCAACAAAGCCATACAATGTCCATGTATGCAAATCTGTGCCAGGCTTGCTCAGATTGATGGAGGTGCCACATGAAAAATTTTTTCCTGTTAATGCGCCAGTGATCGCAATTCCTGGAAGGATGTGTCTCTTTCGTTAGCAACTCCGGAATTTTTTCCTTTTCGTGCACACCAATTAAAACCAATTGACACGCCACAGGTGGCACATGGGGAACAAACTGAGGAAGCCTGACCCAAATACCGTTTGTACAGTTGGGTGGGTGTTGACAAATGCTCGTTACATTGTGCTGAAACTAGAACTATTAATACAATTACAAAGCAAAGCTAAGTCTTCTAAATTGTATCGTCATTAATAATTCAGCTCAGGGAGATAGAGGAAGTAATGTACAGTAGTTTGAATGAATTTCAGCATCACAGGAATATTTTAACCATGTGAGACAGCAGGGAAGTTAATGCATATTTTGTACCTTTTTTCTTTTGAAGATGTAGCTCCGTCGTTTGCATCTGACGTCCACAATTACAACTGAGGTATGGCTTGAACCACTAGACGATACGACCAAATTCTTCTCTGGCAAGTATTTTACTTTCCGTAAAATCTCTGTATGGACGTTACTCAGCTTTACATGTCTTACATACTCTTGATGTATACACAGTTCCTGAAAACAAAAATATCACAAGTCTTGCATCACCATATATGGGAGCAGAATGGAGACAAATCCATGCATGTGAACTAGGAGGAGTGTTTCACACATTTTTCAAATTCCTTTAGAACAGAACTCATGTGAATCTGATTTTAAGGATCTTGCTCATAGGATAAATTTCTAGCCAAACAGATGAAATCTAACTGTTGAAATATGATCACAGTTGAAATAAGAAACGTTTTCAAGCATAAACTTGTAAGGGTTCCTGTTTGGAAATCAAGGAATTTAGTTCGAAATGATCTTTCATATTACACTTGCACAGAAGAAAATGTATGTTAAAGAATTATTAAAGCCCTTAACTTTCTTTAACGTGGCACACGGGGAAAGCTTCCAAAACATGCAATAACAATGTTGCTTCTTTCACTCTTTAGAATATTTAACACCAACCAATCAATAAGCAATAAGCTGAAAGATACTGAAGTTTTATTAACTGCTGAGATGTGAACACAATTAAAATGGGACAAATTTCCAAGAAAATAATGACAAGGGTTTACTTGGAAATCAATGATTTTGTTGGGCAAAATCTTGCAAGTTAAATTTTTTACTGAATAGCATTATCACATGATACTGTATGTTTTAAATTTTTAAGTGGTGTACATGGAAAGACTTCCACCAAATGCAATGTAAACGATGTTGGTTTCTTGCATTCTTCAGCACATCAAACACTGAACAACCAGATGTCATATGACCCAAGTAAACATATCCAGTCATGTTAAAGGTTCCAAATATAGCTAACAGTGACTCAATTGAGCATTGACCAATCACATTGAAGCTATCATAGCTGACAGTGATTCGACTTGTAAATGATTCCTAGTGATGACATAAACATCTATATCTGACAGTGACTTATCAGAATGAATCTATAAAGGCAGACATTACTGTATACCAGAATGAAAGATACAACAAACATATCAGCTATCATGTTCTTCACCCTAAGGATCATGTGGTATGTAGTACTTACAGGCATCCATATCTTTTGGGCTCTGTGTGTTGTGGCTTTTCCATCTAGCTCAAATAGTCTTTGGCAAGGTTTACGGAAGTAGAAGATGTGAATGGAACCCATGTCAGTCCCCATCAACAGCAAAGATTCATCATGGGGCTTCTACAGGCAAAAAGAAATTGAATGGAAAGGAACTGATTTCTGAAAATATAATTTGTTTCCTCTTCATTATTTAAGCTGAAGACTTCAGATTTGTGTAAACTGATACACGATACCAAAAACTATCCTGCTGCAGTGACGTCTTCGAACTCTGGCTCTCCAAGCTTGTGCTTTCACTCAGAAACCCTCACTTCCTTAGAACACACTGATCTACAGATTGAATGAAGAATCTCATCACGTTTTGTATAGTTTCACTTTGGACATGGTTTTGATAAGGTGGTTCTGATACATGAGAAATGACTGACGAAAGAAAATATCGCGGGATCTCATTTCTCAAGTTGGTAAAAATTTGTAATCATTCAGTATTGTATGGGACAAAATCGAAATTCCTATCAAACACAACAAACAATGTACTGCAACTTTAAACTAAATAAATGCCTTAGGATTGACTAATACATTGACATTACTGATATGAGTAATAACGTCCCTTCATTT
The DNA here is from genome assembly GCA_021234535.1 of Stichopus chloronotus. Lineage (NCBI taxonomy): Eukaryota > Metazoa > Echinodermata > Holothuroidea > Aspidochirotida > Stichopodidae > Stichopus > Stichopus chloronotus. Next base: position 20,253,767 of record CM037829.1, read on the forward strand.
GTAAATACCCAGCTGTAGGAACACCTCTTGAGGAAGGGTCAAATATCACACACACACTGATCTGCAGTTTAACATTTTGTTTTGGTATTAAGATTAATACCCTTGGTAGACTCAGTCAATGAGGAACAAAGGATGTCTTAAATTAGGTGTCCTGTTTCTGCTTTTATCAGTTTATACTCTACCTGCAATTGATAACAACTCTGTTTGGAAACAGCCAATGGATATTTGTAAGAACCTGTCAGGTTATCAATCAAAGACTGCAGTAAATCATCTTGCAACATTTTACAGTTGTATGAGACGCAATCACAGAATCATAATTAAAGGGGAAATCAGGGTTTGACTGAGAAAATTCACCTTCACTTGATTTTTCTTTCTAAACTGATTGTTAACTGAAATATAGAGACGTTGGGGAGGTGTTTGAAGGTAGGAGAAACGGTAATTATTGCATTAATAACTGTTGAATGAGAACTAGTGATGTTTGTCGGGTACAAAAAATAAACGTTCATGTGCAAGACATGGACAGCCTCCTGTACACGATTATACCGAATTTGACTCGTTTCTCGAAATTGTCCACATGTTTTGAGATAATCTTGATCATATTTGTTAGTTATAAGTCATTGTACGATACCGGTGGGGAATTTTAGTGAAACACATTGTGAAAATAAACCCTGATTTCCCCTTTAAATTCATTTTTTAGGGCCATTCAATTAAGGATCACCATCATATTGCTCCAAAAAATTTTCACTGTTGTTGAATGTTTACTTACTTTGACATTATACCAATAGTCCAGACAAGATGGAATGAACTGTAATGCTGCAAAATTAACAAACAAATCAAAATTAAACTACTTATTGAGAGCTTAAACCCAACATAAACATTAAACAATGTAATGCAAGATGAATTGTTAGGAATGTTGACTTGCTACAGTCCTGACAAGTATAAAGGCCTAGGATTAAGGCAATGAAAATCAAAATGTGTTACATCACATGACAATGTGTGAAAGATTCATGAACTTGAACAATGGAGTCTCTGACATTCTAGCAAACAAAAGGTGGCCATATTGACCAAACTTATCTCAGTTTTAAGTTTTTTCCCCACTAAAATAGTTTTTCTTGTAGGAATTCATTTTTTTGTGCCACTGCAAAACAAGTCACACAGCACAGTATGAGCCAAAAACCAAAGGGCCAAAAACATACAACTTTCGTTACATGGGACATCACAATGTCAGATGACTGGAATCATAATAAAACCAATTACCATCCCATACTCACTGATCACCTGGCTACAAACACACAAAGAACCATCGCTGTGGTGTTATGCGTTCCATAGTATACAGAATAGAATAATACAACCAAATAGCTGTTTCTCATTAAAATACATGGATCTTTAAGCTTTCAGATAGCAAAAACGATGCGATGAACTTGAAACAGGACAAGATGAGTCTTGTGATAAATTTACGACACGATGCACCACACATTTAACTCATCAATCACTACATCAAAGAGATGAAGTAAAAGACAAACCAGGAACAATTTCAATGTTTTGTATGCTATTCCTCACCATACAAGTGGTGGACTTCCACAAATCCCTGAGCTACGACATCGTAGAATTTGACGTCCATTCCGCTGGAGCTTACGGCAATCATGTTGATGTTGCCCATGAACACCAGTCCCGTGTACCAGGCCCTGAACCTCCGGTTTGGAACCGTCCTGGGATCTTGAGAGTCTTCGCTGATCAGGTGACTTACGTCAAGGTTGAGATTGTGATCAAAATTACAAAGGTAGCCCTCCTGTGAGGTAAAACAATGAAGATGCAACGAGCTATTTAATTCAGGTATTAAGCTTTAATTCATGTAATGCTGTAAAAAATGTACTGGCACTTTCTGCTACTGAATATGGGACTCAATAACTTCTAGAAATTAATTGGTTAACCGCAATTAAAAGAACAATACCTCCAAAGATACTGTCACCAATGCTTTCAACCCAGGAGCCATACCAAACACCACCCCCCCCCTTCCCTAATGTTGAAATGCATACATTACACATATGTAAAGAAAATTGTACAAATTAACAAAAGGTACAGTAACATATTCAACTAATCCTAATTGAAAAGCATGAAAACTCTTCACAGGTGCTCATCTATTAGTCATAGTATATTTTTGCAGCAGTTTGTATTGCGGTAATGCTCTCTCCTGCACCTTGGAAGAAGGATTATCTCAGTACTGAGAAGATTATGTAAAAAGTTATGTAGCATGTATTACTGATTCTTCATTCTCTATTCATGGCTTACATTCTCTCTGTTTTAGGCTCCACGGTTTTGCCATTGTAATTCTACCACCAAAACTTACAAAAAGAATTGCATCAATTAACCATACTTAAATAAACTCAGCTCTGTGTTTCTTCACTGAAAAAGGAGTATAAAAGTGAAAATGCGGTATTTCTTTATAATTGCAGTAAATGGATTTAAATCTCTTCAAACTTACCTTGCTGACGGTGATGTATCGGACAGGATTTTCGAGAACAGCTATTCCTTGAATCATATCTTGCTGAAATCATAAATTTATGGAAACAACTGTGAAAATGTCACAGGTTCATTCGGAACTATTAGGTGATTGACATTCTGAGGCAAACTACTTCTAGACGCTATTGTGAGATTAGGTTGTTGTACGCAAACACTATTGTCATCCACCATGCACTATGTACCTATATTCTTCTTCCTTAATTAAGCAGCTCAAATTATTTACCTAGACTCACATATACTGGCACCATGACTCAGGCCATGTCAAATGTCTTCTACTCCACTGAATGCATTTCATATGCAATGTCATTGTTAAGCTAACATAAATTTGATGAGTTTTCATTTTTATGCAAACTTACATACGTTAGTGAACATATCTTGCTGAGTATCTGCAGCCTAACTATACCCTCTGATTGGCAACATCAGGTAATATGTTCGGAGAAATATGAACTGGAAAGTAATGTAAGGTGTTTGTAAGATGTTTTCATTAATCTTAAAACCAAACCAACTCTGTCACCTTCATTGGTTTCCATTTGATTTGATCTTCCCAAAACATAACACAATCACTTTTCTAAACAATGATATAGTAGTTTTCATTCTCCTAGAGTGATCTTCCAATAATTTAAGGACACATCAATTCATGTCACAATAGCAACACACAGAAGACTTTTCACATATTGTTTGTGTTAACTGTTCTGACAAGGTGCCTATTGTAACTACTGACACACTAAAACAAGGGTTCTGTTCAAGTCCACTGTATTTTTCATTTCTCCCAAATAAAACAGCTACTTTCATACATTATAAAGTTTAGCAGAAATGAAAGGCTGCAAAAAAAAAACAAAAAAACAACCAATCACAACAATGCTGATTCAGTAATGAAATTCTGATAATAAGTGAGCATCACTGTGGATTTCAGTTCACCAACCTTGATCTGAGGAATATGTCTAATTGTAGGCTTCATCACAAAGGCTATCCCTTTCTTCTGAATCACTTTGTCATTCTCTCGGTAGTGTAGCAACATGTAAGTACAGAACTCATTCCAGTCTACCATGCCATCAGCTGATGTATCAACCTAGAGAAAATACAGGGTTAAATAAATTGACTTATCAACTTTTAAAAACAGTGAATGCCAAGTGAAAAACAGGCTTTAAAAACAGCGAATGCCATCAAACATCGACAAGTACTTGATAAGCGGTAAAGCAGATTAATCGCCAGGGAAGGCAGGCGTGGGAATGTACTTAATACTCGTGACCAATTTGGATAGCTGGACCATTTCTTTGAGTCATTGAGTTTAATCAAGTCCACATATCCAGGTTTACACATAAGGCAGGGCCGGTCTACATGTACTGAGATCATGAAGGTTATCCACAGTATATTAGCGTACAGTTCGGTGTGGATGTGCAAACTGTATGATGTGGCTTGGTAATTAAGGACTGAAGGTTTGTCAAAGGGAAGTGTGCGACAGCAGTCAACATATGCAAGTGGTGATCATGTCAACATTACAAACAATTAGCTCTTTTGTTTTTATTTTTCTAAATATATCAACAAACCTTTGCAAACAGTAGCTCCATTTGAGTATCCCATTCTGTCATGTCGATCCCCATTGACGTCAGCATCTGCTTGAACTCACCAAGGGTCACGTTCCCTGGTTCTCTCTTGATAATCCTCCCAGGAGAGAAGGTCCCGTCCATCGGCATCTCGTCCGTAGGCCGGTGGTGACAAAACTGCTTCATCAGCTTCTTCAAGTGATGGAGTTTTATGTGATCTTCAAATCTTTCCATTGTCTTCTCTTTTTTTTTTTGGAATTAGCTTCAGCCTGAGTTACTGTAGCAAACAGCAGATACACATCCAATGGATCAAATACTCCTTAGAAGTTAAAAACATTTGAGCCCTCCAATCCGTGGGATAATAGAACAAATAACAATGCCTGCAGGAATGCAATCTTGTAACAAGACATTACTACCTGTGCACAGTTATAGCTTTGACTATTGAACTAGTTGCTTTATCAAATCAGTCATATTCCAGTCAGATACTCTTATTTCTTTGCCATGTTCAGTGATTCAATCAACCAAAGATTTCCCTTGAGAACATCAAAATTACTTCTCACATTCCATGCTGAAGAAACAGAAAACATCATCAGTCAGCATTTGAGCCCAGAGTATATATGTTGCTTCTACAGGAAAAAAGTTTGAACTGTGTGTGACAAAAATTTCTGGAAAAAGTGGGTTAAAAAATAGGAAATTTTAGAGACGGACTGTACTGGGTGGAGGAGAGGAGAGAAGAGAGGCAGAAAAGTGGAGATGTTTCTCACTGTTACATTTCCAAAATGACAACAATCAGTACTTGCTTGCACTGCAGAAACAATTGCTTTTTTTTTTTAAAATAAGCAACAGAAGGTGCAATAAAATACCTCTCAAGAAACAATCCACCACATTGACCTGAATAAAAATATATGAGAATTCACCAAGTGAGCCGATTGTGAACACATCTAGACTTTTACAGTTCCAGCATATTGGCAATTCTGACTTTTTGTTGCAGGCAGTGAATCTGTCTCCACATTGTTTCTTTTTGAGAGCTGCCTCTCTATCTCTCTCTCTCTGTCTCACTTTGATGCAAGGCTAGCAATGTCGTGACTGGCAATTAATTCTTGATACTTTCAACGAGCTGGCTTCTGTTGCCATGGAGACATGTGTAACTAACACTTGGAATGAGACTTGGATCAAATATTCAATAATCATTTATTGCTAATCACCTGACAAACTGGTCGATACATGTACGAAAATATGACTGGAAAAATCAATACAGTCTCGTTGTGGCAATGGTTTCGACTTTCAACAAGTGACATGTTAAAGCATTTTTTTTATTTTTTGGCTTGATTGTACATACCTGAATACAGCTGATTGCAAATGTCGATATATCTGGCAGTCAAATATGAAACCTTTGAACAGTTGTTGTTTCCTTTCTGCTGTTCTTTTCAACCAAACTGCAAAGCTATTATTCATTCTTGATAGATTTATTCAATGATAAATAAGCCAACACCTCTCGAGAGTGAAACATCAAACATTCTACACAAAAGATACTATTCACGACCAACCGCTTCAAAAAACACTTGCATGCACAGGAAACCAATATTGTAAATAAAACAAAGGCATTTTCTCACCTCTTTTCCATATTTCACAGCTCTCATTTCAACAGGGCAAACAAATTGTTTATTCACAATAATCCAAGTATACTTTCATGTTTTCCAATGCCACACTTTTTTCCACTGAATTACAAAGTTAGTTTTGTAGCTTCATTTATGACCTAACAAAGAAAACAAGATCAGAATGTTAATCACAAGATGTAGACATCATTCACTCAAGTTTAAAGAAGCTGTTTGAGGCGATTGCATCTTTTCTCTCACCTGCATTTATGTTGCAAATGAGTACTCCATATAAATTGTCCAGAAAACTAAATGTACACTAAACTTTGGTTTATCATGCAAATCCATAAATAACTTTATTCACAATGAATTAATACTCCTCGTCAAAACAATTTCCTACAAGAAGAAACAAATATTTCACTGGTCTTCGTTTATTCCTTGCACAATTGGTTTCAATGGACATCCTCAACAGCAGCAGTTCAAGTAAAAACAGTCTGGTATTTCTTGTAACTTCGAAGGTATCTTGTCAGTGATTTCTGTTAATGTGTCTTCAAGGTGTACATTTTACAAAACAATTGGTTACATTTCTTACTGTTGGGGTCAATCTAAACAGAAGCAAGACAGTATTGCCATAGTGGATGTTTACCTCCATTCAACTGTTAATTGTTGCCTCTCTCCGGGTATGACAGTCTACCAGGGGCTTAATAGCAAAGCTGGTGGAATGTTTGCTGACTAAATCCTCCAACAACAGTAAGTGTTGCATGATCAAACAATATGTCTCTCTCAAAAAGAAACCTGAAACCACTTCAAAATCATTCAATTAAAAGTTGATGAACCAGCAAACAAAAAGATCAGTAAACATCATGGGGATGAGATGCTGATTAACAAAAGATGAACAAGCTTTCAGTGAGTGGAAGAACAAACATCAAATTAAATCGATTGGGTCGTTGGAGAAATTACTGAGACTGATAGCAAATACTTCAAAGAGAGAGCATTATGGTCTACTTTCCTTGGGAGAACCCAGAGGATGTTACCATGGTGATATGGGTCTTCTGTAACCATATTGCTGTGCACTGGGTATCAAATCCCAGCACTGCTGTCATTTTCAAGAAAGGTGATGTCAGGTATTCTTTGAGGTTTACAAAGTTTGTAATTGTCTCAGATGTTTGCTCTGGTCTGAAGATTATTTTATAATCAAAATATCAAGCTTCCATCTAATTCCATGTTTTTCTTTCCTTTTTTCTCAATTTTGTTAATTCTTTTCCAAATGTGCTGCCACCACAACTAAATTTATTTTCTCTGCAACAGTTTTACTGAACATTCACAATCTATTTATGGCATATGAAACCAATTCACTTGGCATGCACAGCAATGGCGTATGCAGGATTTCAGAGATGGGGGGGGCACAACCTGTGATTCCCTCCATTGACATGGATAGGAGCATCACTAGTGCACCTTCAGTGTACCATGAGTGCGAAGTGCAATTGTGCACACATGGGGTCTAGGGGCCGGAGTCAGGGCTCCTGGCATGGTCCAGGGGAAAAAGCTCCAGCAATATAAAGCAATAGAAATGCCTTAAATTTGTTTTAAAGGCCAAGCTTATTGATCATGTTTCTTTCGTTTCAAATTTTGCAAAATTCGATGGCAATGACACAGAGTTCAGGTTATCCTGTATGTGCAGTGGGCTGCAGTGTGTCACATACATTGACAGGACTGTAAGTTCAACACCATGAGGCCAGTCATTTGGTCAAGACGGCTGCTTGAGATGAACACGAAGGTTAGCACTACTTGTTTCGTGCTATTTTTGTAAAATGTGTATGTACAGTAGAAGAACATGGAGAGAGCATAGAGTTGAAGAACATAGAGTTGATTTATTTTTCCCTGGAATCTAAAAATGCAAGATTGGAAAGCACGTGAAGTTATCCTACGGTAGTATATTAGAACATCGGTACCAATTGAAAGCTTATATAGGTCAATAATTGTCCTGGCAGGTGGGTCCTATTGGGCATACTACCCATGTCCTTCTTCTCTCCTTTAATCACTACAGACATACCGCATGGCCAACACATGACAGAACAGCAGCCACTAGGCTTTGCGATATGGGATGAAATTACCTTTAGGCCTACATAACCTGTATTCTGCCCTCATGTTTCTTGGTAAGATGGGCTGCGGTCTGTGCTGTATGGTAATATGGGATGGAACTACTGAAGAACCTGGAGGGACTCATCAGAAAAATTTCCTTTGAAGAGCGAAAACAGGACTTTGCGGCAGACGGCATTCTGTATTGTATCGACTAAGACTCTCCGACTGGGCGAATATCCCCAGGGGTGGAAGTCCCCCTATCCTCACCTGGCCAAACCCCTGTTCAGTGTGTTCAGCCTTTTTCCTTTCCCCTTCCCCTTAATTCCCACGACTAAGCAATTTTCTCCCAACTGGCTTCGGAGGTGGAGGGGCGCCTGTGGACCCCGCCCCACCCCCTTTAAACACACTACTGATACACAGTATGACAGGGATAAACATAAAATCAGATCGCCTGAAGAGTGTTTTGTACAGTACGTAGCAACTGAAAATTACACACAAACTATAAAGTGAATCAGTAATTTCATATTCTCTCTTGAATGCAAATAAACAAAACTTACCTGTGAGAATTTTTACCTTCACTTCAGCAGCACTTCATTGCATTTGGGGGTTTTCTCTCGTTGTATACATCACAGCGTTCAAAACCTCGCCAGCATAGACAGATCTCTGAAGTCTATCAGAGCAGATCTTGAGTTGCCAGAGTGAGGAGCAATTGATACTTTGCTGGTCAGAGAACTGTCTTTCCAATTTGTCTCACATTTCCCTTGGTCAGGACTCAGTAGACAATGCCATCTCATCCCATTTAATAGAAGTGATTGTTCTCATACTACACCATGTCATACTTTCAGTTGGCAACATCCACTGGTGGTCAGGTGTAAATGGTAATTCAATGAGGGTTAAGTTGTGACAAATCACTGAAGCATATCATCAGAGGAACTCGACAAGCAACTGAATCCATCGATCATGGAAGTTTGTGCTTTTGGTGAGCTGCTTCATGGTAGGGGAAATGACTGTATAGAATGGATTACAAAATTTAATTATAAAGACCAGGAGTGCAAAGGCTGCACCTAGCATTTTGATTATCAGCCCACTTATGATGTCTACCAGGGTTCAAACATTCCAATATTAGCCCAAATTTTTAGTGACACAAGTATCAAATACTGGCAGGCAAGCAAACTGGGACTCCACAAGAGTCTATGTCTGACACATGCAAACATTTTTTTTTCTTTTTTTTTTAACTTTACTACAGTATCAGCACTTTAATGTCTACATTGTTCCACTTATACCCTATCCTCAAAGAATTCATATTATGCACTAAGATCATGTCTTGAGAAGCGCTTTTCTGCAGGATAGAACATGATGTGATATCCAGACATTACAATAACGATGTGTCCTCTCGAGAAGACATAAACATGTATGATATCATGTGAGGATCGCCTCTTGGTTGCACTTAACTGCTTCATACGCATTCCTTTTGTAGAGAATTGTCATGACATCAGAAAGCAAACAGAACAAAACTGACAAGCAATATATAATGAACTAGCATATTTATTACCCATATCTTATACAGAATATTCAAATCTCAGAAAAACACCATCCACTATGTGAACATGTTGTGTTTTGAAAACAATGAAAATGCATGATCAATTATATCAATCAGTTTCAAACCTCAAAACACACAACAAACCCTTTGATTTTATGATGTGCTGTTCCTTTCCTTATGCCTAAGTATTCAAATCAACCCCTAAATTCAACCTTCAAAATTTTAATGAAATTCAACCTGTAGGTTAAATTTACAGTATGTCAAAGAAAATATTGACAGCTGCAGTTGCAGGTAAATACTACACATCTGAAATACATGTACTAATGCCCTTTTCAAAATTTAAAAGAACTGTTAAAAGAAAATTCCCCAAAATGCCTGTGTAGGGAACTCAAACGTAAGTTGGTTTGATGTTCAGATCAACTCTGAATCTCCACACATCAGGACAACTTATTTTCACAGACCTCTTAATATTTTTTTATTGAATTAATAATTTGCAAATTTAACAAATTGAACAGAATTAAAAGTTGAAAAGATCAGTTTAACTTGTCATCACCTTCACAATAAATGCTCTCAGCATAATCATCTGGGTACACACTTCCATGTTCCCAATTGCTGTCAATTTTCATAAGATTGACCAAACGTGACGTAAAAATATTAAAACTGGAATCCCTCAAACCACATTTTATGACAAGTCATCCATCGAAATCATAGCATGTACAGCATTAACTGTACTTCATAAATCACATTACAGCTTAGTGAAAAGTTTTGATCTATAACATGCATTCGTGGGAACCATTAACAAAAAATATGAAAATAAAAATAAAAAATATAATAAAAAATGAATACTGTTGAATGAATACTGTTGTGAATAATTAATTATTAATTAAAAAGTAAAGAAAAAGTTACTCATGCCTCAATAAAAATACCTTGCAAGAAAGAAATATTGTAATTGTTGATATTGTTCATGCAGAAAATGTATGCTGCATTCTATTTACAAAGTGGAATTTCAGATTCTTGTACCTTTTATAAATCAGTTGTTTTACTTTCTTTCCCTAGTGCTTAACTTAAAATGACATGTTTCAGCTTAATATATGCAAAATGAATTATATACTCCTTATGGCAACAATTCACAGAAACAATCTTGTGATTCTAGATATAAATAAAAGGTCATCTTTTTTTTGGCAAAATCACTAGCAGTGACAGTGTAACACCCGTCACAATTTCTACAAAAGTAAACCTGGTTGGCAGGGAACAAAATGCAAATTCGACAATGTAACGTGAGTGTTTGATTAATAAAGAGCGCCATCTGTTTTGGGCAGGGCTAACAGAGACATGGCTACCCTGTAGAACCAGCTTGTTCCTGTGCTATTTTATTGAGTCGAATATGTGCCTTAACCGTAAATAAGCCATCACGAAACATGGTGTCAGAAGTGATTACTTCTGTTTGGTGTAGTCTGAGAGTAATTACGAGGTACTGATTGTATTTCTAAGCTTTGAGATAAGTGTTGATATTGTGCCGGACCATGTGGGTTGCACATTGTTGCCTATGTCGGTAATTGTGTAGGGTTACTGTATAGTGTATTTAACATTAGGCGGGCCATAACGTAGATCCTATGTATGCATGCTGTATATGAATTATGATATACTGATATACTGTGCGTGTACTTTGTCACACGGTATTAGTATTACTGTGTTTTTCAGTAACGTTGATGGATTATTTGTATTATAATTACGGTACGTACCAGGGAAGTACTAATACTAAAGAGATATGAATCCCTCAGTGCCACTACCACCCAAGCTGAGCTTGCAAGGTAATCTCAAAAAGAACTGGGAAAGGTTTAGGCAGCTGTGGGAGAATTACGAAATTGCATCAGGTCTGGATGGCAAGGAAGAAAAGATTCGAGTTGCAACATTCATAACATGCATAGGCGCTGAAGCCTTAGACATACACAATGCCCTGCCATATGAAGATGAGGCAGACAGACAAAAAATTTCCAAAATTTTAGATTTGTGGAAGGCATATTGTGTAGGAAAAACGAATGTGATTTTTGAACGGCACAAGTTTCAACAACTGTGATCAGTCAACAGAAACATTTGATGAATATGTTGTCAAGCTTTGAAATTTAGCTACCACCTGTGACTTTGGACAATTGAAAGATGAAATGATCAGAGACAGAATAGTCTGTGGTGTTACAAGCAGAGCTGTGAGAAAAAAGCTACTGCAAACAGCAGATTTAGATTTAGAGAAGTGCATTAACATTTGTAAATCTGCTGAGGTGACATCAGCACAAATAAAGAGCATGACAGGAAATGACCCTGAACATGATGAAGTGCACTATACTCAGAAAAGGAATAGTAGGAAACAGACAAACGAATCTGTTATGTGTGATTTCTGTGGGAGGAAACACAGAAAAGGCAAAAAGTATTGTCCAGCCAATGGAAAAGAATGTCTAAAGTGCCACAAAATGAATCATTTTGCAGCTGTATGTAAGAGCCAAACAAATGGAAAGACAGGTCAAAGTAAGTCAAGCAAAAGCAAAGAGGTGAAGCAAATCTCAGAGTTTAAACACGAACCTAGTACAGACAGTGATAGCTCTGATTCTGAATGCGAGGCAGTCATGTCACTGACCTTAGAGGGTCAAAGTGTCAACTCGGTTAGCTCTCAGAGCCAGTATAAGAGTAAGATATATGGGTTGTTTTTTTTATTTGGGTACCAATGCCATTTCTGAGATGTATAGTACCATATTTGGCTGTAATTTATTCATGTTGTAGTTTGAAAAAGTTAAATGGTGACAATTTTGTAATACATATATGATAATAAAACATGATGAAATGACCTACCAAAAAAAGTTGTGGTTTCGTTTTTATTGTAGAAAAACTTTGTGGTGTCCACCATGTTTTTAGTATTTTTTTTATGGCCATAAAGAATACAATACTGAAATACGAAGTGGTCCCCTCTCACACCACATGATGTTATCTTTATATGTTGCAAATTAAAAAAGAAGTGGACTCACTACAAGCCATCAGTAGTAGGTTTCGTTCGGAAGCACCATAGTTGCGTACACACATTCATCAAAACAATAACACAACGTAAATTTTCGTGTCACAGTTTTTACGTTGTGAAACTGTAATATTAAAACCTAGCTTAATCAGAAAACAGAGGATAAATCATTTGGTAATGATCATCATTTTGGTACTTTTTATGAACAGCAAATGTTCAAAACGTTACGTGATATTTGGGCTTCAACTCACTAAAATATGCGAACAAAGGCAAAAATATTTCTATTCTCGTGTCCCGCCATTTCTTTACGATGTCATAATACACCTACCTAGAAATCGTCTTGAGACCAGTTTATGAATGAAAAGTCAGCTGATGCAACGTCCCGGATGTGATTCTCAAAGGAATTTCGCGCTACTAGGCTGTTGTACTCTAGGCGTCACGAACGACCGGTGAAAACGAAACTTGTGTCCTAAATTTACGAAGTTAGACAAATTTACGTTGTTGGCTGCGGTACAAGGAGAAACCTTGGGTAGGTTTTCGTTTGATTCATAATTTCTTCCGTATATTTGTTGGCATCGGTGTTTTTTTCTTAGTTGAATTACTTTGGGATGTGTAATATTGCCAAGGGCATGTTTTTACTTTGGCTACTTGCACTTCAACTGTAGTCGTGAACCCAAAATACATTGCATCACAAATTTACGTTGTTATATAGAGACAACCAGTTGCCACTTTTGGTGAGTAACGATCAAAAATTAATTCATTATTTGATACTGGGAATGTTTTTCATATCATTCAACACAATGGTTAGAAGATAAGAATTGTATGTGGTCCTAATTCACAAAGATATTGTGTCCAAAAAGAACAACGTAAAATACGCTCAACGGTCACGAATTACCGATCATAAATAACACTAGGCTACCGGTTTACTATGGTGAGCTAATGACTGTTAGACTAGCCTTATGCAAAGCTAACGATAGAATAGACCAAGTCTAACGTTGGATTAGGCGAACGGTTTTTGGCATTAGGTCGCCAGTGACATTATGTATCATGAGCAATAGAGTTGGCAGGTGGGTTGGGGGGTGTCATGAGCAGGAAATGAGGGTAGGGTGGGAATATGATGAACAATAGTGTGGGGTGGGGAAGAGAATAGACAATTGATTTTAGGGAGTCAGGGTTGACACACAATGGCATAACTAATTAGGCTAAGCCAATCCTGGGAATGGGATAGTCCACCATGTCATCTCATCGGGGAAGGGGGCATAGGCGTGGGAGGAGTAGGTGCAAAGGGAGCTGTAGCCCCAGCAAGATATTTTCCTCAAATTTGGACAGTATACTGCTATTTGTCAGGCAGTGCAGTGGCATATGAGTTATATTTTTTTAGTAAAGTCACAACAGTTCCTTGTCACAACCTCAAATCAAATAAGGCTCCTACTAGGCTACACCTATGGAAGGGCTGGGTGGAGCACATGCCCCTTCCCAGTCTAGGCCTAGCCTATGCTTCCACAACTGTTAAACCAACCTTTAACATAGGTGTTAAGTTCCTGTAGATTTTTTTATTATATCAGCCTGTGCAGATGTTTATATGATGATGTTTATAGTTTATTGTTAGGGCCTAGGCCAAATAAAAAAAAAAAATAGTTTCCCATCGGAACTTTTCAGAAAAAGAACGGTGAGGGAACTTTCTTTTTGGCGGTCCCTCCAAAACGGCATAGGGGTAGTTTGATTAGGCCCAATAAAAATTTAGACAAGTTTCTTGTCTAAATTTTCAGAAAAGCTTGGGGTGAATGCACTTGCTTTTTCATTTTTTTAAAGTGACACATTCAGAATGGCCGAATGAAAGTTCAATTAATGCATAATCTAGCTAATGGAATGGCGTATTGAAAAGCAGTGTAAGAAGAAAATAATTCAGGCCATGATTATTAATAAAAGTACAATTCAGGCCCTGAGGTTATGTTACGATGCTAAGCCACCAAAAGTGTGGGAGAAGCTGAAAGATATTTGGAATCTGTCAAAATGTTGATAGTGTTAGCTATTTGTAAATTATAGACATCACATAGGCTGCATATTGCAATGAATATTCAAAGATGATTTGCCTGACCCGTAGGGCAATGTTTGCAGTACAATGAGTATTATGGCCATTCGCATGTGGACAATTTAAGAAAAGAAAAAAGGACCTAGCTAGAAAAAGGATGTGAGTGGGGAGGAGAAACGTACCGTTATTTTTTGTACTTGACCTTAACTATGAATTATTACAGAATACCTGACTCTAACATGACTAGAAGAGCAGAATTATTTTTATGTTTTTATATGTGTATTTTGCAGTTCCCAAGATGCCAGCATCTTCACGGAGGCTGCAATGGAAGCAGATGCCATCCTTCCGTTTGAGAATTCACCTAAATCAGGAAGATGCTGCTGCTGGTGGAGCTTCTTCAAGTCAAGCTTCTACAAGTGGGTTTGGAATGCATGAAAAGTCGAAGTCTCAAAATTGGAGAGATAGAATGAAAAGAGAAAACCCGAGGAAGTATGGAAACTTGAAAACGCAAGCAAAAGAGTACAGTCATTATTATCGCTTGTCATGCTCAACAGCAGCACACAAACTGAAATCACGGAACCTCAGTGATGAAGAAAGGGAAGAAGCTCTAATGTGGCAGAAGAGATATGAGCAAAACAACAAAACTGCGAGGATAAGAATGAACAGAATGAATGAAAGGAAACGGGAAGAGAGATCAAAGATAGATGTCAGCAAGAGAAAACACCAAACCAGACATCAGCATGAAAAGAAAAAGGAGCAGGATCGGCTGAGAAAACAACGGCAGCGTGCAAAACAGACACCAGAACAGAAAAAAGCTATCTTAGCGAAAAGACGTATGAAGTACAGAGAAAACAGAAAAAAGGTCGAGCTCATTGCTTTAGAATCAGAGAGACTGAAGTTGAAAAACATGGAAGTGAAATTGAAAGAAGTCGAAAGTCAGTTAGCTACTAAGGATGCACAATTACAGCAGCAGCAGTTGCAGTTACAAACCCAGAATAACCAACTTCCAGATGATGAAACTGTTGACTTGCCCTCATCGAATGCAAGAAACAAAGCATTGCAGCGCGTTAGGAAGGCATTGCCACGAAAAAGGTCCCACTGCATATCAACTTCACTGGATTTAATCAACAAGGCATCACCAACCAAAGTAGCTGCATTCAAAAATGCTGGGGTTACTCCGCAGGACCACCTAGGAGATGCAATCATAGACACTGTTGCTGAAGAGCTGAAATCTCCATCACATTCTACGAAAAGGAAAAACCTGGCATCTGCACTGCACAGAGTAAAGAGGCAGAGAATGCAGAGGGCAGCTGCTCGAAAATTTGGGGTCAGCAGAAATCTGCTTTCCAATGCTATCAAAAGAATTGCTGGTCACAAATCTGTGTCAGCCGAAACCGTGAAGTTAATACGCAGCTTCTACGAGGGCAATTCAACTGAGCTACCAGACAAAAAGGTTGTTAGCAAGAAGACTTTCAAGGCAAGACACATATTGGAGACCTCCATAGCAGACTTGCATGTGAGGTTCAATGAAGCACATCCTGAGAACAAAGTCAGTGCAAAAGTATTTTATGAGCACCGCCCAAAGCATGTCAAGAGAAAGTCGTAGGCAAATTACATCGGATGTTTGTGTGAGTACTGTGAGAATACAGTGTTTTTTTCCCAGCAACATACAAAGGTATCTACCACTTGCTGGAAAACACACTTTGTCCAAAATCAGAAGGCAGTGATTTCCATCGTCCAGAATGCATCAGTCGTCAGTGTGCCACTTGTGGTGTGGATCTGTTGGACAATCAGTTACAGGAGCTTCTCGTCAGTCTAAAGCAACTACAGTGGAAACGGTGGGAGATGACAGTGAAGAAATGTCACACTAAAAAGGAGAGCAAAGAAGTTAAGAAGCGAGTTCTGGTCATAAAGAATGGCACTGCGGTTGATATGATAGAGGAACTACAAACAGAAATGGGACCATTTTCGGAGCACCTGTTTAACAAAGACTGGCAGAATAAGCAACAGAACATTCTGAAAAGCAAGCTTCAACATGGTGAAGTTCTTTCTTTCCATATTCGATTTTGCAGAGAACTTTAAGTGTGCGTATCAGAGAGAAGTGCAGAGCGCTTATTATGCAAATGACTCAGCCACAGTCCACCCGATTGTGACCTACTATCGATGCAACCAGCGTTCCAACCTCATCACAGAGAGCTGTGTTATGATAAGTGACGATCTCACACACGATTACCACCTAGTGAATGCATTTCAGCAGGTAGTTATCCATCACCTGACTTCAACAAGGGGACTTACACTTTCACACTTCTACAGATTTTCAGATGGTTGTAGCAGCCAATATAAAAGTAAGGGTCCTATATCTGATGTTAGCTATGCTATTGAGGACTTCGGACTAACCATAGTACATAACTACTCAGGAACCCGTCAGGGTAAGGGAGCTAGCGATGGGGAAAGTGGGGTTGTCGAGCGCCATGCCTCTGAAGCAATTAAAGCAGGGACAGCTATCATCAATACTCCACAAGCTTTGTATGAATATCTTGTCGCAAACCTTACCAACTATAAGGAAGAGGGAAACTGCTGCTCTCCATTCTATCGCACTGTGTTCTTCGTGCCATTTGGCAATGTCAACAGAGAAAGACAGGAAAGAGTGGTGCGAACTGTTGCAGGCACCAGAAAACTACATTGCATCAAGAGTGTTCGATCTGGTGTTGTGGCCACAAGAAATCTATCCTGCTACTGTGACCCATGTCTACGTGGGTTTGGAAACTGCGATAATGACTACTATGTGCAACCATGGAGAGAGGTTCTACTGCACAATGCAGTCTCAGGTGTGTACAAATATCTGCAGTAACTCCTGTATATTACAGCATTCAATTTGCCTGATTATGTTTTAACTAGATAGTTAGCACCAAAATATTATCACCTTAAAAATCGTCAATTTTTTACCAGTATGTCTTACAGTGATGAGTTAGATTATTGCAGAAATAGAGAATATGGTTCAATGTTATCCACAGGTGTCAATATCCTTAGTATCAAAGATTAGCTATGGATTACAAAGTGGAAGTCAAATTAAAGGGGGTTATTTTTCTGTGAAAAATTGTACCTGACAAAGAGAAAGGAATTCACACTATTTTATTTTAGACACATTAACTTTTAAAAAAGATACAGTTGAATGTAATGGTATTTCATTTACATGATATCTCAAGTCAATGTAGCAACCCAGGAAATTACCAACCTTGCTTCCACTGATGTGGATCCAGCTGGTGCCACCAAGGACATAACCAACCTTCCAGCCACCCTGGACAATACCAACCTTCCAGCCAGTGCCACCAAGGTTGCTACCAACCTAACAGACATTATTGTGAACCCAGCCACCAAGGATAGTACCAGTCTTCCAGCTAGTGGACAAGAGTCAGCCCTCAAGTGAGTAGTAAATGTATTGACTCAGGCTGTCAATGTTAAGTACAGCACAGTACAGTTGAAGACTTTCCAGTGATGAATTTCAGTAGGCTAAGTTAGCTATTCACTATAATGTTAGATTCATGTTCACTTTCAGCATTTTGTGCTTGTACCATGATTCTTAGTACAACTCAGTTAAGATATTTTGCTACTCAAGAAGCCTTATTTCTCAACCAATAATGAATTAACACCCAAGTGTCTAAATTCTGTATTAATTGAAGAACTATTCACAAACTGTAGTTGAACTGACCTTGTCTCTAAGGTCTGGAAGATTTTGATTGAGAGGTTTAAGTCTGTCATGTAGCAAGAAATTTAAACTTGACTTGTATTTTCTCATGACCACAGGATCCAAGTGAATGCATATGTGGCTGTGAAGTTTACAGGGCGAGGCTTAGACAAAGTTTTTCTGGCAGTTTTTAAAAGGAATATGATACAGTACAGAAGCAGTTACTCAGGGGCGGTGCGACCGGGTGGGTAGGGGGGTATTTACCACCCAATAATTTGCAGGATGGTGATTTCACCTCACCAGGGGCCCTTAAGCGGACCCCTGGACCCCACGCCGATTAACCGGGGCTTCGCCCTCTGTTAGGGTTTACCCCCCAAACAAAATTTTGTCGCGCCGCCAATGTTACTGATAGCCCAGACTAGTTACGCCAACTGCTGTCACAACACTTCTCAATGTAGGAATGAATGTTTGAATGTTTAAATTCTTTCCTGGTCTTTAAACCAGTTTTCAGTGATATATAGCTTGCTTTCATTCCAACACTGCCCATTCTTTTCTGCTGTTTAGTCATTTGGAAAGTCTCTGCCATATGACGGCCTGTCAGCACACATGAACAACGGGTACAAAGTTTGAGGTTGTACTCTTGAAAAGACATTTTCACAGTAACTAATTAATGTGAAAATCCAGCTTTTCACCTGCCATCAAGAATCCAGCCAACCTGGAAAATACCAACTCTGCAGCCACCCTCTTGTTTAGATCATCATTTGATGATTATTTATTACTAATAATAAATCAATCATTTCCATTTCATCAGAAAACTCGTATTAATGGTGATAACCTGCAGCTAAAGTTCATGAGAAGAAATAAAGATGGGAACTACATATTCACCTCTGAATCTGAAGCCACACATCCAAAAGAAGACATTGTAGCTGTTTTAGAAGAGCTTGAGATGATCCTTGTTGGGAGGGCCGGCCTATGTGTACAGGTTCATGGACATGCAAAGACTTAAAAAGAATCAATTTCTATTCTGCTGATATGGATCAGAAGAACAGCCAATTACAGGGCTTTCATTAGTGTGTGAAATTCAGCACTGCAAATATATTCCCAGGACCACCATAGGTGGAATTTGAATTTGAATACAAGTTTGTTATAAATTTTCATAAATTTTTCATTTAGCACTGAAAATGTATTCCCAGGACCACCACAGGTGGAATTTGAATTTGAATACAAGTTTGTTATAAATTTTCATAAATTTTGCATTTAGCACTGAAAATGTATTCTCAGGATCACCAAAGGTGGAATTTGAATACAAATTTGTTACAAATTTTCATGAGTTATCATATATCACAGATCGTAATAAGGATATCCTGTGATGGTTTCGATCCCTTTACTGTTAGGAGACCATTTGTGTCTGGGACCTACTGTGAAACTTACATTGCATGTGCAGTGTACTGTATTCATAGCAAAGCATCTTGCTTTCATCAGCTGGGAGACACAAATGTGTGAAGTCTCAAATACAACAAACATGAACAAGTTTAATTAAAATATGATAGTGACCAAACGGTGCTTTCAAGGTTAATGTTGTTAGTTAAAACAAATAGGTATTGGAAAGAATGGATATTGGCTTGAATTTATACCATTGTTGGGGAAATTGCTCTCTCAGAACCTGCTACAACTAATTCAGTGTCCCATTACAACAAGAACACTATGCAATGTCATTATTAGGTGCCATATCTGTGTTGAAGATGGACTGCTTAAAGTTATGTTTTTACACTTTCAGCTTTGGTTGTTGGTATTTTTACATGAAAATTAGTGTTGTGTCTGTTAAATAGCTTAATCTTTTTTTCAATGTTAATCCTGACAGAATGTTGAACAAATGAATGTTCAAACTGAATGAGTATTGAGTTTTAAACATATTGTTGTTAAATGTTGAAGCCACACCAGTGGCGTACCCAAGATTTCTCTCATCGGGAGAGAGGGCATTCAGTATGTTCAGTGATTGCTGGCCTGGGGGAGGACTCTAAGGAGGTGTCCCCCTCCCCTTAGAAAATTTTTGAAAAAATGCATGTGCTTACATGCAATTTGGTGCTTCCTTTTGAAGTAAAATGTGTTAAAAATTTGCATATTTTTAAGAATTAAAAAAAATTTCATCAGTGAGGTGGGTGGCCATGGCCCAATGGCCTCCCCCTGTGTAACTGTCACTGAGCCACACTTGTCTGGATGCTGGCATTTGAACTTATGTAGACTAAGTTCACACCAGGTAACAGTTTCTGTGTGCTTTATTATTTTTATGATGGAATTCAATCTTTTGTTCTACGTGTAAATGGGACACCAAAATTTTGGTGTCCCTTTTACAAGTGAAACTCAGTGATCCTGTAATAACAATCATACCATTACAACAATTTATATGTTCAGGATTACTCTGATGATGCTACATGAATTCTCCACCAACACTGTCACTCATTTGAATGCATATTTGTGAAGGGCCTTCATTCCACTACATTATACTTTGATTAATAAATTATGGTAGACAAATAATCAGATGTTGTCATGTGCCCAGAAATATTGTAACCCTAAGATATTGCATTGGCAAAATTTGTATGTAGTTCAATGTACTTGTGTAATGAAAGTGCTTTCTGTGATAAATCCTGATATAGATAATTTTGCCAACACTCACTTGGATGTAGCTATTTAGTAAACTATGTTTGGCACTTTGGTGTCCCATTTACACGTGAAACCCTGAAAGGATGTTACACTTTTATCTCATGTTTTTTCTCCACATGTGAATTGAATATAGATTCAAAGGTTTTCCCCTGGAAATAAACATGTTACTGCAATATAATTTGTTGTTTTTGTCATGATTGAAGTAATTTCATTTTTTCATGCAAATGTCACACTTTGGACCCTGAATAAAAAAAACAACCCATATGCAGTCATGGAGGTCAAAGGTACTTGTATGAAACTGCAATTGGATTCAGGTGCAACTTGTAATGTAATGCCTTTAGAATATGTACCAGATGGAATCAAAATAAGACATGCTGAGTCTTCAACATCGTTAAAGATGTACAGTAAGGAAGAAATGCCTGCGAAAGGTACATGTAAAATTCCGGTTAGAAACCCGAAGAACAGTAAGAAGTATTTGGTAAACTTTGTAGTGGTAAATGCTGTGAATTGTGTTCCATTGTTGGGGCCAAGGGCAATCCAGCAAATGGAATTAATTACTGTCAGGTTTGAAAATATTAGCCTTCCTGAACCAGAAGTCAATGTAGTAGACCATAGAAAGGAATGGGGTACGACTATGACAAAGGGAAAAGTTTTCGCCGAGTACAGAGATGTTTTCGAAGGTGTACTGTAGGCCAAAAACCCGCCCGGGGTACAATACATTTAACCACAGATCCTAGTGTATCTCCTGTTGTAGCACCACCTCGAAGAGTGCCAGTGGCCTTAAAGCCGAAGCTTAAAGAAGAATTAGAGAGGTTGGAGAGTCTCGGTGTTATTGAAAAGGTAGCTGAGCCCACTGATTGGGTGTCAAGTTTAGTTACTGTGACTAAACCAAGTGGCAAGATTAGGGTTTGCATTGATCCTCAACCCTTGAATAATGCTTTAAAGAGGCAGCACTACCCACTCCCAGTGATAGAAGATGTTTTGCCACAGTTGTGTGATATTAAAGTCTATAGCAAGGCTGATCTGAAAGAAGGATTTCTACAGTGTAAACTGGATGAGGAATCCTCTATGCTTACTGCTTTTCAGACTCCATGGGGAAGGTACCAGTATAAACGAATGCCATCTGGTGTAAAACCAGCTCCCGAATTGTTTCAACAGAAATTAGACCAAAGTCTTGAAAGTCTCTGTGGTATCCACGTAATTGCAGACGACATATTAATTACAGGGAAGGGTGATACCACTAATTACAGGGAAGGGTGATACTATTGAGGATGCATGTAGAGATCATGATCAAAATCTCAAAGCATTTCTCGAAAGATGCAGAAAATGTTCAATCAAATCGAACAAGGAAAAGTTCGATTTTCACTGTGAAGAAGTCGATTTCATAGGTCATAAACTAACAGTAGATGATCTTAAAGCTGATCCTAAAAAGATTGAAGCTATAGTGAATATGCCTGAACCTGATGATGTAGCAGGTGTTCAGAGATTTGCAGGTATAATCAAGTATTTGTCTAAGTTTTACCTAGTTTATCAGACAAGTGTGAACCTCTTAATAGACTCACACACAAAGATGCTGTTTGGCATTGGGGTGGAGAGCAAAGGAAAGCCTTTGAAGAAACCAAGTGTTTGGTTACCAGATCACCTGTCCTAAGATACTTTGACCAGCGAGTGCCACTAGAGGGTCAAGGAGACGACTTGGAAAAAGGTTTAGGATTTGCTTTATTACAGAAGGGTCAACCAATCACATACGTGAGTCGATCACTTACGTCAGCGGAGACCCGTTACGCGCAAATAGAGAAAGAATTGCTGTTGCTAGTATTTGGTCTGGAAAGAAACCACACTTACACATACTGTATGGTCACAAAGTGAAGTTGTGGACTGATCACAAACAACTCATTGCCATAGTAAAGAAAACACTGGTCACAGCCCCAAAGAGACTGCAACGTCTTCCGATCCGCTTGTTCCAATACGATGTAGAAGTTTGCTACAAACCAGGAAAAGAAATGTTCCTGGCAGATACACTGTCACGTGCATACATCAGTGTCGATGAGCACTCGACAACAGAAACAGATACAGAGAGCGTTAATATGTTAGAATATTTGCCAGTATCCAAGACAACACTAGCTGAAATACAAGAAGCTACAGCTAATGATCGTGAACTTCAAGCAGCTAAGCACTTTATTGAAAGCGGGTGGCCGAATCATAAGCATGAACTTAATCAGCCAGCCCATGGATATTTCCATATCAAAGAGGAACTATCTACCCAAGGTAATCTTGTCTTCAAAGGATAGCAGATTGTTATACCATCAGGCATCAGAGGCTCTATCAAAAGGAAGCTGCACAGCTCACACCAAGGAATTAACAGCACGCTTTGTCGAGCAAGGGATACCGTTTACTGGCCTGGAATGTCCAAAGAACTGAAAGACTTTGTAGAACAGTGCGAAATATGTAACAAATTTTGCACTGAACAGCAAAAAGAGCC
This sequence comes from Stichopus chloronotus, assembly GCA_021234535.1. Classification (NCBI taxonomy): domain Eukaryota; kingdom Metazoa; phylum Echinodermata; class Holothuroidea; order Aspidochirotida; family Stichopodidae; genus Stichopus; species Stichopus chloronotus. Next base: position 20,276,909 of record CM037829.1, read on the forward strand.
TCTCATTCAACATTCAATACTGTCACGACCATGGGAAAAGATTGCTGTGGACATTTTTACAATTACAGACAAAGACTACTTGTGTACTGTTGATTACTTCTCAGATGTATTCGAAGTTGACAATTTGTACAACAAGAAAGATACAAAAACAATCACAAGGTTGCTAAAGAAGCATTTCTCAAACCATGGCATCCCTGAAATCATATTCAGTGATAATGGACCACCATTCAATTCCTCAGATTTTGCTAAATTTGCGAGTGATTACCAGTTTCAACATGTCACTAGTTCTCCAGGTTACCCACAGAGTAACGGCAAAGCGGAAAACTCTGTGAAAACGGCTAAAGCACTAATCAAAAAGACAGAGTCAGATACTGGTGATTTCTATCTGAACCTTCTGAATTGGCAAAACCCTCCTACCGAAGGCTTGGACTCCTCGCCAGCGCAAAGACTGTACAGTCGCCGAACGCGAACGTTGATACCAGCCACTTCATCTCTCCTCCAACCAACGGTAGTTCAAAACGTTAAGTCACAGAAAAAGAAACAGAAAGATAAACAAAAGCGCTATTTTGATGTCTCAGCAAAGAGCTTGCCAGAGTTAAACAAAGGAGACACTGTGGGACTTCGTCCGTTGGAAAAAAGGTGAAGTTCAAAGCAAGGACAACATTCGCTCATAGAAGGTTAAAACAGAAGACGGACAAATCTATAGAAGAAATCGCCGTCATCTCCGACTTCGCAAAGAACCCTTTATCACACAAGAAGAGCTGGATATTGAACAACAGAACAGTGAACCTAGCACTAGCGATTCACACGCCAACCATTCTTCTCATTCAGACCTTGGAAAAGGTCGTGAACCAGAACCACAAAACAGCAATACTCCAAGTAAACAGTCTGAAGTACGAAGATACTCCCGCCCCAAGAAGCCAAAGCGAGAAGAGGACTTCATTTATGGCTAGATAAATTTTCTAGTGTGTAGAACGTATATATGTTAAGTGTTTAAGTTTAGTGCTGTTTGTGTAAGCCAAAAAGAAAGTTGTTTTATCTTTTTTGTACTACAGTTTTAGTTAGTTATTATGTGAGAGCCAGGAGAGACATCTTTGTAAAAAAAGGAAAGGTGTAACGTGAGTGTTTGATTAATAAAGAGCACCATCTGTTTTGGGCAGAGCTAACAGAGACATGGCTACACTGTAGAACCCGCTTGTTCGTGTGCTATTTTGCTATTTTATTGAGTCGAATATGTGCCTTAACCGTAAATAATCCATCACGAAACAGACAAAATGCTGGATTCTCTGCATCTATACCTTCATTCATCTTAAGGCCTAATCCTTGTAAATATCTTTATTATTTAGTGCCAAATTTAAATTAAAATAATGCAACACCCGTCACAACTTTTGTGACGGGTGTTACATCACCTACATGCGGCAGGATATGTACATATTCGGGAGTATTCAGACTTGTGCAAAATTGTCACTTAGTGCATTCCTCCAGGTACCCTCCTTTGCCTGTTACAATACAAGGCATGAGATTACTCATTTTGCCTAAATTTTGCTGGATACTGTAGCAAGACAAACATGTGATAATCACATGGACAGGCAGTGCGCATGTCAGATACCTGAACTAAAGTGCAATTTACAGCTGGAGTGCTAGTGGGTAAGTCTGGGCTGCACTGCTAGTGGGTAAGTCTGGGCTGCACTGCTAGTGGGTAAGTCTGGGCTGCACTGCTAGTGGGTAAGTCTGGGCTGCACTGCTAGTGGGTAAGTCTGGGCTGCACTGCTAGTGGGTAAGTCTGGGCTGCACTGCTAGTGGGTAAGTCTGGGCTGCACTGCTAGTGGGTAAGTCTGGGCTGCACTGCTAGTGGGTAAGTCTGGGCTGCACTGCTAGTGGGTAAGTCTGGGCTGCACTGCTAGTGGGTAAGTCTGGGCTGCACTGCTAGTGGGTAAGTCTGGGCTGCACTGCTAGTGGGTAAGTCTGGGCTGCTGCCAAGGAATGACAGAACATTTGCAGTGGGCAGATCAGTGACTTCAACTTGCTTTGTAAAGAGCAAGTAAAAAGGCCTCATCTCTGCGATTTTAAAATAAGGTAAATTTCCTTCATGTTCATTTTCACCTATGCAAGCACACTCTGGGTATTATTGGTACAATACTGTATTTGCAGTTTTCACTGTAAGTCTGTAGTACTGTTATATGTACTGCAGTGTTGAGCCGATTATCGGTCAGAAATATCGGTATCGGCCGATAATGGCATTATCTGTGAGATATCGGTATCAGCAAAAATGACCGCTATCTCCGATAAGGGCAACCGATAACAAGCCTTTGTTATTCCTCCATGCACAAGAGTGTGAAAACTTTACAGAGCTCACCTGCGTCGCACCAAAGTCTCAAATCATGGTTTCCTGTGTGCTGTAACCCTTGTAGTCAAAAGTCTGTACATACTCGAGTGCACAAGCCATGCAGGATAAACTACTGTAGTTGCATTCCCGCCATTCTAACCGCAGTCAGCAAAACACACGAACAACGTGAACGGGAGGGGAATAAATGCACAGTTCATACCTAAATATCAAAGTGGACTATCCCGACCAATCAGTGAGCGTACTTGCCGACATGGCATGACATCATCAACAATTAAGAGTATGGACATATTAGGACTGTACCACTATCTATTTTATCAATGTGTAGAGGGGGGTATTGGTTTCGAATGTTTGGAATTTTCTTCCACGTGCTTTGTAGTCCCGTACATGCACATTTCTTAGTGACGAGTAGCAACCACCTTGTACATTAAAAGGCTGTATTTTTATTGCGGGGATTTCCAAAGATTATCGTCCAACTTAGCGGTTGTAAAAGTGAAGATCTGTCGCTTTCTGGACAAAATGGTTATTACTTAATATTGGGGAAAAAAAATGTAAATCGGAACTTTTGGTGATTAGAAAGTCCAAATCAAACTCTGAGAAGTTACAATTCTGCATTGGTTAATGAAAAGGAGATAACATTTATTTACACTGCAAATAAGAATCACACACATGTGATGTCAAGAGAAGTATCGCTTGCAGTTATGGGAATCGATCTCCCACATTATTATCAACTTTTTAGAAACTGTGGCTGGCAGTTGTAATATATTTTAAAATGAAATAAAAAGTGAATAACTTATGATCTTGCTGGAAAATTTATTATACATGAAAACTCATGCTTTACTTCTTGTCCATGTAAAAATTAAAACCAATGCATGATCCGTCTAGCCATCGTAACTAATAAAGTTCGAAATGCATCACAGCAAAACACAAAGTTAATGAAGTTGGGAATGCATTCAATGCAACAAAAATCTAGAGTAGGCCACAATAACAAAACTACAAGGATGACTTCAAAGTTGTGAGTCTAATATTTAAAATCAAGCATGGATAAATTTCCCCTGATGAGAAGGAGCATTTCCGCTTTCTCGGGAGAGAGCCTATTCCGCTTCTCATCATATAAGTCCCCAGCCTCACTGAACAACCGCTCACTTGGAACACTTGAGAGGGGTGCACACAGATATTTTCTTACTAATCTAGCGAGAACAGGGAAACGGTGACTGTTCATCTTCCACCACTGTAAAGGATCACCAGAACATTCCTGTAGTGGATCGGCCATAAATAGTCCAATCTTTTGACGAATGTCATGACCTTGGGAGTCCTTAGATGTCAATGCACCCTTTTCCTCAAGAAATTGTGCACATTCATCATCAAATGGATCACTCTGCCCTTGGGGTTGTAGGTACTGGATGCCCTGGATAGGCTCATTTGAACTTTCCGACTCGGAGGAAGGGACAGATGTTGACTCCTCGGACAACCAATCTTTAGCTTTTTGTTGTGTAGTTTCATCAGCAAAAAATACTGTTTTATATCGTGGATCAAGGAACGTGGACAGCACTAGAAGTTTCCTACTTTCAATGTCATTGAATCGACAATTTACCGATTCTAGCATGGAGGTAGTTATAGTTTGGATTCCTCGATCATCAGTGTGCTTCCAGAGTGCACACTTTAACATTGAAATAGAAGGTATGACCACTGATGATGAGGCATCAGATCGCAATGCTTTTCGGGTGAGATCCTCAAAACGCTGAAGGGACTGGACCAAAACACGAGCTAAGTTCCACTGATTTGCGGTCATGAGAGGAATATCGTACAAGCTCCCATACTCAACCAAGGCATTTTTTTTGTTCTAAAATCCTCTCTAACATATAAAAAGAACTGTTCCATCGTGTTGGAACATCCTGAATGATGTGATGTTGAGGAAATTCGTGCTTTGTTTGCAGTTCTTTCAGGCGACGGTAAGCCAGAGGGGAGTGGTTAAAGTGCCCAGCGATCCTTCGAGCAATTGCAAGCATGTCACCAACAGTCCTTTGCGTTTGCAAACCATCACTAATAACTAACTGCAACCTGTGAATGAAGCAGCTTTCATGTTCTATTCCTGTCATGCCCAGCCCTGAAATTACATTTGCCGCGTTATCCCGTAGAATGGTCACAACTTTAGTCTTTCCAATTTCCCACATTGTCATCATCCTCTCCACCTGCGACTTGATAGCTTCACCAGTCTGGCGTCCAACAAATGAAGAAGCGTTTAAAACACTGCTCTTCCTTTCAAAATTAGTTTTATCAATCCAGTGCCCAGTGAGGCTCATCAAGGAATTTGAGCCCACGCTCGAAGACCAAATATCAGTAGTAAAGCTGATATGCTCAACTTTGGTAAGCTCTACCTTGATCTTGGCCTGTACCTTGTCGTAAATGTTGGGAATCAGTGTACGGCTGATATGAAAGCGTGACGGCAACTTGTACCTTGGTTACAGTACAGAACAAAAATCTTTGAAACCCAACATCCTCTACAATAGAGAAAAGTTGCAAGTCCATCGCTCGTAGAAAACGAGGATCTGTGGCCGACCAAAGGGTGACTTTATCAATCATTTGCGCCAGCTGCATTTGATGAGAATGTTTGGCTTGCTTGGAGGTCGAGGGTCCAGCTTGTTCCTTTTCCTCCCTGGCCTTTTGCTTCTCTGGATCTAAGCCTGTTGTACCTCCTCAAACTCCTTAAAAATGGCCCCATGATTGTGTCTCAAATGAATTTTCAAGTTCGTGGTAGTAAAAGATTTTGTATTAGTGCCTCCTCAGGGAATTGATGTACGACAAGTTTTACAAATAGTCCTGCTACAATCTTCCTCATTAACAGTAAAGTAGTCCCAAATTTTACTATGTTGAGGCATACCGAGTTAAAAAACGAGTCTTCCAACTCATAGGATAAAGTTCCGTAGCACAGAAAAAGCACAGAAAAATATGAAGAGCTTAAGTGATGACTGTCTTGTAAGAGTGTAATTTGAATTTTGTGACGGTCAATACAGAAATGTAGCAGAAATTTCATATGGGGTTTGGAGGGTACACTGAAGTTGAAGGTCGGGCTTATTATCATGTCATGGCAATTGTCTAAAGTACCGGCGCCTAGAAGTCTCAAAAATGTTTCTCAACTACGACCAAACTGTCGTAGATATCTTCAATACAGGGGCTTGGTAGAGATTTAAACGGGCTTGTGGTCAGCGTTAACCGTAGGAAACTGGGGTAGGAGTACCGCCCTCATTATTTGCCAACTGCCAAAAAGTATAGGTATAAATTTAATCTCAGTCCCATCCTGGGCCCATACATCACTCATCGAACCCATTTAGTATCAATTACTAAAGAAGCCGTTTCTTGCTAATCACATTTTCTTACCGAGCTCTTTGTTCACAGCTGAAATTAATAAGTCAGTTGGTATCTTATTATATTCTTTCCCCCGTTTTTGTTCAGTCGTCCGGTCATTGAACTGAAACAGATACCACTTAACCCAATCCCATATTCCCACTGAACACATCGGGCTATCAATCTAATACACTCTTAAAAAATGTTTAGATTTCGGAGGTGAAATACTGCCGCTCACTATACAACCTTAAGCTTGGCAATGCATGCAAGACAAACAACGCACGCAGCTGCAGCCAGCAACTAGCTGTGTACAGTCAAAGCCCACTTTGTAGCGGTAGCCAATGGCAACAGCTCAGCTGTAATTTTTAATTAGCACATGGTACACATTGTGCACGTTTCGTTAAGTTACTGTAACACTGCACCTGTTAATTTCGCCTATTTCATGTTTTAAGTAATGGAATGACCCCAGCCAATCACGGCCCACCAGTTGATAAGAAGATTGGAAGAACTAACAACGTACATGCGGGGCAATTTCAGACCATACCATCATTAATTGTTTATGTTTTCTGGCGGGGAAGGAGGTTTGAATAGTCTATACTTTCTCATTGGCAGATTGCATCACTTCAGTAGCCCATTGCACGCTACGGTGCTGTAAGGGGAAATATCGACTGTGATAGGCTACAAAGTTTGGCCTACATACGGAGCTCCTTACGAGTTAAAATACATACAGCAGGGTATTGCAAGAGAGACAAATAAAGACAAGTTCGTGTGCTACGCATATTTCTTGAAGAATACATTCTTGATTAGTTCACTTTCTGACGAGAACAAGCAAAACATTCTTGTGAGACAAACAAATGTAAACGCACAGTTGTTGACGATTCCAAGGTAGTGTTCAACTTATATTATTGTAATGGTAGTACTGTTTACAAAAGATTCTTTATGTTTTTCTTTGTTATCGGTATCAGGCTGATATTGACTTTGACTTATCCGTTATCAGCAATTTCCGATATCACTGTTATCGGCTCAACACTAATGTACTGTAACTTAAAAACCAGTTAGTAGGGAGTACTGTAGCAACGGCAGAGCAGGGTAAGAGGGTTGGGTTGGAAAGTGGTTAGAAGAGAGGCTGGAAAGTGGGTTGGAAAGTGGTTAGAAGAGAGGCTGTATCACCCAATAATTTTAGCACAATTTGCATAGTAGCATAATTTTTTTTAGATGAAATTGAAAATTAATTATTATTCTCAATATATGTTCATCTTTTGTCTTCCTGGCTTCATGTTCCATTATGATATATCCTTTAACGAGAAGGCAATATAGGTGATATACTGCAGGACTGCAAATGACAGGATTATGGTAGGTGATTTTTGTGTTTTCTCGACTTCCATTCCAGAAGGTTCCCCTTCCATTATGCCAAATGATACAAAATATATGTAACATGCAGTGTCTGTCCTTCTTAAAATTCCTACATAAATACCCCATAACATCAAAGGCAGTGTGGGGTATGATCAGATGTCAAACTTGTCACCTAATCTGTGCCCCCCCCCCATGTTTTGGCATTCATTCTGCACACTATACAGAAATAATTAATTAGCAAATGCGCCATTGAGCGCAAACCTCCTCAAATGACTTAGATGGTGAAATCTGCTAGGGAAAGAAAGGCAGAAATGTTGCCTCCGGTGAAAGAGTACAAAAAAGTATAAAGAACATTTGGAGAAGGAAATGATAAGAGAAAGAAAGAGAAGAAAGAAATCACTTCCTTTCAAGAAATGTTGTTGTCAAAGAGAAAGGATCAACCAACAAGTCAGAAAGTGCAGAGAACTGAGAAAGACTGTTCACTGCATTACTGCAGTCACCCCTCATTTTGATGGACAATCAGCTGTAGTAACATACGGAGAGCAGTCCTTAGGAAGAGTAGTGCGAAGGGCAAAGCGAGGCTTACCATTAGAGTCTGAGAAAGAGACAGCTGGTGGTGAAGAGACTCTCAATGGAAGCTGGGAAAGCCATAAGTTACAGTTTGAGGTCGAACTCAAATTCTTTGACTGACAGAGGATACCATTGTTAGATGTGTGCTCCCAATCAGCTGTTTTGTTGTCAATCAGTCTCCGCCTAGTAAATGTACAGAGTTGAAACCAACGAGTACTGATTCCTGCATTATCTCTCTGAATCCTCACGAACTCCCCGCGGAATATGGCTACTTTTACAGGTTATGGACCCAGGAGAGATTTAGGGAGCCACTGGCAACGTTTATGTATCAATGGAGATGAGAACGAATAAGAGATATGGGAGACCAAATTTCTCGAACACTTACGTATGTTTGGTCTGAAGGATACAATGCTAGGCTCAACGCCAGCTGCACATCGAGGTGCTGCTACCGTTACTGCTAGTGAAGGTACTTCTACAAGTTCTAGTGAAGAGCCTAATCTTAACAATGTGTTACTCGGCGTAACATCCTGTTCGTTCAATGCACCCCTTTGTTCCCTGGTTCCTTGCTAGTTGTACCGGCTACTCCGGTAGGGTCACTTTTCACCATGGAATTCAACTGCACCAGATGTATGTTCTTACCAGACATTGTGCAATTCTGTTTTAGTCCATTTTACTTATGTGGCCATGACATTTCAGCTCATTGAAGGGCTGTTTTGTCTGGGCTGAGTGCCACCGAGTGACAAAATACTGTAGATGAGTGTGAAGAAGAGATATTTAACTTCGTGTCACGAGCAGGCCTACTGTCTTTCACCACAATACCGCCCCCCTAATTGTTACCTGCGCATGACCTGCCGCATCGGCACCACAAATTTGGTACTACGAGTGGGGTGATGAATAGAACAGGGATGTAAGTGCAGGGTAAAAAAAAAAATACTGAAAATAGGTTGTACAGGTGAATGCCGTCCTGGGGGTGGGGTAAAAGGGGAGGGGGACACAACTTTTGCTGTCAGGAGAGAGCTGGGGTACAAAATGGTGCACTGTAAATTCATTATTTGGAATACACTCATGCCCCAGAGAATTCCATTTTTATGGTATTTTTGGTTCAGTTAGACTGTTATATATACACAGTAACATATAATTTTGTTAAAATGTGAAAAATAAATTAACCTTATTTAGAGCGCTTCTTTCGAAGAACTTCTTCCATAGCTTTCTGTTGCTAGAGGATTCTTTAAAAAAATATGGAATTGCACATTAATACGGAAAACTTAATACATCTCTGATAGAAGGACAGTAACACCTTGACCAAAGATGGCAACCTTGCAGGAATTCAAGGAGCAGCTGGATCAGCTGAAGGAGCAACTGGCCACCACTAGGGCAAATGGGTGTAGGGATAGAGACTTTCCAGCTTAATCTGGTTGTGGAGGCGCTACACTAAGAGTTTGCTTAAATGTAAAGTTAGGAACTTGTTTATAGCGAGTAAGGATTTGGGGATCCTACTTTATTTCCTCGCTGACTTTCCATGCATTTCCGGTTAGAAAACACCTCTTTACTCAATATGCAAATCGGTGGTCCTCTCACAGAACGTAGTATTGCTTTGGTATGAATGCACCCCCTTGTTCCCGGCGCTGTGGAAACTGCCACCACCCTACGCTGCTACCGCGTCACTCTCATCGCAACTTTCACGAGAGCAAGACCTTGCAAGTGCTGTACCTGAATGCTGTTATCCGAAGTTATTTACTTAGTTTTTCCCGTCTTTGGCCACAACATTTCAGCTCTTTAAGGTAAAGATATGATTCATTGATTGGTTTGCACGGAAATGTTTAGGAATCTAACAGAACTAAGCAGCTAGAGAGTAAATCTCAGTTCGTTTTCCTCAAGAAGGCCGTGCACATCTTGAATGCGTGTATAGTCGTAACGTTAGGCACGTACTGAGGTTAATTGTGTGCTATACGTAAATACTGTGTGTAAGAGTTGTTGCTGGGTCAGAGACGTAATTATGCATGGCGCCCTCGATTTGTCGTAATGACGGTACTTAAAATGGCTGCGCCCTTGTGTCGTTAATTGACGCAGCCAACTGTATATATTTTGGTATTCACTTAAATGTACCTGGGCTTTCCATAACGATCATGTTTAATTATAATTACAACTAAGTAAACGGGATGTCATCAGTATTTAAGGCGTTCTTCAGAATTTTTGGGCATTTTCAGAGCGGTTTTATCGAACATTCTGCCAACGTTGGTTTATAATCCATACAAGTATGTTGTGACACTAGTTATCGAACAGTCGTTGAGTTATTACAGGATACTGGCTGTTGTGCTAGTTTGGTCGAAAGGGGCGAGTTTAACATGTTTTTATCGATAGTTAGTATTCGGCAGTCATACTATCACTGTCTTATTTGCTTCACTGTTTCATTTTGATTTCATTTACATCATTGATTTGTAATTATGTTAGGGCACAAATGTTTTTGCTCCACAGTTAGTTAACATATGCAGTTGGACTCTATAGATAATAATTGCAAGGTTGGCATATTTTGGACGCTTAAACTGTAGTCTTGACATGAGGTTCCTGATTTCCCCACAACTCTGGTCACTCATAGGCCTATATTTTATTTTGTAAACATATTCTGTATATTTTCATCCTAATCTATGCCCTTTTCATATTTTTCTCATACGTGAATTTTTTCTGTTTCATCGTAGTTTTATTTTAATATTTTAGTCATAGTTGTTACAGATAACCAGTCTCGATGGCGTCGTAATATGTATTTATGAATGTTCCTGATTTCATTCTTTCAGGGCTGTTTTGTTTGGGCACACAAAAGATGCTTGCTGAGTGCTAATAAAGGTTGGGACAGGCCAGAGGCCTTCGAGAAAACCTTTGTCGATCTTCGTCTTTGCGTCAAGCGGTACCATTAAACCTCCCCTAGTAGCTCAATCTAGATTACCCCACCACGCATGTCCTTAACCACTGGCACCACATGGGGAACAGCCAGCTGGACAGGTGTATTTGCTCCCAAAAGAAAAGAAATTGAGAACCTTTTCTGGAGTAGCGGGGAGTGACGTCGCCTCCTTTGTCAAGGATGTGAGGGCTGCGATTAAGGTCCGGAGGTTGGATGGAGAGAATGCAGCCACTTTCATAATAAACAATTTAGAGGACTCTGCCAGAAGGGAGGTGAGACACCGCCCAAACAGTGTTTCCTCAGATCCAGACCAGATCCTGACTGTACTTCAGGAGACCTTTGGAGAATGTAAAACGCTTGCCAGCCTAATGAGGGAGCTTTGTAACAGGGGTCAGCGACATGGCGAGACTGTGGGAGAGTACGCCTTTGCACTGATGGCTCTTGGCAACAGGCTGAAACAGTTGAATAACCCCCGGATCTACAGGTAGCCCTGAAGGAGCAGTTCCTGACAGCCTTCAGGATGCAGTCCTGCGAAGGGAGGTGAAAAGGCTACTTATCAAGGAGCCGAATGTTGCTTTCATATCTGTTTGAGACTGGGCTCTGAACATGGCAGGGGAAGGCAGTTCTCTAACGCACAAGAAGGTTGCCAAGGCTGCCATTCTTTACAATACTGAGGCCTCCGAAGACCATCTGGCGAAGGCTCTGGGGACCCTCTCCACGGTGGCAGGGACAGACCAAGATTTTCCAGCAGATACAAAAGGAGCAGAAGGAGATGTCGGGCAAGATTGAGAAACTGGAGAAGGCAGAGAAGCTTCAAAGTGGGGTTCCCTACACAAGTCCACCACAAATGGCAAGTTTAAACCTTGTTATAGGTGTGGGTGGAGTACTGACACATCAAATGTTTGCTTCTTTAAAGACAAACAGTGTAACAATTGCAGGTAGGAAGGACACACTAGTAAAATATGGCCGTCACAATTGGACATGGTGAACAAAGTAGGAGAATCCTCAGTTCAACGAAAAGATGACACACCTCATGGATACAACCTGTTTTACATCAGTTCTCGAAACAAAGGACCGATAATGGTTCACCTTAAGGTTAATGACACTCTGGTGACAGTGGAATTAGATACGGGAGCAACCTTTTCTTTGTTGCCAGAGACTACTTGCCAAGAATTGAAATTTTCTTGTTTTTAAAGAGATGATAAAAGAAAAGTGTTCAAAGAATTAAAATACTCATGCCACTGCAAATGATGTAATTGGGTTTAAGGTTTAACAGATCCATCATTGTACACACTGGTACTATTAAAGGCTGTGTATGAGTTGGAGTGGTTACAGTCAGTGGCTGTCATTGTGCAACTTTTTAAGGAAAGATGGGAACAAAATCAAAGACTACTGTGTTTGAGCATTTCATCATTCCACCAACATCTTCAGGAAGCAGTAGCTACAGGTATAGAGCAGTGTGCAAGCACTGCTCCGTACAGATATCAGCGCAAGGGAAGACTACATCAAATCTTCTGACCCATTTAAAGGTAAATTATTTATCTTTTTTAGTTATAATGTCAGCTAGTGAGGAAATGATTTCAATAAAAGACCACTTGCATCCATACGTAAAAATAAGACACACAGATTTTTTTAATAGATACAGCAAAATGGTGATGGTATATACAGTATTGTACCATAAATTACCAACTGAACAGGCTGCTAAACATTCGATAACATTGTTGGTCATTTAAGCACTGGCATTTTTCCTACACCATAGCCCACTGCATTTGTAAATTTCTTCCAAATCCCCCCTTCATACATGATCATTTGAGTGCCTACATTTATGTTATCTTGAGACGAATGTGTTTGTCAGTAGCAGGATTCAAGTAAAATTCTGCAAAAATGTTTTCTCCAATTTAGGCCAATGAACTAGGAATGAAAATCACAGTCCTTAAAAAGTCTTAGGGTTCATGTTCAATAGATTTGTGAACTATATTGATGTAATTTAGCACTGGTAATAACTTTTTATATTAGATTTATTAGGCTATTGTTTTCAGATTCACTATTAAAGTCAGGATAAGCGAGACTAGATGAGCATATGGTCATAGTTTCAAGTTGGCAGGCATACGGACCATGGAGTGGTGAAAAATTTCAAGGTCATTTGAAGGTTCCAGTGTCAAATACTTATAGGTTCGTTGACAAGTCACCAGGACTGTCATGAAAATATAAAAGTACAGTACTGTATGATACTCGTATCCATTCATATGCCGCATTCAATAATAACAGCAACCCTTAATCATGGTATTACCCTGATGTACATTGACAAAATGAGACATAAAATCTCAGATTCCTAGAGCCATTTAGTATGATCTCAATTTGTTTACCATGTAAAGAGAAAAAGGCTTTACTAAGCTGTTAAAATTCTCAAATGTGCCTATTAAAACACAATACAAAAGAAAGTAACTGCATTTATTTAGCAGCAAAAGTCTATGATTTTTGAACATGCTACAACAGTATTATCCAAACCAAAGGAATCACTGGATTTAAATAGTCTTTGTTATTATTCAGAGTCTCCCATATGGCTTGGATGGGGCCATTGAAATAGGCCTCATAGTGTTGAGACTCTGAAGATCTGATTACACACATTTTTATTACAATCAGGTTTAACTGAGTGCTACTGTTTTTGTGGCATTTACTTACATCATCAGTCATCAGAAATTCTACTGCAAAAAAATGAAAAAAAAAAATAATGATAATGCATTTAACTATAGTTACTACAAAATCAAAGTCTTTGAACATTTTTTTTTTTTTGGTTTTTCAGAGAAAACATCCAGAGGCACCTGAAGGAAAAAGAAACAAAACAGAACAAGGAAGCAATAGTACAGATCAGACAAGCCTAGGAAGTTTTTTCAGCCATAAAAATAAATTTTCTTCTAATGATCCACATCACGTACGTATTACTGATGCCATTACATCTTTCGTTGCTGGAACCATGCAGCCTCTGTCTGTTGTGGAAGCCCCTGAATTCAAAGATCTCTTGCACAGCATAGATTCAAGGAAATTGCAATCCCCAGTCGGAAGCATTTATCTACCAAACTCATCACTGAAAGGTACACAAAAACTTGCTCCATTGTTCAGCAACTGTTAGACGAAACCACCAACATCTCACTCACACTAGACATCTGGAGCAACAGGCAGATGACAAGTTTCATAGGAATTACAGCACATTTCATGAAACAGTGGGAACTTCAGACAGTATTGCTCGCACGTAAACGAATGAAAGGTAGCCATACAGCAGAAAGCATAATGGTTCGGTATGAAGAAATGGTTAATGACTTCAAAATTGATGGGAAAGTGTTTCATATGATTACAGACAATGCTGCAAACATGGTCAAAGCCTTTCACTTGCCAGGATTTTCAGCTGATGCAGAAGAGGTAGAAGATACTGTAGTGGTGTGAGAATTGTCCCTTCACCCTCCCACTCTTGTTTAGCTGGCATACTTTGTGTAGTAGTTAAGGCATATGAGCACAGTAACCTTTTTTGTTTTTTTGTGTACACTACACTGTGCTGTAGGTGTACAGAGCTGCACACACATAGAATTCACTGCAGCCACTGGACAATAAACTTGAAGGGGCTTTTCTCCATCCCTTTGTTTGGTGCTGGCAGGACTACTTCCTGTCCAGATGCCAGCTTGGCATGAGTCACCAGCTAATTCATTTGCATGAATTTGCATTACTGCTTTTAGCAAGGGTGTTCTTGGGCCAAAGGATATAGAGTTCCTGTGCAGTAGTTGTGTATAATTCTACTTTCAACTATATACCTTTAAAATTACCTGTTTGCTAGTTTTGTTACTCAGATCTATTGCTAAAAGTCCTTCTTAACAGCATCTTGTGCACTGGGAACCAATTAGTTGGGGGGCTTAAAGTGTATTCATGCACCACTGATTAGGCACTTGGAGTCCAGATGTGGACCATACTTCCTTTGTTGGGAGCACTCCAGCCCAGGGCCTACTTGAGAGAAGATGTGTACAAGACTGTAAGGGGTATTGACAGGTTACTTGATAAGAAGTTAGCTCTCTTGAAGAATGACTGCTGGAACTTGGTGGCATGTACTCTACTGTATATGAAGCTGCTGTACCGGAGTGAGTTGCTTGACCCAGACCCATGAGTTGCCAGTCGTGATATCCATGCTGCTTTACGGTTAATTGGGCTGAGGCCGTTCTTTGTGTGGTGTTCTTACGTGTGTTCGGTGTGGCTAATAAACTGGTGAATACTTGGAACTGATGTCACTGCGTAGTCATTTGTCTGACTAGAACCAGGGCAGCTCCCCATCCCTATCAGCACGTGATCCATTTCAGTGGTGTCAGAAGTGGGATCAACAGTGCTCCTTTGAGGCTGACGAGGATCGAGGCAAGAGTCAGCACCAGAAATCAGAAGAACAGCTTCAGTCCAATACGTCAGCAACACTAGTTAGTTAAGAGTAATTAAAAGATTAAGTAGGCCTACTATACTCTGTAAAGTAGCATCAGGACAGGTAAAATGGATAGGACCAGTGGTGCAGGCAGCTCTACAGGAGGAGACAGTATGGATATGGCAATGATGGCACAATTCTTTAAGCGTGCGATGGGATTTCAGGGAATCCCTGTGAGTCGCCTGCCTAAGTTCAAGGGCTCACCTCTTGCAGAAGGAGACATGACTTTCGTTGAATGGTTGGAAGAGTTTGAAGGAATCATTGATTCGTAAGACCTGACCAACAAGGAGAAGGCACGTGCTCTAATCAATCACATGGCTGGAACAGCCAAAGAAGAAATATCTTGCTTAGAAGATCACCAGAACAGTTACAGCAAGGTGGCAGATGCCCTTAGGCTGTGTTTTGGAAGTTACGAAACTGTTCAGACTCTGAGCAGCCAGTTCCATAACTGGAGCCAATTGGAGTCTGAAATTCTCTCTGACTTCAGTACGGCACTGAAGAGGATCTACTCAAAAATGGAAATGGCAGCTCTGACCGAGGAAGAGAGTACAGCTTTAAAACAGCTATGGGACAAGTCTCTGAGGGAGCAATTTGTGAGGGGTGCAGTAGAGACTTGGGTCAGGAGAGAGCTGAGGAGGATAGATTTATCCACAGCAGACAAATCCTTTGATGAGATGAGGAAAGAGGCCCTCACTTTATTCCAGGAGAGTGAAGCCGTGCCCAGGAGGACCAAAATCAGACAGGCTGTGATTGAGGACACTGCACCACAGTCACAGCAGGTTCCACCAGATCCTACCACCAAGTGTCTCCTAAAAACACAGAGAGCTCTGGCTGAGGAAGTAAAGCAACTAAAAGAAGAGTTGACGGCTCTCTGTACCAGCATGACCAGTATGATGGGAAGATCCAGAGGAGGTTGGTCAGGTCCCCTCAAGTACTCGAATTTTCAGTGCTACTCCTGTCAAAAGGTGGGACACATAGCCAAGAATTGTCCAGAACGCCAGCAAGGTGATAGACCCCCACAGCAAGGTGAAAGACCCCAACAGCAAACATATCCGGCCGCATCTGCAACCACCAACCAGGGAAAATAATTGACTCTGTTGTTATGGGCAAAATGGCAGCGCAGCAGGAAGTGTCCAAAAAAGGTCTACATATTACCGTTAAAGTTGGGATTGTCAGTATCAATGAGGAGAGTGAACATGCACTTGGGAACATTGTAGCTAAGTTAGTATCATCGAGTCAAACTACAATGGCAGAAATTGGAGGTAAGAAACTTGGATGTGTTCTGGACACGGGTGCAGAGACCCTTATTCCATCGACTACCTGTACCTTTGCAAATGAACTGGAATCGTACATTGGCCCAATACAGAAGTTACCAGTGCCTCTGATGGTTGTTGGTCTTGGGAGAAAAGAAGTTCAAGTCAAAGGATTCATCTCAACCAGGGTTAAGATAGGTGAACGGACAGCACAGGTATTATTCTTTCTGATAATAGATTGTTGCGGTTCAGAAAGAAGAGAGAAATTCCCTATTCTGCTGGGGTGCAATGCCCTGAAGGTCTTTGCAGAGGTTAGTGGTCCCTTTGAAGAGGGTGAGAAGAGCCTTGAGATGGCAGTGAGATGTCTGGGACTCTCCGATGAGGTAAACCATGTGAGAGAGGCTCATGTGGAAGAGGCCGAATGCAAGGAACCCTTAGATGATGATGATGATGATGATGATGATGATGATGATGATGATGATGATGATGATGATGATGATGATGATGATGATGATGATGATACCATTGAGTGGGTACCATTCTGGTTGTTCAAGGAAACTGAGGGGCCAATACCTGGGGATACGGAACCCCTTGAAGAAACAAATCAATCGACTGTCTGGAGATCTGAAAGAGCTAACAAGGGACGACACAACAACCCTGCCCACTGGCCCTGTTCCTCTCTCCGTAATGCTACTATGTGACAAAGTAAAGGCGATAACAGTTGCACCTCCTAAGTTTGTAAATTCTGTTCTTAAAATTTTGCAAATATGCAAACTATGTTCTGTTATCTACTGCTGCAACAGTAGTGCATCTTGTACTGTAAGATTAACATCATCGGAGGCCTTGATGTTAATCGTGGGGAAGACTGTAGTGGTGTGAGAATTGTCCCTCCACCCTCCCACTCTTGTTTACCTGGCATACTTAGTGTAGTAGTAAAGGCATATGAGCACAGTAACCTTTTTTGTTTTTTTGTGTACACTACACTGTGCTGTAGGTGTACAGAGCTGCTCACACATAGAATTCACTGCAGCCACTGGACAATAAACTTGAAGGGGCTTTTCTCCATCCCTTTGTTTGGTGCTGGCAGGATTACTTCCTGTCCAGATGCCAGCTTGGCATGAGTCACCAGCTAATTCATTAGCTTGAATTTGCATTACTGCTTTTGGCAAGGGTGTTCTTGGGCCAAAGGATATAGAGTTCCTGTACAGTAGTTGTGTATAATTCTACTTTCAACTATATACCTTTAAAATTACCTGTTTGCTAGTTTTGTTACTCAGATCTATTGCTAAAAGTCCTTCTTGGCAGCATCTTGTGCACTGGGAACCAATTAGTTAGGGGGCTTAAAGTGTATTCATGCACCAGTGATTAGGCACTTGGAGTCCAGATGTGGACCATGCTTCCTTTGTTGGGAGCACTCCAGCCCAGGGCCTACTAAAGAGAAGATGTGTATGAGACTGTAAGGGGTATTGACAGGTTACTTGATAAGGAGTTAGCTCTCTTGAAGAATGACTGCTGGAACTTGGTGGCATGTACTCTACTGTACATGAAGCTGCTGTACCGGAGTGAGTTGCTTGACCCAGACCCATGAGTTGCCAGTCGTGATATCCATGCTGCTTTACGGTTAATTGGGCTGAGGCCGTTCTTTGTGTGGTGTTCTTACGTGTGTTCGATGTGGCTAATAAACTGGTGGATACTTGGAAATGATGTCACTGTGTAGTCATTTGTCTGACTAGAACCAGCACGCCTCCCCATCCCTATCAGCACGTGATCCATTTCAGTGGTGTCAGAAGTGGGATCAACAGTGCTCCTTTGAGGCCGACGAGGATCGAGGCAAGAGTCAGTGCCAGAAATCAGAAGAACAGCTTCAGTCCAATACGTCAGTAACACTAGTAAGTTAAGAGTAATTAAAAGATTAAGTAGGCCTACTATACTCTGTAAAGTAGCATCAGGACAGGTAAAATGGATAAGACCAGTGGTGCAGGCAGCTCTACAGGAGGAGACAGTATGGATATGGCAATGATGGCACAATTCTTTAAGCGTGCGATGGGATTTCAGGGAATCCCTGTGAGTCGCCTGCCTAAGTTCAAGGGCTAACCTCTTGCAGCAGGAGACATGACTTTCATCAAATGGTTGGAAGAGTTTGAAGGAATCATTGATTCGTACGACCTGACCAACAAGAGAAGGCACAGGCTCTAATCAATCACCTGGCTGGAGCAGTCAAAGAAGAAATATCTTGCTTAGAAGATCACCGGAACAGTTACAGCAAGGTGGTAGATGCCCTTAGGCTGTGCTTTGGAAGTTACGAAACTGTTCAGACTCTGAGCAGCCAGTTCCATAACTGCAGCCAATTGGAGTCTGAAACTCTCTCTGACTTCAGTAGGGCACTGAAGAGGATCTACTCAAAAATGGAAATGGCAGCTCTGACCGAGGCAGAGAGTACAGCTTTAAAACAGCTATGGGACAAGTCTCTGAGGGAGCAATTTGTGAGGGGGGCAGCAGAGACTTGGGTCAGGAGAGAGCTGAGGAGGAGAGATTTATCCGCAGCAGACAAATCCTTTGATGACGTGAGGAAAGAGGCCCTCATCTTATTCCAGGAGAGTGAAGCCGTGCCCAGGAGGACCAAAATCAGACAGGCTGTGATTGAGGACACTGCACCACAGTCACAGCAGGTTCCACCAGATCCTACCACCAAGTGTCTCCTAAAAACACAGAGAGCTCTGGCTGAGGAAGTAAAGCAACTAAAAGAAGAGATGACGGCTCTCCGTACCAGCATGATCAGTATGATGGGAAGATCCAGAGGAGGTTGGTCAGGTCCCCTCAAGTACTCGAATTTTCAGTGCTACTCCTGTCAAAAGGTGGGACACATAGCCAAGAATTGTCCAGAACGCCAGCAAGGTGATAGACCCCCACAGCAAGGTGAAAGACCCCAACAGCAAACATATCCGGCCGCATCTGCAACCACCAACCAGGGAAAATAATTGACTCTGTTGTTATGGGCAAAATGGCAGCGCAGCAGGAAGTGTCCAAAAAAGGTCTACATATTACCGTTAAAGTTGGGATTGTCAGTATCAATGAGGAGAGTGAACATGCACTTGGGAACATTGTAGCTAAGTTAGTATCATCGAGTCAAACTACAATGGCAGAAATTGGAGGTAAGAAACTTGGATGTGTTCTGGACACGGGTGCAGAGACCCTTATTCCATCGACTACCTGTACCTTTGCAAATGAACTGGAATTGTACATTGGCCCAATACAGAAGTTACCAGTGCCTCTGATGGTTGTTGGTCTTGGGAGAAAAGAAGTTCAAGTCAAAGGATTCATCTCAACCAGGGTTAAGATAGGTGAACGGACAGCACAGGTATTATTCTTTCTGATAATAGATTGTTGCGGTTCAGAAAGAAGAGAGAAATTCCCTATTCTGCTGGGGTGCAATGCCCTGAAGGTCTTTGCAGAGGTTAGTGGTCCCTTTGAAGAGGGTGAGAAGAGCCTTGAGATGGCAGTGAGATGTCTGGGACTCTCCGATGAGGTAAACCATGTGAGAGAGGCTCATGTGGAAGAGGCCGAATGCAAGGAACCCTTAGATGATGATGATGATGATGATGATGATGATGATGATGATGATGATGATGATGATGATGATGATGATGATGATGATGATGATGATGATGATACCATTGAGTGGGTACCATTCTGGTTGTTCAAGGAAACTGAGGGGCCAATACCTGGGGATACGGAACCCCTTGAAGAAACAAATCAATCGACTGTCTGGAGATCTGAAAGAGCTAACAAGGGACGACACAACAACCCTGCCCACTGGCCCTGTTCCTCTCTCCGTAATGCTACTATGTGACAAAGTAAAGGCGATAACAGTTGCACCTCCTAAGTTTGTAAATTCTGTTCTTAAAATTTTGCAAATATGCAAACTATGTTCTGTTATCTACTGCTGCAACAGTAGTGCATCTTGTACTGTAAGATTAACATCATCGGAGGCCTTGATGTTAATCGTGGGGAAGACTGTAGTGGTGTGAGAATTATCCCTCCACCCTCCCACTCTTGTTTACCTGGCATACTTAGTGTAGTAGTAAAGGCATATGAGCACAGTAACCTTTTTTGTTTTTTTGTGTACACTACACTGTGCTGTAGGTGTACAGAGCTGCTCACACATAGAATTCACTGCAGCCACTGGACAATAAACTTGAAGGGGCTTTTCTCCATCCCTTTGTTTGGTGCTGGCAGGATTACTTCCTGTCCAGATGCCAGCTTGGCATGAGTCACCAGCTAATTCATTAGCTTGAATTTGCATTACTGCTTTTGGCAAGGGTGTTCTTGGGCCAAAGGATATAGAGTTCCTGTACAGTAGTTGTGTATAATTCTACTTTCAACTATATACCTTTAAAATTACCTGTTTGCTAGTTTTGTTACTCAGATCTATTGCTAAAAGTCCTTCTTGGCAGCATCTTGTGCACTGGGAACCAATTAGTTAGGGGGCTTAAAGTGTATTCATGCACCAGTGATTAGGCACTTGGAGTCCAGACGTGGACCATGCTTCCTTTGTTGGGAGCACTCCAGCCCAGGGCCTACTAGAGAGAAGATGTGTATGAGACTGTAAGGGGTATTGACAGGTTACTTGATAAGGAGTTAGCTCTCTTGAAGAATGACTGCTGGAACTTGGTGGCATGTACTCTACTGTATATGAAGCTGCTGTACCGGAGTGAGTTGCTTGACCCAGACCCATGAGTTGCCAGTCGTGATATCCATGCTGCTTTACTGTTAATTGGGTTGAGGCCGTTCTTTGTGTGGTGTTCTTATGTGTGTTCGATGTGGCTAATAAACTGGTGGATACTTGGAACTGATGTCACTGCGTAGTCATTTGTCTGACTAGAACCAGTGCGGCTCCCCATCCCTATCAGCACGCGATCCATTTCAATACATCAGATGATGATTCAGATGATGAGATCTCACAGTCAGATCAAGAAGCAGAGAATGATGAATTGTTCATGTACCTTCCAACTTATAATGGCTGTTTTGCACACACGTTACAGCTTGTCTTGAAAGATGGGTTGAAAGAAGCTGGATCTCTCCAAAAAATCATAACAAAGACATCAAACATTGTTTCCCATGTAAGATGATCTACAATCTCATCAGAAGTGCTTGAGGATTTCACAAAACTGCAAGCTACTAATGCAACAAGATGGAATTCACAGGTGAAAATGATCAGGTCAGTTCTGAAGATCCCCCAAGAAAAGATGCAAGAAATTGACAGCCCTCAGAAGCTCACTCAATATTAGAGAAACATTCTGGAAGAGCTCCTGGAGATGTTGTCACCATTTGAAGAAGTCACTGACTACACTCAAGGTGAGCAACTTGTCACATCCAGCTATGTGATTCCCTGCATCAGAGGTCTGAGAGCTCATCTGGCCAACATGAAGACTAAATATAACTGCAAGTTAGTTGCCTCACTGAAGAAATCACTGGAGGTGCAACTTAGCATCTACGAAGATTAAGTCCTTGTTCCAGCTTGCTGCATGTTTGGATCCAAGGTTTAAAATGGCATGGTGTTCAAACCAAGATCAGAGGGAAGCTCTACAGCGTGCACTGCGGGATGAAATGGCTGTCACTGCTGTGTCATCAACCCCACCACAGCAATCATCCAAGACTTGCCCTCCAGTGATGGCAAAAAAGCTATTTGGATTCTTGGGGGAACCCTTCTCAGACCAAACCCTAGCTTCGAACTCTGATGACAAACTTGCCAAGTTCTTCACTACAACACACCTGAGGACACTGACCCACTGCAGTATTGGAAGTCAGATACACAGTTTCCAATATTGTCAATGCTTGCACTAAAATTTTTTGCAATACCAGCGACTTCAGCACCAGTTGAAAGAATCTTTAGTGTTGCCGGTAAAATTTTTCGCCCAGATAGATGTCGTCTCAGTGATAGGCTTTCTGAACAGTTGATGTTTATCAAATGTAACAAAAAGTTTTTTAATAGTGTGTCAAAATAGATCACACAGTGTTTGAAATTTCGCTTTCCTTTGATTTAATGTTCTAGGAGTTTTACTAATTTGAGTGTTTTCACTGTTTTGCTATCAACACTGCTATCCTTGATGTGCATACAACTACTGTATGACTACTATACCATACTCATATTACAAAGTATGTAAATTTTGATGTAAGTCTATGGTGTGATAGAGTTAGGGTAAAGGTTTGGTAAATGTTACTTAGTGTATTAATGAGTTAATTTTTAAATCATTTTCAAAATAATATCCATCGTGGTTCCAATTTATTGTATCACTTTCTTCACAGTCATTGCAACTGCCTTTCTCCAGCATATCTTATGCTGTTGGTTTGATGAGTGTAACTTCAAACAGATTATACTGTATGTAGGATGAGTCCCCGTTGTGAGAAGAGGCACAGTGAGACTTCAGTCCTTTTGCATTTAGGGAAACTTCAAGCTTGACTTTGCTGTTAACTTCAATGAATTAATTGGTTGGAGTCTGTTCCAACAAATAAAACGTGCTGAATGCACTTAATGAATTCAATGCTTTTCTTCTAATATTCAAAAGGATATAGAAGACATTTTGATTTTGTGACATATTACCTTTACAGGGTGTATTTCTGTAAATCCAGATGATTTTGTTTGTTGTTCTTTTTTTTTAAAATGTACAGGTTAGTTTTTTTTCTCCATTAATGTCTCTATTGTTTAAAAGCCAGACTGATGGTACAATTGTGCCTGATTGGTATTTGTTTTCACGTATGCATGTTACCATGTTTTTTGTAATATTAGATTCCAGAGTAACAAATGTAACATATGCTACAGTGTAAATTTGTATTACATATCAGAATAAAATACCTTCAAAGTTGTGTGTACATATGTTCTCTTTGTCTATTTTTCCTTGTCTGGTGGTGTATACTTATAGATATACAAGGAAAAATGTAAGAAAACAAAATGTAATCACGATTGCAATCATGATTACATTGCAATATAATTGTAATCGTAATCAATTACTTTCATTTTTAGCTGTAATCGTAACCGTAACTGTAATCGTAAAATCTGAAGTAATTGTAATCGTAATCGATTACATTCAGATGTAATCGCCCCAAGCCTGGACAGTGACCCTGACCTTATGACCTGACCAATTTACCTGTATCTACACACATTTATAAATGGCACCTTTTGTTCAATGATTATGACTTGCACAATCTGTAAACAGTGGTCCCTATTGTTCTGCGTAAACCATCCCTTCTGCTCCATCCTCTGCAAGCGTTGTTTTGACACGCTATTTCAGCAAGGTTGACAACATCGTAAAACTTACATCCCTATATTACTACTGCTATTCTTGAAGAACTGATCGATTTCGTACGATGAACGAGCCATACAGCTTACCCAGTTTACGTGCCCGTCCGGTGGGTTGTACCACCATCCTCTTTAACTCCTCTTTAAAGTCTCTCTAAGGTCTTCGTACTCTAAATACTCATTTACTGGCTCCTATACCCAGCAATAGCCTAACCCCAATAAAGTGACAGCCAAACAGAATTTGCTGTTTTTGAGTTATTATTTGTACCGCTCACTATCACACTGAGAGCAAATTATCGAGTGAACAGGAGGACCTTGTGGTCGGTAATAATTTGAAAAGGAGATCCAGGCCTACTGAGGGTAGGCTCAGGCCTAAAAAGAAAAAGGAAAGACTGGAGAAAAGGCAACAGCCAAGACTAAGGGAAGAACAGAAGACAAGACAGACAGTAGTGCAGAGAAGTTCAGGGCTTGACATAACCGACGGCAAAAAGCCGTCGTGCCCATGATGTTTGCCGCGGCGCCCCCAAAAAATGCTCCCGGTCTACAGCAAAGGTTGCCGACATGCCCGCTTTGATTTGCCGTCGGTGCCCTCCCTTTCATTATGCACATCCCCAGTCATCCCAAGTGCTAAGTTACACTACCTAAAACTCTCAGAATTTATTTAAACCGTCGTTTGCATTGTGGTTTCTCGCTGAAGTTAGACAGTCAGTCATTTCTCAGAAATTTTGGCACAAAACTAACGTCTCCAACCTTGCCGCAAATAAATATCCGCGCTCATCTTTCCTCTCAAAACAATGTTGCTTCTACGATCCTT
Source organism: Stichopus chloronotus (assembly GCA_021234535.1). Taxonomy (NCBI): domain Eukaryota; kingdom Metazoa; phylum Echinodermata; class Holothuroidea; order Aspidochirotida; family Stichopodidae; genus Stichopus; species Stichopus chloronotus. Next base: position 20,301,234 of record CM037829.1, read on the forward strand.
TTACACAGTAAGTCAATGGGAGAATCTCCCACTTCGAAGAATCAAAAACACACACTTAAGGCCCATTGAGGTTGTCGCGAGATCAGACTTATTTTTAGTCGTTTTCAAGTTCCGGTATTTAGTGATGACGCTGGAGGGAATATTTATACGAAATACCCCCAGTAAAAGTAGCATCCCCCAGTGAAAACAAATTATGAACGGGTTGGTACAGGTCTCGTGGAACATACCACGTAAGAAAAGGGGGAAAACGTGAGCAGATCATTTTCTCTTACGAGCGCTGTAATGATATGCTGAAAGTTTCTTTGAGCTGGATACGAACCACGTGAGCAATAAAAAAGTTTTAAAGCACTTCCGAATTCTGTTTTACGATTCACCATGCCCTCAAGCGAAAGAACAAAAAGGAAAAAAGAACTTGAGATGGCTAAAGCCTCGAGGAAGTGTGCACTGATCGACCAAATGTTCAGGTAAAAACTTATTTCCCGTGTGGTTTACGATAAAAATAGCTGAAGAAGTATACTTTAGGGAGGTGTCAGGATGTATAGAGTACTGCCAAAAACAGACAAACCCTAAGGCTATTTGGGCCTAGGGCTATCGTTACTCATTTGAGCCACACGCTGACAACGACAATTCTATCTCCTACAAATTGCATTTGGCCGTGTCTGGACGTGGGTTATAGTAAACTGGAGGGTCAGGGGAAGGGGATGGGTGTGATATCGGATAAATACTGCAGTGCTGATGCAGATGTGGGATTTATTTATTTGTGATGCCCATGCCGATTGCAAGAATATTTTGGGGATTAAATTTTAAGATTTATCAAAAAGCCCATTCATAACTGTCACTTGCGTAAGATACACCCAGGCCTAGTATTACTGGTAATGATACTTACATGATAGGCTAGGAAGATCAATAAAATGGTTGAGACACTTGTCATGAATAAGATGAACAGGTGACATTAAGGAAAATGATGATAAACATTAGATGGTCAATGCCCAAGGGCAAGTAATATGTGGAATGGCAGCTACTCGTACAATGCATCAAATTGGAGACTTATGTGATGGAAGGGCTGGGTGTGTGTTGATTTTAATTTTAACTTATTTTTTTTTTCTTTTTTTTTTAGCAGGGCTGATCATATGGCTGTGGTTGTTTTAACATGTGCAAAAAGTCAGATTGTATGTTCAGAGATCCTTGTGGAAATATGTTTCTTGTTAAGCAAATTATATTGTTATATTTATTATGCATAGCTATTGCTTGAGCTACCATAGCATAATGAAAGTTGAGCGATTTCTCTTAATGCATGCTTCTTGCTACTTTTGTCCAAAATTGTTGACGGAAATTCGCAACATAAAATGGGCAGAACATTGCCAGGACTGTCATTTCAATAAAAAATAATATATGGGATTAACATAATTATGAAATTGAAACATGATGAAGGGGGATTATTACAATAAACAATCATCTTAAAAATGTTCCTATATTTTAGGTTGGTAGTCACACAAAGATGATGTTGCGGACGTTACATTTTCCGTCAACAATTGTATGCTAACTTAACATGTCCTTCAGTGTAAGATAAAAAAGAAACTTGAATGTCTAGTGTGCTTACCCAGAATATTATGTTCAACCAATACATACCACAAACATAAGAGTTTACATTATCCATTGTTTTTCAGGTATATGTGACTTTGAAAAAAAATTGACATTTTCCGTCAACACTTTTGTAACGTCCGCAACATTGTTTTAAGCCAAGTATCTTGAAGCTGCAGTAAGATTTTGTTTAACTTTTTGCATTTAGTGCAAAGACTCCCTACACCCTTAATATTGGACAATATAGTTCTTCCCTACATATTACACTTTAGTGATATAGAGCAAATTAGGAATTCCGTCAACACATGTAACGTCCGCAACAGAGTGTAACGTCTGCAACAGAAAATGTGATTTTTTGTGAAATACATAACAAATAATAAACAGTTGTGTAATGTTATGTGCATGAAATGTATCAACACTGCTTATAGTATCTGTAAAAAGTAAAATGTTAGGTGCTTTTACTTTTGGCACATTGATAACTAGAAAGATGTGTTGCGGACGTTACATCAGTAATTGTTGACGGAAATTTTTGATGTTATATGAGAATGCAATATCATCATTTACTACAGAATTGATTTAATTGTATCTTTTCTTTTAAAGTGGTGTCCTGTTTTTGCTAGAATGCAATTGGAGTCATTCCAAGAATTTGGATATATTTATGTAATGAGTGGACCCTTGTGTTTTGAATTTTTCAAGTGGTTCATAATGAATTGTGGTCACTTTCATGCATGAACAATCTGTATGGCTTTACCACTGTATTAGTATTTTGTACTAGAAATAGTTTTCAAAATGTAGGAAAATCAAACAACTGAATACCTGCATTAGCAAGTTGGGGTAACATGTGTTCCCCATGATTCACAGCACTACCAACTTTTTGTTGCGGACGTTACATAAAACTGTTGACAGATATCTATGACATATTTCATACAAAGTAAAGTTTTGAAACCGGCTAATTTCACTGTTTTCATCCTCTACAGGTATGTTACACTATGCATTGAGAATAAAGATAAAATTGCATGTGGATACTGTACTGAGCTCACTTATGGTTTAATTATACTTGGAACTATCTTGGACTTATAAAATAAGCAAAAAAGAATTGTGTGCTCAATTAGACGTAGGAAAAATAGAGAAAGAAAAGAGTACAATTGGCCTTTTTATCGAATATTTTATAAGAAATTGAGAAATATGTTTGTTTAAAGCAGCAATCCTGTAAATAAAAAATGGTTCGTGAACAGTATATAGGCAGTGATCCTGGAGGACAGGGAAACATGTCAATCCACTACTTTTTTAGCTAGGGGCCATGACACAACATGTTTCTCCCCCCCACTTTTTAGTGGAAGCAAAATCAAAATGCCCCTATATTCCCATCAATAGCGGCAAAGAGGAAAAACTGATGTTTTGGCCAAACATAAAGTCCTGGACAGTTCTGTGAAATGCTTATGCTTTGTATTCATATTATAACAACCATGTTATAACATTATACTTAGGTTCAAAACACCACAATATCATAGCATTTTGAAACTTAGTTCAGGTCTCCCTTATTAAACTACATGCGTATTACATCACTGCATCCTGCATTGCATTTTGGTCTATATGATTACACTTTCTCAGTCACAGAGCTATGTAAACTGCAATGCAATCTGGTGCCAATATGGCAAGCAGAAACAAGTCAGTCAAACAAAGGAAAATAGTTTTGCAATATTTGAGATATTACTTTTTCGTTCACTTCATTGCAGTTTAGCCTCATTCTACCCCAAAAATGCTTTAAGAATAAATGAATGAGGAGGCATAACTCATTGTTATTTTTGTATCATCTCAGCCCATCTGATATATGTAATAGCAAGTAATCATAGATTAAGTTTCCCAATAGTTACAAAATTGCAGACAGGAGATTCATATTTCAAGGCAGGGTGCATGAAGCTTAGAAAGTGCCCCTTCCTGCCATCTTTGGGATTGTAAAGCCAACCATTTATTTGTACACTTCACACCAACAGAAGATGGTGCCCAACTTAGACAGTCCTGCCAGCACACAGGACTACAGTATCTATCATTATACAGCCAATATTTTTTTCATGCTACAGTACTTGTACCTCATCTACTCCACGTCATACAGGGGAGCTTTGCACCCCTCCATGATCAGTGCTTTTGGGCCAAAATGGGATTGCCTGGTAATGTTAAAGTGTGCATTCAATTTATTGCAACGTAGCCCATTTTGCAAATGTGTGTGGAGCAGGGAACCAGGTCATTTCATGTCACCTGGTTGACTTTGTTCTGCCACCCCCTCCTCACATCTGATAAGTGATTGGTGTCCCTGCTTCTGTATACATGATCAGGAGGGGGAACACATACTGTTCTAATGGTCAACTATTTAGTTGTACACATAATTAGTGACTATCTCTCTCCTGTGAAATGTCATTGACTTTAATTACTGTTTGTTTGCCCTGGACTTGTATGCTCCTCTCAAATTATCAATTACTGAAGGTACATACAATTGTTGATTGCTTAATGTGTTACAGTACTGCTACGCTAGTACTCTATCCAAGCAATTCTATACAGTTCATGGTGGATCCAGTTCTACATTTGTAATAGTTACAGTTTGAGAGTTCAAAATGTGTTGGAATGTCAGGTTTAGTGTGCCTATAGCCCGATACCAATAAAACAGTGTGCAGGCAATATTCAGTTGATCTATTTGTTCTGAATGTACAGCAAAAATACTGATGCAACTAAAGTGGTGTACTATCTGCTCCTCATACACTATGTATACTGTGCATACTCTAGATTGCGTTGACTGCATACCACAGTTATTTAAGACTGGTTAGGTTGTATAGTGGACTCTTGTCAGACTTGAATAAAATGGATTGCACATTCTTCGCTGTATGCCCCTCCCCCAAGTTGAACATGAATTTATTGATTTTATCTCATCACAAGTTTTGTATTTTCCTAGTGCAACTTCAATTTTTGATGTGAATTCATTGATGGTAGTCAACTATGATAATAGGGTGGTGGCCTGGACTAATACAGACTGTACTTGAGACAAAAAGTGATGGGCGCAAGATAACCTTCATGAAGCCAGTATAGTAGAAGGCTGTTATAAATTTGTTTGGCCTGAAAAGCCTGATACTAAAGGAGTGGTAATTACTGAAATACTGAGTCCTATTCCTACACTCCCAAGTGCCTAGATAGCTGCCTCACACTCACAGTGTTTTCTTTCCCAGCACAAACTGTTGTTGAAGAGAGTGTGTATGCCTGCCATTAATAGTAACAAACATGTGACCACAAACAAAAACTTCAGTTTTTATAACTTTCATTTGCTGCGCTCACTGCATATTGATCAGTTGAAAAGTGCACTGTGCTACCGTGGCCCTAAATCCTTTGCCTATTCCTAGTAGGGAAATACGTAACGTCTGCAACATTAAGTTTAGTAAAGTACTTCTAACTAATTTGTTCCTCAAATTCAAGTTTACTACCACACAATTGGTCTTTGGGAATTTGACTATGGTGAAATTGAGATGTTTTAAAAGATCTATCATTTTTTTTTATGAAGTTATGGTTCAATCTAAAAGTGTTATCATTACTGTATAATTCAGTTTACCATATTAACAGTCAGTTTATCGCTACAGTATTAGTGTGTATATCCTCACCCAAAACTGAGCTACTGTATAGAATGAGAGTTAGTAACTTAATAATTGTAGACCATCTTTCAAACAACTTCAACAAACTTTGGATTAAACTGATTATGCAACATTATTCTACAAATCTTTGGGGCATACAGTCATGTTGACATTATGTAACGTCCGCAACATAACTCACCATGTTGAATTTAAAGGATGAATTTTGCAACAAAAGCAATTGGTTTCAGGCTGTTTATAATTTTCATTAAAAAAGACTATTTGAGACTGAAATTTGTAAAGTTGTTTGATGTAATCTACACCTTTTTATGTAATTCTTTGTTGTACAGTATCATACATGGTGCTGTTAACGTTTCACATCAAAAAAAGGAACAAAAAGATGTCCTTTCAAGTACTCTGTTACAAGTGAACACCTAATCTGCAGGAAAACTTATACTTTGTGCATATTTAAAATTTTAAAATGGAACATACTTACTGAAACACACAAAGATATAAGGATACCTTTCATTTTAATTCTACGACATGAGTGTTGACAATGTGTAACGTCCGCAACATGTGTAAGGTCTATACTCAAATTAAACAAGGAAGGATGATTTTTGAAATCCTGTTGCATGGTTCATTATTACAGTTGTTTGAGTGCTTACATGAAATATTGGATAGGTGAAACTTCCTTTGAAAATTTTGGAGGAACTTTTGTAAGTCAAAACCCTCCAAATTGTACATTTTTGTCATTCAACTGGCCATGAAAACTACACTTGTTGCTATTGATAACTGTAACTTGGTGTATTTCAACAGTACAGTGAGGTAAATAATCCCTATGTATTGCAGACATATTGCATGAACTACCATCAGCTTAGCAATGTTTCAAATTTCACTGTTTTTTACTCAAAATACACTTTTCTCTCCAATAGTCATGGACATAATGTTCAAACAGAACAAGTTTAAGCTTCAATCCTTTCATTTTTACAAAATGCATTGTGTCTTAAGTCTCTTAACAATAAGAGACAATTCCTACATTGAGGTTTCAATTTTCTCATTTTTTCTTCCAAAATGTGCTATGTTAAAACAACCACAGCCATATGCTAAAGGTTGAAGTAATTCTTAGCTTTACAAAAGAAATCATTGAAGCCTAGAAGTAGAAAAATAGTGTTCTTTTTTATAGGAAAATGTAGGTTGAAATTGAATAAAGGGGAGTGATGGACATCCCATGTGGCATTTTGTTCCCTTTGTAGCAAACTATAATAAAGTGGGCAAGCATATTTAGTTTAATTTTGTTACTCTTAATTTAAATAAAGGGGATAATAAGCATTTTTTCTATTTTTTTAGGCGAGTTTCAAATCCATCATCCCCTATATCTGGTGATGGGTCTTCTGCAGCATCCTCCTCTGCAGGTCAGTCACTCCAAGATCAAGTACCTGAGGCATCACCTTCCAGAGACAAGTCCCCTCAACCTCCAGAACAACAGGAGGCCAGGCAGCATCAGCAGGCTCCCAACATATCTGCCAAACATACCCTTGCGATGCCAAAGAAAAATGTTGTAGAATCCTGGGGTTTCAGTGATTGGCTAGAATATGAACTGATGGATGGTTTGGTATCTAAGGTGTGGTGTAAAGTTTGTAGAAGTTACTATGAAGATAAGCAAGCACCTTCCCCTATGAACACAGGACAAGCTCAAATGTGTGATGTACATGTTGATACTTATGTTAAGGGAACAAACATAGTGAAGAAGTGTAATGCAGATACACACAGCAAGTCCACAAATCATTTACATGCTGTCAACTCCCTGCTTCCAGTGGAAGATTCTACTATAGTGCAGATGCTAACACACTGGGATACCGTCAAACATCAGCAAATGATCAAGCTATTTGACATAGCCTACACAGTGGCCTACTCTGAACAATCCTTTCAAATGTTTAGGACAATAGCTCTTCTTGAGAAACATGGTGTGGAATTACGAGACAATTACCTCCATGATAAAGCATGCCAGATGTTTATTAGTGCCATATCAATGACTTTTCTTGATAATCTGAAAGGCAAAATTCAAATGAAGCCATTCTACTATTCCTTGTTGTTTGATGGCAGCACAGACAACATAGTGTGATTCTGTCCCCAGTAGTCATGGGGCAAGATTTTTTTTTTCACTCCAACAACCTTCACTGTGATAACATCTTTCCAGTTCACGGACAATTAGGCAATAAACATCATCCCTAGCCTTCTCCCCACAGGGGTGAAATGGTGTGAAACTTTATCTTCTAAGCTCTTACTTAATTTCCTTGTTCTACTTCGCTTATCAGTTTGTTGTCTTATTTCTGCACAGAAAGTAAGGAAATTTTTAGAGAGTTTACCATATTTAATTGAAAAGCATGCAGAACACAAAATAGGATGTAGTTCATAAACATCCTAGAAACAGACCTACTTGTGTGTTGATGGAGTAACCAATATCCCAGCTAAGATTCCAGAGGTAATTGACCAAAGTTACTGGGCCAGCCCAAGCGTGTAATTTCTGCCTGAGGCAGTCAATCTCTGTGTAAGTGGTGAAAGAATCCAGACCCGGAAATTCCCATACATAGGTCGGGTTCTCCACACAAAAATTCTGCCCCACCATTACAGGGACCAAAATCACCCTATGAGTCCTTGTCAGAAAAAGAAATCATCAGCATCAAGTATCTTGATGAAGGAGTTCCCACCATCAAGCTCCTTGGGTGAGTTACTTAAAATTGAAACTGGAACTATTAAGTCACTTTTACCTGACAAACTGCATTTCAATCTCAATTATATAACATGTTACACAATTAACATACTTTTGAAATACTTTTTCTCGCAGTATTACTGAACCAGAGAGTGGGAAATCAGAAGATATATTTGAAGCTATTAAAGCAAAGGCTGAAGATATGGACCTTCCTCTTGAAAGATGTTGTATTGCCATGGCTGTAGATGGTGCATCTGTGAATTCTGGATCACAGAGTGGGGTGATGGTACGAATGCAGAGAGAGTTACCATGGATGTCGAAATTTCACTGTGTTGCTCACAAACTTGAGCTGGCATTAAATGATGCATTCAAAGGATCGTACTACACTCAGGTAATCTCAGAAGCATAAATTTGTGGACATTTTAGAAATTCATTTATAGCCATGGCTCAGAGTCGGTATTGTGTCTCAGTGTTCTACATCTACAGGTATTTTTAATTGCCTTGGATGGTGTTAATATTAATACTTAAGGCACTAACATCAGTAAAAATTAGGAATGCCAGTTGATATTGATATGAAGAGTTACCTACATATCAAAAAAAATATACTGCCATTTTTACAATAGCTGTTTTAGTTTCTCAGCTGGACATTTAATGATGACGGATTGCACTAAACATTTAAACCCTTTCCCTTTTCACCCAGATTGATGATCTCATGATGAATTTTTATTACATGTACCATCGGTCTGCAAAGAAATGGAATGAACTTAAAGCTGTAGCTGAAATGCTTAGTGAGGAAATACTTAAGCCAGTCAGAGCCCAAGGCACTCGCTGGATTGACCATAGGAGAAAAGCCCTAAGAACACTTGATAGAGACTACGTCTCTCAGGTGACTCATTTCCACGATGTTGCCTCTGGGATGAGGACAGATATCCCCACAGGTGATGTAGCTAAGGTGAAGGGTTACCTTAGGAAGATGACTTCACATGAATTTGTTCATCATCTGGCATTCTACCAGGATTTAGTGGAAGACTTGGCAGAACTGTCCATATCTCTACAGGCTGACAACTTGGCACTATCTGCTGTACGTGCAAATGTTGAGGCAACAACTGTCGAGTTACGCACAAAACTAACCAAACCTGGCCCAAGACTTGGGAAAGTTTTGGCAGAAGTCACCAAGGAAAGTAACTGGAAGTTCCAGGGACATCACCTAACAACAACCCCACAGACCCTTGAAAAATTCAACAAGACTTCTACAGAGGTTCTAGCAAACATCATGACTTGCATCGATTCACACTTCCAAAACTTCACCCAGGACAAAGTACTTTTGGCAGCAGACATACTGGACCCTGCCAACATGCCATTGGACCCAGCTTCCCTACAAAACTATGGCAATGATCAGATTCAGGAGTTGGCTGACCATTTCCATGACATTTTGATAAAAAATGGATGCAATCTGCAAGTCATTCAAAGGGAATGGACGAAACTGGGCTTGGACTTATCTAGGAGCCAGAGAGTATCCCACGGAGCTGGGGGTGAATCTTTCAATTCTATGTGGGAGCGTATAATAAAACGAAAGTCCTTGCACTTTGCAAACCTGATGCACCTCATTAACATCTTGTTGGTTTGCCCTGTGGCTACTGCACAAGTAGAGCGGTCATTCTCATACTTGAAGAGGTTGCTTGGAGACTGGCGCCTATCTCTGAAAAGAGAAACCCTGGAAGATCTACGGATTTGTACAGAGGGGCCTGAACCATTTGCGTACAATTCTGAACCAGCAGTAAACAGGTGGTGGGCCACAACTGCAAGAAGATCCAAGCCATCTGTATCATGTTGCTCTTCAAAGTAGTGCAACTTCCCCAAACTGAATATACAATATGCTCAAACTGTAAGTAAAATAGTGCTTGGAACTGTTATGAATTTAACATAAACTGTAAATAAATGTTAAAAGTTAGACTTTGATTCCAGAAAATCATTAATTTGTTGCGATATAGTTGCATTACTGTTCACATAATGCAATATTCTTGGTACACTCTTTCCTACAGTAGTCAACAAAAGATGTATCACACTTAATAATGCACACATGTCAAAATGCCGTTGTGCCCTTCCCTCATGTTCATTTTTGCCGTTGTGCCCTTCATATTTGCCGTTGTGCCCCTCATTTTCATAATGTACCAATGGCACTTTTGCCGTGCCCTTTTTGAAGCTTATGTCAAGCCCTGGAAGTTGAATGCCACTGTAGCAGCATTAGAAATGCAGAAGATGCAATTTCAGAATATTCTCTGCTGCTCTGATTGTAGAGACTTGAATGCTTAGAACAGCAATTTGAAGAGGAAGCTGAAGGAGTTGGAAGAAACCAATGAGAGACTAGAGAGGGAGGTCATGGACCTCAAATTGCAGGAACCTGACATAGTGGAGATGCCTGCTGTAGTAGATTATTACTGTACTGCAATCAGTCCAAACGACTGAACCACAGAGACTATGTGACTCTAATGTTATTCATCTTAATCACTTCTTGTATATGGATGTTTCCATAAATATGGAGGCCATACCACAATTCACACTACATTGACTTTTGCCAAAGGATTTCAACAGTGAAAAATGCATTTTTTTTTTTGGTTCAGTTTATATCATTAAATGCATGTTCTTAAAATGTGTACCAAAGTGGTTTCAAATAAATGTTGAAGGATCTCATGTTCTTGAGTGATTTTCATTTTGTTTCTCTGTGTTTTACTTGGAAATTGTGACATAAATACCCCTCGAAAGGGAGTTTGGAGCCATATAGCACTGCCCTACATGTTTATCCATTCAGCACATTAATCTATGAGGTGGTATTTGTCACAGAAACTGGTTTTCTAGCAGTTCATACCATATTCTCAATGTGAATGGACCACGTAAAGTACCGCACAACATCGTAACACATCGTTTCTCACACTGTTACGACAGAAATGCCTTCCTTCTTATTATACTGGTACTAAAACAGCACTCACTGCCTTTGGGGCTTGTTGTTTTGTTGGAAAATGTACTTCAGAACAAGATCCTATCAATTTGTTCTGTTGTAATAGCGGGAAAATTGAAACTGGCGAATCAGAATGAAAGAAGTTCTTGCTTTCCTTTTTTTGTGTTCTTGTTATGACGTGGCATTTAGGATACCGCACGTAACTTTGCAGAGGGGAAATTCCTGCCGGTTGTGCGTCAATTTGCAAGCCCACAAAGTACCATACGTAACCGACATCAAAGCGTGCCCTTTTCACACAGAGAGTTGTAGGCTGAACCTAAAATTCGGGCCGTTTCTTTTCATTAGAATGTTGCTAATGTTACGACGTTGTTAGCCAAAACAACATTGTAAGTGCCGTAATTTTCTCTGTTTTCATAGATTTGTGGTACAACATTATTTGAAGACATTTCAGGTAGGTGTAAAATTATGTTTTTAAGACCGTAACTGCAAGTAATATCTATGCATGCTCATTTAATGTGTTGGCTAGGCCTATACCTAGCCTAGTATAGAAACGATCCTGTTTCGTTTCTCTTGTCATGATGTGACCAAGAAAATATTTGTGAGCATGGCAACATTAAGTGGCTATTACATTTTATCTGCGGTTTATTTAACAGTATTTCTAGAGAAAATTGGAGACATTTCTTATCAGCATTTGTTGAGAAATAGATCAAATTGCACGGAAATACACGTGTAATTTTCTGCTGAGTCATCATATATTCTGCTCTGTCAGAGCGAGACAACATCAGCAATCTGTTAATGCTTTATATTTCACAGAAAGGTACATGTTCCTCTTTCTGAAAAAGATGAAAAGAATAGTATTGGACAAGTTTGAAAATTTGGCACTCATGTCACATATTGGCCTCCACATTTATGGAAACACCCATATTCATTATCTCTCCCCGTAATGACAGCGGCACTGAACTTGACCTGACCAATTAACCTGTATCTACACACATTTATAAATGGCCCCTTTTGTTCAATGATCACGACTTGCACAACCTGTAAACTGTGGTCCCTATTGTTTCGTAAACCATACCTTCTGCTCTAGCCTCTGCAAGAGTTGTTTTGACATGCTATCTAAGCATGGTTGAGACAACATCGTAAAACTTACATTCCGATATTATTACTCCCATTCCTGAAGAACTGATCAATTTTGTACTATGAACGCGCCATAAAGCATACCCTGTTTACATGTCCGTCCAGTGGGTTGTACCAACATCCTCTTTAACTCCTCTTTAATGTCACTCTAAAGTCTTCATACTCTAAATACTCATTTACTGGCTCCCATACCCTGTAATGGCATAACTCCAATAAATTAAGTGACAGCCAAACAGAATTTGCTGTTTTTGAGTTACTACTTGTACGGCTCGCCATCACACTGAGAGCTAATTATCAAGTAAACAGGAGGCCCTTGTGGTCAGTAATAATTTGAAAAGGAGATCCCAGAATAGGCTCAGGCCAAAAAAGGTAAGACTGGGGAAAACGCAACAGCCAAGACTAAGGGAAGAACAGAAGACAAGACAGACAGTGGTGCAGAGAATTTGAATGCTACTGTAGCAGCATTAGAAATGCAGAAGATGCAATTTCAGAGTATTCTCTGCTGCACTAATTGTAAAGACTTGAATTCTTAGAACAGCAATTTGAAGAGGAAGCTGAAGGAGTTGGAAGAAACCAATGAGAGACTAGAGAGGGAGGTTATGGACCTCAAATTGCAGGAACCTGACATAGTGGAGGTGCCTGCTGTAGTAGATTATTACTGTACTGCAATCAGTCCAAACGACTGAACCACAGAGACTACGTGACTCTAATGTTATTCATCTTACTCAATCACTTCTTGTATCTCTCACTTGCTTTACACTCATCACATTTCAATAGACTGCATATCATCCAGCAAGCTCAAGTGTCATTGTGTTTCCATTGTGGTTCTGCTGTAACGGATAAACCACATAAACTGGGCATTATTCAGAAAGTTGGACGAACTTCATGGGGACAACGAAAATCGGACTCAGTATACATATTGAACCGCTGACGCATTACTTCATCGCAAATGCTATTAAGGACGAATCGAAGAAACGGTCCATTTTGTTGAGTATTATTGGAGCCGAATCCTACAAATTGATCAGGTGCCTCATTTCACCGGAGAGTCCAGAAGATAAGACGTTTGAGAAGCTGGTGGAATCATGGGTAAGCATCAAAACCCCACCGCAACAGAAATTGTGCTACGGTGTAAGTTCAGTAGCTGCTTTTGTCAAGACAGTGAATCTGTGACTTCCTTTGTAGCCGAATTACACTCATTAGCTGAATTCTGCAACTTTGGAGATACGTTTACATACAATGCTTTTTGTGGGATCAACAACCATAGAATCCAACATTCCCTATTAAACCAGTCTAAGCTAACTTTTGACACAGTGTTAGATATTGCACTAGGACAAGAGCTAGCCCCGAAGAACTCAAATGACTTGAAGCAAGCATATAGGCATCATGTTAGCGACATGACGTCACCTGGGTTAGTTCAGCAACTTCCAAGGGGAAAGGACAAAGCCCCCCGAAAAGCAAGTCCACCGCAAACGGCAAGTTAAAACCTTGTTATAGGTGTGGGCAGAGTAATCACACATCAAATGTTTGCTTCTTTGAAGACAAACAGTGTAACAATTGCGGAAAAAAGGGACACATTAGTAAAGTACGTCGGTCACAATCGGACACGGTGAACAAAGAAGTTGGACAATCCTCAGTTCGAGGAAAAGATGACGCAAGTCATGGATACAACCTGTTTCACATCAGTTCTCTAAACAAAGGACTGACAATGGTTTTATCTCAAGGTTAATGACACTCCAGTGATGATGGAATTTGATACAGGAGCAACCTTTTCTTTTATGTCCGAGACTACTTTCCAAGAATTGTGGCCAAACAAAGACTTGGCAGAGACCGATGTGTCAATGACCACATACAAGGGTGAACCAGTAACTGTGACTGGAGTCTCAGACGTCCTTGTAGAGTATGACAAACAATCATTTACTTTACTGCTATAAACGGTCTAGGGGAATGAGTCCTTACTGGCTTCGACACATTCGGCTAGATTGGTCTGCTATCAACAAAATTTCACCAGGATTAACAAAAGATCTTGCTGACCACAGTGATGTATTTGCTAGGGAATTAGAAACATTCACGGGTGATAAAGTTCAAATAAGTATTAACCCTAGCGTGACCCCAAAGTTTTGTAAGTCTCGCACAGTGCCATATGCAATGAAAAGGAAGGTAGAAAAGGAATTGGAGTGACTTCGAAGCGAGTCCTTGAGCCCGTGGACTACGCTGAGTGGGCAGCACCTATTGCCCCAGTTTTTAAAAGTGACGAATCGGTGAGGATCTGTGGCAACTATAAAATGACAGTCAATCAAGCTTCGCGAGTGGATCGGCGTCCAATTCCACGAATTGAGGACCTGTTTTCAACGTTGACTGGTGGAACTCACTTCACTAAATTAGATATGAGCCAGGCGTACTGACAATTCCTACCTCATCAGGACTCCAAAAAGTTGGTAGTCATTAACATCACATGGGTCTTCCACTATAATCGTCTACCATTTGGAATTGCTTCAGTCCTTGGAATTTTCCGGGGGCTGAAGCTCATCATATTGAATAGACGTGCATATCACCAAGCAACCTCAAGTGTCATTGTGTTTTCATTCTGATTCATTGTGATATTTAACATAGACCAATCAGCAGCAGTTCAGCTATCAACTTTATTTCCCCAAAGTTATGCCTACGTAGCATGTTAGAGCATAATAAACATCATTATATGTATCCCCAAATGGCAACTCGTAGTCATGATCCATTTCAAGGTCATAAAATGTCAAAATGTCAAGTTGAATAAAACGAAGGGCGGCTGCCAGACAAACCAATTTATCTTTTTGTTTTTATCTTGTCTGTTTTTCTTTCTGTGAAATGAAAAAAACCCATTGTGTCTCATAAAATTTAATATAAACAACTGTTTAGCTTTAGTTCTTTACAATACTAAACTGGGCATATCAGTTGTCCTGTTTATAAAGTCACCCTAGATGTCTAGAGGCCAAAGTATGTATTAAACATGTTCAAAAGTCTCTAACGTAGACAAAAAAGAGGGGACATTAATTTGATTGTGTTTCCCATACGTAGTTACAAATGCAGTTTGCCTTGTGATTTTTCTCTACTTATAGATACCCTGTAATACTGTCCTCTCTATGACACTGACACCTTGACATGTTTATGCCAGTAAATTGACAATTGCACCAAGCCTAAACACAGGTGAGTTTTCAAAGACTTCTAGAGAGCATAAGTAGGCACTGTCCCTTTGTTTCCATTTCCTGTTTGTCAATAGAGGTACATCTTATTGCAGTGACATTCAACTTACAATTAAGGTATAACCTACTGCTCATTAAGGGGTTAGCAGACCTGTGCAGTGAACCATACTACATGTAGAGCCAGCAGTCAATGAGCGACATAAACACGAACTGTTTATACTGTAGGTTTGAATGGAAGACACCTCAGAAAATATTTTAGTGCACAGTACTGGATATTACACAATATGCATTAAGGAGGACTGCCTACTGATGTTATTTGGGAACACTTTATTAGAGCTGAAGTAGACAAATGTGTATATGCAAAATACAAGAATTGTGGGATTCAGATGGGTGGAAAAGCTGGCAGGATGAAAGTGGATGTGTGGATGTTGCATCACTTAGAGCTGATTGTGTTGACATTGAAGGTACAACTGACCTGCTAAATCCTAGACAAGAAGACACAGCAAGTGGATCTACAAAAGCATACCCACCACCAGGGCCAGCAGTCAAGAGGAAACTGACTCAATCAGACTTATCTAATGTGCTGGTAAAAACATCCTAAATAAAGCAGAATATACTTGATGAAAAGGTTGCTCAATTTTTCAAAGCGTGCAACATTCCCTTTTCCTGCGTGGAACACCCTACATTTGTAGATCTTATTACATCTCTTCGGCCGGGGTATCAACCTCCATCGAGAAAGACTATTTGACTTCACTACCCAACTTCCAGAAGAAGACATGCAACAGAAACTGGACAGAAAAGAGGCTACATTAGTTGAGGATGGAAGGAGTAATATCCATAATGATCCTGTAACAGCAACATGCCTACTTGTGGAAGGGAAGTCCTATTTTGTAGAAGCCCATGACACAGGTGCAATGCCAAAAAATGCAATGAATTGTAAAGATCAATGCAGTCAAGATCAATGATCGAAAGATCAATTTCTCGTGAGTGGAGAAATGCCACACCACCCTTCTCCTGTTAAGCTGTGTGCGATACCAAAATAAAGCAAGATTTACAGTAAGCTTTTGAAAATGCAGTCACCTTGGTGACAGCAGAGATACAAGAGAGGGAAGATTTAGTAAACCCAAGCATACGTAACCAAACCCAGTCCCACTAGCACTTTGGCTTTCCAGGATTACTGCTGACACAATGGACATTGTCAGTAAGCTTTTTGAAAATGCAGTCACCTTGGTGACAGCAATGACAGAAGAGAGGGAAAATTAAGCAAACCTCAGGAGAGCAAGCATATGTGGCCAAACACAAACCTATCAGCAACTTGCCTTTCCAGGATTATTGCTGACGCAATGGACATTGTCACTGCCGAACCGATGTCGACAGCACCCCCAGAACCAAGACCATTGCCGACGGACAACAGAGGGATGCTGACAGCTACTGCAAAGAGTCTGTCATTAATCCTGATGGAGAATAGTCACGATAGAATCCAACTTGCCAGAAAACTGCTTGAGATTTTCTTTTCTATGCCAGAGAGACTCAGTTGCGATACATCAGGGACATGTGGAAAGGCAAAGCAGAAAGGCAAAGTGGAAAGTCTAGCTTATTTCTGCTAGTCTGCTAGACAGCCGCAGACTAGCAGAAATAAGAGGGTAAATTTTTTTGATTACTTCTGTGTCTTCACCACACACAGAATCAGGTGAATTGAAGAGATTGAAGACGGTGATGGACGTAGCGGATCGGCAACTCCACCAATCGAAGAAGGAAGGGAGCAGTGGATGCACGATCATTAACGACATTTATTGACCACAACTTGTTGCATCTACCTGTGACCAGGGAGGGAGGAGTTGAGTTAGGGAGGGTAGGGCAGGCGGTACATTGGCTGTTTTGTGCCTGTTCTTAATATTTGTCAATGGAAATAAATATTGTAATTTTCTTTCCATTTAGTGTACATGCATTTATGTGGAAGAGGAGGGACTGTTTTGTGCCTGTTTTTCATACTTGAAAACGCTTACAGATGAAAGTCGTAACATTCTTTTCAATTAGTGTTTGTATCTACATCGGGGGGGGGGACAATTGACCGTTTTGTGTCCATTCTTAATATTTCACAACTCTTAATAGCTATCGTAATATTTTTTACATTTTGTGTATGCATTTATTTGGGGGGGATGAACTGTTTGTTTTGTGCCAGTTTTTAATATTTGACAACTCTTATACATATCTTAACATTCTTTATATTTGGTGTATGTATTTAAAAGGGGGAGAGGATATTGACTGTTTGTTTTGTAGTCATTTTTAGTGTCTGACAACTTCTAATATTTGCACTTGAGACATCTGTTCATCAACAATGACACCCCAATCTAATAAGACCATTACTCTGCCAACCACGGATACCACATTATACCCAGATGATACATGGGGATGAAACAATCCGACACAAAGCTCGGAAATGACCACCCAAGAACATGACAGGTAATTCTAGCTTGTGAAAAATTCAACTAGGCACGGGTCAACTATCCTGGTAATATAAGTTCACCTATAGTGGTTCGACTTGCATGCCCCTATGCTATTTGCAATCACTGGCTCCTTTTGTTAGGTATGCAGCGAATCACGAGGACGGCAACGTCACATATCCCCTCTATGCATGAATAAAGACAGTCGAGAACACTACCATGATTAGAGCGTCAGCTGAAGTTGAATTTCAAGTCAACAGGATTACATATTGAATCCAGCTGCAAACTTGCAAAAATCAGTGAAAATCAATAAAATGCAACAGTAAAATATAGTCTTATGATCGTTTTCGTCATTTGCATATGGCAAAGGTCTATGACTTATTCTTATATACCAGTCCGTCTTGATTCGAAAGAGATTAGCCAGTCGTTTCAATTTTTGAGACAGTGGTTTTGAGCTGATTTTCGGCAAAGAACCTCGCATCAAAGCGTTTTGCTACGCAATCCTTTTCAAAGATTACAAGCAGGTGTGAATAAAGATTACTTGGATGTCCCTAGAAGTAAGATACATCACACAAAAGTAAAACAGCACTAGGCTAAGCTGTTCTCATCCCTTTATGAATTGAAAGTAATCATGTCGGAGAAAATCTAACAGGATTAGCATAACTTAACTGTCCCGTTGTATTTCCTTCTCTAGCACCTCCCTGATCTGATACTCTGGAATGCCTACAAAGGAACGATTCATTTTAGCACAACCATATCGGTAATCCAACTGGGTAATAGATTGTTTCCAAGATGGATTGGATGCTCTGATCCAAGCCTGGTAAAGATGAAGCATATATCTTTTGCGAGGTCAAAGATGTTTCCAGAGACTTAGAGCTGGAATACCAACATCTGTAAATCTGATTGGACAGCCATGTTCCTAGTTGTGTAGAAACAAACCTGCCTGCAATTGACACATTCAGTCCTCCACAGCCCTCACAATCCATGGACTCTCTGATATTCCATTTGAAATGTCCTTGAAAGGTTGCATGACAGCATCATCAGACTTCATCCGCTGAAAAAGCAAGAGAATGTTAAATGTTGCATTGTTTAGTACCAAACATGTACACGAACAGAGACATCCCATTTAAAACTTGCCATGGTTGTTTCAAAGGTGTGACTTTCTACCTGAAAACAATTCTTTTCGAATACTTCTTTCTTGCAATCTATTTGGTGCTGATTTCAAGAGCAAAGGCATTTTGGTTTATCCAGTACTAGTTATGTTTCAACCAGTGCCCAAGCACATGAAATAATCCACTTTTCATCATTAGGTACAATTTATCTAGATAAACATACACTTCCTAGCTGATTACTGTAACTTCACGAGCCCACCCTCTCGCCGCCACCCCCCACCCAAAAAAAAATCCTGGTTTCATAAACCTTACTGATCATGCAAACATTGACCACAAGACAGCTAAAACTACAAACTTACATCACAGCAATCCTCTGTAACAGAGCACTCGCCTGCTGAGGACCGAAACGGACTGTAGCTGCAAATTTGTTTACGGTCTCTCACAACAGATACACATCCCGACTGGATGGTTTGCCATCATTCTATGCGTAGTACAGGGATAGTTTTAACAGCTCCATCCCTGTGATGATGAATTAAAAGTATATCGTGAAGGATGAAGATGTCCAAATAAAACAATCACACGCAAATGACGGGCAATAACAATTTCATGATGTCTCATATTGCGTTTCTTTGATGGATTGTTCCATTAATTTTAATCTTAGTTTCAATAAATTTGTAGTTCCAGTGTACTGTTACATGATGTAATGATCTTTTTACCTAAAAAAAAACTATAATGACATTCTTTGCAAAGGGCATTTCTTTCAAAGTAAGACATCCCTGGAGGGAAGGATACCATCACACAAGATACAGTGCTTAAATGTTATACTTGCTGATTCAATCAAAATGCCATCCATTTTACTGTACTATTAAGTGACAAGGATTAGTAATACAGTACTATTTCAATACCACCTTTGAAAGTCTTCTGCGATGTCCATTTCATGGACTGTTGAGCACAACATAAAGTACCTGTTTCATATTCCACAGCAATGTGACAATATTTATCAATACTATGTAACCTTGATCTTCACAATAACCCATTACATGATCTCCGAGTTCAAAATTTGTAAAATGCTGTTGCAGTTTCCATCCCTGTTACATTGAGTTAGTTCAAAGATTGTGACAATTTGCAATATCCTGTTAAAAGCTTGTTTTGAACTTACTACTGTACATGTAAGATTAAAGCACACAGGTGTTGTACAATGCCTGTGGAATGTTGAAAAAGTTCATAAATTCCTGACAACTTTAGTATTAAAGTTATACCAAATCATTATATAATGCAAACTAACATTAGTATGAAAATCCTGGATCTCGTGGTGACTGGAGGTGGGTTTGTAACCAATTGCTTGGTCCCTGCAGTGCAACCTCTTCTTAAGTGATGAGTCTGTACACTGTAGACAGAAAGACAGATGATTTACAAACAAGTTTCTGATGACTCAACTTTTTCTATTTACCGGTAACACGTGCTCTAATGTTGCAGACTACAGCTGAATGAAAATTATTCACCAAAGTTTCTTGCTAGTGGAATAATTGCTACTGTTGGTGTGCAGCTAGGCTATATTCTAACCACAGGATATATCAGTGTACACAAAGTTCTACATTACATTTTCTTTCTTTCTACTTGAGAATACTGTAGTTACAGTAGATGATAGAAAACTGAAATGACAGTATTATAGACTAATATGAATAAATGCACTTAATGGAAAAGCCAAATTCTAAGTGTTATCTTGAAGTTTTCTAGTCACTTCATCATACCTGAAATGTTTGCCAGCCCCACCCCTGCCTTACATATTGGTACTGACCAAAGGTCAGAAAATTTAAACTGAATTTTTACATTAAACTGTTATATGTTATACCTGAGTCATGGTGATACTTGCATCATTCAGATTTTAGCAAGAACTTTTAGGACTGTGTGGTTCTCTTTGGTTCTAGTAAAAAATGATTAAAGCAACACACAAAGAGGTTAAGACATGGAAACATGTTAGTATTTATTGACCAGAATATTTACAACACTAGCCTGTTATCTTCAAGATACAGAACTGGTTGCAACAATATTTCTAATGGTAAGTGGTGGATAACAGTTCAACACCAATTATGCCTTCTTCAACGTTAGTTCTCTCAGCAGAGCAATCTAAAAAAATATGTTTGACAACTTGATGTCTTGAACATACTGTGATAACGTTTAAAGGTTCTGTGACATACTTCCAGAAAAGCGCTCCCTTCATGCAAACGTTACAAAGTAAAACCCTGAGTGAAAAGCCATTGGAATTTTGTTTATATCTATTACCATTTTTGAGATATGACTTTTCAAAGTTTGAAGAAAATGCAAAACAGATGAAGTGAAGTGTTGCACAGTGTCAGTTTTTCTTTTGTTAACCCTATACATTTGCCTCTTAATTACTTAATTACTGAGTTTCACATTGGTAAGTGATACCGATATTTTTGAAGGAGGAAATACATGCTTCCAAAATAAAACCCTCTGGGCATATAAAATTCTCAAATGACCTTGAAATAAAGGTTACATGAACAAAGGATTAACATTAGACATATCCTGAGAGTCCCTCTCCTGATGTCACAAATTTGCATATTTAGCAGATGTTTATTCATGACACAGCAGTGAGACACTAATTTGCCTGTAAATTTGTAAATTTTTGACAGATTTCGACGCAATTTATGGCTATTTTCAACATTTTGAATGCCTTATGCACCTAATACCTCAAAATGTTATTTTCATGTCACACAACCAACATCAGCAGGCTAGTACCCACATTACAATGAAATGTGTCCTGACCAGTGGTGTAGCCAGACATTTTCATGTGGGTGGGAAGGGGGAAGGGGAGCAAAGGGTTGAAGTGGGGAGAAGCAGTAATGACACTGTCTAAGCGGAGCGCCACCATCGGTTGGCGCATAATGTACAGGGAAAATTTTGGGATAAAAATGCCTCTCAGATTGCAGGAAATGGTACTTCCCAGTCTCTCTGGCTTTGTAACAGATAATATTTTTTTTTACACACCAGTTCAGAAATTTACATTTCCACTACAAATGGTGTAGAGGGGATGATAAGAGAATTCTATAGGTTTATAATTCACTGATGAATATCAACATGTAATCATTATTTGTGCTGCATGCCAAAGAGGGGCCGGCTAGCGTTTTAGTGTAGGCTGGTCGTAAACATTCACCACTACATCACTGCGTTGCACGTCACTTGTGTTTATTACACAATTTGACAGTCAGTCTTTGGCGGCATTGTACCATGGCCTACTATACCTTTACACTGTGTATGATCTAACTTGTTTAATTCATCGTTAACGTGCCAACAAAGCCCATGTATTTATTTGCTCATAATTTCATGGTTCATTGCTTTTCAGTTATAAAAAGTTTTCACTCTGCTGCATGGAAGTACTGCCTTGGAGGTAAAACTTCCAAGCCATATGGTTGATGCCAAGGACTTTCGGATAAGCAGGCTTTTGCATTGTACATTCGCGAAGTTTTCAAAACTTCTGTCACATGAAGATTTCAAAACTTCTCTATTGTCGGTAACCTTTTTATACGCAAATGCTAAAAATGTGTACCTTCAAAGACAGTTTGGGAAGTTCTTGTCTTGTACAACTTTTGGCCTACATTTTTTTACCTGAGTTGAATTTTTTGGGGGGGAGGGGGGCAAGACATTTGATAGGGGGGCTCCAGATGTGACAGATGGCAAAGGCTATAGCAGGTAATATACATGTACATGGTGGCAACTTATTTTATGTTTGAATGATAGAATGTGACTCAGCATATAATAAAATTGACCATCACATTTTAAATGACATTGACATGCAGTAACAAGAGAGAACAAAAAAGGTCCTGCAGACCTTTCAGCTTTTCCATACGGTGGATCTTCAAGACACTGTTGCTGCTCCACCATACATAGATAGCTTGATGCTGTCAGCCTCCATTTGTACCTGGGTTAAGTATGTCACTGTCTACGTACTTTCTGTTGGGTAGAACTTCTAGTAAAATCTCCATGGTTCCAATATAGAAATTTGACCTAGAGTCTCCTTTGAAATGGAAATTGTCGATCAGGATAACATACTGGCTGTTAAGATAAAACAAACTCAGTGCACTCATGCTATTCCAGAAAGCATATCTGTATGGGCTTAAGCCCACAAAAGTGCACACCTGAGTTTCAAAGGAAATTGTCATGTATATCATTCAGACTAAGTTTTGCTCTTAACCTGAAGTATGTTGTTACGAATCTGCAGCATGTATCCTTGTGAATCATAAAACTACTGATACTGCTGTCCTTTCTCATACAGGCCATAAGCTGGTCTGGAATGGATTCGGAGTGTTAGCCATGGAAGATACAGCGTCTGTAATTGTCAGCTTCAGATGAAATTCCGTCAGTGATGTGTTTAGTGATTCCTTCCCAATTTCATTGCTTGCTTGAAGTTAGGTAGCGCATACATTCAGCACAATCTCTGCAGATAGGAAAAGGGATAATGGTCACTACATGATAAATATCAGGTGGACACATATCTATTCAGTAATTGTCACATCCATGACCACATCTATAAGTTCAAGTAATTACCGGTATGAGGTGAGCAGAAGTTACAAATTGCCAAGTGAAATGGAGGACAAGAAACAGCTTTATGAAATATTAAGCTGTAACTGTGGCCAAATTTGCATGCCTAAGGTGAAGTCAGGACTAGAGTAGTTATGATGAATTCAAAATAAAAACACCAATTTCAGAAAACATCAAACTTGTCAGGCCTGTATCTAGAGTGCATGGTTAATTTTTTTCTCAGTTTTTAATCATTCATCAAATTCCCCTTTGGTGCATTTTTCTACTTATGGGTGACACCATGCTGCTACTGCTAGTATTAGTAAGGCATTTAGGCTAGGCCTAAGCTAACGCCTAGTTACACAAAACATAGTAACTCCTCACCATTGATGTGCAATGTAATGGTCTTAGGCTAGGTCATACAACAAACACGAGGCAACCCTAGAGTTCCCATGCTGCTGACTGTAGAACTAGGCCTAGGCTGTAGTAACTTATACACGAAGAATTTAGGACTGAAATTTAAACGGTTACCTAACAAATTTTCCCTCGAATAATAAGCGCGTGCTTCTCCTGCCTTTGCTTAACTTTTCTTGTTGACAAGAACTTTTGAAATGCTTCAAAGAGAACATTTGCACAGTTATTTAGCCTAGACTGTAACGAAAAAGATTCGAATCTGACGCCACTTAATTGACCCACCAGCACTGAGATAGTTCCCGAACTTTGATCCCGGACTAGGACCAAGGAACAGTTCATTCATACTAGTGTTGGAAGCAAAACAAGAAGGACCTAATTCTAATACGCCGTCCAGTAAATCATTCAATGTTTGTGACTCAAATTGAAATAAATTACCAAAAAAATCTTAGATACCTCGACTAAACATATTTTATTTTTATCGCAACAAGGTACACGTTTCTTACGATTATATCCCTATTTACGGTATGGTTGTACTATTATTTGTATCGATAAATCTTAGCGATAAATTCAGCATGGCGCCAACATAACAGTGACCCACCAATGGCACCCATGTGAGCACTTGTACTTGCCACTGCACTAACGTAATAGCAACGTACTACTGTACTAACTCGTTGAGGTCTGCCGTATTTACGTACCTGTACAGGCTGTATAGGTAGCGAAGAAGATCATCCCTACACTGTAACGATTGATGTCCAGTGTCCTCGAGGCCTCCATGCCGTATGTCGCGGTACTAGTGCAATCGCAAACAATAGCACGTAGATAGAGGCCCTAACCGTTACCTTACTGGAACAGGCCTCATTTTACCCCCTGGAAAGTGGTCATCCTACTCCAGACCATATCAACGATGGCTGATGTAGCGTCAGTAACCGATCTCCTCGCCAAAGCAACCGTCGAGCAACCGTTAGCTGAAGTGTCATTTGCAGGAAAAGGACTGAAACTCAACTCTGCTGAAGATGGTATGACTAACTTAGTCTAAAGTAGCTACGGCCTAGGCTAACCTACACTATACTAACGTTAGGCCCAGACAAAGGCCTATCAATTATTACGTTATTAATATTAGTTATGCCAGCTATAGCCAATGTTAATGGCATGCAACTTTCCGGTTCTATTTTTTGATAAGTGAATCCAACTTAAGTTATTCCTAATGTCATGCCTAGGCTGTACTTAACTATTGATGGTACATCTGCAGAATACCCTGCCTCAAATACAAGTTACCACCAAGACTCTGGAGGCACGGTCGCGATCATCTGGATAAACGACTTCAGAGGACTGAGACGACGATTCCACTCCACTTTGGAGTCCCAGTGAGATGTATTACGTCTTTCACTATGACGTCACAATGATCATTTGTTTTCATCACTGCAACCACGACTTTGCTCCAGATTGTTGTCATAGTAGGCTACCAAGACTTTCCCAATCATTTGTTTTCATCACCGCGACCACAACTCCACTTCAGATTTTAGTCCCAGTGGAATATCTCCTAACTACTATGTACAAGATAATGTAGCTGGATAAACGACAACTGGGGACTGCGACCGCGACTCCATCTCAGATTGAAGTCCCAGAGAGATGTATTGCGTTATTCACCTTGATGTCCGGCACATATGTTTGTGTTCAGCACTGCGACCACAACCAAGATTCCACTCCAGGTTGGATTCTCAGTAGGCCACCAAGACTGTCCCAATCGTTTGTTTACTGATTTACTGGAGCCTACCGGCGTCAAATGTTGATGGGGTCGTGAGAACTGGGGCAGACAGCCATCTCTGATTTATGTAGAGCCCCCTTCTCTTCTGGAAAATAGGATCGATGATGTTTTTAAATCCGTTGACTGTTGTGGCAGTGACAGCCTCCCTTGGCAGATTGTTCCATTCAGTAATAACACGCTGACTGAAAGAATACTTCCTAAAGTCTAGTCAACAGTGGTGCTTCTGGAATTTAAGCTGATGAGCTGATAAGCTGATGAGTTTTACTCACATACGACAATTTAAAAAAAGTAGCCTGATCAACATTTTCCAGACCCTTAACGATTTTCAAAACTTCAATCAAGTCGGCTCTTAGTCTACGCATTTCAGGAGAAAATCAACCCAGTTCTTTCAAGCCTTTCTTCATATCTGAGAGTAGACAAATCTGGAGTAGATTTTGTAGCACGACATTGTACCTTTTCAATGTATCGATATCTTTCTGTATAAGGGTGCCATACCTGACAACAGTATTCCAGATGTGGTCTAACAAAGAGATTTATACAATTTCAGTATATTACTACTTCTTTTACAATCATAGGTTCTATTGATAATACCAAGGACCTTGTTGGCAGAGCTCACAGCCTTAGCACACTGTCTGCTAGGGCTCAATGAATTATCAATAATAACACCTAAATCCTTCTCATACTCAGTGGTTTCACCTTGAACACCACCAATAAATTAACTGGCTTGAGCATTTGAATGACCGAGGTGAAGACACTTGCACTTCTGTGTATTAAATAGCACTTGCAATCGCAAGACCATTTATACAGTGTATCCAAGTCCTGTTGCAACTCGGTCACTTTACCCATGGAAAGAACATCAGAAAAGACCTTAGTATCTTCTGCAAACTTCAGTACTGAATTATTCAAATTGGCATCCAGATCATAAAAAATGACCATTTAATACAACTCTTTGCCACCTATTATGCAGCCAGTTTTCAATCCAGTCAGCCTCTACTGAACCAATACGATGAGCTTTGACCTTTAAAATAAGCCGCTTGTGAGGAACTTTGTCGAAGGCTTTACTGAAATCTAAATAGACAACATCTACAGGATGACCTTCATCACAGGATGACCTTCGTATTTAAATCACCACGACTGCCACTCCACGTCAGACTTAAATCCAAGTGGAACCCAAAACCTTAAGGAAGATGATATTTAAGCACGGTCACCACAATCACAACTTCACTCCAGATTGGAGTCCCAGTGGATTGCAAACGCTTTCTCCAACTTAACACCTGTATGTAGACTCGTTCCCAAATACCTTTCCTTGAAACAGGAATTGCATCATTAAGAATGACGTCATTGTCAAAAACCTATCAAAGGAACCACGATTTCACTCCAGACTAGAGTGTCAGTGAACTGTGAAAATATTCTCAAAATCCCCTTTTGATGTGTGTCGGAATCATTCTCAAAATGAGGTTTAAGCTGAAAAGTTTAACTTTTATAATAAGCCGTTAGGACTGTGGCCGCGACTCCACCCAAATTTGCCCAGAAAAGTGGCCGGGGTATTCAGCAGTTACTCCCTATTGATAGTAAAATTGTTCAAGAACATTCAAAAATGAAAAATAATACCCCAAAGGCTCCAATCAACTCATAGGCATGGACTGATAGAATGTTCATGAGTTATGACATTACTAAAAGCAGAGAGCTCTCCCTTGGACTGGTGGGGACACATCCTTCCCCCTGTATTCATCAAATCATTTTGACCCCCAAAAATAAATTTTGAAACCGCATTTTAGTTACATTTATTTAATGGGGTGGGTAGAACAGCATAAACCAGGGGGTTGCTCAGTCCCTCCAATTACAAAAGTGAGTCGCTTAAGTTATGTTTACTTCCCCCAATATTTGACAAGTGCTCCAAAAAAAAATGAAAGAGGATGCCTAATTCATATTGAGACATAAATTTACCAATTTCAGGGTTGGGTAAATGTGTTTCCCACCAACTGGGGAAGTAAGTTAATTTTCTTCTATGCTCTGTGCCAATGAATTGTGGCGCTCTTCTTACATAGACCTAAGTGTCACTCATTGCCCCTCCCCCCCCCACCCATATTTTTTCATTCCACTGCACGTTGGGTGTAAAGTAAATTAGTAATGAAAAGCAAGGATGCTCAAAAAATTATGGCCCACTTAGGACATTGAAATTAAAGGCGATGTATTCCCTAAGTGCATCAATTACCGTATACTGCACAGTATGTCCTGTGATAGACAAACTTTGCAATATGTGCCCTCATTATACCCTGATCTTCTATTCTTAGTCAAGATGTTTTTAAATATCGTTCACTTTAGCATTTCCACCAGCAATGATTTCAACGTACCGTAGCCATCATGCTGCTACTCGAACAGTGCCTTGTTTGTGAACTGTTTACATGTGAGCTGCATACCCAACCAAGTGAAACACATCCAAGGATGTGTTCATTACAACATTGTGTACCTTTGTCAAAAATGGGGCATAAAGAATGTGCAAAGTGCTTGACCTTTATTGATATCACACAGTTTCCATGTATGGAGTGCTCACCCAGTCACAGAGAAGTGCTTGTTGACTGTTCACCCTGATTTGTTCTTCTCCCCAAAGAAAACATGAAGAAACACGATTATTGAGGGTGTGAATAAGATGATCAAACCTGATTATTTTACATTTCTGTGGGGAATCTAAGTAAATAAAGAGAAATTTAAGATAGTTGGTAACAAATGTACAAGACCCTGTCATTAGCAATCAGAGATTTCAGTTTTAGCCCTGTGAAAAAGAAGTATGGTGCATCTGGTGCTACATTTTAGGGTAAGGCAGTATTCTGGTACTCAAGTTGGTACAGATTTTGGGGAAACGGGTACATTTCCAGGGTCTTGTCAAGACTATATTGCTCTTCCTGCCACTGGTAACAACACAGCTCATTCAAATAAGCCAGAAAATTTGTAATTTCATTTGAAAAATCTAAAAGTGATATCACATTTCTTAATTTGTAGCTGCTGTGGTGGTAAATGCTATCAGAGAGAGCCCAGAGGTACATATATTGTCTTTGAATGGTAACACTGTTGGAGTAGAAGCCGCTGAAGCCATTGCAAAAGTTTTGGAGCAGAAGTCTGAATTACAGGTAGGTATACCCCTGTATGCCATCTATCATATCTACTTGGCAACAACACTGAAGAATCTCTTACAATAACTCCATGACCGACAGTTTGCATGCGTGCATTCATGGTTCAACTTTGAGAATCTTCTGTGTATGTTAAACCTATGTATGATATTAGTTCCATGCTATGTTCACACGTAGTGGCCTGTGTTCGTGCTGAGGAATTGAACCTGATAGGAAAGTCCCACTCCTATCTGCTTTCCATTTGATAATTGATATACAGTATAACATTGTACTCTTTCACTTATAAATAACCTGTTAACTATGATCTTATCTGTGTGTATGAAATGAATAAAATGGGATGTATTCAACATGAACATTAAACAAAATCTATTTTGAGAAAAATCCATCGTAATTCCTGTATGAATGTTATCATGATCCTTGCTCATCGCATGGGCGTATGAGCCGGTGAGGGATTTGTTGATTCCAAATTGATATCCTTGCCAAAGTTACAAGTGTGTTCAGGGGATTTGTTTCAAGACCCACTTATCGTAGGTGCAATTGGAAGGCCACATACTGTATTTTTGTTCAAACATGGCTGCAGAGTGTCCTCTTCTGAAGTAACAAACTAAGATAAAATTGAATATTTGTACTTATACTTTCCTGGAAATGAAGAGAAGGGAACTTTACAGGTTTGCTTCTTCTGGAAAGGGGAGGTGGACCAATCCCCTTCCTTAGCCCCTGTTTCAGAATCCCTGCTTTTGTTGACTTTCCTTCCAGATATTTGGTTTTCTTTCAAGTTGTCTCCTGCAGGCAAACATTAACTGTTCTGGACAATGGATTCCCCCCCCCCCCTTTTTTTTTTTTTTGGTCAAAATGATGAGAATCTTATTTTCAGTTTTCTTGTTTTGTGTTCCAGAGGTTAAGATGGTTCGATATGTTCACCGGCAGGCTTCGCTCGGAGATCCCTCCAGCTTTGGTAAGTACAGAACATCAGAAGAGTGTGTTATTTCTTGACAAGTTCAGCTTAAAATCATAAGCTTAAGATCTCAAGTAAATCGTAGGACAATATTCCAAACTGTGATTTTCTTGTTCATTCTTGTGCAATACTTTTATGCAATGTGTACACAGTACTACTACAAGTAACTTTTACAATTTCATCGTAGTATTGGATCATATCATAAGGTGATCACTCCCTGAGGTTCATGCCTCCAGTAGTATCAAGTGGGGTCGCCAAACTCTTTCAGTGATATCTTCAACACATTAAAAGCAGTTGACACTGCTGAGTACAGTAATAATGTCAGATAATTTTCGTGTCAATATATTCAGACAGTCAGACACCAGAAATAAATTGAACCTTCAAATCTACTGCATTGTATTTCTTAAAATGTCAGCATGTCATTATCATTTGCAGTCTTCTTGGGCTGGCACTGAACTTCCTGTGTGGCCTCAATATGAGATTTGTGAGTTGTGAGTCATTGTGGTCATGGACTGTATTACCAATGTCCTCTCCACTTTTGTGATCTTGTTTGCAAAGTACTATAGAATATTTAGGCCTGATTTTTAACAGAAACTCTAAGTTGTCCTTCAGATAACATGCTCTCCATATTTGATTGTCAGACATACATTTTGGTTATCCAAACAGAATGAAAAGACATTGCAAGCCAAAAAAGACAAATCTAATATTTTTTTTGCAATGAAAGAACTAATCAGTATTTTGTTTCCAACATAAATAACATTATTCTTCTCTTGTTAAGGAGCTAATACCAAACAGAAAATGATATTCTATTCTATTTCTAATGTTGCAATAGTCATACAGTGAAGGAAGGACGATAACAACAAACTTTTTCATTCTGATGGAACTTTTCTACATCAGAAAGTTGCTTTTCTATGAGACCACCAGGAGTGGATTTAGTTATTGGAAGGCATTTTCACTTGTCTTGGACAATTGGATGACTCTTAAATGTCTGCTCAGATATTATTTCTATTGTGTAGAATTCCTAGAATACATGTGTTTTTTTTTTAATTTCATTTTGTTATGCTTTTTTTTGATGAATTATACTTTATATATATTTATATATTTTAGAGGTTTATCTGTGTTGACCAGTAGCAGCGATATTTCCCTCTCCTCTTCATTATTTCTATGTTCTTTGTTTTTGTTCCTTGCAGAGAGGACTGGGAGCAGCGATTATCAAATCAGGCGCCCATCTCGTGGAAATTGACCTCAGCGATAATGCTTTCGGACCTGATGGTGTCAAAGCTGTTAAGGATCTATTGGAGAGTCCAGCGTGCTACTCACTTAAAGAATTGAGGTTCAACAACCAAGGACTTGGAATCGGTGGCAAGGTACAAATTCATTGGATTTATAGACTTTGTGTTATGGAACCCAGTAATTTAAATGTGGATTTGTTTATGAAATAAGCCCTCAAAATTCAGTCCATTTTTATGGCAATAGTAAAGATGGTTGCTTCAGTGTAACCCTGAATTGTTGACCCATTATACTAAATCTTGAGTGGGTTGCTGAAGACTGCCATGCAAGTTTCATCTTAGATAAGATAAAGTCAACTTTGATAAACCCACGTGGTTAAATTGAATGCTAGTTTAAAAACATAAGACAGACAACGTTGCTCAAGTACAATAAACAAGTAAGAAACAAGAAGTGCATATACACAAATAAAAGAAACAAAACAATAAAGTGTGAAAAAAAGGTTGAAATAAGACAAATGAGTTAAAGGGGTAAAAGAGGTCCAGGAACATGGCAAATTTCACCAGCATTTAAAATTTGTGTTGTAGAGCATAATTCATTGTGGGATAAATGAGGATGCTGAGGGTGTTCGTTGGTGCTAGCCTACAGCAGTCTCAACTTGCAAGGTCAGTCTAAGACAAGAATGAAGATAACATCATGAGCACATGCAGGTCTATTCGAAAAGAAACAACAACTTTAACATGGATTATTGTTTTGACATTTGCTTTTTTTTTTTTTTTTTCAATTGGCTATTTTTTGGTACTTGGTTATAATTTCCTAACATTCTTTTGTCCTCAGCAGGTTCCCTTAAGCTCTTGTTTGTTTACCATCAGGAGACTATTTTGCAAGTGATTACTAAAGTGTCTCATTTCTTTGATGTTTCAAAAGTTATTTGTCTTTCATTTCCTTACAGATTCTGGCTGAGTCATTGATTAAGTGCCACCAAGATGGTAGTAAGGCAGGAACACCACTTGCCCTGAAGGTCTTCATAGCTGGAAGAAACAGATTAGAAAACCCAGGAGCAATAGCCCTCTCAAAAGCTTTCAAGGTAAAAAGTTGATTGCTTTGAAACCCCCAAGGTCAGTTCCTCTGAACCCTTCAAGATTCAAAAAGAGCCAAAAGGCTCATGGATGATAGTTTTTTTTTTTATGATAGCAATTTGATCAATAATGATTAAGTTTAAAACCAAAGATAGAAATAGATCTGGAGGTGTGTGAACCTTGAAAACACATATTTTGTTTGACCATAGCAATGGAAGTAGTGTAAAGGAGAAGAAACATCATGCAGCCAATACTCACACCACAAATTCATCTCTCGGTGCAACAATTTTGAGTGACGGCGTGGCGGCATGTCACAATTGCTGTAATGTAGTAGATATACGTCTACATGTTTGAAATTTTCAGAATCGAAAGCAAAGTACATTTCAAATCAAATTCGATTTCAAAACTGAATGCACACTTTGGAGTAAGGACATGGCGTCTCTGTTCTAATGCCATACAATGGAATTTGCCCCCACATTTTCTTGGCTTCATTTGATTATTGTACAGCATTGCATCATGTCGGTATATTTTTCCTTTCTTCCATCGCTGTGGATTCCGTCCAGTGTCACACAGAGCCCATGTGGTGAAGTAGTGAACTGTTCCAATGGTACTGGTTCTTGTTATCAGATTTCAGAAAAAGTAAGACGTTGCAAAATACTAGTTGAAGAATTAAGGCAACGCCAGTCTTAGGTGTTTGCACTTGGTAGCTGTTACCTGACCAATGATGTCAGGACCCATTTCTGCCACCAAGATCCAAAGTCACACTAACGTACATTTTACATGTGACAAAAGAACTGAACAACATTGCTTTTTTCCTCCTAAGAACTCCCTCATTGTCATGCCCCTGTAAAGTAAGATACACTGTGTTAACTTCATGGGCAAAGTGAAATAATTTATCACGACTTTACACCAAACTCGCAGCAAAACCAAATATGCAGTTCAGATATCTGACCGACTATGAACCGCAGTTACCCTGGTTTGAATTTTGGAATGGGTGCCATCACTACGACTTGTATCTTGCATTTAATAACAATACCTTACTGTTCTTAGTAAAAAAAAGTCTTCACTGCTTTTTGGTCTTGATGAAATCGTAACCTTGGTAATCACGCTTTGGTGTATGTAGGTATGGGTGTTTGTTTACCTTGTAAACATGATATCTCAAGAAGGGAAGCTTGGAAAAATCTCATGTTTGGTATGTGAGTGTACCATATTGAGTACAAGAATCCTATTATTTTTGTCGAGGTCAAAAGTCATTTAGGGTCAACATTTGTCAAATTGTGAAAACATTGTTAATGCAGTATCTCAAGAAGTAAAGCTTGGCAAAATCTCATATTTGGCATGTAGAAGTACCACAATAAGTAGAAGATCCCTAGCGATTTTGGTGGAGGTTGAAGGTAGTTTGAGGTCAACAGGGGTCAAATTGTGAAAACATGGTAAACACAATATCTAAAGAAGGGAAGCTTTGACAGATTCCATATTGTGTGTATCCCATAGAGTACAAGAACCCTGTTGTTTGTAGAGGACATCAAACATCATTTGAGGTCAACAGGGTCAAAATCTGAACAATGTATAAACAGTGTATCTCACGAAGGGGAGCTTGGACAAATGTCATATGGTATATAGGTGTACCATATTGAGTACAAGTTCTGTATTGGTTTTGGTGGAGGTCAATGTCAACAGGGTCAAATTGTGAAATAATTGTAAACATGATATCTCATGGGAAGCTTGAACATATCTCATATTTAGTAGGTAAGTGAACCACATCAATTAGAAGGACCCTATTGATTTTAGTGGAGGTCAAAGGTCATTTGGCTCAAAAGGGTCACATGAAGTTCTCCTAAACATTGTATCTCAAGAAGGGAAGCTTTGACAGATGTCATATTCAATATCTCATTGAGTACAATTATCCTTTGGATTTTTAGTGGAGGTGAAAGGTTATTCAAGGTAAACATGGGTCATATTGTGAAACCTTGTTGACATGATCTCAAGAAACTATGTGCAGATCTCATATTTCATGTAAAGCATAGCTTGTGACACTTCCTAATGCTATAATGTCAGATTCAGAAAAAAAAAATGCTCATAATTCGATCATTGAAACCACAATGCATTTGTGCATTCTGGTAATGGAAGTATTGGCCTTGTGGTTTATCAAAATCTTTTTTACTTTTCCATTCTCTCAATCTTGGTCCTTTAGACAATTGGAACCTTAGAAGAAATACAAATGCCCCAAAATGGAATAAACCCTGAGGGGATAGAAGCCATGGCTGAAGCTGTTGTCAGTTGTCCTAATTTAAGGGTGAGTTATTTTGATGCAAGAAGGAAAGGTCATGAATAAGTTGTTTACTGAAAGCCATTTTTGATTCCTTGCCGAAGGCAGAGGAATCTATGCGATGGTGATGTCGTGTGTGTGTGTGTGTGTGTGTATGTATGTATGTGCGTGCGTGACGCCTGCTTGTAAACACGATATCTCAAGAAGCGTAACTCTGAGTGATCTCATACTTGGCATGTAGATTGCCTATATTGAGTAGATGATCCCTATTGTTTTTGGTGGAGGTCAAAGGTCATTTGGGGTCAACAGGGGTCAAATTGTGAAAACCTTGTAAACATGATATCTCAAGAAAGGAAGCTTGTAGAAATCTCATGTTTAGTATGTAGTTGCACCATGTTGAGTAAAGGAACCCTATCGTTTTCAGTGGAGGTCAAAGGTCATTTGGGGTCAACAGGGGTCAAATTGTGAAAACCATGTAAACACGATATCTCAAGAAGAGAAGCTTGAGCAGATGTCATATGAAGTGGGTAGGTGTATCTTATTGAGTACAAGGGTTACCAGAGGTCAAAAGGTAAATACCGTGAAAATTGCTTGTAAACACGATATCTCCAGAACGGTAAATGTGAGAGATCTCATAGTTAGCGTATGGATTGCCCATATCGAGTAGATGATCCTTATTTTTTTTTGGCAGAGGTGAAAGGTCATTTGGGGTCATGGGAGGTCAAAATGTGAAAAACTTGAATCTACAATATTTAAAGAACGGTCCTTCTAGTGAATTTTATACTTGTAATGTAGAATCTTCTTGTTGATTTGAGAACTTCTTTTAGGACATACCAACATAGTCTCTTCGATAACCATAAAGAAAAGATGAAGACAACATTAAATTTGGTATCAAAGATTATTATTTGGCAAACCTGCCACTATCCTCATAAGGACATGTGAGCATGCATGAATTGTAAATTGGAATTGATTTAATATACCACGGGTTATTAGCTTTATAAAAAGAACTAAATTACTGATCATTTGGATCAAATACCCTTGAGTGTGCATGAACTGTGATTGCTTAATTGAATGAATCAAATTGTAACTGACCCCCCTCTGTTCAAATTGGTCACTGTTATCTGACATAATTTATCACAGTTGACTGCCAGTAGAAACCACAATGTCCAGAATAAATCATACAGTCTGTTGAGCCAGGTGCTCAATGGACTTAACCATTTACTGTATAACCAGTGTCTCTGTTTAGCCCTTAAAGGGAAATAGGGCGTTTGTTTTACAGAAAACAACCATATTTTTAAAACCATTATTTGTGGACATAGCATGATAGATTATTCAAAATAACGAATTACAGTAGCCTTATTTTCAAGGAATAAGATTCTCACAGATCAGAAATTTAGCTATTTGTTGCTCAACAATAATTTGTTCACCCAAACTTTTTAAAATTCAAATGATGCATCCGTTACTCATCACATGCATAATGTTTTGAGGAGATGAAGCTTTGACAGATATTTATTGATGAGACTGAATGGTTTAACAATGGTTAAGTCGAATTTCTTTGTATGCCATGTTGGTGTATTCTAAACGCCCTATTTCACTTTACAGTAGTTCAGGTAAGCTTTCAACAAATGACTACTGTGTATCAAACCAGGGAAACTTGTACTGTGTGTTGTGTCTTTAAGTAGACTAAAGGCAAAATTGCAAGTCATGCTAGATTCTTGTTTAATAGGAATATCAGTTTTTGCTAATTTTCAAGGACCTCATAGCCATTGGGAAGGGCATCATGCCAAAAAAATCAAATATGAAAAAGCTGCCACCAATAGCTGTAACTCAACAAAATAAAGTGCTATAATTTTGATTAAATACACATGTTTACCTTTTTATCAAGTTATTAGACACGACAAAATATAATTTGTCCCCCTGCAGCATCATATCCGTTTGGGAGTTTTCTCATGTTTGTGTAGGTCAAAGGTTATTTGGGGTGACAAAAGGTCAAAACCTTGTATGCGTGATATTTTAAGGGTGATAAATAAGAGGGATCTTATACTTAGCTTGTGAATTGTTCATGTTTAGCATGTTGATGGCCATATAGGGTAGGTGATCCCTATGTGTTTTAAGTGGAGGTGAAAGGTCATTTTGGGTCACGAGATTTCAAAAGGTTTTGACCTTACTAAGATGGTATCTCAAGTAGGATAACTGTGTGGTATCTCATGCTTGTCATGTGGGCGATTCATGTTTGTTACAATATATATCATGAGGCAAGGAATCACTAAGCCTTTTGGCTTTCTAGTCTTTTGATTAGTCAAGGCTGATGTTTTTGAAAGGGAGAGAAATAGTGAGATCCAAATCAGAAGATTTCACTCTATTTCAAGGACTGTATTGCTATATGGAGTCAGGAATAGTCACACTTCACTTTGTATTGTGACATTTCATCAAAATTGGCTTGATAACAAGTAAAAAGTGGTTGTGAATAGAACGTGATGAACATTTTTGTCCTGTTTAACATAATATGAGAAAAGAACAATTACAACTGAACCTAAAGCATTGATAATCCTTTATAGTCCACCTGGTATTGTTTCAAAACATTTTTAACCTCAATGGGAGTTTGTTAATGTAAGTTGACGTCTTCATACCTTTTTGTAACTGTCATCAATGTATGTGTTTATGTTTTTTATTCAAACCCCTTTTTTCTCAGATATTCAACATGAATGACAACACATTCACAGCTACAGGTGCAATAGCTATGTCAAAGGTGAGAATGTTAGCAGACAGCTGTCTGGTTTCATTGAAGATTTTTTTATTTCTCTGATGCAATTCTA
Source organism: Stichopus chloronotus (assembly GCA_021234535.1). Taxonomy (NCBI): domain Eukaryota; kingdom Metazoa; phylum Echinodermata; class Holothuroidea; order Aspidochirotida; family Stichopodidae; genus Stichopus; species Stichopus chloronotus. The sequence continues at coordinate 20,338,150 of CM037829.1, forward strand.
ATTTTCTGGACCTGTGATAAAAACAATGTTGCCAATGCTTACATGGCAAGTGTCTTTGGTTTTTGTGAGATAAACATTCATTATTTTAAAATACTTTGACAACAGGTATACTACTGGGTAAAATGGTAGTAATGTGCCGAAGTGTTTGTTCAGATTAAAATAGTTACACACTTAAATATTCTTCAACCAATAAGTACTTATGGGTTTTGTAGCAGGGAGTCACTGCAGATTACTTGTTTAAAGCTAAAAATGTCTGTTTGAGTAGAAATGTAGTCACTTTTACTTAATAGTCACTTTAATTTCCCCAGGCACTTAAAAAAGCAAACAATTTAGAGGTCTTAAACTTTGGCGACTGCCTCATCCGATCAGAAGGTGCTATCGCCCTTGCAGACACGATCGCAACTGCCCTGCCAAATATAAGGGTAAGTAGAACAACAGAAAAAAAATTCTGGTGTCATTAATTGTATTCATTGCAATTGTACAATGTATGCCTCAAGATTTAATTTGAATGTTTTTCCAGCCAGAGAGATTGTATTTAAAAGCCTTTGACCGGCAACCCCCAACCGGACTATTCCATCTACGCCAGCCTGAAAATTCACCCTCAGACAAACCTGTGGACAATTCCCACCGGAACAATTCCAAGCCTGCAGGATTCCCACTTGGACAATCCCCCTCCCTTCCTTAATAATTCCTTCTGGGAAAGGTTAACGAGGAAGGAAAGTGTGCTTAAAGAGTGTTTGTGGAGGGTCATTGGCTCAATTAAAGTGTACCTAAAGTCTAGAATTGCAAGGAAACAAGTTTTATAGGTTGGAAAATAAATCCTTTTCATTCAACTCCCATTTTCATACTTGTTGCATGAGATATAAAACGTTGAAAGATACGTGATTTGAAACATTCAACTTTGCAATTATTTGCAATGTCCTGGTACAATTCACGTTACCTGCTTTAGTTTCCGTTTGAAATTAAAATGTTTATGAAATGCTTACTGCTTTTTTGCATAGCATATTGTGTGGTAAGGGCTTGTAAAGTCAAATCACCCCATAACAGTAAGATAATTATCACATTTTGTGACAAGTTGTGGTGAGTGGCTTTCAAAAAGACAAAGAAAAGCAAAAGTAACCTGAGTAGCACGAGAAGACATCACAATTTTACACAAAGTACTATTTTAAATTGGGTGAACATTCTTCAACATTTTACGTCTCATCTCAGGAATGGCCTATGGAGATGGGAGTTAGACCATTTGAATAATTGCTTAAGCTTTGTGTTGTACATTTTCAAATTTTGTCTCCTTCAGTACACTTTAAGTTGAAACTGTAAGTACTTCCAACTTGGTAACTTATCATTTGCCTGATGGACTTGTTTTGATTTTGCAGGAAATAAACTTTAGCTTTGGTGAGATTGGAAAAGATGCTGGTGTCAAGCTAGCAGAAAGCATGGAGAAGAAAAATAAATTGGAAAAGTTAGAATTGAATGGTAAGAAAAGATTTTCTCTCAAAAGACTATGGTGCATGCTCTCTTTGAATAGAACACTTTCAAGAGGGGCAGGAGTGTTTGCAAAAAAAAGTGAGATTCATATTATAGTTTGTAAAAAGTTGTGTTATGCAATCCACATAAAAAATATTTTTGATGATTAGTTTACAAGTTTTGTCTTTCTGTTGCCTTGCTAACATGTTTATTAGAATCAGGCAATTGCTGGATTAACTGTCTGTGCATTCAGTTATTTGACCATTTGTTGGCAACGTAGCTCGCTAGAAGCTGAATGTTCAACAAGTGCATCCAAAAAGTGGAATTACAGCAAAATAGACAAAAAAAAGTGCATTGCATTTCAATTTAATGTGTTAATCTTCGATGAGATTAACTTTAAAACTTTTCATGAACAGGATGGCGGAGTCTGAAAACCACACACTTGCGTTATTAATGTGTACAATTGCATATACTCTGTGAAGGTAAACGAATGGATTGAAAGTTTTGGAGGAAACCAACATTGGCACCACAACTTTCTTCTGGTTCACTTTTGGCTGTGATTTGAAGCCACTGTTGTGATGAGTTACCTTTTGAACACACAGTTGTCCTTTGCTAACAGAGAGTATCGTTTGTGTTTTGTGACTCAGGGAATTCATTTGGCGAAGATGGCGTGGATTTGATAACCGGAACTCTGGAAGCGATCAGTAAAATTGATGTTCTTGGTTCATTCAGGTAAACTAATGCAGATTATCGAGGCATGGCTGAGTGTATGTTCCACACTTGAAAGGGTTGCGATAATTTTTTTCCTGTCACTGTCACAGAGATATTGCTACAACACGAAAGTTCACATGTATTGCATGTACCAGACATGAAACATCAGATCTTTTGTACGTAATTATGTCATACTTGCACTAAATCCACCAACTTCATGTACCATGTGTTGAAATTCTTGAGACCATTTTTATTTGACAATGTAATTGTTTCATCAGGACATCAATTAATGTAACTTTTGTTTTTGAGATATTATGTAATAGGTGTGTGTAATAATAGGTGTGCAATAGATATCACGAGCATCGTTTTCCTGAAGCAATGCATGTGCTGAATCAATCATGTAACAATCTGGTAATTGTACCACCTTTGTTGTCATGTCACTATGTTACTTTAGATATTTGGTGTAGCAATGTATTAGTTGCTTATATCATTTCATGTTACAGCTCTATGCTTTTTACCAGAGATGTTAAGGTAACAATCAGCCATTAGTAACCTTATAAAATTAAGCTATCAGTTGAACAATGTTGCCAAATTTTTTTCTCATAACCTGGTAACCGTCATACCTAACATTTCCTTCCATCCATTTGCAGTGACGATGACGGATCAGAGGATGAAGATGGAGATGATAATGATGAAGATGGAGAGGAGAAGCCAGGATTAGAGGTCAGAGGTCAAGCCATCACACCTTCCCCAAGGAAAGATGACCAAGATGATGTAGAAAACATTGTAAGTATTAAACAGATATATCACATGGAAATATGTATTTAACCCTTTTTGTTTTCTATTCCTTTTGTTCTTGATATCTGCAGTGCTTGGTGACATAATAGCAGATCACACTCTTTATCAATTACTTTCATTATAAACATCAGAGCGTATTGGTGGTACAACTTCAGACAGCTATAGTGACGTAACAGGGTCATGTTCTTAGAATTGTTCAAGCTAGGATTCCCTACAAACCATACTTACCAGATTAGACGTTGCTGTTACTGATAGTCAGGCTACCAAAGAAGAAAATAATACTCTATATAGGAAAAATATCATTAATGACATTTAACTCAACTCAGAATATCAACTTCAATGAATGATGTGTAGCTGTAATGTAACCATGGTGAAAGCAAACTTTAGAGATTGCTCACATTTTTTTTACTTTTTTCAGCTTGTTATTGAATGCTTTGTCGCATTCACAGGAAAAGCAAAAGGTTATTTGAAAGAAAAACTTTCTTCCCCATCGTCCTTCAAAAGTTATCTCTACTAACTTAAAGATTCACAATGATTATTGCAGTGCATGATGTTATAGTGTGAAAACTTGACAATATGCAAGCTAATCGATCAGATGGTGAAATTTATGTCTACACTAGGTAAAACAACCCTATAAACAAACAAATCAATAAAAAAAGTCGTAAAAATTAGATAAACACAATATGGTGACCCCAATATAACAGCAATATGTTTCTCTGTTTGTTTCTATTCACAGCAGAGCAAACAGCCTACAACTGAAGATATAACTGTGGACTTGGATAAATTAAAACTCTGAACAAAAACAAATCTAAAACAAAAAAAAATGAAATATCTGTAGGACTTAAACAGTATACGATACAGGGTAGATAAACTGTACATGTGATGGTATTTGTTAATAGAGAAGAATGTCTTTCAACCCTGAGTAGGGAGTGGATAAATTTCAGGTGTTCACGTGGCCTTGATCCCATATGGGTCCTGCTAGTAAAGAATATAGCCGAATGTGTCTGTGTGTGCCAGATGATGTGGTATCGTGAGTCGGATACACTTGAAATTTCAGATCTTGGATTTTGAGATGTGCGAGTACGATCCCCTGCCATCACTCACAAAACCCACAAGATTTTAAAGATTTAGGCAAGAAAAAAATAGACCGTTTAAATTGAAAATTTATAATCTCTTAACAAATGCCAAGGAGGAGCTTGTTGTTTCACATCTACTGTGACAACCAGATCTCAGGTTTTAGTTTAGTTGTGATGAACATGCTTAGTGCTTTGCAGGAGTTACTTGAATCTGTAGGATACTGTTAAGTTGTTATTTTGAGTAGTGTGTGCTTCTAGATCTATCACAGTCATATTGTCAATAACAGAGAAGTCCCCCACCCCACCCCCCAAAACGAAGGGAAAAAGAAAGCAAGTAAATGTAACATTTGTTCCATGGTTGTTGATTAATCTTGTTTGACTGGCCATTATTGGGATTTAATTGACAAAAAGTAGTTACGAAAGGTAAAATGGATTCTAAGTGTATTAAAAAGCATCGTTTGGTAAACATTCCATTATCCAGTGCTACAATGGGTCTGTCACTTCTTCTCGATAAAATTAATATACAGAATTTCAGAGTGTCTGCATCTTTGAACAACTAGCCCTTTGTCACTCTGAGACAATATCAAAGGACAAATTTTACAAATAATTGGAAGTCATCTTTGTAAGTGGTATAGGAGAGTATGCAATTCAACCTTTTTACTGATAATATGGGGTGCATTGCTCTCACCATCTTTTGGTCAGTGCCTGAGGAATCATTGAATAAAAACCACAAAGCCGTACGTTTTTCAAATTAATATATTCAAGAAGAGGATATGGTAAGAATTTGGTCTTCAGAACATCCCCAAACGGACTGTATTGTAGAAAGAGTGCCAGCAATGCCAGCAATTTTTCTTTTTCACAGACATTACAGGCTGTCTTTGAGTTTAGTCATGTTTTTTAAGTTTTTCAAATTTGACAGAACATCAAATATCATGCAAAACAAGTACCTCAATCTAGCATTGCCTTTAAAGGATACCAACCAACAGTGAAAGAGGCTGTTGGATGTTTTCAAGTTTATTTATATCAACATTCTCACAGACTAAAACAATACTGGAAGCCTTTGTCACTTCAGTCACTATCTGTAGAAGAATAGACCTTTTTTTCTCAATGTCAGATATTTGATTATAATTAACCTGTTTTTATGTCGATTTAAGTTTCTCTTTCCAGGCCTGAAAAAGTCATAAAATTTTAGTTTTGCTTTTCCAGGCCTTGAAAGGTCATGCAATTTTGGTGAAAAATGACAGTCATCGTTTGAATTTTAGTGATGAAACTGAGAACAGATTGCTAATGTTGTTACGAATTAAAAATATTGACTGTCTATCATGATTGTTGCACAATATTATTCGCTCAAATATGGTCACGAAATGTTCATATAAAGGTTATGGTAAAAAGTCATGAACTTTTATTTTTCCTACCATGCAGGAACCCTGTTAATGTCATATTTGTAAAATAAAACATGTTTTTATGTTTTTTAATGTTGTTATGAATTAAAAATATTGACTGTCTATCATGATTGTTGCACAATATTATTCGCTCAAATATGGTCATGAAATGTTCATATAAAGGTTATGGTAAAAAGTCATGAGCTTTTATTTTTCCTACCACGCAGGAACCCTGTTAATGTCATATTTGTAAAATAAAACACCTCTCATAATGCTGTGCACCCTCACACTGGTGCCATCCTTGATGGAAGGCAGTGACGAGTTCTTGGATGTAATGTCACGTTTTGAAGCCAGATGTTTTATTAGATCATACAGCAGTGCTGAGTTCTGTGTGTAGTCTTCGTGTATGCAGTACTGTCCATATACCTGTCGTAAACCTCAAACATTATATTGTACAAACACTGTAAGATAAGTCCGCCTACTGCAACATATTAGTTCCCTGTGTTTTTTTCATTTTTTTATTTGTTATTGCTGGGAAGTGATGTATCCATGTATATATTATGATGAGAATGTGTTTCCACTGAAAAATGAACTTGCTTTTACAACTTTTTCTTTTTACAAAAATTACTGAAGTTTTTACAATGGGTAGAATTTTGAAATAAACTTTTTGTAGATAAAGGTTCCCTTTTAGCTGCTCATTTATTTACTTGATATCTTTTGTAATATGGTCTTTGGAATTTCCTTTCAATTAAAGGGGAATTCTGATCAATGAACACGTCATCTGACTTATTTAAGCCATTTTAAACCATTTTCGTTCATATCCTTGAAGTTTCTAAGTGAACTCATAGACAACACGATATGTATAAACTCCCTCCCAACAGAGTTTCTAGCACTAATGCACAGATATGAAGGGTGTGGCCATCATTATGCAATTTACTGTGATCTCTGTGATTTGTGACATATTTAACGCCCAGCTCTGCATGACAGATAATGAGTCATTAGATGGTTAATGCACTTTTGAATCCTTCGTATATAGTAAAGATCATGTTTTCCCTATCTTCAAACTATTGTTCGCAGCAGCCTGAGCTGGGTAATTTAGCCTTTTGATGAGGAGTCTCCGTTCTCATGTGTTTAATTGTCCCATTCAGTCTCGTGACACCCACATTATTGTTCTGTATTAATTTGGGCGATCAGGTTGGTCGCCATGAATCAGAGCTGGGCATCGACTGCGTCACAAATCACAGAGATCACAGTTAATAGTAATGGCGGCATCATTTGTATACATGCTCACTAGTAACTCAGGAGGCAAGTTTAAACATGTTGTGTTGTCTATGAGAAGTTCATCTCAAAACGTCAAGAATATGAACCGAAATGGTTTGAAATGGCTTAAGTAAGTCCAAAGATATGTTCCTTACCCAGAATTCCCCATTGAATATTGAGTGCATTATTTTTGGTATTGATTTAAAACATCCCTTTGAGAACTTTAATATCAGTTCTGACCAGCACAAGAGGAGATAACAGTGAAATCTTTCGCAATGACCCAACAGATGGGTTAGCTCTCCGTTACAAAATAGTTAAGCTGGTCGGAAAAGCTGAGATTTAAAGATGACTAAGTTAACTGACACTTTGTTTATCTACCTGCACATACAGTATGTGTAAACAGCACATCATTCACAAGGATATATTTACACACAGAGACTCACATTTTGTCAATGAGATAAGCAGACCAATTTGTATGCCTATTGTCATCCAGTTTTTACATCCAATTTACATCAAAAGTATCACAACAAAACTTGTCTATACATAGCCATAGCATGCTATAGTTGGTTGTGAATCGTAATTCACTGTGTTTTTATCCTAGCAAGCAGCATAATTGTCACAGATGATAAAGGTGTCTGTTGCTTCACTGCAACTATTTGGTACCTGTTAGTGCACAAGTAGTCATGTCATTCCCATAGCCCATAAATGTCAGCTTTCAAAATTTCCAAGATTTTTACCATGAGACAAAGTATTTTATGACATGACTCAACTCTCATGATTCAACTCATGACGCATCCCAGTGATTACGGAAACTGTGTGTCACCCCTGTGCCTGTTAATGTGACGAAATGACAGTGTAAGGAGTGACAGGACAGTAATTATACACGTGTGCACAATTCATCTGTTAGGATAGCAATTTGACATGAAGGGTGGGAAGGGAGTTGGTTCATATTTCGTAGTCATCACACACCAGCAACGTCAGTGGGTTTTCACCAGAGATATAATGTATGTTAAAGTTACTCATTACACAGCAGCATTTATGGGTCTGTATCAGATATGTAACACACATCTTCATGTTCCTCAGTCATCACACACCAGCAGCATCTATGGTTCTACACCAGAGATAAACTTTTTCATGTTTCTCAGTCATCACACACCAGCAGCATCTTAAATGGGTTTGAACAAGTAATGTTAAGACATGCTAATTTTCTTAGTCATCACACACAACAGCATCAATGGGTCTGCACCAGAGATGTATTACACATCTTCATGTTTCTCAGTCATCAAACACCAGCTGCACCAGAAATGTTTACAAATATTAATGTTTCTTTGTCATCCTACACCAGTAGCAATGCTGGATCTACACCAGAGCAAAATCCCCATGGTGTTTCATAGTCTTCATACACCAGTAGAGTCTGTCCACCAGAAACAGATTACACACGTTCATGTTTCCAGTCATCACACAATAGGAACATCTATAGGTCTACACCAGAGATAGAAGCACAAATGCTGATGTTTCTCACTTGTCACACACTGACAACATCTGTGCATCAGCATCAAATGCATGCTAATATCTATTAACAATTGATACTTTGTTCATGTAATTTATCTTTTTTTCTCATGCAGCCTCCCTGTTCCGCAGCAGAATTTTTGGCATTTCCATCTCTCGTTAAGTATTTTGGCCTGGGCAATGACAGAGAAGAGAAACTTTTGCAGGAACTTGGAGTAAGAAAAGAACTTTATCTAAGTGAAAATTCTAAAAGCAAGTTGAACCTGTAGGTAGACTTGTTTATATTCAGATTAGCTTCACATGTTATCTCATCCCTATACATGTAATGTACAGGATGAGATATCGTAGTTGCTTTGGGACGTTAGAATGCATTATGGTTCTTTCAGTTGCCATAGCAACAGTTGCCATGGTAATATTATGTGCAGTTGATGTATGAGACATGGGGGGTCTAATCTGGTATGGTACTTAAGCTGACCTGGAACCCCCAATAGGTTAGGGGTCAAAGTGTATGTGTGGGTTGTGTGTGTGTGTGTGCGAAAGAAAATTGCTGTTTCAGAAGTTTGCATCCACAACTCCTCCTAGACCACAAAGCTGATGAGGGTCAAAGTTGGTAGACAGGTGAACCATGGTTTGAAGTTATGTCTTTCACAGGTCACAGGTCAAGTCTCATGTGGGCAAAATGCTTTGAAAAAGTGTGTCGCAATTTCCTTCGAGACAGTAAGTCTAATGAACTTCAAACTCGATTGTCAGGTACCTGGTTGTGATATGTAGTGTTCACCTGATCGGTGATGTCATAGGTCAGTAGGGCATATAATGCAGTGTGGTAGGTTCTATTAGTACAAGGTGCAACATTATTATATTTTTACTTTTCCATACAATGTGAGTAGTTCGATCAAATTCTGGATCAACCATAATACGTGTGTGAAAAAGAGCAAATGATTATGGACAACGATAGATGAGATGCAACTCCATGGATTGCCCTCTCAGGCCTTGTTTCCTGATATTAATTACTACAGTAGCTGAATTATTTCCATTATGGGGGCATTGTTTGCTCATGAAAAAAGAAAACCATTCTATCTTGTTAAATCTGTGGAATAATTGAACTCTATTCAACAGGAATTAATGCTCTTTCTGTTAGTTTCTACTACCTGTTTGAAAGCCAACTTCATATAAAGTAATGAACAGTTTATCATTACCAGAGGGTTTGCTGCAAACTTGATTTTTCATTCACATGTTAGCCTGTATATTCAGACCAGAGTGCACTAAGACTATCAGTCTGTTTGTTGCCCCCCAAGAAGGTTTTTTTGCTTAGATCCAGGGCTCATTCAGACTTTAGAACAGATCCACAATCAGGATCACACAGGAGCTTTGAAATGCAAACAGGAGATCTCACAATATGTGGAAAACTAGTGTGAAGTACAGTGTGAATAATTTTTGATCCCTTGCCAAAAGCAAAAGTAATCAGTGTGATGGTGATGTCGTGTGTGTGTGTGCCTGTATGTGTGTGTGTTTGTGAGTAAGGGTGTATGTATGTGTGTATGTATGTGTGTATGGATGTATGTATGTGTGTATGTTTGTATGTATGTAAGGGTGCGTGTATGTATGTGTGATACTTGTGATGCTCATAACACTGTATGAATGGAGGTTTTGAGGCTGTCCTCAGCCTCGACTATAACCCCACAAAATAAGCCTCATGTAGTCATGCAAAAGTCATAAATATAGTTTGGTCTTTCACCACTGCATGCATTACATGTAGGTTAATCAGATCACCCTACTTTCATAGGATATATTTGTATAGTGTGCCTATCACCTTTTCCTTATGCCCTGTGTTCATAAACCCTATTACTAACATTCAGGTAATGCATTAAGTTTGGTACAAGAAATGATGGCATCTAAAATTGATGACTAGATCATATCTACAGGTATTCACACTACCAGGGGGGGTTGCACTGATTCCCACACCCTTCCCCATTCCTACCCATGGAAGGGTAATCCCCATTTCCGTACCTGATCTTGAGCATTTACACTAGGGACTTGATCAACCTATTGGCATTTGATCCCTTTATGTTCTCTGGTTTGAACTCAGCATCTTTTCTTTGCATTCTTGGTGTAAGAGTACCTTGCATTTGCCTACCAGGATATGAGCATATTTTGATAAGTGTATTTTTAATTTCAATATTTATGGTTTCCTTTTCTCGAAATCTTTCTTTTTTTCAAGAAATAATGCACTATTGATTTGTAATTGATTGTTTTCCAAATAGGACAAGGTAAATGATTACGAAGAAGTGATTAAAGTATTTGTGAAAGTGTCAGCAGTCATGGATGTGGACACACCCAAAGTAAAGGACTCTGTACATCGGTGTGTGGGTAAGTACAGGTAACAGGACATCACTTTGTCCATCAATATTTTGATACATATGTAATGCACATACAGTATATAAATTGACCTATAAATCAATATGCAGATAAGTATTAAGTTCAGATACAAGTGATATCTTCGTTGATATGCAGGTAAGTATGTAGTGCAAGTCATAGTAATTACTTATTCTTATAATCAAAGATAAGTATTTAGTTCCAAATGCAGTAAATTATATGATCTATCAATCAATATGCAAATAGGTATGTAGCTGTGTTCTCAGTAAATTACTTCAGCTTTTGATCGATGGACATCACAGATAAGTAGCAACCCCCCCTCCTCCCAGCCAACTCAAATGGATCACCGGCACCCTTTTCAGCTTTTCACAAAAGAGATAAAGTGAAATAAAAAATATAAGAAAAGATAATAAAAGAGAAGGTAAGTTTGAGTACTTCAGTGCTCTCCCCATATAGGATATGATGGTGGTGTCGCCAATTTTCTGCCTCAAGGGCATACTGTAGTTCCATATCACACTCATTGATGTTCCTCTCATCCATGTCTTAGACTCAGTGAGAAAACAAATCCAGCTACACTCATAGCCACACACTTTAGAGTCTTTTGAAACCCTGTACACTATCAATGTGACTCCACTGTGCAATGAAAAAAGTGTGGAACTAAAGATATGTTCATCCCCATCCAAGTATTTGCCAGGTGATCCAAGAACATATGAAAGAGGATGCATAATTTATGATTCTTGCATCAGCTCAACCCATCTGATATGCATTAGCATTTTCATAGATTTTCTTTTGCTCTCATTAATTTGAGAAATTGCAAACATGAGATCCCTGTTTCAAGACTGTTCATATGCAGCTTATAAAACCCAGCAAGTGTTGTTTCCGGGGAGTTCGTCATCTGGCCGTCTGGGGGAGGGACAAAATTGTCTCGTGCGCTCCGCACGAACCGATGGTGGCGCTCCGCTTAGATAGTCATCATGGGTTTCTATATAGAGAGGGTTGTGACAACTTGTTATTTGACGCCATTTTGCCTCCAACTGTACGATGTTATTGATCCTCTGTGAGACATGATAAACAATCAAACTGCCGTCATACATGTTTGTTTCATTGGATAAGTTCAGATCATATATCACCGTTTGACTAACTTGCACGCACGTACAGAGGTCTACAACGTTCTGGCAGGTGGAGGCAAAATGTCTAAAATTGCAACCCTTTCTTTATTGGAACCCTTGTATTCCTCCTGGCAAGCAAACCCCCTCCAATATCTGTAAAGAGCAGTTTGTATTTCTATTATACAGGTGCCCCTAAAAGCCATTTTGACCCCTCTGACTGAAACTGCTTGCTCCACCACTATTGTTGATGACAATTTGCAGTGCCCCTTTGGAAACTGATTTCTAGCCCTGGTTTGGTAAGGCATTACTTGCGTTCAGACCAGCTTATTTGGTGCCTGTAACACAGATCGTGCTGCATCAGATTGGTATGAACAAATAGAAAAGTAAGTACTTTCTCTTAAATTGGATTGCCTTTAAATATTTTGCAGATGCAATCCTGAGTAAGCTGTTTGAGTCAGATGCAGACCAGAACAGACCAGAGAACATAGTCAATGAGATTCTCGTTCATCTTGGTTATATCAAGGTATGAACTTACATATTCATTATAGTGTCGTGACAGACTGTTGTGTGTTGCTATGGAAACCCCAAACTTCCTGCTCCTCTTTCAATTTGTTTGATGGATGTAAAATGTAACTGAGTGGTCACTTTTACGTGTAAAGAACAATGGCATGGTGTCATGAATAACATGCTGTAAAACATCATTAAAAACAGTCCAATCAGAGAATGCTTAACTCGGACAAATTGCATAATGATCTCCAAGATGTATTAGAGCAACTCTCTAAATGTGTCATTTCAAACTTGTTTCAGGTTTCCAAGCAATGCAGTTCTTTGCTTTGCAGTATTCGATGATTTATGGTGTAAATGTGTCTTTGCTGCACAACTAGTGAATGCAAACCTGCATTGGTGTCTAAATAGTGACATATTGCAATTATTCTTATATTTAATTCAATATTTCTTTTTCAACATCAGGGTTGACAACAGTTGGTGTATAGATATAATGTTAATGTATATATAAACGCAGTTGAAAAGGAACTTCAAAACTTGAAGCAGAAAGATCTTTCACTTCTTTGAATTGATTTTGTGAGATGAACACAACTTTACAGAGGCAGCAAAGATCTAGGCTTTTTCAAGAATGTTGTCTGACAGTTTACTTCCTCTCTTGAAGTGACAAATCTTAAAGGATGTCACATTATGATTAATGTGTGATGAGTCTGTGCAATACTGCTGGTAATACAGGAAGGTTTCAGTATTATGTCTGAAGATGTTACAGTACTGTAATCAAAGTATGTAACACTACTATGCACTTGCTATGAATACAATTATCAAGTGGCATCATGCATCATTAGCCCAGTCAATGTATGTCAATGTACAGTAATCATTTCTCTTCACTTGTTTAAGAGCGAGGACAAGAAGTTGCGACCCGTCTCTAACCCAACTGGGTTACTAGCGACTCTAGAACATGTAGTTCAGCAGGAGTATTTCCCAAGGAGCACCATTGCCGTGCTTACCTCAGTAATGTCATTGTAAGTATCTATACTCTATCCACACAATAAGTAATACAAACTGTATCCACATTGCAAGCATACATAGTGTAGTTATACCCATTGTATCCACTGTAAATATCCACAGTGTATCCACATTGTTAGTGTACACACCATTGGTATTCATGCTGAATCCATATTGTTAGTAAAGTATATATAGTGAAGTATACACATGTAGGTATACACTTTGTGTTCACATTGTAAAATTATAACAGTGCATCCATGTTGTAAGCATGCACATTGTATTCACTCTGAAACTAAATACAACTTTGAGCGGCATTCCCTGGTCCATCGTCTGTCAAAAAATGCTCTGCAAGTATTCACTGCTTTATTATTCAAAATGACATTTCTGCATATCTAAAAGTCTCAGCGCCTGTTTCCTGATAAATATGTAATCAAAGATTAGGAAGTAGAGGAAAATTTAAACCTTGAAATGTCCTCAGAATTAGGTGATTTTTGATGGAAGATATTTGTAGTAATGGAGAAAGGAAGTTTTTTTTTCTGTTGCCCTTGTGGTATTAACAACTCAGGACATAATCTTGTTGGGAACATATAACATACTGTACATTTGTAGATCAGTTGCTTAGCAGGGGAATATGTTGATAAGAAATAATATTCATGGTTTTCGTAACGCAAATCAGTAGCTTTTATTGGCTTACAGCCTGTTGGGTGATCTGGAGGTTTTCAATGATGCATAGAGAGTATCTACCAAGTCTTAAACTTTGGCACATGTAGTTCCCATAAAAATTGACAACTAGGAAAATCTCAAAAACAAAGTGAATGTTGATGTTAAATTTACCGAAAATCTTGTCATATTAAGCAAATTTCTGTACAGTCATCATGAGCAGTAGCAGTTTCCATACGGCAAGCAGATAATGTAACGTTAAAATTGTGTGCTTTCAAACTTGCCTATTTTCAGTTATCAGTGATTATATGTAATTCAGATTTACCATGTAGGATCTCAGTGTGGTAAGATCAGCAGATTACATCAAACTTCTTAACTGAATTGTTCATTGTGAAAATTGATTCTCAAACCTGTCAAACATTTTAGGATTTCATTCTGCACGCTATTTCACTGTGATCTTTCGTTATTAATCCCTCACCATCAAATTAATCATCGCTAAGTGAATAGGTAACTTAAATTTTAACTGGAACCTCAATCTGTGTACAGCAAGGTGCAAGGGATGAAGTAGTGTAAACAATTAAATTAGCAGTTTTGGCTAATCAAAGTGTGAATTGGTTATCCATCCATCCGTAGATGTTGAACATTGTGGTGTGAAAATGTGAAAACTTTACTCACTCACGTATGTGCCATAAACAAAGTTTCTGCTTCGGCTTCCAACAATTCAAAAGAGAGTTCAACTTTTCAGATATGACTAGAGAAATATCAGTTTGCAACCATTAGTTGTAAAGTAAGAAAAAATCATATCACAAATGGGCATTCATGAGTGGTAAGTTGTAATTGAACCCACTTCTCTTGCCCTTTCATGTATGTTTTTAACATGATTTGTCTCTATTTCTACCTTCAGACCCAATAATATGGTAGACAGCTACATCATGCCGAAACACAATCTCTTACAGACGCTGTACAGGTTGTAGTAAATTAAGATGGAAACTGAGTGTAAGACTTTGCAGAGAGTTTTAGAAACCATTTAATGGTTCTTCACACCAAGCCAGTTCACCCAGTGATGCCGGGCCTATGAGGGCTGACTTCTTGTCAGCAGTTTCAAACCTTGTTCAGCATCTGTCTAACCTCAGGCTGTTAGATTGGATCACTTTTCATCATCTGATATGGACCTGATTGATGGAATGGCCTCTCAGCATCTAACATCTGACTTGACAATGGAGATAGACATGCCACAAGATATGTCAAAACTTCAACCAACAGATTTGGTATGTGGCTACAAGCATATCACGTTTTGGCAAAATCTGAGGAACTATTTTCCTGTTGTGTCCAGGGTTGAATCTGAAGAAATTGTTTAATTCACCTTTTCGTTGGATTGTGTGTGTCTTCGATAAACCTAGCCATGGTTTCTGAGGGAAATGGTTTTGGTTACGTGGATAAACATACACAGTTATATTCTACCCAGTAGAATCTTGTCGTAGATCTCTGTAGACTAACTTAGTTTTGTGTGTCTGATATTGTTTCATGATGTAAACCTGTAATCTGCCTCCCGACTGTTGTCACAAACTTTACATCACTGTTAAAAGTCACTGTTTGACAACTGTGCAAAAAGTGGGAAGGCTTTTTTGAGGCTTTTTTGTTTTATCGCACTAAAGTACTGTTCTCTGATGTGTCTATTTCTAAGGGCTAGATGCAGTCCTGTGACCATAGCAAGGTTCAGTACCTTTTATGGGGTAGGCTTTCACATTGATGCAAAAGACAAAAGATTTTCAGATATTAACATGAAGACAGTAGATAGAAGACATTGACATAGAACAATTGTATGCTACTATGCTATGAGGTTGTGATGCAGACTGCTATTTAATTTATGTGTATTAATGACCTTAAATGGTAACCAGGACTTTTTTGAATGCATATGTTAAAACATTTGCTGACAAACAACAAAAATTGCTTTCATATATCCTACTTAGGTGGTAGTTTATTTTTTAGATGTAACTGCTTTCTCTTCTAAAATCTCTGAAAAGCTATAGCCAGTCATGGTGCTGTTTGATCCATTTCACATGCCAGTTGTTGATTTCATGATGTGCATCGAGACAGAATGGAATCAGTGAATTAAGGTTACGTAATCATGTTTTCGTTCAGTTCGTCAGTCACCTCTTTGGCTTGTGTGATCAATCAATATTCAGGACATACAAATTGAAATTTAATGTGTGTGTGTATTGCTGCACATCTGCTGAAATTGCCAACGTGATGAACTGGTTGTCATATGTTTACAGATCTGTTTTGCTGCCTGGCATATGTTGCACTCACGTTATCCAATATATTTAAAGTCGGGGGTGACATCCTCTCGGAATTATTTTGACTGCAAAAGCATACCATAAAATAGAGTCATGCGGATGACCTTTTCAGGTTATGAGTTTTGCCTTGAATTTAGGCCTTGAAGAGCAGTTATCTGACGACACTGTAAAGCGACCACACAATTGTGGAGGAAGCCTGTGACTTGTAAATTACAACTTCACACTGGGTGACTGCCAACTTAACAATTTTAGATCAAATTTGGTATCTTTTTTTAGAAGGTCAGTTCAGGTGGTAAAACCTTAGATTTCCCTCGGACGAAAGACCCATCCTACTGTGACCTGGCCAGGGGTCGAACCCAGTTCCTCCCCGATGCTAAGCTTCATTGCTTCAAATGCCACCACCTTCATCTGTTCGACCACAGCACTGATAACTAAAAGACAAGCTCTTGTTTTGCTGAAAAAAGGCTACTAAGACAAGATTATGACAAGCTCTTGTTCTTACTGCATTGGTCTGCAGGGTTCTTCATAATATGAAGTTAGTTACTGATGTGATGATATTGACATGGTTTAACTGTGATGACATACATCACATTAAATAAAATTTTACTCCCATGACATACATAGGTCAAGTTAAGGAAATTACCCCCTATGACATGCAGAGATGGTACTCAGTGAAAATTTATGTGGCCAATTCAATATTACATGCTAGATATTAAGGCATACCTTTTAAAACCTATACTTATTTGCAGAGTAATGTGTTTTCAGATCTTTAAGGTTCACACTCAATGGCTTGAGTAAGAGGTTAAGACATTCTAAATGCATTCTGTATTTGGCTACAACCCCAAATGATTGTTTTGTCGTAAGAATAACATTAACGCATAAATTAAGGGATGTACTTCTCAAATTTTTCACAGTTTATCTTGAACGTCTCTTTGTGAGGGTTACCCTTGTGAAACTCATAATTTTATAATAGTTTACATTATGTTGGTTTTACTGCAGAAGACTTCAGCTTGCTGCTCTCAGCTTAGCATAGCCTAACTTTTGGCCTCCAAATTTGTTAAGGGATTGTCATAATCAATCCGGAATGAGAGTAAGAAATAATTCAATACTGTTGTTGATGATGTTCCAACATTTTTCTTTCCTTTGTTTTGATACTTGTACATATGCAGAAGAGCGAGAAGGAAACAAAATACAAAAGTGCATGGCAAGATTAACAATTGCTTTCATTTATTCAGCTTTGTGTTGTCGTAACACAATGAGTTTATCGTTCCTGGTAATGTTAAATAAAGTCAGCCCACAAGCATTGTTTACTCACATTCTTTGCCTGTAATTAGTCATTCATTAATCAGTTAAGTCCACCCCTTGTCAAAATTTTAGACTTGTATAGTTGGTAGCTGATGACAAACTCTCCAAGTTGTAACTTAAAGGATGAAAGAATTAGATGTTCTCTTTGCGAGGAAACTTCATGCATCACCTTGAATTAAAATCATCTTTTTCATAAACTAGTTTTCAATTGAGAAAAAAAGCCGCAGATTTATAACGATGTATCAATTTTGAGCAAGTCACTGGATCGCAGTTAGACTTAGTTGGACTCACCTATTGGTGTAATAACCATCGGTGAAAGACCGCAGGGTGAAGCACTTGTGCTTGGTAAAGGCTAATTCTCTGTTCTACAGACATGGCAGAGTTCACAACAATTATGAAAATTGCCCATCACTATATGTCACATACAATGGATTTAATTCTCATCCGATCTTTACAAGTGTCAACTTAAATCTCCAAATTGCATCATAACAAGCCAAAACTTGTCAGTCTTGCAGCTCTGGTTGATTTGAATTTGAAAATTAGAGGATTAAGAAGCTCATATGGGGACACATGGACCATGTATTGTGTTCATTATGGATGGACAACAGCGAGAGTGGCCAGCTCCTTTTGATAAGTGTCCAGACAATCACAAGGCAGGGGTGAAACAGACAATCGCCAAAAAAATGTGCTCCCGGGACTGCCGTTTAAAGTCCCCATCTGATGGACGAGAGTGTATTCCCCCAGTCTTTAGCCACTTTGCCAAAGGCTGGGAAGGGTAGAGAACCTGCCCATCCGGCAGCTCATCAGGTGCTCTGAGCAACCTTAGGCAAACAAGACCTAAATCGGACAACAGCAACCCAAACCACCCTGTCAACACCACAGTAAACAGCTTTACTAAACAAGCCAACTTTGAATCCCAGAAATGATGGAGATAAGGAGCACAAGTCTACTCTTTGCTCTGTAAAAATATTAAACCTCTGTCAGTGACAAGTTTGATAGCTTCCCGACCAAGATCACTGTCATCCATATGCATAGCATACATACCATCACATTAAATATACAGTCACATTTGTTTTTGTTTCATGAATTGGAATGGCTGAGTTTTATAACAATGATGTTTGCATATGGTACTGAGGCTTGTTTTTGTTGACCAAACTGTCCACAATTTCAAAATCATTCACATAATCTTGACAGCACATAATGTACAAATTTCTGGTTGTTTTGAATAAGTCAGAGATCTATTTCATCTTCTTCATCTTCCTTATTTAGTTTCTTTCTGTGGATCGACTCCATCCCTGTTCTGTTTTTGGCCATCAGCGGTTTCATCGCCGTCAGCAGACTTTGGTATAATCTGGGAAATAGAATCTCCTGTGCAGCCAAAAGCTGTTTGGTCCGATGCCTCTCCTGGAGAGCCAAAATGATACGGACTGTAGTAAATGGATTATTCAATATCAATCATGGCACTGCGAAGAATTTGTAAGAGACATACCAACTTTGTTGATTGAGTGTATGCTGTTAATAATTTTGCAAAATTTTACTTTTCTCCAGCTTCTTTTCAACTTGTTGATTCTTCTTGATTTGTAGTATTAGACTAGTCCACATTTTGCAGGTTACAGCTGCTCCCACATCAAGAGAGGGCCATCATAAGACTGAGGATGCTAACCACTAATTAACCAGCCACTAACAAGGCTGTGGCTATGGTGGGCAGCAACGGGTGGCCCCGCCTTGAACTAGTAATTTCCACCCAGCTTTCACCATCAGTTTATGTCTTATTGCCTGGCATAAACTTCACAGCAAAATGTGATGTCAGGAGAAGCAGCCGTTTGAGTTAACATTTGAACATTTTGCAAGCTGAATTACTTTACCATACAGGGAGTACAAGACACAGAGTGCGTTGGAGGCTCTACTCCCCAGACCCCTGCCCAGGGCATTTCCACTGGACCCCACCAGGCACCCTGGTGCTAGCATCTGGACCCTACCAGAAGTGGTTGGTTCCCTTGCTTGAATCCCAGCACCAAATTTGTCTAATTCCAACCCTGACCACCAAATCACTTATACTACAACTGAGCTGATAACCATTACGATATACGCATGACCACTAATTAGAATATGTGGAAATGTGTCTGCAACCTCGAAGAAAAGAAATATTTGCGGCAACTATAAACACACCAAGCACAGAACAAAATGGATAAACTGGATTGCTACAGCAATCATGTGTTTTTTGTCTTTACAATAGAATACTGCAGTCTAAAGGGAACATCCAATTTCAATCATTATCAGGTCCAAATTTTCACTTTCATAGGCAAAATAAAAGCACAGGAAAAAGTTTTCAAGGAGCTTTTCAAAATTACTTAATTTCTCAAAAAAAGTCAAAGATGGTGTGATACAAAATGAAAAAACAAAGGTAAATTACATCAGACTACATATCACCATGGTAATCAAAAACAGATCAGAAACAAATTTCTTACTTTGGGAGCCTCAAAGCAAGCAGGACAGTTTTCTGGAATCACAGGAAGTTTGGCCTGAATGAGAGATGGCAATGAAAGATAATGAAAAAGTGAGGATGAAATAGCACATGTACTGTGAGAAAAGAGTGTTTGCATGCTCCAATGTTTCAAAACTGAACTTCATATTTGACATTGAAAACTGGAATGTAATTTTCTGTTCTGGTGTCATGTTGAGAAATCAGTGACACAGATGCTACAATTTGAAGGTAAAAGCTCCCATTTCTCCCACACTGGCCCTTGTCATCTCCCCTCTGTCATGCAATCTCTTTAATGGCACATGGACATATTCAGTCATCAGATACCTTTAATGATAGCTAGGAATGCTTTCCCTTCTGATCTCATTATAGAATAATAACAATGAATATTATAATTATAGTAATGGACATTATAACAGTTCCATTTTGTAAATAGCAGACAAAAACAAAATGGACACTTGTAATTATTTAGGGTACATTAGCGTAACAAAACGATATCTCAATCACAATCCTCACCGTTTGAGCAAATTCTCGCAGATCTTTCTCCCTCACATAGACGAATGGTCTTATTACCCTCAGGTCTCCTTCCCTGTTAAAGATGCAACAAATCTTCAGGTGTAATATGACAAAATACTTAGTGCTACTAAGACACCTTGGGGATCGGGAGTAACATTTAATTGGCCATGATGTTTACATGCTCAACATTCTTTGTTAGGCAACCAAGAGACAACAAGGTATTGCCCATCACAAGTTCATAGAAACAGCATCCCGGACACTTAACACATCAGTGTGCAGATAGCAGCTATACTATTAATTCTGAGAATAACTCTCGATACAGGCATATTAAGCATCTGGTTCATCCCAGTTTCATGATCTTGAATGTGAGAGTTAATTATAAGCAAATCCAAGATTGCCATCAGCTCATTAGAGTCTGTAACTCGGAAACATTTGTGATGATGTACAGATCCAAACCAATGCTGTAAATAAAAGGATGATGTACATATGCTTTGTACTAATACAGAATACTATACAGGACCAGTACAAGCAACTTGGAAACTGGCAAGTTAAGAATTGCAACACATTCGAATGTTGTCCTTATCATCATTGTGATTACATTTCAATTACCAACCTAAAAATGTTGATACACAAGTAGCAATAACGGCAAATTTTGAAACAATGCAACAAGAGAAAACATTTGTAGTTTATTTGTTGAGTGAAAAAGTTGAGTTAAATAATGAAACATAACATGCTAGATACAGAGTTGTAACAAGTTATGATGGGAGTCACTAATTTGCAAAAGGGAAATGACTCAAGCAATTGTACATGACTTTCCTCATGTAAATAGCACAGTGACTCCAGTCACTGCCTCGATTCAAGTCGCATTAAAAGTAAAATGACTCGACTCTACTGCAAAATTTGGTCACTCGTTACAACTCTGGCTGGTTATCAGAGCAATAACAAATTCTTACTGGACTAGATAGTTGGCCTTCATCGTTCTCAGCAGTCCATTATGAAACACTGACATGAAGAAGCTGGAAGATTCAGAAATCAAAAGATGGAATGTACATCACCATGGCAACAATGATTATTGACAGGACACATTTATGGGAAATGATTTAATCCAACACCAGAAAGTAAAATTTATTCTACACTTTGTAGCAAGCTGATTCCTAAAAATGACCAATGTAATACACACAGCTGTTACTTCAATATAAGATAATTTATAGTTCATTACTACCATTTGCTCTACCATTATTATCAAGGAAGGTTATCTTCATTCAGTTTCCAACTTTTCTTTAAGCAATGCACACAGACTTGTAAACCTCAGAAAAGACACACCTTGGAAATTTCACAAGAAAACCTGGAATCACATTTCAAACATAGAGATTTTCAAAGAGGACCCACATTATTATGATCTGTGTTTTACAAACAAGGGAGTCTTAAATTTTTTCCTAACCCTCTTAGTATAGCCTTATTATCTCTCCTGTAATTCAAAAGATATTCAAACCAGTGATGCACTGCGGCCAAGTGATTTTCATCATGAAATATACGTTCGCAGTGAGATGATGCCCGACACCAAGAGACTCACAGTGAAACAGTGAGAGTTGGCAACTCTGCTGCATGTGACCTTACCTCTCAGCTAAGTCGTCGAGGTGTTGTCCCATTGCCAGGACATTGTAACCTTCTCTCCTCGCACAAGCATAGATTTTGCCTCTCTTTAATCGAGAACAGAAGCTGCATATGGAGTCACATCCTCCTTCCAATGTCGCAGCTTGTTCCATGATACCTGAAGAGACAAAGGGGAGCAACGATTTCACCATCTTTCACATCGGTTTTAACATTGATACACTGAATTCTGGGACAGTCAAAATATTACTGCTAATCAGTGTATCTGAATCTTCGCTCAGAGTAACCCACCGCCTTAATGACCCATAGGACATTTCCTGACTCAATTATCAGTCACAGCCAGAGGATTTTGAACAGTCAATTTGAATTTGAAGAAAGAAAATAGGTGATACAAGACAGACCAGCGAATTTCATGACTTAATGAGGGGAAGGGCTACATCAAAGTCACACCCAATCTCTGTACTTCCCCTGTCCCTCAACTCCTTGCTTAACTTTAATAGGCTCTACGAAGTCAATTCAACATATTGACATAATATGAAAATACCTGACCAGCATGTCTGATGATGCTCGATGCACTATTACAATCATCTTTAATCAATAAAGAACATTAGCTTTCACACGAATAAAAAAAAAATTGGCTAAAGTCACAATAATCAAACAACTTACTTGGGTCTTCAAAAACACTTCCAAACAGAGATTGGAACAAAGACTCATTCTAGCTTAAATTATGCTACACAAACCACTGACGGGGTCACCAGTTACAAATTGTCCACAGAGTGATTGTGACACCATTGACTAAACTGTCATTCTAGAGCTGTTACTTCTTCCATTAACACACTCATTGATTCCTTTTAGCATTTACCTCAGAACACCACTAATCTAATATCAGCCTTTTAAAGCAGAGGGCAACTTAAAATTAGCAAAACTAAAGTGTTACAATGAGAGAACATCCAATCTTACACTGCTCTTCATAAAAGTACGGCACCTCCAATTCCGCAAGGTAGCCCTTCAGTGGGCTCGGATCAAATGACGGTGTTTGAGGGTCCACTGTCACAGCACCAAATTCAAAGTTTATGCCCTGCAGATGAGAAGTAATGTTACAAACGAACCACAGATGAGACAAAGTCAAAGATGGACGACGAAAATGAATTTCTAACAGATCAGTGCCAGTTCAACATGAATGACAGAATACTGCTGAATGAAGGATTGCATGTACCTAAACAATCTCCTTACCTTTGACTGAAAAACATAGGATGGATGGATGAGTTAAAGCCAATGTGACTAGAAGACAACATTGATGTGCAAATAGGTGGTAGAAGCATTTTACATAGGAACAATGCCTCATGACAATGGACTGGATTTGATATGTATCTGACACTAAACATAATACTATAAGAGATATTTTACAGTTACATAAAATGTCAAAATTAGTATTTCAGTTCCTTTTTGTTGTACGTCCTAAGTTTAAATACAGTATACAAGCCTTGGTCATTTACATGCACCTAATCTATGCACAACTTACCAGCAAAGGAAAGTATTATACCAGCTTTTTAGATAAAACATCACAATGCAATACAGGGCATTCACATTTGTTCTACTTAACTGATTTTTTCAAGTTACCTTTTTCTTTGCCAGAAATTGATATTGCCTGATAGTGTGAAGTAAAGAGAGACTGTCTTTGCCTCCTGAGAGGCAGACGAGAAGACGATCTCCATCTTGAATCATCTGATACTCCTCCAAAGCCTGCAAAAGGGTCAAGGAGAAAACAACTAGTTTTTGATAATACTAGTATTTTTTATAACAACCCCACAAGATGTTAAAGTATTACAAATCACTGCTTACCCACGTAAAAGTTATGACTAGTTAAAATGTTGATTGTGTTTATAAAGTACTGTTACTAAAGTTGTCAGATAAAGTTTGGATGACAAAGTAAGTCAAAAATAATATCAGAGTGATCATGAATTTACTTCTAAAATATTATCAATGAAGTTAAGGCAATGATGATATTACAAATCAGCATGAGTGCCACTATGATTCTTATGAAGGCAAGGGTCTAGAACATGATGACATCATTGCTAAAGCATCCACTGCAACATCATGCAAGGACACCACAGTGTGGCAACAATTGACCACAATGGGACAACTATCTTAAATACAGAGACATTGAAAAATAAGAAAGCACAAAAGTACCTGCATTGCTGGTTTGAATATCTTCTTGGGGGGAGAATGAAACTTCACTTTCACCGCCTTTGATTTGTTTGTGTCTGCATCTACTTCAAGCTTTGGGTTAATCTTCTGTGACACATCAGTACTAACTATTGTCTCCTCGGGTCTGTGACTTGCTGCACTTGATGATGAAACCGCCTCTCTTTCAATGTCCACGTTTCTCTCATTGAAATGTTCTGATGACATTTGACCTGTCTCCTTAACAGCTACTTTAGGTATATTTCCACTGTGAAGTATATTTGGTTCAGATTTCACATCTAGAGCTAGGTTCTGCTCTTCAAACAGACCTTTGTCATTAGAAGACACCTGATCAGATGGTCCTGATTCCACATTTGTGTCTGATGATAGTTTCTCCTCATGTAAATCATCTCCCACTGTGTCTAACACTCTACTCTCTTGGGGAAGAGTTGATGGCCATGACCTTTGACCTGAGTCTTGGTGACTGTCCTCATCAAGAAATTGCACTTTCCCAGTTTCTTCACTTCCTGTTTCCACTGATTCTGTGTCTAATATTTGCTTGAGATTTCTGAACTTTGAAAGACCACTTGATTTCTTCGCATTACCGCGTTCTTCATCTCGACTGCAAGATTCTCCGTTCAAGGAAATACCACAGTTGAGTTTGGTGGGGTCACCACCTCTCACATCTTGAACTGAATGCAAACCTCCATCAGATACGGATTTTGTCTCCGAGCTTATGTGCGAGCTTATGTGGCTGTGATCTTCATTACAACTGTGAACAGCTCCCTCTATTGTGGTTACCTCTCTGAACTGAGACTTCAGTGGGTAAGTTGG
Organism: Stichopus chloronotus; assembly: GCA_021234535.1. NCBI lineage: Eukaryota > Metazoa > Echinodermata > Holothuroidea > Aspidochirotida > Stichopodidae > Stichopus > Stichopus chloronotus. Next base: position 20,363,227 of record CM037829.1, read on the forward strand.
AGGTTCAAATGGCATCTTCCTGGCACTGTAGGATTTATTCTGCAACACATTCAGAGCTTCACTTGGTAAGAGAAACCATCGCAACTCTTCAGATCTATCTTCAAAGAGCAACGACTGGTCTGGAAGACTAGTATTTCTTGATTTCTGAGACAAAAGAAAACAAACAGACAAAACATACTGAGCCACTTGTCATTCTTTGTAACTTATATTAGGCAGAGAGTGTTTAATTCACTTTCATGAGCAAAATAAAGCTGTGAATTTTAATTGTGTGATATTGTGACTGGCTAAATTACTGGATAATTGTATTGATAGATGAAGTAGGTTTCAAGGTAAACTTTGCATGAAAATAACACTTGCCTGTTCAGCAGTGGTAATAACTTGATAGGCAAATTTCAAACATTCCTGTGTAGGAAAAAAAAAAGCATTGAAAGCAAATTAAAAAAGCATTAAAATCTAACTACATGATCAAAACAGATATTAGAAATATATGTATTACATATTTTACTGTGAAACTGTGAAATCAATCCTGTTTCGAGAATATACATTACAGACTAAAATCAGAAAATATGACTTGAAAGACTGTTATCCATTGCAATGCAATAACATTAATGACACACACTGCAGTTCATTTCTACTGGCCACATATTTTTAATTGTTAAAATAACTCTGTTTTCAAGAGTAAATTTACCAGGGATCTTTGCCAGAGTCATTCTATTCAAACATAGACCAAGTTCACACATCAGAACACTTCAACATGTCATGGAGAAAACAGGGCCCCAAGTATGATGAGACACTAACATTTTGTAGATTTAACCAAACTTGAACAAAGGTGACAGTACATGAAAGTCTATCTGGACTGACGAAGGTAACTCAACTGGGAGGCTTGCAAAAATCCAAACATTCTGTGGAAGTAAGGAACAAGCAGGAGCTTTATAAAGACAGAAAGAAAAGAAAAGACTTCAAACAGTCAAGATGTCTGAAATACTTTGATCCACACCTGGTATGACTGAGGTAAAGCACCCTTCGATTTCACCAAAGGAGGAGGGGGAACGGTCATCTCCCCTGAAGAATACGAGATGGATCCCAGCCATCGGCGATCTTGAAATACCTGGTGGTGACGCTGTTTCCATTCACCAGTCTCTGGGTTAAACAGGTACTAGAATTTGAAGAAAAGGTAAGATTTCTCAGCACGGTATCTATCCAAACAAGAGAAGTTTGAGCAAACATACAACAAGAAATCAATGACACTCAGCTCACTGACATACATAATTCATTCTGTATCACTGCAGAGTTTTCATAGACATGTCAAGAAAGCTGAAGAAGTGACAGTGTTAAATATTTCTGGCATGATTGTTGAAGCACTGGTTCAGGACAAAGTCTAGCTGATCAAAGAATTTGAAAGGTCCTGGCTGACGAAACAAGAAGTAAGGTAGTATGTCTCTTGAGTCTTGCTCAGGCCACCCTCTGGATCAACAAAAGAAGAAAACTGCACAAATAGATCTACCTCTGCCAAAGTATTCATTGCATAAAAAAACATATGGAATGAAAGGAACCTTTACATCAAGTACTCTTGCAGTATATCTTTTGCACCACTTCCCATCCTTCACATGTTATTCACCTGTGGTAGTAACTTCCAGCCATTCTCTGCTACCATGGCGACAGCGTCAAGGACGAAATCAACACAATCTTCCTTCATGAAGTATGGCAAATTGAGTCTGGCAAATCCTGGCCTGTGTGAAAGAGATATCAATGAGCAATTGTCACATGTATGGTGTGAATACCGAAAAAATTCCAGTTGTATCTTTCTGATGGCAGAATTTATTTCAGAAACAGCAGGTGATGAAATTTGGGGAGTTATCATGAAAGAACAAGTTAACTCCTGTTTTGAGCATGGCAAAATACTCCTAACATTTTATTCAACTGTCGGAAGAATGAAATTGGAAGAACAACATTGAACCATGAAGGATGTCACTCAAAATGAACCTTTCCAAATCTACTTGAAATCTCCAACCTGCCAAATAAGGCTGCCCTCATCCTCCAGGTATTGAAAGGATACCAGGTCTACATCAATGACCTAGTTCAATGCAGAAGACAACACCTTGGTGGCACCATGCATTATTTCCTCAAGTAATGGTGCACCATTCCAGAGCAACTGGTGCACACACAACACACATCATATATCAACAAATTCTTTTGACCAGTTGGAAAAAGTAACACCTTTTTATCTCTCCCACCCCCCACCCCAGAAAAATAATCAGTACATAATGAATAATGAATGTTATCAAAATAAAAAAACAAAGACAGAAAAATACAAAAAGGTAAATTACAGTTACCTGAGAATTTCTCTGTCTGAATATTCATGATACCTTCTGAGATGGACTCTATCTAAACGTCTGGAATGAGAAGAAAAGGGAAAATTCACAATGATAGATTAACTGGTGGTGTCTGTCTTTTATGACAAAAAAAGCTATGTCATCTTTTACTGTGATTTCAAATTACACTAACAGCAAGTAAGCAGTCCGATTAACAAGAAAAATAGTGGCAAATAATGTTCATCTAATTTGGGAATGTGCACCAACATGCACACTCTCAACAATTAACCCCATTCTTCCCCCACACAAGTGCTGCCATGCCCCTCCTGAGTTGAAGTCACTGTTCTGATCAACAACACTTAACAGGCCTCACAGCACCTCTGCTCTTAAATGAAGTTTTTTCCAAAGGTTTTAAAAAATGTATAAACAGGCTTTTCAAGGTTTTCAAGGGCCAAAGAATTAGATTTTACACGTTCATAAGATTTGGCTTCCAGCACAATAAAGGGAAATGACATCATACTATAACCTCAACTCGCTGTCTTACAAGCAAAAATTCAGCATTCCTGCCACTTTAGGTTACAGGACCCAATTTCATCTGGCCTTTCAAGTATACTTTTATTTTAAGAGTCATCACACATTAAAAATATATTTATAAAAGGTTTTTATAGGTTATTTCTTAATATACATAGGCTAGATGCATAGAAAAAGCATATACAGAAATAAATATATAAAATAAACATACATAAGCAAAATGAAAAATAGGTTTTTATAGGTTTCACTATGAGGTTTGCAATGAAAAGAGAAAAAAAATTATGTTTGATAATATAACTTTAAAGGGTGGATTTCAAGAACTGACTGGCAGGCTGAATGCCGCAATTTAATTATCAGTGTATGCACCCTATACCATCAACAACAGCAATGGGAAAACAACTGAGAATAAATTAAATGATTTGAATTTGTGTTTAAGACCTCAGCAAATGATGAAAAAATATGCTTGAACCATTGAAACTCGACAGCAAGTATTACCACCAAACTAACTTCACTAAAACATGACATGATCCCAGTGCGATGGTCATGAATATCGGCAGAGGGTTCAGCGGGAGGACAACAGTGGGTGGTAATCTTTGCTAGTGTTGCAATGATGTGTTCAATAGAGGGTCATGACTGTGCTTAAATTAACACTTACTCGTCTTCCAGTAACAGGTTTTCATATCTCTGAGCCAGCTCCTCATCAATACCAAGAACATCCTGAAAAACGAATTCGTTCAGAATGGACATAACATTTACACCAATAAACACAAAGCTGTTACACGGCTTAACCTCCACATTCCTTTCGAAAGATAATATAAAAGTATAACATATGGAACAAAGCAAAAGCAAAACATTTTAATAGTCAACACTGACATATGATTGAATTCTTCTACATTTTATCAATGATGTACCAAGTAATGACTTGGTCATCACAAAAGACTAGATAACATCATTAAGCAAGACATACTGTTGATGATCTTGTTGAAGGACATTGTGATAATGAAAGAGCTGCCAACCTTGCTTGGCAAACAAAACACAGACTAACAGATGGTGACCAAAAAAATAGAAATTTCAGCAACAATAAAGAAGGCGTAAAAGAAATAGAACAATGAAAAGAGGCTGACAAAAAATAATGAAAAACAATGAATATTAAACAGGAAGAAAAATAAGAGGCAGACAAAAGAATGTAGGGACTGGTTAAATGAGAACTAACAATAATTTAACCAAAGGAGCCTTCCTGAGTGACAATAATCAATCAGTAAACAAAAGCGAAACTTTTCAAATGAAGATTGAATCCGGATTGAGTGTCACCTGAGCATAAGGACCAGCACAAGCACAGCCACCTCTGGCCTGTATACCAAACAAATCATTCAAGAGAGCACAGACAAAATTATGATGCAGGAGCTGCTCGGTCTCTGCGTGGTGGATAACGAACGAAAATATCGGCAGCCTCTTGGCAGAGGGGCTGCCTAGGAGGACTAAATTCGGACATGACAACCAACGCTTGTATGCCCTCCTGCAAAGATACGACGATAAAAGTACGTTCGATACTTGACTGCAAATTGAATGAAAATTTCAAGGATCACAAAAAGATGATCTTATTGAAATTGTGCACCAATGGCATCACGGCAAAGATGAAAGTCCATTATATTCTCCGACAGTTCCTTTTACCCCTCCCCCATATCTTTTCCTTCACCAATGTAATTAAAATGATAGGCAATAATTTGAGCGTTTATGAAACATGACATGAAAATCTAGGGAAGGATGCAAATGTCACAGTCATCTCTAACACTGTACTGCCATTTTCTACAGTTTATCCACAAACCCCTGATGATGAATAAGTTGCAGTTTATGGCACGTCCAACCACTGTTTTGATTTGTACGCAATCTGTGAAGATAAAATCTGTTCTCTTTGTTTCTCAATGAAGAGAAGTTACAACTTTTTAATGAAATCTACTTATTGCAAAAACAAGGTACTTGTCAAGAGAGATGGGTTGTGACTGAGGGTCATGAAAATTATGGAACTCACTCGCAGAGTTCTTCTTCAATAGCCATGATGGTGTCTGCACCTACAGCCTGTGAATATAAACATAATTTTGTCAGTCACAAGAACACTGCACCACGGTTAAGCCAGCAAAAGGAGTTCACTGACAAGTGATAAAAATGATGACATTAAAACAAAATCTTGCATTTCTGACAAAGCAGCACAGCACTTTTATTACAAAACTTGTAAACACAATTCCCCTTTATGAGATTTCTTGGTTTCCATTCAACCATATCACTTATTTGCTAGCACTACAAACTGATACTTAGCAACATACTTAGCAACATCTACAGATATGTAAACACTTCTCTTGATCAGTACCCATCTTTCAATCTCACAACATTAAAACCATGCATTACAAAAGCAACCATACATGGCAAATAGCACTGGTAACTCTTTTCTTTTATTTAAAATAATCAGGTTTTTTTGTCCCTGTTCTCTACAAGAGACTTTTCACAGTGCTTTTATGATATTGGTACTATAAAACAGAAAGAATTTCATTTTAACATTTAACTGCCTTTTATTTGGTCTTTAAAATGGTCCTTTTCAAATTGCCAAGCTAACTCAAAACTTATCTTACATAGGGTCAGTCATCACCATACCTCTTTGAGTTGGAAAGTTAGTCCGGCTCGAATCGCACCAACGATCGAGGGTGTACCGCCCTCTTCCCTCATCTCAATCTGCTTTAGGTATCGATGGTGTTCTCTTGAGACCTGTTCATTGCAAAAAAACAGAAGGTTCATTTGCAAATATAATGGTAGATATAAACAACACAATTATTGGCCAAGTGGAGGTCAATGAAACTAACACAAATAAATTTGGCATGAAGTCTAGAGCTACACAAATTTAATAGTTACGTAATTGTAAGTATGTTTCTCACGGTTCAGCAAACCAAATGAAAAATGACATTGGTTCAATTTTTACAGTGTGCAGGTACACACTTGATTCAGAGGAATAAAAAGAAAGCAATGTAAACCAATATGACTCTCCATCAAAACAAATCATTTTGGCCTCTGAAAGAAGTTCAAAAGTTCCCAAAATATTAGCACGTGTCACACAGAAATAATACCATGTAGGAAGAGTTGTTTTATCTGATATTTTGTTCATGGACTAGTTTTGTCAGAATGAGTTGTGAGTAGTTTAAAGCAGCGGTCTCCAAACTCTTTGCTGGCATCCCACGAATATACCAGAAATCTGAAGTGTCTCACCTGTACTATGTGCACCGACTTGAACAAATAACATTGTTCACATGTTGGCAGTTTCTTCTTCTAATATCAAAAAATAGTGGGTACCTATTACAAATTGTGATGTGTCTCAGCACAACTGAACATTTCTTATTTAAATGGTATTTATCTTTTTTATTTTTTTGATTGAAAAAATACAAGTCCCACCCAAAATTTTCAGGCATTCACATTGCGGGACATGTCCCCGGCACAGTTTGGTGACCGTCGGTTTAAAGGATTATTGTTTGGACTGTGAAGATATGAAATTAGAAGGGATGAAATTCTTTTTTCTTTTTTTTTAATAATTTTGGTGATTCGAACTAATACATTTCCTTGTTTAAAAATTTTAGCTTTCCATGAATTTTATCCATCTTCTGTATCACAGAAAACTTATGGCTTGAAATTATATATATATATACATTATTATTATTTATATACATTATTCCACCGGATGGTTCGTGGCATCAGCCTCTAACCTCTGGCATTAACGAAACAATGTTTATGTCATCCTCTGTGGGGTGCAACATTTCCTTGTGCCCATGGTTATATCTACCAATGTCTCTTAGATCCACTGAGAAATCACTGAGCATTGAATTTGAGTGTAAGTCTGTGGGCTTCTTTTTGAATGTTGGAACTCTAAACTCTGATTAAAATGTCAGTCCCCACTCTATACCTGATAGTCACATATGGCAGAGTCATATTTATTTCCTTTACAATATGGAAGTACTGCAAGGTATTAATTATTATTCACAAACACTAATTCCATGCACATCATACAGAATCATCAACAACGTAAGAAACAGAACAAAATTAAAAGGGATTATTTTGTTAAACAGTGCTTATATGAAGTATAACTACTATTACAGATTTTGTACAGAAAGCATCTGGATATCAAACAAGTGTTTTGACTGTTCCATACTAACTTTACCACGGAAGCAAATGGTGCAAAGACAGTCAAAGAAGAACGAAGCGACCGGATGACAAGTAATCTCACAAAAGTAGAAAACATGGATAACTCACAAAAAATACACTGCCTCCACCACCATCACTGGGTGCTGTATTCCTGAAAAGATGTTTCTTGGCCACCAAAATACCAGGTGTATCCACACCACCGACAAACTTGTGAGGTGAAAGGAATATAGCATCTTTTTGCGTAGCAGATTGGTCACACCTGAGAATACCATTAAAGGAGGAAATACTTGAAAGAGGAATGTCCAACACTGTACTATTTCATTTAAAAATCATGAACCAAAATAGACCTGCAAATTAAGAAACAAGGCACAAGGTTTGTGGCAAGCAACACTGAAGGCTGTCCAGTTTCCAAAACTGCATTTACAATACGTACAAAGCTTCACGAGTGGGTCAAATACCAGCAAAGTGAAAATATGAAAGTATGTAAAACAATCATCTCACCCATTGACTACAGGATTCATGATAATATCAGCATATGGACCTGTGAGATAAATGATAAACATCAGGGCTGAAATTGCACCGTTGACGGATCATCCGAGACGAGCAAAAATCACGTCGAACAACAAAATCCACTCCTTCTGGTTGTCTGACAGACAAGTAACTTTCTCAAGCAAACTTCACCATTTAAAAGTGGTAATATAGTGTAGGTATTGTCCCTCATTTATGTTAACAATTGATTAAATTATCTGTTGAGTATGCTCCGTAAAGATCTATTCACTACAGAATAACAGAATGACTGTCACCAATAACATGGTACACATTGAAGTCCATTACACTGTTTTGTGTACATACAATAATTTATTACAAGAAAACAGTAATTTTGCAAAAATTTAGTCTCATGTCTTTGGCTTGTCTTTTTATTTTCTGTTCAGATGACTAAAATATATTGCGGACAACCAAACATGATGGGGTAGTGGGTTGTCCAAAGGAAATACTTGAGAATTTCGTTAAAAATCCAGCCTTAACATTCTGTCGATACAATCTACAATCACAAAGATCATCACCAAGATCACATATGTGCAATTGTTACAGATTTATAGCTTCATGTAGTCTTTGCAAATAAAAAATGTTTGTACAGGACATTCCTATCTATGTGATACTTCCTACGTTCTTCAATTTTTTATCTCTAACAAGCAGGGTTTGTTTCAATATATACAATTAGTTACTCAAAATGTTGTCAATTCAAATACAAAGACATCTCTGCAAGTTCATTTACCTACACATCTTTTTGTGGACACCTTGTGGCAATATCTTCATGGAATCTACTCAAAAATGGGAATAGCAATTTTTCTGCAGTGCCAATGAATTCAATGCTCAATGTTCAGTCAAAACAATACAATGATAATACTGTTGCACTCAGACAACACCACCTACCTGCAGTTGCATAGTCCCAGAAAGCTAGTGCACTGTATCGATGGAGCAGGACTGTGATCCCGACAGTATCGGACAAAATACCGGTGATGTTGGATGCGGCTGAGAAACAGCCAATCAGCTGTCTCCCACAGCCTTGCCATTTCTATGCGGAATAGAGCAATTGGAACTTAGTAAGCATATCAAAAACATTATTAGAAGAATAGTTAACTTTTCAATCTCCTGCTCAGTCCATAGGGACCTCACATTTAGTGTTACATCATATACCTGGGCTTATTCAGTAACATCTTGTGCATATCAAACCAAGGAAAAAAATAAGAGTAGAGGAAACTGTCTGTAGCTATGAATTTCTTCTCATGTGTTCTAGTTTTTGACTCGGGTTAGTAAGAAGTGATAATTGGATAAGCTCTAATATGCAACTACAGTAACTGATATGTTATGCAAGAACTATTTCAAACATTTTCAAATTGCCTCCTCAGTGGCAAAGGGTATAGGAGTGGAGAGAGAAATGAAAAATAACACAACTTGGCTAAAGTTATGAGATAACTTACTTGCAATTCCTCCTCAAGTAGTTTGGTGTCTACCAATCCGGAGGTACTTTGAGGAATTCTTATGACCTGAAACAAGTATTTAACAAAATTGACATAGCCTATACACCTCTGTCTAACCTGTACAGAAAAAGAAGACATGGCATTCCCAAAGACCTCTCTTTTTTTTTGGTGTCATTGGTAATACCAAGACAAGGTGGCAATAAATAAAGATGTATGTATGCTCTACATATATTCCTACACACTAGCAATTTCTGCCACTACACCACCCTGCATTTCCCTATCACATTTCTGACTACAGCTGTCAAACTTTGGTATTAAATGAGGAAGCATATATATCCCTCAGTGTCATGTAGAGTAATAATGCAAATTCAAAGGTGACTTTCAATAAGGATAAGAGTACTTTATTTATTACTTACAGTTGATCCACGTTCCTTCCATGGCAGAATGTTAGAATGATGTTCAAAAGGACTTATGAAGACGACCTAGCAAGAACAAAAAAGAAAGACTATTTGTACTTTCATTTCACTGCTGATAGCACGTCTTAATTCTGTGTAAAGTGTTTACTACTATTGACATGTTTTGGGTGACAATTTACGACGAATAACCCTTCAGGAAATATAATAAACTAAGCATAACCTGATGATGGGGCCACCAAACTTTCTTTCTGAACTGTCAACAGGGAACAAGATATCTCTAATACGTTGACCACTTACTAAGTTTTATTTATTTACTTTATTTAACTTTGGTAATTAATTTATAAATAAGGAGGCAAAAGTCCACATTTCCTGCAAAACTCAAGACAAACTTAGGCAAGTCAATCTTTTAAACAAATACAAGCATCACAATAAGAGTACTAGTATTTTGATCTTGACGGTCATTACATCTCACATACCAGATCATGCTAATGTATTGATCTCACTTCTTTTATTTTACCAGAACAGCAAAACAAATATGCTGGGAATGTTTTCAAATCAGCAACTTTCAAAGGATTTTTTTTATCATCTCAGTTCATTTTCTCCAATCATGTCTCAAATAACAATACAGTTTTATTTTTACTTAATATAAATATAATGTGAGTGAAATAGCTCAAAAATATCAACAATACTTAATAACTAATTGTAATTAAAGAAAGATTTAAAATGTTCTATCATTTCCAATTTGATTTTTTTTTCCAAAATATTTAACTGTCCCTCAATAACAAACCCTAATTTGTAATTAAAAACAAGCAGAGTCTGGCGTGACATTATTATATTTACAACTATGAATGAAATATTTTGCATAGAAAAGAAAAAAGTTCATCACGTTATTAATCTCGTTTGACTTTCAAAGGATGACTTTAACTAATATATTTACTCAGAGTATACATTACAGTAGTTCCCCTGAGAAGCTGATATTGTGTACTATACTTGTTTTGACCATGATTTAAACACAAATATCATTTCATGTTAGTCTTCTTTACAACCTCACCGGTGGTCTCTGCAAGTCAAGAGCATTGACAAGCTTATGGATAGCGCCGGTGCATCCGCTACCAACAAATATGACGGCGTCATGTTCACTGGCCCTTACAGCATTACGAACAATATCTCTGCAAGGAAAAACAAGCCATAACTCACGGTAATTACATGTTGCAATTAAGTATGAAATGGTCTATGAATGGATGCTTCATCAGGAATCACCTAAGAGAAATAACATACTTTGACTTTGACTACTACAGAATTACATCAGTAAAGACAACAAGAGAATAAAAAAAAAAGTTGGTCACTAGAAACCACAAGCTTAAGAAGGCTTTCACATTTCATCTTGCATGTTGTACACACTGCAAAAGAGTACACAATCAGTCAGGCACTGCTTCTTACAGAATTTTTGTTTCGAACTTTGATAACCATTAAAGAGTCTGATATTCTTTCCCCCACTCTTAACACAGTACTGGGATCTCCAATGCTGCCCTTTCTTTAAAAAAGAACTCAATATAAATAGAACTACAAACCCATCTCTAAATCCAAATTATCCCTCCTTCATATCTACCAGCCCCCTCAAATCTCTAATCTTTCTCCAACCTTTAAAATTGTATGGGTACAACACAAACAACAAAGATTACCTTGCTTCATGTCTGTACAATGTACTTTGTAGTGATGTGACTGTTGTTGTGGTATGGACATTTCCATACATAGGTAGCACTTGATCCGTGATAAAATCCTCAAAACTGCTCAGTGCACTGCCAGGAAAAAAAAACAAAGATCTTTATATTTATCCATTTACATAAGCTGTTTTCATAAAGTAAGTATTTTGCTTCCTTCTATTTTCCAAAGCAAACAACAGGACCTCATTCTAATTTTTTTTCATTCTAAATTATTCATGAAGATCTTGCAAATTTGCTAAGATTCAGTGCATCTACCTTCCAAACCAATAAGTAGTTCAATGATTGAATCATTAGTCACTACAGGTAAGTAGCTGCCAGATAAATTTGTGTTGCATAACAATTTTGCTTTCAGCCATCAGATGCTTTTTGAGAGTCACCACATCTTCAGTGCATGACCTAATGTAAAGTGACTAGTTTTCTATGTTTTCAAAGGCTAAATTCCTCTCTTTTTCATGTGTTGTTGTAAATACAAAATTCTGTGATTTTCCATGAAGTAATTGTATGAATTCCATGATTACATGTCACATTTCACAAATACAAATTGACAAAATAAATGAGTATGACTACTTACCAATTTACAAAGCTCCATACACACTTCAACAATAAGTTACTTGCATATACTTAAATTAGTAGTTTTATTATGTGTATAATAGTTTTTTCTTAAATTTTACATATATTTACTCCATTTTCCTGTTTTGTCAAGGAAAAAATTGTTTTCAGTGCATATCCATATTTCCTTTTCTTCTCAAATTTTGTGTTTTTTCTTTTCTGTTCTTTTATGACTTGGCAAAATTGCCACCCTAACATAATGGGTCAAAGTTTAACAGATTAAAGACAGTAACTCATGACTCTAAGATATATTTTTGGCTTCTAGAAAGCAAAATTCTCATCTTGTTCTAAGTTACAGTACTCTTTGATTGACAGCAAATTTGAAAGATGCCGAGTAGCTCATGTTACATGGCGTACATGGGGAACCATTGTCTTGATTACACATGTGGAGTAATTTAAGACAGGCTGAGGGAGAAACTAGATGCAAGTGGTTGGGAGAATTGAACCTGAGTGTAAAAGACATGAACTGAACTTCAGAAGGCAAACTTCATTTTACTTTGCACTTACCGACCAGAAGCAGTGTAGTCACAATAAATCACTGTTGAAAGGAACACAGACACTTACATGTAACAAGAGTGTGGTCATGAATGGGACATTGTAAAACATGATCAAAATAAATTAAATAACCCTACATGAGAGGAATTTCCCATTAGCTACTTTTTGAAAAAAAAATGCAGCAGAGTTTATCCATGGATAAATAAATGGTCAACCAACAGGGTCTGTGGACTCAGAGGTTACACCCCTAACAACCGTATTGTTAAGACCCATCCAAGCCTATGATACTGTCCAGCAAAATTGAGAGGTGTGCCTCATATCTGATCACAGGCAGTGATTTTGGTCAGAGACAACCAACTAATCAAGTGCAGTGGAACAGGAGCCCTGTCTTCCCGACCTGCAACTGGCATGTCGGGGAAAGCTAATGGAAATTCCCTCCAATGTATATGGCATGCAGACTATAACGAAAGCCCCAACGATTGAAGTCTTTACATGGAGTTACTTAGAAGAAGAGGATAGTCAAGGCTTAATCACTTCAAAAATATATTTAAATAAAAGGCTGAAGAAAACAGGAAGAATTTTTCCTACAGTATTAAGTTGGCTCACAACCAAAAAACAGTTGTTTGCATAGTGGCACCTGCTGGTACCTAAGGGCAGATATTGGATATTTCAACAATAATAGAGCTGTGAACTTCAACATTACATAAGTAGGCTTAGTCTCATTATATTGTGCCAGTACTAAGTAAACAGACATCCATGAAGTCCTGTATTATACAGTTTGCTACAGGTTTAGTGCATAAGCCTTGCATGTAAGTGAAGTGACAATTTAATATCTACATATTTTATTGCAGGCTCAATTCTGTATTTTCTGACTGTAAGTGCACATTCGACAGTTACCCCATTATACCAATTAATACTTGCCAGTCTTGACCTCACTGTCACAGCGTTAGGCCCTGCTGAGAAATATTTCTCCAACCCAGCAAGGAGTCTTTTGTAATTTAGGCTTTTGGCTAGTACTTAACAAGAGAAATTATTCGGACTCCCAAGTTGCATATCAAGTACATACAGTACAAAATATAGTAGCCATAGATAGCTCATCCATTACATAACTGTACCAAACTAATAATAGAGTAAGATATAACAGAAGGGGCAGGGGGAACAACACCAATAATACCTCCCCCCCCCCCCACCTTTACCCTGCCCAACATAAACACACCACTATCTGAATAGGAACACAATGATTGCCTACGATTCACAGTTAGATCATGAGCCTAACCCGATCTCAAACCGAAAGGACCGCTGAACGTTGAGGAGTTCCCGATCACCATGTCATTGATGTGAGTTAATATTTTCTGCTGATTTTGTAGATGAACTTCAAGTCGCTTTCCTCCATCGTAGTTCTCTGGTAATGAATAGAAGGATCTCCTCCCTGGCTTTAAACTGCTTCGAAAAGTCGGTGTTTCTCTATCGTCAGTTTTCAGTGATTGGAAGTCGGCACTGGCAAAGGAGGCCGCCATATTTTATTTATGGGATTAGCTAGCTTCGGCTACTAAAATCTTTAATCTCTAGAATCTAGAGGAGACGTGAATCTGTATGAACTATGTCTGTAGCCAAAGCTAAGTTATCAGTTAGATATAACTGCGCAACGGCTCCTTCTATTGCGCAATGTTAACTTTCGCAACAACAAACAGGCACCGTCTGCACTACAGTTAGTACATCACAGTGAGTTTGTGAAGCTTGCATTGAACAAGACTGATATCGTACAGATTGCCCCATCTTGCAGTTCAAACTTCAAGTAATTTGCAACTCTCTTACGTTACCAATATTTCAGTTGGATGCTGCGCCTAGTCCTACTCGTGACATAATGTAGCGTCCATACTGTATAATAGCGTAAGCGGACCGAACCACTTATTCTGATCTGAGATTCGTCACCTTGGATGTGTGTTTTACCGCAGATTCGAAAACAGCCTAGGCTACTGTAGGTTGCTGACTCTTACATCAGTAGTTTAGTTATCCTGGTTATGTTTAGTGTGCATATAAGCTACAGATGACTGCAGCAGTCTCTTCATAATCGATGTGAGAAACTCCTTGCCGCATTTCGGCCCAGGCCTATAATTGCAGGAACCTTGGGAGTAATTTTTAAATTAGTACACTACTGTGCCAATGTATTTTATGTAGGCTATTCCTCATTAGTGTCAACAGATATAGCCCTGTGGCTCAGGCACTGGCAGTAGTGGAATCTCTTTTTCAACGTTGCCAGGTTGTGTAAAGACAATAGGGACATAACTTTAAAGGCTGTATTGCATCACCCTAAGCTATATTTTTACCTCCCAGAAAGCAAAATTCTCAACTTGTTGTAAGTTACAGTACTCTTAGATTGACAGCAAATTCGAAAGATGCAAAGCTGCTCGTATAACACAGCGTACACAGGGATCCATTGTTTTGATTACACATGTGGAGGAATTTAAGACAGGCTGAGGGAGGGACTAGAGGTAGGTGGTGGGGAGAATTGAAACCGTCTGGGGTGATGAGTTTTTGTCTTTAAATTATATAAGGTAGCTGAAATGTGCAGGATATTTTATGAAAACTAGGAAACTAATAGAATGTTAATGTCTTATCATGTTAATGAAAAGTTAAATTTAGTTTCTATTAAAAGCTTGTGAATCATCTGCTTTATATTTTATTGAGACTGTGCAGGTCCATATGTGATGTTGAATAGTCTTCCTCTCCATTAGACTAGTGATCTGATCTGGCTCATAATCAAATAACTGTCATGTACATGTTCACAGAATTGTATACAAGTTTTTTTTCTTTTAATCCATGACAGATGGGCAAGTACGAAAGTCTGCAGTAGTACATAGAAAGATGAATATCGGTAATAAATTGCTGATGCTCCGTAACTGGAAGCCCAACAGTACTGTCAACAAAATGAAATTTAAGGGTTCAGTGAGAGAAACCCTGCCAAAATGCACTTTCACCCATACAAAGGTGACAGCTAGTAATATACCAGCAACAGCATCAGTAGGCCCTCCAACAGTTTCATCATCTAATGGCAGAGTAGATGTTGACCAGCTGCAACATGTAGATACAGAAGATTACAGAAAACACTCTGAAGGAAGCCAGTTAGAAGAAAAGGCTGCTGAACCCTGGACGCCAGTACAAGATGATTGCAAAGTATCAGAAAAGAAACCGATTCCACCTGATCCAGAAACATGTTGCGAAAGTGGATGTGTAAACTGTGTTTGGATAAAATATGCAAATGAGGTAAACAGCTATTACCCTCCTGAGGAAAGGACAGAGAAATTGCTTGCAATGCTGGACAGTGTTGAAGATTACAATGTGAAGATGTTTCTGAAAATGGAACTCGACTTGTAATTCTGAAGTCGAGGATAAAGGGATTTGTTTGACATGCCTTGATAATAGGCATGTCCACCACTTTAATGGTATTTGCTTATTCTATTTATATGATTTCCATAGGGAGAATATGCACAATGTACTTAGGGTTACCATCCTTCCTGCTTAATCTGGCGTGTCCCATTTTGTTTTTTCCGTAAAGGAAAACAAGTGTCCCAGTCAGTAAGACAGTTCGTCTCAATTCTTGTGAACAAATATAACTGTTATGTTCCATGTTTTATTAAAATCATTCTTTGCCTGTCCAGTACAAATTCATTTTGATATCTGCATCACAAATACTGCAGAGCACTTCTCACACATATCCATCAATGAATTACCCACCAATATAAAGTTCTCTTATCACCAGCATTGGCAGTGGGATTGTAAATCTCCAAACTAGTGGTCTTAAAAATAAATACTACTTTGGTGAAAGTACTGAGAGAGACTGGGAAGTTCCATTTCCTGCAATGTAAGAGGCTTTGCATCAGCAGAGCTTAGTGACATTAATGTCTACTGCCATTTTGACCCTGTGCAGCCCTCCTAGATGAAAAGGTATGGTTATACCCTTAAACTTCACCAGTTGTTGTATTGTCCTTTCATCTTAGCAAAATATGGTAAGGCTATACTTACTAAGTTACTAGAGCTTCCAGCTTGGCAATATGAATAAATTATACCTTTGAGTTCCTTCCAATAGAGAATATTTCGGTGGATTTATGGTAATTAATGATTCTGTGTAATGTTTATGTCAACCCAACTAATGTGCTCATTTTCCCTGTTTCCCATTTTGTTTGTTAGTTGAGGGGGGGGGGGGTATTTTGCTGCTTTTTGATGTGGAGAGGAAAATATGGATGAAAAAGTATTTAATTATCACAAAAACATATAGCGTGCAATAATTTGGAGACAAAAATATATAAGTTCAGAGCCTGAGGTACTTTTTATTATGATGCAGTGTCACAATATTATGATGCAGAGTCACAATGTAAGACAAGGAAGGTTGTGTGAATTATTCAGAGACAACAAACCTGGCTGCATAATAATATTAAGAATAAAACATTGTAAAGTTCATGATGGCGGATCAGCCATTTATCAATTTCATGTGTATCTTAATATATTTGGTGTGAACATAGTATATACATCAAATCTAATTTATACAATAAAAAAAGAACAGATTGCACTGCCACAAACTTGTCAGTATTGTCTGCAGTAATTTTGTCTTTGCTGGTCATTTATACCTTGCTTTCAATGAAGAGTTATCATGAAGTTCCAAGCAGCAGGTTCATTTCCAGCCTTTAAGGTTCATCCATGATGGAGAAAAAAAGCACCTTAAATCAGTGAGTGACGGCAGTTAGAACCGCAGGTTTACATCTTCCAACTTAAGAAGACACTTGAATATTTTCCTCTTTTAATCTTGCATGACATGCGTACACTATGTTGGAAAAGAGAAAGACAAACCAGTTTAAAAGGCACTGCCTTCAAAAATGTAATACTGCTGTTTAAATGAACATATTTTATACCTGGAAATTACATTGGATCTCTGAATCAGTTGAGAGATGCCCATCTCCGAAGGCCATCACTATCCCCTTACAAGAGGTTAGTAACTTATGAGACACACAGGTTTCTGTTATGTTGTTCTGGGACAACAAGAACCACAGAAACTTACATGATGCCTGCCTTGCCTCAGTGAGTGCACCAGTGCCAGAACAAAGTGCCTCAATCGAATGTATACAGAAACTGATACCTGTGGATGACTTTCAAAACTGGTAATCTTTGACAAATTGCAGTTTATGACAACTCAAGGTATAATTTCTTCTCTGAGACACTCCAGTGGTCTTATGGATTTCATCCAGACAGTAGTTCTACTTTTGCAGTACAATTACTTGCACAATACTTCAAAAGGGCCGTAATGACTTCAGCAATTGCCAATTTGAGACGGGGGACTTTACTTGTAGTGCATGTAAACACACGTGCAGATACCTGTGTAAGAAGGGCTCATTTCAGTTTGTCCAATAAGGAAATCTCTCATTAGGAAACCAAGTACACTAGAAAGGAAATCTCATATTAAAACATGAAGTGAGGCCTTGAGATCATGCCTCACAACTTAACAACTTCCATTTGCTCTCCCTGAGACCCTGAGTATGAGCATGAATATTCATCCTGAGTTGACCAATCATAAAGAAATCACAAACACTGATCCTCAAAACAAATGCTACTAAGCTGATGTAATATGGATTACCACTAAGTAGTAAATCAAGTGTAAGCTAGAAATTCTTTGGTCAAACATCATACAATACATATTGTTAGCATAGTATCATCTGCATGTTTTTTACTTCTTTGTGGCCATTGCAGCATTCTCTCAAAGTATTGGTGTATTTACAAATTGTATTTCAGATTTAAGTGTGTGAAGAAGAAACCAACAAACAACCACCAAGGCCGAAAAGGAAGCATTTAAATGTAATCATGGTAACACCATCAAATTTTTAACATCTACCACTAACACAGTAGCAAAATATGTTTCCACATGAATTAAGCTCAAACAATGTTTGCACCTTTGGAAAAGGGAGGTGTAGTCTCTATATGTCTGAGGCCACAAGGTGTCTTTGAGAAACTATTTCACTGGCAATGGTAAGTGTAAATAAACACTCTGCATATCTGCACTTTTGTCAACCGTAACTGTCATATCACTGAATGTTCAGCCATGTATGCAACGATTATTTCTTGGTAAGTACTCTGCTTGGTTAACTGAAGATTCTCCATAGGAAACAATGTCAGACTGTGATTCATTGCATTATTGACCCATCACTGACTGACATAGCTCAATGTCTCCACCTTTTAATTTTCACAATTTTCATACAATCACTTTAATGGTGGATTTTGGACTCTCTGGATACAAGTCTTTCTTGCTGATCAGAAGCAGCAGCATCAACACTGGTAGATGAAGAAGACTAAACAAAAACAATTTACGAGCTGATTTGCTATCTGCATCTTCATAAAATCTCCAGGCTAAGTAACAAAACCAGAGATTCAGTGGTAACGAATCTATTGCAAATGTCCACGTGGTGAGGTTCAAAACTGGTGCCATGGTGCTCAGCCCCACAAGGGCCACGCAATGTCGAAGGGCGACACGTCGGCACAGTGATGGGTCTGTTGTGGCCATCATGCAGTAACCTCCTCTCGAGTAATCGCTGCGGAGGTTCCAGCTGAGAGCGTTGAAGTGTGGAAATTGCCAACTGTACAGAAATCCAGCCATCAGCAAGGCACCTATTGCATTAAAGGGGAAAACATGCAATTGAAGCGATTTCAAAGTTAGAACATGATACTCCACTCTAATATTGCAAAATATCGTATTTCCCACACCTTTTACAGTTATTCTTGACACATACTGCCACATCACATTCACAAGAATTTTTTACTATTGTACAATTAACGAAATCTGCTTCAACTCAGATATTGTACCTGCCACCATTCACAAACAAATTAACGGCAAACTGGTTGAAGTGAAGATGATTATAGTCACTTCCAGAGTGTGGGTGATGTTTTACAAATACGTCTTGTTTTTTTCACCTTTTTTCCGGGATCAAATAAAGTTCCATGAGTGAATATGTTCAAGATGACCTCACATCTGCAATCAAATGTGTTAACTCACCATAGTCTAAACCACCAGTGCACGCAGCCCAACCAATCATTGGTGGCAATGCCCCGACGACGGCACCCACCCACGTATTGACAATGCTGACCCTCTTGAGGGGCGTATACGCTGAAACGTACAAGAACCACGTGGCAGCTGCAATACCAGCAGATAAAGGATTCACTAAATGGTACAGTGCGCTTACACCGGTTACACCGACCACAGATGCAAAGCCAACTGCATGAAGAGGACTGAAAACCAAAGAGAGGAAACAACACTGTATCAGATTCATTTTCAATCAATAGATGAAGGTTTCATTTATTCTGAGATAGCGTTAGAAAGATTTGTCACTTTTGCCAGGCAAAGTTCAATTATGAAAGTGATGCCTTGGAGGGTCAATCTTAGACAAGAACTTTGATACAAGAAAGGTCATCCAAAGCAAAGATCTGAGAATGTAGAGCACACAACATTCAAAGATGATGGGCTAAACGGAAGAAAATGTGTTTGAGAATACTGCTAAAATTTCACAGGGGTAAAAGGTTACTTTTCAACAATACAATACCCATTACGCTTTGAACAAGTGGATATTAAAACAAATTGTAATTGCTAATAATGCTTAACGAAAGATTCCAAAAGAAGATATCAGACCTCTATTCATCATTACATTTTCTTGAGGAAATCAACTTCTCTTCAAAAGAATCTGAAATAATTGGCACTCGTTTAAAACACTTTCATTCCTGAAGGCTACTCTAGTGGATCCCAGACAATTCATCTCCCCTCCTAAAAATTCCCCCTGCCAATTCCCCTAACCCTTTCCTTAACCCTATCCTTTTCCCTGAAGGAGTTGCCAGCAGGGAGTTGTCTGGAGGACAATTCTCCAGACTTTGAATTGTTCAGACGAGGAATTGTACTGGGGAAGGACATCTGAGGGGAATTTTCTAGGAGGGGGAAATTGTACAGGGGAGGAAATGTATGGGGGTACTTCCTTGGCAAAGTCTGATTTCCATATGATTTGAGGAAAATTTAACATGATTGTTAAATCTAATACAGTATTATGATGGTTAAAGGAGTTTGTTGCTAGATTATACCAATGACCTTATAACTGGAGTACACTGTTGTTGCAATATGAAGTTTTTAAAAACAATGTCAGGAGCCCTTTCCCTTAATTGCCAAACGATATCATGATATCACAGGGGTAAAATGGAACCAAAGCACACCTGGATAAATATGTGTAAAACTATGGATTATGTACAGAACTAACATTGTACAGCTTATGTATAACCTTAACTTTGACATGAAATGTTTTCATACAAATCAAAGTAGTTCCATAAAGTTTAAAACAACCCAAAGGTCTGATTTCTTGTTTCCATATATGAACTGAATTGAAGTTTATTTCTACATTCCATTTCAAAATTAACAACACATACGACATTGAATGAGGAACATATTATATTACAAGTAAGAGAGATTAAACAGCAGAATTTAACACATTATAATGGAAATAGAGGAACCAGAAAAAAGCAACACTTTTTGAGTCTGATCCCTTTCTTAAGATACAAAACGAAATAAGCAAAATAAAGAAGAAAAAAGAAGAATGACACGTAAAAATAACAAATCATAAACAAAATATTACAGGAATACAAATCACATTGAATTGTTACTTACAGTAATAGGAATTTTTTATGCTATTTTTATATGCTATTTAGTATGTGATCCAAATCTGTTCTAGAACATATGTTTCCTCAAGTGTACAGATGATATTGTTTGGGTCATTTCACAAACGATATCAGAAGTCAAGTCTCCAAATGATACCATTTGGTGATATGGCAATATTGCAACAGCACTACTGGAGTATGCTTATAACCTGCTGAAATGACACCAAAGTATCCTTATGAAGTAGAAAGAGGAAAAAATAAACTTACCTAAGAAGGCCCCTAACTAGCACTCTGTTTCTGGTTCTTGCCATCTGTGAGTCATAAGGCACCTCGAAGAACTGTTATTAAAAGTGTAGAATTAGTTTATACTATAATGCTTTCCTCTTGAGGGGCCTCAAAGTTCATCGTTGTAAACTTTGATAAACCTTTTACCTCTTGCTTTCAGAAGAATCAGTTATGAAGAAGTGAAAATAATATGGTTGCTTCATTAAATGACATACAAGAATTTTCTTTGTTCTAATGGTTAAAAGTTACATGTTGCTCATAAAGAACATCTTATGATGAACAGAGTTTTGTACATGTACTCCTTTCATGGCTCTTGCATCATCTTCCATTAAATGTAATATTATTTTTATATTATTTCACTTACTTCACTTCAACTAACACGCCATACTGTATGCCATACCACAACATGGTAGAGCTTTGAATTTACATGTGCAGTAGCCATCCTCTGTACCTGTACAGCACACTCAGTTGAAGAATACGCAAAACTGCATTGTGGTATCGATGACGTTACCTACAGCAGTTACTCACAGTAATCAATACACAAGCATTGGGAATTGGGCTATGGCAAACTGAACATTGACATTACACATAACAAATGAGAGGTTTGTCCATGGTCCCTTCATAAGGAAATGCTGTGAGAATCAGCATTAAATTTTGGTTCCCTCAAAAAAAATAGCTCATCACAGCACACTACACGATGTGGAATCACTATTTTTAGCAAAACTCTGTGATAACCTTCAAGAATACACTAAAGATGGCATAAATCTAAGCTTCCATGTCATAGTTTCTATTCTTGACATGCTGTGTTTACAAGGTTGCCAACATTTTACTTAGCAGACCTAAAAATTCACTTGACCTGCAGCAAAAAGTAATAGAATTCTTAGAGACAATGTGGTCCACCAATAGACCATGTATGGTATCAAAGTTTGCATCCTTAAGGTATTTTTCACAAGAATTTCAGTTTGACCTCTGATAATCTTTGACATTCACCACAAACAATAGGGAACTTCAGCTCAATGTGATCTATGTATGTAGTACACATCACATCAGTCCAACCTTGTATTCTTGAAATTTGTATTCATACAGTTCTCTATTGCATTCTGAAACCTACTGACCTCATTTCATCTTTGACCTCTACCAAAAAACAAAAGGGATCTTGTACTTCATGTGATTGGAATCCCTATTAGAGATGAAATCAGCCCAAAATTGCATTCTTGACATATTGTGCTTACAAGGTTTTCACATTCTGACCTTGGCTGACTTCAGATGACCTTTGAATTCCACCTACAACAAGAGGACTCTAAACCTGATTCTTTTACCTCATATGATAGCAAATACAAGATCAGTCCAAGCTTTTGTTCTTGAAATATTGTGATTAAAAGCAATGACATTAAAAACACTCATCTGTACACTGACACTGGACATCATGATTGCTCGCCATCGTAATTACATGAGACACGATTACCATCAAAACCACAAGGAACTCTTGACATTAGAAAGCAATATTAGAAAAGCTATCTGTCTCCGCTTGGAGAACCTTGAAGAAGTTTGAAACAATGCTACTATTGGGAAGCAAATACACTCACTTGGTTAATTGTATTTGCAGAACAAGATGTAAGGAAAGTTCCTCCAGCCATTAATGCACAGGTAAGAGGGTCAAAGGTTGCTGGAGCCATTCCATATCCTGCCAACGCTGATATGACAACTAAACCTGTTGAAAGAATGAGAAAGGTTCAAAAATGGACAGTCATAAAATTCTACAGCATTTGGTTATGTCAACAGACAGAGATAACAGGGAATTTTAGTAAAGATGAAACTTACCAGTCAATCTACTCTTTGACAACTGTAAGTAAAGGGATGGCAGTTCAGAGAGTTTTGATTTCTGTCGCCTCCACACTTCTTCCACCTCGGGTCTTTCATCCTCTTTGTTACCATCCTTTGGTTCTATTGGACAGGGTGTAACCTGGGCGATAACTGTGTCCACTGCCGAAACACTTTCTCTGGTGCTCTCATTCGACACTTCTCCACTGTCTGTGACGTTCAATCTGCGCCTCTTTTCCTCCTCTTCTTCGGGTGATACGTCTTCTTGTTCTTCATCGGTGGCTAATGGTTCTGGACTGTGGCTTGATTCATGAAGGGAGCTTTTGTTCACTTTCACACCCGCTGTCGTTGACTGGGGAAGCTGTGACCAGTGTGACACAAAGAAATATAAAAACATTCTCTTTGCAGGTGTGTACGTGCTCACTGTACATCAGATGAAAACAAGAAGAACATGACACAACTAAAAAGCACTTCTTTATAAAGCTGCAACTAACAGCTCCAAGCCGGGAGGCCTTTGCCTTTCACACAATCAATTTATTGGTGTCTTACTATTCAAATTTATATCACTTTGGTAAATGGTAACATGACTGAGAAGTAAATGAAGTTCAAGCCCTCCAGCATACAATAAGTTTATGAACTGGTTAACATTTAAAAAAGAAGAAGCCATTACTAATCTTCCAACAACACAGCTTCAACTTAACTGACCACTACCCAGATGCACTGATGTAAATTAAATACGTGCATTGTGGGAATTACCTTCCGTAAAAAGATACTGCGTTGTGTTTGAGATAACATCCATGTTGTCGAAGACATGCTTTTTTAAGTTTATGTAACATCCTTTCAATTCCATTAATGGAGTTGAAAATCTTTTGACTAAGATGAGCTACTACATTTGTACAGTACTTGAAAATGTTTATCTCAAATGTGCAAAGATTAGAAGAAAAATATACTTTTACACAAAATATTCAAAGGTTGTATGACATGCATCTACAAAAAGCTGACTTCATTCAGAAGTTGCAGCATGACACTCTGAATGAAAACCTGTTGGAATTTTGTTTACATCTATTACCATTTTTGAAAAAGGGCTTTCAAAGTTGGATAAGAAGTCACACATTAGGATGTGGAGTGTTGCACAGTGGCCATATTTCATTTGTTGGGCCTACAGTATATATATCCTATCTTTAAATAATCTGGCTTACACCTTGGTAAGTGATATCAGTATAAAAAACAATGCATCTGACATAAAAAACACAAATTTGTCAATTGTCCTTGAAATAAAGGATATGAATACAAAGGATGACATAAGACACATCATGAGAGTCCCTCTCTTGATGTCACAAATTTGCATACTTAGCCAATGTTTATTCATGATGAAGGTGGGTAAGACACAAATTTGCCTGGAAAATTGTCAATATTTGATGGATTTTGTGGCAATTTTCAACACATTTCATGATTAATACAACAAAGACTCCAAAATGTCCATCTCATGTCACACCACCTTGGAACACTAATTATGACATTGTAAATACCTTAGGTAGCAAAATTAGATTCTTCCAATGGTCCGGTTTGATGCTTTTCTGGGCAGCCACAGCAGATGTCGAGAAACTTTTGCTCACACAAAATTTGATGCAAGCTTGTTGTAAATTTGCTTTGAATGCCAACTGCCTTGATGAATTCAGTACTAACATCCTTCGGCAATTACCTTCAAATACAAAACAAAATATTACTTGTGGATAAAAAAAGGGCCATTATAAGAATAGCGAATAATAATAAAACTTGCAAATGGCATGTAAGGATTTATACGTAGACAAGATCGGGGGCAGAATTATCACATTTGCTTTCATACTCAGAGAATACTTACACAAATAGGAAAAGGTACTGACTTCCTTGTATAGTTTCCAGCAACAAAAGGGTGATTTCTTCATTCCACATAATTAACGTCAACAAAGAACAAATCTAATATTGTTGATGAAAAAACACCTAGTACGGTACAGTAGTTAGCCCAATTAACCCCAACTTAATTTCACAAATTCACAAAACATTAGTAAAGAGTAACAGGCCTGTCACCTAAATTCTCAGGGATCATAAAAGCATCACCATTAGGTTTGAACATGTTTAAAATTTTCTGCGACAATTTTGCAAAAATCCAACGCCAAATGATAGCAAAGTTTTAGTTCAACATTCTCACTGTATATAGCACTTATATAGAACTAATATTGCACATAGTTCTTGGCCAAATGTCCTCTAATTTTGAGTAAGTTGTTTCCCGACACTAGTGATAAGTTAGCACAAAGTTAGTGCAAATATCGCAGTAACTGCTGAATACCTCAGCCACTTTTTCCATGTAAATTTGGTGTGGAGTCGCAGCCGTGGTCCCACCGGTTTATTACAAAAGAAAAACTTTTCAGTTTAAACCATTTGAGAACGATTCAACATACATCGGAGGGCGCCTTTGAGAATATCTTCAAAGTCCATTTACACTGTAGACTGGGGTAGATTCATGATTTCCTTGAAAGGATTTTGACTATGACATCATTCTGAATGACGTACTTCATGTTCCAAGGAAGGGCTATCTTGAGAACAACTCTACGTACACTTGTAATGTGGCCTACTGAGGCTCCAATCTGGAGTGGAGTCACGGTCGCAGTCCCTGGTGGTCGATTATCCAGCTCCATCACTTTGTACATAGTAATGTAGTTAATGAGACGATTGTGACGTCATAGTCCATGACTAAATACATCTCACTGGGACTCCGATCTGAAGTGGAGTCTCGGTCGCGGTCCTGGTGACAGTTTGTTAAAATTCATCTTTCTAGTACATAGTTTTAGGAAAGTCTTGGTGCCCTACTGAGACTCCAATCTGGAGTGGAGTCGCAGTCCCCGGTGGTTGTTTATCCAGATCCATCATTTTGTACATAGTAGTTAATTGGTTCCACTTGGACTAAAATCTGAAGTGGAGTCGCGGTCGTGGTGATGAAAGCCAACGATTGGGAAAGTCTTCGGTGATGAAAACCAACGAAAGTCTTAGTGGCCTACTTAGACAACAAACTGGAGTGGGGTCGTGGTCGCAGTGATGACAACGAATGATCATTGTGAATGACGTAATACATCTCACTGGGACTCCAGTGTGGAGTCGCGGTCCTAGTCCTCAGTAGTGGTTTATCCAGATGACTGCGACTGCGCCTCCAGAGTCTTGGTGGTAAAGAATTTGGGGCAGGGTATTCTGCAGTTGTAGGTACAACTTGTACCCAAATACCTTGCGACTGTCTGGCATAACTTTGGCGTTCCTTTCTTCATGTAAGACATATTCACTAGCATATACAAACCAGCAAGATATGGGACAATATCCGTACTATCCTTCTTTGTGACTAACATCACACTTCACAGTATAGCCTAGGCCTAGCATCAAATGATCAATTGCCTACGTGACAAACACATGATATAGCCTACGCTACAGTACACTACAGCAATACTACAAGTGCAAAGACAAACACTGAAACAGTAACTTAGTAAGTTAGGGTCTGGCCTAATAATCACACCAAACTTACAGCAAATGGTGAACAATCGTACACCCATCAGTCACGTTCAGCTGTTTCACTCTCGACATGAAGCTAAATTTTGTGTGACAATGCTGCACATGTTTTCTGTGAATCAATTTTAATCGCAAGTAGAGGTTAATTTGTTAGTTCACTGTATAACATGCATGACGCATATTGACATAGCCGTAAGTACAGTTTCATAACATGTCTAAATCTAGAGCATCATGCTTGTTGTATACAAATTATGTTCAGTACTCATAATTGCTACAGTATTTTGAACGCCGTTTGTGTAAAAATCGCCGCCGCAATTCCCTTCCCAAAAAATTAAAGGCTGTAATGCATCACCCCAGACAGTTTAAATTC
This sequence comes from Stichopus chloronotus, assembly GCA_021234535.1. Lineage (NCBI taxonomy): Eukaryota > Metazoa > Echinodermata > Holothuroidea > Aspidochirotida > Stichopodidae > Stichopus > Stichopus chloronotus. The sequence goes on from CM037829.1 coordinate 20,390,155, forward strand.
TCCGAACCACCTACCTCTAGTCCCTCCCTCAGCCTGTCTTACATTCCTCCACATGTGTAATCAAAACAATGGATCCCTGTGTAATAGGAACTGCTGGCAATCTAAGAGTACTGTAACTTAGAACCAGTTGAGAATTTTCCTTTCAGGGAGGTAAAAATATAGCTTAGGGTGATGCAATACAGCCTTTGACTAAATACAAACAAGAGGGCAAACCACGAAATTGCATATATCATCCCGATGCTTGTCCGAAATAATTCACTCTTTTACACGTACGGTATTATAAATATCATAATCGATCGAGAACTTGATTGACCCTGAGGCGCTATATATTATATACACAGTATAGAGGGCCCGTCGAACCCGCGTCTAGCCAACATTCACAAATCAAAACTTTTGAAAGCTTAGGTTATTCAGATTGAAATAGGGTTAACCCTAGATTGAAATAGTGAAGCACGCCACTATATTTGTCATTTCTAAGCTAAGTCAATGGCAGGCGCACTCGACGGGCACCTTGGGGAAAGTTAATTTTGTTTGGATTGTCATAAAGAAGGCGGGATAATCCCACCATCGGTGCCAGACTTTTTGTTGCAATCAGTACATATTAATTTGAGAAAATACTGATTCATAAAAAACGTTCTGACTCCTGTAGGTGGTACTTTAACAAACTTGGAATGATAAATTTCCTTAAAGGTGGGTTCGATGGATACCCCAGTATAGCCTACATAAGTAGACGTAGCAAGGCACGGCATACTTGGACATGGATGTAAAGAAATACGATGCAAAGAATGCGTAAGTGTTGTGTGTATGTGTGGAAGTGCCATGTGCATAAAAATATTCCGAGCCAAAAATCGTTTGTGTTATGTTTGGTACTCAATGCGCGCAGTAATAAGTACAAAGACAATGGTATATGTTCTACTCTTTATTTATTTCTTGCAAATCACTACTTCTCAGCTCAACGCCCAAGATGGAACTGACCCATATCTGTGCGCATATCATATCAGTGAACTGATGTTCCTGAACTTTCAAAAACCTTTACAATTTCAAAGAAGTAGGACAAAGAAATTTGAAATGGTGAAAGTCATTTCATGGTATTTGCCAATATTATATACCACAGTTTGTGCATCAAAAAAATCCTTCCTTTGTTCCTAAGATCAGCGCACAGTTGCTCTAAATGTTTTGCAATAGTTCTAAGTTGAAGCAAACCATGATCATTTCTTTTTCCTCTGTGTTCTTTTTCATTGTTCTCAATTCATGGCTGTTATTCTATTATTCGCAAAAACCTAAAACTAATCAGAATCATGATCGCTGATTGGCTAAAATTTGCGAAGATACACCGTCGAACACCGACCACGGTCATCAAATCAGGTCATACAAGTTTTTATAAACGGCCTTCTAAATATGTGAAGGGGGGAATACCCATATGGAAATCTATTTCTCGACGGACTGACGGAGTTCCGTACCGTATACACAATCATGGTCCTTGGACAAGCTGGGGTCAGCAGCAGCATCTCGATACTGTCTGGGGCGAGCGCAAGCAAGATTATTAATGGGTTACTTAGTTAGTTAGTGGACTACCCTCTTTCTACTGCTGAGAATGAAGAAAAACGTGAAAAAAACTTTCCTTTATCAAAACCGGGACATTCATTTGAGAATGAATTATTTATACCAGGTAAGTATTCAAACAGTAGGCTGAGTTGCAGTGCATGATGTGCATATCATTCCCTAGCCCTAACCCTTGAACAGTGCTGTGCGTTACGTTACATGGCCTAAGCTCATGAAACTCCACATCACAGCCGTTGCGCTGCTAACAAATTTTAATGCCTATTACTCCATTAGCCCACCCTCGCCACGGTCGTTATCTCTATGTGCATATCATTCCCTTCCCTAGCCCTAACCCTTGAACAGGGCTGTGCATTACGTTACATGGCATAAGCCTATGACACTCCACATCACAGCCCTTATTTTTGGAATTTTTGTATGAGCAAAACCTTAGAAAACAATTGTAAGTTTTATCCTATCATATTGCTTTGAAATAATTGGTTCACATAACTGGTATTGCACATTATTTTTACCGATTCCAATTTTACTCTGATTATGCAATAATGGGCCCGATTCCAATACTGTTTATTGTTTGAACACTCACTGTTTAAATATGGCCTTGGCTAGTTCACCATACAGTGATACAGGACAACAGCACACATCAGTTTTCTTTAGGACTATCACACTCACAGTGGTGTAGTTACTTCATCTGGCAGTGGGGAATGTGATACTAAGTAATGATAAGTAGCATGGTTATATAAAACTTAAAGACAAAAACTCATCACCTCAGACAGTTTCAACTCTCCCAAACACTTACGCAGGGTTGGAACAAGTCGCGAATGCGGGAAGGCTCCTTTCTGGAAAATTTTGCGTCTCGCAGGAAATCTGCACGGCAGTGAAAAATACAATCATAAAAAAAAGGAAGGAAAAAAGGGAACTATTTCTTCCACCCTACGGAAATCCTGCAAAGGACCGAATAATAGAGAAATTCCTTTTATAGCTTTCAAAAATGTTTTCACCCGACGTTTTTCCCTTCAACGATCATTTAAAACTCAGAACGCCAATGAATCTTCTGCATACTTCCATATACAGGCAAAGAGCCTGTACAGTATGTACTTGCTATGAAACTTTGCAATGTTAATGACAAGTGTGCAGGTTGGCTTAAATGCTTTCAAAATGTCATTTTGGCATACTACTTTTACTCCAGGTTAATCTTGTACATACCATGCTTGTTTCAATCACAGTATGGTAGAGGTTATACATGTGGTGTCTTAGATAGTTACGTCTGTGAATAACTGGTAAATAAATCCATTCAAATGTGTATCCCAAATGTGCCATCCACGTTCAGTCTTTACAAAATGTTGAAGTAAATTACTATTCTTGTAAATTTTTACTCATGGAATTTTTCAGTCCATGCAGTTCCCCAGTTTTTGCTATGTTCATCATGTAGAAAAGTCCACATTGAGTATATGCTGCTTTCTAGCTCCATTTGGCATCTTGGCATTGAGTCAATCCGGTACTATAAATATGATATTGGGCCCAGAATATTTGTTTACAAGCAGATTTACTTTCTATTTATATGCAGTCTTTTGTATGGCATAAACTGTACTGGGTGGTTTTTTAGCTCATACCAGCATGCTGGTGTGAGCTTTTGTGATCATGCACTCTATCTATCGATCGATCAATCGATCGATCTATTGTCCACAATTTGTTCTGAATGCTTTCATTCCTGCATGCTTTCATGGATTTGTCTGAAACTGAGACACAATATTTGTTGGGTGTTGGACCATTTAGGGTATACAGGAATTTTTGTCCAAGGTCCCATGTGGGCCCTTTGGCCCATTTTATGAAATTGTACAAAATGCTTCTCTTCCTACAGATTATATTGTACAATGTTGATGGTTTGTCAAAGTGATGCTCAGTTAATGGTCCCTTCAGGGTGTTCAGGGATTGGTTGTCCAAGAACCCATGTGGGCCCAATGGCCCATTATGTGAAATTCTGTTTGAAATGTTGCTTCTCGCACGTGTCCATGGATTTGTATTTAACTTGTGACACAATAATCCTTGGGTGGTAGTTCATGTGGGGTGTACAAAAAAGTTTCAGTCCAAGGTCCCATGTGGACCCTATGGTCCATTTTAGGAAATTATACAAAGTTGTTCTTCTCCTACATATTCTCTTGTGCAATGTTGATGGTTCGTCATAATGCTACTCTGCTAGTGGTTATCTTAGGGTGTTCATGAATTTGTAGTCTATGGTTCCATGAGGACCATATGGCCCATTTTATGGAATTCTGCAAATTGCTTCTTCTACCATTAAAGTGCCCCTTTAAACTTTCATACACATCTCAAATATCCCTATCATGCATGAACGATAATTGAGTAATGGGACAGTGTCAGTTGGTATGCTAACTGAAACTCTGTATTGCCCACAGGTGTGTTGACACTTTGAGGCACTTTGGTGCACTTTGAGTTGTTTCATGAACTTCAGTCAGTCTTCATAAACATAACAATTTTGTGTCAAGTTTCTAGTGACTGATCAATGTTCAACTAAGAGAGTCCCATTATGAGTCACATGTTAATGACCACTAATGAGTGAGTAGCTAATGATTTAAATTGGTTTTGGAAAACTCGAAACCATTCATTTTTCCACATTAGTACCAATTCATACCCACTGCCAGTACAAACCAAGAAGAAAAATTAGTAAAAATTGACAGTTTTCATAATTATTGGATGTGAATAGTGATGCTAATTATAAGCATTGTTATTTGGTAGTACCCATCAAAATTTTCACAACTCTAATTTATTGACAAAGATCAAACTTCTGCACTGTTGGGGTTCTAGTTTATGAAATTCTGAAAATTGTGCATTACTACAGATTCTATTGTACAAATGTTGATGATTTGGTGTAATGATACTCAGTGGTACCTATGATTTGACATAATTATACATAAATGGTACCTTCAGGATGTTCAGGTATGGTGCTCCTGTTTAGTACATACAAGCAACTATGTGTGTCAGTATCTTATCACACTTTTAATTTTGCTAGCAGCATTTTCCCACAATGTCTGTATCATATGGTACACCACTGAAATGTTCCTAAGAGATTACCGTTTCATTGCTCGTCAGATGGCGCATCAGGTTCTTTTGTCCAATCCAGAAAATAAGAATCTAGCAAGGTTCTACATTTGCATGATGAAAAGAATTGCTACTCGCCTGGTCATGAAGTTGTAAGTACTTATTTTATGCCCATCACTCCTGTGGTAGCTTACCATCGTAAAATTAACCGCATGCCCTAGAAGGTCTGAATTTAAAATAAGTAGAAAAATCTACGATTGCACTGTACCTCAGATTTATCATGACTTGTTGCAATTACCAAATGGTGACATTCATGAAAGGAATTTTTGGTTTCCATTTCCATATAAAATTTATATGAACTGAAAGTATTGTATGAGAGAACTTTCAGATATTGGTCAGGCCAGTAATTTTCAGGCCTGTAAGAGCTATTTGATTAACATTGAGTGGTAGGCTATGTTATGCTTAACCTTAAGAATCACTTCCTCCTAACATGACTGTGCCATTGTTGTTTTGACTGCAGGAGCATATTCTGTGCAGTCACTGTGATGTGTTCTGAACCTCTAGATGTGCATGTGTGCGTGTGTGTGTCAGCTGGGAGCATGTACAGGGTGATTGTTTGAGAGATGAGATGGAATGACAGTGGGAAGGGGAAAGTTTTTTCATATGGACAGTTTGACCTGGATTCATGAGACTCAAACACCTTACAACAGTTCAGTTTCAAGCCTAATTAGTTCTTTCATGTTCTACAGTTGTGCTTTGTATAATCAAGAAACATCCCTTAAATGTTTGAAAGTTTAATACTTCCACAGTGCAGTACTGTACGTTTGCTTTTAACATACGTAGAGGATAGTAGGTAGTTTAAGGACATTCGTTACAATGACAGAAAATGATATATATTCAAAGGGCTGGCTGTCTCTGAAGGTCATTCCTCACACATATGTTTTTTTTTTCATTTCTCCTTTGGCTGAAGGCATCCAAGTATGAAGAGGACAATTTGTAAAAAATGTGACATGCTGCTAATCCCAGGTATTACCGCTACAGTGAGAATCAAGGGTGAGTATGTGTACATATTCTTATCACTGTACTTGATCTGCAAAGATGATGCATGCTTGATACGAAGTCAGCACCACACAAAGTGATACTAATGATATCTGTATTAAACAAGTGGTATACATTTTTACCATGAAATTAGTGTTGGTGTGACATGAAATTTTTAAAAAACGATATCAGAAGCACGTACCCTCATTTTGCCAAACGACATCACTGTATCATACTGTAGGGGTAAGTTGGAACCAAAGCGTACCTGAATAGGTATGTGTAAAACTATGATTGCATTCAAAAGTCACACCCTTCCCTCAGCAAGTGTATAGATCTGTTTCATGTTGAGAACATTGAAAATTCTTGTCTTTGTTCAGCTCATCGACAGAAGCACAGAGTGGTACAATGTTTGGACTGTGGCAAAGTGAAGAGATTTGTCTATAATCAAAGTCACACCCTTTGGGTAGACAGACCAGAAGCTGTTTATCATCCTGAAGGTAAGCAATTCAGAGGATTTTGTCCATGGCAGTTTTGTTGTTCTATTATGTCCAGCAGCCATTTCTCAAAAAGGAAATGTTTTTCGTTACAAAGGTTTGATATTTGTCTTTTCTTGCATCGTCATTGTCCCTTTGTGTTGTTTCCCACAGATGTAGAGAGCAACAAGGAAAAAGGCACACACCAAAGCCAGCTGAAACCACCAGATGCAAGTCAACCTGCTTCCAGCAGTCATGTTACCTGACGATGATGATGACGATGATGATGCATTAAACGTAGGCGGCAATCGGATCATAAAAGATCCTGAACCTCCGTGCCATTTGTTTTTTCAGTTTCTGATGTTTGGAGTAGCATTTTAAAGAGTGCAGGCAGCCAAAACAGGTTATTCATGGACCTCAAGAGAGAAGCAATTTATGCCAGATGTTCACCACACACCTCTGCCAATTGGAAAACTTGTGACTGCAAAAAAGGAACTGAAGCAGTTGGACTGTTCACAAAGCTGGAAATGATTGCAAACCTTTTTCTTTGAACGATTTGTGCTGGGCATGTTCAAGCACCAATTTAGGGTTTTAGTCATTGTTGGTTAAATATTAAAGCAACATGCCCATACATTTGTATCGCGCCTTTACTTTTGTCAGATGTCTCTTACTGTGGGACTATCGTATCATTTGCCTTTTAACTTAACTAGGTTGGACAAACAGCAACTTCTGAAAGTTGCAGCAGCTTTTCAAACAACAATTTGTGAACAGGTCTTTTCTGATAGACCACAGATTTTCTGGAGCCACCTGCAAATAATTGCAGTCACTGACACCTACCCCATATGTATGGACATCAAATCTGAGCAGTGGCGAACATCAAGTCTCATATATTCCTAACTACATTCATATGATTTTGAATAAAACAAAAAAATGGCTGCTTGCCAGACTGAGGAGGGCAAAAAACTGGAATCATATATTCTCTTCAGAAAACATCACAATTGAAAACAAAAGTACATAGACACAGGTTAGAGTATATGGATAGTTTTCTTCATTTATTACCATTGTTTCTGGACAAAACACAGTAAAGTATGTTTTACTTGCCACTGAAAACTTTTTTTGTGTTTGCCATGACGCATGTTCATGACACATATATTTACAAGACTGCTGCAAAATGCGTGACAAAATACCAACCAGTGTGCAACGTTATGCAGTCACTGTAACAGTGGGACAGAGAAACACAGCTTGTTAAAACTGTCAACAAAAAAGTTATTGTGTAAAAACAAAATCCCCAAGTTAATCACATACTTCCAATTATTTGTAAAATCACATTTTAAAGGTGCTGATCAAGGTTTCATTAGTAATATGATGACTTCAAAATCACCATTTGCCCAAACCTTGTAGAAATTAAAATCAAGCAATCAATCATTTGTAAATTAGCAAATAACTGAAACATACTGAAATAACATAATAGACAATGGAATTTTTATCACAATGCTATGCATACCTCTTTCAATATAAATTGAGCACAACTGATTTTGCCCAGAATGGGATTCAAGGGCACTTCCAATAATCTCATCACACAAATGTGTGAGAACAGATACAAACAGTGGCCTCCTCGGATTTATATTGCAACTAAAATGATGGCATCACCTAATGGTTTTGTTGACCATAAACATCTTTCACAATGAAATGTGTATTTGCAAGCTCTTGGAATTGAGCTTCACATTGCAATATTTCTGTCAAGCATTTGAAAAGAGAAAATTTCAGGGGTCTCTAAGGAAACTAGAATAACCAGAACGCACAAATGTATTGTGGTTTTGATGACTTCATTATGAGAATTTAAATGAATCTGATATATGATGACTGATATGTATCATATCTCAACATACACTTGTAACTGCATATTAAAGTGATGCAACACCTACACATTTCATATGAGATCTGTCCAGGCTTCGCTCCTTGAGATATAATGTTTAAAAGGTTTCCACAATTTGACTCATGTTGACACCAAATTACCTCCACTAATATTTTAACAGGGTTCTTCTATGCACCAATACATTACATAGGAGGTCTGTCCAAGTTCCTCCTTGAGATAGTGTGTTTACAAGGTTTTCACAATTTGACCACTGTTGATCTAAATGAACTTTTACCTCCACCAAAAACAAAAGGGTTCCTCTGCTCAACATGGTACACCTACATACCAAATGTAAGATCTGCCCAAGCTTCCCTTCTTGAGATATCATGTTCAGTAAGTTTCCACAATTTGACCCCTCTTGACCCCAAACGACCTTTGACCTCCACCAAAAACACGACAGTGCTTCTACTCAATGTGGTACACATACACACTAAGTATGAGCTCTGTCTAAGCTTCCCTTCTGGAGATATTGTGTTGACAAGGTTTTCACAACCTGATCCCAAATGACTTTTGGCCTCCACCAAAAACAATAGGGTATTACTACTCAATGTGGTACACTTACATATTAAATATAAGATCTGTTTCAGCTTCCTTTCTTGCGAGACTTTGTTAACAAGGTTTCACAATTTGACCCCTGTTGACCCCAAATGACCTTTGACTTCCACCAAAAACAATGGGGTTCTCTTACTCAATGTGGTACACTTACATACTAGTTGTGAAATCTGTCTAACCTCTCCATCTTGAGATATCATGTTTACTGAGTTTCAACAATTTAACCCCTGTTGACCCCAAATGACCTTTGACCTCCACCAAAAACACTACCGTGCTTCTACTCAATGTGGTACATTTACATACTACGTATGAGCTATGTCTAAGGTTCCCTTCTTGAGATATCGTGTTTACTAAGTTTTTAGAAATTAACCTCTGTTGACCCCAAATAACCTTTGACTTCCATCAAAAACAAGAGGGTTCTTATACTTAATGTGTTTCACGTACATGCCACATATGAGTTCCACCCAAGCTTCCCTTCTTGAGATATCGTGTTTATAATGTAGCGCGTCACTGACATACACACACCCACATCACACACACATACATACACACACCCATGCATGATTTCAAAGGTTACGATTATCATGGAAACCAATAATGGGCAATAAGATGATTCCCAAACTATGTTAAAATGCTGTAAATCCACAAAATATGTCTAACATACATTTAATTATTCTTCCTTAATTACATTAAGTTAAATACATTACACTCATACAATTACCTTAAAGTGATGGAACTACTGGTAGGAGTAGGAGTGGCATAAGCATTGCCTTGATGGGAAGGAGAAGAGTGGGACTGCTGATGACAATCCATGAAGGAAACTACTGCATGTCTTACTAGTTACATAAAGCTCCCAAGGGCACAATTTGAAGAATTAGCCAAACATGATCTTCATGACCTGACAAACACTCCTTGGACAAATACCCTCAGAAAGATAACACTGGCAAAGGAATCCCTCAGGTTGGTGTTGTTTCACGTGGTAGTAAAAGACCAGGGTTTTTTGTCCAAGCGTAATTTTCTGGCAATCAGTCGATGTTCTTCTTTCATTGTCCAGTTATTGTATGAAACATGACAACTGAGATGGCTGGTATTGTAGTCCATTGCTGTATTAAGAATCATGCGTTAACCAACTTTAGAGAAAGCATGGTTCTCAGTTTTGAAGCTAATGCTGTGATTGATCTTCCCATTGGTCTCATATCCAATTCTGAGCTGGGAGATGAAGGTAGTCTCCAATTGAAAGTATCGCGAGAACTTTGTTAACTTGGAAAGTTACTGCTGAGAAGATTTGAAGAACCTTTGTCCTCTGACTGGCAATGGGATGCTATATGGCCATTCTTCCCACACTGAAATAAGACACAAAATAGACATATCAAGCAAACAAACTGGTAATGGCATAGTTCTTTTAAAGATTTGAAGATTTAACTCACAGACTGATCAAATATGCAACGGAAACTCCAATAAGCAGACATGAAGTTTGAAATGGTTAATACTGCCTCTTGTTGTACTACTAGTCCGTGTTTGGTGCTATAGAAGTTGAGGAAAAACACCAATGTATGTACAATGTAGTCTATGGTAATTTCACACTGTTTCATTCCGCTATATAAATAGTGAAAAGTCTAGGGCCATACAAGACAGGCAACATGAGGTAGGAACATGTGCCTCTTGATGCTCATTCATAATACATTTGCAAATGTTAAAAGTCTACAACATTGACCATGTTTATACAACAAGCAGCTCATAACAACAGAAATCTAGACAGTAGACAAATGAGAGGCTTTCACTCTGTAGCATTTCATGAGTTCATTGGTGTGCATGAGACTTGTGCTAATGATCCACATCCACAATGTTGAACAAGTTTATTTGACACAAGGCCCCTTATCCTGTAGCATGTGATGTAGACCTCTTTAGTGTGTTATGAGCAGGGGGTGGATCCAGCATTTTTGTTTGGGGAGGTGCACCAGGTTCTGCATGTGAGAGTGTCTTCCATCTGAAGGATTTACATGACCAGAAAGTCAAAGGACTTTGTGATTCCTTGCCAATATTTATGATGAAGAAAGGATAACCAACATACCAATTTTGAAGTTCACTCACCTTACCATCCTTGAGATACCATGTCTACAACAAATCAGTCACTGATATGTATCTTCCTTACAAGGTCTTCAGACTCCAACACTGGTGACCTCAAATGACCTTTGACCTCCATGAAAAACACTAGGGATCATCTACTCACAATGGCCAAACTATACACAAGTTTGAAGTTCCAGCAACTTTTCCTTCTAGAGACACAGTGTTTACAAGGTTCCTAAATTATGACCCTTCCTGACCTTGTACAACCTGTGACCTCCCTAAAACCTCACAAAGATCATCTAATCATCAAGAGCAACCAAGGTTAAGAGTTTGAAGTTCCAGCAACTTTCAGCAGCTGAGATAGCTCACTTAACAGGTTTTTAGAGTTTCTCTGCCAGTGACCTCTAATGACCTTTGACCTACCTAGACAAGACTAGGGATCATCTACTCACAATGTACTACCTGCATACCATCTTTGAAGTTCAAGCAACTTTCCCTCACTGAGATAATGTGTTTACAAGGTTTTCAAGCTATGTCCTCTACTGACCCCATGTGACCTTTGACCTCATCAAAACTTGACAGAGATCATCAACTTATCAAGTGCTACCAATGGTTTAAGTTTAAAGTTCCAGTAACTTCCAGTTGCTGAGCTATCCTCCTTAATAGGTTTTCAGACTATTCCCTCTGGTGACCCCAAATGACTTTTGACTTACCTGAAAAAGAATAGGGACCATCTACTCTCAATGGACTACCATCACAGCAACTTTGAAGTTCAAGCAACTTTCCCCTCTTGAGATATCGTGTTTACAAGCATAGTCATCACACACACACACACACAAGGAATCAAAAATAGTACTCCTTTCAAAATGGTGTACAAGATCATATACCAATACTGTGATGAGAAAAAACAGTGAGAAGTCTGTGAAAGAATACTGGCACAATTGATAAATTTTTGAGGGTACACATGCACCCATGGCAACTCCCCCCCCCCCCCCCCCCCGGATCTATCACTGATTACAATTATGTTGCTATAATTTTCCATGTCTATAACACTGAACATTAACAAGCATCTCTTACCCTGTAACATTTGATATGGTCCATATTCCTTGGAACATAAGGTTTCATGGGATGTTTATTTTCCTCTTGGTTGTTGAGGAAACTGTTTGGTATTCCAGCTCTGTATGTGGTAGCCTTGACATTAGTATCTTTGGCTCCTAACACTTGTATACCCTTCAAAATGAAACAAAGGAAAGGTGACTTCAACATAAATTCAATTCAGGTTATGACAAAATGCAAAGCTGAGCACAGAGCATTGCCCAATGGTAATTCAATAGCTGCTACATCAGCAAAAGATTAAGCATGCTACATACCCGAAAGTTTTATGACGACATATCAAACAATCTGTAAGTACTTACTATAGGTTTGTAGCTTGAACAATAGACAATGTTGCTCATCAGTGTGTATACAGTCTAACAGACTATAGGCCACACAACAGATGTGCATTATTCATGCACCAGTTCTGTCTGCATTCATAGCAATGTCTATGAACTAATGCTTGGATTCGAACTTTATCTGCATACAAATTGTACGCTGTTGGAATTATGCCAACACAATCAATTACACACCGTCAGTAGCACTCAATACTTCTTTTCCCTGTTATAATTATTCATGCTTTTTTGGGCCAATCATCAAACATGGAGAAAGACTCATAAATGTAGAGACCTTGGATCCTAGATGAGACAAATCTGTAATTGTTTGCAGGTGTTACAGTAAGTACGTTAAAGAAGGCAAATATCAACACCGCTTGGAAGGCTAACCTGACAGAGTGAGTCCGTGTTGGTGTTACAAGTTTGATAAGTTTGCATCAAATAGAGCAGAACTCTAGAGCATTCAGTGGAAGACCTCTGGCTTTCAACACCTTCACTTGTGAGGTTGTTGTCCAGTAGTCAATACAGAGTCTGCCAGACCAATATCAGTCTGTGTGTGGTATTAGTTTGTCAAATTTGAGGCACATAGAGCAGACTCCTATAGTTCTACAGTCATCAGCAAAAGACCTCAGACTCTCAGTGCGTTCATTTGAGAGACTTTTTCACACTTTTCTGTTTCATTTATTGAAAACGTACCTGTTTTCACCATGACCGGACAGCTCACACCCAGAACAAATTTCCCCAGAAAATTTCCATGCACAAAATTCTTCCTCAGACAACCTCCCCCCAAAAATTCCCCCCACCCAAACAATTCCCAACCAGGCAAATTTCACTTCGGACAACTCCTCCCTAACAGTTCCCTCAAGAAAAGGGTTAGGGTGAAGGAAAGAGTTTTGGGAAGTGTCAGGGCAAATTGTTCACCAGAATTGTCTAGGCACCGTTTCACATCTGTTTTCACAATAAAACCATCTTGTTGTGGAATTACTATATCTACAGTATTTCTAGAAAAGGCAAAACAATGCAAACAATGCTTTCCAGTCATCTACCCTTGAACAACGAGGTATCTGTCAAGGGGTTTCATACGCTACAACAAGATGCTTCATTTCCCCTAAAATGAACAAACTGTATAATGTATGTAAAGAGCAAACTGTATAACAAGCAATTAACAATGATGACTGGTCACTCCCATGGATACTGTGTCGGTAAAATTTGCTTTTATTGAAACTTGTGTGACGATACAAAGTTTACAGCAAAAATGTCCTCATTTCTGATTGTTGCGACACAAGGGGAACATGTTTTTCAGTTCATTTGCTCATGCATTTCAGAGAGGTGAGTTACCCTTTAAAATGGAATAGATTTTAAGGTTTACATTATGTGACTGTTACAACGAGAGTTTTCCCCTGCTTCTCGAGAATGTGATTATCTTGTCCGGCATTAAAAACAAATGAAACAGTTGAGGACCTACCTTGGCTGTTGATTTCTGGTCTGCATTTGGATTTGAAGGACAGTTCATGACCTTGTGACCTGGCTGGCCACAATAATGACAAATCAGCTTCTTCAGTATTTCCTTGTAATCAACTGATGAAGGCAAATTCATGTCAAACTTAGGACTGCAAGGAATGAGAGAAAAAGGTAACAACAAATTACTGAAGAAGAATCATGAAATTACGTTGGAAATGAAAATTTAGACATCACCCCTCTGAGTTGAGTCACGTCTGGCCAGTGGGCCTGTCAACAATCTGACTGTGACAGGACTGGGGGCCTATAGCCAATGCAGATGCATTTTAGAGATCAGGTGACCAGGTATCACATACACTGTATGTGTGACAAAATTCACTAATTTTGCATGTATGCCCAAGAACACTTCCATGTTGTGGCTCTTATACATGTATAATACATGGTGATATATTACGTTGCAAAGCAACATGTTGTATGCTAACTTCAGAATGAACACTGCTTAGTGGAAGTCATGTTTCAGGTAGAAAAGCAAGAATTTTCAACCAAGTGAAAAAAGAAAAATATCTTTCATGATGTTAATCTATCACAACACTGTTACTTATTCACCAAGTTCATGTTACATTTACAACTAACATCTAACCTAAGGAGCTACTACTATATGGAGGAGCAACATTAGGTCACAAAGACTCAGGGCACCGTTCTACATCAACTACACATTAAAGTCTTTTTAAAATGTATAAAGAGGCACTGCTTTTACATTGCCACTTAAAGAGAGTGGGGGGACAGATGCAGAAGTGGCAATTATGAATTTGTGACCAGAAAGGAAGACTTACTGTTGAAATTTGCACTGTGGACCATCCAAGCAGAAACCATTGAGGTAATTCTGACACATTACTCTCCTAACATGCCTATTTTTACAAGTAGGACCTATAAAGAAAAGGAAAAAAATACTTTGAAAAGATATTTAACATTGCTGCAGTGCTGCTTTATGTAATTACTTAAAAATTCCATAGGCATGAACTGTGACAATTTGGAACATACCTCATGCCCCCCCCCCCCCTCCTGGTTCAAAAAGAGATGGTTTCACCACAGATTGTAAATCAAGCTTTTTCTTTACCATGTTTGCAGAATCCCCGGTCATACCAGGCACAATCTTTGATCTTGGAATCTGGATCAATGTGAAGGAAAGGACAGTCTTTGTTGTTGCACATTCCTGCAAAGAAATAACAAGGTCATCAAGAAATGCTGTAGACAAAAATATAAAATTGATAAACTTGACAAAAAAATCTACAGTAAATTGCTTGTCAATGGCTATTGACTTATTCTGAGGCATCTATTTTAATTCTCATTACATTGTGATATCTGGGTGTCATTGTTCAATCAGCAACTTTTATGTTATTTGCTGGCTATGTTATTACGGTTTCTCTACAGGAAAGCAAGACGTTACAGATTTAAGTATTCTAAATGACAACCTCCAAAGAACAGTAAGATTTTTGAAAACTTGTCAAAACAAAGAGCCAAATCATTTCATTTTTTGTAGATTAGTAGTAAAAGGGACATCAAAACTCCCATAAACTTGGGCAGTTAGCACCCACTAACATCATTCCTGGTGTAGGTGAGGATAACATGTTTGGCAGTAGTTTGCTTATCCCAGTCACCTTTGGTCTTCCCACAAAATTGCAATCATGCACCCACAAATTGTAACCACACACCAAGGTTAGGAGCCAAGCAATTATAAAAGGTTGAGGAACATCAACGGTGACAAGGCAAGTCCTGACTCAGAGATATCACACTGAATATTCAATTAGGCAAAGTCAAAAAAATAACTTTTGGGCAACTTAAAGCAAATACACTTACCAAATCTAGAGAAGAAAAAGCACTCAGGCATTTTGGTCATATCATACTGGTGGAGAAATTCACACTCGTCACCTTTCTTACAAAGACCTCTAAGCCAATGTTTACAGACAATCTGCTTCTCTCCTCGAACATGTCTGAATGGGCACATATAACCTTTTGTGCAGGAATTATGTTGAAAAAATGTGCAAACTGCAGCATTTGACTCTGTAAATCAAACAATATAGTGCTCAATTAGTAATGAATGTAAGCTGAAAAACAGACAAGCAAAACTTTGCAATAATTGACTGAGATGGCTGTCTGCCCCAATTTTCAAGACCCCATTGACATTTGATGCCGGTGGGCAGCGGTAAATCAGTAAACTGAGCAACTGTGAGGGTTGGTTTGGTCCTAACACTGTCTAGTATAGACAACTTCAACTTTTCTTTTAATTTGCTGTTCATTAAGCAAAAGCACTGTAACTAATGACTTTCTATCATTTCAAATTCCACAGTTATGTACATACTATATGTGTGTTGGCGATGCACAATGTCACTTGATGACTAACTGGCATTGTTGCAAAAATTGTTGATCAAATACTTCATTGTAACATTCTTGAACTTGGAAGTTTGAACCCACCATGCTACTCCTACTGTACATGCTACGCTAACTTTGGCATTCAGTTTTGTGCTATGTCTATGACCTTGTCAGTTCCAACAGCAGCAGTAACTGGAACGATTAGATCATCTGGCATGCGAGTAGCATACCCAAATCAAGCATAGGGGTAAACATCATTTCATGGATTGACATAGCCTAGGCTAATTTTAAATTACATTCCATGTCATAGACCTATGCCTAACTTAGGTTCTACAAAACCACAACACCAACTATCACTCATCTCCAGTGAGTCAGTCTGCATTTCGTGCACTCAGAACTGAAGATTTTTGGCTTGGAGCTGGCATTTTCCTTATATCTTCTATTGTTTTTTGGGAAAAGACTTCGGCGTGGGCCTGACATGGAATGCACTTTGGCCAGTAAGTGAGAAACACATTTGTCTCACGACCCTGTGTAAGGCTCAAGCATTGTTATTTTCTAATCACTGAGTGAGTGGTGCTACTACTTAGAAAAAGTTCTAGGCAGTGGGCAATAGCACCAGGCTCAACGTTAATTACATACTTTGTCGTGGACATAACACTAGGTCTTACGTTCGTGTTGATTGCTGTGTATGGGACAGTGCACGTAGCCTATATTTGAAGGGGCCTTAGAAAATAGAACATTACACGGTCAAAACAAATCATCACTTACTATCCATCCCCGGGAAGGGAAGAGCCTGAGTTCCAATCTGTTGTTCGATTGCATGTTCAATATCAAAAGTGATATGATCGACAGTTGCAACTACCCCTAACATATTGGAGTAAGGAATTGAAACCTCCGCGGCGACTTGGTTTCTGAGTCAGTCAGTCAATGTTTACTGTGAATGTTCTTATATTGAGCGCGAAATGTGCAGAAATATCATACGGGGGGTTCACGTTCTCTGTGGTGGAGGCTACTAATGGCATCTTTCATATATTACTTTATTGCAGTCTTTGATTTTAAAAATAAAACGTTCTAGAGGCTTTCTGGAGATCAAATGCCTTGAACGGTCGAGGAAAGCACTTGATACGTATTGGTCCTAGTTTCTTTTGACATGATTGCTGTCGGTATATGGCAAATAAACAAATGAACAAGAACGTGTGAAGTGGAAATCTAAACTGATAGTCATATTGTTATAGTGTAATGCCCAATATTTAATTTCATCGCACTATCTTGGACCTCCACTGATGATGCAACTACTCTAGGAAGGTTTGAATGCTCTGTTGTACACCGTGGTAACTACATGACGGCGATTCGCTCACTTCTCCTACCAACCTTTCTACGTACAAATACGTACATGCTTAAAGGAACCGGAACTTTTCTCTCTTCTATATTTGGTCTCATGTTAATGAGCAGGTACTCTCTGTATAGAAGGTACTTGTGTGGAATGTTCTAGCAAGTGACTTTTGTTTAAATACCCTCGTCGATTGAGAGTTTTCGAAGAATAGAATACTTCCACCGATCTGAAGCCATACATCTCCATCTTCCCTTTGTTTATTAGTGCATACGTAAGTAGCCAACACAACAGAGTCAACAGTGGCAGTTACATGTATCGAATACAGGAAGCAAAAGTTCCTTGTTATCAAAAGCCATCTTTCCGAATGAACTACTGTACCTACTGAGGTACTGTGTTTAAGTGTCCGAAACCATTTCTGCATAGTATGCAAAGGGGGTTACCGCAACAGTATGAATTGAAAAGAGAATAACACGGGCACAGAAAATGACCGTTAGGCGATAAGACTCGCAAAGCTAGTAGCATGAACCAGTACCATCTCTTTACAGAGTTCGGCCAACTGGCAATTTGTGACGTCATATGTATAAGCCATGGACGCCATTTTAGTTCCATGATTACACAGTCCCTTGAAATTGTCTAGCAACATGCATGTACAGTACAGTGCGCATGATGTCCTGTGTTACGCAGTTGTGCAGACGGCCAATGCACTAGCGCAGAGAAAATAATTATCAAATTAAAATCATAGTCTTAGTGTGCTAATACTTTACTTGATGTCGGGCTCGAGGTTCAAAACCGAATGACAACGAAAGTGACATTTCCATTTGATTATATATTCAGACTTAGCATACTGCCATCATTTGGTACACTGTAAGTTCAAAACTACTCTCCATCTTATGTAACGGTATAAGCAACACCGCACTGTGTAGACCATCCTCGAGTTTTCGTCGGTGGCGACCTCCATTCGCTTTCCCGTTTGAGTTTTGCCTCCCAAATTATTCTTCGTTGGACACATGATGGCACACAAAAATATTTCACAACCCCCCTATCGACACAATAAAGCATGATTGCAAGAGGAGTTTCAGCCGGTCATTACCCGGTGCTTGATCGGTTGATTTAATTTTTTTAAGTTTTTATTTATTTTCTCATGTAAACTTGTCGCTCCGTCGCTAATAATTGAGTAAGATGACACCCGTAGGACATCAACATGAAGATCTGTCAATTATAGTATTTAGGCCCAGACCTCACTGCTTCTTGTCGTAAGCACAGAGGGCATTGTTCTTCCTTTTCTTATGTATTTCTTTATGTTATCACTGGTCACATGTTTCCATGAACCAGACAGGGAGCGGGCCATGGCTAGATGAGTAGCGGAGTTGAGATTTAGCTTTCCTCCGACAAACAAGGCCTGTGCCTGTCAGTTAGCTCCTGCTAACTACAGTGTTAAACCTAAGTAAATACGTATTACTACATGTAACCCGGACTTGATGTACCGCACATAGTAAAGAATACCAAGAGATTACTGAGTACCATCTCTATTTATTCTTTCGAACCCCGCCTGTTTTAAATCGACTTTGAGGCTGGAAAAAAGTCTCACATTATCATTCAATGTTAAGGTTTCTTTCTGTCAGGAAACTGACAAACGCACTTAAATTAGTTGCGCCCACAATAACTTGTGCTCGAAGTGCTTGAGTTCAGTGTTTCCACATCTCAGAAATAAGCAGTTCTAGTTAAACATGAAAAGAAGTTCCTAGATTCTTGTAACTTGGGAGTTATCCCGAAACCTAAGGACACTGGCTGTAACTAGCATCACGAAAGGACGAATCACAGTGGGAGTGGACTGTGATGTGCGATTCTTTTAAGTTGTATACATAGCAAGTGTTATCTTTGGTATTTTACTAATATGCCACATACATATTTTTTTTTCATATCCGTTCCCATAACAATCACGTCGCCCCTACGAATTATTATGTCGTCCCTATGACATATTTCGTCCTTTTTACGAGCTATTACGCCGTTCCTTTCATCATTATTTCTCGTCAAATGTGCACCCTCCTTTGTAACCCTTGTTACATATACTTGTGTACGTATATACAGGACGTATATCCCATACATTATACACATAGCGTGCATTTGGGTAGAGTGGATAATACGTACCAGGCTTCCCTCAGTGGTATATAGCTACCGAAAGGGGGTGGAGCTGATCCGTCCAGTCCCTCTGTCTTTCAAGTATGTCACAGCCTACATTCAAGAAAGATTAAAGAAAGACTAAAAAACCTTTTCTTTTAAGTGTTTTTTTTTTTTTTTTGGCCACGTATGGTAACTTCTTAATTCTGTAAGATGGTCTACCTCCTTCGCTTAACCGTTCGGTGTACAGACAAGAAAGCTTTACAAAACTGACAACACCGTACCGATACTGACTTTTCAATATTTGACGAAATTCAAGAAAATACAATATCCGATACCACATTGCTTTTCTCTCAGTACCTCTAATGAGGAGGGGGGCATAACGATGACCTTGTTGTCCCCTTGTTTTGTCCCAAAGATCCCCTATTAGGAGGTCCAGAGTTAAGGACTAATAAGCAGGATCAAAACCGAGACCCATTGTTTTTAATCTGACAAATATGTTGTAATGCTAAAATAGATCAAGAGAAATAACAGAACAGTACTATCAACATAACTATAAAAATTCGTGTCAACTTGTTGAATCACACTCTGCAATCTAGTGAACTACCCATGCACCAATAGAGGTAACAGTAATTTGAGGGTTCAAATACTACAAATCCTATTTTTGAATGAAAATCTGAAGTAAAATTAGTTAAATCTCACATTTCTTCCTCCATAGTATAGTCCTCTCAAGTTACATTAAACGAAAACTGAATCGAACGTAAAATTTAACTTAAGTTTTCAACGTTTGATTGCCGTCACGGTGAGTGCAAGAAAATCTCTACCTTCCCCCATGAAGGCCTCCTAATTTGATGCTTTAATATTTTATTTTATTAATGTTTAATTTGTCTTTTCATTAATTTTTCACTTTGGCTTATTCTCTTACTGAGAAAACATGCACCTATAAAAGGAAAAAGTTTCGGATGGTTTATTGGATGGTCACAGGAGTTACAGGGCATGTTGGGATGGGAATGCACTCGCATAATGACGTAAATATACGAACTCATGTACTACAGAACAAAACGTGAGATAAGTTTTGGGAGCTTTTTTTTGTGGAGGAGGAAATATGATTTTCTAACTAGTAATTTTCCAACTCATAGAAAATGTGACCACAGCCCGCCCCTACAGAAATCGATAGTTTAAACGCAGTTATCGATGATTACAAGACACACTTAACCACCTCTTCACGTGACAGCGCCAGTGGATGGCTATCTCAAAAGGACTTAGCATAGATGTCGGGGGGGGGGCAAGAAATCTAAAACTTAAATCAGACAAGAAACTTAGAACCAAAATTTTCGAATTTACATTACACAGATAATCCTCTCACTGAAAAACAGGCATCTATAAAAGGAATAATTTTTGCATGGTAAATTGGATGGGAGTCTCAGTATAGGACTCAATTAGAGTAGATCCTGTTGCCAAGGAATCACTAAAACGTCAATTCAACTATCCTGTGCTACAGCATATTTTAAATAAATTATGACGTTAACAGAGATAAAAAAAAACATAATACGAAAGCAATATGTGTGGCATTTAAAAAGATTAACTAATTTATTGCTTTTGTCAAAAATAAAGGCTATATAAATATACAAGGACATGATTATGTCGTCTGCATTTCGTTCAAAAAAATTGCACATTCCTTCGATTAAACACCATGATTCTCATTATACTGGATTATCTCGTTGTTACATTATAGAGATTTCAAACTATCTATTCTAAGATTAATAATGTTGATGACGTCATTCAGAGTCGGTCTTTTGTCTGGGTTAGACTTCATACATTGATCTCCTAGACGCAACAGAAAATCATCCCCCAAGGCACTAAGGTCTTTGAGAACTCGACCAATCGAAAATACTTCAGACGTTTTATCAAATGGCCTTTGACCCATGATTATTTCCGGTGCAACGTGGAGAGAGTTCTTTAAGACCTCAGCTTGTCTTTCGTCGGTGAAGTGCAAATATTGTCCTTGGTCATTCATGTTTGCTGCCAAACCAAAATCAGTCAATGTAACCTTAAAATCTGGATTCAGTGGCTCCGCAGGAGCAATATCATGGCTAGGTTCCCATGATGCAATGCTGTCAACGTCATCCCAAAGGCAGTCAATGTCGTCTGCGCTACTCGGTGGTGGTGACGTTTGCAGCAAAATATTGTCTCCTTTCAGGTCACAATGTAACCAATGTCTGGCGTGCATGTCTCTCAGAGCAGAACAGATATCCACCGCCACCTTTAAAATCTGACTTTTGCCAATAGCTTTCTTGTCGATAGCATCATAGAGTGACGTTGCTTTGTGCGTTGAGTCACCGTTTGATACAAACTCTTGCACGATAGCGGGAAATGGTCCGTAATCTGAGGGAGTGGTGACGCCGAAGAATGTTGGAACAGATTCCATTCCTTGTAACGCTGACAAAACTCTGACTTCACGGGCAAAGTTCTAAAAGGAGATACAAATTATCGCTATTTAGTTTGTTTGTGAAAGATGCATGAATTTATCCAATTGCTTCTCACTGTACTAGTAATATGTATGTGTACTATAATAATACTTGCCATAACATGAGAACAATTACTTCCTATAATGACATCGCGTTAACTGTATCTCCCTTGCTCAAAATAAACAGCCGAACACAGTTTCTGTTCAAGCTTTAATTATTATTGTCCTATTAAGGTATGTTAATAAATGTGGTACGGAGAAGCGTGGTATAGGAATAATGCTCCTTCAGTCCTCTCCGTGTCCAGGACACACCCGCCCCCCCCCCCCCCCCCCCCCGCTTCGTCTCCACCGTCTCCATCTATCTCTCGAGTTCGCTCTCCCTTTTTCTAGCTGTTCACAACCATCGTCATCGATATTTTCAGTAAACATCAAGTCTTCACCCATGTAAGTGACAACAGAATATATTTTGTACAAAAACACAGTGCGTGAGCCCACAGAGGCAATATCCGTCAAACTGGAAGTCAAAGAATTTGACTCATCTGTCGACTGATTACATCTAAACATTATTTACCTGACCAGCAGTTTCTTCGTTCAGATGTTGGTACTGGGTCTTAACTGCACAAAGTGATTGAGTAGACTTGATTCTCATCAGTTGCACAGCCCCATTGCCTCCTCCTCCAAGGAAAATGGGCATACCCCACTCATCCTCAACCTCCTCTAAGTCTCCTGGAGGGATGAAAGGAACATTTACAAGTCCCATCCTCTCACACACAGAGGTCACGTGAAGCTCATCAGTGGACTTGACGTCTTGTGACCTGCAGGAGAAGACCAAAAAAATGAACTTCAGTCAGGTTTTCGTTTACGATTTTTATGGCTCCTCTCACATGAAACATTAGATGATTTCGTATTCATCTATCAGTGTCTTTGTGGTATTGTTTGAATTACGCAATACAATTAAATCCAAAGTGAAAATAAGATATCGACTTTTGCTCTCTGCTAACATCAAACCAGTCGATTCTTTTGTGGGATAAATGTAAACTGTAAAAGTAAACATACCACTCTGATCCTGAAGGATCATCAATGACGATGGCTACGTCACTTGGCTCGTAAGCTTGGGTTACGTGACCATCCTCGATAGAGCAAGATCCTCCTGATGACGTACAAGAGGCAGTATTTGATGCATTCTGAGATACGTCAGTGGATGCAACATCTTGCTCTGAAGGTCTCAAACATGCAAACCACCAGAAGATCTTGTTCAAAGTTGAACAACTGTGTGAAAAAACAAATGTATCAAAATTGTTTTTCTATGATGTAAGTCATATGTTTCGTATTGATAATGACACATTTTCATCTTTCAGAACACGTCGAAATGACACTAACAGAATGAAACGGGCGTCTAAGAGTTACAAGTCGGTTGTCTTCATTCATGAGACGTGACGGGGTGAAGGGGGGGGTAGGGATAAAGAAGGTTCGGTTGGTGTCAAACAGAGTTACAATTGAAACAACAACATTAACATAAGGCAAATTCGCTATCAATCTCTAAGCCTGTTAAATACATTGTTTTTACCCATTAAGCAGGCATCCCGCATATTCAGTTTGAGATCTGGACAACACATTCTGAGGTCAAACATAGTTTAAAATTTCTCATGGAATGAGATGCAAGTGGGAAAGTGAAGATTGGTGGGTATATGTGTTGCATGGTCTTTGTGATTTCATGATGGATGAATAAAATAAACTCTTAAATACTAACAAAACTATATATAAATCTAATATATGGCGTGCCTTCCTCGACGGCGGTTTCGCTTGTTCTTAATTTGTCTTCTCCTTAAAAGTTTCCTTCCCATGATTAACTGTAAAATTAAAAACAATTGAGGCATGTTAAGAGGAATGGGATAATTCTGAGAAAACTTTGATTCTTCATAAGCACAGCGCAATTATTACATACTTTTAATATTCATATGTGTCGATGTTTCTCATTTTTTCAGTTTTGTTTTAGTAATTATTTTGTGGAAGAAACGTGATAATGGCCACTGCGTTATGTCTATGGTATACTGATTTTAAGCAATGCATATGGAGTATTATTTAATGCATAAAAATAATTATTTCAAATATATTGTGGATCGTTTTTGTTTTACTCTATTGGTAGATGCAGGCCTCAGATTGTATTTTAAGAGGCCTCAGTTGGAACATATGTAATCACACTTTTGTGCAACCTAGCCTATAGGCCTGTGTAATACATTAACTCAGACACGATAGTAAAAAAGTTAGGTCCAAACTGCTGCTCTTTTAACTGCTGGGTCTTTGTTCTTGATCTTTTTAGATACTTTTTCTTGCTGTTTAAATCGTTACTGGAAGCCACGGAAGTTTGAACGTTAAACCTAAATATAAGTCGCTATGTAACGATATGCATATATGTCCTACGTCTCACATGTAACTAAAAAAAAACATGCAATTGTTTTTGAGTAAGATACGATTATCTAATTACTTAATTCTCGTCAAAATCTCAAACTAATGCAAGGCAGAGTTTGTTGTTTGTTAAGTCAATGTATACTGCTAATTCGAGGTGTAGCTCAACTCACCAATATTATCCAAAAAGATGGCTAAATCTTGCAAAAGATGAAAGTAGTTTCTCGATAAACAAATCGCTTTGCTTGTAGTAGAGAATAATGTTGATACCACAAACAGTAAACAAGTCATTAGAGGAGTATCCATTATGGCGAAACAATGGGCAATAAAAAGTTCATTATATTTCTTTATTACGTAATGCTGATCCAAACGCAAATCTGGAAAGATACGCTTCGGTAATATTATTAAGTAGCACATGATTCTTTAACGAGATTGATAAATGTAATAATTTACAAACACTTTACTTTACACAATGTTCTCACTCGAAGTACTAATAACAGTATACATTGTGGTATAAGTAACCTACACTACAGTATTAAATAGAAAGCTCTTTAAAAGACGCTAGAAAAGCTCACCTCAGCGCTCCCAGCACCTCAGCGCGCCGAGTTCTTAATTCCATATATGGTTTGCATGTTGTTGTGCACTAGTGTATAAGCTAAGTCGACGCGTTGTCTAATGCCTTGGTCACACTACGAAAAAACGTGTCTGCATCTGTACTGCAACTCATGGAATTGCAACATTTGGCATGCAACTGCTTGCAACTAGTGCCGTCTACAATCGGGCGGGAGCGTGACGCAACTTGGCTGCGTTGTACTGCGATGTACTGCGAATGGTCTGCAAACAAGAACGTGCATCTATTTGCAAAACGTGCAGCGCTGTGTTGCGTCGATCGGTGAACGACGGCGAATGCGCGCAGCACGGTCGGAGCCTGAGCTGGGACGGGGCATGCAACGTATACAGACTGTTCGGCAATCTGCTGTGAACGTTTTGCGATGTACTGCTACTATCGGCGCATGTTTGCAGTCAGACATACCCACAAGTGTATAAAAACGTGACGTGTGATGGCTGTCGTATGAATAGTTGAAATCCGTGTGTGCAGTCGTCGTGCTGCAAACGTAGCGAGTCTTCGCAAGCACGACGCGGACGTAGAATCCAGTGTGCAGTGTGCACCATAGTGACCACGCAAATATCCTCCGTCCTGGGGAAATCTACAACCGTTTTCAGGCAAATTAACGTTCTCTCTAGACTGGTGTGCGCCGCCATTAAGCACATGCTATTAGGTATGTTTCATCCTGAGCGCTCCGTTCACAAAATGCTAAACCGCCTAGAAAGAACGACGCGTGAATGAGTACGGGTACCGTCCACTGAGGTAAATACCTATATTATACTACCTAATGGTACCGTCACGGCTGATTGCTTCCGCGTACTCTTAGTGCTTCCGTCGTGCGTGCGAAAACCGGTTTCAATCAGGCACAGTAGAAAATACGTTGGGGAAACTGGCGAATACAAGTTTGCAGTAGCTGCTGCGTCGTGTTGCGCATGTTCGCAGTGCGTTCGCAGGACATTCGCACGCAGGCGGCGTTTGGACCAGTTTGTAGGGAGGTAAAAGATGTTTTCCCTACTGCGCTTGTTGGCGAATGTTCGCAGTACAGCGCCGTACGACGCAGCATGACACCTCACCGTATGAGACTGTTGCAGTCTGTTGTATAGTTGCTAGTTCAGACGCAGATCGTGTTGGGAATGTTCGGCGATAAGCGCAGTAGATCGCAGAATTGTTGCAGCACATCGGCGAAGAGACTGCAACCAGTTGCAAGGTATTTCTACTTGCAAGCAGTTGCTTCATGTGCTCCGGTTCGCACCGGAGCACATGAAGAAACTAGCGACTAGCGTCTGCAACACATGCAACTAGTCCCAAAATCAATGCAACTCGACGCAGTCCGTGCGGAGGTGTAGCAAACATTTTCAAATGACCCACTTGGAAGCTTCGCAGTACGCGATTTGCTATAGCGTGACCGGGGCATAAGAACACACAAAAAAGTACGCAAAAGTTATGATATGCGATGAAAACGCGCTGCTGTTACGGTATTTCATATCCCTGTGTATAGAGAAAACATTTCACTCATACAGGGAGAAACAATAATTGTACTCCAAGTACAATTGTACTCGAAGTACTTAATCGCCAAAGATGATACTCAAATAGGCCTAGTAGTACATCTTACACCACTTGCAGTATTTAATGAACACTACGCGCTGCAGTCACAATATGAAGAGCAACCTTCGTGTATGTCATATGGGTCAAGATTACCGATTGGGTGCACGGGATGTAAAGAGGTATATTAATGTCATTCCGGTTCGTATAGTGTATCCGTGTGTGTGTGGGTGCAAATTTTCAACAAAAACGTGTCAGGATCTCCTACAAGGTAAATACGATTACCTTAAAACATGACGGGAGGGTATCTATAGCCTAGGTATGAGGTGTAATGTTCGTCCGACAGGTGACTTTGTATGTCAAAGGTAACAGGTCATAAAAACGAAAGACACATTTGTATAATTTTCTGCATGTGTAAATGTCTAAGATATTAGAAATATCACGTTATTAAAAAGATGCTGCAAAATCCTAAAATCAAGAGGTTAAAGGTCAAAGCTCCTAGACCATGAGTCGAATAAAGTTCAATTTTGATATAAGTAGGGTGGCTGAGTATGACTGCCATGACGGATGGTGTCATAGGTCATAAACAAAGATCAAAAGTTAAGAAAAGTAAAAACCTATTATTAGCATTTTCTGCTTCAGTGAATGTCATACAAATGTGGAATATCATATGTTTAAAGCAAAAGAGACAAATAATGTCAGAAGTATTGGTTATGTCAAAAGATCACATTGTATACATAGACAAAAATGTTGTGACAAAGTGTGTCACGATCTTCTCCTAGATGAAGTTTACCTTATTGGGTAAACTTTCCCCAGTATGAGATGCAATATCCGCCCGACCGATGATGTTATAGGTCAAAGGTCATTATAGCTCATAATGCAGTTTGGCAGGTGCTGGTGGTACATAATACTTTCATAGCTATTACATCATTCTCTGCTTTTCTCTGGCAATGTGATACACCATTTTAACTTACGCGACCATGTATTTTGGTGAGTGATTATGTCATGTTTTGGTATATTTGTAATAGTTCCACTCACCATATTATAGAGTAATGTACATGCTACACTGAGAAGAAGTTTACGCATTTGTCATCTCAGCCCATAAATTAAAAAGGTCGATTCTTTTGCCTGGGGCTCTTTGGTTCATCGTTTCCGGGACATTCACATTCTCGTCTAGTTCTAAAGACTAGGAAGATGTGAAGTCTTCGACAACGTGTTTTAAACAATGGGTGTTCAACACCTCTGTTCATTAATTTGCTTTTGTTTTCTTTTTATTCTATCAGTGTACAATCCTTCCCAAATTAAACATCGTTTTACTCTACAGTCCTGTTGTTACCTTTCGAGTCAACTTCTGTATCTGTATTTCTCTCAGGTCCGTATCCAAGGGGGTTCAGGGGGTTCGGACGACCCCCCCCCCACAAGATCTGGAGTTCCGGTCAGCTTATATGATAGTAGGCCTACGTTAACAACGTATATAATGAATTTTAATTTGTTGGTCATAATTGTCGGGTAAAATGTTCCACTTGTGGTAAAATCGACCCCCCCCCCACTGAAAAAACTGCATACGGGCCTGTCTCCAACCAAGGTAATAGAATCACTTAAGAAAGAATAGTCTTGAAAGCCAATCTTCCCAGTAATGCACAACATTTGAATGTGTACATTTCAAAGTTTTAATATCAGAAACAATATCGGTAAAATAACACCGAGAAATCATATAAAAATGAGAAACATTCGCAAATTTTCATACAATATATAAATATACCAAATAAAAGTAATGTTTATCAACTAAGCCTCTGTATAGCCATATATAATCTACTTTTCTCCCACTGTATACAGTCTATAATACAAAACTTTAAGGTGATTGATTGTCTTATTATATCTCGTGTGACTTCAACCTCTTCTTGATAACCCTCTTATGTAGACGTATGGGCTGGGGTGGAAACCGTCCCCAGTCGATCGTGGGGGGGGGGGAGTCAGTGGTGCAAGTTTTGTAACAGAGCCAAATTTAATTAAATTATTTTGCTTCTGGAAAATCGTTTATTCCAAGAGAAAAATAAGAGCATGAGGGAAAATTGATAGAAACATTAGGTCATTAAAGGACATTAGGATTCATTAAAGTAACAGCCATTAAGTCATTTAAGTTATATCTTTCACAATATCTCAGTTTCGGCAACATTTATTTGAGTAGGCTCTTATGTTGAAAACTGTTAAATTGCACGTGTGTGGACATGTACAACTTACGAACACGGTATACAGGAAGACACGATAAGACAATGGAATGTAGGGAGGTAATACAAGAGGGCATACAATTTATTATAACAAGGTTTTGAATTGTTTATGCCTTAAGTATTAGCATGCCGATGCTGTTGTTGAATTTTTTTAACGTACTTTTTCCGATATCTGCAATTGGCCTGCAAGAGTCTTATACATCTATAATAATGAGAGAATAGTATCAAAGATAAAATGACACAGAGGATCTGAGAGACAAGAACACCCAAACCGTAAGTTTATTCATTAGTTCCTACCACATATTTTCAACATTTATTACCACAGCTATACTAACTTCGGTTCAAATAAAAGACTAATTTAATCCAATTTAGCAAGTAGCATTTGTTGGATTTGTCGTTTGCCATTTCCAGTAGTGACCTACTTCTGAAGGCCTCCTTAAATGAATAACGTAGGCATCCTTAAAGTAACAGTAACTATGGTCCATTCTGTTCACAACGAAACGATAATTATGTTTCATGTTAACTTTTAGCCTCTCTGCGCAAAGTCCGACGAATGCATCTTCTAAAAATATGTAAGGCATAGTAAGAGAAATTTCAAATATGCGTAGCGGCAGATCTCCAGACATTATGTAACCAATACCACAGAAGTATGGCGGGAAAGCGTCTCCGGGATACTCCTCTTTTGAAATGTACCATTTTGACATCTTATCGCGAACGGGTTCACTTCTAAGGTAAAGGGATCCGGTCATGTACATCTCACGGGGGGCTTTTTCCAATAAGCGAATCAAATTCGTAAGTGAAATGTAGACGTCATCATCTGTCTTTAAGACATACTTGGCCTGAGGACAGTAAAAACTCGCCCACTTTAGCCCCATCAGTGTCTTTAGAGTAAGATTTCGATATGACTCAAAGAAATCTTCCATTAGGATGTCCCCGTACTTGCCAGCCTCTTCGTACACGTTCTTCATGATATATGAGTTTTTGGTTTTCCCTAGTACAAAAACGTACTTAACAAGTTTACCTGATATGTTGGATGCACTGAGCAAAGAATTTCTGAGTACATCCCGCCGAGCATATAAATATGGAGACGATATCATCATCACCAGAAGGAATACATGGTCCCGAGATCCATTGCCATCCGACCTACAAATATTAGGCTGATTGATGAGCAGATTGTACGTGTGTGGGTTCACCGGCTTTGATTCCTTACTTGACATGTACCACTTAAACGAATTCCAAGGTTCATCTATACTGTCACTGATGTTGGTCAAAATTTGAGGATTTTTTTCTCCAGGGTCAATGATAGACCTCTTACCAGCACGTGAATCGTTTCCAGATATCATTTCCCTTTCATTTGTTTGACGTTGCACTCCAGTAAAAGTGGTTGCATTTCTGTCGATGCTCTTTAATTTGGTTTGGATGGCACTTTCCGAAGAACGTTTTCTCATCAGCATTTCTGTTAGCTCTTTAACTGATAGACCGTTCTCTCTGGCAATATGATTCAACAAATCACCAGCTCTGTTTGCCTGAGTATCGGTATCATTCCAAGATGAGTAACAGCCGCTTGTATTGGATAACTGAACTAAATTTCGAGGCAACAACATGTACAAGACAATTATTTGGCCTGCGCAGACCAGGATAATACCACAGAAAGACAACAAGACAGTGGCTTTCATCTCGCTAGATCAGTATCTTCTGTTTATCAGTGCAACTCGAGCCGTATGGACTCTTAGATCACTGTGGACAAAGGCAGAAAAGGGCAAATGTCGAGAACTTAGTTGAAATCTATGAGGCATGTGATTCTGCCGCAACTGAACGTGGGAGACAACCAGTGGTACTGCAACTCGGAGGAGATATATTTCACTGCTACCAGGGCCACTAAAATCACACCATGCACAAGGGAAGCCGAACATCACTGTTGAGGTTATTCGATATTGTTGTGTTAAACATTTCACATATAAAACCAAGTAACTATCTTTCACACATGCTGCTGGTCTGTGTAGGCAGGAATTCTTCTGGAAATCAACCTTGGAAACTGTGAAGATCAAGCGATGTCTGTGTTCAAAATACATTTTTATCTCTTCCAAATATTCTGCTGCCGGCTCTCCGAGGTTTAAAAAGTTCTCATCATAGTCTGATAATGACGGATTAGGCATCATTCAAACCATTCAGTTGTATTGTCACGGAATCATGGCGACAGGTAAGAGAGAGAGAGAGGTGGAGAGAGGACGAGATAGATGCAAATAAAAACACACCAAACGCTCGTTGTATCAAATATAAAATCTGTAAAAATATATCAAAAATCAACGAGAAAAGGATTTTAAAGATCTGCAATAGAACATGGTACAGTGGTAAAACATGAATTGGCAATTGAGCATACTACAGCGACGTTTCGCAAAGCTCCGTCTTTTCTTGGTTAAGTATATAAGTAAAGTGATGGTAAAAGCTACACAAAATGCAAATAAAATACTCTAATATGAAAACCAATAGACCCCCCTGGGCTTTGAACTCTAAACTTAAGTAATAACATTTATTCCCTTTGGTTCAAACGAATCAATCGATAAATACATTTAAGTTCAACTTCTCGAATCCTCTCACTGTTGCTTTTGATTTTCTTCCAACCCAAAAGCTCAGAATCCCTACAGTTTGCAAAGTGCTTCCCTGGAGGAGTATTATGTTTTCTAAATTCCTACCTATGGCCTAGGTGTCTACTTCGTAGCTCCATATACATATAATAATGAGAAAATACTGATAAAAAGTAAGTTTGAAATATTATATACTGTACCTCAAGTGTTTGTACAAAGTTCGTAACTATCCACTTGCTCATCATTCATTCGGTCATCAATTTCAGTCATTCAATGATTCATGCTATTCAGCAGTGATGGTGGGGGAACCTGAGGTGGCGCTGAGGGGGCGGAGGCTTAGCCTCCCCAATTAAAAAAGTGACGGAGTAAAAGTATGTTTAGTCCCTACACTCTATTTACCAAGTGCTTCAAGAATAAATGAAAGATGAGGCATCGTTAATTCTTGTATCTCCTGATGCCATTTCATATGTAATTTTCATAGATTGAGTCTCTTCTCATTAATGGAGAAATATCGATCCTTATCTCAAGACTGGGTAGTAAGTACATGCAGCGTTCAAGAAGCCGGAAAGTGCCGTTTCCTTCCATTTGAGGGATTGGAAAATTTTAAAAAAATTGCTTGTTACGCTGCCGACCAATAATGGTGGCAGCCTTAACGGCCGGCACATTTTATTCCGCTTTGTCTGCTTTATAGTATACCTTACTTTGCCTTGACCTACAGGCCAGGAAAAACTGATCGCTAATCCTTATCGAGCTCTCTAGTTTCGCTGGCCCTTGGGTAGTACAAAACGTGGGCCTCGCCCATATCTTGAAGTATCTTCAAGAGGATCGGAGGGGACGGGTTACTGTAGCTTAATTGTGCGATATGACAGTCCAGTTTATCTAATATTTTAAATTAGATCCATCCGAACCGTCCATCTCCTTGCTCTCGTTTTACTAGAACTTGTAGATGTGTCATCTTTCGCTGAAAGTCTGGCAAATAGTATTATTTTTTCTGAGATTCCTTCTCAGCATCCCCCACCAGCGGATCATGAACGTGTATGCTCTCTGCAAACGTTATATGCAGTTTACTGTCACTCTTGGCACGTGTTCGTTTACAACTTAGTGAATAATACTGATGGTGGCAAACTGGTGTAACAAGTAATCATGATCGTCGATCGGTATCATGAGTCGATCACTGCTTTCTAAACGCCAACACAGCGTGTAGATGCGATTTCGATGTAAAGGTGACCTGCAATGTGTACTCCTCATGCAATAACAAAAACAATTGTCTTATCGTTTTTAATGTCCAAAGCGTATATGTTAGATAAGGCGATATTTTGAAGTTTGTGCACTCTGAGGTACGGACTAACAATTACCAGCATTACCAAAATGTCTTTGATGAGACTTGTACAGTACAATTTCAGAAAAAAAAGGCAGTATTGCTTTTGTTTATAGACATCATTATTCTTAATTAATAGTGATAATTACTTGTTTATCTTTCAGTGACTCAAAATTCCTTCATAGACACCGTCGTGTGCACTGCAACATTCATATCAAAATTCATTTTCAATGGATTACTCAATTTAGTCATCAGAAATATCCCGCACCCCACCCCCGAGAACTCCACTCTGAAAAGTAATTCAATAAAAGGGTTAGCAATCAGGAAATGGTAAGGGGAATGTCAGGGGAAGGTGAATTGTCGGTGAATTGAAGGTGAACTGTTCAACCAGAAATCATGACAGCCATATAGCAAGTAAAATTATAGCTCGCATTAGCATAATGATGTAATAATTATTTTCACAAATGCGAACGTCTTTAAAAAGACAAATTCATAAAAACACATTTTATCCTAAGTTCCCCCTCCCCAACACTGCAATATCACCACCCGCACAGCTCCAAAATTAACGGGATCAGATAAAATCTACTTGATTACATTTGGCGGAAATGAGAACATTTGCATGTAAAAATCTGGCAAAGTACCCCTGTTTTCCTGCAATAAACAATAACTTAAAAGTTCAGGTGCTATGGAAGCTTATTTTCAATAAGAATATGAAATAAAATCACTTTAATATCACATTTCTTGATTCATAGTAGTCTAGGGGGATGCAAGGTATATTTAATGAAAATTAAAACTGCGATACTTAGATTCCATTGTTTTCCCGGAACGAGGTGAGTGCACAACCCCCCCCCCCCCTCCACTCACACCTCTCCTGAGATTGCATGATTTAATAATTAAAAATAGACTTTTGAATTTATATTACACAGATAATCCTCTCACTGAAATACAGGTATCTATAAAAGTAACAATTTTTTGATGATTAATTGGATGGGAGTCTCAATATAGGACTCGATTAGAGTAGATGTTGTTGCCGCGTTAAGGAATCGCTAAAACTTCAATACGTCTATTCTGTGCTACAGCATATTTTAAATAAATTATGGTGTTCATATAGATAAAAAAAACATAACACCAAAGCTATGTGTGGCGTTTAAAAAGATTAACTAATTTATTGCTTTTGTCAAAAATAAACGCTATATAAATATACAAGGACATGATTATGTCGTCTGCATTTCGTTCAAAAAATTGCACAAGCCTTCGATTAAACACCATGATTCTCATTACACCGGATTATCTCGTTGTTACATTATAGAGATTTCAAACTTTCTGTTCTAAGATTAATAATGGTGATGACGTCATTCAAAGTAGGTCTTTTGTCTGGGTTAGACTTCATACATTGATCTCCTAGACGCAACAGAAAATCATTCCCCAAGGCACTAAGGTCTTTGAGGACTCGACCGATCGAAAATACTTCAGAGGTCTTATCAAATGGCCTTTGACCCATGATTACTTCCGGTGCAACGTGGAGAGAGTTCTTTAAGACCTCAGCTTGTCTTTCGTCGGTGAAGTGCAGATATTGTCCTTGCTCATTCATGTTTACTGCCATACCAAAATCAATCAATGTAACCTTAAAATCTGGATTCAGTGACTCCGCAGGAGCAATGTCCTGGGTAGGTTCCCATGATGCAATGCTTTCAACGTCATCCCAAAGGCAGTCAATGTCGTCTGCTCTACTCGGTGGTGGTGACGTTTGCAGCAAAATATTGTCTCCTTTCAGGTCACAATGTAACCAATGTCTGGCGTGCATGTCTCTCAGAGCAGAACAGATATCCACCGCCACCTTTAAAATCTGACTTTTGCCAATAGCTTTCTTGTCGATAGCATCATAGAGTGACGTTGCTTTGTGCACTGAGTCACCGTTTGATACAAACTCTTGCACGATAGCGGGAAATGGTCCGTAATCTGAGGGAGTGGTGACGCCGAAGAATGTTGGAACAGATTCCATTCCTTGTAACGCTGACAGAACTCTGACTTCACGGGCAAAGTTCTGAAAGGAGATACAAATTATCCAAATTTAGTTTATTTGTTGAAGATACATTAATTAATCCAATTGCCCCACACTTCAGTTATAATATGTATGTGTACTATAATAATACTTGCCATAACATAAGAACAATTACTTCTCATAATGACATCGCGTCAACTGTGTCTGCTTTACTTAAAATAAACAGCCGAATACACTGCAGTTTCTGTTCAAGCTTTAATTATTATTGTACTATTAAGGTATGTTAATAAATGTGGTTAGGGGAAGTGTGGTATGGGAATAATGCTCCTTCAGTACTCTTCGTGTCTCGGACCACAGCCCCCCCCCCCCCCACCACTCCGTCTCCATCTATCTCTTGCGTCCTCTCTCCTTTTTTTCTGGCGGTTCACATCGATCTTCATCAATATTTTCAATTTTTAAACACCAAGTCTACACCCATGTACGTGACAACAGCATATATTTTGTACAAGAACACTCAATGCGTGAGCCCATAGAAACACCTTGTGTAACAGAGACAGTACCCGTGAAACTGGCAGTTAAAAAAATTGACGCATCTGTCAACTGATTACATCAAAAAAGTATTATTTACCTCGCCAGCAGTTTCTTCATTTAGATGTTTGTACTGGGTCTTAACTGCACAAAGTGATTGATTAGACTTGATTTTCATCAGTTGCACAGCCCCATTGCCTCCTCCTCCGAGGAAAATGGGCATACCCCACTCATCCTCAACCTCCTCCAAGTCCCCTGGAGGGATGAAAGGAACATTTTCAAGTCCCATCCTCTCACATACAGAGGTCACGTGAAGCTCATCGGTGGACTTGACGTCTTGTGACCTGAGAAGACAAGAAAAGTTGAACTTCAGTAAGGTTTCCGTTTAACATTATTATAATGCATATATGAACTAAGATCAAAATTTAAGGCGTTGTCACAATTAGTGAATTGCATTTATATTCCAAAGAACAGTTATGTTTATCTGTGAAAGGTTTAAGTATAGGTCGAAACTTGATATTGCCACTCATAACTGAAGTGTAATTTCAAAGATATTTTGCCCCAGTCTCATCCCTTTCCCTCAATGCGGCTCCTCTCACGTGAAACATTAGATGATTTCGTATTCATCTATCAGTGTCTTTGTGGTATTGTTTGAATTACGCAATACAATTAAATCCAAAGTGAAAATAAGATATCGACTTTTGCTCCCTGCTCACATCAAACCAGTTGATTCTTTTGTGGAATAAATGTAAACTGTAAAAGTAAACATACCACTCTGATCCTGAAGGATCATTAATGACGATGGCTACGTCACTTGGCTCGTAAGCTTGGGTGACGCCACTATCCTCGACAGAGTAAGATCCTCCTGATGACGTACAAGAGGCAGTAATTGATGCATTCTGGAATACGTCAGTGGATGTAACATCTTGCTCTGAAGGTCTCAAACACGCAAACCACCAGAAGATCTTGTTCAAAGTTGAACGACTGTGTGAAAAAAAACAAATGTATTAAAATTGTTTATCCATTTGTTATCACTGCAAACACTAACAGGATGAAAGGCACGTCTAAGAGTTACAAGTCGGTTGTCTTCATTCATGAGACGGTGGGGGGGGGGGGTATGGAGAAGTATAATGTTTTGGTCAGTGTCACACAGAATTGAAAGAAATACAACAACATTAACATAAGGCAAATTCGTTATCAATCTCTCCTGTTAACTACATTGTTGTTACCCATTAATCAGCAACCCGCATATTAAGTTTCAGATTTGGACAACACATTCTGAGGTCAAACATATTTTAAAATTTCTCATGGAATGAGATGCAAGTGGAAATTAACATTGTTGGGTATATGTGTAGCATGATCTTTAGAAATTCATGCTGGATTAATAAAATAAATACTTAAATAATAACTAAATACTAACAAAACTATACAAAACTTGATATATAGCGTACCTTCCTCGACGGCGGTTTCGCTTGTTCTTAATTTGTCTTCTCCTGAAAAGTTTCCTTCCCATGATTAACTGTAAAATTAAAACCAATTGAGGCATGTACAGAAGACAAATGGGATAATTCTGAGAAAACATTAATTCCTCATTAGCACAGTGCAATTATTATACACTTTTAATGTTCAAATGTGTCGAAGTTTCTCATTTCTTCAGTTTTGTTTTAGTAATTATTTTGGGGAACCAAACGTGATAATGGCCACTACGTAATGACTATGGTGTACTAATGTTACGAAATGTTTTATTCGACACCAGATTAACTTTTTTTCGTGTGCTTCGCATTCAAAAACATATGGAGTATAGTTTAATTCATAAAAGTAATTATTTCAAATACATTATGGGGCGCTTTTGTTTTACTCTGTTGGTAGATCTAGGTCCCAGATTGTATTTTAACAGGCTTCAATGAGAGCATATGTAATCAACACTTTGTGCAGCCTATAGACCTATGTAATAAATTAACTCGACTACGATAAAAAGAAAGGTCCAAAATATGGAGAGTATACATCCTCTGGCCTTTTAACAGCTGTGTCTTTATTCTTGATCATTTTCAGGCACATTTCTTGCTGTTTAAATCATTACTGGAAGCCACGAAAGTAGTAACGTTAAACCAAAATATAAATTGCTATGTAGGGCTAACGATATGCATATGCCCTATGTCTTACACATGTAATTTAAAAAAAAAACGTCCCCTTGTTCTGAGTAAGATACGATTATCTTATTACTTAATTCTCGTCAAAATCTCAAACTAATGCAAGGCAGAATTTGTTATTCGTTAAGTCAATGTATACTGTTAATCGAAGGTGTTTCTCAACTCACCAATATTCCAAAAAGGTGAATAAACTTCGCAAAAGGTGAAAGTAGTTTCTCGGTAAACAAATCGCTTTGCTTGTAGTAGAGAATAATGTTGATACCACAAACAGTAAACAAGTCATTAGAGGAGTATCCATTATGGCGAAACAATGGGCAACGTCACCAAAAAGTTCATTATATTTCTTTATTACGTAATGTTGATCCAAACGCAAGTCTCGAAAGATACGCTTCGGTAATATTATTAAGTAGCACATGATTCTTTAACGAGATTGATAAATGTAATAATTTACAAACACTTTACTACACACAATATTCTCACTCGAAGTACTAATAACAGTATACATTGTGATATAGTAACCTACACTGCAGGTATTAAATAGAAAGCCCTTTAAACGACGCTTACCGCACCCAGAAAAGCTCACCTCAACGCGCCCAGCACCTCAGCGCGCCGAGTTCTTAATTCCATATATGGTTTGCATGTTGTTGTGCACTAGTGTATAA
The DNA here is from genome assembly GCA_021234535.1 of Stichopus chloronotus. Lineage (NCBI taxonomy): Eukaryota > Metazoa > Echinodermata > Holothuroidea > Aspidochirotida > Stichopodidae > Stichopus > Stichopus chloronotus. The sequence goes on from CM037829.1 coordinate 20,428,015, forward strand.
GCTAAGTCGACGCGTTGTCTAATGCTTTGGTCACACTACGAAAAAAACGTATCTGCGACTGTACTGCAACTCATGGAATTACAAATGGCATGCAACTGCTTGCAACTAGTGCCGTCTACAATCGGGGTGGGAGTGTGACGCAACTTGGCTGCGTTGTACTGCGTTGTACTGCGAATGGTCTGCAAACCAGAACGTGCAACTATTTGCAAAACGTGCAGCGCTGAGTTGCGTCGATCGGTGAACGACGGCGAATTCGCGCAACACGGTCGGAGCCTGAGCTGCGACGGGGCATGCAACGTATGCAGACTGTTCGGCAATCTACTGTGAACGTTTTGCGATGTACTGCTACTATCGGCCCATGTTTGCAGTCAGACATACCCACAAGTGCATAAAAACGTGACGTGTGATGGCTGTCGTATGAATAGTTGAAATCCGTGTGTGCAGACGCCGTGCTGCGTCGTGCTGCAAACGTGTTGAGACCTTGTTTCAACCGGTTTCAATCAGGCACAGTAGAAAATAAGTTGGGGAAACTGGAGAATACAAGTTTGCAGTAGCTGCTGCGTCGTGTTGCGCATGTTCGCAGTACGTTCGCAGGACTTTTGCACGCAGGCGGCGTTTGGACCAGTTTTTAGGGAGGTAAAAGATGTTCTCCGTACTGCGATTGTTGGCGAATGTTCGCAGTACAGCGCCGCAGGACGCAGCATGACACCGCACCGTATGAGACTGTTGCAGTCTGTTGTATAGTTGCTAGTTCAGACGCAGATCGTGTTGGGAATGTTCGGCGATAAGCGCAGTAGATCGCAGCATGGTTGCAGCACATCGGCGATCAGACTCTTACCAGTTGCAAGGTATTTCTACTTGCAAGCAGTTGCTTCATGTGCTCCAGTTCGCACCGGAGCACATGAAGAAACTAGCGACTCGTCTGCAACCCATACAACTAGTCCCAAAATCAATGCAACTCGACGCAGTCCGTGCGGAGGTGTAGCAAACATTTTCAAATGACCCACTTGGAAGCTTCGCAGTACGCGATTTGCTATAGTGTGACCGGGGCATAAGAACACACGGAAAAGTACGCAAAGTTATGATATGCGATGAAAACGCGCTGCTGTTACGGTATTTCATATCCCTGTGTATATAGAGAAAACATTTCACTCATACAGGGAGAAACAATAATTGTACTCCAAGAACAATTGTACTAGAAGTACTTTATCGCCAAAGATGATACTCAAATAGGCCTAGTAGTACATCTTACACCACTTGCAGTATTTAATGAACACTAGGTGCTGCAGTCACAATATCAGGAGCAACCTTCATGTATGTAATATGGGTCAAGATTACCGATTGGGGACACGGGATGTAAAGGGGTATATTAATGTCATTCCCGTACGTATAGTGTATCCGTGTGTTTGTGGCTGCAAATTTTCAACAAAAACGTGTCAGAATCTCCTACAAGATAAATACGATTACCTTGAAACATGACGGGAGGGTATCTATAGCCTAGGTATGAGGTGTAATGTTCGTCTGACAGGTGACTTTGTATGTCAAAGGTAACAGGTCATGAAAACGAAAGACCCATTTGTATAATTTTCTGCATGTGTAAATGTCTAAGATATTAGGAAGATCACATGTTATTAAAAAGATGCTGCAAAATCCTACGATCAAGAGGTTAAAGGTCACGAGGTCAAAGGTCAAATCAAAAAGTGTGTCCTAGACCATGAGTCGGATAAAGTTCAATTTTGATATAAGTAGGGTGGCTGAGTATGAGTGCGACGACGAATGGTGTCATAGTTCATAAACAAAGATCAAAAGTTAAGAAAAGGAAAAACCTATTATTACCATTTTCTGCTTCAGTGAATGTCACACAAATGCGGAATATCATATGTATAAACCAAAAGAGACAAACAATGTCAGAAATATTGGTTATGTCAAAAGATCACATTGTATACATAGACAAAAATGTTGTAACAAAGTGTGTCACGATCTTCTCCTAGATGAAGTTTAACTTAGTGGGTAAACTTTCCCCAGTATGAGATGCAATATCCTCTCGACCGATGATGTTATAGGTCAAAGGTCATTGTAGTTCATAATGCAGTGTGGCAGGTGCTGGTGGTACATAATACTTTCATAACTATTACATCGTTCTCTGCTTTTCTCTGGCAATGTGATACACCATTTTAACTTACGCGACCATGTATTTTGGTGGGTGACAATGTCATGTTTTGGTATATTTGTAACAGTTCCACTCAGCATATTTTAGAGTAGTGTACATGCTACACTGAGAAAAAATTTACGCATTTGCACTTGCATTTTTTTTTTGTACCTGTACTTCAGTTATTCACTAAAGATTATTATTGTTAGCATATCGAAAAAGAAAAACAAACTTTGCATCATTAACAAACTGGATTAAATTATTCACTCACCCTTTCATGCAGTCATTCAGCAGTCACAAAAAGGAACTGAAGTCTAATGCTTTCTAAGGTTCTTTGCGGGTATCTGAGGCAAGCAGAAAGACTTCATATATGTACCAAACATTCTGTAAAAGCTGATTTTTTTTTCTGATACTATACATAGCAGTTTCGGTAAATCCAGTCATCTCAGCCCATAAATTAAAAAGGTCGATTCTTTTCCCTGGGGCTCTTTGTTTCATTGTTAAATTAGATCCATCCAAACCGTGCATCTCCTTTCTCTCATTTTGCTAGAACTTGTAGATGCGTCATCTTTGGTTGAAATTCTTGCAAACAGTATTATTTTTCTGAAATTCATTCTCAGCATCCCCTACCAGCGGATCATATAAGTATATGCTCTCTGCAAACGCTACACAGTTACGGTCGCTCTTAGCTTGCTCGTTTACAACCTATTGAATAATACTGATGGTGGCAAACTGGTATAACAAGTAATCATGAGTCTATTAGTATCATGAGTCGATCACTGCGTTCTAAACGCCAGCACAGCGAGTAGATGCCATGCGATTTCAATGTAAACGTGACCTACAATGGTATTCCCCTTAAAATATCAAAGACAAATATTTGTCTTAACGTTTTTAATGTCCAAAGCGAATATTTTACCTACGGCGATATTTTGAAGTTTCTGATCTCTGAGGTACCGACAAACAATTGCGAGCATTACCAAAATGTCTTTGATGAGACATGTATATGACAATTTCAGTATTGCTTTTGTTTATAGACATCATCACTCTTAATTGTGATAATTAGTTATCTTTCATTGACTCAAAATTCCTTCAAAGACACTGTGGTGTGTACTGCAACATTCATATCAAAATTCATTTTCAATGCATTACTCAATTTAGTTATCAGGAGTATCCCCACCAACCCCCCCCCCCCCCAGAACTCCGCTCTGAAAAGTAATTCAATAACAGGGTTTTGGAATTGTCAGGGTCAGGGGGAATTGTCAGGGTGAATTGTCCGGGGAAGGTGAATTGAGGTGAACTGTTCAACCAGAAATCATGACAGCCATATAGCAAGTAAAATTATAGCTCGCATTAGCATAATGATGTAATAATTATTTTCACAAAGGGGAACGTCTTTAAATAGACATATTCATAGAAACCCAGTTTATCCTAAGTTCCCCCTCCCCAACACTGCAATATCACCACCCGCACAGCTCCAAAATTAACGGGATCAGGTAAAATCTACTTCATTACATTCCCTGGAAATGAGAACATTTGCATGTAAAAATCTGGCAAAGTACCTCTGTTTTCCTGCATTAAACAATAACTTAAAAGTTCAGGTGCTATGGATGCTTATTTTCTAAAAAAAAAAAAAGATAAGTGCAAAAATAACTTTAATATCACATTTCTTTCTTCACAGTAGTCTACTAGGGTGATATAAGATATATTTGATGGAACTCAAAAGTGCATTATCTACAATCTTGGATAAAATACCCCCGTTGAATGTTGGCTATAGGATTGCTGTTCAAAGGGTACATTCACTTCTATAGCGCGCAACATTGGAAAGGGGCGCGGGGGTTTCATGTCATCCTCTCACATAAAATTCAGCATTATATTTACAACATATGACAAAGTGTCCCAACAATTTTGTCCACGATTGTAGGTTCCAAAGCTTTCCCGCAACGAGATAAAGGCAGAAGCACCCCCCCCCCCCATCCCTCTCCTAAGATTGCATGATGCGTCCATTAACAGGTATCAATAAAAGTAACAATTTTTTGATGGTAAATTGAATGGGTGTCTCAATATAGGACTCAATTAGAATAGAAGCTGTTGCCAAGGAATCACTAAAACTTCAGTACGACTTTTCTGTCCTACAGCATATTTTAAATAAATTATGGCGTTAACAGAGATAAGAGACATAACACCGAACCTATATGTGTGGCGTTTAAAAAGATTAACTAATTTATTGTTCTTGTCAAAAATAAACGCTGTATAAATGTACAAGGACATGATTATGTCGTCTGCATTTCATTCAAAAAATTGCACAATCCTATAGATTAAACACCCTGATTCTCAGTCATTTTACTGGCTTATATCCTTGTTATATTATAGAGATTGCAAACTTTCTATCCTAACATTAATGATGTGAATGACGTCATTCAGAGTCGGTCTTTTGTCTGGGTTAGACTTCATACATTGATCTCCTAGACGCAACAGAAAATCATCCCCGGTGGCACTAAGGTCTTTGAGAACTCGACCGATCGAAAATACTTCAGAGGTTTTATCAAATGGCCTTTGACCCATGATAACTTCCGGTGCAACGTGGAGAGAGTTCTTTAAGACCTCAGCTTGTCTTTCGTCGGTGAAGTGCAGATATTGTCCTTGCTCATTCATGTTTACTGCCATACCAAAATCAATCAATGTAACCTTAAAATCTGGATTCAGTGACTCCGCAGGAGCAATGTCCTGGGTAGGTTCCCATGATGCAATGCTGTCAACGTCATCCCAAAGGCAGTCAATGTCGTCTGCGCTACTCGGTGGTGGTGACGTTTGCAGCAAAATATTGTCTCCTTTCAGGTCACAATGTAACCAATGTCTGGCGTGCATGTCTCTCAGAGCAGAACAGATATCCATCGCCACCTTTAAAATCTGACTTTTGCCAATAGCTTTCTTGTCGATAGCATCATAGAGTGACGTTGTTTTGTGCATTGAGTCACCGTTTGATACAAACTCTTGCACGATAGCGGGAAATGGTCCATAATCTGAGGGAGTGGTGACGCCGAAGAATGTTGGAACAGATTCCATTCCTTGTAACGCTGACAAAACTCTGACTTCACGGGCAAAGTTCTGAAAGGAGATACAAATTATCGTTATTTAGTTTATTTGTTGAAGATCCAATTGCTTCTCACTGTACTAATAACATGTAAGTGTGCTATAATAATAATTGCCATAATACAAGAACAATTACTTCCCATAATGAATTTAATTATAATTGTACTATTAAGGTATGTTAATAAATGTGGTAAGGGGAAGTGTGGTATGGGAACAATGCTCCTTCAGTCCTCTCCGTGCCCCGGACCACGCACTCCCCCACCCTTCACCCACCCCGTCGTTCCATCTATCTCTCGCGTCCTCTTTCCCTTTTTCTAGCAGTTCCCATACATCGTCATCGATATTTTCAATTCCTTGAACACCAAGTTTACACCCATGTAAGAGACAACAGCATATATTTTGTACCAAAACACAGTACGTGGCTCACAGAAGCATCTTGTGTAACGGACGCAGTATCCGTCGAACTGGACAGTCAAAGAAATTGACGCATCTGTCAACTGATTACATGACTATTTATCTCGCCAGCAGTTTCTTCATTTAGATGTTTGTACTGGGTCTTAACTGCACAAAGTGATTGAGTAGACTTGATTCTCATCAGTTGTACAGCCCCATTGCCTCCTCCTCCGAGGAAAATGGGCATACCCCACTCATCCTCAACCTCCTCCAAGTCCCCTGGAGGGATGAAAGGAACATTTACAAGCCCCATCCTCTCACATGCAGAGGTCACGTGAAGTTCATCAGTGGACTTGACGTCTTGTGACCTGAGAAGATAAGAAAATTTGAACTTCAGTCAGGTTTCCGTTTAAGATTTTTATAATGTATGTTTGAACTAAGATCAAAATGTAACAGGCGTTGTGACGATTAGTGAATTCCATTTATGTTCCATAAAACAATTATGTTTATCCCTCCACTTTGTAAGTATACGTGAAAACTCGATATTGCCATTCACAACTGAAATGTAATTTCCAAGTTTTATGCCCAAGTCTCATCCCTTTCTCTCATTGTGACTCCTCTCATATCAAACATTAGATGATTTCGCTTTCATCTATCAGTGTCTTTGTGGTATTCTTTGAGTTACACAAGAAAATCAAATCCAAAGTGAAAATAAGATATCGACTTTTGCTCTCTGCTAACATCAAACCAGTTGATTATTTTGTAGAATAAATATAAACTGTAAAAGTAAACATACCACTCTGATCCTGAAGGATCATTAATGACGATGGCTACGTCACTTGGCTTGTAAGCTTGGGTGACGTCACCATCCTCGATAGAGCAAGATCCTCCTGATGAAGTACAAGAGGCAGTAATTGATGCATTCTGGGATACATCAGTGGATGTAACATCTTGCTCTGAAGGTCTCAAACACGCAAACCACCAGAAGATCTTGTTCAAAGTTGAACGACTGTGTGAAAAAACAAATGTATCAAAATTGTTTTTCTATGATGTTATTCATATGTTTTGTATTGAAAACGACACATTTTCATCTTTCAGAACACGTCGAAATGGTAATAGTAGCTTTCTATTTCAAATATATCACATGTTTGATAGGTTCCTGAGTTTACTAAATCTCTTTGTTATCGCTGCAAACACTAACAGAATGAAAGGGACCTCTAAGAGTTACAAGTCGGTTGTCTTCATTCATGAGACGTGGCGGGGTGAAGGGGGGGGGGGTAGGGATAAAGAAGGTTCGGTTGGTGTCAAACAGAGTTACAATTGAAACAACAACATTAACATAAGGCAAATTCGCTATCAATCTCTAAGCCTGTTAAATACATTGTTTTTACCCATTAAGCAGGCATCCCGCATATTCAGTTTGAGATCTGGACAACACATTCTGAGGTCAAACATAGTTTAAAATTTCTCATGGAATGAGATGCAAGTGGGAAAGTGAAGATTGGTGGGTATATGTGTTGCATGGTCTTTATGATTTCATGATGGATGAATAAAATAAACACTTAAATACTAACAAAACTATATATAAATCTAATATATGGCGTGCCTTCCTCGACGGCGGTTTCGCTTGTTCTTAATTTGTCTTCTCCTTAAAAGTTTCCTTCCCATGAATAACTGTAAAATTAAAAACAATTGAGGCATGTTAAGAAGAATGGGATAATTCTGAGAAAACATTGATTCTTCATAAGCACAGCGCAATTATTACATACTTTTAATATTCATATGTGTCGATGTTTCTCATTTTTTCAGTTTTGTTTTAGTAATTATTTTGGGGAACCAAACGTGATAATGGCCACTCCGTTATGACTATGGTATACTGATGTTACGCAATGTTTTATTTTACGACAGAAACATATGGAGTATAATTTGATGCATAAAAATAATTATTTCAAATATACTGTGGAGCGTTTTTGTTTTACTCTGTTGGTAGATGCAGGCCTCAGATTATATTTTAAGAGGCCTCAGTTAGAACATATGTAATCACACTTTTGTGCAACCTAGCCTATAGGCCTGTGTAATACATTAACTCAGCCACGATAATAAAAAAGTTAGGTCCAAAACATGAAGAGTACACCTTCCGTTCTTTTAACTGCTGGGTCTTTGTCCTTGATCTTTTTTAGTACCTCTTGCTATTTAAATTGTTACTGGAAGCCACGGAAGTTTGAACGTTAAACCTAAATATAAGTCGCTATGTAACGATATGCATATATGTCCTATGTCTCACATGTAACTAAAAAAAAGCATGCAATTGTTCTGAGTAAGATACGATTATCTTATTACTTAATTCTCGTCAAAACCTCAAATTAATGCAATGCAGAGTTTGTTGTTCGTTAAGTCAATGTATACTGCTAATTCGAGGTGTAGCTCAACTCACCAATATTATCCAAAAAGATGGCTAAATCTCACAAAAGATGAAAGTAGTTTCTCGATAAACAAATCGCTTTGCTTGTAGTAGAGAATAATGTTAATATCACAAACAGTAAACAAGTCATTAGAGGAGTATCCATTATGGCGAAACAATGGGCAACGTCACCAAAAAGTTCATTATATTTCTTTATTGCGTAATGTTGATCCAAACGCAAATCTGGAAAGATATGCTTCGGTAATATTATTAAGTAGCACATGATTCTTTAACGAGATTGATAAATGTAATAATTTACAAACACTTTACTACACACAATGTTCTCACTCGAAGTACCAATAACAGTACACATTGTGATATAGTAACCTACACTGCAGTATTAAATAGAAAGCCCTTTAAACGACGCTTACCGTACCGCTGCACCTAGAAATACTCACCTCAGCTCAGCGCGCCCGCCGAGTTCTTAATTTCATATATGATTTGCATGTTTCTGTGTGCTAGTGTATAAGCAAAGTCGACGCGCTGTCTAAGAACACGCGAAGAGTACGCGAAAGTTACAATAAGAGCCATATATACGGCTCTGGTTACAGTATGCGCTGAAAACGCGCTGCTGTTTCACAAAAAGGTGTCAGGATCTCCGAGAAGAAACATGGTGGAAGGGTACCTATTGTATGAGATGTAGTGTTTGTCTGATAGGTGACTTGGTATGTCAAAGTTAAAGGTCTTGAAAAGGAAAGACACATTTGTATCACTTTCTGCATGTGTAAACAACACAGTAATTGTTAGGAAAATTTCGACCAGAGTCCATGACAGTCGATAGCAGGATTGCAACTAGAATTGTAGCGCGCATTAGCATAACGATGTAGTAATAGCCTATAGTTACTGTCACAGAGGGAGAATAGATATCTTCATAGAAACCCATTCAGTCCTAAGAAATCCATTCCGTCCTCCAGTACCGCCCCCGGCACATCCACAGAATTAATGGAATCAGGAAAAATCTACCAAATCACATTTGCTGAAAATGAAAACAGTTGCACAAAACAATCTGTTGAAATACCCCTGTAAATCTACATTAAACAATGATACAAAGGTTACCAAAAAGAAACGATATAGATATATACATTCAGAGATAAACTTTTCGTCATATGTTACAGATGTATTTTTTTTTAAGTGAAGATCTTAAAATAAAATCAGTGTATATCACATTTATTGATTCACAGTGATCGGCTAGGGTGACATCAGAAGATTAAATAGAACTTGAGAGTGCACTTCTACCGGGTTCTAATGTTTAGTTGACCCAGAATAACATGAGTACACTAGAACCCCTCCCCCTCCCCTCTCCTAAGAGTGAGGGGGGTTCTCCTTAATCCAGTCTTTCAAAATAGGCCTTCGATTTTATATTAAACAGTTAATCCTCTCACTGGAAAGCATGCATCTATAAAAGGAAAAATTTCTGATGGATCCAATCAATAAATTTTTGTTTATCCCAATAGCCTGGTCAAACATTTTCCATTTTGCTAGTATACGCTCCAGCTTGTGGTGGCGCTCCACTTAGTATATGCAAGTGACAGAAACTGTGAGATCTTTTTAAAGTTTAACGCTTGGAAGTCGAATGAGAGAACGCAATTTAATAGTTGATTTAATAGTTTAATAGTTGCCCTAAGGCAATTTCCCTACTGCTGAAACTCCTGGACTCCTGCCTGATATGACTTATCATGATCTATGTCCTATCTGATTGGTAGTATGAAGAAAAAATAAGTTTACACACAGTCATTATTTCTGTTATGATTGCAATGTAACCTGTCATATCATGCATTATAATAAATTATTACATGTATTGAAATTTTGCCCTTGTTCCACTAATATCGCCTTTTCTGTCCTTCTTTTCCCTCCACCCAGTGTCACCATCAGGGCCATTGAGAGAGGGAGTAGGGGTAAAAATGTCTAAGCCTAAGGAAATTTGGGAATCACAAAACTATGTCATGAAATAATATACATAAAAATGCGTGACAATGTGAGTATGGATACAATTTTACAATTCCATGCATGCATTTGTGGTAGTCAGTTACGCAACCCAACGACCCTGGTGCACATTCATAACCTTGAGGACAAATTTTTACACAGTGTCACACGCTGTAGAAAGTCAGAAGAATGGTTCTGTCAGTGCTTTGCAGATATTGGCAGTTGTAGATCGACCTAGAGGGGTTAAAACCTTAACCCAAACTTGCAAAACTTGTAATGTCACTTGGCTTGGATATTGATATATAAGTATGTGCAGTAGCGGCACGTCCAACGATGAGAAACTAAAGGAATGCTCAAAAATTCCCTCCTCTCAGCCCCCCAAAATATTTACCAAGTGCTACAAGAATAAAGGAAGGATGTATAATTTATTATAACTCTTATATCATCTCAACACATCTGATATGTATTACCATTCTTCATAGATTGAGAAATTGCAGACACGATATCCTCTTTTGAAGTCTAGATACATGCAGATTAGAATACCCGGGAGTGGCCGTTTAAAGCGATGGCTGGAGAGCTCAAAATCGAATAGTTTTTTTGGACGTTCCACAACCTCCACTTAGATAGTACTGTCAGCATTCATCCCTCCCCAACTCCTCATATTCTTTTTTCTTCTCTCCGCATGAAATATGCTTGTAAAAAGAGTGACTTGAGTGTGAGGGGCTAGTTCTTTGCACCCCAGCTCTTTGCTTTTCAACGGCTCTGGTCACTTTTCACTGACCCCACAAAAAATTTTTTGCACGACCTCCCTGAGCAAACTGTAGTACCATTTTTCGTCTGAGAGTTTCGACACAGCGAAAATTTAAAGCTACGTACATGCAGCTTGGAACACCCGTTTTCCGACCTCTGAGAGAAGTGGCTAAATCCAGAAATTTATACTCGAATACCCCTTAATACTTCTCTATCAAAATGGCAAGATTGGAGACGATGAGTTAAATTTTCCCGTTCACCCCTCACCCCTACCTCAGCAAAAGCGTGGCTACGCCCCTGTCAGTATTTACTTCATTACATAGGCCTAGAGTGGGCGTTTCACCAAATTCTTCCAAAAAGAGACGGATTGCAAACGAATTTAATGATAACTGTCAATTACAATTTATCCTAGCACTACATGGCTTGTTACTCAATATGGTTGGTTGCATGAACTAATGAAAGATTACTTTAATGGCTTTATTAGTAGATAGAAAAGTTGCTTGGGTCCTTCTTCGGTACATTGGTTAATAAATTTTTTTTTTCTTCATTTGATGTTCTCAAACACATTTCATCGTAGCTTTAGTTACTTTAAACATATCTTGAAGAACGATGAAAGGTCTACACAATTCCACCGGGGTTTGTTTTGCACATACACTGAAACTAAGTAACTAATTGTGTACTCCATTTCATCAAGTGAATTGCATTGCTCATCATCTCTGTCTAAAATTTCACAAAAAAGATGGTGGAGGCGTTCTCATTGTATGTCAAGATGTGTCGATAATAATCGATTTTACTAAGCAGATTGGAATGAAATATAAACGAAATACAACTTTGGCGTGCATTGTCGAGAAAACTTCATGGGAATCCCCTTACAACATAGTGGTAGTACGTAACAACCACATGTCCCATTGAACGGTGAAACCGCGACACGGAGGACTGATGAACCATCTCCAAAGTTGTTGTCATTGGTAGTGCATTAACGTTTGTTTTTATGTCTTCTTGTACAACGTTCACTCTTCTCCCGGAAAATAAAGGTAAATGGTGAATCTACGCTGAACAATGAAGATTTTATCTTTATACGACTGAAAATACATTAAAGTTAGTGTTAGACAATAGACAGTAACGTTACAACCCCAGCCTACTTTAGTGTTACTACCGTTGTTGTTAAAGTAGCTGCAATTGGCCATTGTATTTTGGAGAGAGCCTAACCTTCAGTGCACTTACTAACAATACAACTTAGTGAGAAGCCTTCTGTCAAAACAGCACTGTCATCGTTCCGGTACACAGTGCAAGTCACTCTGGATTTTGTGCTTAGAAAAGGCAGACAGTGCTGTTACTTATTGGTACCCATACAATGTTGTTGCATACCACCCCTAACGAACTAAGGGCTATTTTGTAAATTGTCATTAGCTACTCCTGGGAATCACCAACGAGAATCCAAACAGTTACAGAGCCTGCTGAATTTTTACACCTAGTCAATCATCTCTCAGCAAGTCTAAAATAACTCCTTCGGAAAATGGGCAGCAGTGCAAGCAGCAATGACAGCAGCAGCAGTGAAAGTGATGAAGATTCTGAAACTTTTACAGTAAGTACTGTATTGTAATTCAGGAAATGGAATATTGTTTTTATTGAATGGAGGATTTGGGCCTCCTGCCGTGCCTGCTGAATCAAAGCCGCCAGGAATCCTTTTTGTGAACTTGCCCTTTTTCAGTGTAATTTGTTGGTAACCTTATTGCCCTAGATCATTTTTATCCCACTCAGATGTCAAACATTGAAACTATAACACAATCAATTAAACACCAATGTCTTCTTTTTTCATAAGCCATATTTCATATCACTGTATTATGACAGAAAACATAAGGCCTATTTAAAGTACAGTTTCGTTAGAATCAGAAAAGATAATGTCCCCATGCCTCCTCGTCATGATCACAGACAAAAATGGGTACTGTAATTGAGAAGTGAGGAAGCTTTGCAGGGCAAATTGCATGTTACAATTATAGAATACTTCCCGTTTCAGAAAATCTTTTTTCCAAGTGGAGTCAGAGTCACAGTTGAGCAAGGAACAACAAACTCAATCAGACCCATAAAGTGTGCTAATGAAATTTTACAATAACTCTGTCTTCTGACTCTTCAGACTCTGACTCCGTCAAAAGTGTATTGGTACCTTGACTCGGACTCCACCTGAAATTACAGTACATGTATTTAAATTTCCACCTTGACTTCAGCAGTAACTATATTACTAATGACTGTAGCTAATAGTCCCTAACTTTACTGCGACTCAAACTCTGTCTAAAGTTGTATTGTCACTATGACTCCGACTCCAGCAGCAAGTACAATAACACGTTCACTCTGACTTTAGATATTAGACAGTAGATGCATCATTCTTATGCTTCCCTCCCACCTCAACTCTGACTCCACCTGAAAATGCATTATAGATGAATCTCTCCCCTCCTGACTCTGATTCCACCTGAAAATACATGAAGGTCAAAGCAAAGTGCAACATTCAAGTCACTGTGCTTCAGTCAAATGTTAAGTGTCATTAACCAATAGATGCATCATTCTCATGCTCCCCTTCCCCCCCCCCCCCACCTCGACTCCGACTCCACCAAAATACATGTTAAAGTCAGTGCATTACATGTTGAAGTCACTGTGACTTCGACAACAGTTTTAGAGTGCATCATTTAACCAATGGATACGTCATTTTCAATCTCATTCCCTCCCACCAACCCACCTCAACTCCGACTCCAGGTGTAAATACATATCCACCCAAATATGTGTTGTTCTCAAATGTCCTTTTCCTCCACACACACTAAAAAAATGAAAGTGTAGAAGGAACAGTCACCATGGCCTTGTCGGAAATGAGGAGGGACTCACCAGCCCAGTGGAACATCTTGCAGAAACTTCCAGCATGTATGGCAATACAGTAAAGTGCAGAAAAGACCAAAATGATGACTAGTACTGTAAGTGGGAGGGGGGGTATGTCAAAAGAAATCAAAGTTGGCAGCCAAAAGCTGGATATGTCAGCACGTTTACAGGCCATGAGTTTTAGGCTTTCCCCGTGTGCAACAAAATCACAGGACTCTGAAAAGTAGGATGGTTGGTACAGTAGATGTAGTTGTTTTGTATGTACCTGAGCGCCCATTCTTCATTCCAGGTGTGCGAAAATTGCAAATCTCACAGCAATTTGAGGCAAGTGGTGGTGTGTGATTGGAAAAAGTTTGGAAGCTGGGAGGCTCCTTCTCAGGAAATTTGTGTATGTAAAAGGAAAGTTGTTTATATGGGTTGGAATATACCCAAATTGTGGAAAATTTAGACTCCCTACACAGGAAATGAACACTTTTTTCCACCATTGGGCCTGGGTTCAAGTGCCTTGATGTGCTAGTGACGGATGGGAGATCCAAACCAAAAGTCTTTTCTAAAATACAGCTCCTGAGTGTATCTACTGCCTTGTTGAGATTGATAACCATAAAGTTGGAAAGACGACATATCTGCTCAAAAGTCAGACTTTCTGTGAACAGTAGTAATGTCTACATTCCTTAGAAACTTCCACATTTTAGCAGACCTTCAAACAGAAGATACAGTACATGGTACTGAGATATTGCTGCACATGGGTGGAGAGTTAGCTTGGTGGTTAGAGTGTTCCTCTCGTAATCTTTGGGTCCCCTGATCAAATTCTGGCAGAACCACATCTGAAATTACTGGTCATTCAAATGTGGCTTTACAATGGTGCTGATGGGGTTATTCCGGTTCCTTTTGGTTGTACTGTAGGTCTTGTCTGCTTCAGGTTGCTCGGTACAGCTGATAGGCTACAGAGCTGTGCAGGTTCTTCACCCCTCCCTGGCCTTTCCAAAACTCGCCAAAGGCGGGGGGATACACTCTTGTCCATCAAATGGGATGTTACATGACGGTTGTGGGAGCAGTTTTGGGTTTGTGCAGGATTGCTATAGTACAGTAGTTCCCCCCCTGCCTTGTTACCCTCTGAACACTTATCGAAAAGAGTAATGTACTGTAGGTAACTTTCACCGGTGTTCATCCACGATCAACATGGTATAGGATCCTTGATGAGTCTTCAGACTTCCTGATCCTCAAATTTTCAAATTCAATTCTTACATATTACACTTCATTTAAAGATCATGTCACAAATGATGACACCATGGAATCAATTTTATTTGTAGATAAAATAAGTGTTGCAAAGCAACGTCATCTGTTGTAATTTTTAAAGGTTGCCATAGATCTACGATCAACACAATCGCATTTATGTCGTGTACAACGCAAATCCACTGCATCTCTGTAAAATATTCTTAAGACAATGTAAATGTGGCAAAAGAACTACTTTAAACAAACTTTGTTTGACTATCTGTAATCCTTTAGAAAGTGAAGGCATCCTGGAAACTGGGGTCATTTCTTAACGTTTTTACCGCATGAATCATATTAGTTTCAGTAAAAGCTCAGCAACAGTTGGTTGTTGACCTAAGTATCATAGTTGGGAAAATTTGTAAAATCACTTGCATTAAAAGAAAGTGGATCATATCAGTCATCAAGCCCTGATTTCTGTACTGAATACAATTCAGTCTTCTTGTAATTGTTTTTCACGAATGGGACAGACTAATATTCTCTGCAGAAACTTGTAGCCTGTACAGTAAATAGTTGAATCTTAAAATAGATTAGAGTATATTCAAGCAATGTTTTTCCACTGCAACTTGGCCATGCCCTATGTAGCCTCCATTCCGGAGTTTTTTTTTTTGGTACACCAGCCATTCTTGTGTGATATCTACAGTACAGTACCATGCAATTTTCCCATTAATCAAGCTTTACATGTGGTTGCTGAAAGAGTGAACAGGATTTATGTGGAAATATTCTAGATAAAAGCATTGATCACTGTATTCGATTACTTGCATTCATCATGACAATTTGCTGTGTGCACAATCAACTACAGAAGAGACGACTATCAACTAAAGTAGTACTGTAAATGGATCATGGCATAATAGAGTTATCTTTAATACCCATGGAACTGGGAATATTGATATAGTCTGGTATACAGAGTTTCTGTAGCATGGAAAAGTCATGGAATTTTATTCTTCCTTTCCAGGCCTGAAAAACTCATTAAAGTTTGTAAAAATGACAAATGTCATGGAAAAATCATGAAATTCAAAAATGACTGCTTACTTTATGAGGTAAAAATATTTTCTCTCAATCAGGAATTGTGCAACATAAGTTTAGTCTGTGCAAGTTGAGATTTCTTGGTCGTAAAAGTTTGATTTTTATGTAGTCGGTAAACCTTGTAAAACTTAAAATATGGTTACAGCCATGTTTAAACTATGCCCAGTGGCAGTAAAAGGGTACAGTATTTCAAGTAATTTAAGATCAAGTCCTTACCGTACTTGAGTTAAGTTTCATGGTCATAAAGAGGTTCGATTGTCGTTTTACTGTTCAAGAGATGCCATGTACAGTACCAGTGCTGTAGGTGTACTTGACGTACTGTAACACTGAATGTAAGAATCTCGTTCTTCAGAGTTTAACTTTGGCTTACATTGAAAAAACTTTATGATGCTTATTGTGTTATATTCGGTGTTATACTGTGACAACTCTCCACTTAGTCAAGCTGAAATAGGTGATCCACAAAGCACTTACAGTATTGTGCAATGTAAGTTTATTGCACATGGATGATGCTGTAAAGATAACTTTAATTGATTCAGTTGTAACAACAGCAAACGTGGTGCAGAGTGTTCTCAAACACATTCGACCATTGTTAGAATATAAACTGGTGGACTGCAGTGTAAGAGAAGACTCAAGACTAAATTTTTCCTTGCAACTGTCTTCTGAGAAAGTAATAATTTTAGAGCAGTTGCAATTTTGCTTTGAATGCAACTTCAGGGATATTAATTAAAAGTTGTCCTATTTATCAGAGCTGCAGCAGGGATCATCTTCTGATCAATCAAATTCAACCAGGGTATGAACCCAAACAAATTGTTGCTCAAGATACAGGGTGTTTTTCATTGGATACAGTACTCTATGTATAGTATTAAACATATCATAGTGGAATGCATATTGTTTTTTTTTGTTTTTTTTGGTAGTTGAGGTGGGTGATGAATTTACTTTGTGCACAGTTAACTCCAAACCATGCAAACATTTGTCAGGAATATTCATTTCACCTTTGTGTCTTAAAAAGATTGAGAAAGTGTGTTTGACGTTTTATTGACTTGACTTATAGTCAATGATACTGTACACTGAATCTCATTCTGGAAATTCATGTTACTGTCCCAAGATCTGTAGGGCAATGTGAAATAGCAAATTTGTGTAATGATCAGTTGTAGCAGTAAGCATATGCCTGTCGTGTAAACTGATGCATTTGTGAACTGCAGTGCAGCATCGTCCATTGCAATGAGGATAGACATACAGGTTGGTATTAAAGAAATTACTGTAGAATAACAATCTTGGATAAAACTGTTGAAGCACAATTTCATTGATATTCTAATTTCCAATCCCTGTCAATCTCCAGTACTGTAGTTGCTCCCCCTTATTTTTGTGTGTGTCAGCCAATGCTCTGCAGAATGAGATGTTTACATGTACAGTATCTTAATTTGAATCACTACAGCCCACTTAAAACTGTATGGTGATTTAATATGTTTGATGCCCCCAGTCAGTGAAAGAACTTGCCATATAGCCTGGAATACATTTTTTGTGTAAACTGTAAATCTTATTGAAACAACAGCGTATGCCAACTCCAAAGATTAGTCTTGATGTAAAGGTTACTCTCTTTCTCTGTGTACACTACTGTACTGTTTATAATTCACAGTCAAAGTTCATTGCAGTGTAGATAAGCACTGTACTTCAGTCTGCACTATACCTACATCTGTAGACATCTGATCACAATCTTTTTCAATATTGAATTTGCTGGTACAACACTAAATATTTAGCCATCTGCAGCCCATTTTCCAAGGCTATAGGAACAAAATCAGCCTCCGGTTTTAAAAATGCAGAGCAAGGGATCAGCAATATTTTTACAGCAACCAGTGAGCTTTCATTTGATGCTGTATACTTGAAATTGCTGTTCTGTCAAACATGCACGGTTTGTAAAATTTACTTTCTGATCTAGGGACTGCGTTGTTTGGTACATTTAGCAGTTTTATGGTACCTTTAACATCGGCATAGTTTGTTCCTGTACTACGTTTAATACCTTCTACCCTGAATGACACGTGTGTGAAATTGTAAGTCAGAATCTCCGTTCTGTGTTTAATGCAAGATTGTTTGGTGCAGTTTGCAGCAAGGGATGGAGTCACACCCACATAGAGGAGGCAGCGGAAAACGAAATCAGACTTTTGGAACTTCTTCAAGTCAAGGAACAAAAGAGAACCTTTCCGATGATCGGAGTTATTGGGACTGAGATATATGTGGAAACTTCTTTGTGTAGCAAATTTTATCCGGGTTCTTTAATCATCCAGAACAGTGGTGTGAAATATTGCTGTCTCTTTGTTGGGAATGCTGTATGCGTTTTGCAAATTTAAACATGATATCCTCTCGAGCTATGCGACGAACTCTGCTAGCGCAGTTTGAAAACTTCCTCGCATCTCTGCAGCAGGGGAGAAGGGACGAAGATACGGTAGCCGTGAGTTGACAGTATAAAACAGATCACTTACAGTAATAGTGACTTCAGAAGGTGTTTGGGTCCCTTCAAAGTTTTTGTTTTTATCTTTGTGGAGGTAAGGTGTGGGTGGAATAAGGTATTTAACTGTCTCTGAGAGCAGCAGCCTGATTTTTTTACAGTAGTTGCAAGGATACTGTACACTTAAATTACTTTTTCCACAAAAATTACTTTTGAAGTATGAATGACGCTGAACTGTACATGCATCGCATGTGAGCTCTGCAACAAAGCAAATGACATTACAATTCAGCCGTTTGAATCTGTCGGTTTCCCCGTGGGAGAATATGAATGATTTGTTCATGGCTGGAGAATAACAAGATAATCAAATATATGGCAAAAAGGTAATCAAATATATGGCAAAAAAAAGGCCCCCCAAAAAAAGACAGGTAGATTTCTTCTTTGAAAACACTTTGATTGCGCATTTTATAAAAAGGAATGTTGTTGTTCCAGCTTTTGCAGACAATACTTACTTCTGAATGTCATATACCATACTGCAATGCAGTATGATGGGAGACTCCGGCTCTGTGTAAGATTATTCCCCTGGCTGCAGTTTTCCATTGGTTTATAAAGTATGTAATCAATGTCATCTCTTTAAGTGAAGAGCTCAACTGTAATCCATGTACAGCAATGTGTGTAAACAGGGAAGAGTTGTAGCAATCGTAAATAATGGTATTATTATTATTTTTTTTTTTGGAACTCAGCTGTCCCCTCTATACCATTGCTTGCACTGTACAGTATATGTAATTTGCATAATGTATAATTTACATGGTTCCGATTGTGACTAATTTAACCAACCCACAGCGATATTACACAAATGCTGTGCATTCAGTTAATACTGTTGAAATAAAACATAATCTTAGAGGCTGTAAGGTGCTGTAAAATGTAAAGAAGCTCTTAAAGACGTTGTGTTGCTAATAATGATGTCAACCTGATTTTAAGATCTGCAGAAAAGAAAAGGCCAAAACTGTTGCAAAGGATGCCAAATAGCCAATAGAAAGTCACCTCTAAGGAGAAGGCCTTACCAAATTGTATCTGCAATGTCAAGTAATCACACCCCTGTAAATTTGATACGTTCATGTGTTTGTGTCTTTTTCTAAAAACCCAATACCGGTCAATTCCAAGGGCAAGTATAATGTCTTAAGAAGTGGTTTAAATACAGTTGGTTGGCAGATTAGATCAAACATCAATACTTTGTCTTCACTGAAGCCTACTGTACATATTTATACTGTTCCGTATATATTTCTCCTTAATAAGGACTTCTTGCTGAATTTCAGTGCCATGTTTATGTTAATGAGCAGTAGTCCATGCTTCATTGCCCATGTCAAATCATTTTTGTCCCACATGACTTATAACTTGTGATAAATTCTCTTTTCAGACTGGTGGAGAAGAAGAAAACTCCAGCCACTTCCTAATTCCAGACAAAGGTAATGCCACAAATTTGTATCGCATCAAATTTGCTGTAGAACCATTTCAATACTAATGTTTGGCATCTCAAGTGATTCTGTGACTTTTGATAAGGATTACCTTTGTGTATTGTAACCTTTAAGTTGTCTGTTTCACCTATTTTGTTGGTCAGCTCATTTTAGTTAAGCACTTGACCTACTGTATCATCAAAGATAATGTGCCCTACAGACTACAGAATAGAACAGGCATTTAGAACATGTTTTTGTTTTTGAACAGAGTGTACAAAGTACACAGTACACCATGTGGACTGTTTGACAAACAACTTGATACTTACAGCTGGTTAACACCAACATAAATCTTCCACTCGCAATATTGATATTCTGTTAATATTTCATATAGCATTTTGCCCTGTATATATACAGACTAGCAGTTATCACAGTAATTGTGTTGCTTGTCAAGGGTTTAAAGCCTGAGTGTTTTTTTTTTTTTTGTTCTTTGCACTGTAATGAATCCACATAAGAATACTGTTTGATTGGGTATGCTTTAAGCACATGTATACAGCAAGCACACAAACAAGTTGTCTTAAAAATTTTAGAACAGCATGAAAATGCTGCAATGCTCTCCTGCTATTGATGATGATTGGTGGAAGGTTGAAGGGGGGGGGAGAGGGGAGGGGGTGATCTACAGTGATCGACAGTGTTTGGTAAAATATCAAGGCAGGTAGAATGTGTAATGTGGTAGAATTACATTGTCTATAGATTGCCATCTTAAATTAGGAATTTTTTTTTTGTCTACCATATGAGTGGACGAGTATCTACCGTAGCTCCTTCAAAATCGTTATTTTATTCTACTGTAAAAATTGCTATAAGCTGGATTGAGGTACAGAACTTTCACTTCTATTGAAGGTATGCAACTATTGGAAACCAGTGCTGTAATTTTTATTCATGAAAAATACCTACTGAAGATTTATCTCAGGCTAGCAAATTTACTGGCAAATTCATTTCCAAGGTTTATTTGTGTAGGACAAAAATGAATTTGGATAGTTTGGTTTTGAATTTTCATCTTGTTCTTACGTTGTTCATCACCATAATTAACTACCCTCACCTGTTGTAATGACAGTCCTTGCCCTTCTCCTCTCCTCCACTCACTCTCACTGTACTTGGCCCTCACCCGCAAGTTGTTACTTATGTCTTTCGTGAGTGATACCTTGCCTCCCAAATGAAAAGAACTGTCACATAAGACCTGACAGAATTACTGGTATACATGCTAATGAAACCCGGCAGTCAAATTTTGTAAAAAAAAACCAAGTACAGTATTACTACACTGTAAATATCTACCAGTAGTACCGTACATCACAGCTACCCATGTCCAGTTTGTGGTGGAATCTAGTAATATCTGTACACAGTGGATGTTGGTTTTTGTTTTTTTTTCATCATAAAAATATTCTTTCTCTCCTCAGTGCAAGAAGATGAGTTGGACTTTGGTGAATTTCATCTCAGTGATCTCTTCAACAGTGAATCACTAAGAGAAGCTGTATCTAAAATCAGGCAAGTTATCAGTACAAACTTTGATTGACTCTACCCTTAGGTCATTGAGGGCAGCTGTACTTAATATCAGGCTGGTTTATCATTGTACACATTGAGAGAAGCTGTGGTCTATCTGAATGGATCAGTCATTCATTTATCTTGCGATTTTACTCAATGGACTTGCAGAGGTCGGTGGTCAGCCCTCACATATATCTTAATGATTTTTTTCCATTTGTCAGAAGCTGATATGATCATTCAAATCATAAAGAGTAATTATAAGCCCAAATTTTTTGTTTCTCTTGAAGAAAATTGACCAGTGAATATTGTTTGGCTACTGTAGCCACTTGTCACAAAATAAAATCTGTTTTATCAAAATGTCATGCAGAACTGATGCCGAATGATGTTGGGGTGGCGAAAGTCGTCACATATTGTTTACATCTTATCATTGAGACATAACTTTTCATGCCAGGAGAACTGTATCTACTCACACAAATTTATGACATATTGTGTCCATAGCAACAGCATATATATATAGTTGGCTAACAATGATCTGTCAGTAGTTACTAAGCTAGCTGTGATACGTGCATTTCCCGCAATCACGTCGAACCTCACCTTGCATTTCGTGTGTGCGTTTTACTTCTTCTCATTCAGTGATGTGATACCAGAGACTGTAGTCCAACAGAACCATGGACATTTGTTACGTTGGCTGGAGGAGAGAAACATGCGAAATGAGGTCAGTGTCTGTCGTGAACACTCATCAAGTTGTCGTATGCCAGATCTGAAATCGTATATAAAGCCAGAGTTCCACGTACCCCTTATTACTACACTTTATGAATTGTTAACTCAATGCAAAGGGCACTCTTGAAGCACCCATCCTGAACCCCGCAATTTGGTGACCGTCATGTGGCCTGACCCACCACGTGGCTCTTATTTCCACCTTATGTGGCTAAACTACATGGATCAAGAAATTTCATATGTGATACCGATTCTCTTGTGATAAGTGACTTGCAAATTTATGCATCGTGAAAGCTGTCTGATCAACTATTACCATTGTTTGCATGTACAGGCAGGTCTAACAGTCTCAATAGTACCTCAACAAATTTTCTGAATGAACTGTTTCACAAAAACTTTCTTTTTGACATTACCATGCTAACTTTTGTGTTGAGTATCAGGAAGATTTTTTCAATACCATAATCTTCTGAAGTCACCTGACCTTATCAAAATTAATCTTGTCACCAATATCTGCCTTGCAGTTTATAATGGTCTTCTACAGTACATTCTTTTGCAAATCTTCTCAAGACCAATAACGGAATTCATTCCTGAAATACCCATCAATCAAACCACACTAATCGTCCTTTATGCAGTAGAAGCTTTATAAGATTTGGTATATACAACAGAGCCATTGACTCTTGGAATTCGCTCCCTGTGCATATGTACAAAACCTCAGTTCACTTGAAAATTTTTGTTAAAACCGTTAACCCACAATTCTATACAGAAGAATGTAATATCATTGCTTTGGAGTTTATTCTGGGTCTCTATCTTTTTAAGGAGGGTGGGTGGGTAGAAATGGGGAGGGGAGAGTATAATGGGCTGGTAGGCAGGAATTATGTACCATAGTAGCCTTTTCTGTGTAAAGCTGGGAGTGTGTATTAAGCTCATTACGATATGTTTACCAAACACTTTCTTTCAGAAGATGTTGCATATAAGTAACTTGTTTATGCTTTGTAGTAAGGTACTTTCTTTCCTGAAAAAAAAGCTGTATACTTGTCGAGGAAATCAAATAAGTAAAATGAAAAAAAAAAATGAAAGTGAGAAAAAGGTATCACTCGATACTGTAGTTTCCTTTATGTTTGAAACAAAGGAATATGTTGTTTGTAAGTAAGTTGTTGAACAAATGTTGAACAATTTCTGTGGACTTTATACTATTCACATTTTGAATGCTACTTTACATGCTTGGAACTGAGTCATATTGAAACAATGTTTTCCACCTCACCTAATTCGAAAAGGTATCATGTACATATTTCCAAGTTGTGTTTTAAACTTAAATTACACCAGTACTTTCAAATTGTCACTGTAGGTTCTATCTTTCTAGTCACAGCCCTTCTTGCAATTCCTCCCCCCCCCCATCCTTTAGATCCCTCCTTTGGATATTTTTTATGTAGCTGTGACCTATTCAGTAGAACTGCTTTTGGTGAAGGTCAAATGTCAATTGCTCTGCCAATGTTGTGTTTCTGGGATCATCTAAATACACCTTCACTGATCTTATGGTCACATACACAGGAGACAGTTACCGTCGGGCAGTTCTGTGATGTCTTGTTCAACCGTGGGGTCAACAGGAATGAAGCAGAAGAGGTAATCATTTTGTCTCTTTCTTTTGTTGGGTTGATAGGAAGGGAGGATTAGCACAGCTGGTCACTTTAGTGATAACTTCATTGTCTAGTATCAAAATGGGATCATCTGAAATGCAGTTGAAGAAATGAAAGGTTTAAAAAGAAATCTTTTGCTATAATTTTTACTTAGGGGTTTCTTTAAAGTATTTCATTAGAAGTGAACATATCATTCCATTTTATACATTTGATAGACATTTCAGGTTCTCATAAGTTAAAGTGCACTTCTCGTGCACCACAGAATATTATACCGATGATTTCACAGTCTCACCCATCTTTTCATTCATCAGGCCTTTGAACAGTTTGATGTGGATGGAGAGGGCGTGGCTTACATTGATTCGATGATGGAAGCCCTTAAATCCACAAACGGAGCAAATCTGCGAGGAGAACTCTCACATGCCATCAGAACCTTGAGAGCTTGCTCGTTAGCTCCAGGTAAATACGGCTCATAATTGAATCTTTGAATTTCTCTTTTGTTGTAAAAAGGGGATGAAGTTACCTCTTAATGCTGATGGTGCTCTATCATGGACAAGAGTGTGTGTCTCTGTGACTTTGCTCACGAAAGTTAACATGATCAAGAAATGTGTCTGAAATGTTGTAAAAACAAGTTATTATTTCTGGCTCAGCTCAATCATGTGAGCATGATGCACTCATATTTTGATCACTGTAAAAGGTTTGACAAACCATTAGAAGTGAAAGTGCTCTCAAGATTGACCTTTAAATCTGTTTCTTCATGAGGTCATCATTTTAAAATTATATCATACGTTGATTACAATGTTTAATAACAATAATTATTATTCATAATAGTATCTCCAACATGTCATTGGAATATTTGTAGGTGTCATCGACATATTTGCTCCAAAGACGTCAGAACTTGGGAACCATGGCTACAGGATATTAAAGGTATGTTCACCTGTGAGAGTTCAGCCTTTGTTTGATGAATACATGCAATAGTGGTAGTCTTTCAGTTCGCTTGAGAACCATGATATTGGAGAAATCATGGAGAATGTAACCTCATGAAAAAGATGGGTTATTTTAAAATTTAGCCAGGCCGGCAACTGGAACAGTAGTTCACAAAGGAAGTTATTATCTCTTTTGAAAAATCACCATCTCCATAAATCATGAGTTCAATAGGTCTCTCTTGTGCTCCTTCCCACCCTTTTTCTTTCCTTTCCAAATAACCTTCATTTGGCCTACCTACTTATTCAATGATTATTCTTTTGGCCCTTGTCCTTGTGGTCAGTATCTCCTCAGAAACAGGGCACCAAGCAGCACCCTCCCGTACCCGTCTCTCGATGGCTTCACCAACATCGCAGCCATGAGGATGGTCGTACTGGAGCAATACCTTAAGAGCACGCAAAATAGAAAAGGTTAGTCTTTGATTTACTTCATAGCCTGTTGACATTTAAATAGTAACATACTGTGTTATTTACCACATCAGATGTGTCAAAAATGCCATAAATTTTATGATGAACCAGTCGTCCGGTTCACTTAGAATCCCCAGTTGGCATACAGTGCCTTAAATTTGCTTAGCATGCCACTGAAGATACCATTTAATCTTAAAGCCTCAATAAAGAACATCTATTCACACAAAGAATAATGTATGTAAAATTTTTCACATGGCTGCTTTTTCCTCCTGTTTTCTCTTTGGTATGTTGTTCCTCACATGTGTCTGTTGGTTTGTGAATGCGTTCTGTGAATTTGAGACTATTTTGCTGGTCTTGATAAGCTTTCATCTCTGCCTCTCCCTGTTTCTATTCTCCTTCTCAGAAGATGCTTTCAAGGATGAGAGTCTAAGTGAATTGAAAGTTTTAAACAAACCATACTGCAGCATCATGGTTTCAAGCAATCGTCAAGATGTTGGAAGGTAGGTACCTTAAAGAGATGTAGCCTGTTGGCTGGTTTTGTTTGTGCACTCATTTTTGAACACTGCTTTGCTTGTTTTCTGTATTAGTTGCAGATGGAATGTTCACTTATTGTCAGTTGCTTTATGTGTTTGGGTGTGGCCATAGGCTATCCACACAGACTCTCTCGAGGGAAGGCATATAGTTTTGTGCAACTTGGTTGACTGATCAAGGTGATTGTTTATTACATAAAATGCAGTTGTCAGTATGTAAAATGCTGTATTTTTTGCCGCTTTCTTATAGTTCTACTTTTTAATTTAAGTGCAGTAATCATCAGCAAATTCAGTCTTTGTTGTTTTGAACCCCTGAATCTTTACCGTGACTGTGCAGACTATGTTCGTGATTCCTGACATTGTTCTCAGTTTGTAGTGCGAACTACCTAGAGGGCATGTCAACAGTTTGAAAGGGGCTCACTGAGTTGGCATTGATCAGTTTGCGAGGGATTTGAAGGATTCAAACACATGGCAATGCTTACAATTAGCATAACGAGTCAAACTTTCACATCCAATACGTTCTGAAAACTGTCACACATTTTGAATTTTTGACCCTAACTTGTATTGGCTGTGTGTATATGAAGTAGGATTAATATCAAAAGTGTCTGGTCACAAATTTACGAAAACCAAATTGAATAGTTAATTGCTCCCACTTATTGATGTTCCATTGTATGAAACACATGGGGATGCTCTTAGTTTGACCATTTATCATTAGTATGTTAAAGAAACTTGACAGCTGTAGAAAAATTTAGTGAGTCTCACAAAAAAAAGTCAATGTGCCTCTTTAAACAGTCTGTGAAGGATCCATCTGGTCACATGTTGTTACTGAATAGGCATAATGATTTTCCCTGCAGGTTAGCCGACGGCGACGTGTCCACATTTTGGCAATCAGATGGTCCTGCTCATTCCCATTGGATTAGACTAAAGATGAAATCTGGCGTCTCTCTGAACAGTCTCTCAATACTGGTAACCCGTAGCGACCAGAGCTACATGCCACAACACATAATCGTAGCTGCTGGTA
The DNA here is from genome assembly GCA_021234535.1 of Stichopus chloronotus. NCBI lineage: Eukaryota > Metazoa > Echinodermata > Holothuroidea > Aspidochirotida > Stichopodidae > Stichopus > Stichopus chloronotus. The sequence goes on from CM037829.1 coordinate 20,454,658, forward strand.
ATTCCCCAGGCTCCATGGAAATGGTTAAAGATGTACACATACCAAGGTATGATCAGAAGGGTCCATAGGACATTGAAATAACTTTGTATCGTAAATATATCTTGTTTATTGTACTAATGCTTGTCACTTAGTCGCACCTTGTACTTAATGATGTAGCTCAACCTGTATCAGGTTATGTTTTTTTTTTCGTTATCAGAAAACACTCATTTTGCAGAAGGGCAATTTCTAATAGAAAGAACAAAACAGATATTTTAACAAAAAAAAAAATTTGTCTATGTCAAGAAGGTATTTGTAATACTTGCAGTTTTTATATTATCAAGAATTTGAATGGCAAATGAGTTCAATTGTTGAGTACAGTTTATTTTTAATAATTTTAAGAAAGATATCTGTAGACAAAAAAAAATGCCCATAAAATTCTTCAAATGTATCAAGAGATGTAGCAGTGGATGACTGTGCACTATTCATCTTTACAAATCCTCCAAGTACCATTGTGTACCCTAATTGCAGTAATTACACCAGTGACGAGGTGATCCTGTTGGAGAACTCCAAACTCAGGAGCCGTTTCATCCAGATCAACATCAAGAAATGCCAGTACGAAGGCTGCGATGTCAGAGTTCACGGACTGAAGGCCGTGGGATCAAGGTATGCATAATACAAATTTGATTTCTCTCCCCAAAATTTTCTTCTTTCCTCCTCATTGATGTGAAATGAATGAAGTTTGTGACCTGGCACAGGATGTTGAGGTACAGTTTACTGTGACTGGCACACGTTTTTAAAGAAAAGATTGACAGCTCTTCAGATACATTGTTAAAATAATTCAAAATTTAAAGGAGAGAGGACTGTGGGAGGGAATGGGGTGGTGGTCTAAAATCACAATGGTGCTATTCTGACATCCAATTTGTCAGTTAACCATTTACATTGCAGGATGTGAGTAAGCATCAATGCTTTTATACAGATCAGATGGAAACAGTGGTGTAATCAAACTTTCTAGTATTTAAAGTTGATTTTATCTCTGGAACACTTCAAAGACAGTAATAACCCAAGCAATTGGATAAAAATACATTTCTCTTAATTTATTTTTTGCTATGAGATTATTTCTTCTCAAAATGACCACTCAAAATGACCATTTATTCCTCAACTCAACCCTTCCTTTTGGAACAATTTGTATTATTATATTACCATTTACTGAAGGTGACAGCATTGCCAAGGAAAGCCTGGATCTGTTCTGATAGTGTAGTAGGTTAGGTTTCCATAACAGAAAGTCGCAGGAATGTTGTCATCCAGGGTTGAAGCTATAGTGGGTGGCCACTGAGCGGCCTCACCTGGGACAAATAATTCCTACTCAGCATTTGCAATCAGTTTACACCTCACTGCCCTTCACAAAATCTAGTAAATATGACCTGTGAAGCGGCCTTTTGAGTTGACATTCTAAGATTTTGGGAGCACTTGCCCATAACACTGCTTTGACATTAAAGAGAACACCCCAAGGATTTGCTCCCTGAGCCCCCACTATGGCATTGCCCTGGACTCCACCAGTGGCCCTGGTGTGAGCTCTTGGACCCCACCTGAAGGGACTAGTTCCACTCCCTGGAGCCCAGCATTAAAGTTATCTACCTGCAACCCTGCTCACAGTACATCATAAGTTCATGGACTATTCTGGTGCTCATGAATTTCAAATTAAGAGGCTTCACTATATGTAACAAGAATTTACTCATTTAGTTTTTTATTTTCTCACAGAGTGGTGACCGGCATGGAAGTAAACATAGCAGAGACATCTGCTGTCTGGTACCTGTCGATTCTCTCGGCAACCGCCACAGCCGCCATACCTATGGCACCTCATCTTCAAAGTGCAATACTAGAAAATACAAAGTTAGTGCCAATATCTTCATTCTGGTGTACTTTTTAACACAAACCTTCACAACGCCTCTTCAAATGTTGAACTTGCTTTGCATCCTTCACTCATCATCCAGTCGGAGGAATGTGCAAAATAAGTACCGGGAGATGATTTTTTTTTTTCCGTTTCCTCTTGATATTACACTTGTGATCAATCTTAGTGTTTAATGGTGAATTTCCCACCACTTCTGTGTGGCTCAAAAGCATTTTCTCTCTACTGAATGCCTCTTGCATCATCTATCCATTTTCAGGACAGCCCTTCAACAGATGCCTCCTTTATCTCTATGCAAGCTCTATTGTAAGAAGAATAGTTTTATTACTCCGAAGATCCTCGATCAAGTGGAGGAATTCTTAGGGACTGTCTCCAGGTTTGTACAAAGATGAAATCCCTCCATTAAGTATGAAAAGTAGTTCTCTTTCCTCTTACCATTATGGCTCTCTCACCTCCCCCGGGCCTTGTTACTTTACAAAAACCGATACCTTTTGCGATTTCAAGACGAGACTGAAAGGTACGTCTGAACATTTTAGGAAACAAAACAGTAAGGGGGAAAAAAATCTTGCAAAGAAATACTTAAATTTGATTGGGTAAAGAAAGGAAAAAGATTTCATGAGAAGTGATGTATGATCGTTCTTGTCATATCATTTTGAAGACTTTAAGAGATCTCTGATGTACTGACTAGTGTTTTATAGAATCAATTTTCAAGACCAGAGTATAAAAGATGCCATGTTAACATAATTCATACCTGCTACTTACATGTTGAGTGATGACTTGTTTACTTATTTGCAGTACAAGTGTAACATAAACAACGGACTGTCGTTTGTGTGTTTTTGTTGATTTGTCACTGCAGTTATGAGAAGCTAACTGTCACATTAAACAATTTAGCAGCTCGTTTTTCTAACTACCTTTTTATATTGTCTCTTGCTGAAGAAATTCAATTGGCCAGACGTCATTAGAGGGATTGCTGTTGCTTTTGCAACTCTCATTGGCGAGAGGAAATGTTCCTTCAGTCCTCAAGTGCCTCATGGATATGCATAGTAAGTAATGTGGATATGAGGTTCTTTGAGATTTCGCATCTTGTCACTATTGCTTCTTAAAAAAATCTTTAGTGGTGATTGCAATGGGTGGTTAAGAACTGTACTGTTAAGGAAATGTTGGATGTATTATAATTGTGCTTCATGGCATGAGTAGGAGCACCAGTTTAGGTAGTTTGTGGTGGTTTGATCCGGGGGGGAGTAGTTATTTAATGATCTGCTGTTTTCAATATTTTCTTCGTTTATAGTTACATGTCCAACATGGTAACCTTGTTATGTTTTTATGCCACAGATCATTTTAACAACACTGCTGACGGAGACAGCCCAGCTTTAACCGGGTACATTCCTGTCCCTCCAGGAAACAAGATCCTTACAAGTATTGAGAGTGTCCAGGGCAACCTGTTAAAGAAACATGGTACAAGGAATATTTATTGTCTCTTTACTACTCTTTAGTAGTTTGTTTTTATGTTTGTTCATTGTCTCCCGGTCGGAGGTGGGGTGTGGGAGGAGGGAAGTGACACCGATTGCAACTTCGTGGAATAATTTCTTGAAAATAACATCAACACCTCCCATCTGCAATTAAACTGACTCATGTAACCTACATCACAAATACCATGTGGTATCATTCTAAACAGAATCCTACACCCAGAAACAGCCATTATGAAGAGTAAAGTCTGCATGGACAATGTTGCAGTCATGAACTAGTTTGTTTGTCTCATATATGTAATGTTTGTTGTTCTGAAACCTTGACTTGTAGTTGATAAATTGTATGTCAACATCCCAGTGTGCAAAGTGTGTTCCCCTAGTTACAGGCATCATTAATACACACGTTTATGTTGCCGTCTTATATTAGAGAAGCATTAGTTAAGTCTTAAAATACTGAAATGAACTTAAAATCATAAATAAATTGATTTGCATTCTTTCGCAACTATGAGAACATTTTAATTTGTGCTCATATCTTATGGCTTGTATTGTGTACCATTGTCACATGCAAAAAAAAGACTATGTTTTGTGGGACTGGCTCACATAGATCAGCTTTCTTTAGCAACTTGGACTTTAATCAGTGGCGTTATAAAGGAATTAGAAAAATGATGCCAAATATAAGACTGTCCATAACTTATTGATCTCTGCCTACATTCAGCATCCATATTGGAAAATTTTGATGTCACGAGTAGCGGAGGTAGTCGAGACTTGAAATCACAGCCGTCCAATGTCCTTTCAAGTAACTGGAATTCAGAGGGTAAGTCAGACGTGTTCTCTTTTTGTGGACAGCATGTGTAAGATAGGTCAAAAAAAGAGATTTGTACCACCCATTTCTCTAGCAGCTACTTTAGTGTGTCTAAACACTTCATTGAAGCCATGTTCAGTTTCACCCAACATTCTTTTTTAATGATGGTTCTTTCTCTTTGTCATGGTACTGTCATTTGCATTTACAATCAGAAACAACTAGTATTTCTGATACTCCCATCTGTGACACTTTTTGAGCAACCTTAACCTCATTTTTTTTCTAATTTCCAGCTTATGTGTCAACAGAACCTTGTGTTACGATGGTCTTTCATAACCCCAATCATTCTTTTCAACTTACAAAGGTTGACATAAAGGTAAGTGTTTGATTGACAATATAACTGGTGCACAAAATATGACCAGTTTACCACTCTGTGAAGAAAGGTGACTAAGGTATCACTTTGAGAAGAAATTATGACTCGTATACCATTCTGCAAAGAAAATGTGACAACAGTGTATCACCGTATAAAGAAGACAGTGTGACTGAAAGTATGCCGCTCTAGGAGGAAAATATGTCTAGCATCCCACTCTCTATAGAAAATTTGACTTGTGTCCCACTCTATAGAAGAAAAATATAGCAAGTGTAGTACACTGTGAAGAAATTATCTCTAGTGAACCATTTTCAAAGATGATACGACTAGTGTACAACCATGAAAAGAAAATATGACTAGTATACCACAGTGAAAATAAAATATGACTAGTATATGACAGTGAAAAGAAAATATGACTAGTATACCACAGTGAAAAGAAAATATGACTAGTGTTCCACTCTTTAGAGGAAAATATGACCAATTTGAATGAACGAATGAATGAATGAATGAATGAAAGGTTTAAGCACCGCCTCTACCTCGACTACAAGGGCATGCACAGTCGTGCTGAAAACAAAATAAACAATTTTAAATAATAGAAAACAATTTTAAATAATAGAAAACAAAATAGAAAGAACAACAAATATATATAAAAGGCACTTACTTAACATTGAGCTTCATTACAAAATGATTTGCATTTGAAAAGAGAAAATGTTTTAGGTGTTTCTTGAAAATATGCAAACTGTGAATTTACCACCCTGAGATGAATACGTGACTTGCGTACCACTCTGAGATGTAAATATTGGCCAGTATGCTACTCTGAAAAGTAAGTATGAATGATGTGCCTCTCTGGGAAGTAAACATGACAGTTGGATTAAATATGAGGCTAGTTAAGTTCTATAATGAAGGCAAGTCCACATTACCCTGCTAATTTAGTAAAGGCTTTATCTATCTTTGACATTATGATTTTGGTACTCTTACTTTCCTCTCAATACCTGAGTCTGTTTTGATCGTCTGTTTGTTCCAGTTTCACCCTTACCTTCTGCCACCTGCTTTATAATTCCAAACGTTTTTACATACAAAACTTCCTATGGCTCTTACCTTGAAAGCGGCATTGGAAAGTTCTTAGCAACTGCCACGAGAGTCAGTCCACCTCACCTACCAGAGAACCGAGAGAAGACTCAAAGAAGTGTGCTTTAGTTTAATTTGGTATCTGGGGCACAGAGTCTTCTGAGGTCAAATCTGCTACCAGAATATTTTAAAACCAGGATCATCCTGTGTAGCAGTCTTGCTTAGTGTCTGATGTTTTGAGTGAAGGGTGTGTAGGTGATCTGAGATTGTAAAATCAGTGGAAACAGCTGTTAAAATTAAATCTTTTAAATCATTGTATGCAACATCTTTCAAACATGTTAATGACAAGTGTAAAAGTAAACACTTTCAACTTTTCGCTGCATATCCAAGGAAATGCTTTAAAGCATCAGCAATGTTCTCACCCTTTTACCTCTTTTTTTGTCTGCTTCTTTTACAAGCAATTACTACAGGAAGGGAAATGTCTTAACTCATCTGTCTCTTTGATATTTTTTCCTCAGGTCAGCAAAGGAGGTATCGGTCCAAAATGTGGCTTAATACTTGTAGCAGATGAAATCAGAGCAATGGAGGGGTAAGTAAAAAAAAAAACATTTATCCTGTCAGTAACTCATACACAGAAAGGGGAGCAATCTAGACAACTGATTTGGAAGTCACAGCTTTAAACTGTTATAGGTAAATAAAACAAGCTTGATGTTTCGATTAAAAGATCAAGAATAAATACCTCTTCCTTTATAAGTGTAGGGTTATTTCCTAAACCTTAGTAATAGTTTTGAGCACTCTTTGTTTCACCCTCCAGTCAAGAAATGAAGATTGATTTCGATGACCTAAGTGGCTATAATTCATGGACTGATGAAGATTACAGGCGGTACAAAGAAGAAAGGTAACGAGAAAAATTTAGTCAGCAAACAGATGCTGAATATTCTTCATATTGTGATGTAAATTTGAGCTGTTCGAAAAAAAAACCCTGTTCCAAGTATGCTAGAATTTAAGTATCATCTACTCATGGTCACATCTGTGGAACACTATTTCTAACACCCTAACCGCTAAACACTCTGGAAATTCGTCTCATGGTATTACCCAACTGACATTGATCTGCAAATATCTGATGCTATCATGAAGAACGAGAGTTGCCAGCAGATTCCAATTGAGAACGTCAAGCACACATTTGTGCATGTAAAAATGTTGCAAGTGGTTTTCAAAAAATGCATATTATTTCTCTCAATTTTGAAAGGTTTTCATTATAACAAGAAAGAAAGATGTTTGAGGTGATGGGAAAGATGAATATAACAGTGTTGTGCATGTCTTAAAAGATGAACAGTTATTTTCAACAGTGAGCACTTTGCTGTAACATTCACACATCTTCAGAAGGAAAGTAAAATGCCTCTGTAGAGACTTCCAGCGATGAAGGAAATAGGTGATGTTTTGACCGAAATGTTTTATATTTGAAAAGTTGCAGGAAGAACAGTTTATTCAAATTGGAAAATGTATCAACAGCGTGAAACTGAATTGCACAGTCTTTGTTTTAAATTCTGCCAATGTTTAGCAAATTGGTGGATGTGTCTTTTCTTGGCAATGTTGTGCTTATTTGCATAAGTTGCTGGTATGGCATTTGTGGTAGACTTGATTGTCCAGTCACTTTTGTTAATGTCCCATGTGTCAAGTATGTCATCACTAGGGTTGATGGCGCAAAGCAATTTGCTTTGATAATGGTCTTTCAAATCATCCCCCACTTTTCATGTCACTCTTTGCAACAAACATGTATACCTTCATAACTTTCTTGAAAATTGTTGGTCTTATTTCATAACAGAGAAAAGGACCCGTCGCTATGCAAAGGTAGTGTGAATGTCGTGGCCTTCTTCAGTGTCTTGGACAATTTGTGAGTAAATTCGTCTGAAATTTCACTTAAATTATAGAAGTGGATGGTGAATAGCAGTTTGTGTTTTTAATACCAATGCCAACTTCTACATTATTATTCAAATCCATAACCTGTGCATACATTCAAAAATTGTTCTCAGAGGTCAACTTGGAAAGTTTTGTTTTTTGAAATCTACCAAATGCTGCTTTTTGTATGGAATAACATAATTTTAAAGTTTAAATAGCAGCTGTAGTGATGTGTTTTACTTATTGTTGTGAACTTGTTTTTTTTTTTTCAAAAATATGTACAAAAAGTTTGTTTAACTCTTATGGTTGTTATGTTGATAACACTATTGATGATATGTAATAAACAGCAAATGGCAAGACAATATTTTCCAAAATAATTTATTTGATTTTTTTTATTTATCTTGACATATCTAGTGATGAGATCGAAGTCCCTGTTGACTCTTTCCCTGTGGGAAGCCATCTGATCATCAAGTTTCTCAAACCAAGGTTGGAGTCCGCAAATCGTCTGGGCATTATTGGTATTCGTTGCCATGGTTACTGGAAAGACAAATCACTTTTAGACAGAGTCAATATTGTAAGCCCTGTTCTAATTATTTATTGGTTACATTTTTTTGTGAACTTTTGAACTAGTGGAAGGGGATCCAACAACAGCTATCAGTAAAGTACACATTGTTCGACAGATAAGCTGGGTCATTAGGCACAGTACCTCCACTATTTTGGAATTTTACTCTTCATTAATATCGCAGAATGGACAGTAGTTCAAAAGAGTCCTCAATTTTGGTTCACAAGGGGAAAACTTACTAGGATGGGCAATCAACTTTGTGATCTGAATGCTTACTACCCACTTAGGATGAATTATTTCAGTTAGCGGTTTTGAAGGTTGATCTTACCAACAAGGGCAATTATGGCCTTAGACACGCACAACAAAAGAAAATACATGTCACCTCGTCCACTAATTGAAACATATCTGGCAGGTTACTTGAAGGCAGTTGATTTGTTAAGTGTGGGAACGGGAATGACTCTTAATGACCAGCGAGATAATGTTTTTGTATAAAATGTTCGCAGATTTTTCGTCACATTTTATTGTCAAGCACTATCACGTATAAATCTTTGAAGTCTGATGAATAGATAAAACACATCCAGAGATGATCTTTAGCTCCCATTGCATTTTCTTTGCATCGATGACAATTCATGGAGTGCCAATGGTCTCTTATGACAGAGGCAAATTCCACCTGTGAGATTCCCAGTAGTTTTGAAACAAAAAAATTAATTGAGAAGCATCTCCACATGTTTTCCCGAAAAATAAAGATTAGTAATCTGTGTTAAGTTTAAGATTTTTCCAGGCTTGTTGCCTAATTTTGTGGTAATGCATTAGTTTCTAAACCTTCCTTTTTATCAGTCACAGTTTTGTTCTGTAAATTATACTTCAAATTCTGCTTTGTTAGGCTTGGATGTGATTCATGTAGATGTGTGCTACAGTATCTGGCAAAAAAGTCAAAGATAAAATGATATAAATATAACACTTTGTGCCCAAAGTACATCTGGTATTAAACAGACCAAAACAAACCGTGGATGAAAAGAAAAATAATGCAGTTCGAATACCTCCACTAATGTATTAGAGATTCTTTGAAGGTTTAGAATGCACTGACTTTGTTTGTTGAAAGGAAGTATTCATTTATGTGACAAGACTTTTGTTTTGGCTTTGTAATGGTGATATGAATTTGTTATGAAGTTTGCACATTGTCATTTGGGGGAAACCAGTCTGTATTAGGTAGCACACCCACCATTACTCATGCCACTGCTATGCAGTCATACCTGTTGATGCCTCTCTCCAGGCAGTTTGGACTCAACAGGGAGCATTCCCCCATTAGAAGGATTGTAACCCACTAAATATTTGATGGGATTCATTGATATTCTCATTTATATCATGTAGTGTTCATGTCTTCTTTTTTTTTTCGTTACGTTGATACCCAACTAAATTCACAAGTGTTTCGTTTTTCAGACCAAACCAGTAGATGGAGATCCTGTTCAATTTCATCATTTCTTGAGATGCGTTCTCTGGTTTCTTGTAACTCTTTGCCAACATGTGGTGAGTCTTTACAGCAAACAATCTACTCAACCTGGTTGAAGAGATGAGCTTTGCCTGGTAGAGATCCCTGGCATAGTCAACGATCATTCCGAAAACAAGCAGAAATGTGCAACAAACTCGTCAAACAAGTGCCTCTCAATACTTCAGTAATACTGAGTGAATATATCGAGTGTTTCCACTTATACTTATAAAATCAGCAGGGGAATATTCTTTGAAGATTTTAAGAAATAGACCGTTAGAACATGAAGCTATCCATTCTGACTGTTCATGCTCGATGAAGTCAGACAGACATGGCCAGGGAGATTTGCCAATATGTAATATCAATGAGAAACAACACGCTTTTACAAACAAACCAAAGCAAAAGATAAAACAAAATAAAAACAAAACAGAAGAAACAAAATACTGTAAAAGACAATGATGCTTCTCAAAAGCAGTGGTCATGTGTGTCATATGTGAGTCTCTCTTAATTACTCCAATATTTTCATTTTTTTTATTCTTCAGGACAAGATTAACAAGAAAGAACCGCTGACAAATGGCAAATTTCAATCCATGGATTTCAACCTCGAAAACCTATCACCAGAATCTATTTGTGAATTCTACTTCCAGCTACCTGCCAAGTAAAGTATTTATTCGTCTATCTTAAGTCCTTCTACATACCCCATGTGGCGTTTACCCCAAAATATTATTTATATGAGGGATCGTTGGCTGGTTGGTTGTTTGATGAAGGGAATAGTCAAAGTGAAAAAATGTGTTAAACTTCAAAAAAGTTCATTTGTTGCAATGAAATTTACTTGCCTTAAATGCCCCCTAGAACTGCCCCCTTATTTTTAACTCAGGAAGATGTGTCACTTCAAGCCTTTAAATGATCCGTGTTTTTAAGTATGTATCTTACTTTTCCTCTCTTCACAGCTCGAACAATTATCTAGAGGCCAAGGAGTTTTTGCTGCATCTGTTCCACTGCAACATACCTCAGTTTACGAAGGAAATAGAGCAGAGGGAAGTAGACAGGAAAAATAATAAAGACAAAATGACAGAGGTATTAATTATCTATCATTGTTAATCCTTTACTCTAAGTTACATAGCAGCATTTGCTATCCATTCTATCAAATTTCAATTTATCTTGCCTGGAAACAATACTGAATGAAAGAGAAAAGCCTCCCAATGATGTCATCCCTGTAAATTATTAACCTTCCAAAAGTGTCATAATTGCTTGCCACTAGTGCACATAGGCTTGTCATAGTCATGGAAAACCTAGAAAAGTCATGAAAATTTGGAAACTATTTCAAAGCTTGGAAATTGTTGTGGAATTTTGGGGAGGGTGTGAAGTCCGTGAAAAGTCATGGACATTTCCACAACTGGAATATGTTCCTTTCTCACTCATAATATGGAAATGTGTTTTCACTCTTATTATCAAAATTTGTTATTTTCTTCACCTCATAATTACTTTGGCTTTTGCTGTTATAGTTGAAAACTTTATTTAAGACATCAGGAAGAAGTTCATGGAAATTTCCATTTAGTTCTAGGAGAGTCATGGAAAAATCATGTTAAAAATCATGAATATTGATTCCCTAGAAAGTGCAGTAACCCTGTATTACACCAGTCAACCTGTAGACCATTATTCTCACATTAAATAGTGTGTTTTGTTTCTACCAATCTTGGTAGAATCGCAGACACCATCTCTTTTATGTGGTACTGTGTATTGAAGATTTCAAACCTAAACCTGAAAGTTCTCTCAGACTTTTTTTGTTTTCATCTTTTAAAGGTTACGAGTGACAAAATCGAAGCAACCCAACAACAGAAAGATGAATCACATGCAACAGTTCTGAAGGCGATGTTCGATCACCTCTGTCAACTGCTAGAGACAGATATTCCATCCATGAGTCAGGAGTATAGGGTCAACATGGCCGCCTCAAAGGTCATTTTAGATGGTGAGCATTCCGACTGTTTCTTTAGTCCAGACTGATGTGGTATCATGGATTAATTTTAATCTAAGAAATCCTGGCAAAGCCGTTGATGTAGTTTCTGTCGTGTAAATTTGAGATGTCGGAAGCTTAAAGTGTTTTGCTTTTTTCTACCAAAGTTGGTTTGTTTTTCTCTCACTTTTGGTATTAACTGACCTTGCATTGAATACTGTAGGAAGTTAAGTTTTAGTTTTTTTAAGTGCATTAAAATCATCAATGCATGTGGCATGTTGTAGGATCTAGATGCAAAATGTAAAGAAGTTTCTCTATTTATTTACCCCCTTTTCTTAATGTCTTGCAGGTGCTTCCATTTTCTTTCCTGATAAGGAGTCCAGAAAGAAACAGCTCTTCAATATGATTTACAATGTGAGTTTATACTTCTGAAGTTTATTTCTAGCTGTGTCTCAATCAGTGTGACTCAAGAGATTTTAACTGACAAAGAAATCAGCCTTACTAGCAAGAGAGAACACTATCAATGAAATTGCACATTTTGTGACTTTGTTAAGAGTTTTGCATTAATCACACACAAATATACTGTTTTAGCCGACAAAACAAAAGCAAATAATAAGTCACCTTCACACAGCTACACCTGTAACCAAGAACAAGATGAATCAGCCTGTGCTGTCTACCAGCATTTAAAAGCTAATACAGAAATCATCTACTTGTTATTTCATCATTTTTCCCATATGCTTGCTTGTGTTTCCATAGGAAATGTTTCGTTTTTTCCGCCTGAAGATTAGGGCCACATGTTTTCCAGTTTAATCAGACTTCTTTTCTGTTCTTGCCATGGTCCTTTCCAGCCTTCTGAAGACCACTCATCCCGTATCGTGTTCCAAAGTCTGTGTTGGTATTTTGGGTCCGTGGATTCCAGTGGCCTCTTAGAGCTGCCCGCCGATGTTTCTGACGTAAGCTTTTCTAACTTTAAATTTTTTTGTCAATCAGTTTAGTTTGGTCAGATCCTCAGCTCATGCAACAACAAAAAGCAAATGTTTGTATTGTATTGTTAAGTGTTAATCCCTCTTTGGATTTGTTTTTGGTGTTAAAATTTTGTCTTGAGGAAAACACTTTTGGGTACAGATACAGTCTCTTTTGTGGTTATTAGCAAAGTTCTTTTACAACTTTGTGATTGTACCTTTTCTCATGTAAAACAATCCCTGCATTTGAAATGATTATACATCAGAGTTCGTCGTTATTTTTGTGAAATTAAAATACAGCAAGCAATTTTGATGCAATGATGTCATTGTTTCTTCATGCCAAAATGTGATTGTTTCCTTGAAGTTTGAAGTTTTTATGCATTGTGCCTCTTACATCAGTTACAGCCCACTACTGCCACCTGTTTCCAGACACTTTCTCAAAGAAATACTTGAACATTTTATGGCACAGTTCATTCAGCGCAGGATGAGAAATCTTGAGATCAGTTTAGCTTGATATTTCATTGAGGTCAAATTATTGCTGTCCTTAACGCTGTCCATTTCCTTTTTTCATTCTTGCTGCTTTTCTTTGATTCAATTTATAGATCACCGTGGACACATCTGCAATTCTTTCAGTGTTTGACACTTTGCTATGTGTGGCATACAAAGAGGTAAGATTTCTTTCAAAATATGGCAAAATGTAAGTTCAGTGTGACTCTGTGTAAAGAATCATATGTGTCATGATTGGAAAGAAAGTCTTACTGAACTCTCAATCAGTCATCTGGCCTATCAAGAAACAGATCACGGATTTTGTTTGTTTTCAGTTGCTGCTTTGACAGTAAAAGTTATTTGGTTCTTTTCCTTTTGTCAAAATGCTGATTTGATATTTTAAGCACCAAGTAGACTGTGGTAATTATATTGATTTATGCAGTACCATACAACTAGTCACTTTCGAAGATTGCTTGCTTAATATGCAACCACAATGTCTGGCTTTGTTTCATTAGAATGCAAGCAAGTAACACTGACCACAACTTCACCAAAGGTTTGGATCAGAGCTATACTATGAAAGCATCTACTTTCAACATTTGTTCAGTCTTCAATACAACGTACATTTGTCATATGTGGCTGTTTTAGAATTAAATGCTGCTAGGCCGATAGCAATAAAATGCATTTCAGGTTTTTTTTGAGAGAGAGAGAGCGAGTTTTGGTCTCTTCTGTTAGATGGGAACAACCATAGGAATGCCAAAATTTTGCGCTGGCTAGTTTAAAGGGAAGTGAGTGAACCAAGGTTTCCACAGCATGGAAAAGTCATGAAATTTTGTAAAAATGACAGAAGTCGTGAAAAATTGTAAAATTCATAACACTTAATAACACTTGTAATTTTTAAAAACATTTGGAAATATTAAAATCGTTTGCTTACCCTCACATGTATTGCTTCATTATTCATCAATCAAATTTTTGAGCAATTTGGTGATGAAATGGTCATGTAAAGGCCATGTAGATGACATAGTATGGAAAACTACAAAAATGATTTTAGTCAAGGTACAGGAATGTTGGAATGAACTGTTGATCGTAACTTGGCGGACGTATTGCTACCTGACCGGAACCAATGAAATCCTTGGAAGTAAGGGGACATTTGAACTGAACTTCTTTTTTCAAATAATGATAGTTGTATTTGAATCATGCAAATGCTTTCATCTTACAAACACACAGTTTGAAGAGATGGTAGAGGGAGACGAGCTCATTCCTCCCAAGGAGTGCAGCCACGTGGTTAACCTCCTGAATGCTCTGCAGGTCAACTTGCTCTCCTGGTGTCAGAAACTACTCCAGAATCAGTCACCAAAGGCCGAGACGATAGCCGTCAACGTACTGAAGAGTTGTGAGTCAACATTTTAGAAGAAGCCAGTTTGTGTGAAGTGTGCTCTGAAAGTGCAGAAGTTGGGATAGCTTGATGTGATGCAGAATACAGTGGAACTTTGAGTGAGGTCGTTGGGAGTACAAATGGGTGCAATTGATAGGATAATCTTGTAATGATTTTTTCAGATGCATGCTCAAAATTTTACTGCGTGTAGATTAAACGCACAAACAACAGTGATTTAGACATGTGGGAAAACCAGTCAGTTGTGTTTCGATAATGGTACATTCAGTGCATTCCTCCCCAGGGACACTCATGAATAGGACAAATCAGGCTTATTACTTGTCATTTACATGTCAAATGGTGCACTGAACTAATACGTACATAGTCTGCTGAAGGTTATTACCAACATGAGTCTATGATGCCTGACATTATCATATCTACAATGACTTCCACTAGTATTAGTATTTTCTTTATTAACAAAGGACTTCACATGATATGAAACATTTGCTTTCAACATGTTGTTGCAAAATGACGTATTTTAAAACATGGCAAGATATAAAGTGATAAGTAAATTATAGTCACCCAAATTTGTCACTAAAGTTACAATACATCTCAAATATTTTATCATTTGTTTCTGATGTTTGGTGCATCATTGTATGGCCTTGTTACATTTAGCCTCTGATTGGTTTCATCCTCTGTTTCCATTTCTTCCTAGATTGTAAATCGATGTATTCGTGGATCTGCAATGCAGTCATTCTCTGGTACCAGCAAGGTTCAAACAAAAACTGTGTTTATTTACTGAAATATTCCTTCTTGGAGAGCACCTTCCATCAGATGGTAGGTCTAATAGTAACTTAACTTTCAATTTTGATAAAAATTTTGTTTTACTAATGAATGACTTGAGTTGGAATTAAAATATTGTCTGAGAGAAGACAGAAGTCATCGGCTGAAGCGATGTTTATTCAGGTCACTTGGTTTACCCAAAATAAAGAAAACGGTCACTGCAGAGTACTTGTTAGAGAATATGTTAATCTGAGTCTTCTTGGATTTTCTCTTTTTCGACAGGTAACCATCTTACATTGGATGAGCGATAGCAAGATACCTCACCTCCAGTTAGCCCACCGCCTCTTCAAGGTAGCGGAGGAGGTCCACAAGCTATTAAACCACGAGAGCATCAAAAGAGAGGTAATGACTACTCCACTCTTAGTTCGTCTGGCGGTGCATCCATTGTACACCAATGATTCATGTGTAAATGGAACTGGGTGACATTTGCTTTGCATATACTGAACAAAGGCCTCAGTTTAATAAAATAATCATCTTCTCGGTCATTATGCGCTTAGTTGGCAGTTTCTGTGGCAATATTCTCATGTATCATTTATTAGTGATGTTAGGTGTGCAGGTTTACACTCAGATGTGTGCACATTTTCCATGTGGTACTATTCTAGTCAGGGTACATGTAAAATGATACTGCTATCAAGTTCACTATCAATCGTGTTATTTTTTCCTAACATATATGTTCAGGTGATTTTCTGTATATTTATCTGATTAACTTTTCATAGAATGATTGGAAACATTCTTATTTTATCAATTTCTGCTGTGCTTTTGGTTTTGCCCGAAATTTTACAATTGCTGCTCTCTCTCCACCGAGTTAATCATGTCAAATTGCACTGAAATATGTTTGAAAAAGTTCTGACATTTGTAACTGTATGTATCAGACTGAACCTATGGGAGCTCTTCTGTTTCAGATGGAATTTGGTTCTGAACTTAAGGATTCTGATGAACTTGTGACCCTCCGTACTTGGCACGTGGAATCTGCACACAATTACGAGAATAACCAGAATATCAGCCAGATGTTCTATTGTCCAGGAGCTCAAGAATTTCACATAGAATTTGATTCCAGATGTGAAACAGAAAGGCGGTAATCCAACATTAGCGTGTGGGACCTGTTATCACTGTTTGCTTCGCTTGATTTCTCGTCTTCAATATTGTTGTTTACTAATAACTGGTCAAATATAAGAGCAGTTAAAAGAGGTTCTAAAGCACACAATTGTATGAAAACATTCAATTAAAAGGAGGAAATGAATTCTGCATTTGTGGAGACCATTTTTTACCAATGAATGGTCTGCTGTGATGTGACAGTGGTCAAATTTGTCCAGTTAGAAAGTCATTTCTGTGAGCATTGTTATATAAAAGCACAAGGAGCTGTTTCTTCTGCGGTTAAACATTTCTTGTTGAGGAGGAATATGCCTGTGCCTTGTCGATCTGTAACTGAAGATTGATATTATCCTATCACACTTTAATAATGAAAACGTGTTGGGCCTATTTGTATTTGCCAATTTATATTTTTCCTACCCTGCATGGATCTTTTCATACATCTCCCAGACATTCCTTGAATTCAGCTGATTTGTTGATAGTAGCAACAGCAACAACAAATAAAAAAACTGGCAGGGGGGACAGAATAGATATCTCATAAATATTGTAACTTTTTTGTTTACAGATATGATTACCTAGAGTTCACCTTGACCAGAGGAACAAAATTTCGGTACGACCAGAAAGTAGGGTCAGACAAGTGGCCAGAGGCGGTCACTTTTAAGAGCATCGACAGACTGCAGTTTTTGTTTCACTCTGATAGTACTACCAACGCGTGGGGATACAAGTTCACAGTGAGTCATTACCTTTCAAATGTTTGTTCTCAAAAGTATTCTTACGAACCTGGTTATTGTCAAAATGACTGTCAGCAATTGATGTATGAGGTAATTATTTGAATGAAAATGATATTGGAATATGTATACTTATTCCTTTCCTTACCAAAAAGTGAAAAATTTAATACATCTGACAGGTTTGCCTCATTTTATTTGATCAGGAACGGATAGACTTTGTATCAAACATTATACCATTTGCAAAACATCTTGTTTATTTGCATGGAAGTCTTTGACATTTATCACAGGACTCTGTTCTGCTAAAATTATCATTTAGCCTAAAAATAAAACAAAGTAGCAAGTTACAGGGTTGGTCACAAGACTTACAGTAGTTAGGTCAGGGGTTAAGTTAAGATTATGTGACCTTGTAAATAGGCATTCAAGAACCACATGATGGGACTTAGGAGCACGGACACAACTTACAAGGTTGCTGTGCTGACAATGCTCATCTTTGCAAAGTATGTCTGCTACAATGTAACATTAATATTACATAAATTTTACATTCTGTCTTTTGTGATGTGGTCTCATCATCTTCTTAATTTATGTTGCATTTATCTTGTTCAATTATTCCATACCCTGTCTTGTTGGATATACTGTATCATGTATTGTTCATATGGTTATTAGTACTGTCATGTTCATGTAGTCTATTCTGTCTTGTTCGTTCAGCTTTTAACGTGTTCTTCTCTTCGTCATAAAGACATTTCATGTTTTATCTCATCATTCATGCTTGTGAAGAATCCTCAACTCCTATTGGCCTGTTACAGTTAGGTGACAGTGCATTATCCTATGGATAATACAGTCTATTTTAGTGTAAAATCACTGGCGGGTGAATACAATAAAACTGTAGATCATCAGTGTTTTGTCCGTCTGCTACCTTACACGAAACAATGGTGGTGCTTTTTTTTTTATCATGCACGCACATTGTTGACATGATGTGAATCGTGCTGACAATTTCTCTGGGCTTGCTTTCAGTGAAAATGCGGTTATTTACCAACTTTAATTTTCTTTCATTTCGTCTTTTCATCAAAATCTGGCATCGTATGAGTGAACGACGTTTGTTCATTTTTAGCCCTGCACATTATTAACCAAAGGATGATGCATTATCTATCCTTCAGTTACTTCACGGTCCAGCATTGATTAACCTTTCATTTATGTTTTACAATGTTTCTTCGGGTGTTTCATCCTCTTCCCTGTAATTTTCTCTTCAGGTTACTGCGAGAGGCCAAGCTGACGTCACCATGTGCTGGGCCCAAGATATGCAATTGTCATTGTCTTCACTGCTTGGGAAATTTTGCTCCCAAGCCATGCATCAAACATTCGGTAAATACTTGTGAACACGGTAGTCATTTTCCACTTCAGCATTTTCTGGTGATTACTGTTCAAAATGAGTACAGAAATGAGCTTCATGGCTATTTTTCTCAAACAGGCTGTGTGCGTTCCTTTATCATGCCTGTTTTAACACTTTATCTTCATTTTCATAAACTTGCTGCAAGGGTCAAAACACTATCTTAGTGTCTCGGAATTCTATCAATCATGCCAGGTGATTAGTTTTCAGGATTTTTTTTGTTTTAATACATACGGTGATAACAACCACATCTGCAATAACAGAGCATTCCTCTTTTTCTTCCTATCATGCTACAATGGTCAAAAGGTCATTTAAGCATCGTTAGGCTTGTCTCTCCGCCGTGTCAGTCGATAATTTCTCCAGAATTTGCTTTATTTCTTTATTTGTTTTTATGTGTGTGATCACTCAGGTGTAAATTGTCTTCTTCTAACCCTAATGGTGATTACAATGCATCTGCAATAACAGTGCCCCCCCCCCTCTCACTTTTTATCTGTTATCACTGAGTGTTAAATGTAACCTCCTAATAGTTCTGTAGCTATGTACACATATTCAAAACAAAAAAAAGTGCCATGATGCCATGATGATTATGAAGAGAGCAAAAAACACAGGTGGATGTCTCATCAGGTATAACATTCACGTTATACATGACCTCTCGATCAGTCTCTCACACAAGTGTGTGCCTAGGCCTACAACAGCAACATGTCATGCCCACCTGAGAGCTTGTTCAGATGCAACGTCATTTACGTTCTGGTTCTTTTTTTTTTCTTTTAGTAGAAGAAGATCCAGACGAAGACCAAGGAAATGAGGAGACTTCAAACTCCGGTGGCTCAGAGATTATGAACCATGTCGACAAGTGGTCTAGTTTGTTGGCCGGAGGTCTCAGAGCTCCTAAGAAGCAGGTGAGAATGCAGGGTTCATTCATGACATTAGTTTTGAGACTCACTCATGCTCCCTCGGGTTTCCACGTTTTTTCTTGGATGGGAGGCAGACCATTCTCATGTATGTTAACTGATTGATTCTGATCAACTGAGAATTTCTGCTAGACAATCAACGACCCACAAATTTTAGCTTTGGGGAATTTTTTTTTTTAAGTCAAGGTTGTATCCATGTCACTACCATCAATCTCATTTGTTTGGGGTACTACCAAACCAGATGTCACCACCCGTATCCCACCCATGTCGGCCAGCATTGGCAGGCTGTAGGAGGCTCTGATGCTCGTCGACATGCATGAAGAATAAAATCGCTAGCACGAAATTCAATGACAATTGCACAAAAAAAAAATGTCAAAATAACTATTGCATCATTTGTCATCTCACCATATTCTATCTGCAAAAAAAAAAAATTCCCAAGGGGATGGGGAAACTTAAGCCTATGGCATTGACACTAACCTGACAAAGCACTACAGACTGCACCTCAGAACCTCTAGCTAGAATCTTGGTCATCACCATCATCTGTGCCTGATTGGTTAACTTCAATCACCTGGGCTTTCATCATATTTTGAAGTGTCGAGCATAGGTTTGCATCGAGACAAGATGTCTAGTGGGCGTATTCTGAGCTTTTTATGTCACCAGCTTTCTGTCAGTTTTTCAAGACATTTATAGCTGCATTGACACTCTCTTAGATTGACTCGAAACTTGATTGTTCCAGTTATGGAAAAAGTGTTACGTAGAGACTCGCTTGTCTTCTCTTTATAGACGGAGACATTTCAGTTGGTCAGTAGAGAGCAGGAGAGCCATCGCGATGAGAACGTCCTGGGGTTGCTGCGTCAGCTATCGGGGGAAGAGGTGGAGAGCGAGAAAGCCAGATCACTGTGGAAACGGTAAATGATTTAGTGGTGAAAAATCTGTAAGCAGGTTATTGATCCGGTTTTCAGTTTTTGAGGAAGAAAATTGTGAATTCAAAGAAGGTGGATGAAACATGAGAAAATGCTATTCTGAGAGTCACTGTCAAACATATTAAAGCAGTAGTAGTAGGCCAAATAGGTTTTCACAGGACTAGGTCAATAGTTACCATGGTTTGCTTCTAGTAATGGGCTACGGGGGACATTAAGGACGATTGTTACTGACCTTTGAGGGTTGCAGCAGGGTTAGGGAAGTGGTAGTAGTGTCGAGAGTGGTAGAAGAGGGTAAAACTGAGGGAACAATTTGATTATAAACAAATGTAAACTGATCCTGTTAACTTCATATCAGCTTTCGATTGTTGCAACATTGTTTGATGGTGATCGAGTCATTGTTCTTCAGATCAGCGTTCAATCTCTTGTGACAGTGTTTGATGGTGATCAAATCATTGTTTATCCAGTCACATTTGCGACAGTATTCTGTCACTGTCCCTTCTTATATTCTTCACAGGTGCAATGGAACCTCTGCAGAATCAAGACAGCTTGGAACAGGAGTAGGCGGAGAAGACATCGAGAAGGCTGTCAGGAGTGTATTTGCTGCTATTATTTGGCACACGCCATCTCTGTGGTACCATGTTCAACAGTACGGTGAGTTTGTACCCACCCCCCTTTTTCTTTTTTTCTTTGTATCTCATAAAAGGGACAAGTTCACATGACTCTAACTTCTCATTTGGTGATTTAGCATTGTAGATTTATGTCAGTAAAGATATTGAAAAAAATGACCCTAATGATACTAAAGCAATTTCTAGCAATAGTACTGAACAACTCACAAGCAGCTCATGGGCACTTAAGTAATTGCATCGCAATTGTTTTTTTTCTCTTTGTGAATGCTCCTTTAATACAGCATGATCAGTTGCATGAACTAGGGGGGGGGGTGCTGATCTGCTTCTGCTAGTCAGGGGAATTGGCCAGTCAGGGAAATTTGCATAATCAGAGGTGAACTTGATGTTACTTTTCAAAGTTTTTGAAAATGGGATATATATGGGATATATCACACTGCACAGTAAAAAATTAGTAAAAGGTTGCCCCTCTGTGTATGCCACTATTAGCTAACTCTAGAAATTTTCAAAAGAGGACAGGATGCTCCTACTCTTAGACCATTCCCCCATGTAACTCCGGGGAGAAATGGATACACCTGAAATCTGCCCCCACCCATCAAACCCTGCTCACACCACCGAGCATGATGTTGCCGCCTCCTGTATTTGTTAATGGTAATCATTTGTTCTTTAGTTTATACCATAAAACCAAAAATGTGCATTCAATTATAACAGTTTGTGGTTGACAATTGCCAATTGATGTGACATCTCTGTGTGTGGTCTTCGTTTTCGCATCTTCCGACAGCAAGCAAAGATGAAGACATTCCCATCAACGACGAATTAATGGCCGCCTTTGAATCTGCGGAAGGTGCCAGGATATATTTGGTGAGCCAATTTTAAGAGGCCATTTAGCTAGGGATGGAGAAGAGAATATCCAAGAGTAACAATTTTGGTTGGAGACTTCAATTTCTGTTGTTGATATTTCTGCTTCTGATGAGAAAATGTCCTTGGACAGGTCGACAAAGATTTAGGCCCAAAGAATAAGTCTGAAAGCAGACATTGCAAGCTGGTAAATGCGATTTTCCACAATGGAGTATCCGTGGAGTCAACTCAATAAATTGTTGTCAGCTCAACAGGAATTCAAACAAGACCAGAGCAAAGTAGTAATAATGGCTTGGTTTCAATTAGTTGAACATTACCCATACATCCAAAGCGAAGTAACATATTCTGTGGGCATTCCAATGTGGAATATCCATCAATCTAGCTACATAAGCTTTTCTCAGCTCAACAAGAATCAAAACAAGATTAGGAAAGAGTAACCATAGTGGCACAGTACTACCTTAGCAATAGCACTCATCTGTAGGTAAGGCCTAAGTGGGCGCTTGCTTTGACTTCTTTTCAGCTATCGTGTGCATTGAAAACACGTGCAACTTTATTCAAGCTAAAATTATGGTATTTTTAGAACTGTTTACAATCTACCGTCTAGTTTATACATGCCAGTATATAAAGCATCTTCACATCTCCATTCATTGTAGCATGTATCAGCTGAAGCTCTTTACCTTCTTCTTTTTGCTGGTGTGGTATTTTTAGGTCAGTCTTCATCAGATGCAAATCAAATTAAAGGAAGCCATCGAGAACCAATCAGGAGAGAATCACCATCCTCCAGAGGTTGTCGGGAAGATAACCCAACATTGGTGTGGTGAGTATCCCCACTTTCAATCTAATGATGGAGTTGATGGAATAAAACCCTACTGTATTCCAGTCCTTCCCTAATCTTTACACCTTTGTATCATCCTGTTAGCCTGATTCTTTTCTTTTTGTCTCTTTCCATCTGTTGACCCATTCCTTGCTCCATTTTCTTGATCATCACACTCACTCATCCTCGCCCTCCTCTCATTTCTTATCCTTCTGATGTTCTCCACCTCTCTTGATGAGTTGCCCTTTCTTTATTCCTCATCCTTGCAACACCTCGCACCTCTCCAATGCTGTACAGGCATTAAAGAAGTTTTTTGACAAAGAATAGGATGTTGAGGAGGGACTTGAGAGAAGAATTTGAAATTTTTTCAATGTTTTTTTTTTTTTTTGCATTGAGTTACATTAGCGCTAAGTTAATGTTCATTTGTCACGTTAGCACCTCCTTTGAAAGGAACAGTACCCTGCTAGTCTCCTGATATTCATTGAATGATTTCTGAGATTCTTTACACCAGGATCCGAAGTTTTCTCTAGCATACAGTGTGCATGTTACAAAAGTTCAGCCTTCATGCCTAAGTAAGAGCACTTCATCATTGTCATGTCCTTTTACATGGTGTAATACTAAGGAAAATCTTATTCTAACTTCAAAACTAACTTGCAGTCTAATAAAAGTTATACTTTGGAGGAACCTGGACAAACCCAACGAGCTATGGTCTGTGGATCAGAACTCTCGACCCGATGCAAACATTCTTCAATACCTTCCTTTCTTTAGCATTTCTTGTTACAGCTTGTGGGTTTCAATCATTTTACAGGTGCTCTTGACCCATTTGTGCCTTAAAAAACTATTGTCCCTACCTGTGTACATAATCACCTGTTAAACCACTATCACAGCTACATTACACTACCCAGTCTACTCTGAAGAACAAATAATGTATTGGACCAGTCATTGTCAAGTTTCCCTTCAGTGATGGTCTTAGTTAGGCTTGGTAAGAGTGACATACCATAATTGCCCTGATTGGAGCAGCTGTCTGCTTTTAGACCTTGCATGGGCGCACATGCGATGGCCATTGTTACTACAGTGTTGTAGACTTTGCAGTAATTACAGGCTTGGTTCACAGGTTTGATGTAATCTCTGTATTGCATGCACAGAAATATTGCAACTTGAGTATAAAACAATTTGTAAATCAAGATAATACTCACAGAGAGATAGGAATGTTTCACCCAATGAAGTATTAATCTGCAAAGAACGAATGCCCTCACTTATTGGTGTAATGCACCTTTCCAGAATGAAACGGGAGCTGTGGTAATTTTGTATGCTGTTTTATCCCCGTCCTCTATACTATTTTGTATGTATTTTATGCAATGCTCATCAGTAAATTGAATGTCAAATGAATGTCAACAAGAATCACATCAGATGTTTATATTTGTCCTTTTGATATGTGAAAATTGATTCGCATTCTTTGTACTGTGTAACATCTAATTAAACAAACAGAAGGAAGTTCATTATGAGACTTGGTAGTTTTATTGACAATCTTCCCTCCCTAAAATTGTGGTAAAATTATTTGATCTCTTCTCTTTTCATTAGTGCAAGCTTGTTTGATGAAAGCCAAATTTTTGTTGGAGTTAAATCCCTGCTGGCAGAGAAAGTCAGTGGTAAGTACACTTGATCAAACAGTTTTCATTTGTGTCATTGATGGGAAAAGGCCTGATTAGCTTCAGGGAAATTAAATACTGCCAGCTAATCAAAATTACTGATTAACTTGAATGTTTGATTTTGGGATGTCTCAAAACATTTGCATGCAAATTCGCTCGCTTACATCTCAGTATACAGACTTGCCAGTGTAAATTTGTCCTCTACATTTTACAACCTTACAGAGTGAATTTGTGCCTGATGAAGATGGGAAGGATCTTTCTGAAGAAAGGAGAAGAGAAATTTTAGAGATGATCAAGTCACCTCTCCTTTCAGCTGAAAGGTAAAAGTCGTTTCGTCAAAAAAAACTTTTTAAGATGTATTTGTTAACGCATCTTAACCATTTTTTTTTAATAAAGACCATGGAATAGTGAAGAAATTTATCTTAATGAAAGTGCATTTAGTACTAGTAGCGTGACACAGTAGGTCAAGAGTCTTTTGAAAATTTCAGCAGTTGTCAGCATGTTAGTGAAATTAAGGATTTGGTGTATTTCCCATTTGTGCGTTTGTGACTGAAAATTTCATTACAAGTTGATTGGATCATCCCGTTAGTGATCAGAGGTTAGCATTGTGACCAATACAGATATAATGTCGTGGTATGTTTGTTGTTTCTTGTTTTAACATTACATTTCTACTAATGTATTGCCTGTCGATAGGACATTCCATTCCTTCGCATATCACTCACCACTCACTGTGCTCTCATTTGACATTGGTGAACCCTCCCCCCAGGCTTAGCGTTCTCATTTAAAGTGTATGTTGAATATTCAGACTGATGTTTTTAGTCATCGGAACCGTTGTTCTGCCGCCGTTGTTATTTCCTACCAGACACTGGTTTGAGTCAGAATCTGTTCATTCCGTCCTAACCGTTCTCGTCAGCTTCCCCGTGACCTTTACCGTCATCCTGTTGAAGTTCCATTTAAATTATTTTACCGTTCACAGCATCAGAAACGTTCTCCGTTTCAGGGAGAATCACGCCAAAGTGATGACAGAGATCTATCAAGTGGCCTGTCAGTTTCTGGATATCAGTAAAGACATCTTTCAAGATTCCTTCATCATCTTCCTGAGGCAGTTTCTAACTCTGAGGGAGTCTCCAAAAATGTGAGATTGAGAAATTTTAACAGCAGTAAAGGGAATTCATCGTGGCTTGTGATGTGTTCCTGATATACCGGGACCCACTTTCCTGCAGTCTTCTTCTTGATTTTTCTTTACTTCTGAGGACTGACCAAACAAATACGATTTTATTCATATTTTGTGGCTGAATTGATATGACATGTTTAAAAAAAAACCGCATTGATGTAACCCTCCCGTCTTCTTTTGTTAATTTACTTAAGTTAGAAACTGATGTATCTAGAATTATCAACAGCAGAGTTGGTTATTCCTTTTATTTTTTGAAAATTATGATTTATTTCAGTATTTTAAAGCTAATTGCTTGGTTTTAGTCAAATTATTCAGTTTAATTTGTGATTCTTTTCAATTATAAAATCTTCATTTGATCGGCATGATTTAAGTCAAATAACCCTGATCAAAAGTAATATATTCTGATATGTGCCTCAGCCAGGTATTGTGTTCAATCTATTCATAGAACTTGGTGTAATTTTTTTTGTTATTTGTGCTTCAACTTTCGTTAATACATTATTCTTCCTTAATTTAGTACAAAAAAGATTTCCCCTTGATGTCATTCATTTTGAAGGGAAAATTTGTTCTTCATAGTCAGGAAATGTGAAAATTGATGTGATTCAATGTGTAGTAAAATATTTTTGCCAGCTTTGTACAAAACTTACGCCCACAATATTTCTGTTGGGTAAAGTTTATTTTGCAGACTGCTTGTAACAAGTAAAATTAGACTTGTCATATTTAACTGAGTTAGGGTCTCTAAACTGTACAATATTCATAGGGGCCATTCTCCATGACCTTTGTTTCTAATAGGCTTCAATCTACTCATGTGTCATGTGGTAATTTAAACACAATTTTCACATATGCTTTGTTCCATGGTAACTAGAGGTTCGTTTTCACTGCATTTTCATTGTAGCCATTACATGCAAGGCCTCTGCGGTTGCGGAGCATCGTTGGAAGAAAAATACAGGAAATTTTATTATGAATTTGTGGAGAAGCTCGTTCTTGCCTTAACCTCCTTTTATGAGAGAGAGACCATTTCTGAGTGAGTTATGTATCCTTTCATAGTAATCTTAAGCTCATGTCATGGTGAGTTTTGGAGTTGATTAACTGTAAACTTACAATTGACAAGAGGATTCCAAATACCAGGTCATCATTGAATAGAATTGTTGTCTTTTATGTGCGCCTGATGTCTCAAGCTACTAAGGTTGTATCAACATCACATCATGCTGAAAGATAACTTCTGAAGCTATTTGTGTTGATGTAATACCTTAATTTGCAAGACATTAGTGAGATGTCATTTTGCATCACATGTTAATGACATAAATGTGATAGTCTGCATCCTTCAATAACAAAATGAGACATATTGACCCATGTAAAGGCAAATATTCTTCCAGCATTCTTTGCAACACATTTGTGTTTTGTTGAAGGAAAACTAATTAAAAATGTTCTCAGTGCAACATTAAATGAATTTTTTTGTGTATTGCTGTTTTTGGTAGTTGTTGCTTGTCCTTAAGGAAGATATAACTGTTTTAGGAGTGAACTGCACAGATGTAGATAATACGACTCAGTGACTCAGTCAATGTGACTCATAAGTCTTACTTTTTCCAAGTCTGATTGTCCGTTCATATAGCAAACAAGCCGTCAACCTAGCTTTACATTACGTTCTAATGTTGTGGTGAACATGCTAGGTGGTTTTTCATGTCATATGTATCGGATACCAGGGCCAATATGTTACGATGCATCAGCTGCAACATGTTAACATCAAAGTAAGTACAGGTTGGAAATAATTTATGATAATTTAATCAACTGTTTGTGACGTCACTCGTTACTGTTTCACAAGTTCAAGTCAGTGTGAGTCTTATCCAACATTTGACAACTGCTTGTGACATAGGTGGTTACCATGTAACAATGTGCAGTCAGCATGAGTCAAATTTAAGTGTTTTGTGAATTGTTTGTGACATATCTGGAATATCACATTACAAAATGAAGTCAGCGTAAGTCAAATCCCTTATTCTCAAGTGCCAGCCAGCGGCATCTCTTGTTACATTATGAAATCTGGTATTCAGCATGAGTATTGTCCAATTCGAAGCATTTGTTCACTGCTAGTGACATGTCTGGTTAGGGCAGTATATTGTGTGTTTACTTTCGTAACTTAATGTCGTCTTTGTTCTTTTGACAGTAAAGACAATGCTGCCCTCTCTTGCATCAAAGGTTTCATGTTGCATCTCCTTAGCAACCACTGGGAGCATCAAGATTTTGGCTTCTTGAAGAAGATTAACCTTCCACAGTTGCTAATTAACCTGGCTAAAAGTGAGACCTTGAATTTCAAATATGCTTGCCTTTCAAGGGAATTTTTAAGAGGTTTTCTTTTTCTTTCTGTTTGTTATTTTCTGTTTTCAGGGTATACAAAGGAAGGGTGAATATTACCCAACTTTGTGGCAACATAATAAACTGTATGGCCTTGTTTTTAAGCAGTTTTTTTTAGAATGATAAGAAATGGGGAACATTGGTGCAAGCTTTTCTATCAAAACGACACACGGGTTATTTCAGGGGTATCCTTGGAATACTGTGGTGTTTGGAATCCATGAAACAGTCTTTGAGTTATAAAATGAACGAGTTTTCTTATCGCCGAAGTATAAGCTCATGAGGTGGTATTTATTTTATGCAAGAAGAGAGGTGTCTTCCTGTTGCATGCCAGTCATGCGGTGGTCTTTGAAATACGCATTTCCGATTGGCATCTGTGAGGTTACTCCTCCATCGGCTGTTGCTGGACCACAGAGGTCTCGGTGTGGTCTTTGTTGGGGAAGTGTGCCCTGACCAAGCTGCCTGAAAATAAGTTAAACCAAAACACAAGCAATCTCTTGTCTACACGCTATCCTGGTTCACTGCTTGAAATAACATGCAAGCCTACAACACCTTGATCACTTGTTTTGTGATCTGTGTTAAAGAAGTTTTGGTCCTTGGTTCAGTGTGGACCCTTTGGCCCAGTTTACAAATCCTGCAAACTGCTTCTCCTCCTACAGATTGTCATACATGTGCACAATATATCAATGGATTTTCATTACAATAATCTGTTAGTGGCATCTTAAGCATGTCCATAAATTTTGAGTCTAAGGTTGAAGATGGACCCTCTGGCCCTTCTTTTGGGTTTGGATGCAGTATTTCTGAAGACCCTAAAGATGCCACTAGCAGAGTGCCATTTCATCAAATCATCAACATTGTACAAGAGAACCTGAAGGAGAACAAGTTTTTGCAGAATTTCATAAAATGGGACACAGGCCCATGACCTCAGATCAAAAATTCCGAAACACCCTTAAGGTACCACTAGCAGCGCATCATTTTGACAAACCAATAAGATTGGGCATGAAAATGAGTAGGAGGGTGACCGTTTTGACCAATTTCGTAAAGTGGGCCATAGGGCGGTTCGTGAATATTCATATCTCCGGCTGTGCTACGACTGCAAAGGACTGGATTGCCTGGAATTATGCCACCCTTCACATCTGAACAAAATGAAAAAAAGTCACCAGCCACGGACGTAGTGGACGGCATGATCAGTTAAGTAGCAGCAGCAAGGGAACTGAAATGAAGTAATGGAAAGCACTGCATTGCTATGTTACTTTTTAGACAATTTATTCGTCAGTTGTGCAACAAATGGCATGGTGTCATGTTTCAGCAACTGCAATAAAAATGTAACAATTTCTAAAATTAACCATGAAATCTTTTCGACAGTTTTATATTTAGAACTTTTAGAATAGTGCAGAGTCCGGTCGATTTATAAAAATATCTCAGCTGGTAATGGCATCGCATAGAGCATGATATTCTCTCTTTTTTTCCGCAGCTCCTGACTCCGTCGGCTTTACCAGTGTCGAGCAGAGCGACATCAGCCCAGAGAAAGAGCTTCAGATCTACCAGCAATGTCAAGAATGGTTGAAGCACTGTGTCGAAGAAAACAACTTTAAAAGCTGGTACGATGAGATTGAGCAAACAGCCTCAGTGGAAGAAAGGAGGGTAAGTTAATCAATGCCACAGGACATCTTTAAATGTGCTCTGTCTTGCTCTGTTTATGATGGTATCTGTAGCCTCCGCCAGAATGACGATGTTTTGATGGTTCCGAAATTGCCACCAGGATCCAAAGTTTCACTAACATAGATTGTATGTGTGACTAACTTTGGCATGTAACAGCATGCCTAAGAACACTTCATTGTCATAAGCATGTGTGAGATACATGGTGTTACATTAATGTGAAAAGAAAAATTTTGTATTGTGATTTCACAGCAGACAGGTAGCCTAACCCAAGTCATATTTTTTGGTTCCTTGTGTACATGACTGACTATGGATTGTACACAGGTCCAAATTGTGGATCCTTTGAAAACGCAAGTTTAGGATATTGCTGAGATTGCTAGAACATCACTCCGTAATGTCTATAGCTGAAATTTACAGTGTAACAAACTACATAGGGGAATGTTTGACAAGCCAGTATCCCATCATTTAAAGGAGCCAGAAGAAGGGGATGGTGTGAATTTCTAAAGTGACATTTTTGCGTACACAGTTTACATGAAGAATGTAAAAGCTAAAAGGGAGTATGAGTGAAGCATTTAATAACATGAAAGTAGATTATTCCATATATGAGAGCTAGTGAAATGACAAACCCAGATGATCCACTTAAATCACCGACTTTATGCTGTCATAAATGTTACAAACATTAAGAATTAATTTGATTGATTTTGTCATTGGTGAGAAGATGATGAATATGTTATCATAACATTCTTTTTTTTTCAGTAAGATTTTCTCTTACTGTACTCTTTCTCCTTTTCTTGCAGGCAATGCACATGTTCGTTGCTCGATTCTATGAAAGGTTGGATGTGAACATCCAGTGTGATGGTTGCCATGCAGCTATCATAGGCACACGGTATCGTTGTCTGGTATGCGAGGACATTGACTTCTGTTGCTCCTGTTTCCCAGGTCAGTACGCTAATTAGTATTTCATGATTGTATTTTATTGTTTCCTTAACCTGTCATTTCAACATTCTATCCATGACAGCAGAAACTCATCTTTTTCAACTGTGTAATGTCTTTCAGTGCATACAGGTAACAACTTAACTATCTAATAGGTTGTTGTCAATCATGTTTAGCCCACAATTATCCCCAACAGTGATGATAACCTATCACATTAAGGCCATGCACGTCTTGTGAGCCTACATCACCTCTTCCATAACTGATCAGTAACCTTCTATTGCATCATACTACCATCCATCCTGAAAGCCTTTCCAGGGACAGAAACTTCCAATTACATAAATCACTGAGACATTTCACTATTTTAACTGTTAGTGCTTTGTGAGGCATGAAAACACTGAAATTGAATGTTTGTCAATTTTGTTGAAGTAGGCAGCTGGCTGTCATATTTCAAATATACTTTCTCTTCTGGTTGATATTCCTGCTTCCCATCAGATTTATTTGGCCACCTAGATCTTTATCTGTGGACTGTCAGTAATGTTTGCAGATTTCAAGTTGGTAGTATGCTACTTGTTTCCATAAAATAGATAAAAGACGTTTCGCATTTTCTTTACTTGCAGGGGGTGTCAAAGTAGATCGCCATACAGATGAACATCCGCTGGTACATCTCAAGTAAGTATAAAAACTATTCACAACTGTGGTATCACCAAATTGTAGACAACAATGCATTTTGTTTTGTTTCCATTTTTCACATCCCTTTCAATTTAAGAAGTCTTAACAGCTTTTGATTGTTATATTTCTAATACTCTGTGAATAAGGATGGTGTAGGACGTCTGATAGCCCGGATATTTATTAGACCGTCCTATTAAGATTCAAGAGGAAACTTGCCTTATTTTTGAATTCCTCATGGCCTTGTCTTATTTTTCAGGCTTCTTTCTGTGTTAGCTATTTTCTAATTTGCTAATATGAGTATGCAAATTTTTTAGTTCCGTTTTGAATATTCAGATCGGTAGTATGTTAATGTCTTTCCTAATGTTTCTCATCATCAGGTTCAAGTGCGATGGGTGCCATGCCTTGATAGTCGGTACACGGATGCATTGTGATATATGCAGTGACTTCGACCTCTGCTATGGCTGCCATCAAACAAAGAACTATCCCAGCAGGTAACAGATCCTCAAAATATAGTCAAAATATAGATACATTCAAAGAGATTTTATTCGTATTAAACATACGTTTATTGGATACATGTCTCGTGTGACCTTTGAATGGGTTCTTCCGCTTGCAGGGCTAGGTGTAATAGTAGGTTCAGTTAGCCTAGATATGGATACTTTGGGGTTTAAAGTAGTTTCTTTGTTTTTATTTCAATGCCACTCACTTGTAAGTCATGTTTACCTGTGTAGTCATTTTCTTAAAAAAAAAAAGAAAAATTAAGATGTGGAAGAGAACACCACACTCAATGGTATATATTGCATGTCGTTTATGAATGTTGACGATAAAATGAACCAAAATTTAAGGAATACTTTTATACCAGTCATCACGTGAATGAGCAAAATTAAGTAAGTGAACAAATACTTCCACAAGAACTATACTTCAGTGATTGATAAATAAATTGAAGAGAAAGGGGGAGAACTTAGTTTATTTTTTTTTAATTTTTGTAAAGCATGTAAGAGAGAGTATTACTGGTAGTGTCAGATACAAAATGAAAGTAAAATCATGATATCAAAAAAAAAGACATGACCATCAAACTAATTGTATGACAAATCAGACTTGTTCATGTCTTTCTCATTTTTTTTTTTATCTTTCAGACACAAGGACTATCATGTGGTTACGCCGATTCCTATGACAGTCGGTAAGTAACTTCTGAATCACATTTTTAGCTTTAAAGCAAACTGTGAGGTATTTCATATTGTCAAAACATATTTCAAACCTGCAACTTCAGTTTTATCAGCAGTTCAGCACACTTTCAAACTGAATTTTTTGCGTCCTTACTTTATATTATATACACTGCATATATATTCACTGTGTGCCTACTGTAGGGAACAAGTCTGTTTTACAACTGGTTAATTGCCGATTTTAAGGGAAATATGTTAGTGAAACATTGGGATCTATGTCCTACACCTTTCTGCCAAACTATTTCTCCTACCAACATTCAGTACCGCACATTTCTTCACCCAATACTTCATAATTAAATTACAATGCTTGTGAAAAAACACTCAGGTGTTAGTGAGATATATTTGCAGTGATACTGTCCCCAAATTTTCTTGCTTTAGCCCACCAGTGTTTGCTTGTATCATTGTCAGCAATGTTCTGTTTTTTTTTTCCTTGGCAGCTAATCAATGTAAAAGTCAACCTCAGGCTTACAACCAGCTTCATTCTTGGCTCCTATTTTCATCATTCACTTTATCGATGTCAAAGGCAGCTTGTGAGGAACCCAGCAATGGTGAGTTTAATAGTGTCTAATGATGACCACTTTTGATCTTATAAAGGACATAATGGTAAACATGAAAGAAAAACAAAATAAATAGAAAATAATGCTGAGTTAATAAGAAGTGCATGAAAAGCTGAAAGAAAATGCAGTCATGGACGATTGACCCATATCATATTTTTCTTTGGGCTATAAGTGACTTAGCATTGAAAGTTAGTATGCTAAGAACTAATTTTGTTGTTGAGAGTGGTAGGATTCATGTTTACATTATAAAAGAACGATGCTTTATTTGTATTCAAGGTCTTACTCAGATATCAAATAATTGTGCTACTTGTACCACTGTCCTTCTTTTTGCTTCAGCCACGGAACCATCGGCCAGGTCCATTGCTGCAAACTTGTGTGGATCTTATCTTGTCAAACTTGCAAACGATATCACGTAAGTGAAAATGCTATCATCATTTGTGATTATACTGGTTGTTTGATGAGATCAAGTATTTTATTAGCCTTGATGGGACACATTGCTATGTTTTGTTTACTGCTTAATGCCCATGCGAGTGTTCTCCAAGGGGTTTTGGGGGGACAATTGCTCTCAAGTAAAAATTACTCTCCTCTGAAATAGTGATTCCCCCCCAAGAAAGAATCCTGCCCCTTTGCAAAAGATCCACATGGCCAAAAAGTGAACAACAGGCTACTGTCTTTTCAAGTAGAGCTATAAATAATATCTAAATGCTGTCTTTTTGAATTGTTCTCAGTTATCAAAACTTTTTGGAGGTAAGGTTGAACCCCCCTGCGTATGCACTTCACGCATAGCACCCCCCTCTCTTGAAAATCTGTCAAAAACATGCTCATCAAGAATAGCAAATTAGATTCCTTCAGAGTTACAATCGTGTTGTTTACTTGATGTAATGAACTATAATCTTTCTGCTAATATGTTACTGAAGAAAGTAAAAAATGATATGAGCCAATTTGCGCCAATTTCCTCTGACAAACACATATATGTTGCTGTTGCTTTATGGTGAGACCAAATATTTAGGTTTTGTTCCCATGAACAGTGGCACCTGTGTCGACCAAGACTGACTGAGGTGACCTCTCAGACCCACTTTTATGTTTGGGCTTATCTGACCAACTATTTGATTTTATTTCTGTTGATTTGTTACCCATGTTTTGTTTGACCTGCCGTAGTTTGTACTGGGGGAGACTATTGTATTTCTATTCTTACATAAATATTTAGTATCATGAGGTGTCTACATGATTTTCATTCATGACTTTCATTTATGTTGTGTTTTTAATTGGTCTATATTCTTTAACATATTATTATCCATAATGACCAAGAATTATTGCATCATTTGATGGTATGGATTCAATGATTGGTATCATTAGACCTAAATGTGTGGCATTTTGTTTTTTTGATGGGATAAAGCATTCTTAACCACATCTAACCCTATTTTGTCCAACTATTGTTGGTTTGTTCAGGGGGGGTGGTCTGACTGCCATATGTTATATCTCTTCACATGTAACATATGCATACACTAAGATACCAACATGATTTTCTTAGATGTGTATTGGTTTTTTAATAAAATCAATTTTACCCACATAGATCGCGATCAGTTTAATCATCATCCCCAGGCCTTCATGTATATCATGTTGGTTTGTGGATCTGGTAAGGTATTCTAGATCTGTGAAAATGTTACCATATGAAATAGAAGATTGGACACTTTTTGATGCCCTTGATCTACATATTGTGTTGGATGTAATGGAATCAGGTATTCTGTTCCCTGTGACATCTCCCCCCCCCCAACCCCGTGTAGTTCAAAGAACAGCCAGTTTTATTTTTGGTGTCATTGGCAGTGGACTTGTCACCCATGAGGCTTTATAGATCATTTTGAATTTTATTCCTTCGACAGAGATGGACAATGTCTCTGCCAGTCTCAGTACATCACAAGAAAAAGTCTTCACAGAGAAGACGTTGGAGAAATTGCTTGGCCTGTTGGCAGCCCTGATACCACAAGAGGCAGACGAAGACTCCTCTCTGACAGAGATGCTCACCTTAGAGAAACTCCTTCCGCTTTTGTTCCGATTTGCCAGGTAGTTTATCACCATCTACATGTTTTAAAATTAAAAAATTAAAAAAGCAGTCACAGATACTTTTTGAAATGGTTTTTAATAGTAGGATGAATTTCTACCAGACAAAGGATTTCTTTGTGGTGTTCGGGTCAGTAGAAATGCGATTTTAGTGTAAATGAAAGTCCATCTGTGTGAAAACGTTTGGCTGTCGTTTAAAAAAGAAACCCGTCTTACATTTTCATGAGGACATAAATAGACAGGTTGATAATGTTTTGTAAAGTTAATTGGGATGGTTTTCCCTTTAATAGCCAGGATGCGTTGTTCAGAAGAAAGTTGCATGCTGTGGTCGTGTGCCAATTATTATTAGGTAGAGTCAGACAGATGGGGAATGAAACGTTACTCAGGCTACATTTCCAAACAAATATCGGTTACCATAGGAATATCAACCAACTGGGAAACATCCTGCCATCATGTAAAAGCTTTACAGTTCACTGTCATGTAAATATAACCCTTTGAATAGCAAGAGAAAAAAAGACAAAAATGTGTAAAACTTCCCATGGTGCATCAGTACTCTGAGAATAAGATGTCATTTCTTGTTTTATTGTAAGTTTGTTGTCAAGTCCCAAAAAGTGAAGAAAATAAGAAAAATTGTATTCATCTAATCAACCAATATTCATTTAATATACCTCTCCCAACTATAGATATTTCTGTTTTGTTATGTATGAATGATGAGTTTTAAGCAAAAAGAAAACATGTTTTTAAATCTTTTGCACAGGGAGACTCCTGGCCAGTATGTACCCACACAACACTTGGCTGTTGGACTGATAGGAAAACTCCTTGGTTGGGTGTCACCAAAGGTAAGACATAAACTCCATTCCACAGTGTGAGGTAATTTAGCCTACATTGATTTTGTCACATGTGCAACTTACAACAGTTTAGTAGTCTGATAGAGTGAAGTGTCTCCGGAAAGCAGAAAACTTGCAACATTTCCACAAATTGCAAATTAAAAAGAAAGATGATGGAACTTAAATTGCTAATCAGGGTAAGCTTGCCATTATGTTTACAAATTGTGTAAATACTTGCTTTTTGAGCATTTCGAGAAGCTCTGAATGGGCCTGTGTATTTCTGCTGTATTAACACTTTGTAAACATTCTGCATTGACAGTGCACTAAGTGCCAACGGAAGAATTTTTCTTTGCTCCTTGATTTTTTTTGTATCAATAAAGTTGTGTTTTTTTCCAATTCAGTAAATCCTTAGCACTGTTTTGCTTTGTTTGTTTGTCATCATCAGTTTGCAGATAAGTGTCTATCTCTATCTGAGGGAGATAAAGCCAAAGGTGAGGAGACAGTTCAGACAAGGGAAGGCACTGAAGAGGACGGAGATGAAGAAAAGAAAGGGAGAGACATTGGCACGGGAGATGGGAAGTTAAAAGAGGAAGAAGAGGACGACGATGGAACCAAGACTGTTCTCTTTATATGTTCCTTTGGTGCTTCTTGCCTTGAGAAGTAAGGACAGTACTGAGAGGCTACCATGTTTCTAATTCAATCAGATTTAATAACTCCATCATGCTCCATCCTTGACTTGGTTGTTTGGTCTACACTCAAAGTAAATTTTTTCGCCCAACAGTCTTGTGCATCGTTTCCGTGCTATTATATTTACAGTCCGTACTAGTTGGAAGCTGGAATATGAATTGTACTGGCAATCGCCCGGTCATCTGTCTTCGTTCTTCGTCAGTGTTTCAGGGAAGAGAAAGTAGGAGAAAAGATCAACTGTCACACTAGTCTGAAAAAGAACTATGCTGTCAGCATCCAGATATTACAATATGAACATTGTCTTAACCTGTCTTGTTGTCCCCTACAAAATTCAGACTCTACAAGAGAGCGTAGCAGTCAATCACCATTACTCGAAATCAAACAGACCAATGGGAATGGAAATGAATATGCAAAAATGGGGCGTAAGCAATGATTTTGTTTTTGTAGTGGCTATTTACGTAATCCACAGAATTTGGCTTTCATTGGCAAATTTTCAACTCATATTCCAGCTTTAACTTGGTTACTGTCTAAGGATCAAACTTCCCTTACCTTAACTCATCTATCTGTAGCCAGAACTGTATTCAGCTGGTATGACAAATTTGGCATCATTCAAAGTGTTAGGCTGTAAACATATATTTGCAGTTGTTACACTGAAGTACCACTGGCTGGGCATTTTGTTTATAAAAAGCGGCTAATTGGCTATGTGAGCCACTGTCTCATCAGAAATGAAATTTAGTCAGTGAGAAAACCAAAGGAGTAAAAATTTAATGTTTTTCAAATCACCAGAGCTGTGCACACTTTCTGATTAGAAGACAAGTTTGTTCACTTTAAGTATGCTTTGCGATTCCAAAGTTATTACCATGGTATAATATCCAACATTAATTCAGCGTTGTAATTTGGGATACACTTTAGTAATTCTTGGATGCTTCAAATCTCTTTTGTATCTTCTACCATTTCCTGCTCAGATGTCACTTAGAATGGGCTGCATTGCTTCCCCACCTATTGATGCAGTTATCATCAAGACCAGCGTGGCAGATACCTGTTGCTAATGTCCTTAATGATAGTTTCAGTCAGCTTCCTGATCTCTGCAATCTTCCCACCATATTCACCTTGTTCACCGTCGCTGGCTTTCCTGAGGTGAGGGCGCTCGCCGTTTGAATTATATCATAAGGGACCGTATCTCGAGTAATGCATCACTATCAATAATAAACAAATTAAGTAGAAGAAATAAAAATACTTTCAAACCATCTGAAACTTAGAGAGGATGGAGTAATAAAAGTTTGTAGAATAGCCAGAGATTCAAGTTGCCACCCTGCTTCTGAAGTATTTGAAACCAGCAGTTTGAGTCGTAAGATTTCTCATCAAATTGTCCAGACAAATTATCAAATTATGGGAGTTCCTCACTTTTACTGGAGGCGGTTGACTGATCGAGTCAACTGACTGATACCTAAGCAAACACTGTTGTTATCAATCAAAGGTAATTTTTTAGTTTTGGTATTATTACTGTGGTTCAAAAACAATCCCCTAAATGAAAATGTCCATCGTTGCATTGGATGTGGTAAGTAACCTATGGCAACATCAACTAATATGTAGCATCGCATAGCATCGATTGTGGGGGACAAAATGACTGAGAAATCAACTGCAATGCTGCTTGAATGAAGCTACACTGTGTTTTCTAAGAAATGTCATACATAATGTCACAAGGGAATAATTTCTATCAAATCAAGTCCGAGTCAGGTGGACAGATATAAAATGCTACAAAGTATTCTTAGATAACTGGTATCCTTGCAGTCTGAAAGTCAGGTTCATGCTGTTTTGTGCTTTGCAGGTCTTTGGTCATGGCAGCCAAGCGGTCTACCACGATGGTAACCATGATGACAGTAACGTCATGGTTCTGAAACATTTCCTACAGAATGGTCAGGTCTACATCGTCGACAGTAAAACAAGGAAGACAAAACACGTAAGTTAGACGTTATGCTCAGTGTAACATATTCCACTGAGAAATGTAATTACTAATACAGGAATAGCTTTGTGAGATATGTTATTCAGAAATCACTATGGTGGTACTAAAAAAAAGCACTTCTTAATGTGGTAGTTGTTTCACAACAGTGTCCAAGACACAGAGATATGCCGTGAACTTTATATTCCATCTTGCACATTGTGTAGTAGTTTAATATAACTTATTGCATTTGTTTTTGTGTTGATAATTTATCCAGGTCACAGAAGACCACCTGGACCTTAAGGGCATGGATAGTCAACCTTTGACTTCTGACCAACTGGTGACCTTTCTTAACATCTCTACACAAGTCATTGCTAAGCTAAAAGAAGGTGGGAGTATATACTGTGTATTTGAATTCTTTTGTAGATTAAATGTCAAGAGATCTTTAAAGTATGTGACAGAAAATATTGCTTGAAAGAGGTACATATTGTCGTTGCCAGTTGAAGCAGCAGATGAGTCAAACATTTAATTGTTTGCCTGCATACTGAAATATAAAGATGTAGCATTTGTGTTTGGTAGGTATGACTGACCATATCTTTGCTCTTTAAAATGAGCAAAACAATTGAAGACATGGTGTCAAACCTTCTAGGTATTCTTTTCTGAGACATGTATGCTTGTTGAGTGGTTTGGACTCTAGGCGTGTCATGTAACGAGCACTGAAAGGTGACTTGTGGCATCTGTGGCAAGTTTCTCGTGGGAGGTCACCGGCAGATAGGTATGAGGGGGCGGGGAAGTGCTCATGCTTGTACGCCTTTTGCTGCACTGGGTGTGTTTGTGTTATTGGCAAGTTTGACCAGAGGTAATATTATCTGCACTCAGTGATCTAGATGTAGAGGTATGCAACAAAACCCAAAATTTTTGGATTATCTGTATTATTTCATTTTTTGTTCTGAGATGGTAATACATATCCATGTTCCTATGTTTTCATGTAATTGATTTGCACTAAGCCCCCTACACCAAGTTCACTGTCAGGCCAAAACTGTATCTAATTTGAAGAGTTACCTTTGAGCTGATTTGCAGGAGATGACATTTTCTCATACTGTCAAGATTTTGTTTACAATCAAAGTATTAGAGGCTTGTTAGCACCAGCTAATGAAAGTCAACTGTATACATATTGTTGATTATATTTTAACCCCCACTCACTGCGATTGTGACTTGCTTCTCTTTATACCTTTCAGGGACAGAAACTTTAAGTGTGGAGACATTGTGGGCTCTTTACTTAGTTTTGAAGACTTTACATGCTAATTTCAAGGTAGGTTTTATTTGACCAAGTACATATCAACCTTCAATAAGCATATCTATATTACTACCTTTGTCATGTCCTGGGTTTGTATGGGGGCCTTTAAAACTGTGAAAGTATTTGAATTTAAATGTCATTTTCAATCTCTTGAAAGTGCTTGAGGTGTGTTCTTTTGCATCAAAGTCCTTGGGAAATGCTTAAATATTAGTGATTTGAAATATAACTATGCAACCGCAAGTGTACATAGGAATGCCATACTGTAAACTATTTTTGGAGTACTGTAAAATAGTTTCGGAGTACTTTAAAAGTCTTGCAATGTCCCTAGAAAAAGAAAAGTTCTACCTTGAAAGGACCTTGATTTAATCCTCAGAAAAGTGCAGAAACCTGTTGTGTTGCATGATTATGTAGTTTTGTGTGCTTAAGTTTATTAGAATTTATTCAATAAATATTTGTGTGAAGTGGTTTATGCATGCCTCTATTGTCAAGACAGGTATCTGTGGAAATAGCATTCGTATCGATAGTTCCATTTTCCTGAAGCAGAATGTGACAGCAAACTTGTTTTTAAACTAATTGACTGGTAGCAGGTAACATTGGGAATGACTGTATTACATTTGTTACATTTCTTTCCATTTTGTTATAACTTATCATTACCTCAGAATATCATTCGTAGGAAGACCCCATGTTCAGATCAATTTTCCAGGCAAGTTTGCCAAGAACAACACTAATTTATAGACTTGTACCTCTGTAACTTTCTCCAGCTTAGAAGGTGGAAATAGTTCAATCTTTTCTGTTCTTTCACATTCAGCCCCATTTCTTTGAATATATACAAGACGACTTCCTACCGTTACTCTCTCACCTTGCTAATTCTCAAACTGGTCTGAGTAGACATTGGCTACTAAAAGATTTAGAGGTAGGTAAATCTGTATAAATTTGAAAACTTAGTTACAAAGAAATTTGTTTCTAGTATGGAACATGTTTTATCCTTTTATCTTATAACATAGAATATTACTTTGTTTCAATTGAGTCATTTTCCAAATTTTTGTTTGTTTGGAATGGAGGTTGTTGTAAAGATTTCTGTTAGTGCATTTTTGCCAGTATTGGCATACTGCAATTGGTGGGCACCAACAGTCAACCAACGACCTATGGAATTGGTCAGTGATTGTAATCAAGGACTGTCACCATGTGAACATCTGGAAAAATTTTCTTGGCAACATTTGCACCCATATTTCATGAGTAAAAGATTGCAGATTATCTGTTTGCATTGTTCTTGTCACATCTTAATTGGCATAATATTCTTCTTTGCATTTTCTCCATCACCAGGTGCTTTCCATTCAACTCTACACCAGCAACAGAAACGACTCCATAGTGCAGCCACTCTTCGACGTCGGGGCCGACTTCCAGGTCCACGGCCATCACTCCAGCAAATCGCATAAGACGCTGGAGGACATCATCAACGATGCCAACGCTTCAGACTCCGGAAGCAGCAGCAGCGCCAGCGAGACCAGCACCAGCAGCGATGAAAGTGACGATCTCTTGGACAAAGGCGATGAACTGTTGAGCGTCATTCCAAAGGTGCACCTCCCGGAGCCTCCCAACAGTGCCTTCTCGGAGGAGAGCGACGACAGCGAGTATCACTCCTTCATCTCAGACCAAAATGAACTGAGCAAGATAGTCGTTGCCAATAGCAACAAGTCCTCTGCCTCCAAGCTCACCAGCACAACCAATAACAAGGATCCGTTATCTCACCTCGATGATGATGCTAAAGCTGCAATACAGGTATTAAGTCCCAGCTGGCAACAACCAACAGCAAACAGTCCAAAGCAACAACCCTCAGCAAGTAGTTTACAGAAGTGACCCATAGCAACAACTCATGCCCATAGCAACCATCCATATCAACATTGTTTAATATTGTCAGCAAATGCCCATAGCTACAGTCCAAAGCAACAACATTCCAGATGAGCAATGCAGAATATGTTCTAATTGCATCATTGTTGCTATTAATACCACTGAACCTAAAGCAGCTCCTGATTTTGTAAATCAATTCCAAACTCTTTGTTTGTTTGTTTTTGTTTCTTGAAACGTTGCTGGTACATTACAAACAAAATAATAATCTCTAGAAGTAGTGGTGATGAGGATGGGTGAGACTAAATTCACAGCAGTTCCTGTTAAAGAGGCAACTTGGGTTGTTTTGTGATATTTGCTAAATTCTCTTAACCTTTCAAGTTTCCTTCATGTACTAATAAGAAACGTTCAAATTAAGAGGACCACCATGGGTCACTTACAAATGAAAAGTAAGTGAGTAAATAAGAATTCAAGTTAGTGTCAATAAGTCATGTCTTAGACACTTTTGCACATTACTATTAATTCATACTCACACAGCCAATACAAACCAGGGTCAAAAATTCAAAAATTTTTGACAGCTTCTGTAACTATCAGATGTCAAACTTGGCTAGTTATGCTCATTACAAGCATCATCATGCAGTTGTACCCTTCAAAATTCTCACAAGTTAACATCAACTCACTGTGTTACTTTTGTAATATTCAGTAACAGATAGTCTTATGCAGGTAAACACATTGTATGTGACCTAGGCAATGTATTTACTTTGAGGTATTTTGTGTGTGTGTTTTCCATAACCAGATGCTGCTTTTTATTTCTCTGATAGAGTACCCACGAGGCCTTCAACGCTTCCTTGTCGGTGCTGCGAGCACTCTTCGAGGTCAGTGGCTGCAACGTGGAGAACTTCGTCCAAAGAGCTTCCAGCTGGTAAGAGAGAGAGAGGCCATCTTGTATTTTCTAAAGGTTTCTCTCATTCTGCTGTTTCCAGTGGAATGTTGTCAAAGTTGAATTTGTCACTCTGATGCATTTCTTTCTTGCATCATAGGGTCCTATCAGGGGCTGATGTTGATCAGTTTATTCAATTGTTTGACTAATTCTAATTAGTTTGTAGAGTCAAAATTAGTTACTGCTTCTTTATCTCTTCCTTGTATTCAACCACTCACTGTTACGCTAATCACCAAATATTATCGAAAAAAACAATATTTCACAATTCCCTTCCTCTAAAGTTTTTTTTATGTCATCAACAAAGTGTTCTTAAATCAAAAGCTCATATTTTCCCTTCCTTCATTCTACATTTTTTCTGCCTCTCGTTCGTCAGTTTTGACGGTAATTCTCTTAATGTCGGTGACGATGTTCTCATCTACTCAAAGTGTTGGGAGTCTTCAGCTTCAACCAAAGAGGATCTTGAAGTTGAGTCTGACAGTGCCAATGTGAACGTCAAGCCAGCAGTCACAAGGTAACTCTCAACTGAAACCCTCACCCACACTTTATTCCATGTTTATTCACACTAAGTGTCAGATTACACAAAATCAGTCACAGATTATCAAGTTACTGCTATTGCCATTTCTTAGCCAATATGCGAAGTGGCACACCAATGTAGTCTGTCTCAATTCTTTACTGTTGTGAGTGATTTTAAGAAATTTCCAGACAAACTCATCAATTTTGTTGACTGTCTTTTTTCCCCTATCTTCCAGGCAGATAGCCTTACCAGAACCAACGCAACTGATGACATCACTAATATCACACAGCAAACAAGAAATGAAAGAGGTATTATAAGCCTTAAATTCATGTAAAAATAAATTCAGAGGCTCTTTCGTTGTTGTTTTTGGCCAAATGTAAGTTAACTCAACTTGAAAAGAAACCCTGAGAGCCCCTTTTCTTTCTTTTTTTTGTTTGCTTTTGTTATTGTTCTTTTTTCTTTTTGGGGGGCTTTTGTGTGTGTTCTTTGTTATTCTACCTTTATATTGAGCTTCATCAAAAATTTAATGTACAGTCTATGATTGACAGGGAACATGTAGGACATATTAGCCATCCTCCAGTAAAGCAACATTTTCTTTTTTTTCTTCTCTTCTTTTTTATGAATTTTTTCTTTTTGTCAATATTTGCCGCTCCTGTCGTGTTAAGTTGTATATTCACCTTCCATCATGCTGTAGTTCATATTCAGTAAATTGTTTTACTCATGCTCACAGCGGTTCAAGAAACACCAGAGAGAGAAGAGCAAAGACCTGCTGATCAAAGAATTGGAAAAACATGGCAAAGTTGGGACCAGAGATTTCCTTTATAAGGTGAGAAAAAGAAAACTATCAAGCTTCTTAGACAGATATACATGAATGCTGCAAAAAGGTGTTCTCTGTAAACTCTGTGAAAATGTTGCACACTATTGCTCATTGAATTTTTCAATGATGCTGGTTTAATTGTGACGTTATGGGTCCTGATTTACCCCAAACCAGCAAGAAATACTAACAGATTTTGTTTTCCAACTTCCAAATGGAAATAACAATGAAGACTAAATAAATCAGGGCAACAGGGATTTGTCTGGTGAAGTGTTCATTGTGCTAGTGGGTCAGATTGTAA
Source organism: Stichopus chloronotus (assembly GCA_021234535.1). Lineage (NCBI taxonomy): Eukaryota > Metazoa > Echinodermata > Holothuroidea > Aspidochirotida > Stichopodidae > Stichopus > Stichopus chloronotus. The sequence goes on from CM037829.1 coordinate 20,498,563, forward strand.
TTGTTATTGAAAAATGTCCCAAAGGGCCTTAATTCAGTCAGTTATTCTCGTAGTTATTTCTTATTGTCTGAGAACCTTTGAGGGTGCAATGCGGTATGCAGTAGAAATCACATGTTTGGGTACAGGTGTTCAGTATGGTGTTATTCTTATCCAATAGAAGTTTGTGGATAATGACCAACCAAGAGTTACTGGGAACTTGCCGATGGTTCTTTCTTGTCAAAGAAAAGTCTGACACAACTTTGTTTACCCCCCCCCATTGACTGTACGTGTTCAACGGTTTGTGCATTTTGCTGAGGGATCATATTTTAAAAAGTTTGAGATCAGAATTAAGCTGTACTTGAGACTCCCCCACACATGACACAAAGTGAGAAGTACATTAGATATTTTGTTTCTATTCACGTATGATCTTTGTTGGAACTGATTGAAAGTTAATGTTTTTCATGTTTACAGATTAATCATGTGCTAAGTATCATGTATGCAAGGAACCTCCTCGTCTCCCTGCTCGCTGATTGGCCAGAGGATGATCACATGACTATTAGTAAGAATCTCGGTTGCCAGGAAACAAGCCAGCTGTTGAATGTATTAGATTTACTCCAGCGGACAGCTGATGAAGATGTCTACAGAAAGGTAAGTAGTGCAGTGCTTTGGGGGAAGTTCTTGTGTGGCAGGGGGAGGGGAAGAGATTTTGGAGTCCAGAGGAAGATGCGACGAAGCAAGAAAATTGATGTCAGAATTTAATATTGAGTGAACAGAAAAATATTTTGACAACAATTTTAGTTTCATTGCTTATTCATGAGACTATGTGCCTCCTGTGGGGATTACAAAATGGTTTGTAAACTCTCTGTTCTAGTGTTTTATATAGGAGCATTCAGTAGTCTAGACACAGGTGCCAGTGTGATATGAAAACAAAGAGAAAATCACATTTACAAGATCTTTGAGAAAGAGAGCTAAAACATGTGTTTCATGGCAAAAGGAGAACTGAAACTTTCTAAGAAAGACTGGCTATTTCCTTGCACCTTCTAAAGTTTCTCATATAGATTACTGCAATCCCTTTGTTTTAAATAGTGAAGTTAAGACTGAAAGTGGAACATATTGTCAATGACAGACCCTTGGTGCAATATGTTATCAGTACAAGAAATTACAAGTTTTATGAATTGTCAAAGCCATGACTAGACTATATACAGGTATTTTAACTGGCCATATGTTCTCCCTCCTTATCTCAGCTTAAAAGGTATTGCTATTCCCTTGTCACCCCTATTCTCTACCTTTGAAGTTAAAGATCAGTGTTCCAAAAGAACCTTTCTTGCCCCCTCCCCTCCCTTGTCCCCACCATATGTAGAAAAACCTGGATCACAGCCGTGTATGCACATCTGTCACTCTTTTGTGGTCACTCAGTTATGGTCATGGAGAGCAAAAAAATGTGAAATTTTTAATATGTTTTAGGGCTTGGAAAGTTATGCAATTTCACAGGAAGTATCTAAGGTGTCATAAACTTTTTGTCATTTGCATGTTTGCATTCTTTTCTTTACTAAATAAGCAATCTTTTTAACAGTCTCTGTCAGTTTTTTTTGTCTCATTTAGCTTTTTTTTTCTTTTTGTCTCATTTATCTATCGTGACTTGTAGATCATTGGAGTCGTGGTCAGACACTGCAGCTGTGATGTATTAAACCATCTCTGCCAATCAGCCTGTTCGTTTATGCAAGAAATGGCTCTACAACCCAAAGTAGTGGAATCTAAACACAACTATGACAATGATACAAAAATCGAGGTGAGTTGTTTGGTGGGATAATGCTCTAGAGAGAGTTGTTTGCTTGCGTTTGTCCATAAAAATAGTAGAGAAGATACATCTGGAAGTTAGGAAATCAAAACTTTCCAGTCAAACTGCAGCTTGGTTATACTTCGCCAGTTGAAGCACAAGTAAGGAGCAGTCTGTGAGAATGGTTGTTTGTTGGTATCAGCAAACCAAGGGGGGGGTGCTTCAGCTTTTAGGCAAGAGTGTTATGCCAGAAGCTGTTAGTTGAAGTGGGTGTACATTTTCTAGGATAAACCAACTGCGTTTAAAATTTTATGCAACTTTGTCATTTGAAAATAAATTTTATGACATTAGTATGTTTGTTTATCGTGTATTTGCCCATAGTATTGAGATATTTTTCTATTACATAATTGAGAACTTGCAACAGAAGATATTCATCTTGGAAAAATTACGATAATGTATGTCCATTAAAGTGCAGTGCTGTCTGTCATGCTTCTGTAACTTCTGTTACTCGTCCTAGTCACAACAAACTGGTCCTCCTCATCAATTTGGAACTGTGTTGTCACCATGGTATCCATCATTGGTTGTCAATGAAAAGCCCAGATTGCTGGTTCCCAACACCCTTGATCAGCTATCATTGATGTACACAATTCAGTGTCATGGCACTCCAGGAATTAATGGTGAATGAAAATACTCTCCATGAAACACCTTTCACTTCAATCACTGCATAAATTATCTTTGTGACAGGGTTCGGTCAGTCTACCCGGTGCGAGGTACCTGCTCATCAAGTTTGACGAACGTTGCTGCACAGAGGACTGCTGCGACATCCTCACCATCGCATCAGACAATAAATACAAGCATAACGTCAGAACATTCAGTGGTGTCAGTGGAAACTGGATCAACTTTGACATGCCAGGTAAGGACACTGGACATGAAATATCTAAGTAGTTATGGTACACAAAAGAAAGTTATAAAAGATTCTGCATTGTGGCCTCTTGGCAAATTAGTTTTCTCATATTACCTGTCCTGCTGGGATATTTATTGGGAAAACAGTCCTCAGGTGTCAAGGTGTAAAATTGCCGTATGTTTATTAAAAAATACAACATTTTGTTGCAAAAGCACCCTGCAGTTTCTTCTGTTGGTGCCAGTACTGGTGTATGTAAATCATCTCAAAGAGATTGCAATTTGTTTAAAATTATCTGGTTATTTATGGGCAAGTTTGGCAATTCCTAGTTGGATGCTGATTCCTTCTGATGTGAAAAAAGCAATAATGTATTCTGTCCTAGTTATCGTTAGTGTTTTAGTCATTGCTCACTCACACATGCATATATACACTCGCACTGATACATAAAACTCACGCTTATACGTACACACATTAGGTTATTCATTTACCCCAGTGAGAGGTGGAAGGAAGGTTCTGGATGGTTTGGTTTTGAGACAATTTTCAATGTTGTTGTCCATCTAATCATACTCATACATTTTACATTAAACCAGAACAATGAACTATAAGTATCTTGACTATTGGCGATTAATTTCCAGTTTTACAAGTTATTCATTTCTTTTTTTTTCTTTAGGAGACACACTTTACTACAAATTTGTCTCTGATTTCAACAACAATGACTGGGGTTTCAAGTTTACAGTCATTGGTAACCATGTTGGAAGGTAAAGATTTTAGTATGTAGTTTTACCTTTATCAGGAATCTTTCCAAGACAGATAGAGTTCACGAATATTGGTGGATTGTGCTGGGAGAGTAAAGATTTGGAGAAGAATGAGGCCAGATTTTTTTATCCTTTGAGTAAAATATTGCAGACAATTTAAGTCTATTCAAGTTTGTAAAACTGATAGACCTCAAGTACCTTACTATTATGGAATGTTACTAACTGCACTCACCACTACGATTGAAATAATCATTCCTGTGTTAACACGCAGTTATGAAATTTTGCTGCTCTGGAAAGTAGTCGTCCACAGTGCAGAACAACTCATTCGTTGGGTATATTTTGTGAAAAAAGTTTATTTCAGCAATGCCAAGTATTGGTCCAAATACAGCAAGTCATTTACGTAGACATGCATCATGGCTTGCTGTATTTGGACCCATACTTTTCTTTATGAAAACAAAACTTTTCCTCAACTATGCTTTCATCAAAAATTTTGTTCATATCAAAATGCAGTTAATTAATCTTCATGCTTGTCTCTAATATTTTCTCAATGATCCAGAATTTCGGAATAGTGTTCGATAAATCAATCCTGACCTGTTTGTCTGTGTCATTGTATGTCATAGAATGTTGCAAATAATCCTTTGTTTTGTATCCTCCTCAACTCCAGATTTGAAACTGGATTCGTCCTTTTGGACAGTGTTTTGCAGTGTTCTGGTCTTGTAAGGTGAGTTTTTTTCTCTTCCATTCTTGTTGTTGCCGTTTTCTGAGAGTTTTTCTGAATTTTCTCCGTTCTCAACATAGAAATTAATTAACTAGAATGATGTCACCATAACTTCTCATGCACTGAATAAATGAAGCCGAACAATGATGTAGGGCATCTTACACTGTTAGACAAAACAGCTCTGCCTTCAGCATTTGCTGCAGATAATGACCATATGAACAGTGAATTTGTTTGTTCGATAAAATACTACATCAAAACAGAAGTAAATGCAACTGTCTGAATTTTTTAGATAACCTGATAATATCTAGGGAAAGGTACATCTCAACGTTCATCTGTTTGTTAGTTATATTCTAAAATTTCCATTGGATTTGTGTTATGCGGTTTCATTTGACTGCATTTTGGCATACAGAATTTGGGCTTCACCTATTGTTTCATGTTGTCATTCTCGTTTATCTATTGCTCCAGTTCTCAGTGATTATCTTGTAGCCATACTGCCTGATTTTGCAACCATTCATCACCATTTCTTTCCTTCTCTTACTCAGGTCGATATCATTGTCTAATCTCTGGGCCAGTCTCATCGAGGTTTGCAACAAGCAAGTCGGTCATCCCAGACTCAAATCCATCCGGCTCCTCCTTCGGATTCTTCAGCACATATCAAGGTCAGTGGCTGTGTTCCATGCATCCGATCAAATTTTGCCAAGTTTGCCTCTCTACAAAAAGTCATCAGTTTTTGGTAAACTTTTAGAACAGTTTTCAACAAGAAATAGAGAACCAAAATTGTTTTTTTTTGTTCACCAAAGTGGTCCCGATGGTGCTCTGATGATATGTTAGTAACTTGTCATGACTTCTGAGAAATAACTGATAAAAATTGTTCAAACTAAGTGGAGTCACAAGAAATAGCATGCAAGAAACAAGGTTAGAATGTCCAGGAGAAATACAGCAGTAGTAGGAACTGGTAGACTTACCAGTAGAGGGTCAATATTTAGCTACTGCCAAGATGTTTGGCTTATGCCAACTCTGATGATTTAATAACATTTGCATAAAAAGTTTCTCTTCAGTTCAGTCATAGCAGGGGAAATGGTTTGCTTGTACATTCTGCGAACTCAACAAACCATCTCATCTCTTTTAATTATCTTTCCTACACAGCGAGGATCCGACATTATCCGATGCGGGTGCAGAACCCACAAAAGAGACTGGTCTTGGAGTTGACCTAACCCTCTTGAAACCCCTCTGGTTCCTCCTGAATCAAATGAACAACCAGCTTTCAGAGGACTCCACCACCTGTCAAAGCATTCATGCTGCACATAGCGCTCTCACTGAGTTGTTCTTCTTTGTTGAAAATCTTGTCAAGGTTTGTGTTGTAATTAAGTAATTTGTCTTATGAAATCCGTTTCAATGCTAGTGGTCTGAATTTTACGATTATTGTGTTTAAGATAACGTCTTGATGTCATGATAAGTGTGTATGGATGCTGTATGCTCTCTGTGTTAACACATCACCCTTTCATGGAACTTAATTTATCAGGTTGTTTTGAGACATATTTCATGCAAAAAACATATGCCTGAGAAATGACGTAATTTTGGTTCTATTTCCACCTTTGGCTGTATTCTGAAATACTTAAAAAAATTTCTCAAGTCTTTCCATTTCTTTGTTTTACTTTTTCTGTAATCAGTTGAAACAGCAATTTTTGTCCAAATCTGAATTGACCATGATCAAAGATTTTTGCTGATGAATTTTTTGGCTACACGAGAACCTGATGGAAATTAGTAAATTTAGTAGAATTAATTTCTAAGTGCTATGACTCTGATATGATTTACAGTAATCCTTCTGTGTACTTGCTTTCGTAATTCCAAAATTTTTGGATTTCCTGTGTCTTTGTGTAGGGACGAAATGTTTAGTTTGATAAAGTCGAGAACTTGATGTAATAAACAGACATCTGTGCTTCAGATCCTCCCAGCTTTGAATTTCCTGCTGCTTTTTCATACTTATCATGACTTTCTGGTATTCTTTTTTCCGTGCAGTCAAGGAATTTAGTGGAAAGTTATATTTTGGCACTGGTAGACGAGGAGGAGATCAAGGCCAGTGTGAGACAGGTGAGTATCTTCATCCTTGAGATGATAAATTTCTCTACCTCGAGAGTTTTGGAGATAATGGCCTTATTTTGTACGAACGCATGATCTCAAAGCAATGGGGGGCATGGCAGGGATGTTTTGAGAAGTTGAGGTCAGAAGTTACCTTTGTTCGTTATTGGCCTGCCCCTTTGTGAATTTAATCTGTTGGTTTATTGGTACTTTTTGCATGGGGTTACCCTGGCAGCTGACTGACTTACTCAGGACCTGGTTCAGAAATTGCTATCTGGATCCAAAATTTCACTTGCGTACACTGTACGTGTGACAAAATTAAGCACGCATACCTAAAAACACTTTATCGTCATGGCCATACGTGCGATACATGGTGTCACATCAACACGGACAGCAAAATGCGATACTATGACTTCGCAACCCAAAACCTAACTTATTGATTGACTATGGACTGCTGATTCAGCAGGTCCTAGTATTTGACCCGATGCAAATGCAAAGAATTTGCTTTTCCAGATGTCATTAGAAAGTTCCGTAACAGTTCGAATTACTGTATTGCATGCCCTCATATTTTGTTTTGTGAATTTTTTCAGGGATTGTGCAATGTGGCCGCTATAGGCTTGGCGATAGGTTTACCAAACAAAGCAAGTTTACTCCTTGAAAAGGAAGAAAAGAAGAAATCTACTCCAAGGTAGGATTGATTTTATTCTCATCATATCTCTCAGCCTTTGCGAATATTACACGTTTTAATCTTCTTTTAGACTTAAGCATTTCAGAATTAGGGAAAAGTGTGGTCATAAGTTGTGGTTTCTGATAGCTCTTAATTGTTGACCTCACATTAAACAAAGCATTGTTGTCACTGGAGATTGTAGTCCTAATGCCAATAACGAAAGTCACGCCATCGATGTTGAATGGAACAAAGCCACAAGTAATGATACTAGAAATAGGTAGGTGCTGCTCATTAGCATAAATGTTTCTCCACGGTTTGCATTACCCCCGTCATGAAATCTGTTTCAAAATGAATATTGCTCCCATCCTTTGGATACTTTTTGTTGTTTTACTTTCATGAACTGAATCTGTGAGATTGCAGTAGTTTTATATCGGAACGTTTGGTGTGGTTGGTAGCATGACCAACGCTGAGAACCGCAAAATTGTTTTTCTCTAGCAATGCAGAAACAAGAGAAATATGATTGTCTTTGAATGCTTTCTATAAAAAGTTATGTTCCTTTGTAAATGTTACTTTTCAAATTTTTATAAAACTGAAAGGTTTCTTACAAGCCATACGTCTCGTTCTTGTTGAATTCTATGTTTGTATCAATTTTTTCTTTTTCAGAACATAACAACGGCCAACCTACGCTAGGAGAAACACATTATGTTCAGCTATGACAAACTTCAAATTTTTTTGCAAGTTGTTGCGATTCAAGCGGCCTGTATATCGCCGAAGTCTCATAGTCATCGAAATATGAAATCAAAGTTTCATCATTTTCAGTTTATAAATTGCATATTTCTTGTGTCTTCAGATTTTGCCTTTTCCATTTCATACTTGTAGAGGTTGTGCTTGAAAACTTTTTCACAAAAGACTTTCTTATTTAAGATAAATCTACATCAGAATGCAAATGCTGACTGATTAATGTAACTATTAACAAAAAAGCAGCAGGATCATAATTCAAGTAAATGAAACAGATTCGGCAAAGAGCACATGTGATAGTGATTTGAATGTAACATTTACCACTGTCGACCATGGAATATTGATTTAAGGTTTCCTGCATGGGGTAACCCACGTATGAAATGTATTGGTTTTCTCATGAAAAGGGTTTAGTTCTTTCAAGCTTTGTCAACCCTATAGTGTTATGTGATCAGCTGATTCATTGATCAGAATGCCCATTTCCAGGTACCACTGTTATAACTGTACAGTTAGACTGGCACACATGAAAGTAAAAGTATTGAAAAATATGAAGGAACAAAGAGAAGGTTACCCTGTAACATTGCAGATGCCCGTCTTAATTTACTTCTATTGACAAAAGTTTTTCGTCAGTGTCTTGGAAGTTTTAGATTTTTTTTGGAGGGGTGGGGATGATATATGAAGTCAGGCATGCGTTCTTTTAACGTTCAGACATGATGCCCTTCCAGTCAAACTTCTTTGGGGACTTGGTCTACGCCTTGAACAAAGAGTGATTCCAAACTCTTGAATTCCTTCAATGAAAAATGTGCTTTGCAGAAACCATGTAGGACAATCAAATTCTCTTGACAACTCATGTAGATTGGATACATTTTGGACGAATGCAAAGTGATTGTTTCATGTGACCATTGATGATAGTTTTTTTACTGATCAGAAAAAAAGTATTCGATATTAATTTCTTTAAACATGTCAATTTTCTCTGCAGGCTTGCATTTGTTGGACAAATATATCTGTCCAGAGATGCTTTTCAACAGCTCTTTGTAACCTGCACTAGTGGTAAAACTTCATTCAAACTTCCCTTCGAAAAACCCTGCTTTGATGAAGAAAGTTTCAAATTCCTGCTGAAAGTTAAAACAGTACAAACTGAGACCATTGAATACAATAAAAAAAAAAATTTTGTCTGAAAACTTCCATTATTTTGATGTAAAGTAATGTTTGTTAGATCAAGTTTATTACAAATGAACATATTTCTGTTTTGACCAAATATGTCTGTGTTGGTTAGTCTTAAAAGTTTGTGTTAGTTTTTAAATCTGTTTTTGATCTTTTTTTTTTAAAGTCCAACTTTACACTGCAGCTTATACATGTATATAAATAATAATTAAACCAGAATTCATTTATAAAGGCTCTTATTTTGTTCAGGTGCCATCATATTTAAAGTATTTTCTTTCTCTTTGTTTCTTTTTTTTTGTGACTGGTTCCACCATTCATTTCTGTTCTTCCTATTTTGCCTTGAAAAAGGTGGTATATCTTTACAAAAATTTGTAATAAAAATTCATAAAAGTTAATCAATTCTAATGCCTCTGTTTTAATCACAGGTACAATGAAAACAAACATCAAACGTCAAAAGATTTCCAAAGACGCACGTTTTTTAAACATCCCTCAAAGTATTTTAGTTCAATCACTCCTTTGAATCACGTCAGTGTAAGCCAGCCTTACTGCGTTTAAAATAATGATTAATGTGGAGGTTTGCAGAAAGGTGTAGTTTGATAAGTTTTCATTTGACAAGTGAATCTACCCATTAAAATGATGAAGATAGCAGGCCTTCTTCAAGTTAAATGCAATTGAAATGAATACTGCATTTGCTTGCTCCGGAGAGAGCTGTTTATTGTGGTTAGGTCTGGCATTACTACCATACTAACAATTGGTCTAGGGCTCATTCGATGTGTTTAACATATTAACCCTAATGGTTAAGTTGAAGGCTCTACATCTGTCACGACAATCTATTGTAGTAAAAAATTAAGCTTCACTCCCTTGGCAGCAATCCTGTTGGATCATCTCGAAGACCGTCTTGGAAGTACCGGAAAACCAGATTAATGCATGCGGTATTGATGTAGAAAAGCTGAATGGAGAAGAAACCAATAACGATAGCAACGGGTTAAATATGAAGGCCATTACAATGGAATCAGGTGAAGATGGAGGGGATAACAATGGAGCCAGGTGCAGGGTACCCATTAGGGGTGGAAGTAAGGGAATCAGGAGGATGGAGACTACTGACCGGGGGTATAGGGGTGAAAGCAAGGAATCAGGAGGCGGAGTTACAACTAAGGGATCAGTTGGGAATCACTCCATTGCTATTAGTATGAACAGCTTGAATATTTTGCTGAAAAGCTGAATGGAGAAGAAACCAATAACGATAGCAACGGGTTAAATATGAAGGCCATTACAATGGAATCAGGTGAAGATGGAGGGGATAACAATGGAGCCAGGTGCAGGGTACCCATTAGGGGTGGAAGTAAGGGAATCAGGAGAATGGAGACTACTGACCTGGGGTATAGGGGTGAAAGCAAGGAATCAGGAGGCGGAGTTACAACTAAGGGATCAGTTGGGAATCACTCCATTGCTATTAGTATGAACAGCTTGAATATTTTGCAGGCACAACATGAAAAATTTACCAGCTACAGCACTGGGTCTCATATCTTTCTTCTTTCTGTCTTCTACATGCTGGCAGAATTTCTGTCAAGAGTTTGAACTTTACTTTTGTAAAACCAGTACTATTATTTTGAAAACATGTTATAGAATGTACACACCATTATTTGTCCTTTCATCTGTCCATGTACTTTGTGCTCCCACTGCTTGACTAAGGCCAGGATTGGAACTAGGAGGCAACTCCCTTAGGCCTACAGTAGCCAGTATCTCACTATCAGCAACTTCTTTCAAGTAAAAAAAGAAAACTTAATTCTTATCAGACTTCAAAAGTTACCAACATACATTTCACCTTAAACAAAACATCTCAACACTGGAAACAGTTTGAATACGATTCACACTTCTGCTTTTAATCCAGAGGAGCCTTCATTTGCAGCGTCCCTTCCTCGGCTGTTGTATGTCTCATTGCCATCAATAAGATTTTGGTTCATTTTCCTCTGATAGTTGCTACCAACCTATTTCGAGATTGTCGTGATTACAATTCAGGAGTCTCAACAAGCTTTAAATCTAAGACGGATCAGTAAAACTAACTTTTTTACCTAAGCAGAATGGACAGCACCTCTTTCTCTCCAGTCATATGTCGATTGGATGTAAAATGACCTTTATACTCAAACAATTCTGTTTGCCACCCATCTGAATACTTTGTCAACTTGAATGATGGGCATTAACCAAGACAGAATTTTGGTTGTATTCCGCAAAAAAGCAGAAGGTACATTTCTGCAAAAAAGCACCAATAGAAGTAAACTAGCGCAGCAATGCAGCTGTAGCTCACACAATTGAACTGAGGGTTGCAGCCCAACTATCTGACACACTTTTGTTCCCACACCCCATGTTCTGACACTCATATGTTGCAACACATTCATTACATCAGGCACCATTTTGGGTCCCAGCTATGATGTTTGGCGTAGTAATGACGCATTGATCAGCCACTGCTGTCGGAATTTAAGTGTACATGTCGAAACATAAGTGTGTTGGAATATAGGGGTGTCGAAACTTAGGGCAGTCACTGAACTAAGTAGAGGTAATCTTTGTGGCATTGCAAAATGAAAGTACAGTACTTGGAAGGTGACAAAATGTTACATGCAAAAAGTATCTAGTTGACATACTATCAAGCCTATGACATCATATGCCAGTGTAGTATATTAATTTCAACATTTGGTGTTGAAAAAAGGTATTAGGTGTACCAGCTATGGTCTGTAGAGAAGGTTAAATCTACCTTAGGCTGTGTGACATGTAAGGATGCAAGGGACAATGATTAGAGAGCTGGCTTTGCCTGAATCTAATTTTTTTTTTTCCGCTGCTCTCTGTACATGTTCAAACTTTACTATGGGCAGTAATAAGATAATCCAAGTCAATGGACACATTGTAAAACACTGCAGTGTTGATGATGTAACAATCAACTCTGTTTATCAACCTTTCTTAAGAGTTTACAATGATCAATCAGCCACATGCTTCACTAACTTAATTTGCATCTCAATTCACTAGTATCGGAATGTGATATCCATTGGTGAGAATTTAGTTGGACTTGATGACCCACAGGGCAGATAGGCTGCCAGCCCAACCGTAAAATTTGATTATTGTTTACTAAAGTGAACACATAATAGCTCTCCAGCTAAACCCATTCAATTAGAGTGCCGTGTGCAAAAAAGCAACCAAAAACCAGATTTTCCTCCAAAAATTACATTGCAACTCACCTATAAATTGAGCCAGTCAAAATGCAATTAAGTTGACGACATCAGCCTCATTCTAATACCTCACACACTTGGTGTGTGGGCTAATGAAAGTGCTTACAAGTGCCATTAACTTAGCTCATCAGACAAAGGTTCAAGCAAATGGAATGTCAGACTTTTATCAAAGTGTATTAGTGTTTAACCAATAGACCACAAAATGAGAAAACCTTATTTTTCACTTGATTAATTCTATTTCATCACTTCAAGGGGAAAAAAAGGGAAAATTATGCATTCAATAATACTATTGAACATAAAGGTGTTCATATTAAAACACTTTATATACATGCAATGTTTTTTTTTTTTCTCTCTTTCTGTGAAAAATTTCTTATGAAAATACAACTACTTTCAATTGATTATTGAGAATTACCATAAATACATATCATTAATTGGTAAAAAATCAGCTTGTTACCTCTCATTTACTGCAAAAATTTCTGTACACTACTCGTACATACCGTTTTTTGATTTCCTGAGTCTAGTGATAATAATCGAAGGGAATAATAAAAATCTAACCACATTAAGGAACTACGCCATGGATTGCTATCTAGTCCGCAGGGACCAGTTTTTCAAAGTGAATGCCACTGAATACTTCACATGCAATAAATAAGTATATTTACATCAAACGTGTCTGATGAAATTAACTATAAATATGTTTTTTTTTTAAATATGTTTTTTCTTTTTGTCTAGGTATGGAATTTTTCTTATTTGGTTTCTCATTTTTGATGTCACAGAAGATACAGAAAACTTGTGGTTGAGTCTAAAAAAAAAAGAAAGAATTATTTCTTCACAGTATTGCAGGAACTTATCACATAATATCCCTCCATCTGGATACGAGGGTTGCAAACTTAAAAGAAAATGTCTGTGAAGACTTCTATTTTTGTTATTCATCTTTCCTTTTTCACTTCTGTAAATAGAACTGATACACAGTATTTAGAATGATCCTGTCCTGTCCAAAAAAAAAGTTAACTGCAAACATTTCTTGAGCTTCAACGGTTAAATATCTCCCCATTTGCCATGTTTGGGAGACAAACAAATAGAGTTTAGCACCACAGATATATTGATACAGAATTACAGAAGGTGATCGTATAAACTAACGAGTACCCTCTGAGGTTACATATTGTAAAAGTTTCTTGTTCACATTTGAACCTCATTCTTTAATACACTTTTATTTTTCAAGTTTTTCTGACACATCGTATTATTTACAAGAGAAAGTTGAATTATCAAAGGATGGACCCACAGTTTTCATTAATAATAAACAAACCAAACTATAAAACAAATAAGTTACACTAACTTCAAACAACCCGCAAACTAGGAAAACTATTGCTTTGATTTTACAAGGATAAAGGAATGAATCCCACAGCACTTGTGCAAAGTTAAAGACAAAAGACAAGAAAGTGCAGCATTTAAATAAACATAATAGCCAAAAAAAGAGGAAAAAGTACACATCTAACTGATCTCCCATACATGTTGTGCAAACAATTACATTGGTAAACGAATCTGTCACGAAGCAAAATTGTACAATGTTGTGAACTGAATATTTCCTATAGTACAAAGACACCAAATCGCCAAACTACATAAAACCCAAAACGAACCATCAGCTATTAGGCCAAGTAGTATTTTCTAGCACAAGTTCACTTCAACCTTTTCACACAGCACACTTCTCACCATGACAAGCACACACTAGAAACAATTTTGATCACTTCGTCGCTCATCCAACAGTATGAGTGAAAGTTGATCAAATGCTCAGAACAAGGCTGTCGATGTCATTGGCTGGTATTTTAGCATCAACTTGTTCACCAGCAACTCTGAAAGTTATTTCTGCATTGTATGGAATGTAGAGAGAACCGCAGCTACTGTGCCCCAGCCAGCCCTCGCCACCTCGTTGGTACATCTTCACAAACACCTGAGAATGTAATCCAAAGAAAATTCTTTTTTGGCTTCTTACCTTCTTTGCTAAAGTGAAGCTGTGCTGCAAAATTTCATTCTTTCTTCAAAGCTATTATAAACCTGAGTCAAACTTATATGTTACCCAATTCGTATTCCTTCATTTGGAAGGACATTTATTTTACAATGCTAAGCATGGTGTCTATAGACAACTTCTTGTCAAGTGACAACCAACTCAGCAATTTTAGATCAATTTTGGCTTCTTTTCTTCACAAGGTCAGGGACGATGGGAAAACCTTAGATTGCTCTTCAATGAAAAACACAAATTACCATGACCGAGCCAGGGTTGGAACTCACCCAGAGCCTCCCTGTTGCCAAGCTTCATTGCTTCAAAATGCAACAACCTTTTCTCCATCCTCATGTATTTCTTAAAGGGACAAGAACGTCAACATTATCATGCCACTACACTCTCCCCTCTGACTACATGGCCATAGTATCAGGTAAAAAAGTTGTCTTCTTAGAAATACTTACCGATGGTGTGTAGCCAACGACCGCCCAAAGCATTCCCCATGCAGCATTCCGTTGGTGGATAAAACTGACTATGGATGTTTCTTCACGGTTGGGAGAGAGATGAGGACTCCCTTTAAAATCACCTTAGGAGAGGAAACACAGAAATCACTCAAAAACACAAATTTATATAGTACATATTTACGGATACCAGCAAAAGCAGATCACGAAAGACTGTTTCTCTATGAGAGGGCACATTTTGGCACACCTGAAGTACTCAGTAAATCATTTCCATTCACCAGCTTTCAATCAAAGGTTGAAACACTGCTATGCAAAGAGACAAACAATTCACATCTAGAATAAAAGTGGATTGCGAAGGACAAAATAAATTCCAACTGGAATCTTTTTACAAGGTAACACTAAAAACCATAGAGACTAACCCCACAAAGTTACATAAAACTTAAACAAAAGCTTTTTTATCTCTTTCTCTTTTTTTTTTAGTGGCAGGGTATGAATACCCAGTCTACAGAAGCTTACCCATAAGTTGCCTTCCTCCATTTAGGAGGAGTACATCCCATGTTCCTATTTTATTGAGAACCTGCCTCGTTGCCTCTATTGCACTGTATGACAACTGCCCTGTAGGGTTGGAGAGGAGGTGAAAGGAACATATTAAAACAATACATGTAAGGATTACTCAGACAAAAGAAAAAGTTCTCATCACACACTAGAATAATACTTGGTACAACAAACTGAACAATAAATAGTAAGGTTTGCTACCTGCCAAACCAATTCTTACCTACAGTAAACGAAAAGATCAGTGATAAAACATGTTTACTGCAAAAGGTACTGTACGAGAGAAAGCAAAATTTATTCACAAAACAATGTCTACAAAAATGCTAAACTCATAAAGACTCATGTCCCTGTGGTACTGTACCTCTGTTGAGAAATGGCGTAGCTTGTCCACTAACAATAAATTAAAGCAACGTGAGTATTGACTTGAAACTTGACAGACAAATCAGTAACTTCACATTTTCACAGAACAAAATATTGCACGAATTTCAAATCATGGGCAAATATATCAAAGCAAGGGCTGATATAATATACGATATTTTTGCTATCAAGTGTCTTCTCTCCTAAATAAAAAATTTTCATTTTGTGCATGATGTGGTGTCTAGAGTGCTTTTATCATGACTTCAAATCATTGCAAATTTTAAATGTGCTGGAAAAAAAAAGAGCCCTCTCGAATGATGAAAGAAACCCCTGAATATGTTTAAGAGGATTCTTTACTACGTTTTCCAATGGACAATAGCCCTTGCAAGGCTTCCGTAATTCCTGTTTCCTACCCTGGTTCCCAGATCCATGTGCAAGCACACATATATTTTCAGCTTGCTGACTGTTGGGGAATGGAATTTGTTTCCTTTGTTGATCCCACCTTTTCCCGATAGTGGTAAACGTAGGCCCGATCCCTGATCTGCTTATTGGTTGATCCCTGTTAACATATCACTGTAGAAGAAACTCATAAACAGGACAGTGGGTTCACTTTTTTACCTGTTAGTAGTCCTGGTACAAATGAATTCAAGATTTTGCTGGCAACTCCCCATTTGAAGGAATTGACAAAGTTCAAGTATTCACCAGGAGAGACCACCTCCTCCAACTTCTCCAAAGAGTCGTCCAACATTGTCAAGTGGTTGACAAAAATGACTCGTGGATGAAAGAACTTTGGGGATAAACATGCTTCATTCTTCAGAAGATGACTTCTGAGCAACTGTGACTTGAACTTCAAACTTTCTAATGCATTGTCGTGGTTGACCTCATATGTAACTTTAGCAGAGTCTTTCCATTTGTCCTGCTTCTTCTGAACCCAAGTCTTGCCATCTTTGCTTGGCAAAACCTCTCCAGACCAATTCTTAACCTCCATCATGTAGACACCAGCCTCTGTGCCAAAAAATCCGAATAAGTTGTTCACTCGTTTATACATCTTGAAGTTTAATAATACAATAACTACTGTATACTTGGCCAGTACTAGAATACTGTATACTTGAATATGCCAAGGGCATGCAGGTTGTCTACATGATGTTAGTATCAACTTGCAGGTTCATGGGATCATTTACAAGTTTAAGTCAAAAGTTGAAGTGCACTGAGATGATTTAAAAAAGAAAAAAAAAATCAACATGATAATGTCTTTGTTTTCTTAAACCTTCAAGCAACACAGGAAACATGGAGACTTTGATTAGCAGCTTAATATCAAGTCTGTCAACAAAAACAATGAAAATGCTTTCAAATATTGATTATGCTGAGTTCATCACATCATGTACAAGTGGGTTGATTGTGGCACAAACTGATAATGTGTGAGGATTGAGCCAACAGTTGCTTTTGTTTTGTGATAGGAAACATTTATTTGCATCAAGAAATCATTCTATTACCTGTTAGAACCACAATATCAATCTCATATTTTCGGGTTTGGAAAGTATCTGGCACTCTAAGTCCACAAAATATGTGATTGCTTGGAATGCCTTGTTCCCTCAAGCTGTTGACAAGTTCTCTTTCAGCATCCCTGCCTGCTTTGGTCTGTTCATCATCCAAATAACTCCCTGGACAGGTGGCCTCCTTGGCATGGGCCAACCGATTCCTCATTTCAAACATGGTCTGAAAATTGTGAGAAGTTGCATATTATCATTGATTATCACTGAGGCACATAGCTCTTTCGAAGGTAGCTAGACATACACACACCATGGAAGATTCACATACAACTGCCTCACTTTGCAAAAAGAGTCAGCTATGTCCACTAACCAGGTATGCAGCCAGGGGCACCCACCCCCCCCCCCAAAAAAAAAAAAATAAATGAATGAAAAAGAAATTCAATTAAAGGTCCTGCTTTTTTTAATACAAATAGAGAAAGAAAAGATTGAAAATCTTGTATCATTTTTGCATCCAGAACCCGTGACACTGGCAAAAGCCCCCTCCCCCAGGACGTAAAAACTCCAATATTGATGTCCCTCCACCCACATAATGACGTTCATAAAAGATTTGGTTGGTGGCATGGATGTCTCCATGGTTTTCTACATGCCTGATTTAGAAATTTGCCTCCCGTATTTTAACCATGCCCAGCAATTTGTAGGGTTACTTGCACTTTGCTGATCGACGGCTTTGATGGCGCCTAGGCTATGTATGGAAGTTATAGTACCAGAACGACTAACGTCTTAGCCTAAGTACGCAATGGTACACGTCGAACTGAGAAACATGTAATTACTAAATATTACTTTTGTGGGTAGACTAAAAAAATTACCGTCTGTTCGTGGTAGGAGACTTATTAAAAAAACTGTTATTTGACAATCTCGTACGGTTCCCACATCTTCACATATTCGCTGATCGGTTTTTAAGACGTGTTATGGTTGAAAGTTGCTGCGCTGGCGTCTTCCTACAACATTAGCACTAGCTTAGAGACAAAGCTTTGTTATCAAATTGCGCAGAACAGCTGGCATGATGTAAACAAATAACGCAATACCATCAACTTCAAAAATGGAAAGTGATAAGAATTGCCTTAAGTAATATATAGTTATAAAAAATTGCCTGTAGTTTTTAAAAAAATATATAATGACTCAAAATAATTTAAATTATTGAATTGAATTCAAGTTAGCTCATTTAAAAATTTACAAACGTGATCAGCAGGGTCAGTCTGAAATGCATTACGTGAACGGCGCGAAATATACAACAAAAACACATCCACTACATACATGCTGTGTGTACCGGCTAGCTGTTTTGCACTTTTTGTCAGTCGTGTGTGTGCGGCTCCTGTACAAATACCCAATTACCAATACGTGAAGCATGCAGCAACAACAGTATGTAAGTCCTCCGTACCGTACACACTTGTGAGCACTAATCGCGAGGCACAACTCAGAAGTTTCCAATGCCATCAGTAATTTAGGGCCTATAGCCTAAGTACCTTTTCACGACATAGGCCGATGTTCAGTTCTGGGACCTATGAGAAGGTATTTTTAACGCAACTGGACTGAATCTTCTTGCAACTGTAATACTTTATCTTATATAGCCTAGGCCTAAGTGTAACTTGAGCCAGGTTGAACAAATATGTTTATGTCGCACAGTTAGTGTTACTGTTGTTAGGCCTAAGTTCGGCTCTGGCCCTCCCCTAGGATAATAATATACTGAGCAGGGCCTAACCTTCTAAGTAGCATTGGGTGAAAAAAAATTGTATCCAGTGTTAGTCTAATCCGAATCTAAATAAGTTCCAGTACTTAAGTCTGAGAATTGGAACAGTTTTTTCTCTCTGTCAGTTTTTAGGCTCTTATTTAGAATCAGTGCCCAGAAGTGACGTGTCCTGTCACTGGCTATCTAGGCCTAGCTACATATTCAGGGGAGTGAAACCGGCTTACCTATGCCACTGCAGTATGTTGAATGGGTTTCTGGTCACTGTTAAAATAGATGGAATTATGAATGGATTGCCTGGCGTTAGTAAACAGGGTTAGGGATCGGAGTAGGGGATCGGGCAGATTGGAAAGTTTGCAATATGGGGGGGGGGGGGGATTTTAATATAGATCAAGAGAATTGCACAGCCAGTACTATATAAGCAGAGTGCCACCATCGGTTGGAGCGGAGGGCACCGAGTAAAGTTGGGCCAAAACTACCCTCCGACAGTCCTAGATCGCTGGAAATCACCTTTCCCAGGCATTGTGAGCTTACCTTTCCACCATCTGACTTTGCAAGTTTTTAAGCCACCAACTTCCGATGATGCATGCGATATATGCCAGTATGCACTGTACATGTGTACTATGCAGTCAGCCTAGGTACGTCATAGGTCGCCTCACTGCTGCATGTCACTTCAACGAAATGCGTGAGAAAGTACGGTACTGTACATAAATCCGAGACCCGACCTAAGTTTGTATTTAAATAGCGAATGTGTTATCAAACTTGCGTTGCGCATCTGCAGTTGTCAAATTGCGCGGCTAGACACTTTGAGACTCCCCCGCGCAGGGCAAACTTTCCAATCTGGGGGATAGGGTTAGGTGCCATGATTCAGGCTAAGTGGATGGATACGTATTTATGCTACATGGATATATAAATATTGTTACATGACTAGGTTGAAATAGGCCTATGTGTATTGTATGCATTTTCGAACCCCCAACCACCAGATTCGCTCTCATAGCGTAGTGGGTTAGGCATATAATGCAACTATTACCTTCACATCCTAGGTTCGAAGCCTCCTACGTCCTCATTCTCTATCACGATTAAACTTCTAGCACTTCTTCCACAGGATTAACAACTGTTCATTTCACAGAAAATTTATAAGTTTGAAATACCAAAGAGAGAAAAAAAACTCAAAAAAAAGTAAGAAAAGATAGATCATAGATGGTATACCAACTCTTTTAGTTGTCTGGTATCTTGTTGACGTCACTTCCGGTCACTGATTCTAAATTGATCTAAATGAGTCTAAACAGTCCATGCCTATACCTTGCACCATGTTGCTAGAAGGCAAAGACAAAGAGTTACATGATATTGTTTATCTGTGAAGAAGAAGTTGATGGGTCTGAAATGCAGTAAATCTCCAGGAGCTGATTCTACTAGTACCACACGTTAAAGAAGGTTTCTGGTCAGATTAGTCTGGCCTTGGCTGTCTTATTTAATGAAAGCTTAAAGAGTGGTATTTTTCCTTTTGATTGGACATTGCAAATGCAGTGCCCATTTAAGAAGGGTGATGAGAGTACTCCTGGCAACTATAGGCCGGTTTAGCTTGACATCCCATGTTTGTAAAGTGACTGATGGAGTCTATAATCAGAGATCATATTGTGGATCATCTTTCAAGGTTCAAATTAATTAAGACCTGTCAGCATGGCTTTACAAGTTGTCGGTCTTGTCTAATCTACTTATTGTTTTGGACAAAGTTACTTGCTACAGTATGTTGATCAGGGTGTCCTGTTGAAGTTGTTTATTTGGATTTTCAGAAAGCCTTTGACAAAGTTCCTTGCTGTCGGCTTGTTTCTAACCTTAAAGCTCATGGTGTAGGAGGTTTCCTTTGTAACTGGATTGAGTCTTAGCTGCACAACAGAAAACAGCGTGTGCCCCTTGGTGGTGTGACATCTGACTGGACAGCTGTTTGCAGTGGAGTACCCACAAGGTTCTGTTTTTGGTTCAGTTTTGTTCACCATTTTTATTAAAGACATTGATGAAAATATTTGTAGCAATATCATCAAGTTTGCTGATGAATACAGTGCCCAAATTTTTAATGGTATCTCTGACGAAAAGAATGCCTCAGCTCTTGAGAATGACCTTCATGTCTTAAATCAGTGGTCTGGGGACTGGCAGATGCCTTTTAATGTCAGTAAGTGTAAATTCTTGCATGTGGATAGAAGTAATCCCAAGTTAATTATGAGCTGAATGATGTCACTTTGCAGACTATTGATGATGAAAAAGATTTTGGGGGTGATGATTCATGAGTCTCTTAAACCTGGTAGACTTGTTGTGGATGTTGTAAGAAAGACCAACAGAGTGCTTGGAATTGTTAAAAGGTCATTTACATTTAGAGACAAGGAGATTTTGCTGCCCTTACTGTATGTAAGTTCTTGGTGCTTCCAATTCTGGAGTAGTGTGTAGTCCAGCTTGGAATCCCTGTTTGAAACAGGACATGCTACTTATTGAGAAAGTTCAGAGGCATTTCTCTGGCATGATTCCTGCTCCTAATGAGTTACCTTATCGTAGTAGATTGGACTTACTAGGACTAATGTCATTACACTTGAGACATTTCAGAGCAGACCCTATTGAGGTCTTCCATCCAGTTCATGATGGCGAAGATGTTAACCATAGGGTCTTGTTCACTTTGAGGGACACTGGTGTTACCAGAGGCCATGCTTTTAAACTTATGAAGGGTCAATGTCATCTAGATGTTAGGAAACATTTCATTCTTTTCATGTCGTGTTGTTAGTGATCGGAATAGCCTCACAGACGAAGCAGTCAACTTTACTTCAGTAAACGCCTTCAGAGCTCTTCTCAGGACGGACAGACTGATGACGACATTGGGGGGTAATGTGAGTCTTGTTTGACTCCCCCGTCTGCCACCAGATTTTCATTCTGATGGGCTACAGGTGAATACATTGTCAGCAAGGTGCTCGTGTAGTTCCTAATCCTCTTGCTGGATTGTTTGGGTCCATGCTGTTTGACTAGTCACTGCCTAAAAGACTGGACTCATTCACATACAGCAGTTTACCACAGGCAGTATAACATGTATATGGCATAAAAGATTCTTTTCTCCGTAGTTATGATATTCTAAGTTCAAACAGGACTTTGCAGCAAGATCAGAGAGTACATCTTCCTATATGACTATAAATATTAAAGGCAGTAAGTCATCACCCTTAAGCTATATTTTTGGCTTCAGGATAGCAAAATTCTCAACTGGTTCTAAGTTACAGCACTCTTTAATTGACAGCAAATTGGAAAGTTGCAAATTAGCTCATATTTGCACAGTGTAAACAGGGATCCATTGTTTTGATTACACATGTGAAGGAATTTAGACAGGCTGTGTTAGGGTAGACATAAGTGGTTGGGAGAATTGACACTGGCTGGGGTGCTGAGTTTTTGCCTTGAAAGGCACATGTTGCTGACAATTGAAAGAGTTCTAAAACGCAAGAATTGTTTTCTTGCATGCATTTCAAACCTTACCGATAGCTTGTTCCTAATTCAAGATGTTGCCGTTTAAAGAAAGACTTGTCTGGTCAATGCAGGTCTCCAGTTGCCTGAAGCTTACCAAACTGCCATGTGCAAATGTAACAAACTATTGCAAGAAGTCTTTGGTTTCTCTGAAATTATAGTCCTCATTTAACCCTGAAATTGGGCCCTTTGCTGAAAGTGAAGACTGGGCATATTGTATTTACTTTCAAATATTATAGAAATTAAGGTCACATCTTTTGAACTATCATATTTATCTTTAGGATAGTCAAGATGATTATGAAATACAAAGGATAATCAAGAAGTTTTGCCTGAGTGACATCACAGATGTCCAAAAGTACAATGAACCAGTTTAAAATGGATATTTCTGTGTAAATTCCAAACAGAACATGCTATTGGAATATGGTTTTCACTTTTATGCTAATAAAGAGAGAAAAGCATTTCCTAATTTTTATGGGGGTATCAATCGTGTTCAGTGGGCAATAGTAGAAAAGTGTCTGAAATGGCCTTCAACTATCCCTCCTTCAATGCTTTGCATTTGGCAACTAAATGGGAGAATAATGAAAGAAAATCTGTCTAGAAAAATAAAAAAGTGGTAGATTTTCATACTTAGCGCTCACTTGAATTTCCTTTTTTTTTTTGTCTGTTGAAACTTTTTGTAGGTGGACTGACCAAGATCAACTTGAATCGGTGCAGACCAACCACATTCCTGTGCTGATAAGAAATAACTTCCTTGCTGACTGTTAATAATTCTGGGTTTGCAACTGCAGCTGAGTCTGACTTGCTTCATGACAGCCATGCCTTCCAAGGAGCCGACCACCTTTGAACGGCCGTCCTGCTCCTACAAAAACCTGTCCTCGAGGTTCGAAGTCACTGATGGTACTTTCCAGAGACAGTATGCACATATGTATTGTGAGAGATTGTTAACGATGAGAAAGAGGATAGAAGAGGCAGCTAGAAGAA
The DNA here is from genome assembly GCA_021234535.1 of Stichopus chloronotus. Classification (NCBI taxonomy): domain Eukaryota; kingdom Metazoa; phylum Echinodermata; class Holothuroidea; order Aspidochirotida; family Stichopodidae; genus Stichopus; species Stichopus chloronotus. The sequence goes on from CM037829.1 coordinate 20,521,626, forward strand.
AGTGGGGTAAGTAGTTCAAGCACACTATTGGTGGTTTCAATGAAAAGAGATACCTATGCAGTCATGATTGTGTGTAAGCATGTATGTATGTATGTGTGTTTGTGCCACCCAGCCTGTTATTACGATACCTCAAGAACTGAATCTCTGACAGCTCTCAAACTGATGCAAAATTGGTTCAAAAACAATATGCTTTTACAAGAGGTCAATGAAGGTCAATGATCCCCTGTAATAATCCCATTTGCAAAACTGCTAAAAGTATAACAAGTTGATAGATAACGCTAACCTCAGGAACATGGAATAACTGTCTGACACAATTAGCAGTGATCAGTTAATCTGACTCAGTATGACCCATCTGAATAATTAAGTGATGAAATACAATTATTTAGTTAAGAACCAGAGTCAGGTATTGTCCAGTAACTCTGGTTACACAGAAAACGTGTGGTATGTAGAGAAATGTACAGCATCATGTGTACGCTGTCAAACATGGATTGAGAACATGTGGTTTAACCCTGGCAGAGGAAAGAGGACAACAGATCAGAACAGTGGTGTGCCAGTCTTGTTTCTGTAACCCTCTCAGTGGCCGCAGTAAAACAGAAAAGAGTCTAAGTCTCAGTATATGAGGTAGGAGGTAAACATTTATCTCCCTTCTTCATCCACAATCCCCAGTGACATTTCCATGTATCCATCTAGCCATTGGCCTACAGACTACGGAAACCTGCCCATGTTGTTACCAGTGTTTTAATGGGTACCCTGGTGCCCGCATGATGTTTTACTAGTACCCGGATCTAAAGGTACCACCCAGTCCCTTCATTACGTTGAAAAGGACACAACCACTGTGTGAACACAGGTCACACACCTCTGGGCTAGAGCATAGAGCAAGTGGAGATAGATGCAAACAGCACTGTAAATGTTTGCACTGGGTGATGATGCCAGGACCGGGTTCTGAAATTACTACCTGGACCCATATTCGCACAAGTTTTACTGTATGTGTAATAGAAAAACTCACTAAAATATTGCAATTTTTCCCAAGTTGTGCTAACACTTCTTCATCATGCCTGTTTGTAAGATACATGATCTTATATTAACATGCAAAGCAAGTTGCCGTATCATGATTTCACAACAAACCCGTAGCCTAACAGAAGAACTTTATATTTTCTTCTATCTGAACAAGTATGGACTCACTGGACTGCACATTTAGCTGGTCTAAATTTTAGACCTGGTGCAGAAACTACCAACAATCTCTCAGTAAACCTATTGATCAGACTCCAAATAATTATTTTCCACATTTATTTAAGGTTCCGAGATTGAGATATGCAAGCTGTACCAGTTGAAGAGCCAACAGAGGTGTTGCATCATCGGAACATATTACAAACACATGGAGTTGAAGCCAAACATCCTGGACGAAATCAGTGAAGAACATAACTTGATACCACAACCCAAAAAGGACAAATACGTCAGTGATTCGGACACACTCATCCTGGAAGACGAACTGCAGAGAATTCAGTTAGTGGGTGAAATCAATGTACAGAATGCTTGCACAGGTAAATAAAAGAATTGTACATATTGGTTGAAGGTCGTCCTATCAAAGACGCACAGAAAGCATGAAAAAGTTGATATCATAAGAATCTTTAGATGACAGAAATATGGCAGAAACTTTCAACAAGTTTGAAAAGTGATTGACGCACAGAAGGCTGAGACAACTGGAGGAACGATGAGAGTGAGCGGGACAACTCAACAGGTCACGCAGATGTATAGAATGAATCATGCTACAGGGAGTTGGGAGATGCCTTTTTCATTTCTTTATCATAGAAAACCATTGGATCTTTTATGGTCATGGATAAATCATGAATTGAATAAGTTGAAAAAAGAATTTTAAAAGGTGATCCAACTTGAAGTTCGTTTTGAAATGTGAGAGCCTGTTCATGGTTGTACCAGGAGAGTAAAAATCAGTGAGTAATGTAGACTCACAGAAAGAAGCAGCAGGCAGCATGTATGCATGTACAGACAACATATGTTGTAGTATAGCACACTGTTCTAAAAATGTGTAGATCAAAAGCTGACAACGTTATTAAGAGATCTGGATAAGCGGTTTACATCAGGTAGAATACTTGGCGTAGGTGTTGACAGTCAGGATTTCAGACCGACGTGGTAAAAGCTCTAACAGGTTCTAAAACATAAGAGTCAAACAAAGTCAAGGATCTCTGTAGAATGACATTCGTCAGGTTTCTCACATATTCATGGATGCAACAAAATGTAGCCAAAGTTTCAGTGATCAAAGCTTAAATTGGATTTATTCAGTGGAACAATGGCATTTAATATTGAACATTTACACCAAAATTGTGCAGTAGTAGCAGTAATCCATAATCTTTTTGTATGCTGGTTATGATTGTGGCTTAGCCGTTCCACGATATGAGTTTCTCACAGCAAAAAAAAAAAACAGCAAATTGAAAAGTTGCCTGCTTTCAAGCATTGTCTATTCCAAGCATTGTCTATTTGTAAGTAATAGTAACGTCACTCGTAATACTGACGTAAATGACAATAAGGGTGCCATCACAGCTGCAGCTGGTTGCTGTCATTGCATGCCATCGGTTAATCTCTGACCAGTTCTAATTCAAACTACCACTTTAGTGGCTTTCCCTTCATCTAAAAGGTTAACGTTTCTTACAGTTTCAGCAAATGCAAAACATTTGCAAGATTTCTGACCTATTGCACACGTTATTCTGCAGGAGTGGTTGCAGCAGTGCTGGGAGAGGAAAGAGAGAATGGAAAATTCCATGTAGAAGACTCTTGTTACATGGCCCTTAAACAGCCCTCTCCACTGCCTGTGTTAGAAGATGATAGGTAGGTTTGGTTTTTTGTCATCATGGATACCGTTCTGCCTGATTTTTTTTTCCCCTGTCTGTACATAGAGTCACATTTTGTCATGCTGCATAGAATTGATCATGGAATTATTAAATGTTAGACTTTCAAACTTTCTATCAGGAATATACATTGGACTTTTGCCTGCACTAGGTGGAAATGTAATGCATGGTTGGAGTGGCAGGCAGATTTCCAATTACTGTAGTGCCAGCCAGGACTGCCTTGGCATGGACACATTCCTTTGTATTCTCGTAAGCACATTGGACACTTTAAAACAACCCAAGAAGAAGGATGCCTTGTAATATTGCACCAGATATTGATAAACAATCACATTGTCCAATTCTCCATCTTCCTGTCCAGATGGAGATTCGCTTCACAATAATCCTTTTTGATGTGTGATTAAATGTATGTTTGCTATGCCAATAGGGAGTCTCCAATATTCTTGAAGGCCACTGTTGTATGTTGTTTGTATGCATTGTAAGGTTACTATATTTCCTCCGGGATGTGATCTGTTCCTCCTCTTGCTTTATCCGCCTCCTACCAACATGAAGAGAGGTTCCTCTTTAAGAAGTAGAGTTAATGACATCTATTTGGCAAAGTTGATGGCATCTTTTTATTTGTTTTGATAATATCTGCCGGGTATAGTCCTAGAATTGATGGCTTCTGTTATCGTTTTTCTGTTTTAGATACATATTCTTCGTGTCTGGGCTGGGGCTGGGCCAGGAGGGGAAGAACCTTATGGGTCTTCAGTTGTTGGTGGATCTGATCACGGGTCAGCTGGGGTCAGAGGAGGAACAGAAGAAATTTTCAAAGGTCATCAGAGTCATTCTGGCCGGCGACGGGTTGAGCCGAGACACGCAGGATAATAGCGTCCTCCACACTGTAAGGTTCAGTATTTGACTGCATCGATACTTTGCAGAGATGATTGGAATAAAGAGATGATCTAGATAAACAATCTGTGAAATGTATGAATACAAATACTGTATTTATACATACATTGTGATGTCATTTAAATATTATTCCATTTTTTAAGTGTTTGAAGTATTGATAGTCAAAGTCCATAGAACAAAGTGGGCTTGCAAACAAACGGATGGATTTCATTTGATGCCAATTTTTTTTTTTTCTTTTATTTAAAGTTGCCTTCAATTTTTACTCCGTAACTCCTGTGCACCTATTACGTTACTTATAAACTTCACATCACAACTAGACAAACACTTCATCTGGTCCATTTCAGCAGCTCTACCCCTCAACTGAGAGCTGACTTTGCAGGAAAATCTCTATAATCTTTTTGTGGTAAAACATTGGATGGATCAGTGATACTGTTTTACAGGGTGTGTAGAAATTCCTTGAGAACCTAGAAAGTACAGGAATTTAAATGTGTCATTTTCAAGGTCTTGAAAGTGCTTAAACTTTGTTCTGTTGCATCATAAGTCCTTGAAAAAAGCAAAAAATTCTGCTAATACCACAAAGAAGTGTGATGAAAAATGAAGAGTTTATCTGTTTCAAATCTAGTTTAGAATTTGTGGCTCCATCACTACTAGTTCTAGATGTGTCATAATATTGTTCAAGTCCAAGGAGATACAAGTCCATGAGAACACCCATACCATGCATGTCAGTATCTCACTATCTGTTTGCCTGTCTGTCTGTCTGTCTGTCTGTCATGAGTTATTTCAGATAATCTCGTTTTCACTCCCGCAGGCCAAATACCTGAGTCGAAAAGTTAAAGCTACAACAGTAGAAGCTGTGAAAGAATTGGACGAAGTCCTAACCCAACTTGTCGTAAGTGAACCTCTCTGTCTACGCTGCTCAGAAGATAAAGGAAACTTTTTCCAGAATTTCATGCTTATTATGTGCATAGTGGATTAACATTTGGACTTGATTGTGAACTTGCCAGAGGCATTAAATGACACTTAACATGCTAGTTGGTAAAGTGTGGTGGTGATTATTTACATGTGCCTAAATCTGGTTGACTATATGTGTTATGCCTGCCATCATCTGTTAAAGTAGTGTCACATGGATCAAGTTTTGAAATTCTTATCATTTTGCCTAGGCTAAAGTTCACAGTCTAATTTGGAAAGCATAGTTTCTGGAGGATCGAAAGTTTTATCCAAAAAGTATTCTTCAAAGCAATGTAATGAATATGGTAATGGAATGTAGTAATGAATATGATAAGGAATCTGCATGTCAAAGAGCACAATACCGGAAAAATGTCAGGGGCTTTTGGCAGGACAACTTAGTTGTTAACAAGACAACCACATGTTGCTTGTTTGTTGTCGGTTGGACAAAGATTAAATCTCAACACAGACTGCAGACATAAATTAATTTTAATATTAACCTATTGTGACTAATATCTCACATGGCACAAATTACCTTCTTGACTGGTGGAAATGGCTTTCCCCTTTTGAGCTTTAGACCAATGTTAATGTGAAAAAGGTTGGTAGAGATCTGGGAGTGAAGTTCTTGTAGGAAGGCAGAGTCATCTCATTCTGGTCTCATTCTTATCTATTTGACCAGGTTTGTCACATTACAAAATAATCACTGCAGTAATGATTAGAAGTCGCAGGTAATTTGAGCTTCAGTAGCATACTTTACCCTACTTAATCGTATAAACTCAAGAGAGCAAATTTAGATTGACAAGTCTCTAATATTAGGTGTATCATATTTAGTTTTATGCCTACTGTGATCCATTTTTTATGCTACAAGAATCAGTTTCTCTTCTTGTGGAAGTGACTCCCCCCCTTCCCCCAGAGCATAAAGTCCCTTCTTGTACAGCCTGTGCGTATCGTTAGTTGTAATCAGTGTGTTGCAGACGGAGGTGGATTTGAAATTATGCAGACACTGTCTTGTAAACTGGTAGACCAAGAGTCCCAAGGTCCCAAAATCAAAAACAGTGGGTCGTTACCACCGGTGGAGAGAAAGGTCCGTTATCTAGACAATTCCTGTCTTTGCAAATAATTTGCCTTCTTTGCTCCTTCTGAGGTTGAAATTACCCTGTCTCAAACACTGTTTTGGCCATGTTCCCCCTCAGAGTAACGTTCCAGTAGATGTCATGCCCGGCGAGTTTGACCCCACCAATGGCATCCTCCCTCAACAGCCCCTGCACAGATGCATGTTCCCGACAGCAAATGTTTATCCGACGTTAAACTGTGTGACCAACCCCTACGAGGCCGATGTTGCTGGTTTCAGGTAAAGTATGCTGTCAGTGTGAGATGTTTAAAGTTATTTAACAGTCTCTTCAAATGTTCTTCCAGGTAATTTCATAATTTCACACCCACAGTGGAGGGAGACAGTTGTTTAGCGGGGGATTCATGCAAAACTTTGAATGAAGTCACTCTGATGTAATGTACTGTATGTAGTCCTGGTCTTGACTAGGTGTGAAACAGTGCAACATGTTGTTTGGCAAAAGTTCACGGTATATGTTATTTCTTTATTTGTTTATTTTTTATTTATTTATTTATCCTTTGTAAATTGGGTACTCTTCTGTTTTCAATGGTTAAAGTACCTTTAGATCATCTTTATGTAATATTTACATAAGAGCACTTCAGTACCATTGACAATTTTGTCATAAATTGGTGATAGACAAGAAAACCCAACACTGTCTATCGCTATGATCTTTTAGATCAATAAAGTATTTATCTATTTACTCATCAGAATTATTGGAACATCAGGCCAGCCAGTCACAGATATATATCAGTTTACGACCAACGAGGATCGTCTTGAAATACTGAAGGAGACTCTTAGGACTGGACACATTGCCCCAACTGCCCCTGATACCTTAGGTTTGTGACTCACCTCTTACGCATAATGCAACCATTCAGTGTTGATGTTTTGTCACATATCTGTTTGAGGTATCTTATTTGTGAACACAAACTACATGAATTTAGCATTCAGGAGTACTTTCGCAAATACTGAACATTTAAACACAGCTATTGATATCTTGCATGTTAGTGCATGCATGCTATGTATGTGATGCCTTGGCATACAGTATATGCACTGCTTGCTATGCAGGAGAATTTCAACTTTGGTAAGTTTGTAGCCTTTGGCTGGTAGATTATCCCTTTTGCTTTTCATGAGGTGCAAGGGTCATTTGAGGTCCACAGAACTTAAAGTTAGCAAGAAACCCTAATTTAGTGTATGTTGCTTGGTGTTTTTTGTTTTTTTTGGGGGGGGGGGGGAAGGTGAAAGGTAAAATTTGAGGTTAACAGAATGTAGCACTGGAAAACTTTTAGTGGAAATGTCGGTCAACTCTCAAACTTGGTATGTAGGGAGATGTTCTTCAGTTAATGACCCTTAATGATTTTCTCAGTTAGAGATAGCTCGCTGTTTGTCCCTAAGAAGTAACATTGGTTGCATTTAATCCTCTACTTAGAACTTCTGCCCCCCTCCCTTTCCCACCCACAGATATATTCGCTAACAGGGTCCGTTCCAACAAAGTTATGCAAATGAGTGTTACAGATCAACATTCCTTTCCTGAATAACATGAAAATTGTAGTTCCTTTGCAACTTTTATTTATTTCCATGGTGGTGGAGCCTTTTCAGAGATGTCAGGTAAACTTTGGAAGGAAGTTCCTCATTATATTAAGAACACATACCTCATTATATGAAGAAAACACAATGTGAAACCCAACAGGAAAGTTGTGTCTAGTGCTTTTGACCATCTGGATGCTCCCTTTGCTCTCTGCTCTCATTTTGCATTTGCTCATCTTGTCTGTGCTGTGGGGCTCTTCTCTACACTGATGAAGTTTAGCAGTAGTCCTCGCTTCTGAGATGACTAAAAGTTCTACCAGACAACCAGAGTTTTTTGTTAGATGAGATTGTCCTCCAGACAATCAAGTAAAGTCAGTGCTTGAAGAAGACAGGGAGTTTGTTCAGAAATCGTCTGAAATGATACATGAAACTTTGGCAAAGAATATGTATCGTAAGTTACCCACACATGTAATTAAATTTATGACCTAGGGGGCAAAAAGTTTGCGGATCAATTTAAAAACATTACTGTTTGCAGGACAATCCTATTCTGTAAAAGGACAACTTAATTAAATTTCAACACTGCTTTGTATGTAAGGTGGCCGCACAAGTAACATGGTACTGTTTAGTATGGTGTTGACCCCTCCCACCCCACACCCCCTTACCTTCCACCAGAGTATTGAAGGTCATAACATGAATAATTTCAGTCGTCTTTCTGCTCAGAATCCATCAAACATGTTGCTCAATCTATTCTAACGAATCTTTAAACCATTTGTATTCGTCTTACTGTTTGTGCACTATTGTTTTATCAGTTGTTGTAGCATTGTTCGAGGACTCGTACTTTTCCCAACTAAAAGTAAAAAAAAAAAAAACATTGTTTCATTGAACAAACCTGACAGACGCTGTTTAACTAACACAAGGCATTATAAACTGCTGCATTGTGAAAATGATCTTAAAGTCTTTAGTACATGCATTTGATATCAAGAAATTTTCTGGACACCAAATGATCTCTTTTCATCACTTACAGAGGATAGCCAATAGTCACACATTCACAATAGATTTACTTCTTTTGTAAAGTTGTGACTTCTTGGCAGAGTTTTATCAAATTCTGAAAGCAAAAGAAACCATAATCTGTATCTCTGATTTGGAACTGCAGTACGTTCACATTATCACAGGTCAATCTCGTATATGTACATGCATCAGCGGTGATTGTAAGATACACTGCTGTGAATTTTGTTTGAACCTTGATTGGATGGTGATTTCGATTGCCTTGATTGTCGTTATTCCTGATTTTATATTTGTCATTCAGCCAAAATTTGAGGAAGAAAATGTCCATCTCTGAAAGAAGTGATTTGCTTCCATGAGCAATGCACTATGCTTATATTAAATTAAATAAGTAGAATCTTTTGAGGGTTTTGAATTTATTCAATATTTGATTTGACTGGTCTCCTCAATTTGACAACGGCTGTGACTCGTCAAGTCCTACTATTGCTCTTTATCCCAACCAAATGCCTTTTATGTGTGTGTGGGTTTTTATTTCTGAAATGGTATTGCGACGTTTTTGTGTGCTGTTTATTTTTCAGCCTGTTATCCGTTCTTGAAGGAAGATCCTTTCATTCTCTCAGAGATGCCTCATATCTATTTTGCTGGCAACCAACCCAAGTTTCAGAGCAAGCTCTCGGAAGGTGAGACAGATATGACGGTAGCTGTTAACTTTTAGCCATCTTGTCAGTAGATTGACCTTTGTAGAATTTTTATTATTCTTAAAAGAATTATACGAATAAGTCGTAAAGAGAACCAATGCTGTAAATAAGTTGAACTAACTGATACTTAGTTGTAACCTGCAAAATTTTCAAGGTGCCTGCAGAAATGTTTGGACACCTTAGTAAAGACTCGTTTGCCAAATCTCAACTTTGCAGTTATCAACAACATCAAGAAGAAAAAGCTCTCAGCGGAAGCAGTGATTCACATGCAATTTGTACCATCTATAAAGGTACCCACCAGCATTGCTGATATCAGGGCCTTCTTAAATGTTTGCTTTGCATTAAAAGACAGGAATCAGATAAAACGTTTTTTCTTTAAAAAAAAAAGTTGTAAAAAATGTAGTACTGGACTAGAAGATTTATCTCTTATGACAGAACCATATGATTTGCAGGACTCAAAAAGAGCTTCAAAAGGAGCGCTATAAAACTTGTCCTGAAAGGGGCTCTGATGGCATTTTTTCCACAAAGTAGCAGTGGTAGATTATATCACATGTGCCTAACCCAAACATGCTACAGAAATAAGGAAAATTGTGGTTATTGGAAAAACGAACAGAATAAAGAAACTGAGGCGTGATTCTCTTCAATGTAGAACGGAAAAATCGTGGCTATGTGTGAAGTGTCTACAGTTAGGCAATGAAGGGGAAGGTGACAGCAAAACAAAAAGGACCAATTACTGCTGTGGATGAGGTGTATTTTTCAGGTTCATCTCTGGAATGACTGTAGGCATAACAGCTTTTTGCCATGGTGCCATAAGTTAATTTTGAGCCTTGTGGTTGGTTGTGTATATATTGTGGTAGTTGTAATAGATGGAGATATGTGTGGTAGGCCTCTTGAGATTTCCTTCATCTGTGATTAAAAGGTGTAACATTTCAATTTGTTGTTGACCAATCAACTTCTTTTAGAACGTGTGACATATCAGAGTTATTTTCAACCTTTTCTCTGAAAGCCATTAATTACATCTCTTTTCAGATGAGACCGGTCAAAAGTGCCTCCTGCTCACCATCCCACGGTTCTCTCAAACGCAGGCCGGAGTTTTGCTCAACCTCCGAACAATGGATGCCTCGCCTGTTGTATTTTCTTCAGAGTTCATGGAATGAGAGAAGATGAAGAAGATGAAGATGTTCATCTTCTCATGTCATGGAACCAAAATATTTCCAGGAGAGGCAGTAACTAGCTAATAGCCACCCATATTTTCTGGTCACTCACGGTTACCAATTAACCGATCTCACCATGCAGCCCTATAACTCTGTCCCTGATCTGAAGGGTGTTATCACAATGCTGCAACTAACTGTTATTACATGATGCCAGTCCTAGAGTTCTCATGGCTGGCTTTGCTCGTCACAAACTCTGGTTTAAATAAGTAGCTTATCCAGCTGCATTATGTTGTGGAAGTTTACCAGATGGTAAAAGTTCTTTTTTTTTGTTCGTGTTTGAAACTGGACCAAAATTGGTGGGTCATGGAAAGTATTCAACATTGCTCTTTGATTACCCAGAGTTGTGGTCAGATGTGAGAGATAATGAACTTAAGATGGAGATGCATGAATATTCACCAAATCTATGGTCAGATCAGCCAATTCTCATATGACATACATGTTTATGCCTTCTCGAGAGGAACATACCCTAACCATTATGTTATGTCTGGATATCACATCATGTTCTATCATGCAGAAAAGGTCTTCTCGAGAAATGATTTTAGCACATCATGTGTATTTTGTGAGAACTAGGTGAGAGATAATGAACTAAAGATGGAGGTTGCATGAATATTCATCTAATCTATGGGCAGAGACAGCCAATCACAGGCCGGTAGTCACCTAGCCAGCCAATCATCAGTTACACGCATAGCCAGGTAGGTCATATCGATTAAGCATATTGCAGGATGTTTGTACATACTGACATTCTAAGTCTGTACCTTTTATATGAAAAAATTAGATAAAGATAGAATCTGCAAATCTTTACTAAAACTATGTATGTCCAAAATATGAAGTTTAACATTGAAAATGAAAAAAATGTATAAATCACATTCATTATTGCCCATATTGTAGACTAAATAGTTTGTTTTTCTCTTTCTGCAAATAATCAGAGTTGGCCTGGTTATGAAATAAATAATAATGTATTTTGAATATTCTCCATTGCACTGTACAAAAGTGTTTGGTTTTGCAACTGCTCAACTGTAAGTGTCTCCATGCACTGGTGATTTTGCATGTTTGTGTGTTTGCAAAACTTGGCTGATGAAGACAGCCACTCAAACATGAAGTTGGGCCATGCTGCAGTCTTGTTGGTGTATGATGTCAATGCTTCACCCGAAGCCAAGGTGGTTTGCGTGATGCCATCACTTGGCATCACTTCACCAGCCGTCTTGGTGATGGGTCATTTCAGGTACTTTGGAAGTTTGCTGAATGCAGAAGGAATCTATGTGACAGCATCATTAGCACATGTATTCCTGTTTGAAGCCTAGCCTTGTGTACATGACAAAGGAGTGGAAGATTCCTTTCACTTCAAGCTCTGTAATGCAGACAGTCCCTATCATTTCAACAGTGTAATGTGACATCTAAAGCCAACACAGGTCATTGTCTGCAAACCGTGTGAACATGATTATCTCCAAAAAATGCCGGTTGCTAGAACATTTAACTTGGTGCGAAGGAAATGGTTCATAAATAGACCGTCTCTGAGGGTTGTTCTACTTAAAGGGAGTCAATGCCATTTTGAAGTCAAAGAAGTCTAGTTTTAACACGGTCAAAATAAACCTTTGGAGGTAATCTTCAAACTTACTACATTCACCTGAGGTTAAGGAGACTTAGCAATCTTAAAAAGGAAAGCAGGTTTGAACTTTACCCTTCTAGCTTCGATCAGTCAATATTTGATCCTTGAAGTTATGGCCATCAGTGTGGAAAGTGTTGTACTTTGAATTCCATTTAATCGTACAGGCAAAATAATCAGTCACTTGTCTATCTGGTTGAGAGTATAATTTGTCCTCTGTTTAAGCTCATTTTAGTGTCTGTTCTAAAACAAAGTAGTCCCTAGATACTGCAGTCAGGGATACTGTTCAGTTAAGATTCACTTAAGAAACTGAATATGAAATTAAAAGAGATTGTTTTATTTTATAAAATTTGCAAGTCTCGTAGAGTATTAATTCCTCTTACAAGAGGTGAAGTTGGTTGTCATGGTTATGTTACTTTTGAAGAACTGAGGAAAATTACATTTTCAGATTAATATTTTCCATTTGGATACTTAAGGGGTGGGTATTGGACTTCCCTGGTGAATGATTTCATATTTATTCATCTCAAGGCTAAAAACAAAAATACTATTTTCACTGTCAACTGTTTGTCACAGGCTAGATAAAATATATATCATTGAAAAGGAAGGCAGTATCACTCCATTTGTGCTGTCTTTCTTCAGCTTGAAGTATATCAGATTGTAATTAGTTTATCCACTTGCCCATCAGGGTGGGGTCTGGCAACACTGTGAGATGGTTTCCAAGATATTGAACCAGAAAAGTCCTTAAGCAATACACAGTCAGGTTCCCCATGAAAATTGCATGGTTTTCCTTATAAACTTTTCCTAAGAGGCCATCTGAGCAGATAAAGTGATATTTCCCACATTGAAGCATAACATTTCGTTTTGCTCTACATGCAGTCTGCCAAATATTTTTTTTTTTTATATTTGCCAACCACATGCATAACTGCCACACAAGGAACTGATTCCTAGAAATGCCATTTTGAGACACTCTCCAGGCTGCTAGCACAAGCCACAGACACTTTTTAACCAGTTCTCCTTTCTAACATTTGTCAATCATTGTGCAGTTCTGAAGGGGAGGGGGAAGCCCTATGCAAAACCAAATCATTTCACTTGGCTCTAACTGTGACAATTCTCAAAGCCTTAACATCAGTACCTTTCTGAAACATGCTTCTTGCACTTCTTGTGCACAATTAGGATGGCAGGGAATATGAAACAAGCACAAGGACTTTAAACCACAGACATGAAGTTACTGAGAAAATACCTATACTGAGTGTTCGAAAGATACATTGATGGGTTTTGGAATTGTTAAACTTTTCTGACCTGTGTACAACTTTCTTTATTTCTTACCCTCTCTCATTATGCAGTTGGAAGAAATTTAATGAAACTGTTATAAGGTACTGAACTCAAGAAAACGGAGCTGCATATAAATTTGTACTTGTTTATTGTTCATGTAAGCCATCAACACATGTAACAGGTCAGGTACAAGCTGCAACAAGCTCTTAAACTTTGCTTTGAACCACAGACATGTTCTTCAGTGAGTAATACCATTAATGAGGTATTTGATTAATATGTTTCATTATGTAATTACAGAACCAATACAGTATGAAGCTTCTTCATTTTTCACGTGAGCGTACAGAGAAGGTTCAGTAGCTTCATACACACCAACACGTCACAATCTTTTCTCTGTGACATGAATTATGATGGAATAAAGGACTCACTTGATGATTATTCATGATGAATTGGTTTTATTTAAAAAGAAAACCTCTATCTATGTTTGCCTACTGGAATGACAACTAAAACCTAGGTTTTTGATGTTTGACCGTGTTACCCTTCGTTATCTCGGTGGAATAGAACGACAGTGAGGTGACAAAGTGATCTACTGGGATGAGGCTGGTAAAAAGATATACCACAATTATTTATTTTTTTTTTAGCAGCTTCGATTCAGCATGTCGTTTTACTGAGGGTCTATGATCTACACAACTAGCAATAGACGTTGCTCTGTGTTTAATGGTTCCTCTGACAATGTGGTTTACATGAATATCAGAAAAAAAGGACACTGATGACAAAGTTTTGAGATTAATTCTGGCTCTAGGAGGAGACATTTATTTGAATAGATAGAAAAGATGAAGAGAGAGAGAGAGATCATGATTAAAATGAGCAAATAACCTAATGCTGATGTTTCCTTCCTCTCCAGCGAGAAACATCTGTCAGCTTCATCTGCCAGCTTCCAAGTAACAAATAAACTAGAAGGGCTACCATGGCAACCACATTAATATTTGCTACGCAAAGAAACAAAAGTGCAAATTATCAAAGATGAATGACTAATTTTTTTTACTTTTTTTTGTAGAGATGGATACTAGGACTAGAATATAAACACATTAATTGGTTGCACTACCCAATCTTTCTGAGTGCCTGTCGTGTTCTATACACAAAAGGAGCACCATACTAAAACAATACCCAAAACTATAAACAACTCTCTGTTTTAGTCAAGATGTAAGTTCTCTGTTGTCTTAGAAGGCACAGATGAAAATTAACGAACAAGAATTAAACGAATGACACATTTCAGTTGCACGATGTCCCTTGGAGAGAGACGTTCCCTCCAAAGGACGATCTCGCACGACTTTCTGGGTACATAAACGAAAAGGAATCGCAGGAATCTTTGGTGTTGAACTTCAAAAAAATTTGGCTAGCCTCACCAAGACAGCTTTCAAGCTGCTTTCAAGATGCTTTTTTTGTGTGTGAAATGTAGTACTCTCATGAATTAATGTACTGATATCACTAGAATCAAGAGCTTATGAAGTCACCAAGACCCATTGATCAGAAACAGTGAAAAAAAAATTAAAGAATACATTTTGAAATTTAAGGTACTTTTCAATGAATACAGAAGGACAATAAAAAAAAAAAATATTAAAAACAAGTATGGGAAATAGTCCCCAAAAAGCACAAGTCTGTTTCCCTAATTTCACTACAAGAAAAATTAAAAGAAACTATCAGTTATTGTGTTAATTGTGCAATTAAGAGAATACCTGGACAATTGGAATACAAATTAGGAATACAATTCTTGGGGCAAAATAATTGATCCCAGCAGTTCAGTATCACCAAGATGATTTTGCTCTTTGCCTAAACTTGCCCCCCCCCCCTCCCCCTGGTCTACATTCTCCAACCTACACTGTTTGTTTGGAGAACACATCACAAACACCAGTTGAAGCATAAGGGTATCTGTATACAAACACATATAGGCTTTCACTGGCATCATAAATTTAACAACAGTTACCTCTTCCTTGCTATGATCATCAGGTTTGACTTTGAGAACAAAAGACTTTGAAATGTTTCAAACTCTCAAAAACAGTTTTGATTTCAGAGTTGGAAGGAGCAGATGATCTACATTCCATGATGAAAAATAAACTGGAAGGCCATGGATAATTAATGAACTAATATTAATTAATACAAAGGGACTTTAACAATTGGTTTACACACACACACATTAAGATACAAATAACAACACTGGATGTGACCCATGTTTCATCTAAAAATGTCAATCTCTTGTTAATTACATGATAAGCATGCTATGTTCTCATTTTTCAATTAGTAATTTGTACAACCCATTATCTAATTCTATTTTGTCATCAAATTACAATAACCTTCACAAAAGACCCAGAAGGGCTGTAAGTTTTCCCTTTTTTTATTTTTTTTTTTTTTGTTTATTCATTTACTTTCATTATACTTTTTTCCCATGTTTGGTTCACCTTATGTCACAACATGGCATCTGGCAACCTTCTTGTTTTTTTTTTAACAAAACAGCTGTACACAAACTATAACCTATGAAAAAATGACCCTTTATGTTAGAAAATAAAAGAAATGCTTTCTATGAGGAGAGGCATAGGATTGAAAATGACCTATCTTGCAACACGCCAGAACAAAGAAGAATATGTGTAACCCAAAAAAAAAAAAAAAATGCACAGCATGAAATCTATCCCCAAGCTACCACAAAAACATACAGCTCCCACAAAATTCTCTGCCACCCTTTTCTATATGTAAACATACTCTAAAAAAAAACCAATATAATGCAATAAATGAGACCTTTTTTGCTCCCAGCCAGCTTCCCTTGGTGTCCTGATTTTCAAGAAGGTTAATAGCTGCTATCTGATATGTAGCAGACTCTCATGAGATACCGGTCAAGTTGGTCCCTCATCTGCTACTCCTGTATTTGAAGCTCTTCTAGTTCTTCCACTCCATTGTATTCACTAGTTTGATACTGAGAGAAGAACAAAAAGGGAAATAAAATAACACTGAACATCACAATTGAATCAGGTCTCCGTGAAGAAATGACGGAAATCATCTCTGGGAATTTCATTTCAAACCTACCAGATCGACAACAAACACCCCCCAAAAAAAGACAGATGTCCCCCCAATCAATCAAAGTGTTTTTTTTTTTCTTGTAAATGTGGTATCAGATGCCCATGATCCCTTAGCCATGTCACAGTCAACATTTACAAGCAGACAAACATGGTGCAATCAAAATGTGGATTATCAGATGCTGATTACAGCCAACTACAATTGAATACAATTATGGCATAATTGTGTTTCGGTGAACACAAATTGACTAAAAGTCGTAATGCTTGCACTACAATAATAAAACTGGGCTAGGGTTGTGCATGTCTATTTGGGAAAGAAGCACAGGTTAAAATACAGAATGACCATTCTTCATGGCAACAATATCACTATTACAAGATTCACGGGGTGAAAGACAGACAGTATAGAGTTGATGGGCTCAGTTACAGTTTCCTTCTATCAATAACATCCAGCCCCTACCAGTCCACCATTTGAAATTCACAACTCTCTAGTTCTCAAGCTAGACAAGCTGAAATGAAACTATTTGGAGAGATAATTCAAGATCTTTTTCTTTGTGTCTCTTAAACATGAAACAATGTGATACAATGGTAAGCACGATCAATTTTAAAAAACAAAGGTTACCTTCTCACAAAGAATTAATCTAGAGTTAACTTTATTCTTTTGATAAAATGTTTGCTTTGTATGAACGGTAGATAATACAGCAAAATTAATCACTGCAACTTTATTTTCATAACAGCAAGGAATAATAGCTGGTCTTGAGTCAAACATGTACAGACATGATTATAAATGCTGTTTAGGTGGTATTTTGAAGCCCAGCTGCTAGGGAGCATAAAATGCAAATTGATAGGGTTATCATGATTTCAAAGTTAGTGTTTACAGGTGTGGGAGGGGTAAAACAGCAATCAACAAAAGGGGACAGTCAACGATGGGGGAAATTATTAAAGTGATAGTTATCGTTCCCTATTTGACGTATTACAATGCCTGTAACACATGCTAAAATAAAGCAACATGCAAACAAGGAATTAGGTGTACATGGTTGTGTTTAGCTCAAGGCATGCAATAGTTAACACTGTTATTACATTGAAAAATTAGGAAAGCAATCAATTTCCTTGCTTGATGCCATAGAGCACGCGTTTCATAAAATCTGATGGAGAAAAGGGCAAATGGATATCTATGCAGAAGAAGTTATGCCAAGTGTAAAAGCTAAAGCTTGAAAAAAAAAAAGGATTTTCTTTTGATACTAGGGAAATTGTTGGTACTGGTAACAATGTTGAAATATAAAGCATTCCACATGTACTCTAACATAGTCAAAGAAAGAAGACCTGCAACTCTCCACTGCCATAACTGGATGCAATCACCAGCTAACACATGTAAGTTCTTGAACCCAATTGTTGTAAAAGTTTAATCACTTCAACCTCATCTCTAATATTATGATAGTGATCTCACACTGCATTCACTGACACTTGGCAGGTGCTCACCATTCCATCACACCTTACTAACATCTATCACATCATGTATTCACTATCCCTTCACAAAGTATACTCACAATCTCATCACATTTTACTCACTATAGATCATTATCCCACCTGGGCATTCACTATCCCATCTCATTATGTTCACTAACCTGTCACACTGTACCTTCTGGCTCATCCCATCATAACCACTATCCCATCACATTATACTCACTATCTTATGACTGCATTCAATATTTCATCACAGATAACTCACTATCCCATCACACTGTACTCACTGTCCCCTCACACTGTACTCACTATCCCATCACACTATACTCACTATCCCATCACACTATACTCACTATCCCATCACACTATACTCACTATCCCATCACTCTGTACACACTATCCCATCACACTGCACTCACTATCCCATCACACTGTACTCACTTCCCATCACTCTGTACTCACTATCCCATCACTCTGTACTCACTATCCCATCCAATGTACTCACTATCCCATCACTCTGTACTCACTATCCCATCACTCTGTACTCACTATCCCATCACACTGTACTCACTATCCCATCACTCTGTACTCACTATCCCATCACTCTGTACTATCCCATCACTCTGTACTCACTATCCCATCACTCTGTACTCACTATCCCATCACTCTGTACTCACTATCCCATCACTCTGTACTCACTATCCCATCACTCTGTACTCACTATCCCATCACTCTGTACTCACTATCCCATCACTCTGTACTCACTATCCCATCACACTGTACTCACTATCCCATCACTCTGTACTCACTATCCCATCACGCTGTACTCACTATCCCATCCAATGTACTCACTATCCCATCACGCTGTACTCACTACCCCATCACACTATCCCACACAGTACTCACTATCTTGCTACATTGTTCTCACTATCCCACCATACTGTATTCACTATCGCATCCCACTGCACTCAATATTCCATCAGAGTGTACAAATTATCCCATCCCACCATTTTCAGTATCCCATTCCACTAAACTCTTTCCACTCTACACATTACCATCCCCCCACCTCCCCTTGCCCTCACAAATGACACATACACTTAAAACTAATTGCTGTTTCACCCGTAATCAGATATCAGTGACAAACTTCTACAGGCCATGCTTAATTAAAAAGTGGCATGCAAAAAAAAAACTAAATGTGCCTGGTGCGACAACACGAAATAGGAAAAAAAAAACCTACAGGAAAGTCAATGGATCTCTCTCTTCCAAAACCAGACAACTTCAGAGAAAATACTTTCAAGGGAAAAAGATGGAAGGGAAAAATGTTGTTTGATTTGTAACATTCACGCAAAATGAAGCCATGTCAACCACCCCACCCAACCCCACCTGCCCGCTCTCATTCAATCACTTTTGCTGAAAAATGTCCACTTCCCTGCAGGGTTACACCAAACCTTCCTTTCAACAGCCCTGAAATATGTTTGTTACTATGTGTCTTTCCAAAACAATGGCCAATATTGTAACAGAACAGATAAAAACTTTTTTTCACAAGAAAATGGAATGGTAGGAGAGTTGGCTAATACCTACTTCAGTGAGCTACTATTTTGGAATGTATTTATGAACAACCAACAGCACATAAAAGAAGAAAATGTGAGATGACATGGAAGACTTCTGAAATTATATTAGTAAACAAAAAAAAACAAACAAGAAAGACAGAAAGTAAGAAGGGAGAGCCGTTTTTTTTCTATATGTTGTCCACATAATTTGCAGGGAGTTCCATCCAGTTTTCAATTCTGTTTTTTTTTGTATGTGTCACTATTTTTTTCCTTTTCATGGCACATTTTCAAACCATCAGATCAATTGTAGCATGCCTTGTGTGGTAAACTGCCAAGTGACATAGATTGTCCAACAGAAATTCTGTTTTGCAAATCAAACATTGTTTCATAACTGATTACCACACACAAAGTAGCGTAACCTTTTTGTATACTCAAACTGACTACCAGCTTGCATAAAGCCAGTTTGTGAAATGGTCCAACTTTGACAACTTTAGTTGGGGATGCAAATTCCAATTTATATATCCATTTCATTTGTCTGTATGCCTCTGAGGGCATGAAAGAAAAGAAGAGAGGTGATGTGAAGGTTTTTGAGGCTAGGACAGATCATGGATTTAATTTTTCTAAGCTGTTATTGATGATGTTAGTCCACCTCTGTTACCTGGCTGTAGGAGTGCTGTTCCTGGTGAGAACTAGAGACAACATATGTCTCTAATGTCTCAATGACCTGAAGGGTTTTAAACCACAGTGAACACAATGGCAAGGGGAAGAACAGAAAAAAGTATATATACATCAGTCACATGCATCTGTTACATCAATATGCATGATTAGACGGTTGAATGGGGTAGAAATGAGATGAAATTAACTGAAAAAGGCAATCATAAGCACAAGGGATCATTCTAAAATCTACGCCATCTAATGAGAGGACTGGGTTTAAATTTAAATGTCACTTCTGTTGCAGTTTCAACCCACTTTGACAGGAGCTAAGTTCTGAAACTTCAACATAATGTATCATTCCTACATCTTCACCACATGCTGCATGATATCCTGATGGACATGACCAATGCTAACTTTTACACAGGTCTACAAAACTGCATCCCATGTGCTTATTTACGGTAACCGTGGAAATCACACAGAACAACGTATACTTCTTCTGCTTCCCTCCTGACCGATACTTCCACTGACGGACCCGCTCCACCACCAATGAAACCGCTGAGATGTATCCCACAATAGCAAAAACATGCAACCAAACCTACAACATGAAGGCAAACCACTATTTCCCGTTAAGCATGCTGTGCTTTGATCAATCTTAAGCCCACCCTCGACATAACCCTCCATGACCATATATACTCAGACACTAAAAATATGATTGCTAACCTCTGTGTGAGTGGTTTTTTGCATTGTAGTTCTCTCTGTGCTAACCATGTAACCGCCATCTGGCAGGTGGCAAAGCGAAGCATGACAGGAAGCAAAATGGAGAAAAGTACATGACGGTTAGAAGGTTATATCATGAATATTAATAAAAGCGATAACACCAATTAACTTACAAAAAAAAGGGGAGAAAATGATAATGAACGGTGATTTAATGCTTATGAGCTTAATTGTTCATACTTTGTGAAAAGTTTCCCCTTGCATGAAATTGGCTACTTCCCCACCCCGGCAACTTCTCTCCGACATGGTCCTCCATTCACCTGACAGAAAAGTGTTCACTACAAAAAGCAAGTTGTAACTACAACTGCAGACAACAATTTTGAAACAAGCTGTCTTTATCTTCTTTTTTTTTCTTTCTTTTTTTGAAGTGGGTGCAGAAAGTGTAACCAATTCTTTGACGCACACAGGAGATCAGAGAATTAGTAACCAGCCATAATTTACACACTTCAAGTCACAACAAATATGTTCCTAGTTACAACTAACATAGTCCTTATAACGTGAAATATATATCCAGTCACATCACATGTAATATAAAGCCAGTCACGATAAATATATTCCAAGTCAAAACTTATATATTCGTAGTCATAACATATTTCTTGTCTCATAGACCTGACACAGTCACAGCCATGATAAACTTAGCCACAACTACCATATTCCTAATAACAACTATTTCTCCCAATCCCAACTAATGTAATCCCAGTGATAATGAATATAGTCCCAGTCACAACTAAGGTACTTTGGAGTCGCAACTAGCACATTCAAAGAAGCAGCAATCATACTCCAAGTCAAAACGTCATTGGAGACTCCCCCAAGTCACAGCTGATGTAATCCCAGTCACAACTGAGACACTATCCGTCACAACTTACACCATCTCTCGCTAAATGACAAAACATCTCATCCCTGACTTTCCCACTTTATTGAAGCAACACTCATCAGTTGATGCTGAGAAGGTCTTGCATAAGGGAGGCACACTGAGTTGTTTCGTGAAATTCACTAAGTTTCCTGCACCTTTCAAGTTTCCTCCATATACTTATGACAAGTGACCCAACTAAGGAGATCCCCTTATGTCCCATACAAAGGAACCTTAACCAATGAGAAATCGAATATTCAATTTGGTTTTTGAAACTTTGTGACCAGACCATTCCACATTTGTACTAATTCATATGCACACAGCCAGTACAAGTCAGGCTCAAAAATTAAAAAAAAAAAAAAAGAGTTTTTAACAACTATGTGATGAGAAACTTGACTGATTACGCTCATTACAAGCATTGCCATGTGCTTGTACCCTCACACACTTTTTGATATTAACTCAACGGGCCCCCTTAAGATGACTAGAGATGACCAGTTATTCAGGGAGTCATGCAAAATTTGCAATCAACATTTTGCATGACAATTTTGTGGTCTGTTTTCTTCATCTCTTGGCAATTTCCAAGGTTACAGACTTGCAAAGCATTTATGTTAAACATGTTTGAGTGTGACTAACATTCTGACTGAATTTTGTAGCAAGGTGTGGTGCAAATCCCAGACAAAACCATTCCCTGTGTTGAAAGCAGATGTACATGAACTTAAGTGACATCAAGAAGGAAAATGAAAAGATGAAGCAGCTATGTGCTGTATGCTTGTTGTTGAGGATCAAAATTTTCTCAGAGAAAATTCCTCACATAATCTTTAATCAACTCCAGAAAACAAAAGATCTGAATGAATTGCTTTTCTCAGCAACTACGATCCTTTTCATGATGCAAATGAAAGTGGAACTACAGTAGCAGGTAAATGGCACTACAGGTTCACTAAACATTGATACTTTTGCAGTTTTTCATGAAAAGAAGATTCACTAAACATTGATACTTTTGCCTTTTTCATTTAAATAAGAGTAGTAAAAGGATGAAAATTAAAGTGGAACTACAGTAGCACGTGACTGTCACCAAAGGTTCACTAAACATAATGTTAATAGCTTTAATGAACTATTGATACTTTTGGAGTTTTCATGAAAAGAAGAGCAGTAAATGGAAGTTTGATCAAAAGGTCACATAAATTCAAATGGCATCAGTTAATACACAGAAGTTTCATCGTGGTACACTGTTTGGAGTCATCATCAAAAAAACAAAAGGAAGCTGCAACTTGAGACCCACATACCCAAGAGAAAACCTAAAACAACAAGTAACTACCAACATTTCCCTGAAAAGAGTGGTTGACTACTTAAAGTGTATACAATAATAACTCTGACATCAGTCCAACACCTCAACACAAGGAACATAACAAAAATACATTCATAAAAAAGATTAATACTTGTCCCTAAACTTATTTTTGGTTGTGGCATCCACTAATATAAATGTGGACGAAGGAGAGAGAGCCTACCACACCAGATGATACATTCCTGGATATTAACTACAGCAATAAATATGAGCACATGAATCGGTCACACAAACCAGACAACCTTCATTACAGGCAGAACATCCTATGTAACAGGTCCAATCAAGTTAGATCAAGTCAAAAGGGGGATCTTTAAATTTGGTCATTTCTGCTGACTTAAAAAAAAAAGGTAAGTGGTAAATTTGTTTTCTTGAACTTTTTTTCCTAGTTATTTGTTTAATCTACCCCATAACATTTTAGGGTCCATCCATTTGGCAAGATTTTAGATGGTCCTCTTCAAGAATACTTCAAACTTCAAACAGATTTACCTTGCTCTTCAACGAAGCAAAAATACATAAAACAGTTTGATTCCACTTGTGATTTGTGGCTAAAAACATTAACTTGTTGAAGAATCAAAAAGTGTAATTTCTAACTTGATTCTGTTCTCAATCAAATTAAAATACGACATAGTGCTCTTACTCCAAATCTGGTAAAGCTTTCTGCCTTTCAGATCATACGAACCGTATTGAAACAAAGATATCTAAAGACTAAGACCTCTGGCCATTTAGTTTTCATACTTCAACTAAAATATTTAGTTTACTTTATCTAGTTTTACTTTTTCATGCAGAGAAAGATCTCTGTAAGGTTCTTACAGTAACTAGCATATTCATAGACTCCAAAGCTCACAAACATTATTTTTCTAATGGTGATCCAAAAGGGTGGCTGACTACGCAATTTGGTCTTAAGCTGATAACATACATCATGCTTCTACTGGTTCTTTTCTGAGTTCTAGTTCGACAGGATGATACATCTGGTTGCTCTGGTTCATCAGAACTGTTACTATTCCTCTTCAATAATTTTAATGATTGTATTGTGTGGTTTATCATTCAGAGAATCATTAAGTTTTGGATTCACATTCATCCCTTGGATGATTTCCACTCTTATTTCTCCATTACCTCTCTACAGCCAATCACGTTCAGCATGCGCTGAGATCCACTCCCGCTAAAAACGAGGTCCCTGATTTGGTAGAAAGGTGTCACTGGCTGACTGAGAGGGGAGTTCTCTGACTGACACAAAGGGGTCATTAATTAAAATATTTCATAACTCCATCTCCCTATTCACCTTGCCTCTCTTTAGAGTGATCATCTTTGAGGTTGATCATTGTTCTTTTTTTTTTTGTTTTTTTTTTTTCAAATTATTTTACTGCCTACTGACAAATCTTGATCAAGGTCAAATATCAATTTCATGCAAAGACTTATCTCTGCACATTCAAACTGAGACAACTGAGGACAGGGGGCTCTGAGACTTTTACAACACATGATACAGAATTCAGAGAAACACTTAAGAAGGCAGGAAGAGAGAGTTCGCAGGGAGAATTTCTGATAATTTGCTGTACAGTCCTCCTAAAAATGGGCCAACAACATTGACCTCAGAAGATTACGTGAAGGAACTGACAAAAACAAATACTCCTGAGTCGACAAGAAAAGAGAGTCACAAATTCAAAGTTTACTTTAGAGTGTTTCTGGCTCTGAGAAGACAACCTGAAACAGCTTCCTGTCGATTCACAATTTCAGAAATGGCGAGATGGTTTCTTCTCATCAACTGTGCAAGACAAATGTCTAATGTCATTTAGATGAAGACTCTGGAGAAAATTTGCAAAAGTATTTCAATCTTTCTTGTAGCTACAACTTATCCTCCTCAGGGTGTCTCTCAATTCTGAGAAGCCTTGCTTCCTACCAGCCTCTGGAGGCTCTTAAACTGGGTCGGTAGATGGGGGTAGACACACATCCAAGTTTCAACGATCACCTCTAATGAGCACCAGTTTTTAACATTTTTGTGTAAAACCTTGATAGACTTTGCCAAAGACTACATTAAGTTCATCAAAGCAAGCAAAGAATCACGTAACTGGTTTACACACTCATTTTGCCACAAATTCAGAAATGGAAAAAGCTTGACGAGTGACATAAACATGAATGATGACAATGAGTTTGAAAGCACTGGTTACCATGCCTCTAGTGGTTAATGAAAAAACAAAGAAAAAGTAGTTATGAACTGGCAGAGATTACATGAAATAATATGAGGAGGAGAAGAAGGTTAATTACCGATTTCTTGGTGATCGGTTCTCCTGAAAAATAAAAGTAGAAAGAGAAAATTATAAATAAATCATGTTATAGCCCTTAAAAACAACAATCTAAACTGTGAACCTAATCCAATATGCATTAAACAGTGTTGCTAAAACACTTCTTTTTTATTACACATACTTCGTTATTGTAGTTATGCCAAGCAAAAAAAAAATAATAATCTCGACAGGTCTCTATGACTTTGCTATATTTTGTTAAATAGAATTTCTAAGTAATTTCTGGCAACCACTTATATGAAAACAAGTGCGGCATGAATGGCATGACCAGTTTTCAATTCAGTGTAACAGCAAACTCATTGTGATCTGGCTGAAGAATCAGAAAAGCATGACCTTTCCTCTCACATAAACATAACTAGCAATGACCCTAACAAAGATGAAGTAAAAACACATGGTGTCTGTTCATTATAGTCACAAACACAGCTTCTTTGTAGATTTATTTCCATTTATATTTGCTCAGCTAATCCAAACACTTGATTCTTTAATTCAAAGAAATGTGGATAAGCCTCCTGTACAACTGTCATTGTTTTGGTACTTAACTGCAGACTGTGGTCAGAGGATGGGAAACTGTTCGATCTAAATGACCGAGCCCCCTTTGATCGTGCCAGAAAAGAAAAAAATGGAAGATTGTGTTATGTGGTCACTGCTGATGAACAGAACCTAGCTGATGTTGTGACTTATTACCAAGATTTCAT
This sequence comes from Stichopus chloronotus, assembly GCA_021234535.1. NCBI lineage: Eukaryota > Metazoa > Echinodermata > Holothuroidea > Aspidochirotida > Stichopodidae > Stichopus > Stichopus chloronotus. The sequence goes on from CM037829.1 coordinate 20,547,423, forward strand.
TTTCTGAAGTGAGTAAAAAGTAACAGGTGAAATGATCAGCTTCGTATACATACTTGATACTTATGAGTAATGTAGCAATTTACCTGTGAGGTAGCAAACTTTACGTTGTATGCATTGATAGTCTTGTCTTCCTTCAGCAATAGCATTCAGACATTACTATATATTAACTGGTAGTAATGATGTGATAGCTCTTCCTCTGATAATTCTGACTTGAATGACTCTATCTGTTGTTTTGATAAGTCCATCTGATCAGTACAAGTTTTATCAAGGTGGTTTAAAGGAACTCCTATTAAATATTCTTTCTTTCTGTAACAGTGAGGTTTCAAATTCACAGTACAAGCTATGTGCACCAAATACAGCTAACATGGTTGTCTATTCTGTCCATACTTTTGTCGTAGACCAACATTTAAAAGAATAAATCATACTTGGCATAACACAATGAGTAACTACTTCCGGACATACCTCGACAGACACCATAATCTGTGAACATCTGATTAAGCTTGAAATAAATGCAGGTGAACAGTAGCTACTACCCCCACCAATGTACCACCTGCCACCTAATAACTTGCAGGGCTTGAAATAACTGGAAGCACCGGAAGCCATGGCCGTTTTGCCCTTACTGATGGCCATGCTACCCTATGAAGAGCGACAGTCAGTTTACTCATTTTGGCTGTGTTCTGTTTCTAGCTTATTTCAATTCCTGACCTTATACATATGTTAAGGGAATTATGCCAACTTCTGTCCACCACCTACCATGAAACACCTTGTAAATATTTTGAGGACCTGTCAATGCAAGCTCTTTTCTAATACCTCCCATGTAACAAAATCTCAATGAACTCAAGACCTGTGTACAAATTATGGTCTATCAGCTTCCAGGTAACAAGATGTGCATGCTGAGGACCAGTGTACAAATCTAGTGTTCCAATTCCCATGTAGCCACACCAAGTACATGTTAAGGACTTATATGTACAATCTTCTGTCTTCCACTTCCAATGCACCACTTTGCAAATATGTTGAGGACATGTTTATACAAACTACTTGTCTACCACCTCCCAAATCCCCTGTCTACCATCTCCCGAATTCCTGAACATAGTTTGAGGTCCCGTATGACTGAACGAACACCTGTGTCCCGGCTAGCACGTAACATAGTGCACATGTGTTAAGGATTGCTTTATTACAAAACAAAAGAAATACAACCAAGCAAATGTTGACTGAAGACACATTTTTACTCACTCAAATTCTCGGACTTCGTCTACGGTGATGTTTCCGACCTCTATGTTCTCCTCGGTGTCGTCGTCCATGCTCACGTTGATCCCTGATTTGGCAAGCAATTCATCAACTTCATTAACCAGCTCTGGGGTAAGTGTTGTAGTTTGTGGTGGTGGTGGTGGTGGTGCAGTGAGTTATTGAGTGCAGGAGTAATAGGGGAGTGATGGCATGACAGTTGCATCATTTAACAGTGCGTCGGGCATGAACGGTTGTGTGAAAGGATGGTGACGTGACAGATGTGACAGTAGGCAAAACATGACGGGATGAAGATCGAGCGATAGGCATTATTGTGAAAAGAATTATTGGAGGACACAAAGAATGCAGTATACCCCGAGTTATATCCCAAATTGAGTCATTTGAGTTGTTTTTTTTTTTGGTTTTTTTTGGTCCCAAGAATTTGCAATTAACAGGAAAGATAAGCAGAGATACATTTCACAAGAAGACAAACAAATTTGAGTGACATGCATAAAATTGGAAAATTAAAACCAAAAAAGGTAAATTTACATATTCACAGGCAGCAATACAAAGAAGAAAGTATGTACATTGATAAAACCCACAAGAATTTGAATAAAGTAGCGTAGTAATTAACAACCAGATGAGCCATTCCATTTACCCCAGAAATAATTTAAGTAGTCATTTGCAAATGGAGCAATTCAAAATAAAAAGAAGTGTCAGTGAAGGCCAAAAAAAAAAACCACAAGCAGCAGAGAATAGAAAGAGAAGATAAAGAATTGCAGAAGGGAAGAAATAAATCAGAGGGAACAAAAAATGGACACAGAGAAAGGAAAACAAGAGAGAAAGAAAGAGAGAAGGAAAAGAAAAAGACCAAAATTAGGAAGAAATTGGAAGGCCAAGGATCATTATGGGTTTAAATTGGACGCAGCCATTGTGATTAAATGAGTGAGGAGAAACAAAACAAAAAACAGGGGAAAGAAAGATGAAAAGAAAGAAAGATGAACAATTATTAATGAGTTTGAACTAAAAAAAAAAAAGAACTATGTGAGGCTATACGGATAGTAGTTTGTATAAATACACACGGTAAGCAATGCTTTCAAAGTTGCAATGTGATTGGACAGGCGGAGGGGAATTTGTGTCAAAATGAGATTTAATTAAAAAAAAAAATACACAAAAAAATAATAAAGTAAACAAGCTGCTAGTATGTGGCATCCACAGAGGGGGGGTGGTATTAACAAACACTGTTATGGTTAATACTCCACAACACTATTATCATGCAAATTAGGGGCATTTGTTGGAAAAACGGAAAGAAAGTGAAACAGAATAAAGTTGTATTTTCCCATCACTGAGATTTAGACCAATGTACATACATAGATGTATTATAATATATGCGTACAATATTAGCCAATGTCATTCGAAGGTGGTATCAGATTTCATATCAAATCAAATCGATCAATTAGTTATTCAAATTTTCAACCCACTGTTAGCCATATCTTTATGAAAGATGTTTGCTGTTGCCACTTGCAATCTGAACATGAGCCATGCGACAACGCTGTTATAAATTTGCTGGTAGACATTAATGATAGATATAAAAGACTAGGCTTGGAGAATATTGCAGCCACTCAAGACACTACACGAACTGAGACCAATTGTATTGCATGCTGCCCTGATGTTGCTGTTTTCTTATCATTATAGCTACGTCGATGACAAAGGAAGACAATGATGCTTTCGAAATGGTTTTATAATCCTCTTTTACATGTACTGTAAAACTTACTATTTTTTTTCTTTGGGAACCCTCTTCAAAACTGTAAAATTCTTCAAATAGAACATACCAAGCCTACAAAAGACTAACTTTTACGCAGTTTCCATCATCTCCCATCCAGACCTGATAAGAAACTTTTATCGTTTGCAGTGACTTGGGTATTCTAAGGAGAATCCAGATCATTCAAGGCATTTCTGAAAGCGATGCTTACACAAAACTACTCCTCGAGGAGGTTTACCTCGCAACTTTTCAGAGACGATTTATGGGTTTTCAAAGATCACTGTGGAGACACGACTGACAAACCGACGAATAAAGAACACAAAGTGACATGATTCACAAACACAAAGTCTCGTGAAAAACTGAAGGAGACAGAGAAGGCCATAGACTGTGACATCATTCCACTGAGGTGGCATAGTGCTGAAACTGATTCAATTTATAAGACTGAATGCATATAAACGTCAGGAAGTGAGATTCTTTGAGAATTAAAGCAGATCAACATTATGGACGTGGAGGTTCCTCAAAATGTTTAACAAATTCACACACATTTAGGATTTCATCTTGGTTTGACATTTAAGCGAACTACTTGAACCTCTCACGACATGAAATGCTAAAATTAAATTAATCCTCCCAAACATAGTGGTCGCCGTGTAGATAGTTTCCTTGATGCCATAACACTCCTGATATGTTTACATGTTCAGCTGGAACTTCCACATTATATTGACATTTAGATAGATAAAAAGGTTTGATCCAATTCCATATGGACTACTAGGATTTCTCCTTAAGTCAAATGGCTCTACACATTTACCGCCGGGTGATGACTGCCGTTACAAAAATTAAGACTAGAAAAAGTTTACAGAGAATTCTGAAATTTGCTGAATAAAGTTATCGCAAAATGCTGTGAATGCCTGCTAATATTACCACTTATCATGCATAACACTCCCAAAAGCAGAATTATTCCAATTCAAAAGACTATGGTGAAACAAAAGTGTTGTAATTCTGGCAGAATACTGCCTAAGTAGGTTTCACCTGTCTAGATAGTTTATGGGTCGAATTACAAAGAGAGGTAGTTTAGTGATGCAATATTATCTCATACACAAATCATATTCCTACAATTCTTCCCAACCCAAAAAAAAAAAAAAGTGACAAGAAGGAAAGACGGACATGTACACCATCTTTGACAGTTTACACTCATTCGCACATTGTTAGCATCCTGACACCTTTGAACGGTTTAATCTGACTAAAAGCCACTGATGAGAGTTTAGGGTTTTATGCTTACCACTGCATTTGATATCATTTAGCAGTGAGAACTGCTCAAGAACATTATTAACTAACATAGTTAACTCTGATAAATGCTGAAGAGACAGTCAAGTCATAAACTGTTTGAAATATTTTAAGGAAGATAGGTAAGTTGTGACATATCTTTTTGCTCTTTCTTTCTCCAGATCAAGTGTAAGCATACCTCTTTAACAGATTTGTGGTAAAAAAAATGATCTGACAATGACAAACTCTCTCAGAAAGTGCCTCAATAGCAAGAAAAGAGGTAATATTTTTTTTTTAAGGGGGGCTGATGTCCTGTAGATAATATTCACGAGCAGAGTATGTTTCATACCCCTCCCAGCTGTGCAGGAGGAATGCTGTCCTTTGCATGTCATCGATGTTTACCTGCGGAGTTTACGTAAACATTGATGACCAAACGGCATTCCTCATTCAAGCTCAAAGGAGACATGAAACAAGCTCATGAATATTATTTATGGGATGTCAACCATTTAAAAATTAACAAGTTTTTCTCTCTACTTCGTCACTTTCTGACAGAGCTTGTCACTGGCAGATCAGTTTTTAACCACAAATCTGTTAAAGAGATAGGCTTATACCTGATTTGGAGAGAGCAATTGCAAACATTTAATGTAAAATGTATGTCACAACGACCTATCCTCATTTGAGCCTTATGAGCTAACACCACAGTAACATCCTTTGCTTAATATGTTTGACCTACTGCCTTATATCCTGATTGAAGTAGCGTTTCGACCTAGTCGTCACAGCCAGACTATATTTGACCTATTTCAACATCACCATCCAACAGTTGGTTTCAGATTAAAACTTGGCCCAATGCAATCATGTACTAACAGCAAGTAAAATGAAACTTTAGACAAAGACTTGTTAGAAAAGGGGATGATATGAGCATTGCCAAGAGGATGACAGACATTATGTCACATAAAAAAAAACAAAACAAGATACTCTCTCTTTAAAGTGGAAGGCTCATATTGCTTTAAAGTTTGGTAGAAAATATCAATGCTAGTGAAACGTAATAAAAATGTCAAGGAAAAAAAAACAGCTAAAAATCATGCAACATTGTGAATTTTCAGAAAGTACGAAATGGAACAACAGAGACTTTCATTCTTTGCATGCCATAATCCAGGCTAGACACCACCTTTTAAGGGAACTGAAAAAAGACAGGGAGATTTTATAAGCCATTTTGGGGGCCATTGACACAGATGAAAATTTAGTGAAGATGGATAACAATTAGAGCGGTCTCTGAATACGCTTGGTGAACCATGCAGGAACAATTTTTCTTCTAATATTTTAAATATCCTCCAGTTCTTATCTCGGCTACAGACTTTCAAACTTTACATCAGCTGCAGCAATTGCTACGGTAACTACACTCACAAAATAATGGGACATGAGAACCACGGCTTTTGTAACTTATGTTAGGGATGAAAGCAAGTCATGACACAAAGAATTCGAGTTCAAGAGAAACTTCAAAATATCTGGTATTTTTTTAAAGCTTTTATCTGAGACAGTATGAACTACCACTGGACTACACAGGGTCTTTTTTTGCGACAGTATTCTATAGTGATAATCAGATCTTAGGGGAAGGCAGCACTGTTTAAACATCATGTTTATTTAGTCTTTCATCAGATATGACCTGAATACAAGGATACATTAAAAGATGAATTTACCAATACTTGTGGATGCTGGGGAATAGGGGGAGGTGTTTGCTACTATGGTAACCATACCTTCTACTGTCTGCTCATTGTTCTCATCTCCTCCTGCATCCCCATTAGCTGTTGGCTGGTTCCCTGAGGAATACGAACAGATGATTACATATTTAAGTTGCGCCCCAAATGCACCACGACACTTGGCCAATGAAGGTCACTTAATGTAGGACACATTTCCCTTCTCAAATGCAGCAAAATGTGTAGAATCATAATTTCAGTAGGTACCAATGAAGTAGTTAACATAGCTCAGTTCACATTATGGCTCTGGCATCTTAGAAAAATGGGTGCTTATCAGAACATTAGTTATCAGTAGCACAAACCTAATGACCAACAAAGTAACAAATTATGAGTGCTCAAAAGTATCCAGTTTCTCAAAAATAGACAGATGTTTTAATAGTATGATATAAAATAGCACAAACTCAAAGAGTAAGGTTCAATAATAACAAAATGATTGTATCAAAAGATAGTCAGAAATAGGTAATGTATTCATGGCGAAATTAGTCCCATGATGAATATTCAATAGTGGCATGTCAGCAGTATCAATTGTATGGTCAAAAGTAATTTACACCATACGGGTATCAATAATGTGTATTATCTACCAGCAAGTATGAATCTTAGAGTGTCTGGTAGTGAGCATCCATCAAAAGGGTATTGACATTATGTCAAAAATGACAAAAAAATCGAAAGAAGACTTATCAATAGCAAGTATCTAGTACAAATAGAGTACCAAACAGTACAAATAGAGTAGAAATAGAGTACCAAATAGAGTACCAAATGGTGAAATAAATCACTATTTACACAATATCAAGTAGATACAGTAAGTGTCCAATAGTGAGTACCTGTAAAAGGTGTCAATACATAAAGAAATGAGGTGTCGTATATCGACGGGAATACGTATCAAAAGCAAATACCAATGAAATGCAGTAACTGTTGAAAACTAAGTAAATGCCCATGTTGTGTAGTGAGGACCCAAGACAAATATATCAATGATGAGGTAGACGATGAGGTAACTTACCGTGATGTTGATGTACATCAGCGGTGCGTGTGTCACCTCCACCGCCTCTCTCAGTGAAAATGACGGTACACTGTGGTTCTGTGATGTGCCTTGTTGACACAGAGAACCTGCAAAAACATTACCAACAAAAAAAAAAAGTTAGGATCAACAACTCAAGAATATGCAATTGTTACTGCAATTATGTTAATATGAAATAAAATACCTATACTTTGAAAAATTGGTGACAAAGCATATAGGATAAGCAAGTTTTATCTTTCATTGAAATGTGAAATGCATCAGTTACTGCCTACAGGAACCATTGCAATCCAGTTTGCTACTCATTTGGTCAATAATGATGTGAACCTTGAGAAAAGACTCTCCTTGCAGTTGATTATCAACAAACGTTACTACATGCTTAATTTTGTTCTTTGTGACTTGTCCTATGTGATTTTTACCTGGATAACTCTGAGGGTGAAAGCAAGTAAAATCCTTCCCCTTTGGTCGTGAATGTGAGTGACATGATGCCTGCAACATTAGCCTGGCTGAGCAAAGCATAGGCGAAGTCCTTCTTTAGGTGCTCGATCCCAAACACCGCCACTTCTCCCAGGTTAGTACAACACAAGACGGCAGTCTCCGAGTAACTTCCTGTAAAAGCAAAAAGACAATGCTCTCAACAGCTTTTCCGTGTAATATTCCTTTACCTTTCTTCAATCTTCATCGTTTGAAATCTCTTAAGACCAACATTTTTGGCATGAGTATTCCAGAGATAAGCAGAAAATGAAAACACGATATAATCAGCAGATGATATTGCAATATCGTGGTGCTTTGAAAAACAATCCTAGCATTATTTCTGATGCACATTTCTTGACCTTTGACCTCAACCAAAAACAGTAGGGCACTTCTATTGAAAATGAGCGAAGTGTGAGATCTCTAACCATTTCTCTTTTTGAGATGATGGTTTACATAACTTTGAGACTCTGACCTCTGGTAACTCTTAATGGCCTATGAGTTCCACAAAAAATAATCATCCAATGTGAACTCAATATTGACAATCCACATGCTAGGTGTGAGATTCCCCACAATTATCCTTCTTTTCATATAGTGTTTAAAAGGTTTTCGGAGTATGACCTCTGGTAGCCTTTGACCTCGACCAAAATCAAGAGGGATCATCTTAATGTGGCTAACCTACACACTAAATATGAGATCAGTCAAGATTACCCTGCTTGAGATATTGCACTTCCAATTTTTTCAGTTTGACCTCTGGTGACCTGAAATGAACTTTGACCTCCACCAAAAACAATAGAAATTATCTTCTCAGTGTGGCCACTTTAATCACTAGGTATGAAATCAGTAAAGATAATGCTTCTTCAGATATCATGTTTACAAGGTTTTCAGTTTGTCCTCTGAGGACCTCAAATGACCTTTGACCTCCACCAAAAACAATAGGGATCATTTCCTAAATATGGCCAACCCACACACCAAGTATGAGATCAGTCATTGTTACCCTTCTTGAAATGTCAAGTTTATGAGCAGCATCACACACACATACACACACCCACACCATCACCACTGCACAGATTCCTTCCACCTTCGGCAAGGAATCAGAAACAGTAAAATCATTCATGCAGAACTAAAATAAGGTGTAAATGACAAACATTCTGCACTCTCCATCATCACCTACTATCCAGTCTCATACACAAACCTTTTGTTGTTTGCAACGACTTAGGTATTTTGAGAAAATCCGAGATGAATCGAAGTATTAATTAGAGCGATGCTGAAGATGGTATTCAGAAATAACATTCACCAGGAGATCCCCACCTAATACAACAGACGATTAAAGGTTGCATGGTACTGTCTAATTAACATGTTTTTCTTTTAACTGCTTTTGTTTTCCATTCAAATGATGAAGTAACTTTAAATGGGTTGTTTTGTGGAATCCACTGAATCTCGTCACACTTGTCAAGGTTCCTTCGCATACTAATGACAAATGGTAAGGCTAAGACGATCCCCCTGTGTCACATAAAAGTGAGCGATAATGAGCAATTAATGACTCAACTAGGTTTTTGAAAATTCATGTTCAGAACCTTTTTAACATTATTAACAATTTCATATGAACACAGCAAGTACGAGCCAGGGTTTGAGGTTTCGTGACTACTGGATGTAAAAATTCGACCATTTACGCTCATTGAGAGCGGTACCGCGTGGTTGCACCCTTCAAATCCTTAATAGCGTATCGATATTTACGTAATGGGCAGATTTAAGAGTCGATACAAGAATCACTCATCGGAAGTGTCACTCGTTCCTCAAAACCTTTGAATGATTTGGGATCAATGGATATTCTCTGTTGCTATAGTTAGGACATGTTGTCCATTCAACTTAAAGAGAACATCATGTACCAGAGTTTTTACCGGGAATGAATTCCTCACTTTCCACAGACACAAACACATGCATGTGCATGTTCTATTTTGAATAGCATCCAAACAGATACCCATTTGCTTACCTGACTTGTTTCTGAATTGGACAAAAGACACTTTCCTGACCTTTGACCCATCTTGAGCAGTCAGTTTGACCTTTCTCAGAGGTTTCAGGTTGGGCATTGAAAAAGCCTACCGAAGTACAGACAAAAAAAAAAAAATAGAAAATGTCAGTTAGATTATTCATTAATTCTGACAATCATTCATTCAACCAACTAATCAATCAAATTAATCAAACAATCAATCTACAAATCAATCAATCAGTCACTCAAACACATAACAGTAAAGCAACCGAAACACACAGCCTAGTTCAGAGGCCTACCAGATCAAGTTTATCAGTCCATAGACCAAACAAGGGCGAAAAGTGGTAACGGAAATACATGAAGGAAGCTTGATCCAAAATTACAGAAAGTAACCATGGGAAATCAATGGTTGCAATGACCACACTGATGTTACACACATCCATCGGACTGATCACAGGTTGCAGTTTAACCTGTTGCGGTTACTCGAAGCTTAAAGGATTACGTGGTTCTTTGATGATCCTTTCACAAAGAATATAGCAAAGTTTTCAATATAAAATAATGACAATGTTATTTATAAAGCACCTTCCAATAAAACTAAAAGCGCTGTACAATGAAAAGCTCAAATAAAACGATTTACAATGCAAGCTACACAACACTGAAGAGAAACAGATAAAATCTAAACATTAGAAACACATTTAAATGGAAATAGGGCATTTAGAATACACCAACATAACATACTAAAGAAGATAGCGGTAGTCAGTGTTAAACCATTCAGCTTCATTAATAAACATCTACCAAAGTTTCATCTCCTCAAAACATTATGGATGTGATGAGCAATGGAAGATGCATCATCTGAATTTTGAAAAGTTTGGGTGAACAAATTAGTGTTGAGCAACAAATAACTGAATTTCTATCTGTGAGGAGCTTATTTCTTGAAGAGAAGGCCACTGTCCTTCCTTATTTTGAATAATCTATCATTCTGCATCCATAAACACTGATTTCAAAACTATGGATTTCGTCTCTGAAACAAACGCCGTATTTCCCTTTAAGTCTCAAAAGCATAATATACAAAGGGCAGTTTTGAACAGTTAACAAAAATATCACCCCCATCCCTTCTTCCCTACGGTTTCTTTCATACTAGTTATCACAAGCAGGTTACATGAAGCAATGACATGGTAGGTGTTTGATCCCCCCCCTTAACTCTCCCCTTCTACCACAATCTTTGGTCATGGTTTGGTCGATCCTACGATCGCTTTAACAACAAGTTCCCATTTTGCATTTTCTCCATTGTCTTACCTTGAACTGTTCTTCTGAGCATACAATGAGCTGGTGGCCGAAATTCGTTGGCGGTTTCGCTCTCTGGTATTTGATTTCAATCGGATCGGGAATAGGATTGCAGTCGCCGTCGACCACCACCATGGACACCACGGGGGCACCATGTTTCAATTTGACCTCCTTAGCTACAATGTTAAATGATAACAGAACAGACACACTTTTATGTAGAATGCAACTCTGATCTTTGGCACAACTCAGATTGGTGAAGTACAGATCAAAACTAGAAATTTTTTGGTAAGTTGTTGGAGTCAAAGTGCAACCATTAAAACAATGATTTAAAACGACATCTTACTCCTTAAGAGCATTAGTGACTGATATATAAAGAAAGATGTACATATTGCAACAAACTGAAACCAGGTCAAATTCAAAACCATCTTTTTACCTTTTTGGTTTTTTGTTTACACTCACCTATTTCTGCCATCACATTCCCCATTACACGATTTTCCCCTACAGGGATGTTTAGAGTGAATACGTAGATGATGCCGGCGTTGGTGCCAACCCAGAGCGAGGGCGTCGGAGAATTGGCTGTGAAACAGAGAGGAGACCAAGATTGGCGAATTGCAAGGACAGATACCGCTATTCACCATCTACCATAAGCCACATCAGAAATGACATGTTACTTATATTGGATTTTTTAAGGACAACCACAACTGACTTCAGGTGAGGAAGAGATGCTCCTGGGTGACTGAAACGTAACAACAGTCTCTTGTGACGATTCTATCGAATGGCAATATATTAAATCAAGGTTAGATGAATCATTTAAAAACATGAAAGACATATTAACCAAAACTTTTGATACTCATCAACACAATTCACTTTAAAAAGCAGTAAAGGGACTATTTTTTAACTTGGATCCATACCTTGTGATGCACTAAACAACATGAGATGACAATGTTGCTACAACACTTGGATTTCTGATTTCTTCGTACCCAGCTTATTTCTTTTGAGCAGCAAACACTCTGTTGTTCCCTTACTACAGTAACAAACTTTTTTCAGATGATTTCTGATGAAACTCACCATCTCGTATAAAGCTGTTTGCAAAATAGATGGAACGAACCAAACTGATCATGTTCTCAGAGGAGCTGCGGGCCTCTACTCTCCTCTCAGCAGGTGGCACATCACCCTACAGAAAGAGAGAGAGATAGTAATGAAAAAAGTATGCTGTTAAGTTAGAATCATGTTTAACTCAGTACCAATTCTGATCTAATATATATTTCACACTGTTTGGTAGTGAGCTATAAGACAGTGTCTTACCGTTTGGTATCTAATGCCAGCAAGTTTTTCGGAAAATTTGAAAGATTTGAAATCAGAAAAACATAAAACTGATAGTTATAGTATAGTGATAGATAGCATAGGTGACACCACAGAATAATGACAGTGTATGTGATAGTTATGATGCTCCATCAAGCTGCACAGAAATTTCTTAAACGGGTGGTGATAAAATTGACAAAATGGAAGACTTCTTTAGAAAGTTGGAAGATTGGAAGACCCAAGACTTGGAGGATTGGAGGTCTCAAAATGGAAGACTTTTTCTGCAACACCATACTGGCTACTGCACCTGCTTTCCTTCCACAAAAATCTGAAAAAAATTATTTGAAAGTTGCTTCAACTTCATACTTATAGGATCAATGCAGTTTGGCATGTTATGATTTTTGTGACAACCTTTCTCAATCGCTTATGACTTGATTTCTCTTACCCCTTCTGGAGGCCTTCTAGACTGCTCAGGTCCCTTCTGACGACCCTTTCTCAGTCTCCTAATTGAGGCCCTTAGTGATTTCTTGAGTGATTTCTTCCTCTGTATAGCTTCACCAGTCGCGGATAAATCATTTGGATTCAGGGTGCACTGAGAGAAAATGGGTTTGTGTTGCATGCTGTCAAACACAGCAAACCCGTGACTGGTGCCAAATGCAGCCACTTCCCACGCTGACTGGAATGCCATAGATGTGATACCAGCTGGGGGCCAGGCCTGTGCCACACACTCGCAGTGGAATCCTGGATCCTGCCTGACAGGCTCCTGCTTGGCTTCTAGAGGTCCATGGCCCTTCCAGATGAACCCATCAACCTCTCCTACGATACGGCAGTTGAAGGCCTGAGAGCAGAGAGAGGTAGGCAATATCAAACCTCCTCATTGCAACTTTAAAAAAAAAGCCTTCCAGAGTGACCATTGGCAGAATTATGACTGGAATGCAAAAATACGTTGTGGCTGTGATGATGTAACCTGCAGTAGCCTAGATGATCGCATTGATTAATATATAAGCTACAGAAATTGGACAACAATGAACAGAACAATGACACTACGCACAGCTACAAACATGAGGTCCGTCCAATGCACCCTTCATGAAGAAATGAGTAATTCAATCAAAAATCAGTACACTTTTGTTTTCTCAGAGAACACCTCATCATAAATGCATTACACAATGAACCAATGTATGGAAGATCCACCATGTTCAACGAAAGTTTCTGGTAATCTTGACAGAGTAACAAGGAAACTCCGGTACAAAATGGGCTAGGGCATAAGCTCACCACCTCAATCTACACGTGTTAGAGTGCCACCAGTTGCAAACCAAACCAACTACTCACGTCCACTCTTCGAACCATTTCCTTTTCTTCTAGATGGAAGTACATGACCTGTCCTGCAGAGCCACCGAGGAGGAGCTTGCCCGTCAGAGGGCACATGACAATTTGGGTGATACCTAGACGAGGGTCATCACTGAATGGGTCAAATAAGCCCGCCTGGATAACAAAGCAGATGGAATGACTGGTACTATTAATTGACTATAACTGATAATGATATCAACTTACATTTCAGACTTTCATGATTCACATAGAAAAAGCCGAAGCTTCAATAGCATAATGAGGAGTGATGGGTGGGGGAATGGATATTGGGGGGTAGTATAAAGAAATCACGACACAGATAAGGTACAAAACAAAGCCAATAAGCATAATGCCAAAGAGGACAACATCCAAAAATTAACTTTGGCATATTTGACAGTCCATGGCAAAGTTTGAGATGTAAATTATCTTTTGGGGATGAACGTGACTGGACATCATAGTCTACCACAGACACTATTACGTTCATTCCTCGAAATCGACACAAGTACTCTGGAGGGAATGTAAGTTTATGTGGTCCAAGCACAAGCTACAAAATCTTTAGACTAGTCAAAGTACCGTCTGGGGCACCATAGCACCAACTGGTTGCAAAAAGTACATACAGAGCCTAATATTACAATTTTGATGGGAGATATTAGAATTGATAAAAAATTGGATTAACAGTAACAGTTAAAACTGAAGTGAGAGGCTGCCATTGTATATTGCACTTAGGCATTGGTCCCTAGGTAGAATACAAAACATGCACTCACATTCTGTTTTCTTTTTTCCTTTCCTGAACTACAAAAATGTGGAAGTAAAATGAGTGCACATTCATCCATACTAACGTTTACTGAAGGCAAGTTCAGGGAAAAATGACAACTCAAAGAACACAGAGAACAAACATGGAAAAAGTTTGAAATTACACAAATTTAATAGTAGCACGCACGGTCACAACAGCAACGGGAGTTTAAGTGAACACTTTTTCAATTTCTCATGACCTTTGACCCTTTGGTGATTTGATCAGTTTACCTTTCTAAAAGGTGGCCATTCCTCCTCATCGTCATTGCCCTCATTCAGATCCATATCTGTCTGCAATATGTTAGCTGTGGAAAGCTTGTAGAGGAACCTTAGTGAGGTCGTGGAGCAATCCCAGAACTTGACTGAACCATCCTCGTGACCAGACAGTAGAATGTCCCTGCTGACAGGAGAGTCGGCCATGTTCTGGCCACCATTCAACGGCCACTCCTGGGGTGCAAACGTGACGGACGGTCAGTAGATTTGATTATTGACTTCTGAGTTTTTAGAGTGAATTCATTCAAATAGATCTGTTTTAACACTACCATCTACAAAACATTATTACATTTACCCCACATAATTATACGCACACAACAGTATTGCAGGTTATGTATATAATGTCATAATGTATGTACAAAACATTAAAAAGTTTGCAAGATTAGCAATAGGGTTAACGACCTCAAAAGTTGAACTTGAGATGTCTACTGAGTAACTGTTAGCTTAGCATACTTGCACAAATGACTTAAACTCAACAAAGAGAGGCATCTGGAGTCACAGACAGGGATTCCCCGAGGCAATGTTCCTATCTTTGACATGTCAAGGCAAATTCCTGCTTACCCTTGTTGAAATAACTCCCATCATTTGATGTTCCCCTGCGGAGACAATCTTCTCATAGATGTCAGAAGGAACGTTGGCGACGTGGGACGAAGATGTGATGGATGAAGCATGAAGCGATGAGAGATATGGCAAAGCGTAGTATGGCCAACTGAAGAAGAGACATTGGGAAAAAGGAAAGATCCACAGAATTTGAAATCAAATCCCAGTTTTCATCAACGCATTTCAATAGTGAGTGTAATTTAGTCATACATTGTGGATGGATGAATGTCGTTTGCTTTTAACCTAAAATATTTCTCCAGAAAACAACCAAAAACAAAAAAAGACATTATTTCATATTTTTCATACATTTGGGTAATTTTCTCATCACAACAAGACACATGAATTAATTGTAAAGAACGGGTCCCATCTGAGGTAAAATCTTCTCCATCCTCAGCAGAATTAGCTATGAGACGAAGATCCCGACAGCATGACGAGTCAAACTCACCCTTCTGAAGTCAGATCAATGAATACAATTTCTTCTTCACACAAAACTGCTACAGTATGTGGATTGTCATAACCTGCGGCAAAGAGACAAATAAAAAAAAAAAAGAAGATTAAAAAGAAAAAATACCAAGTTGGAATTATTGGTATCAAATAAAAGGAAAACATAAAGACATAAAGCAACCAACTTTCTGCCCACAACTAAATTGTATGTTCATCACCACATGCCAGGCTATCAGTGCAAGACGTTAACAATTGCAATGTGCGATAAGAGACCCCAGGAATACAGTGGTATTTTCTTATTAAACCGGACTAGTTGATTATTTAAGTGACCCTCAGTTCTACTTGTCTACACCCTCAACATTATTATTATTTATGCAAACAGTGTTGTTGTGATGTTGAGACATCGTCAAACGATGTGGATGTAAAACGTTTGCTCCCGACGTCCTTTGTGGAGTGACCCAAGCAATAGTCTGTCCACTTATGGGAAAAAGAGAATGAATTTTGCTTGGCACCAATTCATACCATACACTGCCGGTAATTAACAACCATCTAAACAAGGAGATCAGATCTAACAGTTGTGATATTTGGAAACTTAAAACTTATGCCATTACTGAGCGGGTCAGTAATGCAGTTTGCAACGAGCAAGCACTTAAACTCAATGTTTGTTAATCATCTGTTTATCAATGTGTTGTTAGTTTTTACGTAACTCCTGCAGGTGGCTTTGCTTCCTAGCTTGTGTTGTGTGGCTCTTGAGTGATGTCCTAACACGTGGTTCGAACAAAAGCCGTTGCTTTGGGATTTACAGCTTGTGAATGTAAACAAAACACGCGACCAGTTGGACAGCTGCAATAGCAAATCTTAGCAGGAAATTACTGTAGTGTGGTTTAGTTCCAGATACAGTTAAGTCAATGGCAAATCTCAATATACGATGTGTTAAGCTGTAAGTCTGTCATTTTTTGAAGCTGACATATAACTCTTGCCAACCCTGTTCAAGAACAACCCGCAAAGTGTGTGTAAAAATATGTGAAAACGAAGCACATTTCCTAGTGGAGATTTAAAAAGCGGGCAATGTTGTAAGTGTGGGTATATTTTTATTTTATTTTAATGCAAGTGGTTTACTTGATGAAAGTTCACTTTGGCTCTGTTGCTGCATTGCGTTTGAGAACAAGAAAACAGAAATGAAACATTTTCCTTATTTATTGTTGATCAATTACATTCTCAACTCAAAGGAAAGAGTATTTAGACATTGCTGTTTACACACTGATGTGTACCGGGACATGGAAGCCCTTGCATGGTACTACAGGCTTTTGTCTGCAGATCAAGAGAATGCAGTAACAATGATTCACAATCCTGAAGTTGGCATCCCAGTATTACTCAAGCATAGCGCTAAGCTCCGCCTACTATGAATATGGCTCCTGCAGGCTTGGGGCGCTCATTTCACGGTGTGTGCACACCACCAAAAGGGGCCATTGTTAGCTTGTCTTTCAGATCCCGGCGACCAGATTCGAAGACGACCCATTACAACTACTGTACACCATCCACAGTTTAACAAACATTTGTTCAGGTATGCTTTGGTTTCAACTTACCCCTATGAAATCACAACATTGTTTGTCACCCATAAATGAAAGTGTTTGCAATGTCTATTACGAATATTTTTCAGAACAACACTACATACAGTAGCAGCATCATAGGATAAATCGGTAGTGAAGAGCCCATGGGACTGTTTCACTTCTTCTGTTTATTTCAGTGAAATACTATTTTACAACTGGTCATTGTGCTTCGATAGCTATGACAAAGATGACAACTACATTGTTTAATTGATCATCAACTGTCTTGCTCACTTTCCTCTTTTCTCAACGCCAAGAAAAGACATGTTACTTACTATCCTCCAGTCCCCCACTGCACATGACAAAGAAGTCGATCACTTTCGAGGTGAAATCGAAGGCCACGTGCTTGGCATCTTCTTGGAATACATTCACAACGTTGTGATCCCCGAAACTTGCTCTGGGCATCGCCCCAGAGAAAATCATGAAAGTGCTCCTTGAAAATGAGAAAGAAAAAAAAAGAACAAAAAATATAAATAACCAAATTAGCATTAACCAAAAAAAGAAAAAGACCCATTTTAATTAAGTGTGGTAAACTGCTGGTGAAAACATTGCAAAAAGGTGATTCCTTCCACGCAATGCAGTGGATCAAGGGCACACAAAAGAGACAACTGTACGGTAATGGATAATAATCCTGGCATTCTGGACTCAGTACACTAGCAAGCAGTTATCAACCTTTCATATTAATCACATTGCAAGGACAAAAAAATGGCGACAAGTGAGTCAAAAAACAAAAAAACAGACCAAAGTCAACAAACTAATTTTGAATTGATTAGCGATGATCATATGATTGTGTGAAACTGAGAATGGTACCTGGAGAGATATGAAACTAGAGTTTAAATATAGCTTGAAACATGTCATGCAGGAAAACATTAGTTCAGATAAGACCTCAGATCATAAACCAGTAGACAAAAGGAAGTTTACATTTTTTTCATTTGTTACTACTGTAGTAGAATCCCAACAGTTTAATACCATTCTCACTGAACTATTTCATAATCTGTTGAATAAAACTGATTTCAAGAAATCCACAAATTAAGAACAATCTACATATACTCTCGTCTTTATGTTCACCAAATACGACGGAATCAGCAACAAAATCCCATCAAACTATAAATCACTTGAGGACCATTTGATGAGTAAAAACACATACTTGAAGCCACATTTTTTCATTTTGAAAATCCCCAAATCAATTTTGTCGTTTTATCATTTTCGGTGTTTCTCACTTCTTACCCCCCCCCCCCAATTTTCCAACAAAGACTGAACCTGCGTCTAGAGTTCAATGCTGTATGCACCAAAAGAGAGGGTCCTCGTAACCAGCCACTTTGTTTACTAGTTGCTACACCATTGCCAAGATGATAGTTTTCCATGTGATAGTCTTGTCGGAGTCAATTGTGCGTTAATTTGAAGGACCGTTATTTGGACTGTAAACATGACATTAGCGGAAGTGACAGCCTGTTTCTGCTATTTATAATTCTGGACAATTCAACTGATTTACTTCCTAGTTCAAAGATTTTTTTTGCATTTTCCATAAAAAATTTAGTTTCTCTGAATTCTTCCGTGTTCATATCACGAAAAACGTAGGGCTTGATGTATGCTTCACCTATGGCCATTATTTTGGCTATGTGCACCAGCTATTGACATGAAGTGTAATAAATTAATACAGAGTTTTGTGGGCGACCTGTGCCTTCGGTGCAACACTGCAGCAATGTTCTTTTTATGTACATTTCTTAGCAAAGTATCCCATGAATACATGCCATGAATACCAGATATTGCATATTTTTGCATCCATTTACACAACAACCCTTTAAGTCATACACCGAAGACAAATACCACCTACCATCTCAGTCAAAACTTTTCAAATAAATCTCTAGAAGCAGACATCCGAGAAAAAAATCTCAAATACTGTAAATCTCAGAATGCAGACATTGTCTAAGTATGCACAGACCTCTCCAGAGTAGAGATTTATTAGGGCCTTTTAAGAATGATTTAAAAGCCACAGGGTCTAGCAAAAGGTGTAAAATTATGAATGTTCAATCTTGATAAAGCAAGATAAGACTTCTTTCAGTCTTCGAAGTTTGATGCTCTGAAATGTGAGGGAATGTGAGGAAAAAATTACAATTCACGATCATGGGGTGTTGTTGGTATTAAATTATATTTTGTTTATAAGTATGTAAGTTTCATTTGATTATAAACATAACATTTACACATTTCCTCACCCTCACATATTTGTCCGTAAAAATGAAAAAAAAAAAAAAAAACTATCCCACTGACACAGGGGTATAGATACTTGAATTCCTAAATTAAATAAGACAGCAGATGCAGCAATCAAGAGATTTCAAACCACATTCAACACAAATCTGACGATAATGAAATTTCCCTTGGCTGTGAGGCATGATTTTATCGATCGATACCCATGATGTCTCTTTCAACATCAATTTCTTAGAAATAGATCTTGACTTCCACAGCATCAATTCAAGAACAAGGAGGCAATGCATGGCATACAAGCAAGATACAAGACACAGAGATAACATTTACGAGAATGGTTTGCTCTGCATAACGTGCAAAAACACAGAGGAACGATGGACTGAACTTCTGTCTACTTGGAATGTCATACACAACATACATGATAGTGACAATTATTATATTTCTGTTGTTGATATGACATACAAACACACACAGATACGCAAATTTGTAGTTGGGTTTGCTTTGCATGGTATACAAACATACAATACATAGAAACAATTATTATGCTAAGGTTGTTGGTATGACATACAACCACACACAGAGAGACCAACTTGTAGTAAGTTTGCTTTGCATGTCATATACACATACAATACATGGAAACGATTGTTATGACATGGCATACAAACACACACAGAGGAACCTTTGCATGGCATACAGACACACACATGCATATTTATATGGACACTGCTTTTCATGGAGATGCAAAGATACAAGATGTCACTAATATGGAAGGATTTGATAAATAATTTATCTTGTGGGTGACCAGCTACGTCTATATGAGTGAGTATCTCTATAACTAAAGTGTGAATTGATATTCTACAACTGTGCGCAAAACAGGCAATGCTTAGATATATGTACAATAGCCCTTAGACGAATATTTTGTTTCAGTCCGTTTGAAGAATAGCTATTCACATGCCACAAATGTCAGTTACAGAAAAGGCGAAAAGAAGAATTAGAATTCAGATCTGTTTTAACAGGCCTGAAAGATTCCGTAGCAAATGGCCCAGGCATACATGGACACCTCTTTTGTTTTCTCTCAAATCGTAAGCAAAGACTTCCTGTTGTGACAAAGAGAGTTGGCAAAAACTAAAAAAAGCAAAAGCAAAGGCATTATACTCATTTGTTGAGATTTTTTTTCATGACACTAAGGGAATTCCGAAACAATGATGAGTAATACCCACACAGTAAAACCAGTTTCAACACAGTCTGTACATAAACCTACCTTTAAATCTTAGAAACGGTTGGTTTATTTCCGTCGTTTCTTTGGAAGTATTTATTTCTAATAACAGAGAGCATCTTTTACCTACAATGCCTTTAGCAAGATGAAGCAGGAACTAACCTCACAAGTAAATTTCACTTTTAGAAATGGTGACTAGAATTCAGCAGTTTGGAGCTGCGTAATTATCAACCAGTGATTATCTCATGCCTCCACTGCATGAATTTTTAATTCTTACAGTATCTCTCGGAGTTGATTAACTGACATCTGAAATTAATTCATATCTATTGCCGAGCTGATTGCAGAGTTGAGTTACAATAGTCGCAGACAGCGGTCTACGAATTCAAATCCCAGCAATGCAATATCACTTTGAGGTTTGTTCCCAAAGTCTTTTTCTGTCGTTTTTGACAAAATTTTGTTGATAGTTTAACGCAGCGGGTCTCTGGTCATGATTTTACTTAAAATGTTGACATTCAAAGAACTTATTCCAAAATGATAGGAAGATCAAACCAATAACGTCACTTACTCTTCCGTTGTCAAGTAGAGCAACTTAGGAATGGCTTTGCATGGGAAAGGCCCTGAATGTGAAAAGAACAAAGAGTGACATTACGTGTGAGTGATTAATCACGATTAAATCAGACAATTTCTTGGACTTCCTCGCTGCTCGGTCTATGACCATGGGCAGTTGTCACAGTTATTATGCTTCAACAACAGTAATGAACATAAAAGTAGCATGAAATGACTCAATGACAACAGAATTAATCAGACAGCTGCCTTGTCATAGCAACAAAATAGGTTCTAAAGACCAAAATGATATTGATGATGATGATACTTGTTTTTCTACAGAGAGCACAACCAAATCTTTGATCTCAAACTAACAAATTTAAACCAGCTTTAGGTCTCAAAAGTTTCTTCAAGCAAAATAAAAGATAATCTAGAATCTAGCATGGCATCATTCTACATTCCACAAGAAATGAAAAGCTTTAAATTTGAAAAAAGGCCAAAATAGTCTAACCCCAAGACTTCTCTCAAACGGCGAGATTGCATTTTTATCCAGAATGTCTAACGTAAGCAGTGAATGCAGCTCTTGCCGAAATTCTACTTTGAAAACGTGAGTTTCGACAGATCTAAAAAAAGGGGTGTCACTAAAAGCTGCTCCAAAACGAGGCAGCTTGTTGTGGATTGACAATTACACGGAGGGTATCGACGAAATAATAAAAGTCAATCACTGCCTCTGACAGGATCATCCTGTGTAAAATGTAACATAGCATACAAAAGATACCCAACAATGATGGAGGAACATTCACCAGGGATAAACATGTCAAGTTACTCCTACTGTATTTCTTCCACTTGTACTTTTTATGGATTACATCAAAGAAAGTATCAAAATACTCAGTGACTTGTGTGAATCTATTCATAGAGGAGCTTCCCTTTCTGCCCTGTCATGAACAATCCAAGCTATCATTTTAAAAAAATTGAGGTAATCTTTGTTCTGCTAGCTTGGAAAAAATACACATTTGTATGGATTATTCCAGTAAAGCCAGAACGGTGCTATCCAAATCGCAGATAGTGTAGGCTATGCTGGGTCGGGACAATAGTATTAACAAAATTTGCATTTTTCTTTTTGGAGGCAGACACAGCTTTACTTAGTTAAATAGGCAGCACATTTGAATAAATTAATGGCATAAATAAGACATATCTGCAATTTGTACTCATGATATAGTGTGACACCAATTGATACAGGCAATGAGAATTACAAGGTTAAATCTATTGATAAATAATTTAGACTTAAATGCATGACAGAATAACAAAAAAAACTTTGACCCAAAATGAGTCATAGATCATTATCAGAGACATGCAACCAATGAGAAAGAAATAAGGGTGTCTGTGTGTGTTGTTCACTGAGGAGTACGTCATGCTCAGTAACTTAAATGATACAACAAAGAACAAACATTAAAACAAAAACCTGAAAGATTTGCATGCATGATGCAGCAAAATAAAAATTAGACATAAATTATTTTTGTAACTTTAACAAGCTTATAGGGACTACTCTACTGTCTTTATCCTGCAAAGTACTACAGAAAGTATCCTGCTGTTTAAAGGAAACTGCTTCTAAGCATAGGGATTTTCTGGCTCCATGCCAACTCTGGTAATGCATATTATGAAGGACCATACCATATTTATGAATGGCCCTCAGACATGAGTTCATCAAAATTAAAGTGAATGGCATTGAGAGTATCCTTTGAGGCATCTAAAAACTTTTGGGAATTAAAAAGTGCAAACCCTCATCTTGGCGATTTATAAAAAATCAAGCAATTCAAAGTTTGCACGTCTTCAATTATTAAATTTTTGTAGTCTTGAATGCATGAGTCACAGAGACAAGAGTTGAGAAGCCTTAAAGCACATAACTGTTAGATGGATTTGAAGAATCAGAAACTATGACCTAACAGATGTTCCACTCCACTAGCAGCATATGAGGATAGGATGGGGTACCCAGTTACAGATAGTGTAGGTGCTGGTCAGAGAAAATGTGGGACTATAAATCAGGGATAGTGCACATACTGCAATAATGGTCAGAGAAAATGTAGGACTAATCAGAGATAGTGCACATAATGATCAGAGAAAATGTGGGCCTAGTCAGAGATAGTGCAGGTACTGGTCAGAGATAATGTACGTACTGGTCGGAGATAGTGTGAGCAATGGTGTGGGGATATGGCCAGAGATACCGCAGATAGTAATGCACTAAATAGTGAGGGTGTTGGTCAGAGAAAGTACAGGAACAGGGTACAGGTTACAGATAGTACGTGTGCTTGTGAGGACAACTGGGTCAGAGATGGTATGAGTGCACATATCATCTTGGTAATTGCACCTTACTAACCCAGATAATGAGTTAGCAACAACTACAAACACCTGCAATCAATTATCCAAAATACGTAACTTTATTTACTAACTTAAAAAAGCCAAGAGGCTGGAGCAGTAACTCTTAATCATAACTTTTTATGTTGGAAAAATTGTGAACTTTGTGTGTTCAGACTGGAATAGATTACTTTAATGGGAAGGAAAATCTGAAAATTCCAGTGACACCATTACTGCTCCTGAGAGAAGACTGAAGCATCAGCGAGAGCACCAGATGGAGTTGAACGACCGTCAAACGATGCAAGCGACGTTGCACAGTTCATACATCATACACTGCAAGAGCAGAAGCGCTCTGAAAAAAAAAAATGATTCAAAACCAATAATAATAATTTAGCTTGTGAAAACTGATCAATCCAGAGGTATGCATGAACAGTTTCGTCTGGTCAGAGCAAAAATGACAATGAATGGTTCAACGCATATTGTCATCTCCATGAACAGAGGGCCTGGCAAAAGCTGTGGAAACAAGACAAAACTTTAGAGGGTGCATGCTTCCATGCATATTTCACCAACAGAAACTATTTGTAGTACAACTGATGTAAAAGCAGCCAGCTGACATTTCTAGCCAAAAATGTGAAAATGGACAAAGCAACATCAATAGCCACGACAGTAAAGGGTGTTCACAATCCTGACTTTACCACCCTTGAGGATTCACCAACTTTGTTGCAACTGCATTTGGTAGACACCTGAACCTACAATGGCTGCAACAACAATACCCAAGTCAGTAGACAAGTGCTAGCATCACAGATGCCCAAGGGGAAGAGTAGCAGAGGGTAGCACATTATTCCACTTCTGGTTTTGCTTGGGGGAGATAAAATGGATAAAACGCCAATTCCATCTGCCCTTTGACTCACACGATGAAAGGTTGTTGAGGAATTTATCAAACATTTCTATATGAAGTAAATTTCTGACGTACATCAGTCACAACATCAAGGACTCACACAACTGAACCAGTGAACAAAGACAACCATGAATGGTCGGCACACTCTACGTCCAGATCCCTCAATTCTAACCTTCATGCAAAGAGGAGTATAGAAAAGTACACCAACAAAGCTGAGCCAAGTACACTCTGTCCTATAAACAGAACACACACGAAGTATTTTGCTGCTCTGTGGAGAGGAATCTTAATAAATACTAATGTCTGAACATAACTCCAATGAAGGGTAAATAAATTGAATTGACCGACCACAGAAACGACAAAACAGCCACACATTGGAATCTTGAGCAAGCTGGGCGTATTCCAAGCAGCAGTACCAGACTCGAACGAGACCATCATTAAAAACATCCTCCACATTATGTCAACTATGTATCTTCACTTATGAAACCAAGTTGGCTGAAGTTACAGATAACACTGTGCAAGACTTCTCCATAGGGTACAGATAACTCCTCCAAAATAGTGAGGTAACACCTCAATAGTGCACAGGTAATGCCTCCATAATACTGAGGTAACTCCTCTATAGTGCACAGGTAATGCCTCCATTATACTGAGGTAACTCCTCTATAGTACACAGGTAATGCCTCCATAATACTGAGGTAACTCCTCTATAGTGCACAGATAACTCTTCCAAAGGGCACAGGTAACTCCTTAATTCGTGTACAGATACTTGTAGGATTACACAGACAACTTCTCCAAAGTGCACATAGAAAACTTCACCATGCAGCACATATAACACTCTAGAAGTGTGCAGACAATTCCTCCTAAGTCCTGGTTCTAATGCTGCACTTCTAACTACAGTTTCTTTGCATGGCTTAGTTATGTAACATACATGACATAGGAATGCCTGCGAAGTATCTGCTACAGCTGATGAAAATCCAACGAGTGACGACAAAGAAACAGCAAAGCTTAAAACTTGGATTAGTTCAGCAGTGGACAATACCAGAAGAGTGACCACGAAAAAATGTAGAAACAGGTCCACCTCTGACATGCGAACCTTCAAAGTCAAATAAAACAAACTGGCCAGCTCTACAAAATGCTTTTTGCGTTACCATGGCTGAGGGAGCGTTCTCTTTTCACAACAAAAACAAAAAGAAGCATTCCAGGGTCTTATCTGAAATTGTAATAATCTGTCAAAGACAACTATTTGGATTCATTAGGGTTGAATTTTGCATGGTAATGTTATCCAAGGGTACTGGCTGACGATAGCAGTGTACAAAACTATTCACGTAATTCTAACACCAATCACTAATATTTTTTTCATTAGAATTATACATTTTTTGTGGGGGGGAAGAGACTTGTTGCATCTAAGTCTTGCTATTCATTTTGACTTATATCTTCAAGCAAATTTAAGATCTGTTCCATAAAAAGTCAAAGTGGTTTGAAGAGGGCCGAGAGGTGGAGAAGAGGCAAAGTATGCACTAAACATGTTGTGATGTGCAATGGACCACACAACACATTTCCCCCATTTAAACTGAATGTAAAATGGTTCACTCATGATAAATGGTTCAAAATAAATGCTCTCAGCTGTGACAATGGATATTAGCATCCAGTAAACTGTTCCCCTTCCCCTCCCCCCACAATGTATACAACCTATGAAGCCAATCTCTGCACACCCTTTTGCTTATATCCAAACAACACTTCAAACAAAAGCTACTCTATTTTCTGCAACAAGATCTCTCAACTACAACTAAACAAAGCAGACCACCAACAGTATGTTGATACATCTGGAACACTAACCTATACATGCAACAATCTCACAACTTTCAGTAAAGGGAGACGCCCCGGCGCAAAGTGATTGTGATATGTTGGAAGCAGTCCCTGAAAGTGATGCAGTAGCTAAGTTCAAGCAAACAACCAAAATGACTGTACATCCCAGTCTAGCCAAGAGAAAAGACCAGAACATACACTGGATTTCCAGAACCTTAACTGTTGTTATCAAGATGTAAATACGTCTACCAGAGTACACAAATATGTCAGTGTCAAACTACACCAAGCATAATATTGTGTCAATGTAGATACCAAGACAAGTTTCAACAAAATTATTGCTATCCATGAAAATAATCAACACAAAGACTTTTCTCATTATTGAACTTGTCACACAAGAAGATTCCACAAGTCGACCACCTACAAAGTGAAAAATGTCCAAAAATGCCATTTGTATTTTGGACTACAAATTTATCCAGTCCACATTTGCTATGTATTACTTCTGGAATCATTTCCTTGGACATTATATACAACAGTCTTCACTAACATTTTAAAAGAATCAGAAATTTCCATCACAGCTGAATCCTGTTACGTGTGATGTGACAGACATTGTTCTCCCTGTTTTTTGGGGCTTTTTTTTATGTATCTAAAGTTTTTTTTAGTTTTCAAGTAATTATATGTAAGCTGATGCAGTCTCTACATAGAACCTGTGCCTTGGATATAACAACAAGGATATGCCGAAATGCAAACGACGTACAGTAATTTACCATCTGCAGACACTGCGACATCCACTGGGATTTTGTAAAGTGCAATCTTTCATGAAACTCCTTTTGAAACTCAAACAACGGTGATAGCATTCTGAAGGGACAGTCTGTCATTGTCTGCTACATCTTAGACTTTCAAGGACATTTTACCATTTCCTACAAAAATGCGAAACGAAGGGAGGAAAATGGTCTAGTCCTGAATGGAACAAAACAGAAAGCAATTAAGCTCCTGAGCAGAGAACTACATACTATTAAGAATCTTTCAATTATGTCTAACAAACAAAGGGTATGGAAAACTGACAACAAAAAAAAAAAGGGTGAGGCCAAATCCAATCTATGGTCCAACATAATAAATAACTGCAAAACATGAGTAAGACATTAAGAAAAAAAGAAAGTTAGATGCCAAAAAAAGGAGTGACTCTTGCAGTGTATCATTCTTGACGAGATTTCACGAGCCGACCATGACAGAAAGAAAGGCAATTTAATGCAAACAGTGCAGCAAAGCAGCATGTACTAAAAACAGCACCACAAGCCAACAGGTGAATTTGATTGCAGACCAAACGAGAGAAAAAAAAAAAAAGAGAAACAGAACGTGAAAGAGGATTCGAGCAACAGGATGAAGGAAAGAGGCTGACGTCTGAGGAGGTCGGCAGGGGATCTTAGAGTGGAGGGAGATGGGGGAATGGGTGGAACTTGGTGCAAACCTACCATATGGAACAATTGGGTCGGTGAAAGGAGCGTTAGATTCGTCCACATTCATAATGATGTAACTATTGTCTTTGTGAGATTTTGTAAACTGCATGTCATCTACCGCATATCTGGTAATCTCAGCCAGCATTTTAGTGTTCCCGTTCTCTCGGAGGGCAAAGAGCCGGGAGAATTTCACGCCCGCTTTTTTGACCCCCTGTAGGAACTCTCGGGCTGTACAGAGAAACAAAAGGGCCCGAGAGGAGTTTGTGATGACAGGGAAACACGCAAAGAGAGGCAAAAGGCAAGATATATTAAAACATGAGAGGGGAAGGGAACGTCATTAGTAAGGGTAGAGACAAAATACTGCTCAACGGTAAAGTAGAAAAGATGTCTGGGGCAAGTAGGCAACTAGCTGACAAAGTATTTAAACACTGTTTCTTGAAAAAAAGATCACTGTATAGATGAAAAAGAAACATTATCAAACTTCAGTTCACTCTCAAATTGTTATTACAATTTACAAGCACTCCTTTGCTTCTGACCTCCCTAGTTCAGAAAAGATAGAATTTGGGTCACAGAGCAATGACTGAATGACTCCTGAAACAGTCATTACACTAATACATACAACAACTGTGGGATTGCAAATTAAATGTTGTATTTTTTTTCTTCTGTTTCAGTTTGCAGCATACTCACTCTAAACCACGAAGTGACGTTCATTTTTTTCTTGTACCTAATGGATACTTCAGCAAATCACTTAACCATGCAAAACAACCTGCCAAATTAATTACCCAATGTTCTGAAACACAGAAAAGTTCAACAAAAAAAAACATTTAAGTAGAATCAGTGACTGCAAGGGTTTATGGGTTGTGAGATTATTAATTTCATTACAATTGATTTCATAATAATATTTTGGTGAGGAAGGGGGGGGAGGAGAATGGAGAGAAGATGGTGTAAGTTGTCACCTCCTCTAGACAGACTGGCTCCATATTGCAACATCTTCAAACGTATTTCCACACATCTGAGAGGGAGAATATTATCCAAGACTTTGTTCTTTTGAAGAGTCAGGCAAGTTTTAAGTCATGGCATTTCCCACAAACTTACTTTAATCATGTGAGTAGTTTTGTTTCAATTAGTAGTACAGGTGGTTTTAACAGCTGGTTCTGCTACAGGGGTAACATTTTCACACTACCACATAGTCTAATCTATTGGTGTTGTCTCCAGATTTCAAGTCACCTTGAAACACACACTTTCAATTGAACCAAGCTTTGTCAATCAAATGGAAATGCACATTTGCAATGCACCAACATGGCATAAAGAGAACATAGTATTTAATCCCTGTTAAACCATTCGGGCTCATCAACGAACATCTGCAAAAGATTCACCTTCTCAAAACATTATGCATAAGATGAGTTATGAAAGATGCATCATTTAAATGTTTTAAAATTTGGGTGAACAAATCATTCTTGAGCAGCAAATAACTAAATTTCTATGTGTGAGAAACTTATTTCTTGAAAAGATGGCTACTGATCTTCCTTATTTTGAATAATCAATCTTTCTTAAGCCATAAATATTTGATTTTAAAATGTGCTTTCTTTCAGTAAAACAAAGGGATTATTTCCATGGAAATAACAGTTACATTACTCTACCGCTAGCCTTCTTGTAATCTCTTGTCTTCTCATTAGCTCCTTTTTATCAATTAAGTACACAACTTTTAGGAAAGCTAAAGCACACAGCCGTACCTACAATGAATCCTATTAATCCTATAGAAGAAACACATGATAATAATGAAAATGCAACTGTTTTCATACAGTGACAACCCCCCACACACACACACACACAAACATAAAAACAACACTTTGGAACAATATTGTCTTGATGCTCTGAAGACTCATAAATCATAATAGTTGCTTCCCAAATTATTTCCATCTTGGGAATTACCACAGTCAGGTAATTAACCTGCAATGGAACCCTGGACACATTAATTAAATGGAAATATGAATTAAGGCCTCGGTTTATGGACAGAAGGGCAATTCGGAGATTCCAAGTATAATCCACAATCCTCTAAATTGTTCTTTCTTAGATGACTAGACATGCATTTGATAAGGATAGTATACATGTTAAATCACCCAACAATTTTTTTTTCCAAACCAAAGAACCCCAAGATACTACTAGCCAGTACTAAGGCAAATCAACAACATACTACTTTAATTTTCCTTCACAAAAAACTCTTGGTTGTTTTCTTGGTTTGAACTAACAGGGATAATGATATGAAATCAGTTAAGAAAAGCGAGAGTTACGTTAATCACTTCTGAATTTTCAGAGTTGAAAGAAGGAGGGTTGTAAAATAGCAACCTGTTACCTCTTGTGATGACATACAACCTCATAGAGGAGAGAATTTAGAAAATGTATTTAAACAAACAGCATGGAAGAAGAGAAAAAGGGGACAAAAGTCAACATTTCAGACAAATATTAATGCACGAACAACCTTAACAAGGACACTGACTGTACAGCTATTACAACATTTAGCATCATATATTTCTTCTCTGTAGATAAAGCTAAATAAAAGTTTCTCATGTCTGAAATACGTTAGTTCCTTCCATACATTCATTTGGTAACACTTATCAGTATAATTCAATTATCAGCGATAATATTCAGTAATCCAAGAGGGTGTGCTTATGTTAAACTTTTACTGAAATGAACTTGTTGCAGTCACGACTCAAGGTCAACCACTTCATGACAAACTACTTCCATCAACATTGAGAAAGTAATTTAGGAAATCTGATATGACATGCTGAAGCAAAGATTCGAAAAAAAAAAAACAACATGAACTTTGTTTTTATCTGATGCAACTTTCAACAATGACTTTGCAGCACAAGATAAGATAAAACAGAGAGGAGGATATGATGTGAATTCATGTCAGTAATACATTTTAGAGACACAAAAACAATACAGTCAGGTCAATGAGCTTTGAGATCTCACTCTGACAAGTTCACTGAAATTGTCGATATTGAAGAAACTAGCAGAGGTTACGTCGATGGTCTTCTTGAGAGGGTGCGTAAGATAGAACATACATACAGGATTACACTGCTGACACAACACACACATCATACAAAGCACCAGTCGAGGTTGATCAAAGTCATTGAGAATCTAGGAGCTGAATGCACCAGTCAAGGTTGATCAAAGCCATTGAGAATACAGGAGCTGAATGCACCAGTCAAGGTTGATCAAAGCCATTGAGCATACAGGAGCTGAATGCACCAGTCAAGGTTGATCAAAGCCATTGAGAATCTAGGAGCTGAACGCACCAGTCAAGGTTGATCAAAGCCATTGAGAGTACAGGAGCTGAATGCACCAGTCAAGGTTGATCAAAGCCATTGAGGATACAGGAGCTGAATGCACCAGTCAAGGTTGATCAAAGTCATTGAGAATACAGGAGCTGAACGCACCTGTCACGGTTGATCAAAGTCATTGATAATCTAAGAGCTGAAATCCAATAGTACAAGAAACAATGGAAAGAAAGTTCACTGATCCATTCAACAAAGTTTTTGGTTGAACTCTGTATTTCCATGGCAACCATAATTCCACTGCCAAGCTCGAACCTACAAATACATACCATATGGTACAGTGGCATCTTTAGCAGGTCTCATCTCTTCGACGTCCCATACAGTGTAGCTACCATCGGAGTGAGAGCTACTGAACTGTGCCCCGTCTCTCCTCCAGCAGAGGGACTCCAACTGCTGATTGCAGACAAACGTTGCATCCACTTGTAATTCTTTGCTGTCCCAGATTACGATGAGGCCTCTGTTGTAGCCAATCAAAAGCTGTCAGAAGATAAAGTTCATGCAAATGTAGCTATTGCATTGTCTTATTTTTTCAACTGCTCTATTTTTATAAGTTTTCATTTCTCTATCCTTGGGTGAAGGGTAATTGTCCATATTTGGAACTTGGTAAAATATTTTGAATTTGCAATATTCAATTCTGTAATCAAATCACACAAAACTTTGATTAGAATGAAATCACTGCTGGTGGGGGGTGGGGGTTACTGCTCCTGGATACCATGTTCCAGGCTGACACTGTTACACATCACACATACATTTACTACTACTGATTAGTAAATATTCTATTAAGGATATTCTGGTAATTAAATTAATTAGAGAGACAATTGAGTATTTTCCACTGATGACTGACAACAACAGGTTTAACATAGAGCTATTAGTCGCTTCATTGGATAATGCAGATAAAGATGTTGAGCAAGAGAAGCAGTACAACCATGGTTGAAGGGGGGGTTGTGTCAAAGGCCAGGATACACAGATATGATCATCACAGATGAACAGCTACGTCATCCATGTTGCTGTGTTAACAAATCACTTTCCTCTTGGAAAAATAGACTAACTTTGTAAGATCAACCAGCCCACTGTTTGATACACATGAAAACACTAAGTATCTTTTATCTCACTATAAATCTCCACTTTCAATGTTCATATTTATGTAAACATAACTGAACCGTAAGAGTACGACGACCTCAACAGAAGAAACTGGAAAATAACGCTATCACTCTTTTTGTTCCTCTACGCTACGGTGCACACAGAGCCCACCAAATGGCAGCAAAATGAGCAAACGAGGTTGTTCTGATTTCCTACACTAGCCAACAGGGATATCAGCACCTAATCATGACAAATGAACAGTTTCAAGGGAAGGGATGACATTGACCACATAAAGAGACATTTAAAAAAAAAAACAGGCCACACACCTGTCAACCCCACTGCAGTCAGTAACAAATGGGGCCAAAGTGATTTGAAAGTTCAAAGGTATCAAATACAACTATGGATTCAGCAGCAATCCAGTAAGTTTAGGATATTAACAACACAGCATGTAAAGACAAAAAAAAATGAGTTTGCAAAGCTCTGGCAATTAAGCAAAATTAAGCAGAAAACATTTACTACAATACAATAACCTTTACTCTATTGGTTGTAGTCGAGAGAATGGCGTCATTAGATCTATAATTGATGCCACAAATCTTACGGCTGGTTCAGCCAAGAAAGCGACTGTAAGTGTACTCAACACCAACTATATCAACCTTTTAAATGGCGACTTCTGTTTTTCCGTTCCATTTTGCTTCAGTTGAATTTACTTCCACTTTGTAAAAGAGGACATTTCCTACTTCGCAACCTAGAATTCCACGGTAATCTGTGCAGCTTGTGACTGTCACACGAGTACGTATGTACAGCTCGATACGACATCGCTTTGTCTCTGCTGTAGCTGACAGCTGTACATGCTGCACTACCACGTCTACAGCATTATATCATCATGATATTGCTCCATGGGAAGCAAATGTTCTTCACAGAGACAACGGAACACAAAGATTGCATCGACCGTCTATATTTCCAGAAGGGTACCTGTCTTAGATCACGCATAAATGACAAGATACACATTTGAAAATGAGGGCAGAAAAGCTGTAACTGCTACACATTTGGACATTTTCAATTTTTCAGATTTATTCCTCTCTGTCTTCTCAATTTTCTGTTTTTTGTTTTGTTTTGTACTGATTTCCATGATTTTTTTCTTTCTTTTTGTCCATTTTTCCGTGACGGTAAACTCGTCTCTACTTAAGACGTTGCAAGGAGGAAGTAGTTTCGCATGTAATTTTACCAATTTACGATCAGAGCATGTTATGTAGTATTCTTACTTCAGCTTCAGAGTTGAGTGCAATCTTCAACAATGTTGAGACACATATTATCTCATTCTTTGTTGTGTTAAGCTTTATTGAGAAATGCAACACTGCATTTTTTTTTGACAAACACAAGGAGCCATGTTCTTAACCTTCCTTTTTAATTTTCCTTTCACTGACAAAAGAACAAAGCAAGTGCTGTACCGAGGCTTCTCAGCTGCCCATTGTTGTCATTTTACCATGAATACCAAGCAGGGCCTCATACACACAACCTTTGTGTGTGTCCTTCACAATTTTATGAATGTATCTGACTGCAGGGTTCCTTTGAATATCAGGCAATCCTCCTACTTTCAACACAAAATATTCCTCTTACATAAAATTCTGAGCCTTTCATTTTTGTTACAATGAGTTCTTTTCATCCACACTGTATACGGTGGTTCGATCACACAATTGCTAATTTTTATATTAAAAACTTTCAATCCACCATTTTTAACCTTGAAAGAGCTATATCAATGACCAACCAAATGTGTGAGTATTGCATCATTTGACACATGCAATGCTCAATCATTCAAGTATGCCACCACTCCTCGAGCTGCTGCTCTTCTCACCCCGTGGCGTCGTCGACCTGGCGTGAACCAGTTCGACCACTTCTTTTGTCTGAATAAAGACAATTAAAGACAACAAGCAGATACCTTTTCTGGTTCTGTGGGATGCTGGCAGATGGCTTCGACTGGACCAGGGTTCACCTTGTAATCGTCGGGGACGCTAAACAAAGAAGACAAAAGAAGGTGAAATGAAGGAGACAGTTTACACCATCTGCATCAACCGCCTTTCATCTCAAAAGAAATTACTGACTCACATGTTTTTATTTTCGTTAAATGTGTGATATGTTACGGGAAAAAAAAAAAATTCAGAGGAAAATTTTTATGAACCTTTGATCGGTAACAGAAAAGTGAAGCAAACTTCTGTATCTTGTCACTATTAAAAGCCACAATACTGCAGATGTTGCATGTAGATATCAGATTTGTAGCTTTTTGACAGAAACATTTCCATGATCCAACCTTCAGTCTAATGTAGGAATATATGTCCAATGCAAAATTTACACCAATCTCAGGATTTCAAAAACTTCTCAACTATTTGATGGATCTCATCCAAGCATAACTTTCAAAGAGTTACCTGCTTAAGTACATGAAGACAGGACAATCTCCTGCTTATTTATGGTTATTTTAATCCGTATATATGGATAAAAAAGTTGATGTCAGACACATTTGGTAACCTTGCCATTAGCGTATTAAATCTGGCAGTACATGGCCATGTTTTAACATCATACCTGTGACTGCCATTCCCTTCCTTTTAAGCAGTATGTACAGCACCTCTGTACATCACCTCCAATAAACATATTACTTTCAAAACGCAGTTGGTGATGTATACGCTTCGTGCAACTTTTGTGACAATAACTGCAACGAAAATGGATGAAACTGAGCGAATATAGCCGAGCAGAGTCAACACCCATGCAATACTGCAAAGAATGTCACCGTTTTAGAAGAACTGCTTGAATTATGAGTTTCAAAGTTTGAACAGCAACAATGAAAACAGGCGTAGTGGCATAAGATCCAATTAAAAAACCCCATCACAGGAAAACTTTATGCACTGTCAACAAACTTTGGCTTCAAACAGATTCTCCCTGCTCCCCCCAATTCTCTCTCTTGTTTTCTATTTAAACAGGAATTCTGAAGTTTTTTATCCAAATAAATGAACCACATGTAGCAACAGAGTGCACACAATCCAATTAAGGACAGCAAACCAAAGTGCTCTGACCTTTGCAGCAAATTTAAAAGTAAACATGCTGCCTCTCAAATCAGCTCTCTAAATTATCTCAAACTGTGTTAAATAAAACAGTTATTAAAAGAAAAGTTGAAAAAACTCCCAAAATATCCTTAATAATTTTTCTCTGCCACTGGATGATAAACCTTTAACCTTTGACAGTGAAATATGTCCGTGTGAGGAATTCAGTGATGTCACACTAGGTAATACTGTAGCTCCCCTAGGCAGAATTGATCCAAAACCACTGCTTCCTTCTTTTTCAGTTTGATTACTTACAAGGCAACATATTGTCTTGTGAATCGAGTACAGGAATTTGTTACGTTTGTTGGTCTGTCATATTGCTATCTGCAAATCGATGGAGTTGTCAATAACAGCCGACTTGTACACGCAAGCAACGTACATGCGATACGTGACACCACACAGCGCTTGTCGCGCAACGGTAACCTACGATGCTCCAGTAATTTATGAGATGATACGTTGTCTCTAGTTCAAGCTTCCCACCTCAGTCCTACACCAAAACAACGATGACTCCCATAACGATCCGTCCATGCTCTCTAACGAAATTCTTTTTTATTTAACTTTAATGTGTTTGATGAGCAAAACAATGTTGCAACAAGTTATGGTCAAACCGTTATGATATCACGGCAAGAGACCTGTTCAACAAGCAACAATTCCAGTTTGGGCGGTAGCACTAGAAACCAGTGGTTCTGTAGGGGGCAGTAATCGATAAAACACAAAACTGTTGAACGTACAGAGCTATAACTGACCCAAGGTCACTTACTACTGCACCACTTCGAATGACAGCCAAACTTCACAAGTTGCCCTTTGGTGTGTATGAACCTTGTCTACTGATCTTCCAAAGCCACTGAACTAGCAATTGAATCCAAACTTTTCAATCCATGACAACGCCAGCTAATGCACTCTCTGCTATGTGATGTATTTCCAATTCATATTCAGAATTTTCCAATCTTGCACTGTTCGGGCAACCAGCAATCTTTTCCAAACACGTACAGTTTTTCTTACGTGGTAAACATAATTGCACCTTACAGATCTGACACCGTTTGGTAAAGATTTTCTTTGCATCCAAATTAAGTGAAAGTGCCACTGAAATTAAACATGAAGCCATTCTTTGACTCTTTCACATGCTTTAAGTTTATGCCACTCTCATCAGCATCCATAACAGCCTTCCCTGTGAAGCCTTTCTGGATCAATTCTTCTCCATTCTACAAAAGAATTAATGAAGTAACCATAGCCGTGAACTCATGCAGTGGATTTAACGAGATCTGCCTCCCTCGTTCGTCGCACATGGACGGTATGAAGAACCTTGGCGAGGATAACGACGTGACTTTAACATCCGATGCACATGAAATGTATCTTCAGTGTGATACTCTACCAGCCCCTCGGGGCAAAGGAAGTCCTAACTGATAGATTTTTTACCATTTAAGCCATTCCATCTGTGATGAATTACTTAGATATTGTTACATACTTCATGTGAGCTGGAAATCAAATTTCCAAAGAGGAGAAAGCAATAAATATCATTGACTGTACTTAACGATATAGAGATCTGATGCTTACAACCGAGTACCAGAGGAGAAGAGAACAATGAATGTAAGGGATGTATGCAGTGAGCAATACATTGCTCTGAATATTGTCATCCACATCACTGTGGCAAGCAGGAAAATAAATGATACATTTGATGACCGTTCGTTGTTGACAACTGAATAAAGCTGTTGGGGGAAAAACAGTAAATAGAACAGATTCCCCATCACCCCCCTAACCCCTCCCATTCCCTCCTCTTCCCTCAACTCCAGTGATACTTGGTATCCAGAAACTACCATCCCTCTGACTTGGTGCGGTAAGCCAGGGTTTCAATTAGTTTGATCGAAGATGAGTTTTCAAATATAAGCACAGGTATTGTGGGCAATGTGATTTTAATAAAACATGTGTGGTGAGGAATAATACCAGCAAATATTGTTAA
This sequence comes from Stichopus chloronotus, assembly GCA_021234535.1. Taxonomy (NCBI): domain Eukaryota; kingdom Metazoa; phylum Echinodermata; class Holothuroidea; order Aspidochirotida; family Stichopodidae; genus Stichopus; species Stichopus chloronotus. The sequence goes on from CM037829.1 coordinate 20,584,474, forward strand.
CTATGGCAGTGGTTTTGTGGAGTTTGATTCTCATAAATGAATCAAAAAAAAAAGTAACGCTCAGTTTCCCAAAACTGGTCTTCACATTTAATATGTTGTCAATATACTCATTTGCATAGTATGCCAACAAGTAGCATCAGACTACACGCCTTCTCCATTTTCCTCCACCTTCCTTTTTAAGAGTCACAACAACTTAAGACCGATGACACAGGTACAAATTAAGAAAGTCACTATCCTGACACTTTGCGAATCTATTACTTACAATTTACAGCAAATCCGCACAATCGATGACTGATAAACGATATTCACATCATTGAACTTTTAATCTATCTCTTCGACAACTACTGATCAAACTAGAACTGAAAAGGATATGGTGTTATGTTATGTTAAGCTTCTGCATCAAATCAGTAATAGTTCATTTCGAATGACAAACAACATTCTTTACATTTTAATCCATGTGCAGCAGTTATTACTTGGTATGTAGTTCAATGCTTGCACCAGGTAGAAAATTCCAGCCCAGGTACCCCATTTCATGGTTGGCCGGTACTTGGGTACCCAAAAATGTAAATTCAGCCTGTCAGCCTGTGAGTTCATTGTGAAGTCATGACATAGCATTTCTATTTGCACGACAGTTACCCTGCTTCAACGTGGATCTCACCTACCGACATGACGATGAAGTGCTTTCAGTTTGGCACACACGCTGAATTTTTTCACACATACGACGTTGCCTGCATTAGCGAAACTTTTGGATTTGGGTCGCAATACCAGAACCGGTGCAAACCCACTCGAGTCTTGTCCAACTTTTGAAGTATTTTACAGATAAAGCACAAAACAATTTACATTACTGGAATGAAAATGATGAGATACAAAATTGTTTACGTGAGATTCTGTGGCTTACTTTTGCATGACAACGTCCTGGTAGATGATCTTGTCGTTGTCTGCTTCCAACTTGTTGACATCCATCATAAATATGTTTCCACTTTCCGTACCCACGTAGAAAGAAGTGCAGTCCATGGACAGGCAACAAACAGAGACTTTCTTCATCCTGTGGAGAGGAGTGAATGAAGGCCACTCACGATTAAACACTTCTTAAGAGAGAGACGAAAGGAGCATTTAAGTCGTAAGAGAGGATGGGTAGTTTCTAGGATGCTGGATATGGATGAAGATTGGAAGGATAAGAGAACATGGGGGTGCAACTTTAGTTCCCCTTGAAGTACCCATGTAAATTCTCTTTGTTTCAGGATCTGGAATCGAAAATTGTGGGTGTACCTGACAATGTGACTATCGAATCAGGACATGAAGCGACTAGGAGAGACTGGTTTTTCTAGATGAAACTAACAGAAGAGACTACCTATTCCTTGTCTAAAAGGTTGCTAAAACCTCTTTAAAATATAAGGGGTTCAATTAAAATTGTCAATGTTTGGGAATTATGTCTCACTGTCAGGGGCCACTCACTGTGGCCATTCCAAAACTGCTGCATATGATTTTTAGTTACCAATGCCCTGTAGAAGCAATCATATATTAAAGTTCATGTGTAGCCTGTACCTTTAAGGTACAATAATTATTTTTATCTTGTCGTCTTTTTTATGACTTGCTTGTACAGTAGCTTGTAGGCAAGGTTGCCAGATACCTCATTTGATGATTAATCTTTTGCATTTATTTTACCGATTACATCACAAGGAACACGGTGCGTGGAGATCGCTACTACCAGTACCTTTTTGTCAAGCACACAGGTATGCTAAGGAGCATGAATATCACACAATAAGCTTTCCATGCAGGTATGCTTTACAAGTTTATGGTATGATAAACCCTGGTATAAATCAAAGCTGAAGAACGCAGTCCTGTGAGACATTTCAAAGTTCCTGAGAGAAGCTTGAATGTATCAAATGCAAATGAAATTTTGAGGAAGATGCACTTAAGGAAAACTACTTTCAAGTTCTGTTTCCACCTCTGGTCAACCGTCATACTCCTTTGCTTCAATTTCGTCAAATTTCAAAGATAATGATTCTTCTCTTGCGATTGTTTACTTACTTTCCTTCCATGAAACAGTTCTGAACCTCCTCCAAGACACTGTTGTCTTCTCTGCTGTTTATCTCCCACATATGAAGAGTATTATCTCCCAACCAACTGATCATCTTACCCTGAAGAAATACACCAAAACAAAAAACTTAGGAAGATTTCACTCATAGTACATGACACAAGCAATTGATAGATTAATAAGTTCATGAATATTCAAAAGGGCCAACTACTCATCATCCAGATCAACTAGAAATGATTACAGAAACCTCAAATACTTAATAATTAACAAAGATTTTTATTCTTCAGAACATCTGTTTCTTCACAATCCTTGCCTCAGGACCTACCAGTATGTGAGAAATTACACCCTCTGAATTTTTTTTTTCTAAATCATCAATCTCAAACAAAACTATTAAACCCTGACTCAACACATTCGTTAGACTTTACCCCTGCTACTTCACCTCATCCATATCGCAACCATTGAACATTCTGCAGTTTGTGTACCACAGACACATCAAAGCTAAGCGATAACAGTACCGTAATTATGCTACTGAAGTAACTTATCATCGGAATCACAGTTCTATGCATGCATCTATTAATCATATTGTTGCAGTCTTTCAATTCCCTATGTAAGTCATACATGTTCCAATCATGTCTCTTTTTCACTACTATGTGGCATACACGGCATGTGGTCTGGGAGTGGTGCACTTGTGTATAGTAATAAATAGACACCTAGTGCCAGTCTGAGTGAACCAACCACACAGTTTAGGGACAACATTCAAGTAAAAATCCCCTTTTCCGGGTATATCAAACTGTTTTGACTTTGCTTCAGGGTACACTTTTTCAACAGGTATTCCTTAAACTTTTCCGCAAATGCAGATACTTAACACCGAACACTGCTCAGGAAAGCTGTATACAGTAAAATGTAAATTTTGCAATATCTCAACGGGAACACAGAATTAATGACTCACCTGGCCAGGCAGAAAGAAGAGTTTCTGGACAGGTGCTGCATTTTGATGACACCCAATAAACTCAACTCCAGGCTTGCCATAACTGTTTACGATCACATTAAGGAATATATTGTTTTATGCAAGATCAATAAACATTATTTTATTTATAATTACAAATTTACAATAGTACTTCACATACATGGAGTAAATCTTTGTTATTACTTCCATTAGGGGAGATAAACAAAAGGTCTCTGCACAGCAAGTAATTCTCATTAAGGAACCATCAGACAGTAAGAAACCCCCAATGAGGGCATCTAAAATACAATTAACATACTGGAAATGAAACAAGTATGTAGTCATCAGTGTGGCTGCAAAGTCAGTTCTTATTTACTCCTGGTTCCCCATGAACTACCATGTTCATTTTGAACAACAGCAATTTTTTTTTCTCACTCCTTCCCCAATGACTAGAATTTAAAGTCAACCCTGTCTGCAGTCCCACCCTCATACAAAATTACAACCGCCTCCAAGAGTCATGTGCCCATTTATCCATGTACAACACAATTTGAAGGGAAATATTTCCAAATTTTACAGCACATGAATCAGATGGTATGTTGGCACGACGATACAAATGAGATGCCATAACAAGGAGCTGTGACAGCATACACTTTGGTGCCTTTTTTATCTCTTTTTTAGTTCAGGTTTTGCTGAATACAGCCAGACAGTTCTAATATGTCAGTTTTAAGAGATAACAAGGAAGGATCTTGGTTATTAAGAGTTAAGACTACAAAAAAAATACATGCATCCTTAAACAGCTCAACCATTATCAACAGGAGTGTGACAAATGGTCTTTCCAAAGCCATTGTAGGGCTTTCTTTTAACGTTATCTCTTTCTGGTAAGCTAAAGCATCTACCATAACAGCCATATCCTTTCACTGGTCTCTGGTACTTCATGACTCAATTAAAGAAAAACAAGTCACAAAACCTTTTGCTCCTTGACATAAAGAATACCAAATGAGTGATATTACATCCAAATCCAGCTTTCCATAAAAGCAACAGGCGAGGTGAACTTCTATTGCTCTATACATACTACACATAAAAGAGTCAACAGTTTACATTGTCTAGGGTCGCCTTGCACCACAGTCGATTGTTAATGATTGAAGGATCAATAACAAAAGCCCGCCAAAACTTTGTTCGCTCCATTCAAAATTGAATACCTAAATTTTCGTTACTAGAACTTGACCCCGACCAATCTTTTTGTTTCACTGAGTAAACATGAGACTTAAGCAGTGGTAGTAAGATTAGTAGTGTGTTGAGCTCACTCGCTCGCTCGCAGGAGCGCTTTATCACTTTATAGTGTTGATACTGGGACGCTCTTGCAGCCAGTATATTGCTGTGCTAATTGGACATATGTAGTGTTCTCCTGTTTGATAATGTAATGACTGAGACACACAGCAGCAAGTGAGTCACATGGCAGCAAATAATTTTAATATTTCTAACCTCCTTAGAACAGATCCCCGTCGAGCTGAGTAAGTTAATGTGACGTGACATGACTCACCAAAAACTGGGCTAGTGCTGACGGTTTAACTCTGGCACAGATGCAAGTGGGTAGATCTCTCCTACCATTTCTCCTCTCCCCCCTCCCCTTACAAAAAAAAACATGAAATGTACATACTGTAACACGAAAGACATGCCATGAGAATGTTTTGGAGAATTACCAATACCTACTCCAATACGTGCAAATACCTTGCAACTGTGTCTGCTACAAGAGATCTGTTACATGTATTTCTTTTTTAACTGATCTATAGAACTGAGGCATGCTGTGTGTTATGCTTTGCATCACATTGCGCACAACTTAAAGGGAAATAGGGCATTTAGAATATATACCAACACGGCATACAAAGAAATTAGCTTCAATGATTGTCAAACCAGTCAGGCACATCGAAAAACATCTGCAAAAGCTTTATCCCTTCAAAACACTATGCATGCGATGAGTAATTGAAAATGCATCATTTGAATTTTGAAAAGTTTGGGTGAACAAATCATTGCTGATCAACAAATAACTGCATTTCTATCTGTATTTCACGAAAAGAGGGCTACTGTCCTTCCTTATTTTGAATAATCTATAATCCTATGTCGACAAACAACGGTTTTAAAAATATAGTTGATTTCTGTAAAACAAACACCTTATTTCCCTTTAGTGCTCTCTTCCTCTCCCTGTGATAAACAAAATGTGAGAAAATCAACTTTAATTTCATTTTAACAGTACCTATGGGCATGAATTAAAAACTAAGCAGGAGCTAATATGGTTACTAAAATATTGATTAATATAGTAAAACGGGGTCTCAGGTGTACAGTATCTCTATCCAACCCCATTATCCAGGCGCAGTTCTGGGAACATTATTTTGGGGCACTTAAACTCACCTTTTACCATCTAAGGAGAGCACCACTCATTGGTTGATGCGTAGCATCCCAAAAAAAGCCTACCAAAAAAACCTCCCAAATTGCAAGAAATGGCACTTCTCACGACAGCCTTGTCTTTTATAATCTTATCTTTTAATAATATTGTGTCATTTAATAGCAAGACCTTTAGACATTTCTTATTTTGATATCTCATGCTTAGTTCTCCAAAAATAAAGGTGAAGATAGTTTATGTAAATCATTTGCCCAATTTTGAGGAACTGGCACGATTTTTGGGGTCTGTAGAAACGCCCCTGCCAATATCTCGCGTGAAACCATCAGACAGCAAACATTCTTTGTGGTACAGGTTGAGTTTGCCCTTTCACGCCGTAAAGGAGAGGGGGGTATGGTATGGTGAACTCAACAAGAATGTCCACCTTGGTCAATTGCTCTTAATTGCTCTTTCAATTGCACTCTTATAATATTGGTACTGCAAATATCACAAGCTGCATGATCTGGTGCAAATGAGGTCGAGTCATTTATAGACTACTTGATGGAAGGGATGTAGGTTCAGTACAAATTGGGTTTCAAGTTCATGCAGTCAATAAAATGGTCATTGAACTGGTATATATCTACCAGAACTGGTATATATCTACCACACACAGGTGTAAGTGTGTCATCAGATATGCAAACAGGTAAAGTGAAACTACATACAATCAGCAAACACTGTAATCAGTTGAACACACTAGATAAACCAAGTCTTCAAAATTGAACGGTTCTTGTTTTAGTAGTACGCGAGTCGGGCAAACTGTTATTCATCGGTACACACACCCCCCCCCCCCTCGATCTGAAAGAAATGTGCAGCAGAGACCGGAAAAGGGGCGAGAGGCACACTCTCTGACTGGCAGAAGAATGTTCATCAGAATGAACCAAACATGACTTCAGTCAGAGAGTTGAGCAATGGGCTGCTCAAGTGCATTCAGACAATTTGGGACAATGAAAAGTTTTCAGCTGGTCAATTCTGCCATATGATTTCAAATTCTCCTGACATTATGACAAAAAGTGTAAAATATGATAAAGCTGTCATTGACAGTTTTCATTCATGTCAACCGTGTGCTTCTTTGAACAAACCAATGGAAGTATACTAATATTGAATATTCACTTAGTCAAAACAACTGACCATGTGCACTGCAGTGATGTAATCAGTTGGCAGGTTATTTGTAAATACAGGGCTTCTCTCACCAAATACTACAAGCACCTGACACAGACAAAGGAGCAATGAAATTACACACATGTGTGTTTTTGATACACCAGTGAGTCCTGTGCTGCTGCATATTCATTATGTAGGCATCTATAGTAAGAACTGTTAATTTTCAAATACGATTTCTGTTTTTTACTTATTTTATGCCAATCCTATTGCTTTTTGAAGTAGTTGCTGTCATTTTCCTTCATTGAGAGACACAGTCCTTCGATGTACAACCTTGCATGTACATTTGAAAAAGCAGGAAAAGTTAAGGTAAAACAAAATCTTATCCTTCACTGCTTTTTCAGTACACACACAATCACTTTAAATTCAACAAACTTCAAAAGCCTGTGGTAAATTCATGAAACCGCAGGTATCCAAATATCCAAATAGGAGCACAAATTGAACTTATGTCAATCAATGTTCTTGCCAGTGTGTGCAACTCTGACATTTCACCCAGGAATGTTCCATGACTTTCAATCAATAACCTTGCAAGTGTGTGTGTGACTATGAGTATACTACACCTGAGATGTTACATGACCTCTTTTCAAGCATAAATGGTACAGATCTGTGGAAATGACAAGCAGCTTTGACTGACACTTAGTTACGGTTAAAAAGATGTCTGAACTTAGAGGCAATTACATGTCCACTTCTTTTGGCTTTTTCTATCCTCTCTAATACCAAAAAATAATGTATGGAATCCATCAATCCAACTTTTCAAGTCAAATGTGCGCCTGAATGTTTCGACAATCTTGAAAGGAGATGTTTAGCTCTCTTCCAAATTTCCGGCACATACCGACTGCCGGCTAATGATCACTTCAGGTATGTATGGCTCTGATACAGGCTACTGGTGTCTTCCATGTCATGGTGCCAGTCACTGTGGTCACCACACCAGTCATACCTCCAGAGGTATCATACACAATGATGATGATTATCATCATGATGCCATGACAAAGGGCACAGCCACTATTTCATGTAAGATGTTTGGCATCAATTTACTGACCTCTCAAGTCTCAAAACTAAGTTGGGTAATCATTCCTGCCATGGGAATAAAAAACACAGGTCACCTTGTTTTATCCTGCTCTTTCTTTGAAAGGGTGTGGGAGGGTAAAGGAAGGAATTGATGGAATGGTACTAGGGGCCAGGATAATTTTTCCCATCATCCTCAAATCTTCCTTAACTCACTGTACCTTCCAGAGATGACAGACTTGGAGGCTGCAGGTTGCTGTTCAAATCACCGACAAGCTTCGAGAGATAAAGAATGAGCAATCAAACATGGTCTTCACTTTATTAAAAGCAATACAAAAGCAGACGCTACGTGTCCAACAGTCAGTCGTAAGGCCTTCAGTGTGGTACTCTGTGCAGAACTCATACACACTTATTTGTCACAAGGCAAACAACGTAAAACTCTGGAGGTGTGTTTTCTAAATACCAAAGAACACTGTCCAAATAAGAGTCATTGTTTGCTCGAGAAGGTCAATGGAATGTGCCAACAAAGTTCAAAATAACTCTGAAATAAATCTCAAAAATTCCACAGCCTCTCTCATTTTTTATGGGCCCACAGTCTGAATGAAGGATTTGACTTCAAGGGGGTCCTCCAACATGGGAATGCATATTACAAATGACAAGATCTAAGGTGTGCATCGGCGGGGGGGAGGGTTTGGAGGGGAAAGAAAAATCCGATGCAGAGGCCCACAAAGTCTAATTTAGTGTTTGATTCAACATCACACCCACTCACTAATCGCTTTAAAAAAAAAAGAAAACTTGCAAGATTTTTTCAACTGTCTTTCACATCAGCATCTTTTTACCCTCAGGATGTATATTGCTTACTACTAAAATTAAACACACTTTTTAGTACTTCAAATTTATACTGGAAAATGGTTCTAAACAAATTCATCAACCATTGCTGAAAAGAGTCAAAAAGAAAGCAACAGGCTACAACAGAATCTTACACCAAGGATAACCCCAATAAACATGAAATCATAGCAGCAACGAGCATCATGCTTCCATGACAATGTTAAAGTTTACAAGGCCAACAGCATCTATTATCAGATCACACCCTCATACCAAATGTTTGTCGAAGTTTTTCAACAAAACTTTCTGCAAGAAGTCTTTCATTCCTGAAAAGAATCTAAAAGCCTCAACAACTCTTTCAACAGTCATGACCATTATAGTTTCAATGGCTGGCACGTACAATGTTTACGTCGTCGGATGAAAGAAAATGATTATTTTGGTTGGCGAGCTTTCTTCCTCAATAGAACATCAAGTACAACAAACCACTAGACTATACACCATGCAAGAGTGCAACTGCCTTGAGGAAACTAACATGGGGATTAAAAGTAACCATTAAAATAGCTCTGACAAACACCCAGGCTTTCAGTGAGTCCCCTCCATTGTTTGGAAGCCACCCCGCTCCCTCCAGCCTGTGGAATCGATACCAAGGATGAGTGTACTCACTAAACCCACTATGAAAAGGGCTTTCCCTGATACATGATGCAAGAATGTATGCAGTCATACACACATCCTTTCTAATATTGAGATGAGCATAGACAAGACAGAATTGTGGCCATCGGTTCTCTTGTATCCCTGTGTGATTAATAAATTCCAATGAATGCAACAAAACAGACTGCTGGTTGACTTCTAAGCAACCACTGCAACAGCCCCCATTCACAGAGCCTTTTCTTTCTTTTTTTTTTCTTTTTTTTTTTGGTTTTGATCCCTTTGAAAATGAGTGATTGAATGGGTGGAAGCAACTGCAAGAAATGGCCCAATGGAATCAATGAATGACTCCAAAGAGAGAAAACTAGACTGAACCATTTTCGGATGTGACTAATTGTTACAGTGCATTGTTTGAAATTACCAAAAGTGCTCACCCCGATCACCTGAACTGCAGTAATGAGTTTACAGCAACCATTGCCTGGCAGACCGATGTCTCCCTAATGCATAAATTACAATCATGTCCAAGTTCTAAGGGTGCTTTCTCCGTATGTCATAACACGCCTCACAACACATTGACCATAAAATACACTTCAAACTTTGAAAGTCACACGGTGCACTTCACCAATCTTGAAACTTGTTACACCATATTACTATCAAATCGGGAGTTTACCATTTCATAAATTTCAACGTGAAACCCTGTCATTAATCCCCTTCTTTGGATGTAAACATTGTTATGATTATGAAACCCAGATTACGCAGACAGTTATAGTGTATACCAAGCTTGTTACAAACATATAGGTAGCATACTTCATTACGCCCCTCCTTCTTTCATGAACCCTACACATGTCATGTTCTGTAGTCAAGTCAATGAGTACAGATTGTACTCTGACAAAAGTCCTTTGCAGAGTACACGTCCTCTTCCCAAACTTGGTTTACAACAAACAGCTGACTACTTCTAGCTGGCCATCTTAAATCGCTCTGTTGAAGTAGGTGCTATGACTCTAGCGGTATTCCTGGCTACACGGAAAAGGTGAAGTTTGTTTTACTATTGGGCAAATATGCTCAAGGATCGTCTTCGGGAACCACTGGCTCAACAAAAACAACATCCCTATCTGATGAGGAGTGTCTTATTATTTTTTTTTTTTTGTGTACAGTCTGAAGGTTCACGTCGCACGCACGGAAGGTTCACGTCGCAACAACAATATCGCTGGCTGATCAATTTCACAGACAAAATAAGGACATGTATGCACACTGAAAATCTAACCCACTGGGGGCAAATTCATAACCATGATCAACGAAAAAAAATAACGTTCATAGTGAAAAGAACTTATGCAGCAAGACACCAAAGATGGACTAAGCACAAAGTTAAAATCTACTGAAAGGAAAGCAAGGAGAGAAAATAATCACTGAAAGTAATTTAAAAAAAAAACAAGAGGGCAATCTACGGAGTTGCGTATCTCATCACCAACATGCACATTGATTTCAATACGGGGCCTGCACATGGGAATTTGTAATAGTTTATTGCAAAGTACTTACAAAACTTTAAGTTAATTGGTTTAATAGTTCTCAAGATATGCTGGAAATACAAATTTTGGGACAAAATTGGCTTTTTTTCTCAAAAATCAGCAAATTTCACTTTCTTTACTACAAAAGTGATATACCTTGAATATTTCATTCTCATGTAAGTTTTTGCAAAATTTTGCATTAAATGCTCACATACTTCTCAAGATACGCTGGAAATAGCAATTTTGGGCAAAATTGGCTTTATTTCTCAAAAATCAGCAAATTTGACTCGATTTACCATTACAGTAGTATTATGTTGAACAATGTGTTCTCAGGTCAGTAAGTCTACAAAACAGATTGATTTACAAAGTTGCTTGATCTAACAGTTATCAAGATATGCTGGAAATACAAATTTTGGGGCAAAATTGACTTTTTTTTCTCAAAAATCAGCAAATTTCACTCTCTTTACTACAAAAGTGATATACCTTGAGATTTTTCATTCTCAGGTGAGTTTTTGCAAAATTTTGCATTAAATGCTCAAATACTTCTCAAGATATGCTAGAAATAGCAATTTTGGGGCAAAAATAGACTTTTTTCCTCAAAAATCAGCAAATTTGACTTGATTTACCAGACAACTAATACATCTTGCACGTATTGGCATCATGCACAACCTTACCAAGTTTCAACTTAATCGCTCATATGCTTTTCAAACTATTCTGGAAAGACCACAATTTGGTCAGGTCCGGACGCACACACACACACACACCCACACACACACACTCGCACACACATTGGCACGGACACGTCTTCATTTATACCACCCAACAGGACCCTCCTGTACCCATGGTCACTCTACCATGGGGTACCCCTGGGGTGTCGCTACTCATCCACTCCACGCATTTCCATGGCAACCATTCTCCTATGGGTGCACAGTACAATATATAGCTCCACTAGCCAAGTGACTACAATATCTCATCTAGCCCCTATAGGGCAATGAGATCAAAATGCATCTTGAATGTCTGTGAGACTGACACAAGTCCTGAGATCAGCTGAAAATTGATGCCACGAGCAGGATACATAACTGCATGTGTAAAACCCCAATTGCACAATGACGTACGACAATGCTTCAGTCCATCTCACACTTATGACATTACGTACACCTAGATAATTCAGTATGCAATATCCAACCCATTAGTCTTTCACCCACAGTCTGAAAATGAAAAAAGTCTCCTGGCAAAGCAAGACACACAGCATGTATCTGAAGAGAACATTCACCCTTGCAATGTGGATGACGATCATACACAGGAGCAAGAACTGAACATAGAAAATGTTTGTAATCCCAACGAGATGATTTCCCCCTTTCCTCCCACCTCCATCTTCACAAGTAAAGAAGGAAGATGAACTGAATATCATTTCACCACAGTATTTCAATTTTATTCATAATGAGCTCAGCATGACCACACGTTACATTCAGCCTATCATCCGTTTAGTACAAGTCACCCAGGAGAACTTCTAAATGAAATCAGAACCAAAAGTATGAGCTTCCATGTATCTTGGTAACTGATTGATGACTTTGTAATCGCTACCAACAGAACTAACTGCGGTAACAAACGCAGATCGACAATTGGTGTGATTTAACGATGTTATTTCATATTGTTTGGTAGAGGATTGAAAATACTGAATTAATCCCATACCTGAAACAGTATCAAACACCTTCAATGAGGATGAAAAATAAGTTTTAAATTTGAATAATTACATTTGATGAGTTTATTCAGTCAATTGTTCCATTGGGCCTACCAACAATAATCTAAAACACATGACAATACTTTACAGTTTTAGGCTGTCTGCATCAACCAAATGAATCAATTTATTGTTTAATGGAAATTGCTTTTGTTAACATTCAATACATCTACCCAACATGATTAACTCCCTCATTTTAACACTACTATTAACAAATTGATTACATAACACTACTTTTTTTTGCTTTCACCATGTGAGACTCATTTCCCTTCTGCCACCACCGTGCAGTAGAATGTGCCAACTGGAGCACTGAGTGACAATTTGCCTCACAATATGTACAAACTAAAACCTGGCTGTAGAGCCTCACTTTAAAGAAAGAAAACAAATAGTATTTAATGCTTCTGATGAGTGATGGTTTTGATGATAAACGACTCAGGCGTTCAGATTCTTCAATAGTCCTAACTGAACAATGGCAGAACTCAGTACTTGGTATGCATGAGATACTCGGGTGGTTAAGTCCTCCAAGCGTTAAGAGTAAGTCACAGTTGTGGGTACTAACTCAACATTAGTAAGGAGATTTACGTGTGATAAGAGAGCTGCACAAAGTACTTTCAAATGACGAGGAACACTTAATTCACAGACTGCTACGCTCTACTGCACTGTAGTGAGAGCTGGAAACAAAAACCTTTGCCACAGTTTGCTTTGCACGTGGTACAAGCATCGTAACCAAAGTGCAATCAACATGAACATGCAGCGTCAGGGAATCGCTGAAACTGGATCATCATCCAGAAATGCAATGAACTAGTCGATTAATGCAATTAGACATGAAAAGTACAAAATTACTTAGCGGTGAACCTCGTAGGCAGATCAAATGGATCCATGCATGCCAATCCATTTTAACTCTTACATCAGCCTTGATAAATGATTGGATGATTCCTGCTAATACAATAGATGAAAGCTAACCTTTAACGCTCTTTAGGATTCCAGGTGAGGAACCCAGACTCCTCCCCTTTCCCTTTGATAGGAAATTAGGAATACTTCTGTGATAATTTCAGGGGATCTCTACCGAAAGAGATATTTTTTCCACTGCAGGTGCTTCAAGTCCCCCAGACAAATATGTTGTTATTTTAAGTTCCTAAGATATTGACATCTGAAGAAAGACTGCTCCAAAGATTTCCAGTTGCCTCCAGGTTAGAAAATTGTATGTAACACCAGCAATATTCTACACAAATTATTGTTGTTCTTTAGAAATGAGGTGAGGAGTTGACCGTGAAATTTGATGCCAGCCAAAACTTAGATTGGGCTCATTGTAGATTTGGCTTTAACTGTTGGGAGAATGTGTCACAATTAGTGTCGTAAATGTATCATATAATGTACCTTTTAAGATGGTCGAGACTTTACAATGAAATTTACAGAGGATGACGTCACATACCGCCCATCAAGAAATGCACCACAAAGAAATGGCAAATTTGTATAACTTTCAGACAGAGCATACAATGGACATATGATTTTCACCAATATTGGAAGAAAAGCTTCCAGTTAATGTTATGAAAATCCCATATTTTTTGGCTAGGAAATCCTACTACATTCTTGTTAAACCCTCGTGCTAATGTAACAATTTCCACATAGTTTGGGAAACTTGTGTGAGAAATGTCCATCCATGACGTGATTTTCAAAACCCCATTTATAAAACGGTACATTCCAGCATACCTGGCACTTGTTAATTTTTTTACACTTATGTCCTACAAAGTACACATGTCTGTCATACATTTAGCACAAATTTAAAATTTTATTCCCCCAAAAAAGTTGTGGCCACTAGGTCAACATTACACTGATCAGCCCTGAAAACTCTTTGAAAAACCCAAATTTACAAACATTTACAAACTGTAAATGTCACCTGTTATACATCTTAGCAAATTTGCATACCAGTGTGTCCACTTTGTGCAACAAAATGTGGGTGAAGTGACACCAGGTTTTGGGCTATACCCTGTTCTAGAAAGAATTATACTATGGCCACAGAATACCACAGCAGCCTGTGCTAAAACAAACTAGAACTGCAGGGTACTCGCTTAACATTCATAGTGTTGTTTCAGATCACATTTTTAAAAATATTGAGAGGCTTGCATAGTTTCCCAAACCAAGGGCTCTGAAGATTGGGACCTTTAATTTGTACACACTTTTATCCTACATGTTGTCCATTAAGGTCACATATCTGATATCACATGTTGTGAGCTGGAGACACAGTGAGGGTAGGTCAGACATGGGTCATGAATGTGGACCCTGGGGGGATCCTGTTAATGTTAACTGTACATTTATAGATTGGCAGGGTAAATAAACCTTTGTGCCTTTGGAGTAGAATGATGCTGCTTCTACTGTCTGTAATGTTACAGGCTCTGGAATGTTCCTTTGTAAGGATCAACACTAAGCACCTTGTTGGGACAAAATGTTCTGTCTGTACAAACATGGGTGTAGGTGCTGATCAACACAATGGTAATGAGAGAAATACTGTACATTGCTCCTACCCAATTTCTACCAAGTTTTGAGCTGAAATGTTGAGAATTTGTATGGCCATTTGATTTACTGTTATTCCACGCAAGATACATTAAGAGCTACACATAGACTACATCCAGATATGAAGTGGGGGAAAAAAGACACTTTTGAGTCATGTCCTCGTACCATATAATTTCATAATCATCTTATGTGTGTTGCTAAATTAACAGTTGTGAGTCAAATCTCTTCAACTGTGAAAACAAACATGGCACCAATGGCAAAGAGTCAAAAAGTTCCCATTTTCATCACAATGTGACAGACAGCCAGGTGACTGTAGGGTGACTCCAAAGCCTTGTGCAAAACACCTGTTTCAACAAAAACATTGCAACCATATACAGTACCAAACCACCTGAAAAAGAAGGACATTCCTGTCATTAAGTACAAATTTCATGACACAATTTTGTGATGTGTGAAGAACATCTCTAGCCCTACATGAAAGTGAAAGCCAACTTTTGGCTCTGATCCACAGACAATGTAGTCTCACAGATATTTGCAACAATATTATGATCACTACAGTCTGCAAAAAAACAGATAGTTTAATAAAAAGAGAAAGTTTAAGATTTACAATGGACACACAGAGAAAAGTTTGACAATCACAGCCATGTAATTGTAAATATTGAAGGTCTACAGTACATTCATGTTGTTTCTATTTTTAACTGAACTAAAATTACTAAGTAAGCCTACTCTAGATGTAGGCCTAGAACAATAGTCAAATTTAGCAAAAGGATACACTTTAAGGACGCCATTACTGGTTCCAATAGCCATAAGGCGTAACACAGGGTCATAGCCAAGAGCAGATGGTTTGTTTGGAAATCCATGTTCCACGGTCTGTAAAAAAACATAAATAAAACAGTTAATTTAGTGGAATACTGTACATAGTTACAACTCACAAGTCTTGTCTTTCTATACAAAGAATGGCATCAAACAGTGCATTTTTCTTTTAAATTTATAGGTTTGAGCACAAAATCTCAAAACAACAACAACGAAAAACAGGTCATGGTCATTAAAGATGCATTTCAGTATGTGTTGAAAGTTTCTTTAAAGCTTCCCCTCTTATTTTTGAGCAAGAAATATGTAAGAGTTTCAAGTCTTTTGATACGGTAAGTACTGTAACATCATGACATCGAGTTGGTAACGGTGTTCATACAGGACTCTACTGCGAAGTTCTGAGCTCAAAATGAGGAAAATCTTCTATATGTCCAATGGTTAAATACATCCCTCTTGGACACTTTTCAATTTTTGGGTGCTTTTGTCTGAAAGTGTTGCTTCTATCTCAAATCTCACAAGTTATTTCTATGAAGCCTCAACATGAGTTAAAATATTCACACAGGTTTACACCAATGCTACAAAAGTTAAACACAAATGGTTGCACCTGCAGAATGCTATCTCATGGGTAAATATATGATAGGCCTATTCAAAAGTACAAACAATTTATTTCTGAGGCAATTGACATGTTAGATTTACCAGTTCAGTGTCTTCCATACATATATCCAAATCATGTGTAGCTTTATAATTTGTCAACAACCAAACTAGGATTTCCTTTGTTTTTCTTTCTCTCTTCCTTTTGTTGGCAAACAAGTGTTGCCTCACTGTTTCACACCTCCTCCCCCTCCCCCCACAAAAGTAGTACACAGGGAAATCTGCAACAGATGGTTCTGGCCGGTTCTGGTCCCTAGCAACCACAGGGGTCACGCACTAAAAACAATTACAACATTTCCATAAACGCTGAAAGAACTACAAAAAGTTGTTCTTGCAGTGGTTATCATAACCAGCTGATGGTGCACTTAGGGCAATGCCTTCCATCAACATATTTCTTCCTTTGGTTGCTGAGTGACTGAGGACTGACTCCAAGATACCATGGGACCTCTGATAAAAAAAAAAAAATTCCTGTAAACTGGAATGTGGAGACCCTACTGAGTAACCATGATGATATAAAAGCTGTATTTCTGAACAACCCTATGACAGTAGTGCTACATCGGTACATGTGTACACAATCTTGACAGTAGTGTGTTCGTGCTTTCCATGGAGAAAATCTATAGTCTTACCATAAAATTTTCCTTACAGTGTTGACTTTTTTTTCTCTAACAAGAGTGTAAATTAGAGAGGGTGAAGGAAGGTGTACAAATGAAGTTCACTGATGTTCAATGACTTGTCTCTTTACAAAATATATAAAACATAAGTTTTGAAAGTAATAACCAAACATGTTAAAACATTACAATGAATTGAAAAGAATCAGAGCTTGATCAAGGCTGGTTTTCATGCGCTTTTATGGAGAAGAAAATTGTGGCTATAATCACAACAAGATAATGTGATCATCTGTTTCATTTGGCTAAGTTGTCAAGAGGGACAAAATTAACTCCCTTTCGCCTCTGGAATGGTGACATGATATTACAATTAAAAATGTTGCGCTAATTCTGTGGAGTAGGCCTAGTTTGGCTCTGCCACTTTCCCAAAAAACAACTCAGGTAGGCCTATATTTCCATGACAACAGCACTTCAAAAGCTGCTTGAACAGTCCATGGTTGTCAGTATACTGTACATATTGAACAGTGCACCTACTGTGCTTCATTTTATTGCACATGTGCACTAACTTGCACGGACTTGTTCCATCAAATGAACTCGCAC
The DNA here is from genome assembly GCA_021234535.1 of Stichopus chloronotus. Lineage (NCBI taxonomy): Eukaryota > Metazoa > Echinodermata > Holothuroidea > Aspidochirotida > Stichopodidae > Stichopus > Stichopus chloronotus. The sequence goes on from CM037829.1 coordinate 20,601,936, forward strand.
ATATTAGACGATTTGTACCCCTTTGCAGTAACTGTGAGTGAATGCAGGCAAAATGACTGGCCATGAAATGGCATGTCAAGACCACCAATTGACATTCTTGCCATTGATATTCAACAGGGCTGAAAGGTTTTCAAGAATTGGTTTAATTATACGATCAGTACAACTTAGAGAGTTACTTTTCTTTCATTCTGTTATGTGTACATCAGATATGGAATCTATCCCGATAAGGAATGACTGACCCAAGGAAGATTCAAGGGTTCTGCTGTTACAGCCGAACAGTAAGGCATTACAAGATGGGAGGAGCTACTCAGCTGTGATGTAGGTGTATGGTGGTGCAGCATGATACAAATAAAGGAGAGAGGCTGTAGTAGTCACTATTTGTCGTGTCAATTCGACAGAACATATTCCACCAATTGACATTCTTGCCATTGAAATTAAGGACTTTTAAGAAATTTAATTATAATATGGTATTATCACTAACACAACATAAGGGTTGCTGTGAACTTTAATTCTAGACTTTCCAGCAGGTTTACATACCACATGGACCATCTTTTCCAAAAATACATGACTGGCCTAAGTAAAATTCAAGCATTCTGCTGTGAAAGTAAGATGCATTGCAAGTGGGGAGGAGCTACTGTGCTGCGACATACTGTAGGTGTACTGTATTATGTGTTACAAATGAAGGACAGCAGCTCTGGTATGTGCTCTGCACTAACTTTTTGAACAATGTTTCAATTCACCCGCACAGATTCGAGCAAATAAACCATATTATTGGCAAAAACAAGATTTTATCCGATCAATGAGCATGAATAGGGTTATATTTAGGGTAAGGATTAGGGGCTAGGTTCTTGTGAATAACCTGCACAGGTTATTCACAAGTTTTTCATAAAAAGAGCTTCAACCTAACTTTTTTTGCTAAATTCCCTAACAGGTCATAATATAACTGTAGATCCCCACAACTCACTGGTGTGGGTATTCACAAGTGACTGCACATACTAATTGCTTCACTAATGCATTACGCTTGACTTAGTTAAAAGTGCTATCAAAATCTATTCTAGTACCGCACCCCCTAAGCCTAGGTTCACCTTCTTTGGCTTTTACTTTGACTGAGACGTGTTATTTTCAAGTGCTCAGCAAGAGCTTTCTTGGTCATAAACCATAAGTACAGGTATTCTTCTTTTCTTTACCGCTAGGTTTCGTCTACATATTCTGCATTTCATAAAATTTCATTTGCTCCTCCCTCCTTCTAGTACTTTTTAAGTGAAATTCTCATGTGTTTAGGTGCGCAACAAGACTATCATGCCATTGCACTATAGCCTGTAGCTTCGCACAGTACCATGAGCATCAATCCAGATGGGCTTAATGGCGCGTATTCAAAAGATACTGACCGTATAAATGTCAAGAAAACTTTTTTTTTTACTTGAATGACCACAACATCATTTACAAGCACAGGAATTATCTCACGAAATGAACATGGGACTAAAATCACTCACAACAAAACCCACAACATTTGTCCTATCCCACACTAGCAATGACTTAAGAAGCTAGGGATGAAGTTGATGAACTACGTCCAAAACAGCTCCCTCTTCCATAGAAATATCTACTACACCTTCCTGGCTCAACACGAGTAAATGCCATGCATGTCGTGCTGGTCATCAAATCAACAAGTTCATTTTCACAAACTGTAGTACTTGCATAAAAACAGCCAAATATGAGCAACTAAGCCTTACAAAACAAATTACACTCCTGAAATCCTAACTAATCTGGACAGAGTTACACGAAATGTACACCTTATCCACAAAGCTACAAGAAAATCAATAAAACTGCACACAGTTGAACCCTCATTAACCTTGGCTATATGTTGAGAATGAAGGCCAATGGCACTACTTGGCTCACTTAACAAAATAATATCATTTGCTTGGCTGATCTTTAATACTAGTACATCTGTTCTGCAGGTTGTACACGTAGGCTGTACATTGACCAACCATTCAGACAAACCTGTGAGATTTGCTGTGTGTACATCCACTGCATGAAATGAAGTTAACTGTCAAACTACTCCCTAATCTCGTTTCTTATCACCTGTAAAAGGCCCACAGCCATTACTTCACTTATTTGAAAGGGCTCTTATGGAAATATCATGGTAACAGAGTGTACTGTAGATGACAGGCTATGGTATTACAACTGTAAAGAGTAACTCAGAATTCATCGATCTATACCAATTGATGATAGTTAAGAGTTTATTTTAAACTTTGAACCTCTATCCCAGTTATCTTGAAAAATGTGCAATTTTGGGGGTCATGGTAGGGATATTAATATAGTTATGTCAGGCTATGTTTTTCATGAATATGATCGGTGGGAGATGAATCATCACGAAGGTTCACCAAAAAAGTGATCAATACATAAGGAGGTGCAAAAATTTTACTACTTATTTGCAAAATGGTTCAAAAGTTGCTTTTTTTTTTCAAACATAATCTACTACTAAGTAGACCAACCATTAACATACTCTTGCAGTAAAACTCACTTTACAAATAAACAGATGACTGAGTTCGTGTCATTACCAACAACAACATTTAAAAAAAAAGAAAATATGTATCAGTTCAAATTCTGCAAGAGTAGTTTTCAGTTTGATCAATGCATCACAATGTGTTTGATCAGTGACAAAGCAGTTAACAAGATGCTGAAGCAGGAGTTACTGCAGGAAATATTGTCTTCAACTGGAAAACAAATCTACAAAACAGAATGAAAATTCTTTCCCTATTCAGCTTATTTATTAGACTATTTGGGTGATAGCAATTCTTAAGATGAGAATAATGTATCCCAGACATATATTGTTGTGTGCATGGTTAAAGCTTCTTGGTACAGGTGCAATAAAAACAGTGGTACAGTACTACACAGGAATGACTCCCCATACTGCACATGGTTTGTATAGATATTAACTAGAGCACATTGCCACTAAATAAAACTCAAAGAGTAGGCCAACAACACCGTAATACATTACAGTCTCATGCAGAGCAAAGGTCATAGATTTTACAGTATGCTACAATCCAATAATCTTACTATGTGTTTGTTTGAACAGAAGGTTCCACAAATGTGAGTTCTAGCAGATAAGCATGTACCTTATTCAAACTGCATAGTTAAAACAATGCTGCCTTAAAATAACATGCACCTGGCTTCTCAACTTCCAATCTTTAGCACTACATGATATTAAGTTAACACTCTGATTTAATGCTACAGGGAACCTCAGACAAATGAAAGTTAAATATGAAATCGCAAACACATGAAACAGTTAAAAACAGTGAAGTTTGATTCATGAGCTACCTTAAATTGATGTCTCCACTAAAAAAGGATTCAGATTTCAATGTTTTCTGTACATAAAAGGAGTAAGCCTCACCACACTGCAATAGGTGACAAAAATGAGTGATTTGTCTTTTAAAACATGAAGGAAATTACACGACAAACAGTTCTGTTGAGTCACAGAATACTGGTAGAACAGGTATGGTCTGCATTCTCTTAATGAGGATGATTTACAGAGAGACTGGCGTGAAACAATCATGGAGATGTTTAATCACATTCAGCAAAACAAACACACTGTATTGCAAAACCTATATTCCTGACCCAACCAATGATGTAAGGACCAGGGTTGTCACCATGCCGCGCGGTGCCGGGCGGTGCTACCCAGCTCTCAAAATCTCCTCCCAGCACTCGCCGTAAATTTCAGCATCACCGCCCGGCACTAACTTCGTAACTTAACTGAATAAAATTGTTAGATTTCTTTAGAATTCTGAGTGATTATCCTTTTTTTACCACAAAACGGCCAAGTAAGCGTAAACATTTCCGCACTGGTCGAAACCAAAGTACCGAATGCGTAACTTATAATCTAGAGTGCACCATTTTACATCCAAGCACTCTCCAACCCGCAAAAGTTTTTAAAAGGGGAGTTCCCCTTAGACCCTCCCCCAGGACAGCGATCACAAATTACCCTGCTCTCAAAATGGTCTGGTGACAACCCTGATAAGGACCCCGTCCAACGATGTCTGGACTCAGGAATGACATACCCAACAAACCTGAAAAACGCTACGCAAATTAATTAAGTTACACCCAGCAAGTACTGTGATGCTCATATCCATTTATGACCAGTAGGTCCTACAGTAAAGAGGAAAGACAGAGTCTACAGTTTTTCTGTTAAGTTTGAAATTTAACCACAGAGCAAAAACCATTAACACTGATTTCTTTGAGGAATGGATTTTGCAAGATGTTCCAAGACTTATGAAACCTGTCTGGCCGGTGTCTAGGCGACACATTTTGAGTCGGTAAAAAGGAAACTGGAAGAACTCATGAATTAAGTCATCGACACAGACCAAATATTGAAGCGTTGTGTGCATTTGATTGGATTTGATCTAATTGTGAAGTGAGGCCCTCTAGGTTTGGAAATTGAAATTCCTTGGGAAATGTGACGATCACACAATGGGCTGATGTTTCAAGAGTTGATTCAAAAGATGGCTTCCCATAGGACATCATCACTTTTATTCAAACAAGTTATATTGTCAGTTGAAATTATAATCAAATTCTGCTCCTTTGAGGTATTCCCCCGGGAGTTTGAACATTCAATATTTACATTGCCTGTTGGCAACTGCTAATATATTGTTCCATGAGCTCAAGCAGTAATTACGGTCGCAGAATCTGACACGTGTCACGGCCTTCAATTCATACTGCGGTAACTTGATTTGTAATCGCTTGTAAGAGTCATAAAACAACAACTCTTGCAAAACCTCAAATGTAATTAGAGATGGTTTTAACTTACTATAATGTTAGCAGAACTTCCTGTATTGTTACATTTTCTTTTCAAGCTGGAATATGGCTTGAAAATTTGTCATATTTTGCCTCTGAAAGTCAAATATTTTATAGCCACTACCGAAAGAAATCATTGTTTAAGCGTCTTACTCATGTATCCATTCCCGTTTGTCTCTTTGATTTCAAGTAACAGTGATTGACAGCTAGGCTTTCCGCTGCTTTCTTGGAGTGTCTGAATTTTGAAGGGCCAACAAAAATGCTGAGACAATTTCACATTCAAACATCTGGAATTCAGATGAATGCATTGTTCTCTTTCAGGTTTTGTGACAGGTGGTATTTTAAATGACTCTTGTCCCTGAAACACTGACAAAGAACAAAGATAGATGACCAGGTGATTGCCAGTGCAACTCAGCTTTTAAGTGTTTGCAAACTTTTCACTGCCAAAAAGGCCTAGGGGGGTATCTACAGAATGAATCTTCTCTCCTAGAATATTGAACCAAATTTTTGTATTCACATGGTAGACAGACATACATACGTACTCCTTTCTTACTTACTTATGCATTAGTATGACCTACCTCAAAGTGCAATTAAACATTCTGACACAGCGCCCTCTATGCCTAGGCTCGCCGTTGTTTATTTTTCCCTCTTGCTGAAGCAACGAGTTTCGTGAGCTGCACTGGAAAGTTGGCTCTTGCGAAAGCGATACCTGACACCACCCTTGAGTGTTTTTCTTTTCTTTGCTGCTACGTTTCGCTTACATTCTGTTTCATAACAATTCACTTGCTCCTCTCGCTCCATTGAGTCATTTTTAAGTGAAATTTCTTATGTTAATTCTAGCGCAATGAGCCTAAGCCAATTAGTCTATCATGCCATTGTGCTATAGCCTATACAGTGTACCTCCATGGTTACATGTGAATACCCACACCAGTGAGTTGTGGGGAATTGATGTTAGCAGAATTGCTCTTTCACTTATCAAGTCCACCTTTGATTACAAGCCAGTGGGATGGTACTTTCCAAGTCATTCCTGATTCTTTTGTTCTCTAAATCATTTACTACCTTGTTCTCTAAATCTTTAATTACCTCATCTGCAAACATTTTTAGTAAGTACTTCTGACTAAATTGTATAACTGTCATACTCTAAATCGTTGAGTTATATCTTAACATTAGATGATACATGTAAAAAGTAATTAGCAAGTGCCAGCATATGTGATAAGTACAAAATTATCTGCACGCTGGAACTGAAATTTAATATTATGATGTGAGTAAAGAATTAGAAGCCATCAATATTTGAGAGTAAACAGTCAGAGGAATGATTCATGTTTGCAGAGGGTATCCAACCTGGTATGAAACCTACACATGCAGTGCTGCACACTAACCCTGAGAGGAATTAACTCTGTTCATGGTGACTGATGAATGATAAACGACACTCAAATGTTACCTACTACTACAAACAATTGGAGTTATTTGGGTGATTTGGAAGTAAATTAGGGAGTGAACGAAGTAAAAGTAAAATGAAGGTAAAGTCACAGGTGTGCTAAAAATGGTGACTCTGTGATAAAGTTAAGTGTTCTTGTGGCATCCGAGATATCCAAAACCTCTACAGAACTTAGCAAATTTTGTTGAGTGCTTGTAACAACCAAACTTGGTTAAGTGCTTTAATCAAATTAAAATTTTACTTGTGATTCATCTGAAACAATGTCATGAAAAGTGATAATGAATTTGCTCACAGAAAATTGTGTTCAATGGTATATTGTAGCTGACCTAGAAATAATTCATGACATAATGTTTGGCAGGAACACTAGGACAACCCTATTTTAGATGTTAGTTGTCCCTTGGACAACCAGATGCAATCACTAAAACTTTGTAACTCTATAGCAAGAATGAATGCAAAATATGACTAACCTATAAATAATACATGACATAATGTTTGGCAGGAACACTAAATTTTGAAAAGGACAAACCTATTTTAGATGTTACTTGTCCCTTAGACAACCAGATGCAGTCACTTACACATTGCAACTGAATGAGGGCAAACTTGGTGACTGAATGCAATTAGAACTCCTAATAAGTTCACATGTAATCACACCAAAGGCATAGATCTATACAACCAATTTTGGCAATTAGACAAGCCCTAATGCCCTTGCAACCAACTGATACTACTTACGGTAGTGGTTACACCAACAAAAAACAATTTACAATTTGTACAGTAACATCCTTTGTGGTGACAGCATTTTGGTGATTCAAGCACAGACAGTCAGAGAACTATGATACATGAGGTATTTAATAAATGAATTACACTAAAAGAAAACCTTTAAAATACTGAACCTAAAGCTACAGTGTACAGTAGTCAAACAGCTTTGCCTGATGCACCACGGTAACTTCATTTTACGGAAGTGACAAGCCATACAAGGGAACTTAATCTACAAGGAAGTCCAAAAAACTACAGGAGGCAAGGAAACTTCCAGAGAAAATAAATTGTGAACACTAGACCAGAGAGTGACTTATAAATAACTAGGAATGTGGTTAAAAACAACCATAGTGTATCTAAACAGGATGATCAACTTGACTGAGTCTTAGTACTGAAACTAAGTAAACCTCTAGGCAAATGACTCAGGCTCACACCGAGTGGACTTTGGTCAGTACCACTAACTGCGCTTGGTTGTAGACTTGGTCATGGTGCAAGCAAGACAGTTCCACCCTTCCACTACACATACTGTACAGTAAATATGGAACATGGCAGCTTGCACCTTGTGCCTGAAAATCATCACTGAAGGCACAAGTGCTGCATACTGTACACTATGTATGTACACTGCAAACACTTGACATTGTTGAATGTCCAAACATATCGGCAAAGAATGTCAAAAATTACATCACCTGATTAAAAGCCCATAGTTCTTTTTGTATCCTTTGTCTCTCGGCTCTTCCCGCTCCTCCCTTCTTCTTCTTCACCTTTTGCTTGCTAGACATAGCTAACTCTCCCTCCAAAACACTTCACACCTTAAAACAATGAAAAGATACAAATTAATGTAAAATTTAACCTCAATACCATGAGATTTCTGTTTAAGCACACCACCAATTCTGTCCAGATAGATCTACATCGCTATCAATTTACACTGCATGATCCCGGCACTTCTGATGTAGTCACTACATTTAAGCTATTTATTTACAGTAACCGTAATGAACAGGACTAGTTCAATAATGCACAGGTACTGTTGATCATTTTACTACATAGGTCATTCAGAGTCTTGGGTTACATTTTCCATCGAGCAAAGAGTCCTTTTCACAACTATGACCAGAAAATATTTCGATAGAGCCATTTAATGCATATTTAATGCACTTTTGCCAGCACAGAATAGCAATATATTCAGACCTGTGCACATTGTACAGTGGCTTTGTACACAAATTTGTCGGAATAAATGTAAGTAATAGAATCAAGGCATATAGATCTTTCCCACAGGTAATAATCATTCTCATCAGTTTGTGATGTTCTGAATCACAAACACAATAACAGAGTAGAACAACATGCAAGTCATATAAAAAATTTTTTTCAGACAATGTATTGTCAACACAGGTCAAAATAAGCATGCACACATGTTGGGAGACAGTCAGGACCCTACTGTACAGTAGCTTACAGAATCTAGGGGCCAAATGAAAAATCAAGGTGCCAAAGAGCAAGGCTATAAATACATTACAATAAAACTGCAACACAGTGCTTAGTTCAGCTTGACTTGCATAAAGTGGTTAATGTTTATGTCATTCCACAACATCATCAACATGTTTATGCAGAAATGAGAAGAGAATTGTAAGATGTTGATGATTTTGCAAAATTAAAAATTTAAAGTTGGGAAAACTACTTATTCCCTTTGTTTTTGTTAAAGGGAAATAGGGCGTTTGTTTCACAGATAACAACCATAGTTTTAAAACCAATGTTTGTGGACAAAGAATGATAGAGTATTCAAAATAAGGTCGGACGGTAACCTTCTTTCCAAAAAATAAGTTTCCCAGAGATAGAAATTCAGTTATTTGTTGCTCAACAAGAATTTGTTCACCCAAACTTTTCAAAATTCAAATGATGCATCTTCCGTTACTCATCGCATGCGAATTTTTTTTAGGAAAAGAAGGTTTTGTAGATGTTTATTGATGAGACTGAATGTTTTAACAATGTTTAAAGCTGTTTTCTTTGTATGCGATGTTGGTGTATTCTAAACGCCCTATTTCCCTTTAACCTAGGATAACCTAAGGTACTGTATGCTGGAGTGGACTCCCTTGTTTTCTTTAAAAAAATTGCACTTTCACTTAAGCATTTGTCACACAACCCACTTGACCTTTGGAGTAGGCCTAAGTGTTATGGTTAGAGTGATAGAGTATGGTCCAGAATGGAAGTTTGCTGTGCAGAGGGGATTTATCCCCTGTGCAAAGATTTCAACGTTTCTGCCCAGCCATGCAACAAGAATGACCTCCAAATTTATGATTTAGCACTGTTGCTGAATCTGGGATGCATCTGAGCTAAAATTGCAAAACTAGGATGTGCAATTCTAAAAAGGAGGATGCAGCCCCCCCCCCCTCCCCCCGGCAATTGTAAGCTTTCTAACCTATAGAATGACTTGCCTAGGCCCCTTGAAGTAAATTCTTGAGCTGACCTAGGCCTAGCCTATTCGTACATTACAGCAGTTTGAACATTAGGCACAGGAAATAACTTAATTTTCAACATTTGTGTAAGACTTTTCCAGTTTCTTTATTATCTTGTTACAATTTTACACAAAATCAGTGAAAGTCCTCAAGGCTCAAGTTGAATGTACAAAAAATGCTAGTGCTACACGACATTCCATTTGTGTAGAGATTTGACCATTTTTTGCGGCAGAATGAGATGTGATGCAGGATAAATTACTCCCTGAGGCTAAATTTATTTCAGAAGAAGCCTACAAAAATATATTTGCTAAGTAGACTAAACACACAACAGGTTACTCTATTACAGCCCAAGCCATCCCTTTCATTTCCAATGCTAACTGTTCGAGATAGAAGTTATTGTAGTACTTCAAGTAGCCTAACTTGCCCAGCCTAGGCCTCAAGTCAACCTCAGGAATAGGCAACACTGTCAACAGAAGACAGAAAGGAAATAATTCTGACAGGCCCTTTACTGAATAAGAATTAGCAAAATAGCAGGTGTCTATTCAAGTCAGTTTGTGGTTGGTTTATAATACTTAAGTCAGAAGTTGTTACACCTACATACGGTAACGTACCTACCAAACTGAATGAAACTAACACTTGCAAGTAGAAGAAGTGAAACTCTTACTAACTGTAACCACTAACTGTGCTCTACATGCATGCAAACCCGGTAGCAAAGTCAAGTTAGGCTAGGCCTAGGACACTCATCTTACTGTCTGCACTGCAAAGCCTCGTCTAACATGCACTGCAAAGCCTAGCTTTGCTAGTGTAAGTCCAATGCAGATAGGACACCAACTCGACCTCTCGAGCTAACGTTAGCAGCCAAGTAGTGTCTGTGAGTGTGAGTACCAACTTAACGTTGCAGATAAACATCCTCATTTACTACTAAAATACCAAAGGCAAAAAGAAGGCAACAACATTCTGACAGCGAGCTAAAGAAACTTTTGCGAATTACCGAATGATCGGAAGGTCCAATGACTTAAATCAGTTAATGTATCCAATAAATTCCAGGTTAATTACTTCACTGTACAGGGAGTAAGTAAACCGCACCTTACAAGTAACGGAATATATTTCATATGTACAAACAATTCTGGTTGGTACAAAGTGCTGTGTGTGTTTACCGTTGCATTGACTTCAGAGGGTAACATGATTGGAGATCTATCATTTTAGCATTTGCATTGTAACTTTTGGTGGATCGATGTTAATTCATTTTGAACATATGATCAGTAGCCATAGAAACGATGAGCGCGCTCAAAGATTGACCGTTGATTGACTGTTTGTGATAATGTTATTCATCAAAATCGACTGAAAAGGAAATCCAACTTGACATACACTATGAAACTCATGATTTAATTGAAATATAAAAATATAAAATCTTACTTGCAATAAACCGATTATTAGTGCAAACACATTTAGGAAAATACCTTTATACTCTATTCTTATGTTGATACAAAATGTGGTACATCGGTGTAACAATCTATCTTCCTTTTTCAACATTCTTTCTGGTAGAGCTGTACAATGCTCTCGCTAACGAGAAAGCAGTTAGCATTTTGCACCTACTGCACACGCCCTGAAATTGGTGTCAGTCTTTCGTTTCGATTTCCGAGTCCCTTTTGGAGATGAAACTGTTTTTTTTTTTCAAAGACTTGTTTTTCAATTCCAAGCGTAATCGTTTAGCTACATGATTGAGCTGTCATCTAAACAAGAACTCTGTTAGTTCTTACCTTTATCTCAGTTGCAACAATGGTGAACATGGTCCTACATATCACTTACAGTTATGACTTATAAGTAGAAAAAAAGTTGTATACTTTTTGTTTTGCTTTGAAGTTGATTAATATTTACATTGGTCTTCAAACTTACAAAGCAGTTTCCTTTTTCTGTCCCCCCCCCCCGTCGGTCATTTTAGATTATTATTGTTATTATTATTATTACTATAAACGTACGATAATATTCCCAAGTCTTCTTACCAGTGTAAACGATATTTATGCATAAATATTCCTCGGGGTACAAAACTGAGCAATCACCTAGTGTTAGGTGGAATCAAATTCTGTACCTGGTTCATGGACAGGGATATACGATTTTACTACTTTGCCTCTGTTACAGGCATGGGTGGAAAAAGTTGGGAAGCTGGGAGGCTCCTTCCCTGGAAATTTGGGCATCTGGAGGGAAATTTTGGCTTTTGGAGGGAAATTTCCCATTTCTGTACATGAGAATATAGCGAGAATTGTGGGAAATTCTACTCCCTTCCAGGGAAATAATCTTACTCCCTTCCAGGGAAATAAACATTTTTTCCAGCCCAGTATTTCTTTTCATTACTTATGTTTCATGGGTGTCATTTGTTTATGATTGCATATGCATGACAAAACTACTCTCGATATCGTCTTTAAAGATGCTCATTGAGCTGTTTCGTGAAATTCACCAAATTTTCTTTATCTGACTGGTTTCCTTCACGCACTAATGACAAACTGGTCAAACGAAGAGAATCTCTATGTGTCACATACAAAGCCTACATTAATGAAAGAGTAATTAACGATGTCATTTGGTTTTTAAAAATTCGTGACCATAAACTTTTCATATTAGTACTTTATTCACATGCACACAACCAGTACAAATAAGGGTTAAAAAAAATGACAGTTTTCATAACTACTCCATGTGAAACTTGATTAACTAAGCTAATTGTAAGTTTTCTCATGTGTTTGTGCCTTTCAAAATCTCCACAAACCCATAGATATCAACTCAATGAGCCGCTTTAAAGCTGATTGAAAAATAAAGACAGAAAAAATCGTCATGAGCTTGAGAATTTGCAAATTGTAATCATTTCAGGTTTTGCATGCATTGGGTTATCATCATTTGCTTATCGCTCATACAGGCAATTTATTTTCTTTTCCTCGCCGGATTGCAGGCTATGACAAAGAAGATGGATTTTCGCGTTATCTTGCACACATGTGCATGCGTTACCACATTTACTTCTTCCTTAAAGGCAACCATGCAGAGACACTGGAAATAAATAGTAACACGAGATAATAAAAGGCTTAGCTAGCCTGTGTTTAAAACGACGTGTCCAGTTCCAGTTGTCAAATACACTCAGATGAGTGCTGTGCAAAGTCAGTGTAGTCTGAGGCTATCAAATGCAATATGAAATTTCCTGTTCAAATCTAATCAATGAGTGGAATAGTCATGCTTGATTGGGTTGTAAATTCCACTTCAGTAAATAGCTTCAAAGGTAACATTGATAAGATTTATTGTGACTGTGGCAGAATCTAATTATGGTGAGATATATTTGCTATTAGTTAAAACTGGTTAAGGTTTTTTTTTTGGGGGGGGGTCTGGATTACAGGGGCCTGTGCCCTCCTTTGCCCTTAAACTTGTTACGTTATGTTAATAAATCGTTAGTAACTTAAAACTGAATATAGACCAAGAGTAGCTGGAGTAGAAACCACAATTTTATTCCTACGTGCATGTTTAAGATCATGATGTCATATGTGGACTGCTCCACTATGGAGAATATGCAAATAGAACCATTTTCTTCACCTGACGATATGCTCACTGAGGAAAGCTAGTCTTTTTGATGTCGTTCTTAATTTTTCAGCATATGCACGCAAGCTGTAGGAAGGAATGAGTAAAAGTTGATTTCGATATAGTACATACGAAACTGACGACTGTTTACCAACTCTTGTGTGTGAGTCATCGTACACAGTCAACCAACGGTAAGCGGAGTGTAACCTTTACACCTATTTTCAAAAGAACCGTTGGTTATTCCCTTGATTATTTGCATGCCCAGTCGGCGGTGAATCTTTTAAACCCTAATTTGAATAATACCAACAACTTCGTCATACGATGAAAAGTGCCTGGACTGTTTCGACACTGCAGTGAACCCTCTATGCTGTAGATGGGTTTTCATCATTTGCCATACTACGTAGCAATGATGGCTGTCTAGCACTTTTTATGTAATCATGACTACTGCAGATCTTAGAGCCATATACGTATGATAACACTTTATCATTCAAAAAGAACCTACTACCCGAGAAAAGTTTGGTATACTTTTTGAATGTAATTCCAACAGTTGTAACTATAAATAATGTGGACACAACGAGTATCATGTAGTTGGCGAAGGGGAGGGGGGTCTCAACACAGCGCCATTTAAAAAACAAATTCCCTTCACGAGAATTATCATTTGGTATAAACTCGTACGTTTTAAGCTTTCTCAAACCTTTATACATATATATGTATATACATAATAGTTTGTAGGGGGACGGTGGGATCGCATGGTTGAAGTATATACTGTAACATTTGTTTTTTTGTTTTTTTTTTTATGGTGTTTGAACGCTGGTCTGCCCTTTCAGACTGATCTAACTTCTTGCATTTCTCCATGAAACACTTTTTTACGTGTCACACTCCTTTAAGTAAGTGGAAATACATGTTATTGCATTTTATTGTAATAACGATCTGCCCCATACAATCTACTGAAAGGTTGAGATCTACGTATACCTCGTTACAAACTGGTTGGAAAATATCAAACTTTGACACTTTACCCATTCTTCAGCCTAAGTAGCGTTTAACCAAGAGGCCATTTTTTACCAACTTGGGTATATTTTACCCAGTCATATATACGTATCCAACCTGAGTAAAAGTTAACCTCACATTCTCTAGGGTGTGGTGTAGATGAATACTATGTTGACGAAAGTATTGGCTGGCTCTAGTCTCCGATTAGCATTTTCCTGTCAGTCATTCACTTTTTATCAATTTATTGACTTTCAGTACAAACACATTGGTGAGCATTGCGATATTCTTGTTTTTCGTCAATAGAGGCTACTTGCCTATAAATGTAACGTAATATATCACATTATTTAATAAGCATGGGGTAGTGGGTCTGATCTCGACATGACTAACAGCAAATCTGCTGAAACTCACAGGATATAGGACCAGAAAAAGGGATAGGCCAATATTGCCTATATATCAGCTAAGATCTGTATTTGACACTATACATATTGTCGTCGGAGGAGGTCACTTTTAACGGATTGACCGCTGAAGGAAATTGATATATTTCATTTACAAAATGGACTGTTTTTCTCTCTTTAGTGTTAAAAACCATATCTCAATAGCAAATTTGGTTCGGAAACTAGGAATTTTCAAAGAAATGTTTTTTTTTTTTTCGAATTGATACATTGTACAATCGGGAACTTGTGACGTCTCTCAGGCACAAATACATGAAAATTCTTTGACTGTCGTAAAAGAAACATTACCAATAGTTTAAGAGATGTGAGCTCAGTTCCACAATATTCAAAGTAGGTAAATCTGTTTACCCAATCAGTGCACTCCATCTACATTTTCACTATATTGTCTAATTTCAAGGTTAAATTATGGTCCCGATTTCAAAGTAAAAGCAAAATATGTTATGTGGCATTTTGGCAGCATTGAGGCAAGTGGAAATCTTACTTGACCAGAGAGTCTTTCTCCAAACAGCAATATTTTGTGCAATGAATAAAATATCGGAATCGAATTGGAATGCCTGCAGTGGACTATTATTCTCATTCTCTTTCATTTAAAAACCCTTCAATTGTCAGCAGTAAAATATGCCTCTAACTCCTTGTTCTAGTTATGTTTGAGATTGAAGTTTGAACGGTTAACATGCACGTACGTGCCACCGACTTGGCATTAAGATGTTTCAAACCAGTGGCGTAACCAAGAGTGCAGGGGGGGGGGGGGTGGGAAGAGGAGAGTTGAGGTTCCTTGGGGAATGTCTTCCCATTTTCCCCCCTTCGTTTCGCTATTCAGATTCGAAAAAGAAATTGCTGTAATCTGACAGGTACTTTTATCACAGATTTTCTCTGGTGTATGCTACACGCCAGCTGATGGTGGTGCACCACTCAGATAGTGTCTAGGGTTCATATATAGAGACAGGAACTGTAATAGTGTCATCACCACCTGCCCCACTTCAACCCTGTCTCTCAAGTCCCCCATTGGAAAAGTCTGGTTACCCCACTGCAGCCCAAGTTGTAAATATGGAAACTGGCAACATATGTTTTTTAAACGATAAACCAAGACTATCGTAAGTTGCATGGGGCACATTTTGTGAAAGTGGTATTCACAGAATCATACGACTTCAAAAATCTGGAGGTGTAAACCATGCGTTCCAGTTACGGACTATAATATTAGATCACATAATATGTTCTCAATACCGGTGACTCTGAAAAGTAAATTGAACTGTAATGGTAACAGGATTCACATGGGAAGAGATTGGCAACAGCCTTTCATATGGTAAATAGACTCGCTTCCTCTCCCTTTCTGGATGGTGACAGAGATTTATCTTCAATTTCACTAGACAGTTTTTTAAAGTCACCACCGTGACTTTTTATGAATGGCGACTACAGTTTTTAGAATTCTCATACTCTCAATAGTGTTTTTGTCTCTTGTTATCCTTTCACTTTTGCAGTAACTTATTTCACCCCCATTTTTGTTTCAAACATCTTTTTACTTTTTTGTTTTTTTATTGTTCATAGGAACCAAGTCTTGTGGTTATTGTAAATGTGTATGGTCTTCTTAATCCCAAATTTATCACGCTTTTTTAAAAGCTTTAACTTTTCTTTATACTTCAGTGTTTCAAGCATCTTTAAGCTTTAATGTTCACTACTTTGCTTTTGTTTCTGTTGTATTTAGTATCTACTATTTATCCACTTTTATCTTTTTACTCTGAATCGATTAGTACAGCCATGAATTGTTGCCCTTTCTTCTGAACACTTGTCAAAAAGTGAAGCCACATTTTGCAGGTGTTCATCCACGATCGACATAATAACGGGTCCTCAACTGAGCTCAAAGGGTTCCCTGAATCTAGACTGATAAACAATGTAGGAATCGCTTTGGGGTATGAGCGTCAATCATGGAAGGGGGGGGGGGGCGACAAAGGTCGGACACATCACCACACATTTTGATAGGTGGGGCATAATGTCAAATGTCCCCCCCCCCACACTTCATAAAAGAGAAATGTTTTGGCTCACTTTTTGAATGGTAGGGACATTGAAACAAATATCGCCTAAGAAATTTGGTCAGTGACCGATGTAATCATGAAATTGCAGACATGTTATCCCTATTTCAAGGCTGGGTATATGCAGCTTAGGATGTCCAGGAGATGACATTTCCAGCCATATGGGAGGTTTGAAAAGCCCCAAATTTTTTTGTATGCTCCACGCCAACCAATGGTGGCACTCCGCTTAGATACTCCTGATATGACAAGATGTGTCTTCAATCACTAGACCCTGCACGGCACTCACATATCAATTATCAAATGTCTAACCAGTTTTGCCCTTTCAATATCATTCAAAGATACACAAATCCTTCATTCCAAAGCCCACAATTCTGCAAATACCTCAGATCTTCCGGGTTTTTCTTCTGGTCACGTTAACGGACGTTGCCCCCATCCAGACACCAGGGGAAAACCTATGGGACCTGCCCAATATACCCAAAGCCATCAAAGGTGCAGTGCGTAGACCCTGCTGGGTCAGCTCTAATCATTGAAACCTTTCAGTTAGTCAAACATGTCCCCATGTCTCCCAATACTAAGTACAACTTAAAAAGGAAACTGGGTGTTTACAATTAACCGAAACAGCATACGATAAAATTTGCTGTCATCATTCTTAAACCATTCAGGCTCATCAATGAATGTCAGAAAAAAGCTTCATCTCCTCAAAAACAACATGCAAAAGTTGAGTTTCTGAAGATGCATCACTTGAATTTTTGAAAATTTGGGTGGACAAGTTATTCTTGAGCAACAAATAACTGAATTTTTATCTGTGAGAACTTATTTCTTGAAAAGAAGGCCACTGCCCCACCTTACTTTGAATAACCTATCATTCTGAGTCAACAAATATTGGCTTTTCTGTATAACAAATGCCTTGTTTCCCTTTAACCTGTCTGTTAATAGGCATCAAAACGAACACATTGGTTACAATATCTTTCTCAGTCAGTGAAGAATTAGCATTTCTAGTCTTTACTGGAAAAACCAAACATAAGTTTGCATCAAGAAATGTTGCACTGAACAGTTTTCAAACAGTAGTCAAAACTTGAAAACATTGAAATGTATTAAACCTTGTTTCACAGAAAACATACAAGAACATCACGGTCAATGTAGGGTTTACCTTTGTGTATTTTCTCGTTGTCCATGCTTGAACAAAGTATTCTTTGAAAAAGATATAACTTTGAAATTTCCAAAAAGTGAAATATAAAAAGGAACAAAATCATACCATGATTTTGCAGCCTTCACTTTGTGGACATGAGTACAAACAGTTAGTTAGTGACTGCAGATGGAACAAAAGTGATGCTAACCTGATAGAACCTGTATCAAGTGGTATCAGCTATCCTCTTACCTCAAAGTTATGACAACTAAATAATGCAATTGCAAAATATGGATGCAAAGAAGAGAGAGCCAAAACAATTGGGGAATTAAAAAAAAAGGAAAACATACAATGAGTTTCAGCATATAAACAAAACACAACAGAAACTGATGTTAGATACACCGCAGAGAGAATAGGTGACAAATGAGGTAAAAGCATTGGAATCTGTCAGAATCTGAGGGCTAGTGGACAAATATATCTAGAATGTTCCATATGGATGCTTCAGAAATGAAAAAAACAGCTGAAGAGAATGGGAGATGCAGGTTCAAGATTGGATATGTTTTTCTTGTAATGTGTGAAAAAGTAGAGTATAAACAGTCTCAGGTTTTAAAGCCCTTCCGTTGCTGAAGTGTGTATTCAACCAAATTTCACACTTATTTCCACAGCAAAAAAGATATTCATCTTTCACATATGGAGAAGAAAATGTAGATTAAAATATCCATCTGCTTGGTGAAGCAGCCTGAATTGGTCACTGTGTCCTAGTCATCTTTGAAGAAAACGACTACAACGTGCCGTTGGTGGAAACTTGGCTTTGTTACAGATCTGTTTGTAATGCCACAGAAATTGAGCTCTTGGAGTCATCAGCACTCAGTTCAGCATCCATGGTGTCCAAATCCAAGACAAAAATAACCACTGCAATATCAAAGTTCTAATTAATGAGTTATGAATTTACAGATCAGCTCCAATCCCTTCCCTCCTCCCCCCCCCCCCCCCCCACTTTTTGTTTTGGCATCTGATCAATATTAAGTAGAAAATCGTTTTGCTAATTCTTCCCTTTTGTTACTTCACGTACTACATGGAAACAACTGACATGTCACAACATGTATCAAGCTCAAACATTTCCCACAAATTGTGTGAAAATCAGCAAGCGGGTTCTCATCGGATGCTGAAGTGACCACATCGGCGGCTTGATGTAGGTCATTCAGTTTTTGCAGAAAGGCTCAGTAACTTATCTGTGGTTAACTGTGACAATAACATAGAAACAGTCTGAGAATTCACTACCTCCCTCCCCCTCCCTCCCCCCTATCGTCATCAGAAACCAAATAAAAAATCACCACTATACACAGAAGGGCCCTCAGAGTCTAATGATTTGTGGGGCACATATTGCCATACATCTATGATAGAACATGTACTATCCAAGCAGAGTGCCACGCCCATTAGGGTGGAGCATCATGGAAAAATTATAGGCTGAAAATACCTCCTAGATCACTGGAATGGTGTTTCCAGGCCCATTTTTCTGTTTACTTACACTTCATCCTACCTCCCCCCAAAAAAGAGAAAAACATAGATTAAATATATTTTGAACTTTCTTTTTGTGTAAAAACATCATTCGGGTGGCACATGGTCCACTGCCCCTGTGGTGGTGCCACTGATTATACATCACAAGCATGATAACAGTTGTAGCACACAAACGGCAGAAAAATACACCTCCTACCATTAAGTCCAATAAACAAAAAACCTGAAATCTCTGGACATTGTTTGATAGTATGTGAGTTGAGCTGAGAGAAATAAACCAAAACATTTAAGCATGATGTGCTGTTTGAAGGAAAAATGAAAAAAGCCTCTATCATTAAATCTTCTACCAATCTCTTCCACTTCATAGCAGTCAGGAAGATAACATCTATGCCACGTTCCTTTCATGAGAAATTTTATTAATTAGAGTGTTACATATAATAGAAAGAATAGTGATTTACTTTTTTTCTAAAAGTTAGTGGGACCAATGTTCCGCACTTCCGTTCAAATAACACCATGACAGAATTCCTACGTAAATGCATTTCCTTTCTACATTGGGCCACATCTTGAACAAAGAGACCACTGCATGGTAGGTTTTGCAGCTTTTTACAACTGTGAGGAATATGGCCAGGAATATGGCCAGGAATATGGCCTTTGGTTTACTTTTGAAAATGTAGGAATAACACCACAGTCTGCATTAAACATTGGATGATGAAATTCACAGGGATGACATGGTATTAAGCCTGAGGGTCAATTAAAAAACCAAAAGACTGTCAAAGTGGGAATATATTAACAACATGCAAATCATTTCAGCTGAGTGGTTAGGCTCTTGTATCCAACCAATCAAAGCAAACAGTAATTATGTATAAATGAACAAGAAATTTAGGTTAATATCCTCCCTACCTTATAGACTAGGTATAGTATAGCTGGCTGTTAAACCAGGACATGAGAATACATCAATTTACATCTACAGTAGGCATTCTGACGGTCGCAGCATTATTGTCATACCTTTCAACGGTAACAAGCCTAAATTTAGTGATCTTGTAAATTTAAGTAATACTATGTAAATGTAGTGGTTAAAATTGGTACCATTTTTTGTTAAAAGACTGTGTGACATGAAAATGACATTTTGGAGTATTGGGTGAATTCAGCACTGAAAGTATTAAAAATAGCCACAAATTCCATCAAAATGCATCAAAGATTGACCATTTTACAGGAAAATTATTGCCTCACAGCTGCATCATGACTAACCATTGGCTAAGTATGTTGATTTGTGATGTCAAGAGATGGACTCCTATGATATGTCTTATGTTAATCCTTTGTTTATGTAACCTTTATTTCAAGGACATTTGAGACTTTCATATGCCCGGAGGGTTTTATTTTGGAAGCATGTATTTTGTTCTTCAAAAACATCAACATCATGTACCAACGTGAAACACAGAAATTAATCAATCAAGAGGCAAAATATATAGGCTTAACAAAAGAACTACTGACACTGTGCAACACTCCATAACATCTGTTTTGCATTTTTCTCAAACTTTGAAAAGTCCTATCTCAAAAATAGTAAAGGATGCAAACCAAATTCCAACAGATTTTCACTCAAGGTTCCACTTTGCAACTTCTGAATAAAGGGTGCTCTCTTCTGGAAGCTTGTCACACAACCTTTAATTTCACAAGATATTTATGATCCTAAGAATGAAAATTGCTTTCATATTTTTCTTCCCTCCCCCCTCCAAAATTTGGGCAATTCTACCATAATATTGATGATTCTACACCTTACTTAAAATCCCATGTCTGATGATGAATTTTGAAAAGTAAGCTAAAAAAAAAGGGAAAAGGAAAACCTATTTATTCCCAGCATTCTCCACAAAGGTTGATTTAATCAAAGAAAGACTCTACAATCAAAGAAGGAAGTTTGTTCCTGCAATCACGAACAATCCACAGCCGAGCCATTGCAATCATTCCTTTCAACTAATTGTACATACAAAAAGCAGTATTTCAACATGCGAAACAACCACAGGAAGTGACTATTGACGTGAACTTTACGTCATTTTAACAAAACGTTTCAGGTGATTATCCCAACAGGTTTCAGTTTCCACTACGCACATAGGTAACAAGACTGTCAATCCATTTCACCGTCATTGGCTGACTTAAAAAACAATTCCATCAGTCAGATAGAACTACCAGACAGTTGAAGGAACCTAGGCTAGAGGGGACAAAGGCAATGACAACCATTCTCTTTGACTATTTGTGGCAGACTGTCAAAACAATGTTCATTTTGACTGTTTTTAATTTTTCCAAGTGACCCGCAACAAACATTGAAAAGCCATCCAAAAACCAGAACCAACTTGACACCAAAGTTTACACCAAACAGAAGATGGACTATGTGCTAGTGACTGAAACAAAGTAAAAATACACCATCTACACATGATAGCAGTGGTAATCAAGACATGTTTTAAATTTTGTGAAGGCAAACAATACAAGCACCATGTTCCTTTACAAATGCAAATTTGCAAGTGAATGATGCATGGACAAATTCAAGTACTTGACCCAATTCCAAACTACAAGACCCCCTCTTGTTCAAATACTGTTTTTGGTTTCAGAAAGGGGGACCATATGCATCGACCCACGTGCACCACCGCAATGAAACAAAATGCAACACTTTGATAGTAAGGTTGTAATAATACCGAGAGAGCTAATACTCCATTCACATCAATTTTCTTCCATTTCTAGAAATAAATAAGCAAAGAAAGAAGCCATGAATTTTTTTATTCCATTTATCAGAGACAGCTTGAATTTAAGATGAGATTTTTCCAGTTTAATCTTTCTCAATGTTTGGTACAGATGGTAAGTTTGATACAAAACTCCAGATTGACGAAGAAAATTTGACGAACTTCTGTTTAAAAGAGATATTCTTTACTTTTCTTAGATAGGTTTTAAATACAAAACCAGGCAAAGAACTTCATCAAATGTAATTGTGAGGATATCTACTGAGTCCCTGAAACAACTTTTTTTTTTTTTGCAATGATTCTCTCAGTTTCAAATATCGCCATGGTAATACATTTTTGCTCACATTTTACTGTCCTTACTGTGCAATGCAATGAAGAGGAGAAGCAGTACCCCCATGAATCCCAAACCGTAACTCTTCCATGGATGAAAAGGTTCTACTCAGTGCACCTCTTATTTGATAAAAACTTCTTGACATTATTCAAATGTTTCGCCCCACCGAGCCAGAAGAAATCTGTTTACCATACATCCTCTCAACTGTCTTAAAGAGTTACTAAGAATTGCAGAGCCTGACAAAAGTGTTCATTTCAACATTTAATATAGTCAGGGGAGGGGTATGGTCAGACCAGAAGCAGACCATTGTATCTAACAAGCACCAGATGTACTTCTCCTCGTTTCCCACAAGAAGCTTCTTTGTTTTAAATAAATACTACAAAACTATCTGACATTAATTTACATTCCTGAAAACCTTTTTCTCATACAATCCCTTCTCATACTGGAATCTTGACTTATTTCAAAATTTATTTTAAAATTTATTTTAAAATATCGACATATTCTTCCTTTTCCTTTTTCATAAACTGAAAATATCTCAGACTCTGAATAATGGTACACAGTAAACTTTTAAGTAGATGCAACTGTTAAAATGCTTTACAAAATATAGACTGGTAAGAATTCTCCACACAACATTTTCTCAGAGGCTTCCTCGCATTCTGTGAGAGTCCACGACTTGGGCTCAAATTTCTTAATTAACAGATTTGATTTGAATCCTAAGACAACTGAAACATGTTGAAGAGACACACACAAACAAAACCACACACATCATTTTTAATGTTAGGCACTTTTATCCTCCTACAAAAAGTTATTCTTTCTAAACTTCCATTTTTTTTTTCATTATTGACTGCAATTATTTACAAGACTTTAAAATTGTTTTCCTACCTCCTAAGCCATGCAAGATATGGCAAATTACAAAATAAAGATTTATTTATTTATTTACATGAAACATTTTCTTTTATGCAAGAGAGCATTGACTTTTATGTACACATACTTTTTTTTTTCTCTCATAAATGGACAGAGGTAATCAGTTGATATGTTTGAATACAGTAAAAACTTGATGATCCCACCCAAGGTAATAACAGAAAGCCTTTTAAATTTACTGTACCTTCGAGAGCAATGAAGACGATCCAATCCCCTAGGTCCGTAATCCAATTAGCATGTTACAAGTAACTTAAACTGATATTTTAATACCGTCCACACTCTGTGAACCAGGTTCTGTGCCATGCAGATGATGTGAACGAGGAACAGCCGTCCAATAAAGCATGCTTATGCTGATCGTGGAATACACTCTATCGCTGTAGTTTCCATCACCATCCACCCCTGAATCATTTGTCTCCCCCTCTCTACCCCCCACCACCCTCTTCATAAATGAAAACAAACACACAAAAATGCAGAACGCACTTTCAACGCCATAGATTGACTCAGTATTGGAAGACAGCAATACAAAACTAATATTTTGGAAAGGTCACTTCAAAATGTCCTTTTTAATATCCTACCACTTTTACCTCACACCAACTTCCCACCCCCCCTCCCAATCCAAAAGTTTTACAGCTTTCTGTAACCTTCCTATTTGTCTTTATCTGTGACCATGCTAGTTCTTTTTCACCCCTTTTCATCCTATCATGGAGACTTCACTTACAGTATGGAGTGTCTAAGCCCAACGAAACATAACCCCAAAACTTCCTTAATGTGCCAAAGATACAATCTGAAGTATTGTTTTGTACTACCAGCATTTTAATACCGTCCACACTCTGTGAACCAGGTTCTGTGCCATGCAGATGATGTGAACATGCTAGTTCTTTTTCACCCCTTTTCATCCTATCATGGAGACTTCACTTACAGTATGGAGTGTCTAAGCCCAACGAAACATAACCCCAAAACTTCCTTAATGTGCCAAAGATACAATCTGAAGTATTGTTTTGTACTACCAGCATGGAGCACAAATCTTCTGGACACCATCACAGGGATATGTAAAGGAGTGCCTCCTACCGTCCATGGCCCAGCCGCGGACAAGTCTTCCCCAGCGTCAACCGGAGGCAAGGCCCCGTGTTGGAATTGCAATGAGTGGAAACCACACCAGAATGGATTTTGAGCCGAGTCACCCTGCAACTTCACTCCTGAGATAGGAATCGGAATGTGTTTAATTCGTCCATTCGGCTCGTTAAAGACCTCCTTTGTTAACGGATAGCTTCCTGTACTTGCGACAGTCAATACCGCCAAAAATACTGCTTCAGTGAAAATATTGAGATAATCAGACAACTTTCCTTTGCAGATCATCTGGTAACCATCGACGAGAGAGTATAATCATCCATCCCAACACTCTTCTTCCGGACCAATGATTTCTCTCTTTTTAAACAGTATTACTAATAACCAAAAGTGAAAGTCTCTTGCCTATGTATTGCCATGAGGCAAGTGGCTTTTAAATAAAGGCTCACTTACAAACAAAAATAACAGCAAAACCGATGACATTTCTCTTCACAGTATTGCTAAAAGTAAAACAAGGCATTAGATAAAGAAAACTGAAACAATACATTCAAATGCCTGTTGACTCTAAAATGTAAAATTCAAGTTATCTGGGTGGGATAAAATGGGCTTAAAATAGGTGTCACCTCTAAAATCATTAAGTCTCATGGCAAAAATATTTCAAGCAAGAGATGGCGTTGCTTCGACCTACAGACTTATTGTTGATGAACTTTCATAAAAGAGCAAATGCTTCGCTAAAACGTGGATGCTGCTGTCACATTTACGACCGCCTCCACGACTACGACCGCCTCCTGACTAATTCTGCTAAAATTTGGCATTTTCGTTTGAAAGATTTGGAATGTTTGGTGATTTTGTTTTTACATTTTCTTTTTTACAATGAATACACTATTCCAGTTGCATCAACAGCTCTTCATGCTGGCCTCCGATGACACGCTGTCCTCTCTGATTTTGGTGGTCTCCGGTGGCTCTATCTCCAGGAGGCTAGGATGTTTCTCTATCACCTTCTCAAGGATCTTACCGATGTAGTTCTTAAGATCCTTAGTTATTTTCTTTTCTTCAGCTAAGGCCTGCATAATCTAAAAGCAAAACAGGATAAAATAGTTCACTTTGAGGACAATAACGAATGGGAGGAGGGACATGAGTCAAAGATGGTGCTCTAATGGGTACAGGGACTAATAATGGGGTGGGGAGGGGGGTAATTGACAAGACAAGGAGTATAACATGAGGATGGTTCGATCAACAGGTTGATGTTTGGTGGACATGAAGTTCTGACAAAGCATTGAATACAGCCTTTATGCAAAATTTGTCCTAGAAATGGTTTTCATGTGCCATAAGCAAAAATATAAGATGAAGAAAATTCAGTTTTCACCAAAGCTTCTCTAAGTATATGGGAATACAACGATTATTCTACTTTCTTGAGTGTCTGTAATGTTAGCAATGTAGGGTATATGGAGGATTTTCTCTAAGGTGTGTTTACATGAAAATACCTATCAATTGTTCTCTATAAAGATTGAATATGCATGAGCTTGAACTGATGTAAATCTGTCTGCAGTTTGATATTTGCCCCACTACTCTACTCCACACCCCATCCAACTCCCCCCAACCCAAGGAAGAAAATACAGGGACCCCCCACACTCCTATCAGTTTTGGTGACAATAGTGACTATGTGGTACTCAACATGATGGTGATGATTGTGTTCATGATATGCAGGGTGTTTTTCATTTTTAAAGTTTTCAAGTTTAGGAGGATTTAAACCTTCTGTCAACAATTCAACAAGGGCTCTGAAGACAAGGGTCAATAGCTTTCAAAGTTGGAATGTGAGTTGAAAATTTATCTGTGCAAGTAAAATTCTGTGGAATATGTCACAGTCACGACAACATAACATTGTTTAAGTCCTATTTTTGCACAGATGAATATTCATATCCATTCCCAAATGGTCTGTTTGATTTCAAGTAATGGTAATTGCCTGCTACGCTTTCTTGGAGAGGCTGAATACTGCAGGGCCAACAAAAATGTCAAAACAATCTTCATATTCAAATATCTGGAAGATGAATGTATAGTTTCCTTTCAGATTTGGTGACAGGTGATGTTTTCCCCTTTCTCTTCCCTGAAACACTCACAAAGAACAAGGGTAGGCTACCAGGTGATTTATCAGTCCTCGCATATTCCAGCCTTAAAGCAGCACTTTGAGTTGGTTTGTGAAATTCACTAAATTTTTTGAAAACCTGTCATGATTTCTTCCCATCTAATACAAATGGCCAAACTAAAATGATAATCATAGGTTACGTGCAAAAGGAACATTAAGGAATGAGTAATGAATCACTTCAATTCGGTTTTCAAAAATTTGTGACCAGATACTTTTCAACAGTAGCACTGACCATATGCACATGACTGTTATAAGCCAGGGTCCAAACATTAAAACTATTAGTTTTGTTTGCAATGTGTGGATGTGGGACTGACCACTCATGCCAATTATTTGCATTTTCATGCAGTAGCATCCTTCAAAATCCTCATAAATTTATTGATATCAACTCCATGTGCCACTTGAAGTCCTTGACTGACTAATATCAGAAATGCAGTGTGGTCAAACAATATAATTGAGAGTGTATACAAAATTAATTTAATTGAAAGATTAATCAATCTGAAAGATTAATCAATCTGAAAGATTAATCAAACTGATGCTCAATCAAAACTGGTTGATTTCTCCTCAACATGTCAAAACCGTCCCATCCTCACCTCGTCTTTGGAAGCACTCTCCATCTCCGATGCGAACGATTCAGTCCTCGTCACACCTTTGTGCAGTAACGTTCTTCCAATTTTCACGCTGCTGTTCAGCAGCTGGACGTTCAACTCGTCGTTTGTCTCTTTCAGTTGCTGGTTTTCCTGGCGTTCAAATTGAAACAGAGAACCAAATTAGGGGCAGGGACAGAGGGAAGACCGGTGAATTACTCACAAAACACACAAGTTAAAAATTCAAATTCACAATATGTGAATCATGTCAAACTCGTGGTTAAGAGGTCAAGAGGTAAACTCTGGAGCACACTGTCACATTTACCAAGACCTAATTTCAAAACCGTAAAGTCACCTTGGATCACAATTGATTCCTCATCACCATGAAAAAAAAAACATACTCAAGCTTAATTTGTGTTCTAAGTATTATCCAAATATACTACATCAACCAGAAAGCCAAAAGGCTTTGTGATTCCTTGCCACATGGTTATATTATAACAAAGTTGAATTATCCACATGACAAGTATAAGATCAACCGCAGTTATTTTTCTGATACACCACAAGCCTTTAACTCAAAATGATCTGTATTTTGGGTAACCTGACATGACCGTGACATTTGACGTCCACCAAAAGCAATAGGGATCACCTACCCAGTATGGCCAACCCACACATCAAGTACAGTATGATATCAGTCAACATTACCCTTCTGGAAAGTCACTACCACATTTCCAACACTGGGCTTTGTTTGTACCATTTCTTTTTGGCACTGTCCCAGTTTTTCGGTAGTTTACTTTGTACTGTTTCCACTTTTGGTCCTTCAATTTCTGTTGCATTTTGATCCGAGATCATAAGTGCTCTCCCTAAGTCAAGTATCTCAGTAAAGTTGCGGTTTGGTTCCTTCAACACTCTTCGCCGCAATCGTGACGAACTGCAACTTTGAATTATCTGTGATTTGATTTCTCTATCTATATCCATAAACTGACAATAATTTGCTAATTGCCTCAGCCTGGTGGTAAACACATCCAACGTTTCGCCTTCCCCTTGCTTCGCTTGACGAAACTTGAAAATCCCGTATTCAGTATTTTGTATAAGTTGAAAATACTCCGTCAGCTTGGTTTTTGCTGTGTCATAATCTGTAGAGTCTCCAGTTTCATTTAGTGTTGGAAATATTTCAGTAACGCTTTCCCCTCCAAAATGAAGTAACATTGCCCTTTTACGAGCTTCATCCTTGATATCAAATGCAATGAAGAAGTTTTCCAATCGAAGTAGCCATTTCTCCCACCGCATGCCAGTACTTGCATGATCCGAATTATCTCCGAGACTGAACTCAGGAAAATGTGGATAGGCCATTTTAATTGTCAGAATTTAATCCATTTTCTTCTAGTATTAAGGTCTTCCTTGAAGGTTTTCAGAGTCCAGGATCTCATCTTCATCCCCATTGTAAGATTTTGAGAAAACACACTGGAGACTCAGCAATGCATCTTGCTACTTGTATTTCTGATGATATATAACTGCAGATTATTCTCATAATAAAGGCCAATACATCAAATATTTATCGAATGCCTTAATATACACAGGAGACAGTCAGTGGTAAACTGGGCAGGAGTCTTTGTTCTATCAAAGAGATAAATGAAGCGCAGGTGACAGCTATCTGACCCCATGACCTCCCACTTACTGAGACAACCTATGGAGGCCTCTGAGGGAGTGTTTGAAAAGTAAAAGTTATTCTCTACTTACAAATGCAGTACAGTATATGGAAAACGCCATTTCAAACATGACATGGTCCTGATTGGCTTCCATAGGATGGGAAAATGCTATTTCAAACATGACATGGTCCTGATTGGCTTCCATAGGCTGAATAAGTTTGCAATGACATTGAGTTAACTGTGTCCAAAGGAATCAAACAAGTGCTGCCAATAGTAATGTTGCACAATGAAGCCAAATATGCATTTGTACGGTAGTTTATAATAACCACAATAATGGTGTTTAGGCTATTATTATTGTTTTATAGTGAAAAATTATCCCTTCCTCTCTATTGATAAGCATTAAATTTCACAGGGTCATGAACTTGTTAATTACAGATAACCTCATCAAGTTTAAAACAAATCTGACCCACGGATAAGGAACTATGGCAGTTTTAACATTTTTTATGTTTAACCCCATAACCTCATTAATATGCAAGATTTGGACACCGAGACAATAGGGATCATCTACTCAATATGGGCAACCTACATGCCAAAAATGAAATTACTCAGAGTTACCCGTCTTGAGATAGAGTGTTTACGAGCGACCGTCACACACACACACATACACCCGCACATACATACACACACACACACGACATCAGGACTGCATAGATTCCCCTGCCTACGGCAAGGAATCAAAAATGACCTATTTATTATTAGTCATCTTTGTTCATGTATAAAAACACGCATAATCTAATTTGCTTGTCATTTTGGTGGAAAGTATGAGGGAACACAATGGGCCAACTTTAAGTTCCAAGAAACTTCAAACTTTATAATGCGTGAGTTAGCAAAGCTTCTCACTTTACATATTCCTGGACAAGAAGGACTACTTACCAGTGACTTTCCCTGATAGGAACAGCTCTGTATGACAACTCAAGCCTTCAATTGCCAAATGACAACATAAGTCTTAATAACTATATGGCAATGAGATTACAACTGTCAAGCAATTTT
The DNA here is from genome assembly GCA_021234535.1 of Stichopus chloronotus. NCBI lineage: Eukaryota > Metazoa > Echinodermata > Holothuroidea > Aspidochirotida > Stichopodidae > Stichopus > Stichopus chloronotus. The sequence goes on from CM037829.1 coordinate 20,631,481, forward strand.
ACCACACGTAAGCACTTCAAACACCTAAATAACAAAGCAAATCTTTGAAGAAAAAAAAAAGGTCTCACCTTCCGTAACTGTTGGACCTCTTGCTTCAGTTCTGTGAATCTACTTGGTAAATCTGCGATGCTTGGACTCCTCATCAGGGCATCCTTCATTTCCATTTCAGTTTGGTGGTTTGCCTGAAGCGTTTCTAGTTGTCTTGAAAGATTGTCTATCATCTGTGAAATAACCACAGAAAAATGTTGAAAGGTTTCCTACTTTGATAAAAGTGGGGGAGGCTTGGAGGAAAACAAGAAGTTGACTTGACCCTTTTTCCCAACAGTTTTTGAAGATAACAACAATGGCGTCTTTTCAGTTATTGCGATTCCTTACATCTATGGACATATGATGTTAATAAGCATCGCTACTGTCACCTGTAACCCTCACAGCACTGCTGCTGAAGATAGTACTTGCCACTATCTTGATTCATAATTTACTGAGAGTTACACCGCTAACGAAGGATCACCAGAAGACCGAGATATGATCTTCATGGCACGTTGAACTCAATGACATGTCAAGATAGATGTGATTGCATAGTCACTACATATTTATTGTGCTGTAATATCATAGCAGGTATGAAAGAGACGTAATCCTTACTGTATTACTATTATGAATTACGTCCTCCATCTCCTCTTTCTCTAATTTATGGTCTTCTTCTTGCTGCTGGTATTTCACAGACAAAGAAAGCCAGTTACTATCCGCTTCTTGAAGTTGAGATTCTAATTTCTTATTTTCCTGAGGAAGAAAAAAAGGTGGAAAGAAATTTAGGCTTAAGATACTGTAAATTTAGGACAAAATGTGGTTGCTACCTACATCCTTTCTTGAAGAAAAACATTAGCTATGTTAATCCAAACATTTCATTTTTTCTGTTTTTTTTTAAAGAAATTTCCACTCGCACTTCTCATGTCTTTTAAAAATATGTAAAAACTGTCATGCCATTCACTGTTCTTATGTTCACGAAATATCTCCTCAACTTTGGAAATTAATTATTTTAGTACATATTAGTGGCAACCAGTTGTGGCATAGTACAGACAAATCCAGTTTGTTCATTGATATTGACATAGTGTACAGGGTAGGTTACAGCACTGTTCTAATCTAGTATTTGGAGATGAAACCTTTGTTTCACCAACTACAGATATTTTTACTGCATCTAGGTATTCATCAGGTCTTCACAATTACTAAACAAAAGAGATTTGCATCAAAAATCCTTGCTGGAAACACAAAAAGTGCAAAAAAGAAAACAGCATATGTCTGTCCAAGTCACACAAAGCCACACTGGTGAAGGCTGGCACATTTTCAGGCTTGTACCAAACCACAACTTTCAATGATGTATTTTGCATACAAGGAAGCCTCTATGGGCAATCTTATGTTTAACAGATAGAACCGTATTAAATCTCATGTATTTAGTTCCCTCCTTGCTTGAGAATACCTTTAACGTTGTACCTGTGGTGCTAAAGATCAAGTGGGAGTTGAAAAAGTTAAGTGATTCATTAATGGAACCAAACTACCATGTTACACAATCCAAACTTATGAATCTGATATCGTCTTTCACCACTACTGCTTGCACTATTGTACGTACTACTGTGTGAGTAAGAAGAAGAAGACACTAGGTAAAGAATAAAAGAGAACTCCCTTTCAAAACACCAGGTCTTTCTTATGTTCTTGCAGTACCTTTGAAGTAACCTCTCTCTCTGACAACCCATAAAAAGTAAAATTTTACCTTCAAAAATCTACCATCCTGTGTTCTCAAATGTTGGTTTCAAAAACGTCATTTTGCTGTAAATCAAGCACCTTATTTCCCATTAAGTCCTTTTATGTCTCATGTTAGTATTAGGGACTCAGAGACAATGGTCGTCTGATGACAAAGTGTCTATGGACATTGTGATACTTTTTTCCACAAAGGCATTACTTACACACCAAGCTGCATGATCGATACCATAGTTTTAGTGTTCAGGGATGTTAGCCCATACTGATTGTTAAAGGAGGCATAAATGTCACATATTTCCCTCAGAGATGGAGACTGTTTCAGTGAATATACAATACAAAGTCTTTTCCTGTTTATCTCTCTTAAAAAATTGAGCCGTGGTGCCTGATGAGGCTAAATTTCCCTTCCGATCATTAAACTCATTTTTACTCACTTGTGTTAAGGCGATTACTTTTGATCTGTATTGTGAAATATCATTCTCAGATTTCTCCCTTTCCAACAGAAGTACTGAAAGTCTGTGAAAGAAAGGTACGAAGAACCAAGTCGAAAAGGAAATCTTTCAAATCTGACATAAAAAGTATTAACTTTGTAACATTCAAAAAAGTGACTGCACACAACTTCCATGAATCCATGAACTTTTTCTCAATTTTTCATTTCAGAATGTCTCAGTTTTATTCACTCACGACAACCAGACAAGTCCACAGAGACACGGTCCTCCCGCAGTCCGATGGCGGATTGAGTGATTGCAACCTGACAGTAATTGCAACAGTCATTGTGACTGGATTTCATTCCCAAGGCACCTTAAATCAATTTGATGAGCCACCATACGATCACACACATACATTTGCATCAATGGCCGGACTAATATTTTCTTGTGTTAGAACAAATCTGTGGGATAACTCTGGGCAGCGAATGATGTTATAGTTGTACTCCGTCACTTGAGAAAAAATTCGGGCACCGGACCATGTAATCTGGAACACCATTACGGACTCGGATGGATTTACCACCTCCCCAGTCTGGCCATGAGAGTTTTATCCATGCGAGGAAAAGATCATTATGTTATAATCTGCACCTGCCATCAAACTGGAAGCTGGATTTGTTATAGTCACAACATAAAAAACATTGTTTAAGCACAACTTTTTCATATGTGAACAACTATGCTAATTCCCATTGGTCTGTTTGATTTCAAGTAAGAGTGATTCATGGCTAGGCATTCTTCGAGCATCTGTATTTTGTAGGGACGACAAAAATGTCGAGACAATTTTCTTATTCAAATATATGGAAGACGAAAGCATAGTGACTAAGGTAAGATAGAAAGCATAACAGGTGATCTTTTTTCCCTTACTTTCTCTCCCCTATACCACTGACAATGAGCAAAGGTAGATAACCAGGCAATTGCCTGTACAACTCATGTTCCAATTTAACACTGTCTATGCATTTTCATGATGGATTACTAACAGCATTAGAGAATGTGCTTTATTAAATCAATGGTCGATACTGTGACACTCACAATTGACAACCGCAGCAACATCCATGCTATCTTACCTATTTTGAAGCGAAGTTAGTTCCTCTTGAAATTCCTTTTCTCGTTTTGCCTGGAAGAGACAGAATAAAACACATCAATATTGATTCTGCACACTGCTAGACAACTTCACCATGTTATGGAAGCATTTCAAATGCTATAAAAACAAAAAACTTGTGGGGACCTGTTTATAGATTGAGGATATTCTGTGACTGGAGTTTTGAAACAAAACATAATTCTCTGGCCTCAGCCACGAGAAGTGGCTGCTGCAACTTAACTGCAAACAGTTTCAAGAAAGACTGGGGAAGCAACAGGATTTTTTTGGTAACTTGGACGAGTTTGACCACAGGTAAATTTTACACTGAAGAATTGGGACCAAATGTTCATTGTTCCGCAAACCTGAGGGTTTGACTAGAGGGCCGGGTTGTAGCCTTTCCTTTCTAGGCAATACTTCAGCAAAGCAGCTCTGTTGCTGGTGGCTCCCTCCAATCCTCTACTCATCCCTCTCTATATTCCCCACAATAAAAGAACACAATTTTACCCACCGAAAAACGAAACTTCACAAACACATCAGGTGAAGCCAAGTGACACTACGACCTTTCAATACTCACAAAATTTATTTGTTTGTCTTTGTTGCAAAGGGAGAAAATACACATATTGAATGCTGCAGCAAGCACTGGCCAGAGAGGATCGGGCTGTCCTGATACTTGTTTCACAAATGAGACCGCAATGGGGGTAAGAGCAAACTTAAATATGGAGGAGCTTGCTATTTAGCACAGACTTTGATCCTTAGAACTGAACAGGAAAGTCCAGACCAAACAATTTGATTGAGGAAACAACATTTGAGTACAATCTGATTACACTGTTTTAAAATGCTATCAATTTTCCCCTTACCTGTTTTTTGAAAAATTCACTCATGACATCACAAGTGAACTTTTAGCCACTAAATACCACGATACAGACCTGTGACTCCCCACAACTTCCTGGTGTGGGTATTCACGAGTGACTATACTTACCCGTTGCCTCACTAATGCATCATTTGACCCTATGCTCAAATCGTCCTCCAAACTAATTCTAGCACCGCGCCCTCTAAGGCCTAGCCACAAAATACCATGTTACAGACCTGTGACTACAGGGTTTTAACCAGCCTTTTCCTCAACCTGGACAGATCAACTTTATCAATGCCAAAAAATCACCACTTCATCGTGGGGTTGAGGGGCCCATCTTGAGGTACCTTGTGGTGCATAGTCTAGCCTGTGTGTAGGCCTGAATGTACTACTGAGACCAATCATACATGTCTATCTTTAGAAGCTGTGTCTGTATTTGACTGTGTGTATTATTCATTGCTACAGTTACAACTTGGCATTTCTATTTTAGTACAGCATCCTGTTTCCAAACTGGGTATCCTATTTTTTCAAACTTAGGCACTCACTTTTCAAATCAGGAACAGAGAAGGAAAATGAAATTCAAACCAGGCACACCATCCTGTTAAAAAAATGTACTGTCAACAACCCCCTATACTACAGTTGTATCTGAGGTTCTCTCTTTAGAAGAATATTCCAGACCACCCCAAAATACATGTCACAAATGGAGAATAGTCAATAATGACCAAACAAGCCATTTTCCCATAAAAGAAATCCACACTTGGTCCACAAAGATATTTAAATGGTAAATGCATTTTACGATAAATAGCGTTCAAGACAGCCTCATGAATAATTCATAATCACGGCATGATGACATGAAAGTCGCACATCAGTCCTGTTGTCACTTGTGTCTGTGCTACCTCTGCGTCGTAGGCTTCGTCAGCCTATTAAAGAGTTTTGGCAGTGTCACCCAATCCCTATCTCGGAGCAAACTGAAAGTAGCTGACACGTAGTTTCACATTATTATAGGGTTTACAAGAATATTCTCACCATTGCCTGGCCTATTCTCTGGAGAAGATACTTACTAATGCCTGAGAATATTTGGTTTCTTTCTCTTTCAAGGTATGATCCAGTCTCTGGTCCAATTCTTTCATTTGTTCTTCTAATAACACTTTGCTGAAAGTATGAAAGGAAGGAATGTTAGTACATTTTTTCTTTTTCTTTAATGGCTAGGATGATAAAAGACACAATCTTTGAGATTACCAACAAAAGCACTGCTAGCCTATCGATCGGAGTGCCTAGGTTATGTTACTACTGTCATGGGTGTTGTACCATATACTGATTGATGGCAGGGCCACCGGGTGCGTCATCGACAGGTCCTTGGGAATGTCATGTTGTACATTAACTCATTAATGTTGGCAAGTGTTCTATGAACTAATCATTGGATATGCCCTATTGTTGTGCCACAAACTTATTAATGGAAGGGACAAATGGTGGATCATTAACAGATGGGTATGTCATCTTGTTGTATACTAACTGATTAAAGGTAATGATGATGGGTGCACCAATAAGTGATAGCTGGGAATGTCATGCTGTTGTGCCATTACCTGATTGAGGGAAGGGGAACCAGGGGCACCATTAAATGGTCAATGGGAATTTTATGTTGTTGTGCTATTAACTGATTGATGGAAGTACCACCAGGTTCACCATTAGCTGATAATTGGGAATATCATATAATTGTACCATCAACTGGTTGATGTGAGTGTTACTGGGTATACCACAAGTCTTATAATTGTCATTGTACCAATAGTTGTACAATGATGGGTGTGCCACCAGGTGTACCATTAACTGATTGTTTGAAATATCATGTTTTTGTACCAAGATTGATGGAATGGCCACAGGTGCCAATTTCACTCTTTAAACATTACCCTTAAGATCTAATTAATGTCACATGCAATGGTGAGCTAACTGCCTTACAGTCTTAATTGTTTGTGATTGCCATAGAAAACTGTATAATAGACATCATACATACCTGCTAGAGTTTTAAGTCAGAATATGAGTTGAAACTTTGTCTGTAAACCTGAAGTTCCTCAGAATATGTCATAGCATAACATTGTTCAAGCCCCATTTTCATGTACATGAATATTCACATCCATTACCATTTGTTTAATTTCAAGTAACCATGATTGACTGCTGTGCTTTTTTGGAGAATTTGAAGTTTGTAGGGCCAACAAAAATGTAGAGACATTTTCATATTCAAATATCTGACAGATGAATGCATCCTTCTCTTTCAGATTTTGTGACAGAGTATCATTTCCTTTACTTTTTCTTCCCAGAAACATCGACGAAGAACGAAAGTAGATGAACAGGCGATTGCCAGTACAACTCATATTCCAGCTTTAAGACTAGTTGGTAGTTTGGAGAAACTTACTGTTTATGTAGATGCGTGTTGTCACTTTTCAATTTCTCTCGGACTTCTTCCACGCTGGCTTTGTCCTTTTCGAGGTACATGACCTGGCTTTCCAGTTCCCTCACCTTGAACAAACAATCAAGAACAGGCAGAGTTGAAATGGGTCAAAAAATTCACTAGTTCCATGTCCCTTAGTTAAATGTCAACACATCACCATCTGTATTTTTAAGTGTTCTGCACAAAGTTCGGTACTTTGATCACAGTGCAATATTTAGAGTTACAAAATAAATTCATTTTACAATAACACGTAGTACGCACCTGCTGGTTTTACACTCGGTGTGTTGTCGAATGCTGTCCTTTGTTGTCCAGCATTGAATTATTCAATAATTAGCAAATAGTTGCTAAATTTGACTTAATAAGATGCAAAATGTAAGTAAACATCAGTGACTTCCATGCATGATGTAAATCTTCACATCCCTCCAGTACAAAATTCTCAACGTCAGTGATTTTACACCTACCTTGTCTGTCAGTTCCATGATATCACCATCAGAGGCAGCATACTCCCCATAAGCCTCCTCTGCGGCCCCCGACGGGATATTATTGGATGAAGAGGATCTGTACAGCTGCCTGTATGAGATATTAAAAGGAAGGAGTGCACTCACGAATGTAATACATTTAAATGTATGCAAATAATATTCATCATACATGAGGGACACTGCTAGAACTCTTGGGGTTTACCAAACTTCCATCAAGTCACGGTGAACATACATGACAATCAAACTGTCCATTGCATTAAAGTCCCAGAAATTCAAAACGATCTTTCAATCCCTACAAGCCATCAAATGTTGCGACGTCCAGTTGCAATTTGCCCCAAAAAGTGTCATTTCACGGTTATTTCTCAAGAAATTGAAAAAAAAAAAAAAGGAATTGTTTTCCAACTGTTTTTTTCAACAAACAAAAATTGAATTTTACCAAACAAATTTAAAGGAACCAGTACACAAATTTGATCAAACTGTCTTCTAGTTCAGATAAATACCAACAACATACTACAAACCAGTCTACTACTTCAAAACAAGCAAGTTCATTGCTTCAAATGAAATAGTCCACTACGTCGTCAAATGAATTACAGTAGTATAGTTTGGCAAATGGACTGGTTAACTACACTAAAATGCTGTCTGCTTCTTCACAATGAACTAGAAATTTAAGAGTAACAAAATACAACTACCAAGTTGGAAAGAAACCCTGTTTTCTACTATTCCACATACTCTAAGAAACTACTGAACTTGGGGAATCCTGGCAAATCTAACCCTGGCAAGCAAGCTGTTGCTACCTATTGTAATAAGGATAGCAACCAGACAGTACTAGTGATATGGTCTAGTCCCCTCACTTAATACACATTGAAAACACCTTTGAATGGATAGGTCTTAGGGTTAAATCAAAGGAGTCAGTCATTGCTTGATAAAATAGCAAATAGCAACCTCAAACATTAACAGAAACTCTATGAAACAGCTGAATATGTTACTTACGTGGCTAATTCTGTGGAACTTATTCTTCTGTTAAGGCTGCAAAATTAGGAGGAAAAAAAATAGAACATTACAAATACAATGTACTGACTTTGGACTTTAAAATAAAATTATACAAACCCAAACAAAAGAGTGAAGACACAAAATCGTGGTAAGGCATCGGGGCCTCCAGATTTTCACTTCAATTGGAAAAACAGCCTCGCAAATACCCATAAAATTTGGATATGACAGCCATATGATACAGATCATTTTTAAACTGAGGAAGGTTGAACTCACAGAGATGTAAGTCTTTCTCTATACAAAACCTTCAGCAAATCTGCATTTCATCTTTCACTTTCATTTGATTACTTTCTAATTTAAGATCCCTGTATCTACAATGCTCTGCAGTGGCTAAAGATCAGACAGTGTGGGTGATTGCCCTGTAGTACTGTATACAGGAACTGCTCCAACGCAGGCCAAAAGGCTTCAAAAAAGAGAAAGAAATTCTCTCATGGTTTCGTCATGAATGCGCTAGTCATTTATGCCACAGCATTTATATGGAAATGTATGTAGGAGGCATGCAGTGATTACATCACAATACAATACATGTTTGATCTGTTTATCAATGTACTCAAGCACAGTAAATTAGGGCACAATAGTGGTGCTGAGACAGGTAAGTAATGTAGTACATTAACCAATCATGCACATTTCCCACCCTTTTTATTTCCTTTCAATCTTGCAAGTGTTCCACTGAGCATACTTAAGGGTATAAGCTGACTACATAATGACTTGAAATATCCAATGAGGTCCCCAAGGCTAAAAAAATTTTCAAATAACAAGTTGCCACATTTCAAAGTTCTGAATACGTCTCATTATTGTACTGCCAAGACAAAAAATTTTGCTATTTGTATTCTATTGCTTACCTCTTGGACATGATTAAAATATGATAATAAGAACAAGGAGAGTTACAATACAATTGAAGTATCACAAATGTTAGTGAGCAATGTTACTATTAAATACAGGCAAGTAAGGATCACAATATAGTTGATAATTGTTGTAATGCAAACTATATAAACATGTATCCATACATGGGAAGATAAAAGTACTACTGTATATCCAACATGAGTGCTGTAGTATCCATAATACTGAATACATTACACACACAAAGCATCAGATCCAAGACGCATGGACATTTTCCATATGGGCATGGCTACGTAGCAATACATGTATGCAGTGATGCATCACATTCATAACAACATTGACCTGCACCAACTAGGGATACCACTACAGTATAAATTATATCAAGCATGGACATGATGCACCCATATGTGAATAATTTTAGACATAACTGTTCGCATGCATTCCCACAAGATATCCTTGATCTCCACTGATCCAGCGGATGGAAACCTTTCCTCATCTGCTCTTTTCTTTTTTTCAATTTATGATGAAATGACATTCTAATATTCATGCATGAGAACAAGGCACCCATCTTCACCACTGCCATACAGAGGATACTTGGCAGGCTTTTTACATGCAAAATTCCTCAATCAATGTGTTATATATATATATATGCCAATGAGTGTTATGCAGAGTTAATATGTATCCCAGCTTGTGTATAAAAATAGAATAATGAATATGTGACATACATTAAGAAACTGTGTATGTAATGGCAAAGTACCAAACTTAAAAATCACTCATTTCCTTCTTTTTGTGACAGAGCTGTTTTTATCAAGAAAAAAAAAATTTGATTTTGATTTCTATGAAGCAACAAATATGTGATATATATAGTAGTTACAATAATTACATGCTTAGCGTTATGACACTAATTGTCTGATACTGTGCACTGTACCCACTCCTTGGTATGCCACATTGTACAGTATGTCACATGTCAATGAAAACTTTAATTACTACTCAGGTGAATTTGAATGGGATATCGCAGGTTTGCATTCCCTGGGACGTACTCTCTATACTACTCACCATGGCAGGCTGCCTTTGCAACCAATGGGGAAACTGTGCAAACACTTCAAATTTGTGCATAAGTAATAACATATCGTAGTGCAGCAAATTACACCAAGAGGGCAGTGCATAAACTTGCATTCATGAATAACCAATACAAGGTGCACCAAAAAAATGAAAGTTTCAAGTAATGCTGAGCAATAAAGCTGTCTTAATAACATTTCTTGGTTTCTTCATCATTTACAGATACCAGTCTTCAACTCCATTCTGCCCACAATTATTTAACTCCCTATTAGTAACCTTCAGTCACATTCCTAATTATATTTACAAAGACCACACATCCTGTTATTCTGGTTCTCTTGTACTAGTCATCCCATCTTCTTGCTCTCTCTTCCCTATCCCCTTCTCCAACCACCCACTACCTGACACCCTATCCCTTCTTCTACCATCTACCAGATACCACTGATGACCAACCAACGAAAAGTCTTACGTATCTGACCAGATGTGCAAGGAAAGCACAATGAGTGTGCGAAAAGAGAGGAACAAAACAAAAGGAATCATCTTCGTCGGGCTTTGAAACCATGACGAGGCAGAAAATTCAAGTTCAGAAATTCTCTTTAAATTTGATGCAAAGTTGTGCAAACACGCAGGCATCTGGCACAACATACTCCATTCTCCTACAGATGGTTTCTCACAAAAATGAAGTAATCTCACAAATTGCAACAACCTTTTATGTCTGAGAGCCATCACACATGGCAAGTTTTGAAAAGGGCAAAGGCAACAGACAGACATGACCTTTACGAAGTCAGGGTCTAATGAATCATGAATCACTGGCACATGTTCAAGAAAGCAAAATGAAAATGTAAGGAGAGGAAGTAAATTTCTAATCTCTTGTACTTGAATGGAATACATTTTGCATCAATCTTTTTTCTACTCCACTGACTGTTACGTTCTACACAAAAAAAAGTTTTACTAAAAGACTAGTGGAAACTGGTATTTTCTTGGGTTACCCAGGTACAGGAGTACCCGAATGGTATTTTATTACCCAAATCCAAAATTCCTACCAAAATCCTTCATGAATTGAAAAACAGCACAACCTCTATGTGAACACACTATGTCAGATTGCCAAATTTCACCTTACCGCAGACAGCAAATAGCTCAAAATGGGTATGGAGAAAAGTTACCCGATTCCCAGTTTTAGGGAATTGATGAAGACACTAGTGGAAACTGCTGTCTACACGTTTCACCTTCCAACACAAGTCTTGAACTCACGAGGGCACCCACCACAACAGGTCTCAATGTAATAAACAAAGGTCATTTTATAACATCCAAAGAAGCAAAGAAGCAAAGAACTTCCAGCTCTGAACATTACCCACATGATTATCTTGTACACATTACACTCCTGCTGTGAAAGTCTCTTCACTTTTGGCTGTGAATGTGTACTTTGTGTTTACGTTCTGATGAGACTGACACACATGGCTTTCTAATATCACAGACAAATCTGTTTTCCTATCCTTACTTGTCAGTGTGTGGCGAACAGGTCCTGACACAGGGGTCACAGAGTTTGAAATCCAGGCTATATTAAGCAGAAGCAGCAAACTCAGGCAGTTATTTGATGACAACAGCCACAATCTTTATCTATCTTGATCTATATTTAAGCTGCCATTGGTTAAGATGGGAGACATTTTTATGAAGGGAAATAGGGCATTTAGTATACACCAAGATGGCATAGAAAGAAAATAACTTTACTCATTGTTAAACTATTCAGTCTCATCAATAAACATCTGTACAAGCTTGATCTCCTACAACAAAATTTTATGCACGTAAAGAGCAACAGAAAATGCATCATTTGAACTTTGGAAAGTTCGGATGAACAAATTATTTTTGAGCCAACAAATAACTGAATGTCTAGCTGTGCGAAACTTGTTTCTTTGAAAAGCAGGCCGCTGTCCTTTCTTGTTTTGAATAATCTATTATTCTATATCAACAAACATTGGTTATAAATATATGACTGTTTTCTGTAAAACAAATACCTCATTTATTTCCCTTTAAGGTATGTGACAATGATTTCTAGGTTTGATCTTCTTATTCAATGTTTCCCCCATGCCACACTACACTATTTCCAGCCTAACCACTGAATTCACTACCTCCTGCCCTAACATCCCCTACTCTTTGCTACAGTACATATCTCCTGCCCATCTCAGAAACCCACTGATTTCAAAGATGTACTAACTTTCACGGACAGCTCTCTTGATGTGCATCAAGCACATTTTTTAATGTGATGCAGAACCAGCTGTTGCTTAAAATACGAAAGTGTCAAACATTGGCTCTCACAAAATGCTTTCATGAGTTTCTCCAGACAGACATACTAGCCAACAACCACGGGGAGACTAAATATAAGCCATAGGGCGCCATTCAGTTCACTTGAAAAGTCCATGTTCAAATAGCCATTTGATGAGAATGACAGATACTCTGAGCAAAAAAAACGAATGGTTCTATCCAGATAAAATGAATATCTGAGAAGCGATCAAATTCTTCCATTTTCCATGAGAGGAAGGGACAGAAAAATCGTAGTAGTTGTGACGACACACACAAGGATGTACCACTGCACGTACTTAAACCCAAAAAGGATCTTGCCAACAAGTTGTCACAGATGTAAATTGTAGCATATATAGGCTACTGTGACTTCCACACTTAAACAAGTTGCATTGACTTCAAATTACTACAAAGTGCAATGACTGTGAGTGGATAGGTAAGTTAAAAGGATTCCTGGCATCTCATTGATATGGACACAACCTGAACTTCCTTTTGACATCTTTCACCTTAGATAATAAAAGGGAAGGTTGGTCTCACTTTGGAATGAAAAAGTCTCACAAGAAAGCAAATTTTTTTTTCAACAGGTTGAACACTAGCCAAGCAATGCATGTATCAATATTCTAATTTTTCCCTCATCACTTACGAGATGTTGACAAGTTAAGGTTCAGGGTAAAGCCTACAGCCAAGCTGGACCTTTGACAATTTTTTTTCCTTTTTCATCATTTTTTTTTCTGTTTTATTCAATTTTTTTAATTTGCAACATAACTAATAGTAATATACATATATACAATATAACAATAAACATTGCATTTTACTCTGCATATAAATCAGAACAATAAAAAGCAACAAATGTCAACAATAATGTTTATGAAACAATAAACTTTTGAGAGTGAAGAGGAAGGATAAATCACAGCATTGCTATAAAGTACAGTCAGTTCTTCAAATAACAAGCTAAAAAGTTATAGCGCAGTAAGACACTGTAGATGAAGAGCCACAAGCTGAAAAAAAAAAGGGACGTTGAAGAAAAAGAATGTGATGAGCACAGCAAACATCGATAAACAAAGAAATTAAAAAGACAAAGGAAATGAAATTTGAGCATTTTGACATCTCTGGAGAAAAACTAATCAAAACAGCAAAGACACTGTAATCACAGAGATTGCAAAAGTTTACCGGCGCCCATTCCATGACCTATGCCTGTAATGCCTCCTGGGTAATGAAGGATACACAAAGGATAAAAAGGAAGAATTGATTAGGAGAAAGCAGGGAGTATGGTGACAGCTGAATTGCAATTAAATTACTGCATGACAACTGTATACTCTTGTGCAAATATATATTACAAAACTTGTCTGTATAGTACTTGACAGAGGTATTAAGGGATTGAAAGAATATTGCATAATCTTCATTGTCATAGAAATTCCTTGGAGATTATTATTTTACATCTGATCTCTAAACAATAAACTGGACTTTATTGGATGTGATGACATTTTGTATTTTGCAATGTGCATTCAGCTATTGATACAGCAGATGTTGTTTACAGCATCAACCACTGCACAAGCATGTTGAAACAAACAAGAAAACATAACACTCGGCTTCATTGCAGAAAAAAAAGAAGAAAAACATCATGAATTGGTAAGTCCTGAAACTTTGTTGTCCAGTATTCTTGATGAACTATGATTGATGGAACTTCTCAACATTTCAAGCAAACTATGAACACAGAATTTTCTGGGAACTGATGCCATCTGATGCCATCTTTGTGTTAATTTCGAACTATTTCTAAAGTGTTTTATGTGACACAAGTAAGTTTGCCTGGGGAATTCCTTTAGAGTAGATAGTTCAACCTTACTGCACATACCGGGAAGCTATGTATATATATGGTTCTAGCCAGCTTTTCCTCAAACTGGAAAGACCAACTTTATCTATACAGTGTCTACTGACAACGTCGACTAACGTAAATTTCAGCGTTGTTGTTAAAGGAAATACTGTGAGGTAGTCTATCCTCCAATGACCGATCACACCGATATTTTACCTTTAAATACAAGTTCCATCTGTATTCAGTTGAGTGGATTACTCATGGCAAATAGTTGGTTAAATACAACTTAGTCACTTCTTGTGTTCATATACGGTTTGAATACAGTCCGTTTCCAAACTGAGCATCTTACTTTCTTTTCACACGGAGCACTCAATTTTCAAACTGGACATGTACACGAAGAAATTCAACCCCACTGCAACCCTGAAGTAAAATGCCCTGGCAAGAACTCTGATAACATACTAACAACCACCTTCCGATCATAACAGAGCCAAACAGATATCTTCAGTCAATAGGTCTTTTTTTTCATTTTACGCTTTACTAACCAGAGCAGAACTTCTTACTCTGATCGTAGCAATGGCACTTTCTTCTCTAACCAATACAGGAAATTAAAAGTACACCTTCAAAATATACACAAAGCTTTAATTATGGCATATGCATGGTGGTGATATATACTTTCATATGCCGTATGCAACACACAATATTGCCTGCAAAATGCTATGTGTGTATCCCTGTCATTTCTTGTTCGTTTTGTAAATTTGCTGCGAATCAATATCAACGTACGTGCACTTGATCGTACGTGCCGTTCAACGGAAAATCAATAGCTACATACACTGCACGCTGGCTTGGATTGTTGGAGTCGGACCGGGATGTAAAGCAAGGCCTTTTAATTTTTAAACTGATGACAATTTGCGAGGTCAGGGTTCAATGATACATGGCTGCAAACGTTACGCATGCACACAGGTACAGTGTGCAATTAAAGCTGATAGAAATGGGGGCTTTCCCCTCTGAAAACTGCACAAACAGCAAATTTAGCCTCCAACAACAGGCAACTTAGACGAGAAGTGTCCTAGCTGGTATACAGAGCCAGTCCTATCTTTATCCCTTGAGTAATGATGTTCCTGGTTCCCTACATTCTTCTCTCTCTCCACCTCTCTCTCTCTCTCTCTCTCTCTCTCTCTCTCTCTCTCTCTCTCTCTCTCTCTAACTACTGGGGGATGGAAATTTCATTTGAAAAAACACTTTCATTTTATTTTTGGATTTGCTGTCCAGTTCATCCCACAACCAAGCGGGATGGAAACGACGTGTGCACCCGGAAAACTGGTGCACTGAGTGCTGTTGAAGCAAGGATCTGACTCAATGACGGTGCTTAATATCACTCATCATGTTGTCTATTATTTTCTGTCCAACCTGTGTGTGGAAAAATTGTACTGAAAGTTTGTTTCTTAACAATTCTATGATTGTTTTACATGAATTCAAGTTGAATGTGTCATTGAGCTACACCAACAAAAACTTCATTTTCCTTTTTCAATTACTAAGTGAGAGCTTCATAAAACATCTCTGTGATTTTCCTTTAAGCCTAGCCAATTTATAAAGGACATCACTCTCCATGAAATTTATGGAAAACGTCAACCAAGCGGCAACTATTTCACGACAGAGAACAAATAGTAAATTCCTGGATGACTGAATACTGTACAATTATTAAGTGCAGTCAGGGAGTGAGGATATTATTTTAAGATTTGTTACCATAGCAACACTATAAGCTTTGGGCATCTCCTAGGTACCATAGCTCTAATACTTACAACGGGCAGGGCGGCAGGCAAAAAGTAACATTTCATTTCGGTTATTTGTTTCTCAAATCACAAAATTAATATTCAAACATACAGAAGCTCAGAGGAAATTGATAACATAACATGACATGAAGGGGCAGATCATCAAATGGACTTGTATTTCTGTTGCCAGTGGTTAGGCAAAGTAACTAAAGAAAAATGTTGATATTTCACATACATGGAAGATTTGGTTCTTAACAAACATCCGTGACTATTATCATTCAGTGTTTATATATTTTGGGGGGAGGTTAATTGTGTTAAAATGTATTAAATTTACTTGACACTTAAAAATCGTACCTTACATGTCAAATGCTTTTAAATGTCCTGAACATACTTCAAAATACATAAATACAACTACTGTAAATACACCCCATAATATTTCTTCTGCTTTTGACTCCACACATCATCACTATCCATACTCATGTGTACACAAAGTGCTCGCACTAAGCTTAGCTCTGACTGTGCAGTGCTACTGAAGCATACATGACAAATATATTACGTGTATGCTATGTAAGACTTGTCAAACCAGGTTCTTAGTTTTTTAGATGTTTTCACAACATATACTGGGAATCAAAAATACAATCACAGTTTGAATTGTTGTGACTTTTCTGTGACCCAGTTCACCTTAAAACCTATATTTTTTTTTTCTCTTTGAGCCATTCCAATGGCCTTGACCTATATCTGGAAAACATATTGAAGGTGAGAAAATGTGGGCCACACTGAAGAAAATGCAGACAAACTTGGATTATCAGGATGTAATTAAGATCACAGTTACATTTCCACGATTGCAATATTCAACATCACCATGTAAGAGTTGCGTTGACGTGTAAATATTTCATCGATTATGGCTTTCATATTTCATGCTCACAGTGGACACTTATAAGAGGTGAATCATATTAGAAAGGTGACTATTACACCAATAAAGGTGTCTTCAACAACTGGCATTACCCTTTGGATACTTTTGGTGAATTTAAATCTGAAATTTGACTCGCAACACTTACGTAAATTCCATGTTGGATTCCTGGCAGTATCATTTTATTAAGCCTAAGGTTCCCTAAATATCAACCACCTCCCCCCCCACTCCCTCTAATTGCTTGTCTGTTTTCACTTACAGAGGCTCATTGAGTTGGTTTACAAAATTCATGATATTTTGTCACAACTGTGACCTGTTGAGTATCTCTCGTGTTGATAGCAAATGATCGAACTAAGAGATTCTGCAAATCCGGCACACAACTGAAGCAACGACAATGGGTTACTTAATGATCAAAAGCACTGATCGCAAGTCTGCGACCAGACACTTTGCCATACCCTTGTGCACCAATAACTACATTTTTTTTTCATTTTCAGTCACCATAGAAACAGATACAAGACTTAAATGATATCAACTCGATGATCCCCTTCAAAATATTAAAATAAAGTCCACAGTGTCTTTTCTGTATACAATCTGGGCTTTGGTGAAGTTTCCAGCTCTGTGAGAGACTGAGCCATCTCAGATCATCACGTGAAGCTCTTGGCAATCACCGAATGGGAAAGCAAATCAATGAAATTACAGCTGGGAAAATATTAATATTGAAACTTGATCTCCAAATGAACTCTGGCAGTTTTCAAGGAGGATGGCTAAATCAGTCTGAAAACTGAGAAAGAAACCAGTGATCAGCATCACTTTGTACTTTGTACTGTAGTCGTTAAAGCTGATAAACGGTTGTCACAGGGATAATGAGATGCGATCATCAAGCTAAGAAAGCCAGGAAAGATTACAACCCCCTTCTGAGTTGCAGATAATATGGCAAGAAAATGAAGTCATTAGCGACCAAAGTGCAGAGAAAACAGTACAATAGCTCTGTGCATGTGACACGTAACAACAGAAAGTATGTTAATTCAGAGGAAAATATGTAATGTTTGTAAAAACATTTCCAAGGAAAGGATGGAGGTTGGCTTTAAAAAAAAATTTAGTTTGGCGTCACTGGCGCAAAAAGTGAGTGAGTCATCTATGACTGTCACAGCATGGTTTGTTGGAATCCACTGATTTTCAGAAGTGTTACAGGAGAACTTACAGGTGGTGGGATGGGTGTAAAAGGGGAAAGGGGTAGGGTGTTAATCGAGTTATTCTCAAATTTGTCATTTTAGCTGTTACATTACACATTATTGGTACCTTGTTACTACAGGTACTTTGGGGAGTAGAGTTTTCGGTCAAGAGAGGCTGAGACGGTTTACTGCTCTCTATCTTTTGCTCTGAAAATCATTTTTTTCATTATTTTTTTATTATCAAGCAGACATTGCAAGGAATGAATAAATGAGCTACAGTTGGCAGATACAGCACATCTCATCATTCAACAATGTCCCACGCTAGTCCATCTTAATTAAGCGCAACAAGGTTTAATTGTACCTTAATGATAGAAAATATGTCGATTCATGGACAAAAATGACAAAATTTTACAAAGAAAATATCTCGGTCGTCTAATTGGGATAAAAACTCCCTAAATGAAAGCACATTTGGTGTGCAGGGTTTAATTAAATGCAGATGTATTGATTTTGCTTTCATTCAAACAATTAAACATGTGTGACACTGCAGTAATACATGGTGTATACCCCCCACAACTCACCTGGTGTGGGTATTCACGAGTGACTATACTCACCCCTTGCTTCACTAATACATACATTTGGCCTTGCTCTAAGTCTTATCAAAACTAATTCTAGCACTGCGCCCTCTAAGGCGCAGCCCACCCTCAATGGACTGAGCATGATGTATATTCAGACTTTTTTCTTCAATACTGTTGAACTTGCTGAAAATTAGCTCACTACAAACAATACAATTGGTTTCAGGCTTCTCAGTATGGATACAGAACCTTCTTTTATTTTCATTCACAGTATGTTGAATTATTAACTCAGAGTTCACTATCAAACATTGACAAAGTTTGTGTTGCGTTGAGTAACACAAAGAATATCAGCTCTGTATATTTCTTTCCACATAATGCATTGTCTTTAATTTCTTTTATAAGAGACTTGAACCTGGCCACTGTAGTAGCATTTGTTTAAGGTTTATTTGTGTAGTACATCCATATTATAATTGCTGCTTACACAATCCCATTTTAATTGCTGCTTGATATTCCATTTGGTTGTTGCTAAATTTCATGTAAATACAGTTGTACAAGTACTGTATTGAACCTAATAAATGCCCCCGTAGATGCATCCCCTGCTACTGCTGACCTATCTGAACAGCCTTTAGAACATGAACCCCAAAAATCAATTTATGAAAATCTGACTCTAAACAAACACCCCTTCACAAAAACTTCACAAGCCCAGATGGCTTATAAGAGTAAATACAGTATTTCTATTTGGTAAACGCAATTCCCAAATCAATTGTTGTTGGTAATCTAACAAAAGGATGATTTTATAAACAGTTAACATTCTCATCAAGATCCTAGCAATGTCAGATATAAAAATTAAAGTAAGTTAATAACATAAAGGAAGACAGGGTGGGTGGGGGAGGAGGAGGTGGGAGGAGGAGGAATAATAGAATAGGATAGGAGACGAAACATTTGTACAGAAAAAGAAAGTTAACAAATACAATGTCCCAATCGAAATGGTTGTTTCTCATAGAGCTTAAGTAAGAGTTGTAAGTGGCAGGAAAACTGCTTAGATATGAAATGGGATTGGATGGGATAAAGGGATTGAGGGTATTTTAGTGATATCATCATGTTTTAAATCCAACTACATGGGCATGATCCGTGTAGAATTTCATCAACTTTCGAAAAGCTCAGTGCACTAGCCTGGGCCATTGACAAAATTCTTGTAAAAACTCAATTCTTATCGTTTGATGTGCTTTAATTAGCATGACTAGACAACCAGAACAGTTATATTCTTTTCATGACTTTAACATAATTGACTACCTTGATCTGGATGCAGATCAGTGTATGGATAATTTATTAGCACATCTACAAAATGCATCAATGAATAGTAACATTTTCTAATTTCATGGAAGCCTGAGGCTCTCAAGTGAGTGTGTTTCTATCATTATAGTGCATTATACTACCAATGTCGTCCATTTAGGAAGCTATAAACGTCAGGATGTTTCCCTCTTAATGGTGGCATATTCTTCTATGATGTGAGTTCCATTAAGGTTCAGCAAATTACAATACAGTGTAGCATATATACATGCAACCATTAGACTGTGTGATTACTGTTAATATTAAGCTCTCTGTGAGAAGCAATATGTAGACATACTGTACACAACCAAACAGAATAACAAGAAATGACAGATGTTACTGGTAACAATGAGGAGTATAGACACAGAACCAGAAGGCATGCAGTTGTGTGTTAGTATATAACCCCCAGCTGTGCAGAAATAGGCATCCAGTGCTGCTGATCCATGCCATATGTACATGTAAGACCACACTGAAAGAGTTCAATGATATCAAAAGCAGAAGATACACACAATGTCAATACAAGGCAGATTCACTCCCACACATGCTGTACTACAATGATGATGCCAAGGACTAGTATAGGTTATGTACATGTACAGCATATAAGTGTGCTTTGAAAACAAGAGAAGATAGGAGCAGCATACAGTTGTGTCCTGTGATCAGCAGACAGACATAATACTTAAAACTAATTGAAAGATCATTCAAAGTATTTCACAGGTAAGGCAAATGAGCTGGTGGGTGTTAGAGCTAGGGCTGAGCTAAATCAATTGATGAGGCCTGGGGGTCAACATGACAACTAAAATGACGGAGATACCCAATGTGTAGAAATAGTTCTGCTTAGAACCTATAGCTGCTATCCAGAAAGCTTCAGATAGGTACACTTCAATATTAGCAGAGTTTTAGATTTTTAACGTGTCCTAAAAATCACACTCCTCAGGAAAATAAAGACAGTGACTCATCGCCCCAAACAGTTGCAATTCTTCCAAACACTTCTAGCCCCTCCCACAGCCTGTCTAGAACTACACCTTAAGCACTAGTGTTTTCACCTGGTGCCTGGATACCCGGTTAGCCACCGGACAATGTTCTACCTGGGTCAAATTACTACCCGGGTAGCATTTTCAAACACACACACACACACAAAAAAGCATAGGCCTAACATTGCATTGCTGCAGCTTAGTAACATAGTATTTGCATGTTATATGCTGTAAAATGTCACTTTTATTTTCTTAGTAATAAACTTGACATTGAAAGAAATGAACTGTTTCTGTCTTTTTACTGAACCTGGCCTGACTTTAAGTTACGCCACAAGCATGTTACAAATCCCACTGGGAATGGTTATTAGACGGACATACAGTCACTATTGTTTGTTTACAACATAGCCTAAGTGCTAAGCCTACCCCATGACGATTCTACATGTGCACATAGTGACGAAAGCTGATTGCTAGGGTGTAAACAGTTGAGAATGAGTTCCCTTTGTAAGAAATGGAATAAGCAGGGAAGTTCATGAGCTAGGGGTAGTTAAGGACTGGACCACTCATGGTTAGGTGTATTTTATTTCACACCTGAGGGTGACTTCAGCCTGATGATTGCATTTCTGTATCAGCGTCTTTTCTCAGGATTGCAAATTTGCATATTATGTCCGCAACAGGTTTAACTTTGTTTTACAAGCCAAGCAATAAGTTGTAAATAAATCAGGATCCCAGCCTCCCCAGGACAGCGTAAGCAGCAGACCGAAGTTTTGTTATCAGGTCACAAAGTTATCAAAGTCACAAACAAAGTCGCACATTAACAATCGGGTAACTGGGTACCCAACGGGTAACAGCTTTCAGGTACCCAGGTATGAATTTTCCACCGGTGAAAACACTTTTAAGCACTCCCAATAATGCTGCATAGGCTGGTGAGCATACAAGGATCACATGTGTAATCAAAACACTCTGCCCCTGTGTATGCTGTGTAATATGAGCTACTCTGAATGCTTTGAACTTGCTGCCAATAAAAGATAATAACCAATTAAGAATTTTTCTCACCCCAAACCAAAAATGTAGCTTGAAGGGATGAGTGACTGCCTTTACGGAGTGTGGCAAGTGTGCGGCTTTATTTAACATTAATGATTTACCTTCACATTAATGATTTCCCATTCTTTATCAAGGTGTGCAAAAAAATTACACATCTCACAGTTATTTGAGGAGAGTGGTGGTGTGCAATCATGCTAGCATGCCTCAAAATTCAAGGCCTGGACTGTTAATCCACCTTAAATGGCTGCTAACTAAGTGAAAATTACCGTCACCTTCGTTTACAATGACGTTAACATCTGCTGGCCATGAATTCAACTTCAATGCAGTTCTAGATATGACCCGTGTTCGTGTCCGGCATAAACAGGAAATCAAAGGGAGTATCCCAGTAGTGAGGAAATTGTGTCAACTTTTGAAACAGACTTATTCCGACGACTGTCAAACTTGAAGAGTAATATGGAACTTTGTCCAAGAAGGTAGATCTTTGTGTCACTGCTGACACATCACAACTGTGTTATAAACTACAAAAACGGTCAATACGCTCCGGACATGCCTTTGATTTTTGAAGTTTGACAGGTTTTGCTCTACCTAATTCAATTATTGCTAAGCTTAACCAAATAGTGTCAAAGCAATTCAACCATCGACCTAGTCTCTGTTCCAGTCTCCCACCTCTTGTTTCATCTAATTTTACCTTTTGTAATTTTACCACTGTACCTAATTTTACCTAATTTTACCACTGTACATCACTGATGCAGTTTAGAAACAAAGAGATACCCATTCCTCCTTTTCTTTGCTTCCTCCCTCTGCCACTGCTGCTTTTCCTCTTTTTTCATAGAATGTGATGATATTACAGAACAGTGGAGCGGCTAATCACCATATTTTTGTTGACGCAGAATTTCACTCAATCACCTTGAACACTAATTTCAATGGGAGGAACAATGATATCTAATATTTCTATTTAACTGGCATCCCATACTCTCAGTATCTCTTCTGCCCTCTTTCCCTGTACCTAAGAGCCAATGTCACAGACTATTTCACCACACTGCCACCCATTACTCTTGCACACGTGGGGGTTCCCCAAAAGACCAGAGATGCCATCATATATTTCTCTTGTCGATATAGTTTCAAAGCACACATTCAAAGACTAAATGTTACAACTACTGCACTGTACAATGATGAGGGCCGTCATCACGTAACGGTAACACATGCATCAAAAGTTGTGCAAAAAGTATGATATATGACCAAAAAAAACAAGATAATTGGTACCCGGGTATTTGGTGAACTTGGGACCAGACATCTCGCTTCAACATGAAAAGCTTCCCCGGAGACCCGGGAAATGAAAAACTGCATTGGAAAAGGAAAACAGTGATGATAAAAATCATTCAAAGAGTCGAGATCCATATTAAAACAGAAGGTGATCTACAGTACTTGTAGACTGATGTAGCCTTGATGTACCCATAGTACATTATTTAAGGGCATGAGTAATTACTGTACCTGGTGATTACCGACCTAACAACATATATGTGACCAAGAAAATGAAAAACAAGTGACCTGAGACACAAAACGCTCCATGGCTGATGATAGAGACGATTTAATCGAAGACTGAGTAATGTACTTGAAAGGTATGGTAGCACAGTACCATTCAGATCAGGGGTCACTTACTACTCACTAACAAACATGAAGACCCAAAGGCTGTCAGCATTCTAATTTGTTTAGAAATAAAATTACAGATTCAACAACAATCTTGGACAACAAACAATGATAGTTGATATGCCCCAGTTCCTATCAGTCCCCTTTCCCTTCCTGGCGCAATGTCAGCAATGAGATTTTACAGCATATGTTACAGGACACTGCACATACATAAACTTTCCATTCTCATAGCTTTTGCACCCATTCCTGCGACATTGAGTAAGGTGGCCGAGATTGTTGACAACTACAGAAATCATTCTGTACAAAAAAATATGTCACTTCAGTCCAAGACAGCCATTCACCAAATCACTGTTTATGTCTAAGACAGGAATTCTGTTACACTGTCAGACTGTTCTCAAATCATTTAAATGTAAGCACACCAAGTATTTACGTGCACTTGTGGCTCGGAGTGAAATTTGAACACTAAGAAACTCAAATGACATAATCGTGCTTAAAAGAAACTTCATCAGGTTTAACGAGTTGGCATGACAAATCTGTCTTGCAAGTTAAAAAATATCTATTCTTGTGTTCTGTCAACTGCACTGCCAAATGGGGCAAAAAAGTTGCTGTCACAATAAATGGGGATAACATTACCTAAACTTGTGACCAAGATATAACAAGATTCACCTGACTAGAGACATCATATAAAAATAAGATGCAGTCTGCTAAAGGACCCTCTCACCAACCTCATTCACAGCACTCTGCCAGTGAAAGTATTATGAACGTTCCAGTTTTATGACCAGTGTAAGTAAACCTTTTACTGGCAATGGTACTATACTCTTACCTGTTTCCATGCAACTATACAGCTCTTTCAAGCAGAGTGCAGCAGAAACATGGAGACAGGTAAGAATGGGATAACATGTGAGCGAGGTACTGTACTACTAGCAGGTGATGGTAATGGTTGTGGTTTTCATTTCAAATGAGTGTCAGGAGGTTAACATATTATTAGTACATTGCTTTATAGTGTAATGACTCTGCACTAAACCCGGAGAGGATGAGAAGATGAGATGCAGGGAAGGGATAGAGGAGGACTTTTAAAGGAACTTTTGACATTACAATGCCCCAACAGTTTGATGGTCATAAATTCACAATACCTCACACACATGAAACATGTGCAAAAACTCTAACCTACTGTTGGAGCAGCAGACTTTTTAAGATTTGGAATCTGTCTCTGTGGGATTTACAGACAGGTGGGAGGGATGAAGAGGTTGTGATGAGTAAAAGTACAACAGCCTTCCCACATGGAGAAGCTAATATCATCACTCTAGGTGATAAAAGGAAGCAATAAGAGCCGATTATAACTCAGACAGACTTGAAGTTTTGTCCTTTTCCTAATCACCTGCATCTTCATTGCATTAGACAATGTTTTGTGCACCAAGGGCAGATTAACAGAGAGAGAGAGCAAGTTACTTGCCACGTGGAGACAGAATTAAAACCCACTTGACCGACCAGCAGAAAGGACTCAAGGTAGTGTAATGCAAACAGGAAGCCGAGAGTGATGAATCTTACGTTCAGATTAATAATCACATGTTTTAAGCAAGTCAAACATAATGTAGTCATGAAAAATAAAATGCAATAAGTTTGCAGATGATAACCTGGGAATGTTTAATGATGTGGGCAGAACATTCTTAAGGTGGACAGGTATCTCTGAAAACATGATATAGTGCATAATTAATGTTCTGTGTAAGTAGTTAAATTCCAAAGCAACCTTCTGGTGTTCAAAAACTTACAAGTTCAATTGCTAATACCAATTATTTGATTATTTCATGAGCCAATATAAATATTTTTGTAAAGAGAAAACATCTCACAAAATATTTTGAGAACGGTAAATAAAGAATGTGATGGAAACATCTGTTTTCTTAATCTGTCCTTTTTACTTTTGGTTAAATTTTGTTCTTAAAGGTGAGCAGAAAGTATGATTAGTTTTGGAAACAAAAGTGCAAACTTAAAAGGTCATGTAGCAATGTATCTGCGAATAGTCCGTGTGATATATCTGATACTTGCAAGGGTTATCAATTTTTATCATTAACCTAACTACAGTACACAATAATCCTTCCAAATCTGATAGAAATTTTGAACACTTCAGTCTCTGACAAAAAGGTAGCCGGTCCTTCCACGTTGGAAGTTTAGACCGATCAAGCCAATTCTTAACAATTGGTCTTGATATGCACAACATTATGTAGGATTAACTAAAGACAGAACCATGGTATGATATTTCAACGATTCTGTTTTCCAAACAGTCTGTAATCTTTTGAGCGGGTTATGTGCTGTAACGAGTTTGATCCCTTGATAGCATTACCCGAGCTCGGTAACCTACAATTACACTTCGGTGTATCAAAGGAGGATAAAGCAATTGTGGAAAAAAGACTCCTTGAGCTATCGTCGACAGTCTATTGAAATTTTTCTACTACTCTCTCTACCTCTTCTTTTTAACATCCATCTCATTGTACATCACAGTACTGACATTTAATGGCACAGCTTTAGCGAGTTACTGGATCCTCGGTGATCACCTCACTACATTTCAACGCTTAACTGTAACATGCAGGAATGGCAGACTAAACAATCTTTGTATGGAAAACAGGATATGAGTCTGAAATATTGCTACCAGAGGAAATGACAGGTAGTGTCTAACAAGGTGTAGTAGCCAAGGATGTCATATCTATTGGAAAAGACAAATTTGTGTTGTGTAAAAGACAAAACTGTGAATGCTTCCTATGGGGATGCATTTCACAATGTTTCATTAATATTACAAATTTCCACTCTTTACATGAATGCAGGAATTAAAAGATAGCTAGACATCTGCCTAATGGGTGTAACGCAGATACCAGAACTCTTTCAGAGAGAATTTGCTGTGTACAAAAACCAAATCTGTCAAAAGCTAGGAAGGGGTTTGATCAGAAAAAAAAAATCACAAAAACAAAGAAAGAAAAATGTTATGTTATACAATCAGTGTGAAGAGGACTGACCTGTTAGAGGGTGACTGGTCGTTGACAGCCTCTGTCGTTGAATCCAAGGCACTGGAGAGGTCCTGAACATCTATTTCGATTCCGACGTCATTTTCACCGTAATCTTCAAACTGCTCTTCCCCATTGGGCTTGGATGGGAGGGAAAGTTTGCCACTCGGTGGGTCACCATTGATGCTGTCAGTGAAACAGATTTTTATATGTAGTATACTTGTAACAGTGATGTCATCCTTAAGTGCAATTTGCTGTATGGCAGGTATGATGCTGACAGAGAAAAACCACTTCAATGTCATTTGGAATTGTACATGAAAACAAGTTTAAAGACGTCTACATGGTTATATTGAAGTTACTGATTCCCCACAACTTCCTGGTGTGGGTATTCACCAGTGACTATACTTACCCCTTGCCTCATTAATGCATACATTTGACCCTATGCTCAAATCAACCTCCAAACCAATTCTAGGACCGCACCCTCTACGGCCTAGCCCTCGTAGGGCTGAGCTATCGAGTTATAGGTATATTAAAGTTGCTGATCCTAGCATTTCAGAGCACCTTGTTCACCAGTAAGATATTGTGACACCAATGGAAAGTGTCCTTCAAGAGGTTGTGTAAGTGAAGTTTTTATTAAGCCTACTCATAATAATCACAGTTTTCTCCTACCATATCAGAACAATGTTGGTTTTAAAATGTTTTTTTTCCTTCTGCATTGGTAAGCTATGAACAACATACATATGTTACTGAACCGCCAAGGCACCAAGCTGGTTCTACCTCTTCAGTGATACCTGACTTTAAATTTCTCCAAGATACATGACTCAGATTGGCAAAATGTTTGAACAACATCTTGAAGATATGTGCTCATGATGTCATCCTTCGCTAATGCAATTTGTTTGTTATAGGTCATATATCCTGTCCTTGTTGAACAATCTATTCCTGTGATCAGAATGGTGTTTTAAACTCAGTACATGTTTTAGGTTAACTTTGCAGATGAGAACTTCCATCTCCTCTGGGGCTTCCCCTTAATTCAAGTTTAGATTCAAGATCAAGAGCCATCTGCTAACTCTTCCTGTCTTGTAAGTGACAGCAGATTATCTCATGGTTAATGAAAACAATCTACAGCAATAACTAGATATGACAAACAGGAAGACTGGAAACACAACTTGAAGTAATGGTTCTAACAACTGCAGATAGGAGGGGAGAGGAACACAGACGTCACCACTCCCCCCCTACCTTTTAGACAACAGAGAAAAAAGTATAAAATCAGGCAGAGAAATATGACTTTTTCGGCCTCATACTCAGAATTTTTATGATATTCAGAGCAACAATCTTAGCAACATTTTGGGAATATCCTGCTTCCCTTCGTACATTCAAGGACAAAGAGAAATTTTTAGGCTCAGGCCTACTAAACTGATCTACAAGATGGCAAGATCGTAACTTTTCAAAAATTACTGCAAACATGACTAGACCCACAGTAAGAAACGAATTTGACTATGATTGACTTTTCATGTGAAGAAATTACTTCAGTGGTGAAAAAAAAAAATCTACGTTCCTGATCCTGTTTGCAAATTTATGCATTTCAAAACTAGATTTTCTCAAAGATGTGGGCTTACACAATATTCCCATGCCTGTTTCATAATATGTGACC
Organism: Stichopus chloronotus; assembly: GCA_021234535.1. Taxonomy (NCBI): domain Eukaryota; kingdom Metazoa; phylum Echinodermata; class Holothuroidea; order Aspidochirotida; family Stichopodidae; genus Stichopus; species Stichopus chloronotus. The sequence goes on from CM037829.1 coordinate 20,659,662, forward strand.
TTAATTCACCAAATGTTTAAGATGAAAGGTCCTACATGAAGCTAAGGACAATTTTGGCAGGACTGTAACTTTTCTAGAAGTAAAATTCATAGCAATTAAAGCATACTTCAAAATTATTTCTTCACATAAAAATACTTCCCTTTTCTGTTCATCAGGAAATCTGGTGAAAGTATTGTCTATACTCATAAGGCTATTTTCAGTGCTATTTTCTAGAGGCCTTTACAGAAATCTGCCCTTTTACATGATCTTGAAGTTACAGCTCATGTATGTACTCCTGGCTGAAGTTATGCTTGTTGCAAATTGCCTTCAAGTGCCAGACTTAAGTAATCAGCACAACTGCTGATTGAACTAAATGTTACTCATGAAAGAGTTGTCACATAGGTTTTGCTCTTGACGTCATAAGTGGCAACTTTTATTACGCCGCCATATTGGATGGCATTAGTCTTTCGTGTAACTAGTACCAGACCGTAATGTTTCAGTAACAATGCATGGTGGTTATTACAATATTTTCATATTTCTCATTGTTTAAGCTGTTACAGAATGCAAATGGTTCTTAACTGCGTAGCCGTAGGCTGTACGAAATCGGGGAGGCAAGAAGCCCAAGCTGACGTTCCACCGATTTCATGCAAATGAACAGGGAAGCAGACGCATCGGTAATTAGCAGTACATTCACCGTATGTAGGTATGTACCTATGGTACGGTACGCCGCAGCATGCAGCCGTGCACGTGTGTAGCTGGGTCACGTTGCTTTGTTTTCTATCCAATAAGGCATTTTCATGGGTAACGTGACGTCAGTGCAAAACCTCTATACTTAGGACACCACAGATGTCAAATCAATGCTAAACTATGCCTAAAACTTACTCTTCACCAATGACTTAAAAAGCGAATCATATAGGGCAATCCAAAACCATAATAACATGAAGCCATATAAAGTTCTGAACATTCCAGGTGTGCAGCTGTGTAATCTTCAATGCCATACAGTAATACACCACACTCGCAACTTTCCACTGACACAAACCATGCAACACTTGACAATCATGGCTACATCCTGGACTTAACGATCACTTAAACAGGTGATTAAGGTGCTATTTTTGTAGGTCAAAGTTCTATACTTTTGCAAAGCCATTAGAATGAACCGAGGAGGGTACTTAAGATCCCTCCGGCAAAGACTAAAAGAGACAATGTCGGATGATCTACATCCTACCGACGATACTCACTGATTGGTTTCCCCCAAGACGTCGTCATTCATGTTGAATTTATTGTAATTATCTGAAGGTGATACGTTTCTCTGAGATTGGATCGAGGAGGAGGATGAGGACACTTCATTGATGATGAGAGATGGTGAATCTTCACTCATGTCAGTCAACACGCTGTCATCGTATTCGTTGAAAGTACTTTCCGAGGTCTGGGGACAGCAAGTAGAGATAGATATGACAGGGTAAGATTGTGATGGGTTTTTTTTTTACAGAGAAGACAGTTAACAAAATCAGAGCAACTCCTTTCTGTGGAACTGTGACAAAAAAAAAATAGTGAGATACTAAAAGCAACTGGTGAAACAATGTGATTAAAAGATGTCAATAATTTCAGTTCTAAAATTGGTAAGATGTGCCGGGGGAAGATGGCATTCTGATACTTTTGTTTTTCTTTTTGTGGGATATGAATATGGATTCTGTGTTCGCCACAGATTTTCAAGGGGGGGGGGGGAGTGACAGGCATACACAATGTGTGCAATGGGATCAATAGGGGTGTAGTTGAGAGGATGGGAAACAAATTTTGGAGATGGATAATAATGCAAAGTACGGATGATTTCTTGGCCCATATTTCAAATAGCAGTAGCATGTTGTCACCATTGTTTGAGGCTGAGCCGAGCTTTTGTGGAGGTACCAATTTTAATAAGGGAAGTTGCAATTTCGGTAACAATTTTGACTTAGTAACAAGGTTCTCCCCTAAACCCCCTGAGTACAGCAATGGGATTAGAAAGTGCCGATGGTGCAACGAAAACAGCTATGCAATACAATACAATATGGCTGAAAGATAATGAGAGACAAGAAATGCGAAACATATTCAAATTGATATATTAAACATTTGCAACTTCACTGATAGACAGGGTGGTTTAAGAATATTTAATAGCTAAGAGTATGAACCCCTTCAATGATATTATGAGTTCAGTTTTGATATGTTGATTATACTAGGTGAAGCATTGTACTAGTAATACTATGTTCGCATGGGATAATACAATTCAAAACCTGTGGTACTCACATGGTACTCAAGTGTAAGATGGTCATAATCACAAACAATCATGATGCCCTGTGATTTCAAGTGATAAACACACGAACACAGTAGAGCTGCCCAGTGCGCACCTTTCAAGGTGCCATGTTCTCAATCAGTGTCACCCTACCCAGAGGTTTCAAGACTCAAGAGAGCATGATTTCACTGCTCAATGATTCAATTTACAGAAGAAATCCAAAACCTAACCAGGTTTGGTCATTTACGAAGACCTCACAGGTGTCCACACAACAACAGCACTCCCATCTACCATGTAAAGACGCTATAGAGTGCTGATAACCTTTAACACCAGCTTTTGCACTTTACGCCAGAATGGTCATTTTTTACATGTTACTGATACTTGTATATGTCCATTTAAATTCAATGAACGTATGGCAGTGCAGTTTCCCTGTTTGAAATTTACACCAACAGATTTGAAAATTCTTTACCAAGGATACTATGTACTAATGTAGAGTCACTGTGTATTACCATTAAGGGCAGACTTACTAATTTCTTAGAATTTACAGTGTGCTTGAAATTTCAAAACTCACACAAAAACTTATATTGTGTCATATAAGGCTAGTGTTGAGACAGATTTAGTGAGAATTGCTCAGGTAAACAGCAATGTTTTCAAGTTGACTTACTGTTTTGAGTAAGCTCACTGTGTCATGTTGAAGACGACATTAAGAAATAACTGCATACATGCACTTAGCAGTATTTTAAAATGATCTGAATGACACACTGGCAATTTTGCTGGGTATCCTAAATGAGAAGCTGGTCATAGTGACAGATTCAACTTTTCTTGTACTGTGACTCACATATCACAATCTTGCCACCTGCTAATTGTTTCATTGCATGACAATATTCATCTGATCACAAGATTGGATTTGTTATTATCAACCATCCAAGATGTAAGCACTCGGAATGGAGAGCATGGAGAATGCAGCTTTTAAGATCACGAAAGACAGTTTCAACTCTCCCTACCACTTACTTCTAGTCCCTCCCACAGCCTGTCTAAAACTGCTGTACGTGCACTCAAAACAATGGTAGCCTGTGCATGCTGTGTAATATGAGCAAATCCTACGAATTTGCTATCAACAAAAAAGTAGAAGCATTTGAGAATTTTGATTATAACCGGCCATAAATGTAGCTTGGGCTGATGAGTGACTGCCTCAAATATGAGTCCAGTGATTCAAAGTTTGTCCAAAATATATTTTGCAAATAAATGCTCCTTCGAAGTGGATGACAAAATGTGCTCATAGATCCACTTGGGAACCAGTTGATTCAAGACATTGACAATATGATTAGTTTAATGACTAATTCTGGTAAAAGTATACATGCCAAAATGAATGACCACATGCAAGCACCTTGGCATCTGGGTCATACTACAATTTGGAATCTTCGGCACAATTTTGCACACTGCAGGATGTCTTTGTGTCTCGCATGGCTTACATTTTGGCTGCCTATCGAACCTTCTTCAAAACCAGAGCTCAATATTTCCCTGGCTCAATGGCAAACAAAGTCACAAACAGTACTAAAATCCATGTACAGTAGCCATCTTGATTTCCCAGAATGTCAAAAAAATTAAAGACATTATATCAGTGTCATTTTGCTTTGAAGAAGACATTGATCAGGTGACTCTCCTCTACCATTCAATGGATGATGATACATCTCATATTTGATGATCCATTTATTGGCCACTGGCAAGGTACACAGTAAACACATAAGGGTACAGTGTGTACACCTAAGTAGTATTTAATCACAGTCAAGCCCCTTCAGCGCTGAAAGTCACAGAAAGAAGAGGTTATCTACAGTACAGTTGGTACAGCCTATAATGCCCAAGGCACCTAGGGTAAATCTCCTTTTGACCTCTTAAAGGGAAATAGGGCGTTTAGAATACACCAACATGACATGCAAAAGAAAATAGCGGTAATCATTGTTAACCATTCAGTGTCATCAATAAACATCTGCCAAAGCTTCATCTCCTTAAAACATTGAGATGTAATGAGTAACAGAAGATGCATCATTTGAATTTTGAAAAGTTTGGGTGAACAAATTAGTGTTGAGCAACAAATAACTGAATTTCTATCTATGAGGAGCTTATTTCTTGAGAAGAAGGCTACTGTTCTTCCTTATTTTGAATAATCTATCATTCAACGTCCACAAACATTGGTTTCAAAAGTATGGATGTTTTCTCGAAAACAAACGCCCTAATTCCCTTTAATGATCACTGTATTATTCCCTGGCTGTACCAGGTACCAGAAATTAACTTCTTGAACCTGTTACACACTCAGTGCCAATACAGTTACTGTATTTGCAGTTGTTTATTACAACCTGAAGTACAAGACTAGAGGACCTTTACCAGCAATGATTATCAGGTTGTTGTGACAATCATTTTAACTATTCATATAGGCTACAGTTTATAAAATTGTCACAGACACAGGGTTGGTAATATAAAGCTAGACTGTATCAAGCCTGAGCTTCACCAATGACATGCAGAATATGTAGTCTGCCGCAACACTAAAGAAAAAGTTTTGGCAACCTGCAGGCTCAAAGGTAAAATGGAATATGTTACAAGAATGGTCAAAAACCAAAAAAAAAAAGACCAACCAGACCACCATGGTACATTGATTAACTCTTTCAGCTAGTTACACACATAGAAAGTACTTAAACTCACAGAATATACTACTGTGTATAACTTGATGACCTTATATGGAGATGGCAGTCGTACAAAATCTTTCCAAAACTTTTCTAGATGACTGACAAGGACAATTTTGTGCTCTGGTTACAAGAATCTCTTCTTTACTGAATTCATCTGGCTGTTTGGTCTCCACAAAACGATCTTACAAGTGATGCAATGTGCATGCATGCATGCTCCATTATCGACACTCAGGTAGATCCATGTAGAGGATAAAACTATAGGGGAAAGCCAACTCTTACCCTCCCTTTACTTGTTTGGTATCCAGGGAAATTACAAATCTCAATGTCCTGGTAAACTCTAAAAAAACAAATGTATTCAGTACGGACTAGTTTTTCTTCTATCGAGGAGGCCAAGGCTTCGGAATATCACATAAATTCTCTGTATTCTTCTCGTTATTCTTTTGCCTATTTGAAACAAATGAGCCTAGGGCTAGATCTACCCTAAAACTGAACACATTATTCACACAGGTTATGTCTAGTTAAGTGGATTGTTATTACGGGGTTAGAATTAGCTCTTACTCAGGCTTCCTTCCACTGATTAATGATTCAATGTTGGTAGGTCATGTGACATGGTTGTCACTGTGACTAAACAGGACAGAGCAATGGATTTCATGGGCTCCAACAGTATTAAAATTGTTTTGTTTTCTAACAATATGCAATGTAAAGGAGAATGATTGGTATATAACTTTTTATCTCCCAACTAGATCAAGTCTTTCCATTCTATCAGTTGACTTAAAGGCTCTAAGTGTCTCTGACCTAAACAATAATTCTGCTATGTAAAGTGATATTGCATGTGTATGGAAAAAACCAGAATAAGATTACTCTTGATCTGAACTACAGATTTCACTGGTGTATCAAAAACCTACTAGTCATCCCTTCTTGATCCTTATCTGGAATGGTAGTATTTAACACAAAGCAATATTTACAATCAACCTACTTTACTGATCGCCTAATTGCGGCATAAGTGATAGGTTGTTCTGACTTGCTAAATATTCATTACCAGAATCCTTTTCCACAGGTTCATTCAAAGACACTGGATAACTCTAGAGTACCCCTCCACGGTCAAAGAACAACTTTTCAAAACGTGGAGGCGCTGTTCAATGTTTTCTTTTTACATGAGGGAATGTTTTGTCTTTACCTTCTAAGTCCACTGAGCCTTCTAAGTCTGCTGAGCCTTCAGTCCTGGGTGGAGGCTCAGTCGCGGAGGCGGCATGTAACTTTGCATGCTATTTTGAGAACGACTCAATATGGGTGCATGGCTTGTGTAGTGTAGGTTATCTTTCTTTAAAAAATCTTTCAAGTCCACTGAGCCTCCAGTCCCAAGAAGAGATGCAGTAACAGTGGAAGCACACACTTGCGCATGTACTTTGTAGTGTAGTGTGGGATAGCTTCAATATGACTGCGACTGCGCCTCCGGAGGCTCAGTGAGGTTTCATAATGGCGGGGTATTCTTTAGTTGTACCAAAGACACATATATGAGTAAGTTGCATGAAAACTGTCAACCACTTCATTATCATTTTTTACACTTTTTGTCATTCTGCTGAGGTGCTGGAAGACTTTGAAATCATATCTCAGAATTTACCACCTGAAAGTTATTAACATTGTGTCCATGGTGCAATTAAAGGACATTTGGCCATGAAATTTTAATGCTTTAACTTTTGACCCATAGATGCACACAATCGCTTAAAATTACAGTAGAAACGCTCCACTCAACACAGGGCTACAGCTCTGTAATCGAAAATGATTCAATGTTCACCATATACTGGAGTTGATTTTACAGTGGATTCCACTAAACATTTGATAAAACAGTTGGGTTGATACTTGATAGTCCATGCACTATGCAAACTGAAAATGTATGGCTACAAGTACAATATGGATACATGTGACATTACAATTACTTGTACTTTTGTGTACATATTCACTACCACGTATGTAAGACTGTATCATACAACTACCTTGCAAAACTGCCTGTGCCTATACGTTTGTAGAAATATCAGCGACAGGCATATATACACAGGTCACAGCTTAGCAAGGAGAGACAGATTCTATGTGATTGCTATCACAGTGTAGTTTCACAGCACTCTGTTATGCAATAAGCCAGCTGCCGATTACACACTACCAGAAGTAGATCACTAAACAAGTGGGTTGAACGTATGGTGGCAACACACCAACAAAGTGGCAATACTCACCTGATTAGTGAAATGTAAACTCCCCTGGTAAAAATAATTAGAACACAGCTGCTTCAAGTGTTATTAAAGTGACTGACGGTAAAAGAATCCTCGCAGTTATAAGGGAGTGATTAGGTGTACCAAAATAACTAACTGTTGACTCAACATTATCTCTAACAGGAATTACAGTCTGTGTGGGTGACCCTGCATACATGTCACACATATAGACAGTTGGTGAACCTGATGTAGCACAATTCGCCACAGAAAAGCCATAGCCTCCTGTGCCATTGTTTACACAGTAACACAAAAAGCCCTTCAGAACCTTTCAAGTGTGTTATCGCTGCCTATTGTTGGCACAAGCTAGGATCTGCAAGGTGGATGAAACATCAAGTGAAAACAGTCACGGAGAAGCAGCCAGGGCTGAGAAAAATGTAGAATTATACTGGCATAGGAGAGGTAATCGTGTTAAGAGAGATGCAAAGAATGTAAACACAATGTCAACAAAAGTAAGCAAAGTCTAAGCATAGGATTAAATTTGAAATAGTTGGCAATACAGATTACTATACGAGGCCTTTTGGAAAATTTTTACTCTATGAAGAAAAGGAGATAAAAGGAGTTGCAGAGAGAGTCAGGAGAAGCTGAAACTCCATCAGGATAAATGTAAAAGGAAATAAAAAAAGACTCAATAAAAAAAAAGGTTATCGGTTTTTTCATTGAAAATAGAAGTTCTTATTTGTTCACCTACAGCAGCATGATAAACTTACCTGTAGACAATGGTCTAAAAGTATATTTCAAATGACATTACTTTCTTTTTAATTCACAAATGCTCGCCTGATTATTTACACTGAGGTGCAAAAGAAAAAGGGAGCCGGCCAAAAATATCAGGTCTAGGTAAAGGTTGCCACAAATTAGCAGCAATACATTCTAAATTTAGAATGTCAGAAGACAGCCATATTAACATACAAGACTGTTGACAAGTTTCTATTCCCATTGGTACAACTCTGCTAACTAAAACTGAAAAGTAGATTGGAAAGCCTTTTTAGACAGACTACAGGCTTTTTTTGATAAAAGACATTTGGGAGTAGGAAACAATTTAGCCACAAGAACAACTTTCAAATCGCAATGACTAGTAAAATGATCTCATACATTTACATCTTCCAGTCATTACAAGTCACACAATACTGTTGTTCCCTTAAAACTTATAATGCACGGAGGCATCTACGAAATCAGGTCACCTGGGGCAGACAAAACTAGAACATAATCCTGCTTTCTGCATGTGCTCTGGTGGTGTAAATTGGTAATGTGATACGCTGTATTTCCGTCCTACTTCCTTTATATATTTAACCTGTAAATTTAAAGTCTTTTAATTTACACCAAGATGGGTGAAGGACACTAGAGTCTTTGCCCTTCAAATGCATGGTCCAAGATATCGTGGAAAACTTATAAAGGAGGATGCAACTGATGGCACGCTCTAAATTGTCAATTGCTTGTGGAGCCTCCACATTTTATAATTTTATCTCCTTCACTACATGTAATGACATAGTCTTTCAGTAAGCTTGCCAAACCCTTGCAAGTCACTGTTAACACAAGACTATCACCACCACCTATGTCGTAGTCACAACAATGTCGCCAATTTCAGGCTCAACCATTGTCATATTCGATGTTGCCATCGTGTCCATCATCATCATCATCATGTCACCATTTTTACGAACACGGAAAGAAAAATTCCTAAGAATTTACACCTCAAGAAGGAACAGACTATACAGGATCAATGATACTAACATTTAACACACTATATGGGATGTCATTCAATCAGGGTGCAACGACTCCCTCATTCGACTATGGATGGATGAACATCTGCTGCAACAATTCAAGGAGGTTGAATTAAATTATTGTCCAAAGTTTCAAAATCTGATTGGTTGAGATTTATTCTCTTGAACACCAAATCTTGGATTCAATCCCAAGTCACCATCGGTAGTAAACAGTTGAGCTCCACAGTTAGGTGCATGGAAGTGGTTATGCCAGGAGCAATAGAAGAACATGTATTTAAATGAATGATTCTGGCTAAAATTTTGAATTTGTCATGGTGAAAGGGAATTCTTACTTGCAAAAATTACAGACAGTTACCGGTGAAAGGGGGAAACTTTCCTCTCTTCAGTGGTGAGTGGCAGAGATGGTCACATGAAGCAGGGGGGCATGAACCCTCTGCAAATTTGGCTAGCCTCCCAAAAGATTTGGCAAAAGATTTACATCAACTATCATTCACCTTTTCTTTCTGGAAGAGTAAGCTTTTGAAACACTAGATCTAGAAATAAAGTCTGGATGCCTGTAGCCAGGCCCAAGAAGTGCCATTTTCTGCATTCTTGGAGGCCTTTTTGACGAAAAATTTCTTGGCACAATACGCACCAACTGATGGTGGCGTTCCGTTTGGATGGTAACACGTGAACTAGCTCCCTCAAAATAAAGTTCCTAGAATTGTACCTAGTAAGTGGTGACAACCATAACTCAAGAACATGTTCTGTTTGAAAGTCATATAGATTTTTACACCAAATTCTGTTACATTAATACATTACATTATGGAAAATCTGAAACATCAAGACAGAGCGACTAATTACATATCCTGTCCTTTTTCTTTATGACACCAACCGGTTCTAAGAAAAGCTATTAATCGAAGACCATAGCTTCGATTCTTGGATTTACTCAACCCGTTGTGTTTTCTTTTTTATCATTTTCATCTGCGTTGCTGCCTACAAATAGTTCCGTTATACGTTCTTGTGCACACACGTGAAATGCAGATTCACCGTAAATGTGAACAGTGACGCAGACATTTCTGTTGCTTTATTAAGTGCTAATCACCAATTTAGACTGCTTGCAAGACCCTTTGAATTTTATCATAGTGTGTAACACCGAGTACCTTTAGACATTTTACCGACCTTCATTCAGGGAAAATAGGGGATTTGACTGGATTGTTTCAAGTCGTTTCCACCTACCAAGAATCACTCTGTCCATGCTAGCTTCAAACCGGTACTGACAGTCAGCACAAGTAGCCTGGTAGTCGTAGGTACTGCTGTAATATGGCATATATATACCATAACACCACACCACAACAAGTGTTATCGTGGTCTTCCCTCTGTTCCCCTCCCCACTTGAAGAAATAGTCCTATCTTTACAGACAGAATCGTTGTTGGCGGAGTATATTAGGCTTAGCATTACTAAACAATTTTAAACGAGTTTTAGGGTTAAGTTAAATGCAGGCATTACTTGGCATGCATGTTTTCTTCCATGGTAGTGGTGTTTCGTGCGAGTTGTGGAGCCATGTATGCGTGGATGTACGTGCGTGCCGTTGTACCATCTAGGTCAGGCCTACTTGTGTTACAGTTTATCGATCTCACTGTAGCTCGTAGCCTAAGCCGTACGTGTTACAGGGCTGATCTGCAATCAGAGGTGCAGTGTACATCTCCACAGACCCAATGGGCTTCGATGTACTTGCCTGCAAGTTCAGTTCTTCTAGTATTATAGTTGCAGTTACCTTGCACCCCATTTACTGTACTGTTTTGTAACCTTAGTGTAACTGGAAATATGTTTGACCTAAGTAGTATTTCTTCAAACAACAATATTTTGAGTAATATGAACACAACATTGGCGTGGGGTTTGAAGTTCCTGTAGTGACAAAACTTGCTGTTCCATTTGAGAACCCTGCAACTCCCTCAATGAAATAATCCTTTTGTTACTGGACCGTGACTTTTCTGCAGTTTCCAGTAAAAACTTACATGAATACATGCTCTCTCTTTGTAAGCATCTGAATATCTCAAAGGTTCAGTGAAGTGTTGCAGATTTTAGCTAGTGGCAATAAAAGTTGCCACGGCATCTGGGAAATCATCTGAAAATCTTTTGTTTCCTTTTCTTATTTTAATATAACGTTCATTTTTCACCAGGGAAACATATTATATTTTCTTCAACAAATTGCATGTATGACATATACAATTAAGCTTTCTTTTCAGAGTTCTACTGTTATATGGCAACAAAGGAAATTTTTCCAAGGTGTCATTCTCAGGGGCAAACACTACTGTAAACTACATTATAAGCAGGAATACTATTGAAGGACATCTATTGAAATTACATCAGAGAACAGCCTTCATTCTCTCCCAGTTCTCAATTTCCAAAATTGCATTGAAAGTCTTATCACATTTTGCAATTTACAAAGAAATCATTTCCCTTCTCCTGGTAATGACCTTCAAAGTTTTCATGATACCAAAGAACAGATCTTGACACAGTTCACATAGGTCTACGATGTATATTCAAATAATTTCTACTAGGGTGAGAGGTGAATGTAAGTATTAATCCTGCCAAGGAATTTGGTGTAACAATTATGAATATGCAGCTATATGATACCTTTAAAGTTATTTAGTCTTATGGATCGCTTAATTAGCTACTGATAACACTAATCTTTGCTCCCAAGTCATACTCAAGTGTTCCCATAATGGCAAATGTCTTTCAGTGCTAAAGACAGAATACAGCATGTTGACAACAAACACGTTCTCCATACATTGGGACAACTGTCACATAAACTGACTCGACAATTTCCATCAGCAAAGTTTATTACTCCAATTAATTGTTTGAATAATTAACAAACTAGCTGCTACATCATGCATGCAACACTGTAAATGGTCATAACAAGATACACTATCTCACCCAATAACTGGCACGTACATTTCATTGTTATCATGTTTCGTTTCTTCAGCCGCTTTCTTGAGGTTATTTACGACACAAGACTCAGGATCAGACCATTTGAATAAACACAGCTTACATGCGACTAGCCTACACAACAAGCGTGTATTACTCATGCATCAGCTGTGACTGCAATTCATTCTGAAAACACTAACCACGAACTATCACTTGGATTCTGACTCAACCTGCGTACAGATTGTACACTATTTAAATTCATGTCTTCCAATTACATGTAATAATCAGTTACAATCAGGAACACTCAATACTTGTCTTGAGGTTATGATATAAATATTCATGATTTTTAAGCAAATCATCAAACATGAAGTAAAACTTTTAAATACAGAGACCTAGGATCTTAGCTGAGACTACATCTGTAACTGTTCACCTACTGTATGATACGACATGTAAAGTACAAAACGGTAGAAACCAACACCTGGTAGGCAGGTTAGCATGGGACATACAATATACAATAGTGGAGACCTACATTCCCACTAGAAACGGACATTTCCGACAACATACTTTATCTCATTGATATAACAGAACTGTTTCGCCAGACAATACAGTATGCCCTGGTCTGACAATTTTACTCTTTTACAACTTTCGATTTGAATTTTGTATGTCAAACACGAAACTAGCAAATCATTCATGCTACAGGCTTGACAACAGGGTCCCTCTACTTGTAGGACCAATGGCCCTTACACTATTACAAACCAAAGTCTCCCAAGCCCAAGCATTTTATCTTTTTAAGTACAGAATTTTCAAGGACAGATTTTTGAAAAGCTTTAGATTTAATGTCATTCCAGTTTGACATTATAAATTAAACCCTTCCATCTCAGTTAATTTTACAAGGGGTTCCCATTTAATTGTTACACATGTAATGAGATTTCAACACGTCACCAACATATTGTCAAATGGACTCATATTTTCACTCTGTTTCAATGATAAACTAAAGGGTTAAAATTTTTGTTAATTCATCATTGCAGGCCACTCTTTCATGGACTTGGCCAAACTTGGACAACTATTGGAAAGTGAGAATGCCTGGAAATACCTTGACTTCTTTTTTCTTGCATATTACAGCATGCTGAAATTAACAATATTTGTATTCGCCTCCTTAATTGCCTTCCAGAAGCACAGTATACTAAATTGTATGACCTCTTTTTGAAATTCTTCCTTTACATTTGGAAATGGCTTTAAATTCGTTCTCTCAAAATTGTAAAATCGTCAGTCCCTGTAGACCAGAGAAGAAACACAAAACTGAGGCATCATGATCTTGTGTATTATGCACCATTGTGCAATCATGCTTCATTAATTATTAATGACATTTGAGAGCTCCCATTCTAGTCTCCTGATAAACACCACTGCTATTGATTTCAGAGATTAAAATATCTTTGATACTACCAGACAACGGCCTTTAACAAAAGACGTGTTGTTCCCACAAACTCAAAAGCAATGTTCATTAGCCAAACGAATGCCAGTGTAAATGTATGCCAGAGTCACTACCTTGATACAATTGCACTTTTTTATGTAGAAAAATGGTGTCTTTATAAGTGCATCTTTTTCAATGCTTCATATTTGTGAGCACTGAAGATGTTTTCCACTCATACAGGCCTACTTCTTTCCAACAGATTTGACTGAACTACATTAACCAGAAAATTAGATACGAAGCAATGACAAACATCAACTGCATTCTTCACAAATAAACAAACAAAAAAATGATCACCTGGGGTTTCTGCACTTTCTAGCAAATTAATTTTCATGACTTTTCCAGGACCAGATAAAGAACTTCAAAGACATTTCTCCTAACATCAAAAGATAGAAGTACTTTTAAAAACAGCAACAGCCAAAGCAGTAATTACATGGGGTGTAGAGAATAACAATTTTTTACATGAGAATGAGAATGCAATTTGATATTACGAGTGATGAAGGAATAATGTCACTTTTGTGACAGTTTCCATGACATTTCCAGGTCTCCAGACTCCATAAGATTACCCCTGAATTTTTAAACTTTTGCAAATTTGGAAATAATTGCCCAAATTTTCTTGACTTTTTTTCAGGATAAATGCGGACAAGTGCGGAATGTATCCTTTGGCACATGCCCATGGATAGTATCTTAATCAATGCTGCATCTTAATCAATGCTGCAAGTGAAGACAATGCTGCAAGTGAAGACATGATGTACGATAACCAGCCTAAGTGATATATGTTTTCAATTCATTCAAGAGTTTGAGAAGCAACCAACTTTGTGAAAACTGTGGGGCATCTGTCAGTGTGTTGTAATGCCGATTCTTGGAAAGGCTAAACATAATGCAAAGTTTTGCCAATACTATTCAAATAATTCTGACAGGTCTATATACTGAAAATTAAAATGTTGCAAAAATAAAAAAAAAAAACTTGGGAAAGATGGGACTTGTTGAGATTTCGTTCATTTCTCCCCGAGGAAGAATTGTGACATGCATCCAGTTTTACAAGTAAAACCTCTACAGACTCTGAAATGTACAGCTCCCAAGTAAATCCAGGATCCCAATGGTTAATCCAAACCTGGGTGAGGTCTGCCGAAATTCATTAGTAATTAACTGTCCACAGAGCTTTCAGTTGTTTCCTGCAATATATCCTACTTACCTAACAAGTAGGGCCAGTGGAGGGGCCATGACAAAATCACAACAAGAAACATGATGTCACTTCATCACCGAGTGACAGGATCTGAGAAATATTGTCACAAAATGTCAAAATAAGTTCACATAAAGCGAACAGAAATCGGCTTTGTTTTGCCATTTACATATCATTTGTTTCCTTTTACAATATTTTTGGACTTCGATGAGGGGGGGGTTTGTGACATTCTTGTCCATGAAATGAATTGACAAACATGCCTGACCACTGTGATACATGGTCCTTGGCAGTTGATTTGATATGATCAGATTCATTTGTCATATATATCTGAACCAACTTAATGAGTCAAAATTTTGAGTTTTGCTTTAATTAACACTTGATTCAGAGCGCAGTGAATCAGACTTGGCATGGATGAACAGCAAATATATAGGAAGTACTCCACAAAAAAAAAAAAAAATAGTTGTCATGACCAGCTCCTATTTATAGTCTGAACACCTGATGTCTACCTACAGGCCAGAGGTCACAATGATTTTGGGTCATCATGATCCGCAAAGCTTTAACAGATGTATGATCATTTTGATCACATTTACAAAATCCTGATTTAGACTTATCATTGTTGGATTAAAGATCAGATGATGACCCAGTTAGCTGCCCCACACAGTATGTGAATTAAGGCACAGTTAATCAGGCCTGGATATGATAAACTGCACATGATAATATGTGAAAGCAACCACTTTACCGGGTCAGCCAAACTCTACTTTCCCTGAACACCGTGAATTGAGGGCAAGATGGGAATGAACTCTGATAATAATGCTGCATAAATGTTCCCTCTCTTCTTTTGCAAAATGATTTCACTGCTTTGTTAGGCCATTTGAGATTAAACTAACACAGTGGGTGGATGGTTTTGTTGCATTTGTGTACCACAATTGATGAATGTGCTTTCACATTTTGGTTTCTACATGTTTTCAATAACTGGTTTAATATTGAATAGATAAATAGAAGGAGTGTAACTTCAAAGGAACAAATGCAACAGTCTAGGGTCTATAAAACAAAATGAAATCAGATAAAACCGCCTCTCTTCCAAGGTTGTCAACATTGAAATGATAAAAGTTCATTCCATTAGGACTACAATATGGTACATTTCACTTTGAGCCTAGGGTTCAGTTAACTTTTGATGTTTTAGGTTTGTCTTAACGATGTGCTGTTATTCATGTGAAGTGTAGCCAGTCCTTTGGTGTTATGAGTGTACCGAAGGACTGGCTACACTTCTGACAGTTGTAAAAAAGCTATAAGAACTACCATAGTGTGGTCAAATTGTCCATAAAATAAAAATTGCTACATTTCCAGGAAATTTCAAGCTCAACTGGGTCCTGTGGTTGATGAACATATCTTCCATGCGAATAATCACAATGTAAGAGTTGTAAAAGACATAGTAAACCTTTTTTCTGTCATAAGTTGACAATCTAACCAGCCAAAACTTTCTCTTGAGAGCTAGCATTGTATTGAATGTTGTTTTCCAGGTTGATGCCAAATGGAAGAGAAATATGGAACATTAACAATAAAGCAATTTATCAAACAGCACATCATGTTTTCAACTAAATCCTATCACAAAGGCTGCAATGCACCCCAGTGATATCACAACCATGGCCCTGACTATAGAAACCAAATTGGTCAAAAGAGAATGTTACCATCCACACAACAAGGCATGGGTAAGTACAGATTTTACAACTTGAACTGTACAATACAGAAAGCAAATCGCCACCTAATTTGACTCCTGTACCACCTGGTCTGATGAAAGAGGTGGCAATACATCAAGTAATACAAACTTGAAAACCAAAGATGGTAAAATTATGCCAACATATATCCTAATTTTGGATGCAGGGAACACCACTTAATGCACTGATAAAATGGTTTCACGAGGATTAGTAAGGGCGTAAGTCAAAACAAATTTGACAAATGTAATGAAATTCAGTTACACTCATATCACAAAACATATATATTCCACTTATTCAGCATCGGACTATCACTTCTGTGTGATCTCTGCTACAGTTGTCTTTCAGTTAACCTTAACTGAAATAGTCTTGACTACAGAATGTTGAATGAAACATTGAAAAAAAAAGAAAGAAAAGAAAGCAACACATCCCATTTATAACTTTTCAAAGGAAATTGTTGATCAAAGCTCACTGTACTGTACAACTAATTGTCGATTACTTAGACAAAGCACCCAGTCAACATCTAGCGAACTCTTCTTTTCCATTCTGGCTCATTGAGTTTGTACTGTGGATTTCTACGTCGAAACTTTAATTCTGTTTAGAAGACACTTCTAAGTGCAGTTTCATCACAAACAAAAAAAAGCGACCATGCACCTTAAATATTAATGATAATCAACTTGACTCTGTGAAAACATTGACAAAAATTTGTGTTGCATGATTGCTTTTTGGACCACAGCTTTCTGATGTAACTTATCACACACTTCTCCACACATGAAAGGTACTTCTAGCGTTTAATCTGTCTACAGATGAAATAGTGTACCGTTGCTATGGGAACGAAACAACTGGAAGGCATGGATACCATGCCGTCATACCGATATGCCATTCTCTCAAAAACGCTTTGTGTCAAAGGCTCTGCTCTAAGGTGGGAGCTCTCAAGCTCGACTGCTTCTCTCTAACTTCCTTTCAAATTTCTCGAGCAATATGTGATAACAATTTAGAAAGTGGAGAAATTAGAGCAAGTGGGCTACTTGTCAATGTTGTCCAGAGCTTAACAAAGTTACAGGGAAAGGCAGTTGTTTTACAGAAAACAACCACATTTTAAAGTCAGTATTTGTGGACATAGAATGACAGTTTATTTGCAGTAAGAATGGACAGTGCCTTTATTTTCAAAAAACAAGTTTCTCACAGATAGAAATTCAGATATTTGTTGCACAACAATACTTTTTCACCCAAACCTTCCAAAATTCAAAGGGTGCATCTTCTGTTATTCATCACATGCGTAATGTTTTGAAATGATGAAACTTTTGCAGATGTTTATTGATGAGACTGAATGTTTAACAATGACATAAGGCTATTTTCTGTGTATGTCATGTTGATACATGTATATATATTCTAAAGTCTAAACGTACCATTTCCGTTTAAGCAAACTTTAAAGGTTACACCAATTCATGGACTCTTGACTGCAAATGCTTAACAACATTTGGATTACCTTAAATTTTGTTTTCCTCTAACATTACACAAGAGGTCTGTACACAATTCATCATTCCGGTTTCATAGCATAATGGTGATGACTCTGTGCTATCTATCCTTCATCAATCTATAGGAAACTTTTTGGTATCAAACATGAACATTCCAATCAATTCACAAAATTTAGAGGCTCAAAACAAAGCTACAGGTGTGAATTTAGTATTTGAAGTACAAAGGTCAAGACACCAACTGGATCATCTTTGTGACTGACTTAAAATCTCACCTTAATCCATACAGTCACTGTAATATCCTTATGTTCTCAAAATCTCCTGTTTTTCACAACATGAATGAGACAAAAAAAAAAAAACCCGCAATCACATGACCATGACCTGAACCTGTTGTTTTCTTAAATACTTTGAATGGTACAGGATTGAATTGACTGCATTTTCCACATATGAAACACGTTGAAACATTGAGGATGCAGAGGATTGAGCGTCAGATGATCAGAGTCCATATGGATGTAGCTATGTTCATGTTACTGGTGAAACCAATTGGTGAAACTGGTGAGCACACGTCTGTTAATCTGAATTGACCAAACTTTGTCGAACTTGTCGAAGCACCACGTCACCGAAAAGACAATGATGGTACTGACCTAGTGACCTACGGAGAAGGAGCGGTTTTTTCCTACATGTTCAACGATCACAGTCACAGAGTGTGTTGTCAGTGTGAACATGTATATACCTTTCAGGGGTGCAGTATTTTAAGCATCTGTATCATGTGTGACTAGCAGGTTCAATCCTGTTATGATGGCTGGAGACATACATGGGATGACATACCATTGACTATCTGAGACAATGTCACAGTCACACATAAACTGCAGGTGTCGCCGATGGGCCATGTTGGAGTCCACAGGGGTCAGGGCCCACAAAACTTTGCAACTGCAAACATTTAAGGTGGCATTTCATGTTAGTCTTACTTGAACCTAGAGCTGCAGGCAAGCAAAATGCATGCAAGCAAAATTGATTTCTCACAGTACTTTGAATTTTGTGCAGAGAGCCTGATACTCAAACCAGATGCAAATGATCTGAACTGTAGAGAACTTTCTGTGCTAAAATATGTGCTGGTGGTAATTGTAGCAGGTACCCAGTGTCAGACACTTGCCACCCCCTCATTGGAAGCACATACATCCTTAGGTTGAACAATTTTGAGGAGCAGACACTTTGAGAGCTGGTCTGAAAATTGCTGAATCTTATACAGAATGATGCGCACTGTGGTATTTGACATGCAACCACAATTTCGATATCGGTTATGTCAACAAAATCCCACATGCTAATCCAACTACCACTGTGACATGCAAGCACAACTGAGTATTCGTACATTGAGTTCTAATTTCACTCGTATACATTTGAAGGCATGCCAATCCCACCATTTCACAGAATGCATGCAAACCATTGATGCGGTATTAGTGATCGCTGAAGATGGACTTACCCCGTTGCTGTGTGTGTCGTCATCTGAGTTGGTTGACTGGGATGGGATTTCATCAACATTGAAGGAGAAAGAAATGGAGGTTGGTACGGATATGGATGAAGCAGGCGCTACAAAAGTGAAACAGTGAAACATTAATTCATCAAAGACATCAGTTGAGAAGGAGCACTTTTGGGTTGGTTTTCAGAGACTCTTTCAAGGTTATTGCCCGCTTCTGGCATGCACTTCATACGTGCAGTAAGACAATATCCTTCTGCCCTATGTGTCACAGAATTTGTGCCTTTCATCTAACTTAATCAAGGATTAAGAAACCAGTTATCCACAATATATATCAATTGTGCATCAAATACACCTGATAACACAGGGAGTAATGAATAAAATCCTGGATTATCCACTGGCAAAACTGCAGTATTGCTGAGGATGCAGGTTTCCTAAAATAAATTTGATGAAACAAGACTATCAGTTAGCACCATTGGACTATCAAAGGTCTCTACAGTAGTTCAGGCCAACAATTATCCAGCTTTATAGCTAATTATAATCCAAGATGTTTTACTAGTAATTTGAGTTTGATTGAGAAATAATCCTAAGGTTCATAAACCATCGACATATATGCATCAGGTAAGAAAAAAGTAAGTGATGTGAATCGATGACTTTTTTTTAGTACTCTCCTAGATATTCATCAATAATCCAAATTTTTATCAGCATGTGAGTCGATGATGACATTGGATCACCAATACGGAACAATTGCGGTATTTGGTGAGAGGAGGCACTGAATAAGTTAACATAACCTTCAAACTGATCACATCATTGCGGTATCAGTGATCCTGAATTGTTTTGAATAACTGAATATTCAACACTAGTATAGTTCCCATTGGCTTGTTCAAAGAAGCACACAGCTGATTTGAATGAAAACTGTCAACTACCACATTATCACATTTCACAGTTTTTGCCGTTATGTTAGAAGAATTTGATATCATATGGCAGATTTGACCACCTGAAACCTATTTATTTTTTCAAATTGTCTGAATGGTGTGATCAGAAGCCTGACCACTCTTTTAGACCAAAAAATTTTGTTTTTCCATTTTTCCTTTGCATGCAATCACCTTAAGCTTTACATTGATTTCTGATGTTAAACTAATCAGAAAACTTTTTTTTTTTCAGAAACCTATTTTTCAAATGTTTTCATGGACAAAGTTGACAGCTTACACTGACATGGTTTTAAATTTAGATTATGGACTCTGCCAAAAGAGGTTCTGTACAAAACATGTGTACACTGAGCTGACAATAACATAGTAGTACAATATACTTTGTTACTGGACACAAATGAAGTACAGTAAGTGTTGTTATTGTCAATGCTTTTCTACACTTGTTTTGGAAAATGCTCTCTACACACTGGCCCCTGGAAACTGACATAAACTTCAAGATGTCAAGTTTAACAAACAAACCATCCATTAGAATGAGCTACAGAATTACTTTCACCTCTGAGTATAACCTGACTTACCCTTCTCTGCATGAGGTGAATTTTTACTAGCAAAATCTGTCACCTTTAACCCAGTCACATGACCTGTAGTTCATTGTCACATGGCCTCTAACAATCTCGCTTTCTCTTCAATACAAACAAGCTGAACTTGATAGTATCATTGCAATGTCAAGCAAAGCCAGAAAGCAGCCAGCAAAGCAGATTACATTCACAGGAGAGACTTCAACCAAATGTAAAACAATGTACTGAACTGTGCCACTAGACAGAGGTTTGTTATAACACACTGAAAGTAAAAGAATGTTTCAACATTTCTTATTTACCAGTATTCTTTACTTGACTGTATACTTTTCACAATGTCCTCCTCCCTGCCCAGGGCAAACATTTGATATGAATGATGAAAGGCCAATGATAAGTGGGAATTATTTGTTCACAAGCACTGCTTTGGTAATGAATACACACAATTAAATACTTGTATTCTTGCTTTTATACAATTTATAAAATACTTCACAGAAAGATAGATGATATAGATAACATCACATTGTGACATCCAACTGGAAATCATTTTAATATTTCATTCATGTTTTGGAAATGTTATTTTCACATATCTTTTTAACCATAGACCCAATCAACAAATTTCACAATGTGTCTAACTAATCAGTCACAAAACTGAAGCCCAAAGCATCAACTTTTATGCAGATTACTAATTTGTCAACATTAACGATTTAAAGAAGTTGATGACATGAACACAACTTCTTGTCATTACCACAGTACTAGCAATATCAACATCTGTCCCTGTGACCAGTATGGTCATGTTACAAACGTAAATACCTTCCCTAGGAATTAGTGAAAATGGCCAAGTTACAATGTGTTAGCAGTGACCTGTCCAACTATCCAAGTATCATTTTTGCATTAAATGTACCTTTTCTTGTTGTCAGTATGGCCCGGACGCCTTGACAAAAAGCTTGAAAGTCGATGTAACCAGCGCTAGAGGGATCCAGAGCCTCCAGAAGCCCAATAGAGGTTAATTCCTGTTCACAAAGAAAAAAAAAACAAAGAAGATCTATTGAATTTTTCAAAACTGAGACTTAGCATACTGAGTTGTCATATTACCAATGTCTGCAAGGTGTCACTTCTTAAGGGTTATCAATGTCAATTTATTCCCTGGAGCTTCTAATTACACAAGCATTAGCCTTCTTTTCTCCTGCTCCAAGCCTCCTCCTTCTTTTACATTGATTTAATCTCTTTAACTTTTCTCCAACCCCCTCTCCAACTTCCCCTCTTCTCAACTCTTCACCCCCTTCCTTTCTCCCTTCCCTTACCCTTGCCCTGCAGACTTCTCACCTGTACTCTTCACAACTTACCACTTATAATCTGAGCTTTACAATGTGCTTTGGTCTAATGCTATAAATTAATACCCATTTTTCCTCATCCTCACATTGTAAGGATATTAAAATCACTTTAGACGTGAACTTTGCACTCTGACGTTATTGCTCCAGTCAGTTATAGAATGCTCCCTGGCTCCCTCTCTCTCTCTCCATGGAAAAGCGTCACTGGGAGGGACAGCCGTATTGATAAGAAAACAAATATGACCGGGTGTGATGTTCTGTGATCACAGTTCACAAGTTTGTTTTTTAAGTATAAGGTTCTCCGTGCGTATCCATTACATTTTCTTGGTCTTTGATTAAGAGTACGGTGTCACTATTCCATGCATGTTGTGAAATGATACCGACTGAGTCATTCCATATACGCCCTCAGCTGAATCAAATAAGCTGTCAAAACAATCACCCTAGTTGGTTCATGTCCCTGCCAAGGACTGCTGCGTAGGGAAAATTATATTGTGAAGGACAAAGGGTGATCTATATCATAACAAAGCCATGGTGCTCTTGTTTAACATTCAACGTAATTACTAACAGATACGTGTAGTATTATCAAATTTCACACACACTGAAATATAAAAAAAAATGCACTTGATGTTGTGCAAAAAAGGCTGTAAATACAAACACTCTTCCCCTATCCAAGGACCTGGTCACTTTTAATGGTCGTGTGACATGACAATGACATCTTGGAGTACTGGGTGTATTAAGCATTGAAAGAGTTGAAAACAGCCACAAATTCCATCAAAATCCATCAAATATTGACACTTTTTCAAGCAAATGCCTTCTCACACCTGCATCATGAATAAACGTTGGCTAAGTATGCAAATTCATGACATCAAAAGATGGACTCCTATGATACGTCTTTAACCTATATTTCAAGGAATTTTGAGAATGTTATGTGCAAGGGGGGTCTATTTGGGAGCATAAGTTTATTTCCTTTTTCAAAGATATCAATAGCACTTACCAACGTGTGACCCAGAAAAAAAGAGATAATATGTAAAGGGTTAACAAAAGAAATGTGACACTCTGCAACACTCCATGTCATCTGTTTTGCAAAGTCACATTTTAAAAAGTCATATCTCAAAAGTGGCAACAGATATGAACAAAATTCCAATGGATTCTCATTCCGTGAACTTTCACTCTGCAAATTTCTGAATGGCGCCAGCTCTTTTCTAGATGCATGCCACACGTCCTTTAAAGATATATGGCTTGAAATAAAAACCGCTTCCTTTTAGGTGTTCTGGACATGGATGATAGATACAAGTGGTTTCGATTGTTCTTTGTACATTAAAAACATCCATTTATGACGAATACTGAATATTACTCAAGAATACTGGAGAAATCTCTGAAAGGTCTTAGTCGGACCAGCAGATTAAACAAGGGCTCTTAAGAGAGAAGTTACTACAGCTGTCATTTGCTAAGATAAATCAACTGGCTGATATTGAGTTCATCCTTCCAAAAACTTACAAAGCAATTAACTTCTCTGAACACTCTCCTCTCTAGTACTTTCAACATAGTAAACTTTTTAATCAAAATTCCTTTTACATAGATCATCTCTACTAAGAGATTCATTATGTCCCACACTAGCTCTCCAAGTATGAAGAGTATACTTCAAAAGAATATCACTTACAAAAATTATTGCAACAACTCCACAGCAGTCCTAAAGTGTCATGAATATTCAGATATCCCTTGAAAGTGCTACAGATTGTCTGAAAGGAGGACAGGTAACTGTGAGAAACGTTTTACACACTGCACTCTATGCTGTACAAAATACCTCCAAAATAAGCAAAAGACATAACTATGCAGAGACTATTGCATATACAATAGACAATGACACCACGAAAAAATTTTGACCAAGAACAGAAATTTCACCATTACAATCACAACATAACAGCAAATTCAAATTTCCTTCCGTGAAAGAAGCACACTTTCAGAATGCAAAAAAATCCAGTTAAGTTTCCTACAACAATCTTTGCAGAATGAATTTTTGCAACCGTTTGATTTCTATCAAGACTCATGAATAAAGTGTCTACCTATATGACATGAAACAAAAAATTAAAACCGAGTTAATAAACTTGAGGCATGATTCGTAATTGCATCCTTAAATCACATGATTCAGACCAAAATCATTGCCTTAACATCTATCAAGTGTTGGGAGACCTGGCTTGTGACTGTACACGCAGGTGCTGCTAGCGTTCAAAGTACCTGAGCTTCAGTATTTATGACAAAAATGCTTCTTATTTAACTACTAGAAGAGTCATAATAGTAATACCATATATGGTGACAAATAATTTCACTAACTTTGCCCCATTTCTATGTCAATTAGACCTTGACATATTTTCAAGAACGGTGCAGACAGTACACGGTTTCATCTACTCCAAGAGTGAGAACTGTTGGATGCTTTTAATCCAAGCAAGCTTACAATGTCCCACCAGTACAGTAGTAACTGATGAATGCATAATACCAGCTATGTTAATAACAATAGTAATATGTATCTTATGCTCAACTTGGTGATTTGTTTCATGACCAGTTTCACAGCATTATAAAAAAAGTTTTGCTGCAGTTATTTAAGTCATCTATACTTACTGTACTAAATACTCATGAGTTAATTATTGCATTCCAATAATGCAAGTTATCACACTGAAATTCTTATTTTTAACATTTTATTACCTTGCCTTTTCCAACTGATTACATGTATGTATATACCACTCACTGCAGTATGTATTAAACTAGTTGCAACAGGCTTCTTTTGGAAGAAAACTCTATTCTTCAACAGTATTACTGTAGCTCCAAATTTTACCTCCAGTGTGGCAACTTGCTGCACATTGCTAATTGCACAGAGTTAAATGAAATTACCTAATTTCCAACCTGTTTTTTTTTTTTTTTTTGGGGGGGGGGAGGTTTGCCCATGCTTGTTGTACTAAACTTTGCTTGTTCTTTGAGAACACAATGAAACACTATAAACTGTTCAAAGCTGTTGAAAAAAGTTTAGGGATGTACAGTAATGCCAATTGATTTGAGTTTTTATTTGGCCTCCTGTTGTAAACTTAAATATACATACTGCGACATACACTTTGTGTTACATCATGTCGAAAAACCCATTGCAGCATGCAGCATACCCCATCAAAAGACCCAACAAGTTATTTTCTGTTTTTGTGTAAACAATTGACACATCACACCTCTGCAGTCCCCTCAATGCAAAATTTTTTACTTTCTCTTTCCATTTCTTAAAAAGATGAAGCACAGAGGTAACAAAGCCCCTCCCCCCTGCCTTCTGTTTCATTTAAACATTAAAATACTGTAAAAAGAAACAGTGTATCTAGTAAAGCAATGAATGATACGCAACTTGCCATTTTTGAGTACAAGTGCTTGCAATATCTCTTCCAGTAAAATTAAATGCAAACCAAGACACAGTACTTACAATATTTCAAGTTGACAGAGATATCCAGAAACTCAAACACGTCACACAATACATGAAGACATCACACAGATAGGAAAGAACATGAAACATTTGAACATACCACAGTAGGCAAGTTACGTACAGTGTGTTCCCATTCACTACACGTGAAATATATCACGATGAAGGCTACAGTAGAGTGTCATTGACACCACAGAGCTCTGTATCCAGGTTCAAATATTACAGTCAACTATGCTGACTAATTTCCAAACAGGAATCAAACTACATCCTTACTAGATATTTTAAAACAAGATATTATCCAATGACTGTGTGACATCCTCCTGTAACATACTGAATGTATACATGGAAATAAACTTCACTTTAATCCACACTTGGTAACCAAACTAAGAGACACTGGCAGGCAAACATGTTGTGAGGGATATAGGTCACGTTATCGTAACACCTCTTGGAACAGTCCCTTTCCTACAACCACCTACATGCTGTGCTGGTTTCCACTGGACGGACATTCACTGCGCTGAGATCATTGTACAATGAGGCCAGTCAAGAGAGGAAGCTGTTTATTTATAAGTTAAAAGATGCCCTCAAACAAATGATGGATGCCAATCATTAAATTACACCACACATGCCACCAGTAATGAAATTGGCATTCACATTCAGTCACGCGTTTTTTAAAGGAGAACGGAGTGGGGGGTGGAGCTCCCACATCAATGCAAGGTTTCAACAAGACTGGGCAAGCAGCGCCATGGAACAGGAACAGCCTCTTCTGCCACCATCTACACATCATCCAGATACATGCAACCTCAAGAGCAGGCACACCTGCGAACTAGACTATAAAGGGACAAATGAGGAGATCACGATGATGAGGTACGCCAAAATAGTGTTTACCATGAGAAAAAAGGGCAGGAATCCATCCTGACCCCAGCTGTGATGAGTCTTAAGTGGCACTGATCCAAAATGTACCAGACTGCAGCGTGAGCCTTCTGCCTTGACAGACACCACACTATACTATGCCAAAGATAACATTAACTGAAAGATGTGACTCAAAAATAAGAGCCAGTTCAGAAGAGTAATATAATTCCAAAACAGATGGGAAATCATGTGTCCCGGGCAATCGCTTAATGAACATCATAACCATAAAAATATGAAAACGTTTACTAAAATGGATCGAAGTTTGCAGCAATATTTTGTAATGTGTTTTTCTCATTTTGGTAAATTTGGTGCTGTTTTGATTATTATCGGTAGAAAAGGAATTTTGAGATGAAAGGTGGCAGTACACAATACAAGGTCTATGAAAGGATCTTGAGTCTGATCACTACCAAAATCATGCATTTAATTACCACATTAGAAAATGATTATAAACAAAAAGAATGTTGTCTATTCTTTTCCACGATTTTACTGAAAGCGTCACCAAAGACATTTTGGTCACCGATTTTGGTAATTCTACACTTCTAGTTCATTAATGCTTATGCCTAAACTTCAATACTTGGCCATGAGTGAGCCACATTCGCTTTAAACATGAAAAAAATGATGAGACAAATTATAATTGATTTTAAATTCATGTTGATTGAAGAAATTTAAGAATCTACGTTGCAGGTCACACTTACAATGAAATCATATCCGGTCTATCCTGTCTACATGCTGTACTGGAGATTATAATTACCGTTCGACTCATGATTATATTTTATAAAATATTGTATACTTTATACCATATATATTTTGGTAAGTTTACATACATGTACAGAACTGAGTTAAGCAAAGTATTCATAACTCTTTCTCTTCACCCACTTGTCTTCGACTGGACACAGTATGAACTCATTTAGTGCTAATTCCAATGAAAATGAAATGAAAGTCAAGTTGACAAAGACCTTT
This sequence comes from Stichopus chloronotus, assembly GCA_021234535.1. Lineage (NCBI taxonomy): Eukaryota > Metazoa > Echinodermata > Holothuroidea > Aspidochirotida > Stichopodidae > Stichopus > Stichopus chloronotus. The sequence continues at coordinate 20,686,936 of CM037829.1, forward strand.
CGTAGACATGCAGTATGTGTACTTCAGTGAAACTGAATTCATCTAAAACTAAATGCACTTAAAGCAAACAGGGTCGTAACCAAATTTATTCAACGACAAAAAGGAAATGTGAACATGATACAATATTTCTTTATTTAAGGGACTAAATTCTTTATTGTCACTTGAGAATACATTTACATTAAAGACAAAAACTCATCACCCCAGACAGTTTCAATTCTCCCAACCACCTACCTCTAGTCCCTCCCTCAGCCTGTCTTAAATTCCTCCACATGTGTAATCAAAACAATACATCCCTGTGTACCCTGTGTAATACGAGCTGCTCTGCATCTTTCGAATTTGCTGTCAATCTAAGAGTACTGTAACTTAGAACCAGTTGAGAATTTTGCTTTCCGGGAGGTAAAAATATAGCTTAGGGTGATGCAATACAGCCTTTAAAGGTAAATACTGTGTTTGTTAAACAGAAAACCTAATACTTTTAAAACAAATATTTTTGAACAGAGAATGATACATTATTCAAAATAAGGATAGTAAGTGTTCCTTTTGGGGAATAAGTTCCTCTCATATAGAATTTTAACAAAGTATTCTTAAGCAACAGATCACTGAATTTGAAGTTATTGACACAAAGTTTCAAACCATTCATCTTCCTTAACTCATGGTAGATCTGCATACAGTGATACTTTCTTTGTATGCCATGTAAGTGCATTTTAAATGCAACATTTCCCTTTCAGTAGGTTAAATGCATGCACACAGGTCTGGCAGGGCTGCAGGCTATCACTGTATACATAATGGTTGAATAAAATAAACTTAAAGTATATGAAACTTATAATTTTTTTTGTTTCTTTTAAATTAAAGTGGATATCATGAAACAATGATAAATCTGGTTCTTTCAGGTAGTACTTCCAACTAAAATGCACAATGCCATATCAGGGTAAAATAGCTGCTGCATTGACAAAGCTTGAATAGCAAGGCAGTCCAACTGAACACAAATTATTATTAGCTGTATCTCATGACTTTAATTTACTTAAACTTCCTGTAAGCAAATGTGTACACATGAAAACCAACATGTCCTGAAACATAAATTCATTTGAAGCTGTTATTTCAAACCAAAGTACAAAAGAAAGGTCCACACTTTGTGGAATATGGGCCCATGCCACCTATCAAAATTAACCTTCTGGACCATTCATACAATCGGTTGCACACGACCATGGATCTGTTGTTGACTTACTTTTGAAACAGAATGGACAATTGTTTTTCACAAAAAAAAATATATAGGTTACACTCTTGCTTATAGAGTTGGCCTATAACACATTTCAACCCTCTGAGATTACTTAGGTCGGTCCCTGTTATTCATCCCATCACTGGATGTTGAGTAGTCTGGCGTATCTATAGGTACAGTATGCAGCACTTGCCAGTTTAGAGACATGTTACTGTACATTCCACTGCGATTGAATTTCTTCCAACATATTCATTTCAATTTTTTTAAATTACATTGCTTGTTTTCCAAAATATACCTCAAACTTGTCCAAATTAATCATAGTTCAGAATTAGCATATTCATTCTTTCTCTTAGAAGGCTTTCATCTGGGTGGCTTACTTTTTTTGACTGAGTGGCATTAAAATGGGGTTATCGATTGAAGGCCAGAACAATTGGCCTATCAGAATATTTATTGCTTTACTCATTTGGTCATGATAATCAAATTTTCAAATATCATAGAATTGAAACCCAGCAGTTCATCACTAAAGGTAACAGTAGCCTCACAGAATGAATGTGCTTAGAGAAATTAGTTCCAGAATTTATTGCAGTGTCATTTTCTTTACGACGCATAATTCCCCACATTGCCAACTCATTGCAAGTATGCATGATAAACATTAACATGAATAACAAAGCTCCCCTAGATCAGTCTTCCATGCCATGATAAAGTTCACTAAAGAAATACAAACTGTGGCCTTGCCACAAACATTAGGCATGTCAATTATCAGAAACACTGAACAGCTCTCCTCATCCATAACTTGGTCCCCAATCTTGAATCATCTAACTTTGACATTCACACCACATTACCAACAACCTACGGGAGACTCTGTGCTTAAAGTTGTGCTCAGGTTTGTGTAAAAACCAATACATATGAAGATGTGCTGGATAATATGAACAGAAGATGGGGTAGGGTCTGTATACTATAGGTTTTAGTAATCTGGTAATGTACCACTAGGCCTAAGTTGTAACTTCTTTGATACTGTTAGCGTTACTAAGTGATAACGGGGACTGCCCTATAATAATATTGTACTAATATTACTTACGCTAAGCCCTAACTAAGTTAGATCGTCAAGTGGTAGAAATACCTTGAATAAACTTAGGATATTTGTTTTCACAACTACAAAAAAAGAGAACAAATAAGTATGCGAATGTTAAATGAAGTAAAACCAAAAAAGCTAACCTCTCTATTAGCGCTACCGAAGTATTCCTGGGCCAACAACAGGAAACGGTCAGTACTGATGAATCCCTTCTTCTCTTCGTCAAAGGCATCAAATACAATTCGCATCTCACTGTCCGTAAGCTCCATCTCCCCTGTTCCATCACATCATCTTCTGAACGAATACAACGGTTCGTTCCGCTCGAGTAATCAAGCTTAACTGATATACTTCCTTTGGATAAAACTTTAAAATATTCCAAGAGGGAAATGGCTGGAAGATGAGCTTTCTGGTGAAAGTTCTGTTGAGTCAATAACCAAGACGGGAGGTAAAGTTGCTCACTCTAATGCAACGTATAACAATATGATATTATGTATAGCGATCCAGGTGCACATTGTTTGTGCTGTTTCCAGTGTACGCATTCATTGAGCAATCATAAGCTTTTACTTTTTAATCGTCAGAGCTAGGATAGCATTGATCCGAGGGCGTACTTCAACATTACTGCCTGCTCAGAGCCATAATATATCGACGGCTCTGTTACTGCTCTGATGCACAATTTTCAGAAATTTCCTTTGAAATCATGCAGGTTAGAAAATCAGTCTTTGTTAACTAAGACGAAGTATAAGTGCACCCTCGTTCTTGTACTTTGTAAGAGCCCCCTAAAAAATCAAAAAGACACCCCAGTCTTACGAAGCCCACAGGTAAGGCTTTTAATTACACCATTCAGACAATCTGGGAAAATAAATAGGTTTCGGTTGGTTAAAGACAAAAACTCATCACCCCAGACAAATTCAATTCTCCCAAACACCTACCTCTAGTCCCTCCCTCAACCTGTCTTAAATTCCTCCACATGTGTAATCAAAACAATGGATCCCTGTGTACACTGTGTAATAGCTGCTCTGCATCTTTCGAATTTGCTGTCAATCTAAGAGTACTGTAACTTAGAACCAGTTGAGAATTTTGCTTTCCGGGAGGTAAAAATATAGCCTAGGGTGATGCAATACAGCCTTCTATTTTGCCATATGATTTCAAATTCTTCTAACATAACGACAAAAGTGTAGAATACGATACTGTAGTGGTTGACAGTTTTAATTCAAATCAACGGTGTGCTTCTTTGAGCAACTTGCCAATGGGAAGCATACTAGTATTGAATATTCAGTTAACAACTCAGGATCACTGACACCCTGGGCAAGGTTGTGTTCAGTTCGTAGGTTATTTGTAAATGCAGTGTTTCCTTTCACCAAATACTACAATCCCCGATACCTACCAAGGAGCGACGACTTGAGTAGTATGTTTTTGATACACTAGTGAGACCTGTACTGTTACATATTCATTATGTAGGCGGCTATAGTAAGAACCTTTAATTTTCAAACATGATTTCTGTTTCTTACTGTTTTAATGCCAATCCCGTTGTATTTCGAAGTAGTTACTGTCATTTTCCTTCATTGAAAGATAGTCCGTTCATGTAGGCTACAACCTCGCGTGTACATTTAAAAATAAAGCCAAAGTTAAGATCAAACATAATTTTATCTTTTTGGTTTTTCAGTACAGTACACGCAATCACTATAACATTGGATGATTGTCATAAGTACACCAAAGGCAGTCTTTGATATAAGTTTTTCCAAATATTTAGAAAAACCAGTTTTTAAGGAGTTTTAGCCTATGCCATGACCTCTTTAAGTGACTTGTGATCTCGAAGTTCATAATGCCTCAAATACGGTGACGAACCCAGGAATTTGGAGTAATGGCGAGGGGGTGGAGGGGGGGGGGCGGACGGAGAATTGTGGAAAGATTTTCTAAGCGGGGGCAACACCAGTTGGCACGGAGAGTATCAGAAACTTTTTTGGATAAAAAACACTCTAGATCCTAGGTTCTCAACATGTTTTCTGTCCTGGTCCCCTTAGGATGTTCGATATTTTTTGAGGGATCTTTGTAGGGGCAAAGAGAATCTTTTGATTAAACTTACGCATTATGGGAAGTGGAAAGTCTTACTCACATTTTAAGAAATCGAAATTGAATAAAAATAGAAATTGTTGTAACACTATATTACCACTGTTTGCCTATTTTTGAAAAGATAATTTCATCATCAAGGTACTTGTGGCGTACATACAAGTATAAAATTTAGTATCATTGAGTTACTATTTGGTGTAAAAAAGAAAGATTTTGTGTCCTTGTCTGACACAGAATTAAAAAGAAACCGAAAAAAAAAAATAATGAAAAATGTGCAAATAGCTTTACTTTGCTTTTGTATTTTGTCGGTGTAGAAACTGAAAAGAAAATGTATATACACATGTAATGCGAGTATTAGAGCCTTACTTGCTCAATTTGTTAACAACAACGAATTTCAAAATCGAATGTGATTGGTCCCTAGTAGGCTAGTATTACAACTTGTTTAAGTCTGCTCTATTGTAACAAATTGCTGGCGATGAATCAAAGGGGGAAATTGTCTGCTGTTTTGACTAGGAATAATTAGACAACCTACGAGTACCGGTTTAAGAGTACGGGTTGCTGTACGGTTTGTAATTTTATATTACGTCCACTATTTTCGTGTGAATTTTTCTAAGCACTGTAGCTTTCGCGAACCTCTAACTTTTCTATGGACCCTTATTTTTTTCACTGACCCCTACGGACCCCTTTGGCCTTCGTGGACCTCAAACAGGCTTCACGGACCCCTCGGGGGGGGGGGTCCGCGGATGAGAATCACTGTTTTACAATCTTGGACAAGATACCTTGGGACATCCCGCTCCCCCGTTCAATGTTGGCTATATAGGGTTAATGTCCAAAGTGTACATTCACTCTATAGTGCAACATTAGAAGGGGTGCGGGGTTTCATGTTATCCCCTCACCTAAAATTCAGTATATTTGCAACGTACGACAAAATATCCCAACAATTTTGTCCAAGATTGTAGATAACCAGGAACCCGCTCGCTTGTCAGTCTTGGCAAGTATAAACTACAGGGAATGATTCTGTAAGTATTCTCTTGCACAAAAATAATGCAAACCCCTTCTATTTAACATTGCTGAAAATTTTCCCTGTGAAAACTTAAAGGTATCATACATTTTCTCATTGTAACCATATGAAATACTTGCTTGAATTTTGAAGGTTCAGTATGGGTAACAGGATCATCAACAGATGGTAGCACCTCATTGTGACGCTATTTAGCATGTAGGCCGTCACGTAGGTCTGATTTTTTTTTTTGGGGGGGGGGTGATATCTACTTCTGATCGTGGTAAAAGGAGATGATAAATGAAATGAATTTTAGGCTAAAAAGCAAAATATTCGTTTTTTTTTACAGAAACCATGTACAATGAGAGAGATTTTTAAAGATGTGAGAAATCCGGACAGTTAAAGGTGTGAGCGGGAGGCAACTCGAAAATGCGGGAGACACCCGCCTGATGCCAGGACTGCCCAAAACCTACCCACTCACTGAGCGTGAGACTCGATCATTTGACCAAATTATCACCTTAACAATGGAATATCTCACAAAAAAATTGCTATTTTAATAAAGAGCGAGACAGTAAATTCAGGCAAACAAAACCAAGCTTTTAAGAAGTGCTGAAAAAGTTGTGAAACTCATGTTCCCGTATTTTGTAAAAAGCATTGATCTCGCTTAGGCCTCGTAGCCAGGTCAAAGTTCTAGTTGGGGCCAATATATTAATAGACGGAGCAATCCCATAGGCACATGTGACTTAATGTTGAACATTATTTTCACTTGGAAAAATTTTAGAGTACGACAAAGATTTTTTAGAGAGTCTTCACCCCCGTTAATCCCTGCCTGATCTAGGCTACAGATGATTTCAATTTTCAACCACTGTTCACATCATTGCCGTCACATTTCTTCGTGCAGGGCGTTTGGACACGATCTGTCGTTACTACCGGACCAGGGCTTCCTCACATGGGTGAGTACATGACACGCCAAATAAGTGAGCCTTAGCAACGCTAAAAATGAAGTTGGGGGTGTGGCGGTTGGACACTTGAACGTAGCAATCGAAGCCAATCGAATTTTCTTTAACATACAGCTCATAGTCTTCGAAAGAGATATATAACTTTAATTAGCAGCCGTGACTTATTTATAGTTTGGTGACGGGACTAATTGAAATTGTCTCTTTTTCCCGGCTATGGAAAAGGGAGCACTTCTCCATTTTATAAAGCCTTTAAAATGGCAATTGGCCTTGGTGAGTGCGGAGTTTCTGTAGAGGTATTGATAATTTTCTGTACTATCAGTAGAATAGAGTATCCATGTAAACCAGCGGAATGTAACCTGGAAATTTCAAGATTCTTTGAGGAGAGGATGAATTTGATTCATCCTTACCACTAGGTTTTTTTTTTTTTGGGGGGGGGGCGTTCTGTGGTGGGTTTTTTCATCAATACATCAACATGACGATCGTCTCCGTAACGAAACCATTTTAGAATCCGTTTGCCTTTTGGATAATCTATTTCTCAATTTTGTGCTTGAAAATATCACCGATTTCTGGTGAGGCTAATCATGGCATTTTGTAAAGCCAATCTTTAGGCGCCTCTTTATTAAACTATGAAACAATTCATTTTAAGGATGAGTTCAGTTGGTTTGTGCATGAGGGTATAAGACAAATTGTGTTTAAGTTCATGTAGGACCTTAGCCTGCATTTTCAAAGACACCCCGACAGATCCATCGTCCATGCCGATTGTGGTCAAATGACATACACTGCAGTGGGTGAGGTGCTCCAGAAAAAGACTGCAAATCTTTATACGCTTCGCGAGCTATGTAATATCCCTATGAAAATCGTATTTTCCCTACAAAAGAACTTTGCAATTTTCGCCAAAAGATCAATTCCCCTAAAAAAACTTGCATATGTTCAGCCTATCACATAATGTGCTCAGAATGCGAGTTTTTTACCTAAACGTAAACCCCAATGTAAATCATATATCCCTACAAAAGGGGCAAAAATTTCCGATATTTCACTACATGCCCACATATCCCACCTCCTGTAAGAAGCGTCCCCATCAGTAATTATTTTATCCCTCAACTTTCCGGGAACCCACTGCCTCCCATGTTGACACCCTCCCTCACTTTGCTCCCTCGCGCCTTAGCTTCTCATACATATAATCTCATTCTCAACGTTTCTCCAATCTTGGCAGCCCTGCCAATGCGAGCGACATCGCAGGTATGCATCTTCCATATTGCCAACTGCAGGCCAAAAGCTTTGCAACCTTACCGACAATTCTAACTACCTCCTAAAACTAACATGCCATTTTGTAGCATGAAAGAAGCCTTTTGAACTGACAAATCTCTCGTTACTGAAACAAGCCAGAGCTTGTCAACCAAGTATACAGATTCAGTTATCCTATATGAAACGATCTATCAGCAACACCTTGAAATGGAGCCAGATTCTAACGGATTCAGAAGACACTTGCTCATGCAAGAGATCTCCTCTAGGAAATAAATTCACAACAAAAACCAAACAACATGGGGAATGGTCAACCATTTGATACTTCTAGCTTTGCTGCCCCTAATTCAGTACCATCAAGTGGATAGCTAGATCAGATTCCTAGGAGGGGATGGGGGCAAAACAGAGATGGTCAAGCGGACAAGCATGTGATATCTTGATGTTGTCTTTTACCGAGAATTCTAGGGGGACAAAAGTTTTTCAAAGCCTCTCCTCCTGATCCAACCTATCTCCACTACAGGCCTGAGTACCATCCCAACTTGTTGCACTGTCAGAAAGCAAACAATTAAGCAAAATAACATATAAGAGACAATATTTCATGTTAACCAGTTTATTATCATTATTAAGATTTTCCATTCTACCTACATGATTATGATACATCACAAAACAAATAAAAAAAAATCCACTGTTCATGATTTTGTTTCTTTCTTGCACAGGAAGTGAAAGTTCTCAGGTCAGAGGTTAACACCCAGTTCAGGATATACACCTTACTGGAATAACACTTATAATAAAAAAAAAATCAAGGAACAAAGTAATCAAAAACACATATATCGAAAAACATGCATTCCTTGTCAAACCATCATGAGACATGGAAAGGGATTCAAGTTTGTTACCTCTTAGCTACATATTGTACAGTTGATGTTAATTCCCCTGAAATTGTATCTTATGGCTATTAAAGACAAGTATACTATTACATTTAATCTCAGCAATAAGGAAAAATGGAACAGAGGGTAACTGACGACAAATAGGTTTTCAAATGAAGTATCATCTTCATCAGCATCATCATCATCATCACCATGATGTCACAACATCATCGTGATGTCACAACTACATCATAGCATTGCCAGCATTCTGGATCCTCAAATATCCCTATGGACCCAGGGATGAACAGTGCTTATGGTATCATTTTACTACATGCCAACGCATTTCGAAGGACACTCGGATTGGCCTCTGATTGCTATCTGTAGAGATTAAGTGATGAGGTTCTGATTTAATGAATATTCATAGACCTACCTTAAATGCTGCAAATGACTTTGGTTTAACGTTACAATGAATGGACTGCAACTTTTACTATAGCCACAGCATATAAAACAAATTTACATACTTTTTGTACATTATTACACACTTAAAAATGGAAATCTTAAAATACTTGTAACAAATGCTTTTTATTATGATAGTGAATGTGTGGAAAACAGTTAACACCAAAACAGACAATGGACTGTATGAATTGAACCCACATGACCACCAAGAGAATGAATAAAACGAGTTATCAACTTCACCCAACATGTCCAAAAAGTGACATGCAGCGAATTTCCAATGTGTCGACGAAGCACATTTGTTTATGTGGAGGGGGGTATATCCTTGTTAATGCACACATGTGGACAGGTAATAAGCCGACAAAGAGTCACAACCAATATGAAATTCTCACAAGTTCTGACAAGCTTCCGAAGCCAGACAGTACAGCATGTTACGAGGGATACATTTAAAGTACAATAGCAACATTGGAGGAAACACGCTTTTGGATTGAGTTCAATGTGAGACAGAACAAACAACTCTAAATCACATAAATACGTTCACATTGTCAGACAGCAAAAACACACATATATGAATTATTCCCTTCAAATATACCCTTTTATTCCATTTGCATCCGAGCTGAAAAAAGTTGCTTCTAAAGAGTCGTTTTGTGTTTGCTGCTTACTTTTATCAGCTCTCATGAAAGTCTCAAAGTTCCAACATGATCCACAGGATGATTGACAATGATGCTTTATTGATTATTGGGTCATATAAATCACTATCATATTGATCACATCGCGGTCATAACGAGACCTCCGAAACTGACCATGTTCGACATCACCATCCAGAAGATTCCATCGAACAAAGCTGATAAATGGCAAGCATTGCACTATCTTTACACTCCCTAGCACCGACTTGAGAGAAAGTACCTATTGCAAAGATTCTCTGATTAAGTTGCTTTGTTTAATTATAATTAAGCGTGTAATCAATCACATAACATCACTGAATGTTGATGAAGACACATGCAATACTGTCTTCATTCAACTGCATGCAAAGGGAGGTTTCACTGAACTTTTAAGAAACAATTCTAATGAATTCACAATAACGATGGTCCAGATTTTGAAACCAGAGCTAAATGTGCTTTTTCCGTAAAACTGCAGCAAAGGTGATTTACATTGCATAATAAGCTGGCTGCCTCATGGTCACAAGCAGGCATATTTCCTCTAGGGAAAAACACTGTGCATGTGACAAATGTATTTGTGCTATTCGTTGTAGGGGACATGCCACACCCTGTGTTTCATACGGAAGCAACTTACTATGTACAAAGAAAACAACGTGAAGTTATCACGAAAACGAAGACCCTGCAAGAAAGCGTCACACACTTTTTCTATCTTACCCAATTTTAAAATACACTGAGATGGACAACTGAAAAGTTGATATTTAACCACTTCTGTGTAAAGAGTATGCCCTGAGGTTTGTATTACAGAGAGTAAATAAATCCAACAGATAGAGAATGGATTTGGTTTTTCACTCTCTAGCAGATGCACCCTCCCTCTAATGGTCAGTTCCCCCCCATACCCTGCTTCGGGACACTTCCCTCATGGTAAGATACGCAAGGTCAGTGTGAAACGAAAGTCTATAGAACAAAATGACCTTCAAATGTTTTTTCCAGAAGTGCTTTGCATCCTACATATATTGTTGGGTGGGGTGGTTACAGAGAAACTGAAAAGGGAGATGAAATCAATGGGCTTTTTTTTTTTATGAAAATGGGATAATTTGGAAATTTCCTAAAGGTAACTTGAGCATATAATGTGCTATTGAAAACATCTATGTGATACTTGAATCTAATTAAAAACTGGTAACAATTACACATGCTTAGCTACAGACTACTGATAAACATACCAAAAAATATAATTTGCCCAATCACCTTCCACTGCTTGCTTTAAAAGCTTATCATTCACATCGAATGGCAGACATACACAAAGAAAAAAAAAGGACAAAGTGAGAGCATAGGCCTCCAGATTGAATTTCTTAATTTACACAGAGATAAAGAAGGGGAAAAAAAAAACCATACTGATAGTTTGTTATTACTTTACATAATGGCACAGTCGCAAAAGAGAGAGAAACCCCTGAAAACCAATCAAAGATTAAGACCGGCTTCAAAACAATGTTTACCAAATCCCCATGAAGAGATGATAGCTACAGAAAGGAAAACAAAATGCCAAATAAACACAAAAAGAAAATTAACAAGAGTTACTTACACCAAATAGTCACCCAAACCTCTCCCGCATACCAACTTGTCAAAAAGGACATACGTTACTCAAAGACATGGCTAAGGTAGGTAGGCACTACAGATTATAAACACCACAGTAAGCATAAGTATAGGGGAATAACAGGGGTATGATATAAAGAGCGAAAAAAAACAAAAGATATCACACACACAAAGTAAGTCACTTCTAAGTTGATAGACACCAGTCATTTATTATGGAAAAAAGAAGAAAAATCCAAAATATTGCTCTGTTTTTTAATTGTGTAAAGAAATGTTTACCGGTTGGATATGAACTTCATGTACTAAGTGCAGACATAAATATGTACATCCCAGACAAAATTGCTGGAAATTGCGAGCAATAAAATACCCAAAAAGTGTTCCCTCTACAAGACATTTTTTCTCTGGGAGGAAGGAGGGGGGGATTAAATTTGGGCAAGAAGACCATTGTATTTGAATACACTAGGAACTATACAATTAAGAAACATTTTTCAAAAAAAAAATTTTTTTTTTGCTTTTTTGTACCTGCAATTCAGTTCAGTGCAAGCCCTCTAATGACCGTGAAACATGTAATAAGAAGACACAGTTTTCTAGTGTACCTTTCATGGTAATGATATGATGACGTGATAGGGCCACTGAAACACTGTCTCCTTGTTCTGTTCGATGAGTGTGACTAAGTTGTCAGTAAAAAGGTCTCACAACAGAAAGTGTTTCAATACTACTACCAGAGTGTCACAGCAAGACACTTCACTCAGTTTTATAACTCGAGAATCAGACAGTTTCCTTGATGCACATTCAATTTCAGGAGCAGGTTCCAACTTTCAGTCCCTTCGTTTGGGACCCTCTTACCCCTTTTGTAGCGCAGCAAGGAAACCCATAACCATCGGTGCACTATGCAACCTACAAATTTTTTCTTCCACTGACTTTACAAGACCTTTGTCAGAAATTTAGGCTATCTTTTTGTCTTTTTTATATAGTTCATCATAAACTTGATTTGCTTTATAATCTTAATTGAGCCACCATTACAGCCAAGGATCACTCTAATCATTGCTCTCCAATCAGCCATGAATTAATTGTTGTTCTAACTGTTTGAACTATGATGTGTCATTGAAAATTCATCTTAAAGTACTGCTACAGAACTGATAGAGGATCTGAATATTATATGCACGATGACATCTTATTTTACTTAACATCTTTGGTTTTTTTTTTGTTCATATTATCTCCCCTACCCTGTTATTAATTTTTGTATTTGTGCAGGCCACATCACGCAGGAAAGCTGTGCTCTTGTCAAAATGGGAGATGGGGACATGGGTGGAATGTCAAATCTTTAAAAAAAAAATTGAAAATAGAGAAGAAAGACGTAACCAATGGGAAAGTTAGATAGAGACAAGGCATACTTGGGGAGACAATAGAATCAAGAATAGCACCGCAATAATTCGGCCTGGTTTGGGACGAGTGCAGGTTCAGAGACGATGTTATGACAACCTCCAATAGCCTCGACAATTTACAACAACATGCAACTGTTTCTTTTTTCACAGGGAATTACCATCTTAACAAAGTAGGTGACTTAAATTGATCAAAACAGTGCAACAGAAAATCTGTACGATGGCCCTGATGAAAAAACAATTGACTTGCTTGCTATTCATTAAGAAAACTGTCTTCTATGAGAACACTCTGGACGACCTTCAAGTCTTTTCTAAATCTGTTCGAACATTCTTGAAATCACTGCCGTAATGTCTGCTGTTTTTCAAATCTGCTGTTTTTCAATCACAAGTCATCATAAAGGAAATCCGTAAACAACAACCCCAGCTCCACACTTAACTTTGAAAGCATCACATGAATACAATGATAGTGAGTGTACATACTCCCAAACAACTTAAGTCTTTCGATTAACAAGAAACAAGCTGGTAAATGAAAAAAAAACCTGATACCAAATATTTTTGACTGAAAAATTCTCTCTAATCTGTCATAAACTTCTCTTTTGATCATCTCTGAAACCAGCAGCTCAAATACCCACTAGGCAAAACTGGCGAGCAAGTCACGGTTGCCATGACAATGGGGAAATCTCTAGAAGAATTCAGAACGACAGAAGAAAACAAAATGCCAAGTGAAGCTGACGAAAGCAGAGGACACTTGCAATAGTCCCTTTGCCAGTCTGCAGCTTCCCCTCCCCCCTTCAACCTCTGTTTCAAACCCACCCTCTGCTAGATTCAAAGAGCGGATGCAGAATATGCCATCTACTTATTTCAACTCTGCAAGCACCAGTGGGTGAAATGAAACAGATTCCATCCCAGCATTTCTGTAAAAGTATCATCTAAACAAAATCAAGGTTTAGCAAGGACAGAATTGTTGACGGCACCGACACCATCGCCGAATCCCCTTCGTCTTTCCCTTGTTTTAGTTCATCGGTTAATATGTCACATTCATCCCCCCACCTGTTACTGTCACGCTATATCTTCACGTCATCTTCTTGGCTCTCCTCCTCAATCTAACACCATTGGATATTTCCAGGTAAGGTCCACGGACTTTACTCCAAAGGTACATTTTCCTCTGCCGTACTTGGAGGTTTCTTCTCCCTGTTAAACAGAAACAATGGTTTGTTAGAAACACATTCCCCTGGTCACTATTCCTTTTACAACTTTAAAAAAAAAAAAATTTCAAAGATGTTACAAAGAAGTGAAGAAGTGCCAAAAACAGTCCTAAGTCTTGACTGATGATTTAATTTTTTTTTAAGAAACAGAATTTTTTTCAGAGAAATATGCAGTAGGATGTAGCTAGAATAGACAAGGAAGATTACATAATTGTCTTTTGGTTGATATTTCAAACTACCAATGGGAGAAAGTTGATTTTTATCTTGACTGACCATTCAATTGGCTATTCTATCAACAAAAGTATACGAACCTGAAATTTAAGATACTACTGAAAAAGCCCTCTGTTCATTCATGACATATAGATATATTCTGAGATGTTCTTGCAATAAAGAAAGCCACCAAAATCCATGAATGATAGTATAAAGGCTCTCCATGTTACCTTGTAATACTTTCAATGTAATGCCTGCCTTTGATTTAATGTTTGGCTGCTTAGAGAGGAGAGGCATGATGGGGTTTATCAACCAATGAAAAATAACTCCATCTATTTACTGTGTTTGCGATATACTATCAAATATCAAAATTGCAACCGGTTGACATAGTGATAATGAACAGAACCGTAAAATGTATCTTAGTTCCAATGCTGCTCGTCTGAGAAACATTTTGTGAGCACTTCTCAGGAGTATTCTGTCGGACAAACCACACGCAATTTGTGACACAAACTATTCAGGCTGATGGAGGTTGAAATTGAAGGCTGCCAATGGAGATATTACCCCTACGACCATTGCCTCTGTGATTATGGTGATCAGCTCGAAATTGGAACACTCACAACCACTGACAAAGTGAACCTGCATTTCCACACTACTGTTAAAAAAAAAAAAAAAAACTTATTTGCAATTTTACTGTCTAACACCACATGAACATAAATTGGTAACACAAACAAGAAGCAACTGCTATTCTACAAGTAATCATTGTCCTAGATTTAGCTGTGAGCTGGCCAAGAATTGTGTCTACATGCAAATTTCAGTTAAAATTTCAATTGGACCGACTGCTGTGAAAGGGGCATTAATTGTTAGTCATTCAAACCAAAGTAGCAATGAAACTTGAGAAAAGTTCATTGTTCTAATCAAGCAGGAAATTCATACTACAAACAGTTGAAAAGAAATACTGCAATGGTTACTAGACCTTCTAGGAGATGATAAGAGCAGTGTGTGTAAACTAAGGCTGTGTACTTTCTAACAGCTTGTTTCAAGCAGTGAGCTGCTCCGAGTGAACCCTTTGACGAACAGTTTGAAGTGAAATCTGCAGAGCAACTTAAAACTGTACCTTGATATGAATGAGATAACATACAAGTAGGAAAGAGGGTGAAAGTGGATGGATACATCTATAAATTTTGAGGGTTTTTAAAATTGATGCCAGGATCAGGTTACTTACTCTTCCTTCTTTTTCCGGTAATTGTAAGCGCACCAGACTACGAGCAAAATGATGATGATGAGGAGTAAGATAATGAAGATCCAAAGGATGATCAGACCGGCAGAACGTTGTGGTTCAGCTGAAGAAAAAAAAGACGTTGCATATGATAGCGATGTTAAAAATAAAGTAAAAACAAAAAAACGACTGTCATGGTGTCGATTAAACATTCCGGTCAATGGGAGCTCGACGAACAGATGTCAAAGCCGATGAGTATTTAAAGGAGTGTCACAAACCTTTGTTGCAAAAATTAAAGAGACTGTCAAACATTGCAATGTGGGGAATTGTCATGCACTTTTTAACGCTGACACAGTCACTGAAGTATTTTCCTTAAATAAAAGAAGCTTTTGACAGATACATACATTTCCACACAGCAGTTTATGTTTTCGTAGTTCTTCAAATGCCTGGTTGTCAAGGAAGAGGTGACATGTTCTTTATCATACCTCCCTTTGCTTATTCATATGTTCTTTTGTTTGCAGAAATCCTAGAATGTGTCACTGACTAAGTGGTGGGACTTCAAACCCACCACATAAAAATGACTAGGGGAAGGAATATTACACAGAGTACATGCAACAAGAATTTGATAAAGACTTACCTTCCAATGGTTCTGCTGACCAATTCACCCTGGACTCCTGTAAAGAATACAGAACACAAAGAGAAATCACTGGTCACTGCAAGATACTACAAGTAAAACGAGCAAGTCTTTAATGGGAAATAAGGTGTTTGTTTTAAAAAAACAACCATATTTTTAGAACCAATGTTTATGGACATAGACTGATAGATTATTCAAAATGAGGAAGGACAGAAGCCTGTGTTTCAAGAAAAGAGCTCCTCACAGATAGAAATTCAGTTATTTGATACTCAACAATAATATGTTCACCCAAACTTTTCAAAATTTAAAAGATGCACCTTCTGTTGCTCATCACATGCGTAACATTTTGAGGAGATGAAGCTTTTGCAGATGTTTATTAATGAGAGTGAATGGTTTAACAATGATGAATGTTACTTTCTTTGTGTGCCATGTGGGTATATTCTAAATGCCCTATTTCCCTGTAATACAACATGACAATCCATGAAAATACTGCCTACAACACAAGCTAGAATAATCAAAATTTCAGTTTCTGCAAAGCAAAGACACAAATCTTTCCTACTAATAATTGATTGGACACATTAATTGACTGCGACTGTCTCAGAAGTACTGTTTAATTACATTCTTACAGTAATATTTCATCGTCACAAATCTCTGTTTGGATTTCCATGTTGTGTGAGAAAATCCAGAAATAGGGACCTCGATGAAGGAGAGGAGAACCGCAGTGATAGATAATAGTTATGTGAAGTAAAATCAATGGCAGACTTGAGATGATTCAGTTTCTTGAAATAATGTCAATTTACTTTTGTGTGTTAAGTCAAATATGACACAACATCAAAGTCAAAGTTCACCTTTTTGAAGTAATTACGGCAGGTCCCATAGCAACACGTTAAAGGAAAAATACTACCCTCCAAAACAACTGGAGCCAAGTAGATATGTGACACCTCCTCCCCCACTCCCAGTGGTTACTTGTGCCTCAAAACAAGTGAATGTCTTAGTGCCAAAGAAGTTTATCAGTTTATACAATGACTGATCTAAATTAAGCATATGGTCAGATGAATTTTCACACCAATCACCTTCTGCTTGTGTTTTCTCAACATATGTCAAATTGTCCCTCTTCAGCGCACTAGAGCTGATGAAAAGTGCATGTTCCCAAACATTACAGATATGAAACTATATTGACTGTACAAACCTTGTCTGTTCGTGTGACGATGGATATGTAAATATCATATTCTTTGCCTTTCATCAACGGTGCATTCTTGAAATCACCATACTCCTTCCCATCCCCTACCACAAATTCTTGTTCCTCCTCTGAGGCTGGTACCTCTCCTGCTATGTAGGAGCACTTTGTTGCATTATTGAAGTTAAAGAACGTTGGTTCGCTATCATCGTCAGAGCAGTGGACACCAATCTGGTAGGAGCTGTAGAGAAGAAAAGAAAGCAGATGTCAAATGGGGGAAAAGGGTTCGTCAGATGGAACAAGAAATGGAAGACAATAGGATCGACTGAACAGTCCTCCACAGTAAAATATTACCTTACCGTTGACCCAGAATACGTAAAACTAATCATTAAGAATCATATAATGTATGCACATTTAACTCTCAAAATAAGTAGCAAATATGATCAGGTATGGAAAAGAAGTTTGCAACAAGTAGGTCTCATATTGAAACATTTGCTAGTCAGCAAAAATACTTTTTTCTGATAAAGTTAGGTCATCAAAGAGTGATAAGTTTAGGCACAGTCATTTAGACTGGTTACCCTGTGAAAGGCAGTGAAGGTGCACTTAAGCTTGGAACTCTCCATTCATCACCTTCCCTTATTTAATTCACCATTTGTCCATCCGACTTTATTTTAGTTCTACTGTGTCAAGCAAAAAAAAAAAGAAAAAACTCTAAGAAAGACACACCATGTCCAAAATTTTTAATTTTCAAAACAAAAAAACAAATATGAACACCTTCATGACGAGTAAAAACAAAAGAGATGATCTTGTCAAACATTTTCTGCAAATCTGCATGAATGCTCAACATCCCATACACTGCCTTCATAGGCTGACCTGTCACTTGCATATGTTCAACTGGGAAAATATGACAAGTGATCATTGACAAGAATGAAAAATGTTTGGGCCAGCCACTGATCTAACTGCCACCATCGGATACTTACGTGGCATACTTGTAGCTGCTTGGGGGGAGCTTCACCACCAATGTGCCATCATCCATGACAACGGAGGACACAAGGATGGCACCTTCAGGGTCAGGGATATCTGAAAATGACGAGATGAACTAACACCAATTAAAGACAAACCCTATTCAGGGCAAACCCTCTCCCACATTACAGACCCATGAATGCATCTCTTTGGAACAGATTGCCAACAATTTGTGAAAGATCGTTTTGTTTGCAATGACTATGAGAATGAAACATTGAACATTTTTTCACATTCTCCTTAAAATGATGAAAGTTTCCATGATGAATTTTTTGTCATACAAGTTAAATTGTTCACCAGTTTACAGTGTTTAAAGTGATGCTTCAAAAGTGTTTGTGTTGACACACATTGTGCTTTTTTTCTGGGTGTGTGCAGAAAAGCTTATACTTTCAATAAAAAGCCTACATTTTTTTGTTTTTTACATTTTACAATGGGTCATATTTCTTTAATCACTCTTTTGCATTTTCAGTATTTCCAATGCAAAAGAAACTTAAAATAAAACTTAATAAAACTTAAATAACGAAACTTAAATAAATAGGATTCAACATACACAGCATACATCACCCAGGTATTTATATCCAACCCTTATACTTACAAGAAACATAACAATGAACCCATTTGATCACTGGGTGTTGGAAGAGATTGGGGGAGTAGACTGGTATAAAAGGAGGAGTAAAAAAGTAGACTGGTATGCATTGGTGGGAGTGATAGTAGACCAGAATGAATGGAAAAGTACAACAGTACACTGGTATGGATGGAGAGTGACAGTAGACTGGCATGCATGGGAGGAGTGACAGTAGACTGGCATGCATGGGAGGAGTGACGGTAGACTGGTATGCATGGGAGGAGTGATGGTAGACTGGCATGCATGGGAGGAGTGACGGTAGACTGGTATGCATGGGAGGAGTGACGGTAGACTGGCATGCATGGGAGGAGTGACGGTAGACTGGTATGCAAGGGAGGAGTGATGGTAGACTGGTATGCATGGGAGGAGTAATGGTGGGAGGAGTAATGGTAGACTGGTATGCAAGGGAGGAGTGATGGTAGACTGGTAAACAGTAGAAAGGTAAGTATGGAAGAAGTGACAGACTTCCTCACCTTCTGGTAAGCTGGTGAATGATTTGACCATACTTGGCTCCCCCTTCTCACTGGATGTTTCAGCGATGACTGTGATTGTGTATTCTGTTGCTGGTTCCAAGCCAGTAATCTTCAACATTGTTTCAGGTGATTTTACATCTTTGGTCATGGTATCCTCATCTCCATCTTCCGCATAATAGGGTCGATCACTGACAACATATTGCACCTGATCGTCAGAAATTAAGATTTGAAAGTTTGATGTGAAACCAGAAATAATTGAAGCAAAATAGCTACTCACTCAGAAATGGGATTCATCTTTCATTTTTCTACGATTATGTCTTCCAACTTACCGAACACAAGAACAAAGTGCTCGTACATTGTCCAAGTTTGGGAAGACTTACTGTGTATTGAGATACCACTCCTTTTGGTTCCAAAGGTTCCGACCATTCAACAGTGAGGGAGTCAACAGTTTCCTCTGTCACCTTCAAATCAACGACTGGACTGGGAGCTGCCAAAGACGAAGAAGACGAAAAATGTTATCTCGAAAGACTATGCGGTACCTCAAATGCACAGTTCTATGCCGTGAAATGACACCAGCTCAAATGTTTTTAGAATTTAGGTTACTGTCCAGTAATCTGCATAAATATATCAAGCGGAATGGTTTCGTGATGTAAGTGGTGCCTTCTGCTCTTAACATTCTACCTCATTCACAAAAAGAAAAAAAATTTGGAAATGACGCTTCTGGAGTTCTGGGTATGCCAGTCCTTTTGAAACTATCGATATCAAATCGGCCGACACTGAGAATAGGAATATCGGCCTCAGTGACATGGGCTATTGGTAACATCAGTCCATCACAGAATCCAAAAACTCTTAAGCAGTATACTTTGGAATTGCTTCATCACTGAATATGGCTCACATAGATGAATTACATCCAGACTGCAGATAAGAGCCTGTTTCTGGTTCATGGTATAGTTTGACTATCACAAAAGTATTCACCAAAGAGTTTTCACATTACCTCCTTCTGCTATTTCTTGAGTGAAATTACTAGACCAATCCCCTTCCCCAGCTTCATTAGTGGCCCTGATCTGGAGGACGACGACAAAAACAGCGAGAAACGATAAAAATAAATATATAAGTGTATACATGAGAGATCAATCAATCAATCAATCAATAAATCAATCAATAAATACATCAATGGAACAGGACAATGTAATGAAACAAATACCTAAGTAAAGAAGGGGCAACATGATGAAACAAAAACAGAAGACAAAGTAATGATACATGATAATGTGTCCACACCAGGGGGCAGGATGGTGTAATACATACATTACTTGAGTTGAGGAACATTGCAATAACAGCGAAAGGCAGGATGGTGTAATATGTATATTAAATGAGCCGAAGTTTACTCTGTCCTTGGCCAGTTGTTAAAGTTCATGGCAAGTTCACTGCTATCTAGGACACTACTAAAGGGAAGAGTGACGGTACACTAGTACGCATGGCCTCAAATAATGAAATTGAAATATATACACAACAGAAATATAAGCACTCACGATTTGCGTTTCAATCAAAGCAGCCTAATAAGATATCGAGATATTGCTGATGGACCATAACAAATGGTTTGAGGTTCTTGTCCGGTTAACAGCTAAATAATTGGTCCTTGCATACTGTTGCTATAAGTCACTTTTAAGAAATTATTAAAGAAATCCCATAATATACTGGCAATTTATGGTTAAATATCTCTATGAATTTTGATATGTTTGGCTAATTAAAAATAAAACAGTCGTTTCATGTATTCTTCGCATACCATATTTTTTGTAACATTGAACCCTTTTCTTTCTGAAAATTTTCAGTTGCAACCATTTAATCTACCATGTCTTGCCTTGTTTGGGTACAAGCATTTGCATCAGTACGAAAAGGGCGCGATATTAATGAGGTAAAATAATGATACATGCTTTATGACCTGTGTGATGGGATAAGAATGGGTGACATTGACGCTTTTCGATTCATCCTAATGTGAAACAATCAATCAAATAACTTACTGGAACTTTCATGAAACTTACCCTAAATGTGTATTCCTTAAGGGGCTCCACATCAGTGATCAGCACCCTCAAGAGGTCCCCATCTTCTACCGTGAAGTCGATGGAGGTAGGCTCTGCATCAGCAACGTTCTCCCAATAATGGATTTCATAGTTGCTGATGGCACCGTTAGGCTTGGCTGGTGGTTGCCACGACAATGGCATTTCAGCAGAAGGATTGTCATATGTACCCAGATTCAAAGGTTCTGTGGGCACTTTAAAACAAAGATAAATGAAAATATAAACGATAAAATGAGAAAAGAAATGATAAGTAAAAACAACATTACCGTAAAAAAAATAAATGATAAATAAAAACCACAATGATAAATGAAATAATGATGATACATAAAAACCGTCACGATAAATAAAAGAAGGGACAAATGAAAATAACAGTAATAAATAAAAATATCAATAATACACTAAATACAAAACAATGATTAATAAAAAACAAAAACAAATAAAAACAACCAAGACAAATAAAGCAACCATGACAAATGGAACAACAATGATAAATAAAAATAACAACGATAATCAAGAATAACAATGATATATAAAAACAACGATAAATAAAAATAACACATGATAAATAAACATAGCAATGATAAATAAATACAGAAAGTGTATACATCATTAAATGAACAAACCTTTGAAGATCTTAAAAAGAAAAATGATCAAAATAATGATCTAAATGATTTATGAAATCCTTGTAGCAACCTTCCCCACAGCAGAATCAGAATGGATGGACAAAACAAAAGATGAACAACAACAGCACCAGAGGATGAACAAATAGAAAACTTGGATGAAAAGTCTCTTCAGTACATACTGTTGAACTAGCTGCACACTAAATATTCAGATTCTTTACAAGCGATAACAGGTTTGTTTACTGTGTTAAAACGTTTCGCTCCAAAACAATGTTTGAATGTCAGGGCGACAAGCACATCAAAACGAAGTGATGATAGGGAGTGAAATAATATCATGCTTCATAAGTAAAGAGTGGAGGAAAGAATGCTTCACAAAAAATTAACAATGAAAATGTATGTGGTTAATCCTTGACTAAAACAGTTTTCACTCTCTTTCTTTGTTTCTTTTCATTTGTTGTGTTTGGTCCCTTTCTAAATTGGCAAGGGACTATGAATGTGAGATGCCATCAACATCAGAGGCTGACAAACAAACAGAGCAATCCTTCACACCCTCCACAGATTTCTATTTACACATCCCAAAAGGTCTCAAGGCCTGTGAACATCAATTAAACTTCCCTTCACCTGCGTCCCTGATTTACTGACTTCCTCTGAAGGCACCGTAATTAACTTTGGCGCTCTACCTGCTAAGAGCGTCTTCACCAAAACTTACATCCTTCGTCGGTGTACTGCAGGATTTCTTCGCTGAAGCCTCCAGACCCTGCGCTGTTCTCTGCGCTTATTTTGATGCCGTATTCAGTGAATCGTTCCAGGCCGTCCACGTAGACAAATCTATCAGTTACGGTGCCGTTAATGATTTCACCTGTACCAGTATTCCTCAGCTCGTAGTTGTACATAGTAATCTCGCCATGCCTCGTGCCACATGGTAGCTCATTGAAGGAAAATGCTAGTGAATCATACTCCACTTCAACGGCAATGATGTCCATAGGAGTTCCAGTTGGAGCTGTTAAAACAAAAACAAAAAAAAAAACAACGCCGTTGAGATAGGTATACAGGATAAATGATCGTGCGAACATTTAGTAAGATAACAAGGGAAAAAAAAATGAAACAAGAGGGCAATTCATGGAGTTGCGTACCTCATCGCCAACATGCACATTGATTTCAATACAGGGCTTGCACATGGGAATTTGTAATAGTTTATTGTTAAGTACTTACAAAACTTAAAGTTAATTGGTTTAATAGTTCTCAAGATATGCTGGAAACACAAATTTTGGGGCAAAATTGTTTTTTTTTCATAAATCAGCAAATTTCACTCTCTTTACTGCAAAAGTGATGTACCTTGAATATTTCATTCTCGTGTAAGTTTTTGCAAAAATTTGGCATTAAATGCTCAAATACTTCTCAAGATATGCTGGAAATGGCAATTTTGAAGCAAAATAGACTTTTTTTCTAAAAAATCAGCAAATTTGACTCATTTACCATACGACTAGTACATCTTGCAGATATTGGCATCATGCACAACCTTACCAAGTTTCAGCTTAATTGCTCATATGCTTTTCAAACTATTCTGGAAAAACCACACTTTAGAGAGGTCTTGACGCACACACACACAAACACCCATACGCACACACGCACACACTCGCACACACATTGGAACAGACACCTTTTCATTTACACCACCCAACAGGACCCTCCCGTACCCATGGTCACTCTACCAAGGGGTTCCCCTGGGGTGTCGCTACTCATCCACTCCAAGCATTTCTATGGCAACCATTCTCCCATGGGTGCACAGTACAATATATAGCTCCACTAGCCAAGTGACTACAATATCTCATCTAGCCCCTATAGGGCTATGAGATAATAATCATGAAAAAAGGATGATTCACAGGTGCCTGTGTTAAGGAAAGACTCATTGGTATCATTCCCACTATGTAATTGTATCCATCCAAGGAGATTTTCAAACTTTTCTGTAAGACTGACCATTGCACGTAAAACACTGAAATAGATCTCCTCATACAGTGAAAAAATGTATTCTTTAAGTGCTCGAATGATACTTTCTTCAGATAATCACTACCTTCGAAATGATGGTCAGGTACTCTATTTTTAGCACTAATTTCATACTCTTCAACCTCTGAAGAAAGGGCCACATTTTGTGAAGAAGAGAAAATATGTACCGTACATCAATTTGGTATAAATTGTATCATACCAATGCTATTAAGTAATGAAGGGAGCACCAACTTGAATGATGTTTACATTTCATCAAGGTATTCAAACTTTCACATTCAAAGAGAATGCAGCAGGTATGAATTTCTCAGTTTGAATTTAATGACCACTTTGGAGAAAGACATATTAAAAGGCTCAAAGACTTGACTACACTGACAAACTCTCCAGTTTGTTTCTGACAGTGAATTTAAGTTTCTAATCTGAAACTGAAGCATTAGTTGACAGAACAAACCTAGCTCTCCAGTGAACGCAACTTTCTCAACCCTCGATGAATTGCCACCAGAGTTGCTGGCATATACACTGACAATGTACTCTGAGTAGGGTTCCAGGTCATCGATACTGAAACTTTGTTCAGCCATGTCGATGGGCGGAAGGACCACGAGGGAGCTGTTGCTTTCTTCACATCTGTCCAAGACTGTCAGCTTATACTCTATGTTGTAATTATCTGCTACGCATGGTACACTGGAGTCGGCTGGTTCCCATGATACGTCTAGTGTGGTGGGGGTCCCTTCAGCAGTGCTGGCCATCAGACTAGTGACAACACCAGGTGCTGAAAAGCAATGACAGATATTACACTGAGAACAAATGGGAAGGAGAACATGTAGGAACAAAAGGAGGGGCATTTGTCTAGCAGAAAACTTTGCATCATTTTTAAACAAAAGCAATACACTGCATGAAAAAAATGAGTGGGTTGAAAATAATGAGAAACGAAATGGGATCGCGAACTACAGTCACTCAGACATATGTAGATTATCTCCACTAATTCACTGATACCAGAAGACTTGAAAAATGAATTAGAAAAACAAGAGACGTAACAATCGACACTTTTGGTATACGGCTCCTACGTCATTTCTGTTTAAGCAGGGGTGAAAAAAAAAAAAAAAAAAACACAGATATGGAAAATTTCACAATCTGATCACATCTGAGAGATATGAATATATAATTTTCAAAAGAATTAACTGCTTTGCGAGAACTTGAGTTTCTGATACAGAAAACAGGATAGACTGGATTTAAATCCAATGGATAGAACAAGAATCATTTTGTTTCATTTTCAAGAGTCATAAAGTGGTTCTACAGTCACAATCTCTGGTAGCTACACATACATGATGACTCTACAGCAACATGGTCTGTGCAGAGAGAAGTAACAGAGAAATAATGACACGATTAAGGTCGATCTGCTGCTCTGCCCGTAGTAACCATGTTTGACTGTCGACCGACTGGCAGACATCTGAGGTATGTTTCCATTTGGTACCTCCATCACAAAGCACGATGATTCATTGCTCCTTGAACCAACAATTGGAGTTGGTTTCTGAGTTCAAAAAGATTCTTTTCTAAAAATCACACACAAGAAAAGCATTTTACCGGCTGTCTCTTGTACCTTCCAAATACGTTAAGCATCAAACGAGTCACTCCCGACAGGAATTAAATATGTGCTTACCTTCAGTTGGAGTGGTAGCTTTCAAAAGTTCACTGAAGGGCCCTGCACCCTCTGCATTTGTAATTCTAACCCGAAAGTTGTACTCTGTGCAACCACGAAGTCCAGCAAAAGAGGCCACCCGATTATCGACTCCCCTGTTCTGGCCATATTCTGTACGTTCATTCTGGAAGTAGAGCTCGTACAAGTAGCGACGGAAAACCCCTCGTATCTCCTCGCATGGTACCTCTGTCCAATTGAAATGTAGTTCTCCTGGTGCTGCCATATCCTCTTGAAGTGATGGCAAAGGTGAACTTGTTGGAGCTTTTGAGATAAACAAGAGTGTCTAGTGACGGGATCACTGAATGCTAATATCAACAAGCAACAGTGTATACACTGAAATGTTTCCTATTGCTTAGCAAGAGTAAAATGGTCATCCAGAATTACTTGATTATCACATATTTTGAAGAGATGTTTGAACAAAAATATGTTACTTATTCAGTTGTAACATCACATCTTTATGGGGTATAAAAACAAGCAAATCAATAACGATTGACTGGTTGTGTACCAAAAAATACCCTGATCCAAGTTCTCACAACTTATTTCCAAGAACTTAGCTTTGTTTTTACAGACATTTATCTACAGATACTTGAAACAACCTTTGAAATCAATAAAAACTGGTATGATCTACTTTTTAAATGCTACCTAGAAACAAATTTGAAGGTCAAGCAAGTAACTTTTCACATCTGGAGATATACTCAACAAGGTGTTCTGACATTGATATATGTTGATGCCCTAACTCTGCCACGGATAGGCTTGAGCTGTGTAGCAAGTGAACGAATGAACGAAATTTAGACTCGAACACTTGCGATAGTGTGAGCAAGGGGAAAGTATATGTCTACGATTTGAATTCAGTTATTGCTTGAATCAAATTAAGATCTATCTTTCAATACCTGAAACAATGTCACAAAAAGTGGCAATCAATTTGCTAACTGTATAATGCAAGTGTGTTCATGGTACAGTAGCCAAGTAATAAGTTATGACATAATTTTTGGCAGGACAAGTCAGATTTTGTTAAGGACAACCACATTTCATGTATTAGTTGTCCCTTAAAATTACCATATGAAAAGTGACCTTCATGAAAATGGCAGAGATCATCTACTCAATCAAGGTTCATGTCTTGTGACGAGGAGTTCAAACTGGCCGCTATGAACTTAAAATGACTTTAGCAAATTTCCTGTCAGCTTTGACGATCATCAACTCATTAAATGACATCAACATAACAAGACTGAAGTACAAATGTTAAATTAAACTAAGAATTTTCACTTTTGAGATAATGTGTTTCCAAGATTAACAGCTGACTTTGAATCCTGTTGAACTCCATTGACCTCTCACCTCCACGAAAAATAAATGAGCCGCCTCTACTCTGTAGTGCTTCCACAGTCCGAGGTTTGAAGTTCAAGTGCAATGTTTATGTTTTCAGTTCACAAGTAATCTGGTACGTACACATACACTCACATCTTCATTTTTATCTTTGGCGACATATCGAATGAAAGGATACATTTTGCAGTTAATTGACCCAGTGACTAAAGTATACGATGGCAATTCTGAAATCTATCACAGCTAGATGAACAGTTTTTGCCAACTCAAGGTATATTCATTTCAAGGTAATCTCCACTTATTCAGCATATGATTACCGCCCTCAACACGGAGAGAAAAGGGCTCAACTCCCCCATTTTTTTTTTTTCATTCATGAGACCAGGTTGATTAGGGATAATGAGCACAAGTGGTCCAACCTTCACACACACACATGGACACCCAGCGTGAATGAATGCACTGACTACAACTACCTCTGACCCACTACAACTATCTCTGTCATATGAGACCATTGCTGATCCTTACTTCCATCAAATGTGTCACCCTCAATAGTGACCAATTCACCAGGTCCGAGAGCATTTACGCCAGTGATGTTAATTTGGTACTTTGCATGGTATTCCAGATTGCTCAGTATATACGTTGTCACCTCGATACCCGGGACCGTGGTGACATTAACGTCCCCTGCTGCCACAGGATCAGGGCATGCTAAACGTTGAATGACTGCATACGAGATGGTGTAGTTGTCCGGCTGACAGCTGCTGACAGGCGCTGACCAAGAGACGATAAAGTTGGGATCTAGGTTGGTCTGTCCGATGGTGTTAGTGTTGTCGACCGGACCGACAGCTGCAAAGGAGAAAATAACCAACACTTGTGAGGTCAGTAACTTCAAAATTTACTCATAACACTGGATCACAATATTGCTCCAATACATCAGTACATGAAAACCAATCAAAAATCCTGCTGTCAAATCTCATAACAATACCGAGATGAAGGAGTGTGGAGGTGGGTTAGGTGGGGCAGGGGTTGGCAGACAGACAGGGAGGGAATAGCTGGTAGTCAACGGTGGAGGATAGATGGACAAACAAGATTTACTAGCTCACTTGTAATGTAAATTATCATGGCTACAACTATGTTTCACATCAGATCCTGCAGGAACATGGTCTTGTTTTTACTGCTGTCTGATGCAGCCGCATCTTACTATCTTGTCCCCAACAGCAGAGGCAGACCCATGAGTACAGTACCTGAAATATGGGATGTCAAACTGAAAACTTTGTCTGTGATCCCATTGTCCCATCTTGGACAATTTCTCATCGATCATTCGACACGAAAATCGTTATACAGAAGGATACATCGTACGTTCATATAACCCAAAAGATGTTAACACACCAAAGTCAGAGCATCGTTGGTTGATCTGTTCCGTGGTTGATCCATTTTGGATCAAAGTGTCAAGGCAGCAAGATGACGACTGCAGCACAAAGAAAAGCACTATCGGTGATTTAACCTATCCAGGGGATTCTTTTATGGTTGTTGTCACTAACTTACTCTCAAATTCTGTTGTTCCATTGACGATGTTTGTCACGCCATCAGAGAACTCCAATGCAGTGCTAGCATAAGTGTAAGCGGCGACGTTGTACTTTGTGCACGGCTCCAGGTCGGTGATCACCAGCTCACCATCATTGACGGGTACTTTAGGGTTACCCGAAAATGAAGGGAAGGCGTCAGCGTCGTCCCTTTTGTATTCATAGGTAATCATTAGGTCATCCAAGTTACTGCATCTCCATGATGATGGAGGAGGGTTCTGTAGATCCAAAGAGAAATAGTCAAACAAAACTCATCTGACTTGATAATTGGCAAAATTTATGTTGGAGTTAATACTGGAAGACAATTTTTTAATGTCATTGAAGCAGCAAAAGTGTTGTTCTAACCTTCATCCAAGGTCAAACATGAAACACTAAATTTAACTCAAAAGGTGTGACACAATCCAATTACTTCTTTGAATACTAAATGTACTAAGAGCCAGTTGACATGTTGCAAACAATCAGATGAAACCTAAAACAATGAAAACAACAAATTTAATTTGAAATCAGAGGTCCTGACCTCTTATACCTTAGCTACAATAAAAAAAGGTACAGCACCAAAAGGACAAATACTTAAACAATTCGTATTTTTTTATAGATAATAAAGGAAGTTTCACAGAAGCCTGACAATGTAGATTGTAAAGTAATACATACTTTTTCTTCAGGAACTGGAAATTCCTGAGGTAAGTTGATGGATACCTCATGATACCCAATTAATATATGCTGGACCCTGCATTAACTACAGGATAATGCTCGACTGGGGTTTATACATCCAGCCAACCACTAGCCCCTGGAGTGTATTCTTATCATTAATGCATAGGTGCGGTGTTGAATAAACTCATTCATTCATACACAGCAAGATTTTGATGCAAAAATAACCAGATTGAACAAATGCATTGTGGTTTCAATGGTCCAATGGTCCAATTTTTTCTGAATCTGACGTTATTGCATTAGAATGTGTCATACGTTACTGATGCTTTATATAAAATGTGAGATCTTCAAAAGCTTCCTATCTTGAGATCATGTCAACAAAGGTTTTAAAATTTGACCACTGTCGACCTGAAGGGACCTTTGACCTTCACTAAATATCAAAGGGCTCTTGAACTCAATGAGATACACTTACATACTGAATATGACATGTCAAAGCCTCCCTTCTTGAGATATGCTAACAAGAATTCACTAGAGCAGCGATGCTGAAGTTGCTCAACCCTTCTGATGTTAGGAAGTGTCCAGTTGAAAATTAATTTGGAACACATCTATGGTCCTAACATCGTTCATACTGTACACAAACTCATGTTGGGCTGGCCAGCACATAAACACTGTTGACCTAGCAATTAACTTTCGCAGCTGGACCGTTTCAGCAGGGAGTTGCTACTTGACAAATAGCAAAGTTGGTTTCAGGGATAAATCTTAGCTATATAACACTGCCCACAGGGGACAGGGATAGGGATCAGAAAGTAGACTTCTAGTACATGCCACCAGTTTGTGCAGGGCAGTGGCATAACCAGAGGGGGCTGTCAAATGTCTGATTGTCCCCTCCTACTACCCCCAATGAAATTGGTGAGTAAAAAAAATATTGGATGAAAACCACACCATGCATTTTTTAAAGATGCTCATTGAGTTGTTTCCTGAAATTCACTAAATTTATCTACACCCGTCAAGTTTCCTTCACATACAAGTGACAAATGGTCAAACTAAGAAGATCCCAATGTTTCACATACAATGGAACATTAATGAGTAAGTAATTAATGATTTAATTTGGTTTATGAAAATTCGTGACCAGACACTTTTCATACTAGTACTACATTCACACGCACACAACCAGTGCAACTAACAGTCAAAAATTTGAAAATTTTGACAGTTTTCATAACTATTGGATGTGAAACTTGACTACTTATGCTAATTGTAAGTATTGTCATGTGTTATTATCCTTCAAAACCACCACAAACTTTATTGATGTCAACTCAATGAGTCCCTTTAAGTAAATGCTGCTAAGTCCTGTGGAGTCTAATATTGATTCCGTAAAAAACAAATTAATGAAAAGAAAAGAATCTAGTATGATGAAATATGTCGGCTTTTGTTGACAAATAAGAATGTTGCATCTCTACTTAGTGAACCCCCCTGTAAGTGCCTGAATACATTAATTTAAACTGAACTAAACTAGCACTATTGATGTTATCAAAAATTAATCAACAATTTCTTTTTGTGGCTTTCACTCACAACCCTTGCGGAGACTGACCTTTTGGAAGTGTAAATTTCTAAATGTGGTTTGTCAAAAATGAAGAATATTTGGCCACAATTCACAAGGTCTGGAAGGTTGGGAACTGCCAATTCCTGCACTATGAGAGGAACTTTTGGCAAAAATTTTAGTGGTATATGCTACACTACACTTAGAAAGTGCCGTAATCACTTGTCTCCCCTCCCTAAAATAAAAAGTCTGGTTATGCCACTGGTGCAGGGCCTTGACCAAGCCAAGACCAAACCTCAACTCCCTAACATTCTCTGATAACCATTCCAGCTAGACCAGGGAAACAACTGGTGAAGAACAATAACCCCTCTGTACACAATGTCCACACAACCAGCAAGGGGGGCTATGTAATAGATTCTAAAATTAGCTGTCAGGGAACTTTGCAATCATGGTACATTAGTTGTGTACACAGTGGACACTGGATACTACAGGGAGTACAAGTAATGCCCAAGAATAACAGCCAAAACAAAGGAACTGAAAACTGTCTTACACAAGCTTTAGCTTGAGGCTATTCATTTAAGGTGGTGAGCATGCCCCTCCAGATGAAGCTCACTTCAACTCACTACCACGTAATATAACCACTCAAATCAAGGGAGTGAGACTTCAAAAGGATCTAAAGCACAAGGAAAAATGATCAAAATAGCCAAAAATTATGACTTCCCTTTGTCTTATCATATAGTTAGGAACAACTTGTATTGCCATCCCAATGTGGCACCTTCACTGCAAATTTCGGAAAAATCCACCAGTAACTGCAGAAGAAGTAGGCTTTTGAACAGAGAGACTGACATTTTCTCCCCCTACAGTACCACATAAGCTCTACCCACACTCCGTGGGTTGAGCTAATAATGTAACCCTTGTGACCCCAAATGAGCTTTGACCTTCACCAAAGACAATGGAATCCTTGTACATACTCAATAAGATACAATGACATACTAAATAGGAGATCTGTCCAAGCTTTCCTTCTTAAGTTATTATGTTTGCAATGTTTTCACAATTTGACCCTTACCCCTAAGTGACCTTTGACATTGGAACAAAATTGATAGGGATCTATAACATATAGCATGTATAACGCAACTATTGGCAGGCTCCAATGCAGATAAAAATGATGAAAAAAGATACACACAATGGGCTGAGTAAATCGAAGCTATGGGCTTCTGTTAATAAGATCAAACTGGAAACAACTTATCAAAAAAACATAAAATGATGAAAGCTGGTCCATCAATTATGGTAGATTTGATGCAATTCAACACACACATGAAGGTGTGTATTCATGCCATAGTGGTTTAATTACTAGTTATGTGCAAAATTACAAAGAAATGTCAAAGTTTACCGTCTGCTATGAGATTAATTTTTAAGTTAGATTGGTATGGCCTGATATTGCAACATTGCAGGAAGTCATGACTGTGCTGATGTCCAAAATAAAAAAAAATGAACGTCATTATCGTCTTGTTCTCATCCTCCTAACACTGACACCAACAGATTTTTCCTAAATGCCCTAAGTCTCAAATTCCCGTAAGTATGTTATCAACCAATCCTGATGAGAGATATGTGTATTTCAGAATGAAGAAAGAATGCACTCACCGTCCAAGTTAAACGCAAAGATGTGGTATCGATGGTCTCGAAACTCTGGAGCACTGGTAACTCTATGGGATCTGTGAAACAGAGGAGATACAAGTATACATCATTAATAGGGTTAGCTCATGATTCCGAAGGACTGGTATTCTGAGTAAGTTACTTTTCTGGAAAAAAACAAAACATGTGGATAGTTTTTCTGAAGGGGTGCAAAGTACAACTATTCCGGATCAATCACAAAGGCCATTGTTTCTAAGGGTTGTTATTTTGAATTGAACATAAAAAGTCATCACTCAAAAGGCTTCAATGGCCAGGATGCTCACATTGGCTCAAACACATGTCCCACAGGTTTCACCCTTGGAAAAAAAAATGAACCCTATTATTGATTAAGGATAATGACCCTTCTGAACAATGGCGATATGTATGATTCAAAATAATGACCCTTCAGAATGACTCTTCGGGGAAAAATGCCACTTACATTCTGTTTTGGAATAACAACCCTTCCAGACAACAATACTTTGGCAAAATGAGCCTAACTTCCATTTCAGAACAATGACCCTTCCGAAAAAAATCTTTTGAAACAACGAACTGTAATTCCTTACTGGCAATTCTTTTTTGCCCCTCTATGGAACCTTTCTAAAAAAAAATGGTGCATCATCAATTCTTATTTTGCACAGTAAAATCTCGTTTATTTCTACCATTACATCCTACACATATACCAGAAGATTGTTTTGATAGCTTTTCTTTTCATCTTGTGTTTTATACAAATATGCAGTATTATAACCCTCAGACACTTACTTCCACAGGGTATTGTGATAGTAATAGCGGGACTTGGTGGTCCTTCATCACCATTGCCATCTACACAGACTATGGCGATATCATAGTCTTGTTCGTACTCCAGTGGTTCCACTTTGACGCTCAGATCTGTTCCCGCATCAACAGAGATCGTGAACTCTGCAGTGGGGTCAGATGATGCAATTCGTGCCACTGCAATGTACCTGTGAGTAAATGTGTCAAAAGAGATTTGGTTTGAAATATCATCAAACTAGGTCCACATATGATCACTTGAAGTAAAGAAAACTTTTTGGGCCAAAATTTTTGGATTCCTGAAAACATGGAAACACTGTAGATTAAAGATGATGCTGGAAGAATAAATCTACATGAGTCTATAAAGTAAAAATCAATAAGTCAATTTGAAACTTAAAGTACACTGTATTTGTCCATTCCCATTAGGAATTTCCCCAAGCACTTGTCCAATGATCCAGACCAGTGTTCATCTAGTATGCATAAAACTGTACCAAACACTATGGATAATTATGTACGTGATCACAACAGTCCTGGAACGTTAACCAGAAGTCTAAGCAGGGTGCATGAGAGTGCAGTTTGTTTCGATGAGACAGGCATGCAAATAATGGGGTACATTTACATTTTGTCCTCTCAATGGAAGGTACACTATCACAATAAAGTAAAGCATATCACCAATGCATCACCAATGCATTAAAATCCTTTTACAAATTGACTGATTTAAGTATCAGATGCACATTAAGATAAAATGACATAATTTTTTTATTTCCTCAAACGGAGGGTAGTTCACTTACGAATACTGTCAGATTTTGCACTGTTGTTTGATCAAACTATCTACTATAGAAACTTCTGACAAATTCATTACAATCTACAGTATTGTTGTACACTATGGAACACCAAAAGGGCAAAACGAATCAGAAGTGGCAAGATTTTAAGAAGTAGCGGCAAACAATGAAGAAGTAGCGATGTAAAATAACAAAGTATCAATAACACAATAGCAAAACAAAGTAGTAGCAATGTAAAATTAAGTAGTAGCGCAATGATTTAAAGTAGTAATATTTGTTGGTAGCGGGGTTTCAATCAACGCTCTTTAGAACGTTGTTAGGCTTACTAGTAACACTAAAGGTAAAATTAAACTTATCCTAGTTAGGCCTAGAGCTATTTCGTTTGTAATATACAAGAGTAAGATTAGGCTAAACCCCAACAGGTCCTGAGTTATGCCTATGTCTAAAATTACCACTGGAAATAAACATATTTCTCACTCACACTATCAAGAAGCCATGTGTAGGACTTCTTTACTTACCAGGCCTCTGTATATCTATACTGTAGCAACAACAATAAAAACTGCTCTACCCCCTTAAACGTTTCTAAACTGCTTTTAAACGAAAGATGATTCCTATGTTACGAACAAAACGACGCTCAAATCCAGAAAACGCCTATAACTTTTTGCAAGAGGGCCAATTGAAATCACACTGCTAACGCTCCATTTAACATGGCTATTGTTTCAAAACACGCCGTTACTGTTGCAAACCCCGCCGCCACTACTTCAGATCACGCTGCCTCTACTTCATTTAACATCCCTCCTATTTCATGTTTCATCGGTACTACTTCGTTTCACATGGCTATACTACAGTATGTCATTTCACATCGCTACTACTTCATCCTACACCACCACTACCACTTAAAATCACGTCCCTACTGATTCGTTTTGCCCTTTTCTGTATAATACACATGCAGAATCAGCCTAACTACACACAACCACACAACTGAAAGTGAAACTTTCTACAGGTCCCATGTTTTTGCCTTGTGTTCAGATGATTATGATGCTTAATAAGTACAGACTGTACTGATTATTTGCTTCCAACAGACAGATATCATCGATTCAGATCATTTGGTGAAGAATCCACCACTTGGAGAGGCTCATTGAGTTGTTCTGTGAGATTCACTAAATTGTCATAAACCTCCCAAGTTTTCTTCACATACTAATGACAAATGGTCCTACCAAAACGATACCCATGTGTTACATACAAAGGAACATCAATGAGTGATTTATTATCGATTCAATTTCATTGTGGAAAATTCATGACCAGACGCTCTTCACATCAGTACACTAATTCATATGAACTCAACCGGTTCAAGTCAGGGAAGGAAAATTCAAAACATTTGACAGTTTTCACAATTACTGGATGCGAAACTTGACCTATTAATAGTATCGGTATGTTCTTGTACCCTTCAAAGTCCTCACGAACCTTTTGATATCAACTCAATGCGCCCCTTTAATGTTTACAAAAGTAGCAATATTGCATGTGGTTGAAACAACTGGTTCTTCCTTTCTTTTATGGAAAATTCTTAAATTGGTGCTAAATGATGCAAACTGGTGCCATTTAGAGACAATTTCAGAGAAGCCTATTTTCACCTTTTTATCAGCTGAGTGGAGAATTTGTTGGGGAAGGATGGAATTTTTATGGTAGTGGCAATTTTCATGCAAGAGCAAGCCACCTCCCCATGAAGAACACTGGATTCCAAACAGTTAGTGTTTTGATATCAGACAACTTTATCAGAAGTATGGAAAATGACTGGTGTGCTGCTAAGTTATAGTAACGATGGCACTGTTATCTTCTAATATCCTTTTCAGCAAAATGCTGTTTAAAGTCTAGACATAACACGTTAAGGACATATGTTTTCAGTGAACAGCTTACACAATTTCTTCACCCTTCTATTTCTGTATCAAAACCAACTAAATTTTTGGCAGGACAACCACATTTCTAGAGGGTGGTTGTCCTTGGAACAACCTATTCATTTCCCTTCTAACTTCATCCTGGTCATACTCTGTGCACTTTGTTCACATTAAATAAAGAATTTGCAGATCTATGTCAAACACAACAATACATCGCACACGTACACCGCACAAAAGTGATTTGTATGAAAGAGTGTATGTTGAAGTTTTCACAGCACAAATTGCCTCATATCAGCACGAACATCAAATAAATAACGTTCAGAGACCTTTAAGCTGTTGAAAAGCAGATGGCAAACAACAGACTCTCCTGTCCACAGATTGCTAAAAATTTGTAGAATAAGTCTTTTCCCTTAAACCAAAATGTATCAAAATGCTGTATGAGAACAACAAAGCATACCATATTCTCTTTCCAACAACTTTATCTTGTTGATATACCTGTACACTGTATTCCCCACAACTTCCTGGTGTGGGTATTCACAGTGACTATACTTATCCCTTACCTCACTAATGCAGACGTTTGACCAATGCTCAAATGGTCCACAAAACTAATTCTAGCCTTCTAGGACCTACTGTATGTCAATGATGTGAATCTTACTGTTTACAATGCTTTCAGCAGTTCCAGCACAAGGAAATGACTCGGAAATAGTTTGTATGTAGAATATTTTTCATGTGCATGAAGGCTTCACAGGCTTGGCTTAAAACATTTATGATCAGGAAAGTTCAGACTTCCACCTAGATTACATCTGAAACATTGGTACTGTAAGTGGATTGCACCAGTAACTTCTAAATGGTAAACTTAATGAAAATCATGCTTGCAAACAATTGCTATATATATGGCACTTTTCCATTTAATGCTAAGTAGATTTATAGAGCACCATTCCAGAAAGAACTGCTCATAGTGCTTTACAGAAGTGAAAAGGCTGAACAAGTAAAATTGCCAAGAAAGAAGTGAGTCTACAGTTTATTATTATTACTTTAATATCATTACTTTGTTTGGTATGTGGCTCATGCAAAAGTTGCAACATAAAATCCTCAGTGAAAAGTGATGGTAATTTTGTTTCTTACCATTTTTTACTGATTTTCGCTCTAGTTATTAAGTGATATCAAATTTTTGAAGGAAAAAATACTTGCGTCCAAAATAAATCCCTCTGGACATATGACATTCTCAAATGTCCTTGAAATAAAGGGTACATAAACAAAGGAATACATAAGACAAAAATCATGGAAGCCCATTGCTTGAAGACACTATTAGCATACTTATAGCCAATGTTTATTCATGACACAGTAGTGAGACACTAATTTGCCTGTAAATTTGTCAATATTTGACAGAGATTTGGATGGAATTTGTAGCTATTTTCAACATTTTCACCCAATACTCCAAAGTGTCATTTTCATGTCACACGACCATCAAACATTGTCATTTTTCCAGCTCTTATGGAGCTGGATGCATAAACAGCTACAGGAACATCATGGAGAGACATGCACCAGTGCTTCATCATGGTCAGCAATAAAATCTTTTTCTAAAAGTGGCCAGTGCTAAGTTGCCATGCATTTCCATCCTCGACATTACATAATATTACCTAATAACCAAACTGTATTTGAGTTCATCCATCCAACTGGTGCCCTTGAGAAGAGCAAAATTTGTACAAATGCAGGTGTGCACAAACACACAGAGCAAGAGCATGTAGTTAAAGCAAGTCACAGCATTGTTCAGGTATTGTAGATAATTATGCTGGGCGTTGTCTAGCCAATGACTGAACTGTGAGTACACCTTCTCTGGTAATTTACTGCACAATAAATGCCAGGGACTGAAGACATGCAAAACCTTGTACAACTGTAGGGAAGGTAAATACATTAAGTGTTTCATGTTGTGTCCATATGTTTACATTTCCATACAAGTCCCATTCTGGTACATTCACGCAAATGGCTTTTTTAAATCTGTAGGTTTTCATGAAAGTTGCTGACCTTTGTTCAACTTATGGTATCTTGTACCTTTGCCACAGTAAGGTATTCTTTCCTCTTCAAGTAAGAAAGAACATAGCTCTTAAGGTTTTAACATTTCTGTCTACTATTCAATACTTTCTTTGAATGATGAATATATTGCACATCCCTTAAAATAGTACAGTAGATCTACTGTGATACATTTTTCTAATTTCCCGTTTTTTTTTTTTTGGTTTAAACTGAAATTTTGTTGCATCATAACAATCCCTACGGG
Organism: Stichopus chloronotus; assembly: GCA_021234535.1. Taxonomy (NCBI): domain Eukaryota; kingdom Metazoa; phylum Echinodermata; class Holothuroidea; order Aspidochirotida; family Stichopodidae; genus Stichopus; species Stichopus chloronotus. Next base: position 20,724,852 of record CM037829.1, read on the forward strand.
TTTTGTGTTCATTCCTCAAGAGTCACTTGACATTTTGAGGACAAGATTGAAAACATATATATGCTATGCATATCACAATTGCGCCAACATTTTCTTGGACATTTTTCTTATTTCTTGCTTTTGCTTTTACTTTTCTTCTTGCTTGGTAAAGTACCATGAGCACTTTGGTGGATCTTGCACACGCTGAGTCTTGTTTTACCATTGTAAAACAAAATATTAAGTCCACAATAAAGTGCAAAAATTGTGCCCATGTGTCTGTGTGTGGGGGGTGGAGAAGTTACAATATTCATGCGTTGATTATCACAGTTGAGCTTTACACAACAATCTTCAGCTCAGAAGTCATACTTTCTAGCCAAGAGCATGGCAGAATAAAATGGGTTACATCAACAACCTGGAAACATAAATAAATGATGAAAAAACCATAAGCATCATGCTAACTATAGGCATCTTAAAGACTCCACAAAGAATTTAACTATTTGCTCTTGGTATGAAAGCAGCATGCTCCAACCCATGCACCCAAAATATGTTGTCCAATTTTTTTAGGTCTAGTGGGTGAGAAATTTTGGTGCTTAAAGGGAAATAGGGCGTTTGTTGCACAAAAAAACATCCATATTTTTAAAATCAAAGTTTGTGGATGCAGCATGATAGATTATTCAAAATGAGGAAGGACAGTAGTCTTTTTTCCTAGAAATAAGATTCCCACAGATACAAACTCAGATATTTGTTGCTCAACACTAATTTGTTCACCCAAACTTTTCAAAATTCAAATGATGCATCTTCTGTTACTCATCATATGCATAATGTTTTGAGGAGATAAAGCGTTGGTAGACGTTTATTGATGAAACTGAATAGTTTAATAATGACTAAAGCTATTTCTGTTGAATGTCATGTTCGTGTATTCTAAACACCCTATTTCCCTTTAAGTGATTTTTACCTCTTTTTTTTTTTTTTGCACAGAAAAATTATGGAGAACGTTAAAATCAAGACTCCCTTACTGGGAAATTACATTTTATTTTCCCAGCACTGCCAAAGTATACCACTCACCATTAGCAGACTAAAACACAACCCCACAATGAATTCATAGTTGGGAAACATTACATGACCTTCAACTTCACAAATGTTCATTGTTTCACTTTTTAATCAAACAACTCCAGGTGGAAATGAATGAGGTTCGATTCCTGAAGAGGAAAATTAATGTACAATAGATCGGGGCATTCTTGTTGAGCAAAGGTAAGTAGATGCATAGGGGATGGGGCAAAGTAGCTGTGGGTTTTGAAAAAGCCCTAGGAAAGGTTTCGCTTTGAGGTAGTGTCTGCTTCAACTAATGGTTGGAGCATGGGGCACGCTAATATTTAAGACCACTGCCATTCTGTTACTCTTCAGTCTACCCTCTTTAATAGTGATGACTGGTACACAATACATACTAAGTACCTCAATACAATCGGTCAGAAGATGTTTACAAGTCCACAATTCTTCAGGCTTTTAATTTGCTAGTATATTGGCACACTGATTGCACCAAAAAACAAGAGAAATGAGACACTTTTGTAATGGCTCAAGCTCCAGGAAACCTTAAGATCACCACTGGTCTCTACTAAGATTATCTCTAGGAGTGATAAGTTTGGAGATACGAGTAATGAGATGTGCACACAAGTCTCTATTTTTGTTAAAACTATCCTCTCAAATACCTCTATGCAACGACCTGCACAAAATGTAAACATGTCCTCTCCTGGTTTATAGCATGTAAGAGAGCTCACTGGTGTGGGTATTCATGAGCCTGGTGACTGTACTTACTCCTTGCTTAGCGAAAACACTGTTCTACCCCATGCAAAGCACTCGTGTATTCAATTTCTACATACAGCAGATCTGAGTACGGTGCATGTATGTGCACTTGCATGTTAAATTATACCAGCAAAACCAAACTTTATGAGGACAATTTCTCATTGTCACCATGCAGACAAGCTTCACAGGACACTGAATGCGAAGTTGTTGCAAAGTACATCAGACCCTGTTCTTGTTGATGAAATGATACACCAGAAATGTTCCTGATGTCATCAAATTCAAAACACAAGTTTGTCCAATACAGTGTATGAGGCTAATATTTTGAGCTGACTATCCATGTCCTGAAATGTTGCATCCCCATAACTTCCTGGTGTGGGTATTCACGAGTGACTATACTTAACCCTTCCCTCACTAATGCATACATCTGACCCCATGCTCAAATCGTCCTCGAAACAAATTCTAGCACCACGGCATCTAAGGCCTACTGTATCCTGCCCTCATTTGCCTCACACGCTATTTGGAAAGCTCTGCTGTTTTTTGCATCGTGCAAAGGTGGCTGACTCGAAAACTTGGGTAAGTATATGTCTACAATGTGAATTACCTATGTACAGTGTACAATTGTAGTTCAAAAAAGCTGTCACTGTGGCATACATGACAATTATATGTAAAGAACTTTGAGCCTACTCTCTGTCCCAGGTCTACAGAAATCTACGACTTTACAATTTAACAGACATCATGTGCACACAATAATATATAAACACTTGTAGACACAAATACGTCATAATACATTTCATTTTCTCTCAGGGATACCAATGCCAGAATGGAAACACAGAATAAATCAAATGCTGCCACCTATGGTACCGCACCAAGTGATTCGTTTTATCTGCAAAGATTCATCGAGGTGCAAAAATGTATGGCGTGCGAAAAGGGCCACTAAATATGATGATATTATTTGATACGTTATTATACCAAAATCATGTCACTATACTAAATTTACATGTCGTTGTACCTAAAATATATGTCACTGTACCAAACCGATAAGTCATTGTATCTAAAATATATGTCATTATACCGAAAGAACATGTCGTTATACTAAAAATGCCACTTTGGTATAGTGACGTACATTTTTAGTATAACAACATGTACTGTTGGTGTAATGACATGTATTTTACAGTAGATACAACGACGTATCATTTTGGTACAGTGACATATATTTTAGATACAACGATATGCAGATTTAGTATAGTGACATACGTTTTTGGTATAACAACGTATCAAATAATATCATCATCATATTTGGTGGCCCTTTTCGCGTGCCATAAAAATGTGCTTAAATGTGTTGAGATGAAAAGTGATAAAGCATCTTGCAAAAGAACATGGTTCAGTGTGAATCAGGCAGAAGGAAACAAACAAAGTTACTGTACTGGCAATACAGGAAACTATCTAATTACATCTGTGACTGTTGCTGAGTTACAGTTGGTCTTAATGAGTGTTTGTACGAGTAAAATGCATTTTCTCCTTCAATAGCAACCTGGCCAAAAATGACTACACTACACAGCAGTCTGAAACAGGAACCATCAATAACTTAGTCATCACTACTTGGGCACTGTACCGTAGAGTATCACTTTCAAGCTTAACACGCAAATGTCAAAGTAAAACCGTTACTGATTATAGTCTTTCCAAGAAAATTGCTTTGTGCATGTAAGGTACAATAACATGACAATGCCACACAGTACATATATACCAGCAGATTAATGATGGGCAGTTCAGCCTGAAGTTGGTTACATGGCTAAATTTTAGACCAATTCTCAAACTGCATGTCATCATCCTTAAAATGTGATCAATTCCCTGTAACTCACTGGTGTGGGTATGACTATACTTACCCCTTTCTTACACTATCGCAATAGTTAGACAAGCTAGCTCAACACTGACCCGAAATCATTCCTTGCACCACGCCATCTATGCCCTGGCTCTGCTGCGATAGTGCCTGCGATAGTGTAAGCAAGCGGTAACTATGTGTCTATGATGTGAATGTTATAAATATACACCTGCAGTAAAGTTAATGAAGATCCAACGATACACAGGTCTCCTTGAGGTGTGCAACCTTTCCAGGCCCCACCTTGACCCAAATGATCCTTTTGACTTTCGACCTACTGTAAAACAATGGCGAATTTACTCGCAGGGTTGGAAAATCTTGCGAACCTTTCGAACCTGGTTCGCGGAAAATCGGCGACGCTCGCGGGAAATCCTGTGTGTCGGGACACATTTTTTTTTTTTTTATAAAAAACGGGGAGAAATCCGGGAAATCTTCAGAGAGAAACAAAATAAATGTGGGAGAACAGGGAAAAAGCTGCTAAACAAATATTAAAAGAAGCTCTGTTGGTCGCTACTGCTTACGATACTCACATAGGCAAACAGCGCATGTTACCTCTATGCCAATAAACCACGATGTCCAGTAGTATATCCCCCACGACCATGCAAGAAACCAGAAATTATCGCCAGTTTGCTTTTAGGCACACTTCAGCCGCCCTACACACCCTATGAACCCCAGTGCCCAGGGACGATTCGCCCGAAACTCCTGCACAATTTCATTTCCGTCGGTTTTAGTGTTTTTTTTTATTTTTTCCGAACTCAGCACAAGATTCTCTGTGCAACTAATGAGAATGGAGTACTTTCATACTGTAGGTACTTATGTGCACAGCATACAGTACATACAGTACATAGGCGGTGCAACAGACCCACGCGGCATGGCTTGACCTTTGTACCTTCTTCACGTTTACAGTCCTACACACAGACGTAATGGTAGCGCCAAACACCTTTCTGGAAAATGTAACGTTACACGCAGTAAAAAAAATGCCTTGATTAAACCATTTTGAAATATGGGGGACGACTTTTATTTTAAACTTTTTTTTTGCTGCAAATTTCTGCTGCCTGTTAATGGTCACAGTTATCAGGGATGAAAAAGTTCGGTACCAATGTCGTAGCTGCAACAGGTGGCTGAATTTGAGTATTAATGCGACAAATGTCCATTTTGGGACAGGTGTTCACATTTTTGCACTTAAAAACTTTTCTTGGAATCATGCCAGGATTTTTTTACGGCAAACTCGCAGAGCTGTTTGTAAGTAGCACAGCTTGTAGTAGTTGACAGTGTATAGTGGTCTTTGATCAAGACATTCTAGGCCTATTGCATATCTATTTAGCGTAATATCGGGCTCAAGTTTCACTCGTTTCTGACATTTTGTAAGTGACACTTCTTCACATTTAAAAAGGTACCGTATATTGCAACAACGCAAATAGCCTAACGTTGAGCTTTCGTGATTGATTTTTCAAATATTGTACGAGGGGTTCCAACCCTACTCAAATGTCAGCAGGAAATCGGTGGATTTTCTACTGTGTTCGCGGGAAATTCAGTAAAGTTTTCCAACCCTGTTTACTCGTAGTGGTTACGGACACAAAACTGCTTAAATTTTCAGGCATCTTTTGAAACACTGTATGTCTTATCTAGACAGGCTTTTGAATGCATACTAAGATAAAGTTAGTTTTGATCTTAAATTAATATGAAATAGTGAGAGAAAAAATGTGAAAACTTTCCTGACTGTGTTCATGCACAATCTCACCAACAAGAGTCTATACATATCTTTTGTTTTCTAACTTTATGAGACTTAAGAATTGATGCCACTCTCCAATACTAGATGCACAGCACTAACACACACACACTATCATCATGAGTGTGGTATCAGTTCTTGGAAAAGTAACAAAGTTTCACAAATTCCCCACAGCCCACTGACGCTATATTCATGAGTGACTTTACTCCAACAATTGCCTCGATCACTAAATGCATTTGTTAAGCCACGCTTTTTATGCTCTCAACATTAATTCTAGCACCACGCCCTCTAAAGTCAGGCTCTTCCTCATTGGTGCCGGGTGACTTCAATGTGTCCACTTCTAGTGATTCAGTTTCAAATTATCTTTTCATGAAAAGAATTCTAGTGAGTTGAAAAAGCTATTAACGCCGGGCCACAGTGTTTTTGGACGAGTCACAGGTAAATATCGGGTAGTGTGCCAGGGTAATAACCTTCAGCTGGGTCAATCCAGGTACCTTTAAGGAAAGCTCATTGCTGCACAATTCTACTGCATGTAGCAAACAATCTCCTGTTAAATAATCGGGTAGTGGGTACCAGTAATATTCCCATAATCTTGGACAAAAACATGTTTGGAGTTTGGTCCGATTGTCTTTCAGTTTCACCAGTATAGTACATCCAGTTTTGAACTCCAACTACTGTAATCTACTTACAGTACTACACAGAATTCTCAAGGGACAATACAACCAGCTAATTGCATTCATGTAGAGCACATCATTGACTCGGACAGTGAAAACTGTGTTTCTAAACTAGACATAGACATGTACAGTTCAGTTTGCAATTTACTACAGGTATAAGGAACAGGCGAACTGCATTCTCAAACTGCTGTAAATTGTTCCAAGTAGTTTTTAACTCACTGAACAAACATCTTTGTTGAGCACAAGCCTGTCAAAGTTACACTGATCAGAAGTAAAGTCTCCTATTTGTCTATTATTCACTCCCTCCCTCTCTCTTTCTCTTCTCCTCTCACCCTTGTTAAAGTGATTGCATTTGTACTGAAAAACCATAAGGATACGATTATGTTTGATCTTAACTTTTTCTTTACATTTAAATGTACACGCAAGGTTGGACATAGACGGACTACCTCTTTCAATGTAAAAAAAATGACAGTAACTTCTTTGAAAAGAAATGGGATCGGCATAAAAACAGAAATAATATTTGAAAATTAACAGTTCTTACTATAAGCACCTATACATTATAAATATGCAACAGTACAGGTCTCACTGATGTATCAAAAACATACTACTCTAGTCGTCGCTCCTTGGTATCGGTAATTGCAGTATTTGGTGAATGGAAGTAATGTACTTACAAATAACCTACGAACTGATCACAACATTGCGACACCATTGATCCTGAATTGTACTGACTTACTGAATATTCAATACTAGTATACTTCCCGTTGGCTTGTTCAAAGAAGCACACTGTTGATTTGAATGAAGACTGTCAACCACTACATTATCATATGGTACACTTTTTGTCGTTATGTTAGAAGAATTTGAAATCATATGGCAGAATTAACTAACTGAAACCTACTTATTTTCCCAGGTTGTCTCAATGGTGCAATTAAAAGCCATAACAAAGTTTCGGAGATGAAAATTTTAATGTTTTTACTTTTTGCCTAAGCAGGCAACCACATAAAACCCCATCAATACTGTGTTTCAGTCCATATATCATGTGATCTTGTTCCAATGATTTGTTCACATAAGTTCTAAAGACTTCCTATAAAACGCCTCACAAAAGGCAAGCCACACATTTATGCCTTCCCAATTAATTGACAGTGTCTTCCATTTTTCTTTCCCTGTGCATTAAAACCTCACTATTCAGCGAATTCAGACATAAACCCATTGACGAAAAGCAAAAATCTTGTAGTTTTGTTACAGCTAGAACACCCACTGAATCTTGGCTCTGACTTTATAATAAAATCTAGCTTCAATGGAGCAGAGTAACAACAACCTTCAGACAAAAGGCGCAGATTTTATGGCTCTGCAAGCATACCCCATTATGCACTGAACAGTTCTTCTAAATCCATGGTAACAGTAAAATAAATGCTGTAGCTTGAACAAAACAAAGGAGAAATCATCCATGCACAAGGAAACCTATGCATGTGAGCACTAAATAAAGTGTATGAAATATATATACATAAAAATACTCTGTGTTCCTGAATAACAACTTCAGCACATTCAAATTTTATGCATAAAATGAAACACAACCCTAGGCAATTTTGTTTGAAAACCAAGAATTTTTTTTCACAACGTAGAGGTAGCATGCTTCGAGTGAACGGAAACAGCTTACGGCTGGAGGCATTTTGTAGTTCACAAAGTGGTTGAACATTTTCACACCTCTCCACTTCACGAGGCCGCTCCTCTAGCACGCAAGATCATTATGCTAACCCACCAAAGAAGCATAAGCTAAAGCGCTCTTGTTCAGAGCTGTTCAAACATTGGCTACATTTTTCACAGTGGGGACTTAAGGAGTAGTAGAGTACTGTAGTGCACGATATGCCCACAAAACAGGATTTGTGGGCAAAAATTACGTTGCCAAATTTGGGGTTAAAATCGGGAAAAATGCCACATCCATTACTGTAGGTAACCAACTTCAGAAAAATTCATAAGTGTATTTATTTATTTCTTGCTGTACCCAAATAATGGTCTGCATGAAACCGAAGTGTGTTACAAACTGTGCAGTAGATAATCTAATAGAATACTGCCACAAGAACTAAAGTATTGGCATGCCACAACCACGCCAAAAAAAAAAATGAAACAAAACAAACCCTCCCAACAAAAACAAAAAAACAAACCCTCCAAACAAGGTGTTACACCGCCTCAGTTTTCTAAATATTTACAGCATGTAGTGCATACTGCAGAGCAAATAAATGTCGTATTATGTTGGATGGGATTTCTTCTTTGACATGAAACATTTCTTTTTAACCATTTTAAGCGCCTAACAAGGCCACCATTTGAAATTTGTATTGTGTTGCTGCCCATGATACCATGTGACTAGTATTGCAACAATCATGAGGGGTAGTTCAAGGTAGTGAATTGCGAAATCTTATCGTAAACAGCAATCATGGATTATCATGGCCCATATTGTCTGTCAGTGCACTTCATGTAGACTCGACAGGAATATCTTCTGGACAGAAACAGTGTGAAGTAACAACAGAAACAGCAGAAGTAACCACACATCTTTTCTTCATCTCGTTTATCTTGCTGTTCACCCACGGGACCAATCCGTACTAGCTACTGACACTATTTTACTTTAGACCCTAGTGCTCTAGTGAAGTGTACTCAGCTATTACTTTGAAAACTTCGTTATGAGACAGAAGAAACAAATGCGACACAGGCTCAATAAGCCTAGCCTGAATCTGAAACAGAAGACACAGGTGTGTATTATTTTTCAATCAAATATATGGGCTTAACCAATGTGCCAGTTTGCTAGTGCACAGAATTGGACGTCAAATTCGTGGAATTGGTTCTCGCATGGTCTGTGATGTCTGTAAAGTGTAATGTAAGTGTGACAGTGACAGGTTAATAGTGAATTACCGATGCCATAGTTAGCTCCCATATTTTTTTTAGCAAATTCCTCACCCCAAGAAATTGCCAAAGTCCTGGAATTTTCATAGCATAATCGTTGCATAATTAATCATAATCATTGCATAATGAAAGGTAGCAGAGTGGAACGACGATGAAAGAATCTGGTCCAAATCAGAGGTGTGGAATATGCAGCCGCAGAGGTTCGACAGTGACGGTTACTACCGGTAGATGACACTCATCAGCAGACAGGTACAGCACAGTGAAATAAAACATTTCCAAACTGAACTGATCTATTTTACTGTCAACATTTTACGGATCCCAATGTATCTGGTTGTTTTTATGTTGCAATTATGTATTTGCTTCACTTAAAGGGAAATAGGGCGTTTACAATACACCAACATGACATACAAAAGAAAATAGCGGTAATCATTGTTAAACCATTCAATCTCATCAATAAACATCTACCAAAGCTTCATTTTCTCAAAACATTATGCATGTGATGAGTAACAGAAGATGCATCATTTGAATTTTGAAAAGTTTGGGTGAACAAATTAGTGTTGAGTAACAAATAACTGAATTTCTATCTGCGAAAGACTAATTTCTTGAAAAGAAGGCTACTGTCCTTCCTTATTTTGAATAATCTGTCATTCCACGTCCACAAACTTTGGTTTCAAAAATATGGATGTTTACTCCAAAACAAATGCCCTATTCCCTTTAAGAAAACATGCAACACTAAATGGAGCAGGGAGGATTGTCAAAATCATTCACTCATGGTAACAATGTAATTTCTGTTTATGGACGTCAATGTGACCCGACAAGCAGTCAGAACGTGCAGATGTCTTGAATGTACGGAATTACAAGTCTTTAAGGCATGATGAAATACACTTTTCTTATGGCTGGAGGTCAGAGAATTGTGCACATGGCCAGGTATTGTAGGGTTACTTCCTACATGGATGGTCCACTTTACCTGACACCTTTAGCTGGATGCTTAATCTGAATTTATTTGGGTTAATACATTCATGCACTCAGAAAGTAGACCCCAAATGTCGGCACAAAATTTTCTAGGCGCTCCCTGAGTTTCATCCAGTGGCCTAAACAATACATTACTACACTTTGTGTTCTCCCATTCACTCCTTTAAAACAACCCACTGGTAGTCTTTGTGGTAACACCTACAGCGTGGCTTTGTAGGGTGACAAAGAACAAATACGGAACGGTTCATTTCTGAGCTACTGTTCTGTACGTTGCTGAGCAGCTACTGTTGAAGACAATGCATATACTGGCCTGCAATGATTAAGCTGGTTCTTTGAAAATGAAGCAGAAGCTACAAGAGTAACTTGCATAACTTATCCATACTAATAACTAAATAAAGAAAGATCTTAGGTACAGATGAACTAGCAAAGTTTACAGTTTACGCAGCCAATGATAACAAATGTTTGTGCCTTCTTAAAAGGCACAAACCCTGACCATTACGGTGTACCTGGATATCAACTCATGTTCTATCATGCAGAAAAGGTTTTCTAGAGACATGATTTTAGCACATTATAGGTATTTTAAGAAGACTAGGTGGGTTTACAGCCAGATAAAATCTGTGCATAAACACACACAATACTGCACCAGGAGAGAGCATTCAAAGATACATACAAAATCCTTAAACTAAGCTGAATCTATTTCAGCCTAAAGCAGGAGAATGATGACTGTTGTACGCACAAACCTCACCCCTAACACCCTTAAGTGTAACAATAATCACAATCACTTATTGACAAAAATCTTTTTTGTGCTAATAATTATGCTCTATTTATACGAATTTATTAGCCGAATAGACAATACGTTTAAGCAATCACTTAAATGTGGTCTCTGTTCTAAATTTCCTGTGGAATTTAGGAACAAAGGCAGGTAATTGAGGGGACAATTAAGTCGGCCCATATACACTGTTTTCATGTGAAGGTTCAATGCTTCAGCACTTGTGATGTACCTGTAGTGCATAAATTTGAATAATGATAGCCTATAACACACGAGAGTCCCAGATTTCAGTACGGTTTATGCAACAAAGACAAAATCTTCGATCCTGAAATTTTTGAGTGGCAATTAGGTCACCTTGAAAGTTTGGCTTACTGCTCAATACTTTGAATGAATAATTTTCACAATAAAAATTTACAATGATCAATTTATTCTATTGTTCCTTGACATTAAATCTCTTCCAGGTCATTCTTCCATGTGATTTCTACAAATAATCAGATTAAGCTGCTCTTTCACTTGAGTGTTCTATGACAGAGAAATATAATCTGTCACAACATATCCGACATTTCCAATACTACGTGTGTGCATACGGTTTATCGAATTACCAATACATTTTCAGTTTTCTCTTTTTAATGTACAGCAAGATTTTGCAGAGCTGTGCTACTACCAACAAAAACAGCTAACACAGTAGAGAGATAGCCACATAATTAGCAATCAAGCAGCAACAATTTCCTTTGTGGGTTATTAAAAAGGGAACCTGGAACATCAAGAGTGTACAGTACATGAGAGCCAAAAGCTGTTCAAACAGCTGGTACCAGAATCATGTTATAACAATGTGCATGTTTCATGTTCAAGTGTCTGTAAGATATCCATGCACAGCCATCACTCCTCAACCCAGTACGCACTATAAAAAAAAACCCACGGTTTGATAACAAACCGTGGTTATTTAAGAGAGACTCCAAGATAATTTTACCTCTCATGTTCTCCTCAATTTGATATATCATGAGCAAGATTTGAAGCAACTCAAAAAGTCGTGGCATGTTTTCTCATGAAATGTATACCTATGAAGTTCTAAGACATGGTTGTTCTAAGATTATGGGTTTATGAATATGAAGTTCTAAGGATTATGGATTAAGGGTTTCTTTGTATTTCCCACAGCAGTCTTCTCCTTCCACACATCAAGACATACAACATGTGCAACTGAAACATATCGGCAAGGCTTGTGTCTTCCCTTGCATCTATCTGGTGCTTGTCTGGAACTTTCATGGAAACATTGAAGCATTGAATAGAACACTGTTACCGCCATTCTAGCTTCCTTTTTTGCTCATGTGTAACCTCTTACCCACTTCAAAGTATCTGCAGCCCCAACGTATCTGCACATAAAAAAAAAGTGGCTTCAATCCTTCTCCTCGCCCATACGTCCTTCCAATACATGTAAAACATCAATTACGCCTTCTCACTCTTAACCACCAGACTTCAAGTTACTCACCGCCAGTTGCTAGATGCTGAGAAAAGCATTGCCTCTAGTTCTGCAGGATTTGAAATCTCTACATCAAACTACTGCCAGGAATTCTGGTAATTACAAAGTATCAATGGGATACAAATTCAGAGAACTGCATCGATTCTAGATATTTTCCTAAATAGTCTCCCAAATAATGAGCGGAGAGCTTAGAGAGTGCACTTGACTGAGTGGAGACAGGTAAGTAAGGACCCTTTACCTTAATTTACAACCAAATGTTCTATACAGGAGAGGCGGGCAAAGAAATGGACTAGTGCAAGGCTGTGGAGAAACAAGACTATAAACAGACGTACCTTGCAACAGGGCCAGTACCCTCATCGTTAGCTTCATCCCAAGCATCCCACTGAACAACCGCACCATCAGAGCTCACCAGACCGGCTGATGGAGGTGAACTGAGTCTTGGTAGCTCTGTAGAAGAGACAAAAATAAATGAAAATCACCATATAATACATAACTCAAGACCTACTCAAACTAGAGGCTGTAAACAAATCGATTAATCAGATGACCTAATACTGTCCTCTGAAACTGTTGCAATGTATTCTTCGCAGCACCAACTAAGGAGCAGGGTTGTACGGTCGTTAGCCCAGTTTTAGTGGTGGCAAATTACCCACCTTGGACCGACAGAGTGAATAACCAAATCATGTGCCATGCCACAGGGTGTCTAGGGATCGCTTATGCTGTTCTCCCATGATCCCTTGTGAGGGTCAAGGGGGCAAAGACTCTCAGAACTTCAGACCTACAAGGTTTTTTGCAGCCTGTGTCTCTAAAAAGAATTTTGTGTAGGTCTAGTTTCAACAATAATTGGACTTGGTTTTTACATGACTGTTTTCCAGCTATACTCTCCGCTTTTTCATTACTTATAATAAATAAAATCATCAATCTTTACTATAAATAAAATCAGTTTACTTTCTAATGACACCATCAAAAGTAATGCTTACTTTAATGTACATATATTAGGAAATTTGTCCATTTTCATGTACCCTAGGGAAAAATTTGTTGCTGGCGATGCTGTACCACAAGTATTTTAAGTAGTGGGTGGTACCACCAATTGCCACCCACGATGCTAAGGAGTAGAAGTGGGATAGATATCTGAAGGCAGGTGGAGTACAGTATGTGAGAACAGTGAGGTTTATGTTTTGAACTATACAGTTGCAACAAAGAGGCATTCAGCGGAGCACTTAAATTCTCCAGTTTGACACTGACAATTGATTCCACTATATTCTATACTGAGAGGCTCAAAACTTGTTATGTGGGTGTGGTACCTGCAGTGAGTCAGAACCAAAGCGATGAGTAAAAATGACTGTGCCATAACTTTGGGAATCTTCTAAGAACACCACTATGCACCTGTATATCAAAGCACCAAGCAGATGATGCATATACTCATTAGCATCTGTATCATGCACACGACACACCTGTTCGTGAGTCTGTGTGAGTGGCACAGTTCAGTTGATAATCAGCGAAGAGACAACGAAAACAGACAGGTCTCTGTTTAATCTCAGGGAACTTAACTAAGTTTTAGAGTATGGAGGTCAGTGGGGTCAGTAATGTGCTGAAAATATGTTAATGGTGATGCTACACAAACAGTTTGGATTGCTAAGAATATATAAAAGAAAACTGCTGGAAAACAAATCACTATAATTCACAAAATTCAAAACAGATGACTAATTGTCTGTATAAAGTTACCAAAATACTTTGCCATGTGCTGCATTTTTAGAGGAATATGCAAATATGCTTGATATCATTTAAATTGAGTCTCACATTCTACTCAAACATAAAACCAACAATTGAGCCTCCATGGTGAGAGAGTTACATATGTCACAGAGGCTGTAGGACAAAACCCCAGAGAATCATGTGAGCGTATAAATTCAGCGTACTCCAATTTACATGTACATGTACATAAGCAGCTGAAAGGGAAGAGTTCACATACTAATACTAACCCAATGAAAATCAAAGAATACTGTTACAAGTCTAGACAATGTAATGTATAGCACCTTACCACAACCTTACGTTTTAAATTGTGGTCCAATTTTCATATCTTACTGAATGACATTGCACGATGAATCACATAGGCTTGCATATCAATCACGTACCTACCTACTGTACTGCACATACATGCAGAGCCTATTGTACAGTCAACAGAGTCCTTTGACCACCCTACTGGGTAATATATGATTAATGTACACTGTAATGCCTTTACCATACATTCTGCAGCTCAATGTTCGATCAATCTCGCACAGCAGATTTTCTGATTCAGTGAACACTGACTCAGTTACTCTGCTCTCTCTATTTCAAAGGCAGAAAAACAAAAGCCCAGATAAAATTGAGGCTATGTATGTATGCCGTACTTTTGTTAAAAAGAACTAAATGGACATCGTTGTCCAAGGTTGCAAATTTTAATGACTCACAAAATCAAATTTACAATGCATGCAGTGGATGTTTTCATATATCTCTTTATGTGCTATGATCTACTGATCAATACATGAACTGTACACTCTACGATATGAAGGTGTCATCGCAACGTGTAAAGCCTGCACGTAACAGCTGCTTGTCGCAGTCTGAAATCTGCAAACAGCACATGATTGCACTGAAGGTTGGGCAATCCAGCAAAAAGCACATGTACTAGTTTGGTACAGTATATAAAAGCAAGGAGTTGTTAGAGAACCCCTTGATAAAAAGGAGAGGGGCAAAATGATATATTATTGCATGTCTTTCAGCAACAATAACAGGCTACTTTAAGCAGCCAATCCTCACTTGGTATATCATACATGATAATTGTTTTATCGAAAGAACAAACCCCAACCATGATGGTATGTCTAGATATCACCTCATGTGCTATCATGCAGAAAAAGGTTTTCTCGAGACACAATTTTAGCACATTATGGAAATTTCGTGTGGACTAGGTGAATTTATGGCATACAATATCCACAGTTAAGTTCTAAGAGTCAAAAACTATTAAATCGATTCCATCTCATTGAAGATAAAAGGTATCACACGAGTTATGCTTTCAGGAAAGACATATATCATTTTCATGACTTGCGCAACTTCCCTTCAACTTCACGGTAATTTTCAAGGAAATTGTGAATTATTGAAACAAAATTTTGCCGAGGAAATTTCCACAAAATTTACACAAATATTTGCGTAAATAACGTAGGTCTGTGAGCTTGCTTAACATTAGGTAAATGTGTGAAACATTTATACAGCCATAGAAGACAGTGAAGATTTAAAGCAGATTCAAACAGACCACATAAAGGACCATGTAAACATTTCCATCTTGAACACTTATCCTAGGCCTTAACTTCTGCATGAGCTAAAGCACCTACTGTATACTACATTATAAACTAGAGCATTTACCGTCTAATGTAGATGGTAACAATTACCACCCAAGATTCTGAAGCCATGGCAATAACCATGGTACAGACAAATCAGGAAGATATTGAGCCCTAAAAATATTTTGCTTTGAAAGATAACTTGACTCATAGACAGAGTCATAAAACCTCATTTATTTGTAAGAAAGTTTAGTCTCTAGTCTAGATGTCAAATACAGAATCTAGGGGTGACAGAGGGCATATGTGCCCTAAATACATTTGCAATATTTTCAATAAAAGGTCCCTGCCTTTTTGGAACAAACACAAAGAACAGAGGGAAAATCTTGAATCATTTTGCATCTAGCACCTTTGAAAAGGGCAAAAATTTCCAAGGGGCAGGGGGGCAAGCGAGCCCTTTAGACCCGTCCCCAGGCCAACAAAAGTCCAAAACTGATGTCCTCCCCCCATTGGTTAGTCTGTCTAAAGGTATCATTCAGGGAAAAATAAGTTCAAAGTAATCATATATACTGTACTGTACCTATGCTACCTACACGCTTCCTTTACCCTTCATTAACCTAAGAAGATTTAAATAAAGAATCTGAGAGAAGAAAAAAAAAAACATTTCTATGAGAAAACCTTGTGTGGCCTACACAGTGCATGACCCCTGTCATTTCTAAGGCATATTTGTTGGACATCAGTCTACAAACAAGATTAAGTTACAATGAAGTGTCTTCTTCCTGGAGCTCAATAAAGCTGACAGTGACTGGCTTAAAGCAAGGAAAAGATTTAAACTTGTTAGAAATGCATTCAAATTCAAAGTAATCTAGTTGGGAGAGGGGATCACTGCAGCCTTGATTAGATGCTTCAGTTGAATTGTAGTTTGATGAATGGGCCATACTCGATATAGAGCCTCCCTGTCCTAATCATTCCATACACTGAGGTAGAAGGGTTTAAAAGGGAAATAGGGCATGTTTACAATATTCCAACATGACATACAAAGAAAATGCTTTATCATTGCAAAACCATTCAGTCTCATCAATAAACATCTACAAAAACTTCATATCTCCTCAAAACATGCACATGATGAGTAACAGAAGATGCATCATTTGAATTTTGAAATATCTGGGTGAACAAATTATTGTTGAGCAACAGATAATGGAATTTCCATCTGTGAGAAACTCATTGAAAAGAAGGCTACTGTCCCTCCTTATTGTGAATAATCTATCATTCTGTGTCCACAAACATTGATTATAAAAATATGGTAGTTTTCTATAAAGCAAATGCCCTATTTCCCATTAATACTTGACAAGAAGAAACACTATACAAAGCTACTGTACCACTGGACTACAAGAAACTGCAGAAACTATTTTTACACAATTTTCCATCCAAAACTGCCAAAACACATGCATCCCACAAAGGCAGTAACAGTAAAAATTGAATGATCGGCCAAAATTTTTGAAAATGTTTTCAACATCTACAGAAAACACACCCTTCATTCAAATTTTCCCAAACATGTGCCTCTCTCTGGGTGAACATTCAGAATTAAAATATATTTACTATCAACATCTATGTCTACGTCATTTCTTCTTACACTTTTTCCACATGCATGTATATATGATTCCTTTTGAAGGAGACTGGACAGAAAAGTTTGTAAGTTTCTTTGAATCTGGAGAATGCACTAACTCTGAAGCTACAGCTGACTGGTTTTCTAAAGTCAATGGAAAATGTAACAGCTAGGTTTTAGGCAAGAGAACACCTTGAAAAAAAATTTCTTTTCACATGGTCCTTCAATGAACCATTCAAAAATTTCTAGATCTCTTTACAATGGCGAATGTCATATCTTTTCAATTCTAAAGTCGTACTAGCTAGTGTTTGGTTCATCTCCCAACTACTATGTCTGTAACATGGACCCAGCAGCAGAATTTGTTCAACTACAGAGGGTATTCGCTTCATGGATTTATTTTAACAAGCTGTTGTGTTCTCCTCAACCAAGTGAATCACTTCACCACCACATCATAACAATTCCACACAAGGCAAATGTAGTAAGAGTTTTTTGGTCAAGCTATGTGCACAACACTATTCACTCCACAATCTTTAAAATTCTGATTCCTTGTGTCTTTTGGCCAAATAATTTAATCATCCCCTAATCAAAACCTGTGGCATTCCTACAATGTGGATGTGGACTGTGTAGTTTTTACAAACAAATTCAGAACATATCCAAACCGTTTGGATTTTCAATGAGGCAAATCCTAACAAATATTTACTATGTATACAGTCATATTGCCAATGAGTTGTAAATGGTTATGAAAACAAGTTGACACAATGGGTTAGTTTACATTCGCGACCCATGATGCAAAAAGATCAGCGGTCGTTTCACGGGAGAGTGCAGAGCAAATGAGTTTCATTTTCCCCGGTTTTCTTGAGGTGAACATGAACTGTTTGAGGAAGTGTCCTATAAGCATCACATGTCACACTTATGCGCAGTATCATACAACACCTTGGCGGAAAACTTACAGAAAAATGTGTGAGAAGTACCACTGGTAAGATAATAACCAGCTTTAAAAGGGGAAGATTCTGAACAAGAATTCTATTACTCCTCCCTTTCCACTAGTTAAGAAATATTAAGAGAACATTAACAACAGAGCAAAACTTGCTTGTTATTTATGAGGGCATGTGATTGAAGATTGCTGGTCTTCCATTGATACTTTCCAACTTTACAACAACATCTGTTTAACAAGGTCAGAAGATTATTACTCTTATCAGAACACAAAGCATCGCAACCAACACAAGCAGCAGAGGTGCTATGATTCCCTCAATATACAAACAGTGCATCTTCATCTATACAGCGTATGTACCTGCACAAGAGAAGAGCATCTGAGTGTGATGCATACATGATGCGTGGGGAAAGAATTAGAAACCACCTCACTAACCCGTGGTGGACAAGAGGCAGTGAAACGCGGCAAAGGCTATGAGGTTGGAATAATAGTGCTTTCTTTATTCAGAGCAACGTCAGTTTGCCATGCAGATGAATCATCTTTTTAATTAGTTTTGGTGCACACCATTGAGGCACAGACATGTGGAGAAAAACGGTCAACGCCAGTGAAATGGTGAAATATGCCATATCAAAAACATGATTCCACAGCTGGGGAAATGTTTCTCCAAGAGAAAAAAAGAAAGAAAAGGGTACGGTAGTTAAAGAACCCAAACTATTTTGCACCATTAACATGTTTACGATATGACTGAAATTCATCCTATGGCCAAGACCAATATAATGTGAATGGAAAATGCAAAAAATTAATTTTTGAAAACTGTCCGTCCTGCAGCACTCATGCAAGAATTAGAGCACTATTTAACTCTGCAGCATACATAATACAATACGACAATGTTGGCAATACGAATGTTGGCAGGTTCAAGTCAATAATATTTCTGCTGGAAACAAAACTGAAAGAGATGGTAGAAAATACGAAAACGTACTTGTTACTTATGGTGATTTACCTAGTAACCATAGGCACCAGCTACAGGGTATGAACCAGTCCACCACACTTAAAATACCTTAAAATAATGAAGTTATATGCATCTTTATTTTCATCATCAGCTGGAACATGCACACTACACAATACTGCTGAATCCCGAACTCACTGATTTGGGTATTTATGAGTAACTTACTCCAAAATCTAGTACTGTGCCCTTTAAGGCTAGGCTCTCCCTCGAAGGCCTGAGCAACGAGATTTCAAGAGTATTTAGAACAAGACTAAATGAATGCAGTAATAACAAGGGGTAAGTATGCATCTATAATGTGAACTGGACAGAACTACAGGAAGCTATGATCTTGCTGAGAAATGAATGTGCAGAAGTATCAGGACTGGACACCATGAGATAGGTAAAGACATTGCACTACTTTACATCATGAATAAACACCAGGCTCTGATGTGCTACATTTGTACCACCACTACATGAAATACATCATATCACCTTTGGATGTGATGAATCGCACAACCATTGACTGTGTATAGTGGTACATTTATACCACCACTGGATGAGACAAACTATGTGATATATCATACCAACCATTGGATGTGTTACACTGTATCATACATCATACCACAATAAGATGCATCTATCATAACACTGTTAGATGTGAGACATTGATACAACAAACCACAATTGGATGTGATACATTATACTAATGTTGGATGTGACCTACTATGTCCACTGGACCATACTACCTTTGGATGTGGTACATGTACTACTGTTGGATGTGATCAAACCATCCCACAGTGGATTGTGATCCATATTACTACCCAATGTAGCCACCCAATGTAGCCACCCAATGTAGCCACCCAATGTAGCCACCCAATGTAGCCACCCAATGTAGCCACCCAATGTAGCCACCCAATGTAGCCACCCAATGTAGCCACCCAATGTAGCCACCCAATGTAGCCACCCAATGTAGCCACCCAATGTAGCCACCCAATGTAGCCACCCAATGTAGCCACCCAATGTAGCCACCCAATGTAATTGTTATGCATCATACATACAGAAAAGCATCTTTCCCACGTCCCCCTCCACTCATGTCTCTAATAAGAATAGTCCAGGCCCCTTTTCTACGATACCAGGTTTGACAGAATCACCCCATATTAGGGATGACTTATGAACAAAGAGATGTAAAACAATGTTTTTACAATTTGACCTGTTGACCTAAATGACCTTTGACTGCCATGAAAATCAATGGGGGTTCTTTCAGGTTAACATGCAATTCAATTCATCCAACTGTATTTCAATCTCTTGCACACAAGTAACAAAGCGAATATACACATATGTAGGTACAAAACAAGATAAAATGAAAGAGGAAAGAGACTGAGGGGAAGCAAAAACAAGCTCCAGAGAGCTTGAAAACGTTCCCACCCCTTTAACGAAAAGAAAAACATAAACGAATGAAAACGAAATAGGAAGAAAAGAGAACAAAGCAACAAGGAACAGAGACACAGAATAGAAGGAAAAGACAAGAAAAGCTAAGCAATCAGAGATAGTTTTTGTGAGATGGTGTTTAAGACGTTTTTTAAACGAGGGCAGGGTGTGGCATTCCTTAATATTATCAGGTAAACAATTCCAGAAGTTTACACCAACAAAATGAATACTGCAATGCGAGGATTTGAGTCTAAAGCAAGGGATCAAAAATGATTAGAGGAATGAATAGGATATGCAATATTGTCTCCACTATAATTAAAAAGTTACTAAAAATTGAGGGAGTATTACAATGCGCACAATTATACTCGAAAATGCCGACGTAATAACGATTAGCATCATATAAGTATATGAAGGTTTATGAAAAGAGGTGCTGTATGTTGAAGGTAGTCCACGTTACAGATATACCAAACAGCTATTTTTTGAAGTGCAAAGAGAGGCTGAATCCTGGAAGGGTAAGTACTACCCAAACAATATTGCAATAAGAGAAATACGGGAATATAAGACTGTTATATAGATTAACAAGAATGCGCCTTGGGACAATGTGGCGAAGTCGGTTGATAATACCAACTCCTTTTGACACTTTTTGAGCGATGTGCTCAATATGCTTACACCAAGAAAGATGATTGTCGATGAATACCCCGAGAAAACTACAGAAGTAGAAGTAGCAAGGTTAATATTAACACCATTGAGACGGATACTCGTAATAGCAGGATTGAAGTTTAGAGTTCATGTGGAAACCAATGGATTTGGTTGTACCAACGCCTATTGGTAACTTATTCGCACAAAACCAATTATAATTATTTATAAATTCATGCTGAAAGGTATCTGACAGACAGCAAATGTCAGCAAATGTCATTACTGCAAAAGAGAGACTGAGTATCATCAGCATATGAAACTATATGAAATTTATTACTGGCTACATAGAGATCAGTAGGATAGGTAAAGAATAGTAAGGGACCTAGAACAGAGCCCTCTGGAACACCGCAAGTAACAGGCAAAGAAACAAGAGTTTAAATTATTGATGGAAACAAACTGATGACGGTCATTCAAGTAGCTACCAAACCAATCATTTGCAGTCTCTCGGACTCCATAGTAACTAAGCCCGTTGAGTAAGATATGGTGTATTATGATCAAGTGTGTCAAAGGCTTTCCAAAGGTCAAGGAAAGTGCCAGATGCAATCTGGTTTTTTTCAAACGCTTCCAAAATTTTGTTGGTAAAACTTAGGATAGCGTGAGTTTGTTTGTTTGTTCAGTTTATTTCCATATCAACAATACAAAACATGAGGTTACAAAATCAACATGAAAAGTCAAAATAAAAGAAACAATTAATGATCATACAAAACAGAAATACAAGAAGGAAAAGGAAACAGAAGTTAAGAAAAACTTATATGAATCTCTCCCCTAAATGAGTGGTTGACCTACCAGGAAGAAACCCAAACTGGTGGTCATAAAAAAGATTACGATGGATCAAGAATGAATAGAGAATGTGGAATACATACACACCAAATATGAGATTTTTCCAAGCTTCCCTTCTTGAGATAATGTTAACAAGGTTTTTATATTTTGATCCCTGTTGACCTCAAATTACCTTTGATCTGTATTTAAAATAATAGGAATCTTGTACTCAACAAAACAGATACACCTACACACTAAATATGAGATTTATTCAACCTTCACTTTTAGAGATATTGTGTTAACAAGGTTTTCACAATTTGATCCCAGTTGACCTCAAAAGACCTTTGCCCTCCATACCAAATACAGTACAAGATTTATCCAAGCTTCCCTTCTTGAGATGTTTCAACAGTTTGACTCCTTTTGACCCCAAATAATGTTTGACCTTCACCAAAGGCAATAGGTGTCATGTCCTCAATATGGTACACCTAAATACCAAATAACATTTGTCCAAGCTTTCCTTCTTGAGATATCATGTTTACAAGGTTTTCACTATCTGACCCTTGTTGACCCCAAAAGACCTTTGACTTGCACCAAAAACAATTGGGTTCATGTACTCATTATGTTTCATCGACAATTCCAGTAGATTCGTCCAAGCTTCACTTTTTGAGCTGTTGCATTTACAAGATTAATTTTCACAATTTGTATGTTGATCCCAAATGACCTTTGACCTCCACCAAGAACGATAGGATTCATGTACTCTAAATGGTTCATCTGCATACCAAATATGAGATTTGTTTATGTTTCTCTTCTTGAGATATCCTGTTTACAAGGTAAACGTCACAAACATACATACACACACACCCAAAAATAATTGCAAAGGTTGTGGTTTTCATTGCAACCAATTAGGCAGTTTTTGGACAAATATACTTCAGTATGGTTCTCCCTGGTTTTTACAAAGTAACAAGTACAGCTAGTCCTTAGCTGTACTGTTAAAGGGGCTCATTGAGTTGATATCAGTGAGGATTGCGGTGATTTTGAAGTATACAAACACACAACAATACTCACAATTAGCATAATTAATCAAGTTTCACATCCAACAGTTACATGAAAACTGTCAATTTTTTCAAATTTTTGACTGTTACTTGCTCTGATTGTGTGCATGTGAATGTACTAATGTGAAAATGTCTGGTCACAAAGTTTCAAAATCCAAATTTAATCGTTCATTACTCACTCATTAATGTTCCAACGTATGTAAAACTTTGGGATCCTTTTAGTTTGACTGTTTGTCATTAGTATGTGAAGGAAACTTGACCGGTTTAGAAAAACTGAGTGAATTTCACAAAACAATTCAATGAGCCTCTTTAAGTGTTTTCCTCGATTCCTAAAAATAGGAATCAGGTAATTTGTTCTGATACCAGTCGGGTATTCAGGTATGGCATTTACATTGGCATTTCCACAGCACCACACACCACATTGTGTGAAGAGATATAACTGCGTACTACATACATCCATCTGCACCCTCTCATTAACAGCACCACAGATTTTTCCAGAGAAACAGAAGAAATTCCATTTTGAACTTCTCACAATGTGAGGTTGGGGAAATTTGACAAACTGACAGGATGTGTTAACAGCTAGTAGTGTCACCTTCAATTTATGAAGAAACAGCTAGGACAACAAATTAATAAGTTTGGATCCAGACAATAAAATATAGTGTGGGTACCCATGTAACCCGTGAGAACAGTAGTACTGCAACAATACTGAACAGCACAGCCTGCTTTGATACACAGTACACATATTGTTTATTTCAACAATATTTTCTAAAGAGAGGGACAAACTTGTAAAGATAGCTTAGCTTTTCAATCAACCGAATCCAATTGGATTGAGTTTTATCATAAGCTCTCACGAGACTGTGACAATAAGAAATCACAATTACAGGGCAAGCCAAAGATTTAAGTACCTGTCAACAACATTTTTATGTCACTTCACTACATTGTAATAGGTGAATGCAAAAATATTAGAATTAGCCACCAACAATGAATTTATCCAATTTTACTTGTCTGCTGACCTAATTCACAACTATCAGTAATATGGTAATACCATTTACTTTTTCACACTCTGGTCGAATTTCCCCAATGTAATCTTCACTGGATATGGGTAACATCCTACCAGCAAATTGTAATGAGGGCAGATTGAAATTTACATGTAAATCAGAAGGCCTACATATGCTTCATTAGCATCTTCCTGAATTAATTTTTGGTCACTTGTACCTGTTGGGCGACCAACAAGGTTGCGCATGTTTCTGCATGTATTACAGTTGCTAGTCTTGAAAATACTGTAATCATGGGGGGCTGCATGGCGTGTCTTCTCTATATGAGGACCCTGGGGTACAGCCAGTGTGTTGGGGATTAAGCTGGTCAGGACAGCTAGATCTTGTTTACAGTATGACTGGTAATGAGCATCCATTTCCAGCAGAGCTGCAAATCATGGTAACCAAAATTTCACCATGGGAGTTTAAGTTCACTACTTTCACTTTGATATGGAAAGAATTTACAAAAGATTACCAGTTACTGACAATTGTTAATTATTTACAACAATTGTACTAACAAAAATACTCCCAACATTCCCCTTGTATCATTTCTTCACTGATGCAAAAATGTATGTCTTAGGAAAAGGGGTGACAAGCTACATTCAGTTACCATGATTTCTCACTACCTCTGAACTACTATATTTAAACTTTAAAAAAAAATTGATTGTAAGGGTGCTTTTAAAGTCACACTGAAAGAAGAAGAGTGAAAGAATGCTAACTTCCTAAGTTCTCTGGACCAAACTACTTTTTTCCAAAGAATTAAATTGTTCAGTCTCCCACATAAAGTAAGGCCTACATGGTTTAAATCACAAAAGGTTTGCAACTTGAAATGAATGCTAAGAATGAGGTGTGGAGATGCAAAAGATCTCTTAAATCTACTCCAAGAAAAAAAAAAAACAACTCGGACACACTGACATGGATAGAGATTGTTTTTCAACAAGCAAAGCCTTTTGGTTCAACAAACAAAGCCTTTTGGTAATGACTCATCCCATTTGAGTGATTGTCTTCCACGAAAGACCATGACAGAGTGGGATGGAGGATGTCCAGACAATGAGAACACAGACAAAGGTTCAACAATCATTGAAGGATCAATCATGAAAAGAATTGGCCAAAGAACGTCAAGACTCATAGTTAGGTTCCGGTTCCGCCCAGTGGTGACCACCACGCCCCATTGACTAATGCCTACAGGTGGCCAGAGCTTCACAGTTTGGTCACAAGGACATGTAAGACATAATTTGCTTGTGGTGTCTTCCCTAAGCTAGTACTGTTGGGACTATATGATTCTGATGAAATGTTGTGACAGCTGATACATAGTAGGAAATTGTAGAGGAAACACTAGATAAAGTTTCAATTGATCTTGAAATTGCTACAAAATGAAGAATAAACAGTTTCAATATTCACCGATATATTCAGTTCTAAGATCCCATTGTCCATTATTGTGGCAATTTGATATTTGAAGGTGAATAGGTATTTGTCAGATACATCTGACAAAACTTTTTACTACTTGATAAAGTTGAACAGTAAGAATTTGCTGGAACTAGCAAAAACCAGAAAGCTATTGAATCTTTCTTACTATGCATAGCACTTCAGTCATGTCGTGACTGTTTGTGTTTCCTTAGAAACATGGAAACACTGCTCCAAAATTTGGGAAGCTGGGGGGTCTTGACCTGGAAATTTGTGTACTTGAAAGAATTTGTGTATTTGAAAGAAGTTTATTCCAGGGAATAAACAGATTTTATAGGGTACCTTCTACTTTCCAATACTGAAAACAGGTTGAAGATGAACAGACTTGCCAACCCCCAAAAATGGCAAACCTTGAGGTTGTTCCAGGAAAATGTGGAAATCGCATTCCAAACCCGGAGATATATGCTCACATGCTATTGCGAAAAGTGTTTCTGACTTGAAGTAGGAAGAGCTATGATCTTTTGCTAAATTAGTCACTTTTCTGACAAGGGATACTTCTGCAAATTCAATGATAGTTTAAAACAGTAGTGGAAAGCATTGATCTTGTTCTAGTTTAGGAAACATCTCATGTTGCATAAAAACAATTTCCACAATGAGATGATACATTTCCCAATGAGGCGATGCCCCCCACAACCATGAGACCCAAGGTGAAACCATGACAGTTGGTAATGAGTGTGTATATCACTGAGAATGACTTGATTATACCTGGATAGTGGATACAGATGATTTGAGTTCTACAATGAGACTGCAGTATGTACATACATAATGATAACTAGTACTGAACATACATCTTAACATACATCTAAATATAAATGCTTTTACTTCTAACCACTGGGTCACAGTACCCATCAAACATACATCTTAACATACATCTAAATAAATGCTTTTACTTTTAACCACTGGGTCAAAAGACCCATCAAACGGAAAGTTTTAGAAATTATGTAACAAAGGCAAATATAGTTGCAGATTTGTTGATTGTCTTGATACAAGACTGCTGTCAGGAAAGCCACATAACAAAACTCTCCTGGAACTTTCTTACAAAAACATAACAAATCAGTTTCATCCTCTCCCAAAGTACCATTCTTGATGTCATATGCAGTTGCTATTTAATTGACTTCTGTACACTATTTCAAACAACCATTTCCTAAAGTCTGGCCTATATAATAAAGCTTTAATCACACAGGTCCACCCATTCTAAGGGCACTCTACATTAAAATTCAATCACTAAAGTGAATGTTCTCATTTTCCCTTATTAAACTTTATAAAGCAGTGATCAGCTACAGTATAGACAGGGAAACACATTTGAAGGCTGTTTTTGTTTCAGCATTCATGGCAAAAGCAATCTCCTGAGCTTTAAAGTGTCATACTTTACTATATTACATGTACAGCAAAATCTAGATTCATTTCTACATATCTTTCTTATCAATTCCAAAACCAACCAGGAGCGCAAAAACAAAAGACAACACCACAAGCAGTAGCTAAAATTGTGCGAAATAAAAGTGACAACAAAGAAAATGAAAGCAAGCAAAATCCACTCTGAAAATTGAATTCTGAAGGAACTAATTTCTGACTGCTATCCAGTGAAGTTCCTCTTGCATCGTTGAGCACTCTGCATACCACTCAATGCTGTGCTTGGCTCTGAACTATAATTGACTCTCACAGAGCAATGTCAACAGCCCCCCAGACACGATGATAAATTGAGTTCATTCAGAGGTCAATGCTGGGGAGCTGTCTTATTTGTTGCAATTTTAACAACTCTGTGCTCATTTACTGTGACCATACAGACGAGTGCAACTGACATGTGCAATGCATTTAAGTTAAACTTATAACTTAAGGCTTTCGAAATCACTCAGCCTTTGAATTTAAATATTAAAGAACAATTAGCAATAGTGGTAATCAACAGTGAAGTCTGTGGTAACTTGAAGGTTCCAGCACTCAGACTCTTTAGTGAATAAACAAAAGAAATCCATTCAACGTATCTACATTAACGCACATTTATTAATAAGGGCACAGTAATAAATACCAAGAGGTGCAAATTCCACACAGGAGGTTTTTTTTTTGTTCAATGATTAAGTAAATGTGATGAACATCAAAAAACATTTTGGAACTTTGACCAAATTAATCAGTAAAATGTTGAAAATACCCCAATTTTCATGAGAATCCATTGAATGACCATTTTACAAACAATTTGTGAAAAGAAAAAAGTGAAGCTTGTTCTTATACTAAATTGTGACTTAGAACCATCTGCAGATCTAAAAGCCATGCAACCTCTGAACTAATTTACTCAAGGGCGAATCTAGCAATTGCTGAAGGGATGGAGGAACCAAGTGCACCTAAGGTCCACTCTATGACTACGAGTCTGTGTGTGCAAAGTATGTTTATTAAATTGAATGAGGTCATGCGTGAGAATACTGGGAATTCTACTCTGGGTCTACCACGTACTGCACATACACAAAGAGCGTACTAATCATAACATCTGGCCAAATGGGCTCTTTCTTTCCGATATTAAACTTTACAAACATCAGCTGGCAAATATCCCCTATCAAGACAGGCCTACAAGTGCAAGTGATCCCTTACATCAAGGCTGTTTAAACTCTACCATAAGAACTCTCAGCATGCAGTGGGTCCACCTTATAGGGTTCTCTAGTGCAACCTGAGTCTTACTTGGTACCCTTTTCTACTGAAGTTGATGCACACATGTGACTAACATTAAATAGATCAATTTAGCCATGTATTCCAACTGAGCATTCACATCCTATACAAGGAGATCTAGACTATCATGCACCTAATAGTGACAGAATGAAATGTGTAGATCGAAGGATCTAAGGTGTGCTGTATAACCTTCTATATGTATATCAGCTTAGATATGCTTCATTGTTTGTTGCAGAAAATGGATCGATGCATACATTACAGTACGAAGTGGATTGAGTTCAACTGTCAATTCAAGTCTGTAATTATACAGTTGAAATATTTGAGCAATTTTTTTGCAATAACTCGCGATCATGGTAAGGCCTTCCACTTTTGCTGATAACTATACCAGGCATATATTGGGCTTACAAAGTTACATCACTTGATCTGTTATTGGTACTGACAATGCACTGAATGCACTTATTCAGGGTAGACAGCCCAGATTGTGCAGGCTGCAATATACTTGCTGTACATTAATGTACCTGTTGCAAAATCAGGAGAATTTCAGGATATTAAAATCTTACCCTCCAATTCTTTTCTTTCCAATGAATGTAGATAAGATTGGAAGTTATCTGAGTGTGTGCATGAGTTCTGATCTGTCTCTCATGCTAGAGGCATGAGACTAATTGACATCTCTTCCTTGTAATTACCTTGCAAACCATGCATTCAATGTTTTCATATCAAATATAGAACTAGACCTGACCAGCTCAGTACCATACAAAGGACTACTTAAGGTTAAAAGGCATAGGTCTTAGTACATGGTGAAAATGTCCTAAATTCTAGTAAGTGTTTCTTTTGCTAAACTCATTCAAGGTTTTCTTGAGTGCAATGTCAATCAAAAGCCATCCCTCCTATGCCTAGGCCAATTGTTCTTACATGTGCTGCCGATGTATAAATGTAGACACTTATGAGAAATGGTCTAAGCTAGGCCTAACTTAGCTGCTAATTAGAGAAGTTCCAATTACATCCTGGAACTTGAAATCTTGGATAAACCTGGGTAAAAGCTTAAATGCACGGGCCCAAATGCACACTTAATGTACAGGGCTATGCCTAAAACATTGGTGAATATTCGAGCCTAAATGCTAGGCTTCATATAACATTTCTGTGCAAAACGCTCATGCCACAACATTCTGAGGCTAGCCTTTCATTTACATGTATTGATTTGACAATAAGTTATCGATTTGGGCTAGACTGACCAACCGCCAATTGTAACCTTTCCATGCCATGTGATTCCAAATCAAATAAGGACCCAACAAAATGACTTGACACTGTCTACCCCCGGCCGTGTACAACATTTCAGAAATTTTCCTTCACCAATGACCACAAATATTTTAAAGAGAATTGAGATGAATGACCACCAGCAAAAGCCACACCTGGTTCCTTCGGTTTATACGCCGGTTGCAACTGCAAGTTCTACAAACTATGTAGCAACAGACCGTGACCAACGCTCGCTCGTTTAAGACAGGCTTAAGTAAACAACATTTATCTTAACTCACTGAACAAAACTGAACGAAAAAGCACTTTCTGAACATGAGATCAGCTCACATTTTGCCTTTCCTTTACGCGTATCACCCACCGCGGTTTTATATATTGCCCCAATTTACCAGATGTAACTTTTAAGGTTTATAAACGATTACTTAACCTATTTTCGACAAGACTCATACTACGGCCGTTATGTAGCAGCGGCTGTGTAGCGTGTTCAATATAAGGGTTGGCATTTGTGTGCACAAACAAGTGTTGGGCGGCACACTGGTTTTTCGATTGATAACGAGTACAAAAAAATAAAGTTTTATCTCTACTTACGTGCAAAACTAACATAAAAAATGAAAAACAAAACATAAAGTTCCAACATATATCTCGAAGATGCCATCGTCTTCCCTGTTATCTAATACTCCTAATAATCCGATATTATTCCCGCTTTCCTCTCGTCCGTAGTAACCTCTGCTCACTAACTCACACACTAGAGTGAAAATTCAAAGGGTACGGCCTGTATACGGAGTGTGCGCACGTAGCATTGTGCGTGTATACAGCAGCGATACAACTACGGTTTACTCAGCTTGGTGGGCGTGGAAGCTGCAAAGCTTTGGTATGTGCAACACGAAGTGTACAATGCAGAATGTTACCTTGAAATCGGTCAGGCAAGTTAGCAAAGCCCAGGCACCCGATTAACCAGGTCTCATTATAGTGGACAGAAGAAAGTGGCCTAATTTCAGGATTACCACCCCATCTCCCTTGGCAAATGATTTACACCCCCAAAAAGGAACAGATAAGAAGAGTTCCTTTGAAGCCGGGTCTTACCTAGGCCTATGTATATATGGATACTGGTTTGGATTTCCTTTACATAATTCTCAACCAATTGAGTTATCACAAAGGGGTGTGGCACAACTTTTGTTATTCACACCCATTTTCAACGGTCACGAAGAATCACCAATGTGAAAAGAAAAGAGAGATTGGCTCGTTGATGGCATATATAGTTGGACGGAGTAAGGTCGACCACTGTGCGGGAAGTAGACGATAGGGTAGCATACTTTTACTTCTCAAAGAACTGTCCATTCCTGCTTTCAAGTTCAGTTTCAAGTCATCAAAGTCACTGACATAGCCCCACAGTTAAATGCCCTTACAGTCGGGTAAACTATAGAACGGTGCCATTTAAATGACCGTACGCGTAAGTTCTGAGTAGAAACGAGTGTTCGATCTATATAAGTGTGCTGAGCCAGAATTCCCTGTTCTTCGCCATAGGCTTGGTCTCCCGGGACCAGTGTTGCAATTGAGCCACTAAAATTCGAGACGAGTCTCCCACTAGTCGAGCCAGAGTCGAGTCGAGTGTGGCCGGAGACTCGACAATTGACCTATAATACTAGATCAAACAAGCAAGTTATGTACACAATTGTTAAACATGCTGACTTGGTTACCCAAGATCCTGAAATCGTTGCTGGAGCGAGAATTGTGCCTCCTCCTTTCATCCATTTGTCAAAGAGTATCGAAATAAGAAGAATTCTACCATCACAGGTTTTTTAACCTTTTTACTTTGCACAGCTCACTTTCACTCTACATGTCACTTAAGTCATCTACTTTTTTCTTTCCTTTTTCAAGAATTGCTTGTCGTTTCTATTTTTGTACATGTATCACCCTTCTTGCACAAAAAAGGGAAAATACACATCAAACATGAACATCCTACGAACGCCATTAGCACTGAAACACAACTGTGAAGCTACTGTAAATAGTGTAATATTAACTTAGGCCTTGATAATCCATGGCCTACACGTTGATGGAAGCCGTAGGTGTAGGAATACAATCGACAGAGAATCTAGACAAATTCTGACTACAACGGGTCAGCTGTTTCTATTGCAGTTTCCAATTAATCAACTGGTAGTGCATTTCTTGAAATATACACCAAAACATACTGTTTGCTGATAGTTTGACTCTATAGTCATTGTGAAAAGACTTGAGTCAATTAGAGTCATCCAGCATAGTGACTCGAGTCACTTATAAAACTCGAGTCGAGTCGAGTCGAGTCTATTGCACTTTCCCAGATTTCTAACTCGAGTCGAGTCATTACAACACTGGTCTCCCCTGTTGTCAGCCAGAAAATAATACCATTTGCCAGAAGTTCGCAAATATCACGCATCTAAAAAGTCCGAACAACTGACGAAGATGCGATGGACGTTCTCTAACTAAACCAAGTCATAAACTCCAATGTCATGATAAGAATAAACGTAAACGTCAGTGTCAAAGCTGTTTTAAGCCAGCGTGTCTCTTCCAAAAGTACTTCTGACAAACTTTGTTTAACCCCTTGACACTGAGTTAAAATAAAACGCTTGTTACAACACTGGCATTACAACATCATGTGTTATAGCACATGATAGCATTAATGTTATTCGGCCACTTACAGGTAGGCCTACTTCGGAATATCCATAGAAAAAGAGTGTTAAGGGATTGAAATTTGCGGGTGATAAATCACCCATGAGATTGATACTTTTTCCCAAAATGTTTTCTGTACTGAAACGTTTGGAATCTATATGCACGTTTTCCTACCATGTACCGTGCAACACGAGTAGTCGTACATTATGATTGACGAAATGAAATACATGTCATGGTCGGTATTGGTTTGGAGGACGCAATTTTCACAAAGTCACATCACACATTGGCTTGCTTTTTTTCTCGAAATCTACTTCTTTACCGAACCGTTTTAGAAGCAGCAAAAAAAAAAAAAAAAAAATCACAGCGTGTATCTCTGTTGATATAGCAAGAAAGGGTTGATATTTTTGAATAATGCAGTCCCCGTGGGCATGCGTTGAAGGCCGCATTCTGGCTGTTATATGTGACGATACTGACGAAACCTCTTATTTTGAGGTCATTCTCGGATACCCTGGTACTTTGTTGTGAATAAGCAAGATTACGGCCAAAGCCACTTGTCCTCGGTAATGTGTGACTTGCAATTTCTCCATCTATAAGGAAGGGAAAGATGGTTTCTAGTTTGATAATCTTATAGCATATAAGTGCACATGTCATAATCTTATATGGACCGATAAGCAGCAAAAGCATATCAGGTGATGGCAGGGCGTTATGTATTGAAACAAATCACAAAGGACCCCAAAAGCAACAGTAAGAATAATCCCCAACAATTCCTTAATACAATGTCTAATTATGAGCCTTCTTCCATTTCCAATTCAGGGATTCCTTGGTATTAATATGCGCAGCATTAATAGATGCCCATGACCAGGTTGAGATTAGTATGACGGTTCAAAAAGTTACATATCTGAACAGTTCAATCTGGACTCAACGAGATCGTTCAAAAATTCACTGACCGTAAAGAAATCCTGATCAAGGGTGGTGAAGAGAGCCGGAGAGTTCAAACAGCGCTTCAGCAGTTATAAAACGTGTGCCGAAAATGAGACCGGCAAAATTACACTATGGCAGCAGTGAAATTGAAAAGTGGAAAGGTCAAAAGTTCAATTGAAAGCGTAAAAAAAAAATCCATCTTGACCAATCATAATAGTCATTAATCACTGATCTGTACTGTTCAATTCCGTCAGTCAAAACACAAGAATGATTTTGTGTGCTTGTGTATGTGCGAGTTGAGTTCTTACAGTTCCATGTGGTAGGCTATGCCGAAATTAATAGGCCTGCACAACCGCTTCATGACTGCATGGTATAATCATCATGGTCAATATAAATACAAAGAGGTGAAGGAAGTACATGACAGTGTTACTAGTTCTTGATTACTTTTCATTGATTTATCATCAAACGGTCAAGATCAAACGGTCAAGTGTTTAAGTCAATGTCTGAAGGCACAGGTGGATACAGTGGTGTGGGTGAGGGGGGGGGGGCAGTTCGGGCATGACTCCATCCAAAAGTGAGCAATAAAATTGTTTACGGAGTTCTTACTAGTGAAACGAAACCTTTTAGAAGAAAGGTAACTTCCCAAATGACACTCTTTATCGCACCAAATCGCATCTGAGTGCATTCAGTATATCAAACAAATTTTATGAGGGGGTAATGTGGTTAACAGGGGTTGGTTTCCAGATAGGTGAAGTGAAAGTAGTGGCTAAATCTTCTCCAATGCATCGAATAGGCCAATGTGATTGAGGAATGCTGCAGAGAGGAAATGTGAAAGGGAGGAGCATGTGACAAGTGGCGAACGACCAAATAAAATCATAAAAATGAAGGTGTTAACCACAAAGAAACATAGATACATAAAAGTGGAATTGCAAAGTTATTGAATACACTCAAGTACTCCCACTGGCAACCAGAAACCCTCTCTCTGTTCAAGTTAGGCTACGTCTTATTTGCTATGCATTTCGCCAGAGTCTGTGTGGTGTCTCTGCAGAATTTGACCCCTATATGTGTATTTATCATTGAGTTGGTGTATATTAAATTATTAATGCTGTAATTCAAGCTAATCTCAAATTCTTTACGATAGAACACATACTGCTAACGAAGTAAAGTAGGTATTGCACTGTGCAAATTGTGCCTTCAGTCTATGGGTCTGTTGTTCACCTAAGACACACGGCACAAATATATATGTGTTTATTGACATGAATCTACTCAGCGACATTATATGTTTTGATTCTTGCCCATTATACAGCTTAGGCTTCTCTCAATATTTCCCTAGCGTATAGGCTATAATACTTTCCCGGCTGCTTATTTATTCAGACCTATCTGCATGCCTATTGAATCTGTTAACTCTGTGTACGGTCGTCTCATGATGATGAGACTCATGTAATTAAAACATACGGGGTAGTTAAATATCGTAAGTCTTCCTTGCTGGAGCAATATGATATATCATGGCTGCATAATGCAGGACGATATGTAGTATTTGGCCACAGTAAGTCGATACACGGTTATTAGCGATCCGACTCCCAAATCGATCTTTCTGAATCATGACAAATGCACGGTGGTATACGGAAGAGTAGAGGGAGCATGGTTACCGAATTTCATTTTGCTTAGTATATGATCCTTAATCACGTGATGACATTGCACGGGATGTCTAGGAAGTAAACTTCAGTAGAGAATTAATCCTCTCAAAAACTGTAATTATTACAGTTAAAATAAAATGGAAGAAATTTCATAGCAATGTTATTTTGTCTTTGGTGCTGCAGCAACTCACATTGATTATTGGCGTAAGAAGCTAAGTTTGAGATAACACCCATCCAGCTTTCTCAGTCTGACCGTCCATTTCAACTATCGTCGAGGATGTCACTTCACGAAATGCCATTCATCTTTATCACTTACATGACAATTACCACGACAATGATTTATGTTCTTTTTGTGAAAGAAATAGACATTGTTGGTTACCAGATTATCTAAGGTCCTACAGTAAACTAAAGCAAAACGACATTATCACCAGGGATGTGGGAAGCAGGATTTTTTTTAAAGGGTGGGTCTTTTTCAGAACACATCAGGTGCTGCCTTGGAGTCCATAGGGTCATAGCCAAAAATAAGGGAAAGCATCTTGGGGAAAGGACGTATATATTATATTGTATGTATTTATATTTTATTTATTCATTTATTATATTTTATAAGCAATTACTATGCAAAAATATTTTAACTTGGGGTTCTGAAAGGAATGACTCACGACTCATTCGATCTACACCTGGCTACATAATAGACTGTCCTTGGTCTCACTAGACTTTTGGCAACCGTAATAATAAATAGCCTATCGTGCGACTTAGTGGAGTAATATAACTATAAATTGGTAAGCAACACAATTTACCATTGATGGAATTTTCGATAGTAATGTTTATAATCGATTGCGTGAAGCATTGACACTCGGCAAACAACCACATTCGTTACTGAGGATTAACTCGAAAGAACATTACTTTCAAAAGCATTAATGTCCTTCGACAGATGTTACCCAGTGGCGGAGCCAGCAGGGGGAGGCAGGGGGAAGAGTGCCACCAAACAGAAATTTTTGGGACGCAATGGATGATGTTAAAAAATAAGGGCCAAAAAAAAAAGCAAACAAAGAGAGGTGGGAGGGATGATAAGTTGACGGAGTTGGGGATCGAGAACAGGCCTAATTTGAGGAGCAAGGAAAGGGACTGGAAAATTTCCCGAGTTTGCAAGTGTGATCTTTTCATGACATTGAACACTAAGACAAAACTGATTGATAACACTTGAATTGAAACAAGGTGTTCATAAAGGTGTGGAATTGTTGATTCGATGCTTCGATTGGCCATACATGCGCCTGCTGCTTATAAGTAGTGTACGAGAACTTGTGGATGGAATCCGCAGCAGAACGGTCGGCATATAATTTAATGCACCACGCATTGGAAATACGCCTCCCTATCTGTCAATCAAACCTTAATTGGGTATTCATGAAACAGAAAATATGTTCCTCTACTTTTTCCAACCCTAACGACGACTTAAAATAAATCCCCAAGAAATATTGGTTGTCAATGACAACTAAAGCTATTGCCAATACGAACCGATATTCTGTCATATTACTATTGAAAGTACATCAATTCTACTACTTAAGTTATGCCAATTCTACTACTTAAACGTACGTCATTTTCTTGTCTTTTTTTAACATTTGACAACATTTCACCACGGGTGCCTGCAAACAAGTTCATGTTTCCCTCTACCTACTATTTGCCAACTGTCTCAAGACAAAATGAAAAAGGATGAACAATTCGTTATGACTCTTGTATCTCAACCCTGATATGTATTGCCATTTTTCATACATTGATTTTTATCTCATTTGGCCTAATCGAGAAATTGCGGGCATGTGATCCCTATTTCAAGGCTGAACACATGCAGCTTGAGACCCTCGGAGGTGACGTTTCCGGCCATCTGGCGGGTTTGAAAAACCAACAATTTTCTGGTACGCTCCGCGCCAAGCGATGGTGGCCCTCCGTTCAGAAAATCCTAACGGCACTCAGCCCCCTCCAGTACTTTTTAACCTTTTTTATTTTAGGTTCATGGGTGCAGGTGTCAAAGAAAGTCAATTTTGCATGCATGATTTGCAACTTTAAAGAAGCCAAGAAGGTAACACATGGTCCTTCCCAGGCGAGGGGGGGGGGGGGTGCCTATCCCCTTAGACCGCTCCTCACGCCTCCTAGGCCTATCTGTGAACTGACTGACTTGACATTCCGATTAAAGCACTGGTAGGGTAACACCCCTCTGCTTATAACCCTCCTCTCACCTACTACGCCGGTCAAAAATAGGGACGATGATTCGAATTTCTCCCCACAACAAAAAAAAGTCCTGGCTACCCCCTGTGGTTAAAGGGGAAATCAGCGTTTATTTTCACAATTTCTTTCACTACAATTCCCTACCGATATCGTACAATGAGTTATAACTAACAAATATGATCAAGATTATCTCAAAACTTTTGGACAATTTCGAGAAACGAGTCAAATTCGCAAAAAATCGGTGAAGAATTCCGAAAGTATGTAACATTCATATTCATCGAATCAAATATGAATATTCAATAATCTCGCCTTGTCAAGGTATAAGGAGGTATAGCTGAACAGTTTCATACGTAGCCTACGTGTGCTGTATGTATCATCAACTATCACTAAACTCTTGTTTACTTAGCATTGCGCAATGCACGAACAGCATGGCAACCGAAAACATTCGGTTATGTTTATTCATAAAACGTCATCTCAGTCTTACGCTGTGATTGGTCATCGTATAGAGGAGGTTGTCTTGTCTTGTACACGAACGTTTATTTTTTGTACCCAGCAAATATTAAGAGTTCCCATTCAACAGTAATTAACGCAACAATTACCGTTTTTTTTGCCTTCAAACACCTCCCCAATGTCTCTTTATTTCGGTGAACAATCAGTTTAGAAAGAAAAATCAACTAAATTTCCTTAGTCAAACCTTGATTTCTCCTTTAACATCATCAATGATCACGCTCGTCATTGGCGTTCCATGGGATGCAAACAATTAACCAATGAAAGCTTTGGATTGCGCTGGTCGGAACTTTATGTTTCCGGCAATGCATGACAGCATGAAGTCGGATTTCATTGGTCACCGTTCGGGCAGATAACAATTACGGCCCACGGGTTTGGCGTAGCAAGTCTAACGCAATGGATGCTAAACGTTAGCCTAACCATTACAACGACGAGGCAAAGTATTGTTGATTTCGAATCCGATTATCATCGAAGTAGAGTATTTATAGAAACAAAAACACCTGCAATCACTAAGAGTAAGACAGGTAGTTAAGTGATGCTGAAGATCCTTTTCCACATTAGGTAGGCTTAACCGTAAAAATTAGCCTAGACTAAACTTAGGACAATTTTAAGTGGTTCTCGATCAGATCTTAAAGTAACGTTAGGCCTTATTGATACTGCGATAGCCTGTGAGTGTGACGTTAGCCCTTACGTTTACAGCTCTGTGCCCTAGCCTAGTTAGACAATGTCCCCACAGACTTGTCATCAAGCTATGGGGCGTGCTCTGGTATGTGCTAGCGTGACTCAGACGTAACTATATAGGGCGACTAAGTTAGACCGGCCAAACTTAGCCTAATCATTGACTTAGGCTAATCATTAATGTGCTGTGACAGCATGACTATGAGCCAATCTGAGTCTCGCACCCAGCTTCACTAAAGTGTAAGCCTAATTAGGGTGTAGTCTGGATTGGTCAAGTGTTGAAGTAACACCATGACTGTTGGGCTACAAACAACATTTTTGTTCAGACAAACAATTAAGGCCTGTAGGCCTTAATGTTAGTTTTGCTTAGGGATACAATGATATTTGGCCACATGACCAAGGAGTGACCCAACCTTTTCTAGGCCTAGCTAGCTTAATGGCCCAAGGCCCCCAATCCACTTTTCCTATTTAGCTTAGGCCTAGGACCTAATGTTATGCCATGTCTGGCTATCTCCAACACTCAAAATTAATAGCCAAACCTACCATATGTTACGTTTGGTCCTACTACATTGAAACGTGGGCCTAGCCTGACCGTTCTTTCACTTTGTAGTTGGGTTGATCAGAAGGCCTACATCGTTTCAAAGTTGGAACAATTTGAAACTCTAGTCAGACCAGTATTATGGTTTGCTATGCAGATTGATGTACTTCTAACATGGCTGGTGTGAGTAACCTTTCCCTGCTTTCAACTGATCATTTGACACACAACCCTAAGTGGATGGTTACCCACATCAGTGACCATCAACTCCTCTGCCTACTGTGTGCATGTGACTTACTAGAAGACCCAGTTGTTCCGGTTATAAAGAAGAGGTTCCTACTGAGTGTGGTCTCCTCCTTCCTAAAAGAGTCATCAGAAGCTGTGATGGAAATTTTCACAAATCATGAGAGGTTTACATGGCATTTTATTGATGTTACCTTTGGTGAGACTTTTTAGTTTGTTTGCATGTTTTTCAATTGACAAAAAGTATCTTGCTGTGCACTAAATCATGAGCTATTTTGGCCTTTAAAGTAGTCCTTATCTCTTTTAATAAACACTTACAAGTTTAATTAAGTTATTGATAAATGGTTTTGACACCGGCCTTTTTTGTAGGCATCTTGATGCATGAAGCTGTGTTAAAGGTGCATTTGCTGTTTCGGCATATTAATTTAGCATCTTGTATAGTGTTATTAAAGTGTTTCATTACATGTAGGTATGTCTTGTGTTCCCTTCAACTTGTAATATTGTCATGTGAAATTGTGAATAATGGCCATGGATAAGGTAGGTCCACTCTCAGCTTACCAGGTCATCCTGCATTACGTAAATTAAAGGGAACTAGGGCATTCAGCACCAACATGGCATACAACGAAAAGAGCTCTTGTCATTGTTAAACCATTCAGTCTTATCCATAAACAGCTGCAAAAGTTTCATCTCTCAAAAGATAATGTATGTAACGAACGGAAGATACATCATGTGAATTTTGGAAAGTTTGTGTCAACAAATTAATGTTGAGCAACAACTAACTAAATTTCAG
Organism: Stichopus chloronotus; assembly: GCA_021234535.1. Lineage (NCBI taxonomy): Eukaryota > Metazoa > Echinodermata > Holothuroidea > Aspidochirotida > Stichopodidae > Stichopus > Stichopus chloronotus. Next base: position 20,764,354 of record CM037829.1, read on the forward strand.
TCTGTGAGAAACTTATTTCTCGAACAGATGGCTGCTTTTTTCCTTATTCTGAATATCTGTCATTCTGTGTTCACAAATATTGGTTTTAAAAATAGGATTGTTTTCTGTAAAACAAACGCCTTTCTTCCCTTTAAGCTTAAATGAATCTTGAAAGTTTCAGATTGAGTATTAACACAACCTTATGCATTACTGCATATAAGCTATCCTGCGAGGATATACTGATTGAAGATCTAAATATGTAACCAGTAAAATATCACTCAAGTTCTTTTATATCATTCAATTTGCAGAGATTTTGTACCAGAGTAGTGAACATTTGTGCCAAATATCTGCTGATGGTAAGTCAGTACTGAGAACGTCTGCGAGTATATTGCTCTTTTGCAAAAAATTTCTTTCAAACTTGAATACTTTACTTGTCCCTTCTCTTGTTTGAATTTTGACCACATAGTTATTTTACTGTTGAGGAAAAATAATTCAATAATCAAGAGACAACTTTAAAAGTTACAGTGCAGTCTATAGCTCTTGTACTAGCTGTACAATATTTTTTATCAAATAGCACTCATTAACTCATTCCTTCCCTTGGTTATTTCTTCTACCTCTTTTTCAGTGTTACTAGAGACTTGCTGCCAACTTCAGTCAGATGATCTCGTGTATGGGTTGATGCAAAAGATTTTAACAAAAGTAAGCACACTTAAATCACAGAGAAATGTGAATACAGACATAACTTTTAATTCTCGCTGATGCTGTAAGTAATCTTTCAAAAGTACATTACCAGAGGTATTTAAGACACCTATAAGTTTGAATACAAAATGTCAGTCCCTTTGAGGCAAAGTGTCCATGTTAAAGTGATCAGTTTTTGACATCTTTGTTGAAATTTTTTTTTTTTTTCTTAGTAAAGCAAGAATGCTGTCATAGTCACATTTCTGTTCTGGTCACAGTATGTTTGTGTAATCCTAACCCGTAGTCGTCATGCTGAGGCTGGCTGATATTCTCTTGCACTAACAGGAAGTAATGCCATGTAAAAAACCGTGCTGGACATCGATTTTGCTGTATCCAGTGGACGTTGCTGTGCGCAGTCAACGATATGTTTGGATTGTACTTGATAGTTAAGTTCAGTAGTATGCAGAACTGTTTAACGTTATTCCACAGTTTGCCCTAAATGTACTACCATACATGTACAGTTATCACAATGGTATTCAAGGGCAGCATTATCTCAGCATGTCATCAGCTGAGGAAACTGCGTACCAATAACATTGCTCCTTCAACTACAGCTTTACTCAATCTCACTATCTATAGGACAAGTGTTACATAACAGTTCAGATACCTCTCTGATTGTTTTAGTGATTAGACAAACCAAAATTTTTTTTTTAAAACCTCCATGGACAAACAAAGTGAGTGCATAGAGACCTGTTATTTCTGCGCCAGTGACTGCTATGCGAAACCTGCAGTTAGTCATACTGTAGACATTTCTGCTCAGCAAACACTATTGTTAATGATCAGCATGCAATTGAAATAACTCTTCATCCATCACAGTATCAATGAAACCATCAGTTTAACTGTCATATATATCCAGAATCTTCAAGTTGAACAACATAATAAAACTGTCTCGTGTTGTTTCTTCCACTTGAGGTAGACAATGGTGGGTAGGTTGAATTACAGGAAACAATCAGTGGATACAGTGATGAGGAGCTTGGAATCATAAGAAGTAACTAGAAAGTGATGGATCAGTTTCTTAATGTAAAAAAAAAAATGTTATCAACTTTACCATCATATTTGGGAGAATAGGCCTGTATTTGGAAAATTGAAGTAATGTTTGGCATAGGTTGACTGCTGGTGAATAATATAGTGACATGTCTTCTTTGATCACTACATGCAGCCACTCTACATTCTCCTTAAAGGCTGTATTGCGTCACCCTAAGCTATATTTTTACCTCCCTGAAAGGAAAATTCTCAACTGGTTCTAAGTTACAGTGCAGTACTCTTAGATTGCCAGCAAATTCGAAAGATGCAGAGCAGCTCGTATTACACATCGTACACAGGGATCCATTGTTTTGATTACACATGTGGAGGAATGTAAGACAGGTTGAGGGAGGGACTAGAAGTAGGTGGTTGGGGGAATTGAAACTGTCTGGGGTGATGCATTACCGCCTTTAAGACATGCACCTAGTTTAAAATGGTACAGTTGGCAAGAACTTACTGTCGAATATGCATTTTGAGCACTGTAATTGCTGAAATTACGAGATAAAGTTATCTCATCATCAGCAATGATATGACATTCACCTGTTGTGCGATTGTCTTATCCAATTTAATAAGCAGCCAGCCATATCCTTATTGTGTCACTCCCAAAGAGTAATTATGATAACTTTGCGGTCTGTGCGCTCCTTGACAGATAAGTGTCATTGGAAATAATGTTCAACTCTCTATAACTCTTTCAGTATTACACTTCTATAGTACTGCTGAGAAACGTGACAATCAATTGACAGAACATGTTGATCGTATCGGTGGTAAAATGATGAGAAGTTGACAACACTTGCCTTCTGTCCTGTCATACTGCAGTGAAAGCTGCAAAGCTCTCCATATTGTCTTTTAAATTGAAATTTCCCACCAAGTGTTGAGTAACAATTGCTCTGGAGTCAATGTGAGACATTGCTACGGTGAGACTTCTGCACACCATTGATTATGCTAATTGAGTTATTTGTTAATGTTAAACATTTTTGCACTGGGTCAAAAATTGCGTGCCTCTCCTGTGCCATCCAGTTTGAATTCAATCGTCACTGACACATGAATAAAAGTCTCTTCATTTTGTGTCACTTTCTTCATCGACTACAGATTAATGGTGACATTGAGTCTCATCAGTGTGTCTCACTCTTGTCTCTTATGAAGAGGCTCGTTGACTCCATTCCTGCATTAACTGATACTCTACTGGATGGTGAAGGTAAACTTTATCAAATTCTAACATATTACGCTGCACATTTTCAGACAATTACTTTGTCATGACTTACCGATGAGATCGTTCTCATTGTTTAATAGTGCTACAATGTTTCCTCCATGGGAAGACTTAATCACAGCTGTATGTGGTTGGGACTTGAAAATATGTTCATTGGGCCCTGAGATTTATCCGGACACAGGAGGATGTAGGGTGAGAAGAAAGGGCACACAAGCATATTTGGGGTGAGTGGAGGGGGGACACATTGAAATTTTTGGGATGAGTGAGTGGAACTCGTTGGTGTTGACAATGACGTTTCAGCTTCCTTTGTGGTAAATAATTGAACGGCAAAGATTTCATATTTAAAACTGGTGACCTAAAGTTCCATGAGTTTTATGTTTTTCAATTGTTTTGTAACTTGCAGGAAGTCTACTGGATCTTGCTGTGCAGTCCCTTTCTTCTAATGATGACACCATTGTCTGTGTTGTTCTGTCATTATTGACTAGCCTGTTTGGTTCCTCTTCTGCTGTTGTACCTCAGAGCTGCTTAAAGGGGATATGCCAGAAACTGTTCCCTGTGGTGACTGGCACCCAGAATCAGAATGTCATACAAAATGCTGTTGGTAAGTAAGGATGCCACTGGTTATAAAAGAATGTGACAAAAATCATGACCTGAGTATAGCTGCCCCCCCTATACCCCCATCTCCACCAACATTTTTCTTTGCTCCTTTTCCTCTGACCCATAACAAAACAAAAGTGAAGAATTGTTTGTAATTTATTGTCTTGAAGAACCTTTCCCATTTATCTTTTCCTTTCAATGATTAAATTTGGCAGTGAGGGGTTTGCATACTTCATTATGTTGAGGTGGGGAGAATCATCACTTTCTCAAAGTTATCATTGTTTTAACAGTCATTTGGAGTCTTCTTGGAATCTTCTCATTTGGCAATTGCCTTTGGAGTAAATGGATGTAAAGTTTGAAGTGATCAGCAACTTTTTACCTTCAGATCTGATGAAGACTTTCTCTGAAATCCCAGAGTACGTAGGAGTGGTTACTGATGCAGCTTTTTCTCTTGGCCAACAGACACTTCCTGCTTTTATAAAGAAGGTATGTTCTAAAGATTTTCTGAAAGATACTTACTTATAGGTAAAAAAATAATTTCAGCTTAAAATGTTGCTTCATGTACTGCAATTCAGCAGTTCAATATTTTTCTTTGGATGATATCTTTAATTATATTCACATGGAATATTCACATAAAAAATATCCACAAAAATGTGTTATCACCTTCCTTTCTTTTTTTTTTTAATGTTTTGATGAAATACAAGCAAATGATGGTGTTAGTGAATTATTTGTTGGTGTTCTTCTTAATCACACAAATACCCGTCCTCATTCTCTGAATCACAATCTGATTCGATATTCGAACCATGTACACTGCAAAGCTTCTTCGGTTGATAATCGGTTCTTTTTTAAATAGAGGGAGCTGTTGTAACAATGAGGTTGGGAAAAAAATACACCAGTGTTGTTCTGAATTTGTAGCAGTAGTCTGTGAGACATTGTAAATGGGAGCCCAGTACGTCAAAGAACACTTTCAGGTTCCACATACTTGATCAGTGTCTCAATATGGAGAAGGACCTTCTCATCTTATGCAATAACAAAGATGTAGTAAAGATAGAATGTTTGTTCTACACAGCAAATGATTGTTCAAGGGTGTATCGTTGATTGGCTGGGAGTTATGTGCATGTAACATGCTGCATACATTACAAGATGGATATATCCGTTACACACAGCAACATGAAACTATGACATGACAGATATATCCGTCATTCTTAGTTAATTGGTTACAGACGCTACAGATCGCAGGCAAAGAATTGATTCCCGTGCAAGCTTAATCATGTCTTCATTCACACTAATTACCCAGTTATTGAATTCTGACACTGTGCCATCACTGTTACCCTATTTACCTTACTTTTTGGATATGTTTTGTATCCAGACTACGATCAAAAGATTTGACATGTCGGCCCCATCATAGCCTGCTAAAAGTTTATTGCTAAATGTGATTGGTCTCTATGGTTGCACAATCTAACCCCCTAGCATTACACATTAGCTGCTCTCTATATAAAGGTATACATGCACTCATGACCACTCACACAATCATGACACATGACCACTCATTACGAACTGATCGTGCAGATTACACAGAAGAGAAACAAGATACAATAGCCCTATATTAGAGTAAATGTTAATGTTCCTATTGACAATGAGCAGTTTTTACCTCGACGGCTTTCTGTGTGTATGATTCATGTAAAAGCCTCTCTGGCATGGCAGGCAATGTCACGATATCATGTTCCATTTCTTATGATTTATGGCCGGCTTAGCCAACAGCCGCCGGTATCATGTTTTTACCATCTTTGGAGACAAAGTGTATATTTTACATCGTGTGGCAGTCAGATTATGCCTGATAGTAAAGAATCAGATGAACAACATGCGTTTTCTTTTCAGAGTTACACGTTAACAAAAATGTTATCAGTTATTCAACCTTGGCAAAGATAAATTTTTTTTTATTTTTCTTATTTTTTGAATTGTTTAGAATTTTTAAATGAAATACAAAGTGGTATTGGATCTATTTGCTTTCAGTATTGTTCCATGTATGCTAGTCATTCAAAATCAGTTATTCATCAACATGTCCTCTGTACTAATTTAAGTGACTTTATGACTATTATCTTTACTTTTGAAAAGTGATCATTTCCAAGATACAGAGTTTGAAAGGTTCAGTGAATTTGAAGAACCATACGTCTTGTATCACTTTGGAGTATGAGAGAGTAGAGACAATTACTGCTTCCTTGTAATATTTCCAAACTCTAGAGATATTCTGAATTATGAAGTACTTAATGTTTATTGTACAAACAATGACTTACCTGTGAGTGGTGACAGTCAACAAGATGTTCACATTTATTCCTTGGTGATACTTTGATTTTTGAGCAATTATGAAGAGTGTACACATGCTGAAAAAAAAGACGCCGAGAAGTGAATCGTCAATGTTCATGTATAAATTATATATTCTTGAGCAAGAATAAAGAATTTTGCAGATGTATTAAGAATAGATTACATTAATGTGCATCGTCATAATGGCAATGCACTTAGCTGCTATGCTGATCTTACTCATATCTTCAAAGAGAACTACTGGCACATGGTCAAAAATTTTGAATAAACATGTCATAAGCCCATCCAAACAAGATGAACACAACCAACATTGTATTTATGTGTAAGATGATAATACAATGTATTCTGCTATGATGTTAGTCTTCCTCATATTCTCTTAGAGGATCAATGGCAGATGGACAAAGAAATAGCCTGTGGATTAAGTATAACCTCATCCAATGAAGATAACAAAAAGCACCTAATACTAATGTTTGACATTATAGTACAATGCATGATATACCTATATTAGTCTCTTTCGTATTCCTGAAGAGGACCAATGAAACATGTACAAAGAAATATGAATTGACGTATGGTATCTAACCTTATTCGAAGAAGATGTTCAAATGTAATATACTTTCTTTTTTCTTTGGTCGAATGTTTTTTTTGGGGGGGTCAAATGTCAGTCCTTAAATTATCAAATCACAAAATCACTTAAATCAATGATGGGCATAATATGAAGACAAGAGGAGAGGTATAATGTTAAGGTGAACAGAGGGTAATGATATCAAAACCAGTTGAGGGGGGAGGGAGTGAAATCAAAATCAGGGAGGAGGATGCTATCAACTTGACTAGCTCAACACCAGTGGGGAAGGGTGTATGATGGTGGGGGAGTGGTGTATGATGACAACCACTACAGGGCTAAATGATATCAATGTCAGTGATGAGTGAATGAGATCAATATCAGGAAGAGGGTGATATCAAGACTTAATTAATAATCATTAAAGCAAACTCGCATGTGAAAGTTAGATTATTGGGTATAGGTAATTGAATATTCTTCTTTGCTTGATGTAAGAACAGTAAAAAGTGGAAAGATTAGATATCATTTAGTCAGTTGATTTAATGACAGGATACAATAGTAACTTTGAAACCACCCTCCTTTTTGCTGCTTCTGTGGAATCCCTTTCTGATTAAAAGTACTCTGGCCTTCACTGGTTTTCATCTTCTGTCAAGGTCCTCCATACCAGAAAAGAAAATCTTCAGATAAGAGCGGTGCAGATCATCGGACAAGCACTGTCCAACAGCAACAATCTACCTGAACTAGCACAGAAGTTCCTTGATGCTGATCTGGCAGAATTTTTCTTTGAGCAGCTGTCAACTACCAACAAAGTTCTATTAAAGTAGGCATCATCATTGTACTTCTCCTTTTCTGGAAATATTTATTGTGTTTTTCTTAGCTTCACTTGGTGAGTGCAGTATAAACTTTTCATCTGTGGTTGTCTTTTTGACAGTCATAAACTTCTGGCATGTCTAAGGATTGGCAGTCGCAAAACCTGTGGGATGAAAAAGATGTCAAAAGCAGAGACTGTAGCATATTAATAAAACATTGCCCTATATCCGTCTTCTTTTCATGTTCAAAGTGGGTCTCCCTTGACATAATTTTCTCGTGTGGTTCTCTCACCATGCAGCAATAAAAATTACGAGATACGGTGCTACATTCCTGGCAATATGTCTCAGAAGTATTCTTGAATAATGGGATGACTTAAGATGTTGAGTATTGTGGGATTCCATCATTTTCATGAACAGGAAAAGTTGACGATAATAATGATCCTAATTACTTGCAGATGATTCCCTCCTCCTAGCTAAAGCAAATAAAGATCGAACAAAAACATATCAAAATGGGTTAAAGCATGAGGTATTCAAAACCTTCCCATTTGTCTGGTGATATAAATGTAAGGTCTATATTCAAACTTTAGAAGACACTTTCGTAGCAAAGCCTTTTCCAATTTAAAAACTTCGCCACTGTGATCTGGAAACAACTCTCCGCTTGACAGCCGATGTGAAGAGAATTCTCTAAGTTGTCGTCAGGCAATGTTTACCCATGTGTTCTTCAACACTTAAATGTTATCTTTTGAAAACAATTTTGCTTTTCAGTGCCCAAGGACAGGTATAATTCTTCGCTGACAGCAGAATTTTTTACCCTTGGCTCTTTCTTTGCTACAGAATTTCATAGTAAATCTTAAGTATTATCATAGTAATTTTGAGTACCAACTACAGCAAAGTCTCTTGGATGAAGAGGAAACCTCAATAACTGATGGTTGCATCCTAGTATTTGTTCTATGCAGATACTTCTGTCTTTGATGCTTTTTGCAAGACCATATTCTTACTTGAGACTTTGTCAGATAGCAATGGATAAGCATTGTGCAGAGGCTCTGTATTGTAATGTAAATTTAACTATGCCATGAATTTGTCAGAATCAGCGCAAAACAATGCTTTATATGTTAGTATCAAAGTGACAAGTGCACAGTGCAAAAGTATCGGCCATCTTAATGCTGGATTGGAGATCTCGTAAGCCATATAACGCTTCAATATTAGTGGAAACTCATGGTACAGTTCCATAGTAGGAACCAATACAAAACTGAAGATCTAAGACAAAACGTCAAACATCATTTTACTTTTCCACATGTAACTAACACAATGATTTATCCTTGGAGTCTGGAGGTGTTGTTTTAACAAGACTTTAAAATGTAAAGTCTTAAAAGTGATCAAGTCCTCAATATTCCATCATTTTCTTCTCTTCAAGAACAGCATGACATGTGCACCATCATTAATTAATGAGACATGTTTATGTCTGCTCCATATTACATATCCACCCTTGGCAATCCCAAGGTGATTTGTTAAGCAGCTCCAAATCATGAAACACATTTAGCATATATCATCACCGCCTCCTCCGCAACTTGCACATGGCTTAACATACAAATCCCTGCACAGTGTTGTTTCTAGGTTATTGATGAAAGATGGTATGCAAATTGTAAAGATAACACATTGTGTCTTCAACTAAGAAGCCATTTTAAGTTTGATTGATCAAAATGAACATAGCAAATATTTGATAATTCACTGGTTAGAATTCACATTAAAACAATGAGATTAATCACTATGTTTAGTTCTGTGGAGAGTGTGCACCCATTTGCTAGCCAACAGGCTACACAAGGTCTTTGTGTTTGTAAAGAATGACACACAAAAGGTGTTGACCAATCAAGATGTCGACCAGTCAAGATGTTGACCAGCCAAGATGTCTCTGTGCTTAGTAAGGTGGTTAACGATCATGATCTTGGTCAGTAACATAATAATGGCTGCACCCTTCATACTTCCAATTTCTTTTCTAATTTTTCAAATTTCCAATTTTCTCTCATTTTCCTGTACTTTGCAAAGTCTATGCACTTACTTCATGTGTTTATCATTATTTTATATATCAAAGTACTTGTGGACGTTCACATATGTATTGTTTTGTCCATGAGAAGTTCATTTTAGAATGTCAAGAATATGAATGAAAATTGTTTGAAAGGGCTTAAATGAGTCAGAAGACAAGTTCATTACCTGGAATTCCCCTTTAAGATCTCAGAAATCCAACCACACACTCTGGTTCAAGTATTTCCTATTTTGGGGTTTAGACAGTGAATTTAAGTTGAAGATGAGATTAAACTGAATATCTAGATCGCTCATGTTTTGAGCTTGATTTCACTCTGTTCTTACTAATTGTGCAGTAAATTATGTGCATCTGGTGTGGTTAAATGCTCTATTTTTGCTGTCATCGTATTTTATTACCATAGCAACCATACCATTATGAGTCAGCTATATTGCTCACAAACTATGCAACAGTGATGTCATGTACAATATCAACTTGTTCTTATCATTGTAATCCTCAACATGTGAAGGTGCAAATGGTGGCATGTTTGAATTGGTTTGCAATTGGGTTGGAATTTTATTTTGAAGTCTTGTTGCAGGACACCAAATTATATCTATGATTGTGGTTAATGTTGGTTAGCGTACTATTGAAAATATGTGATTGGCTGTGTATACACATGGCAAGAAGGACCATTGAATTAATTAAGGTGAAAACTTGTCAAAAAAAAAGCTGTTCAATATATTTGCATCAGTAAATAGACAATTCAAATGTAGAAGTTCCCTTTGTTTGTGTTACAAAGAACATAATATAAGCACTTTAAAGAGATTTACTTTCATTCAGAGTCCTGTGTGCTGTTGAAATGTTGACAATTGAAGTAAAGGTATTTATAGACTTAGAGGGTGACTTTAAGAAGCAAACATATTTGTGATGTGATGGATGGGCACTGATCTGCAAAGTGTACATTGCTGCACTATAAATTTTGATTTTCTGTGTTGAAATACTAATACTTGCCCTCTGTATGTGAAATCAGTAGTAACATTACATTGTGAATGGTCCTACACTAAATGAAATGAGCAATCATCCCTGCTTTCTTTTGGAAAATCATCATAATCTTGCAATTGTTTTCTCAATTTGTCTTGTTATTTCTTTTCAAGATATTGCTGAACATCACTCCTGCATCATGAAGCCAGATGTTAGGGTGCAATATTAAGCAATTCAAAAACAAATATGATATCACATAATGAACGAGGTGTCGACAAGATAAAAACTTTTTGTCGGTGCGAATTAAACTTCACTATCCTTGTATTGATTCACATTGTACACCATTGACATAATGAAAGAAAGATACAAATTTTCTTTTTTTTTCTCTATGAAACAACATTTTGTTTTTATTTCATACTTCAGTACTATGTATTGGTCTAGACAATGCTTTCAACAAATGTAATCATAATATGAAAATCTGGTTTCAGATATACTTGGTGTATCCACAAAAAATGCCTTGTTTATTCCCAACTTGGAAGCATTACTTTATGGGTAAGAATATTCTTCAGATTTTCACAAAGAAGACTGATTGTGGAATTGAATCTAGTGTAATTTGCATAGAGGATCAGACTAAGAACGTCAACTAATCGATGTTTGCTTGGAGTCAATTTGACATTTTATTTTCTCAGTCTTGTTTGTTTCTCCATAGTTCCATATTTTGCAGCCTTCTTTTGCTGACCGAGAGCGAGACATTTTTCTCCGGGTGTCACAGCGTCCTTGGAATTGACTCTATCCTGAGATCCACCGAGCGGTGCCTGGCGGTGAATTACTTTGAGGCTTTGCATTTTGGGTATATGAACTGTTGCATATTTCAAAACCTGGTCTCAGTGGAACAGACGAAGAAATACACAGCTAGGTCAAACAGGGATGGAAAACAAGAAAAATAAAGAAAAAAAGAAAGTACATGCTGAGAAAGACACGTTAAAAATTTACGATTCATTAGAATTTCTACCAGATCAGATGAAAATTTTGTAATGTCCTGGGCAGTCACGGTGGTTCGATCCTTAGTCGAACACAACAGCACAATGCAATCCATGAACATTTTGTGTCACACCACCGAGAGAAATATGAACACATGCTCTGAGGATGCACCAATGTAAAGAGCTTGCATTAGAAGGAATTTAAAATACCAAAATTACTGGTCGTTGTCTCTCTTTCTGTAAATAAGTTGATGCCATCTGAAGTCTAATCAAATTGTTTTGTCCTCTAATTACTCTAAGCGTGTATGTCACAGTGTCCTCCACCTCAATCGAGCCCCACTGTGATTGTGTGATGTGTGTACCCATCTGCATTAGTCATCCAGTATTTTCCACTGTGCTAATAATTGAGGACATTGTTTACATATTGCTGCTGAAACCTGTGATAAAGTAGTTAAATAATATTCCTGAAATACCCTTTGCTTCCCCCTATTTACTTACAGTATTACTTAGGGTAGTGTTATTCATCAATGCCTTAAACTATTGGCATATATAAGAGGAAATGGTCACATATGGTCAGCTACCTTCCATTTCTATTTGTGTCACTTCTATCAACATTTTTGTCACAAAGAATTGTTCAATCTGACACTCTTCAGTGTTTGTGAGTAGTTTGACATGTTAGATGTTTCAAAGTTTTTCTAATTTATGGTACAAAAAAAAAAGGAGAGGATTAAAAATGATGGGCATCGTCAATAACCTTTAAATGTTCCTTCTGACAGCTGGAGACCACAATGTCATCATATGCAAGTACTGATCACCTCCTAATGTCATATTTCATTTCATTGTTAAGGTGTTTATGTAGAGCCCATATGCTGACAGTTAGTGTCTTGACTACAGAATATTGTAGCCATGATGATATCAGTTGTGTCAAGGACATCATGTCTCAGAATTGGGTGAATTTGTTCTAAGTCTCTTTTTTTTTTCTCTTCATTTCCACAGACTGCAGTTATTGTGCGTGATACTTGAGAAGTGAGTGTATGTTTTTTTCATGTTTCTAATGTTCAACAGCGACTGTCTGTCTTTGACTGTGAACTCGCTGTTCATTTGAGCAAATAACTTGTTGTTACTCATTCCATGATGATATAGCAACGTATGTCAAAGAACAACTGCCATGAGCCTCCAGTAGAATCCAATTCAACAGAAGTAATTAATTCACTATCTTTTTGTGATGAGTTCGTAAAATTGTTGCAGTCGTTAAATATTCATTAGCCAAGCCAACTGTGAATATTCATCCCTTTAACACCATTTTACTATGAAGTACATACTCTCAGCTTGCTAATACATCCACTTGGAAAAAAAAATGGATTAAGATGGCCCAGATTATGATGGAGTTTCACATGCATTATGAAATGTTATATGGAATCACAAATTGTGGCTAACAGTATCAGTTTAATGTATGACGTGTGTTGTAATGTTACGGTGTATGGAAGCACTGCTTGTGACAAGCAGTATTACATGATTGCACTGATTCAAAAGGTAATGACTAGCATGTTGCAATGTTACATGGAATCACTAACTGTGACTAATGACATTGCATGTTTGCACAGCTCACTTCAAGGCATATGACATGTTGTAAGGTTAGAAATATTGAATTGAATCACTAAGCATGTTTCACTGTTGTTTATTGGAAGTGGTGTAAGGAGCTTTTTTGCATTCTTTGTTTCTAAGTTGTGTGTGGAAGGGCGGGGGAATAGATGCTTGATGTGATAGTTTCTGTTATATTAAACGTACCAGCTCCTTGTGCAAAACCAAATCATCTTTACACCTCAGTGAATCCATGAACTACTGCATTAGAGAGACAGTCTATATCAATGCAGTATATCTCTCTATGGAATCTCTGTACAAGTACAAAGATTGAAAACTTCCCCTGGAGAGGTAAAAGCTGCTGTAATAATTCTAGATATCTAGGTCACATGTGGTGGAAAATAGAGATTAAAAAAATAAAGAAGAGAGTCCCTCTTTCAATGCTTGTGCTACCCTTCATGACAACTGAGCCAGTCACAAGCTGCACATTAATCCACACCAGACATAAATGGGTGTGTCAGTGCAATACATCTGTTCTGGCCCTTGACAATAAATATCCTCGCTTACCCATCTACATTTATTGGAACGAATGATTTGAGGAATAGCTGGAGAAGGAAGCTGAGCCATCCTCGTCACACTGGTCCCCAGATAAGGTGGAGGAAAATTTGATGATACATTGACAATGTTGACTCATTTGTAAGAAACTTAGCAGAAGTCAACTCTGCCTGCAGGCCTTTGTGGATGCAGCTGCAATTGATCAAGTTTTACACCACCAACATTGGTATGTGAAAGCAAAGGCAAGAGGACTAATAATTTAGTTTGATGGAACTATCCTGAGGGAGTTCTTAATATATTTTTTCACTTCATTCATGTAGTTAAAACGTGTTGCTTTCTCACATGAATTACACAAGAAAGAAACATAACTGCAATGACATATAAGTAAAATGGATATTGTTGGAATTATCTGTTCTGGCACTGTTTGTCAGTAAAGGGATAGGCTGTAAAAACATGACAGCAGAAAATAGGAAAAATATTACATTTATATGATGTATATCACATTTTTATTTTTACTTACATTTTAACTTGATTTCTTTTCATCTTTCATCCATACATCTAAAATATTAAATAAACAATGTCTAATTGTCAGTATGCAAGTTACTGTCAAATTTGGAAAATGAATTTTAATCTCCTCGTTTGACAGACACCCACCACCGCAGAAGTTAATTAGTGGGGCAGACATGTTCAAGCATTCTTTGGTCATGTTGACACAGTGTGTTCAACTCTCAGACGCAAAGATCATCGTTCTTGGAATGAAGTGCTTCCATCACCTATTCCGGTAAGAGAAATTCTGAAAATTTTGTTAATTTGGGGGTAAGATGCAATTCTTTCAGCAGGTCATGTGTCCAAGATACAGCTACAATCTTGGACAAAATTGTTGAAAAAATTTGAAAATGAATGGTACAATGGAATGGGTCTCACAGTGTCACTGTTATACGAATATGAACAAACAACATATCTATATAATATGCATTTTTATGTGGGGGGGGCGGGGTTTCTTTTGCATAATGATAGCACACTTTTTCTCACTCAGATTAACCTGCAAGTCAAGGATAATAGCCATTACGTGCAGTCACTTTAATACCAGACCCCATGTCTTCACTGTGAACAATTTCAATAAATAACCATATCCATCGGTCTTTTTAAACTGCATGACTACCAATATTTTAGTAGGTTTTTTTTTGTTTTTTGTTTTGTTGTTTTTTGTTGTTGCTTTGTTTTTTTTTGTGGTCCTTCACTACCTGTTACAATTTCAGAGTTTGAGCCGAAAGTACATCATTTGTATCATTCAAGATATCATAAAGTAGTTTCCTGGTCAACACAATGCATTGGACTTAATGATGTTACCTCCTCAATGACAATTTTATTTAGCACTTGTGGTGCTAAGCTCCACATGGATTTGACTGACTTAGTCCTCCCTTTTCTCCTTAATACCATTGACAGCAACATCACACAGTGATATTATTACAGTAAACCAACTTCAGTACAGACCCCAAACATGCCGCACATGCACTGCTGACATTTCTTGTTGCAAGGGATATCACCACCTTTAGCCATATAACTTATTTCAAATTGACACGGCTTTTTCCTGGTCCCCGCGCATGCTGCTGGCTTGTTGAAATTCTCAGGTAATCTTGGACAAAATTATCCAGACCTAAGGTTTAGGTGAGAGGATAGCATGAAGCCTTGAGCCCCTTTCCAATGTTGTGGCATATGAGTGATTGTACACTTTTAACAGTAGCCGAATCCTATAGCCAACACTGAAAGGGGAGTGGGGTATCCCAAAGTATTTTGTCCAAGAATGTAGCTACCTGAAGTAAAGACCATGTGCCCTTTGGAATCTTATGATGTAGACTTAGTGTCTGTTTTCATCACCAGTTGGCTGTTATCTTTTCTCCTCAGCCTCTTTTATGACAGATTCCTGTTGACATTTGACAAAGTGTCAGAGGGGTAGAATTTTTGCTTGATATTCTTTTGCGCCAAGCTTGAGTTTGCTTGCAGGTCATCCTCTTTCAAACCACAAATCTTATGGTGCTCATTCCTGATGTTACAGTAAACATCAATTATGTGCAGGGAAGTCGCCGGTGCTGGTTGGCGTCTTTTGCACCTCACTGGCACTGGCTATTGCCGACTGTCACAGAGCCTAAAATTGCAGGCTTCCAACTGGCAATAAAATTATTAACTTCAGAAAAAATGTAAGAATAAAAATTGCCACTTTACTACACATAACATACCCTTTGGCATTTGCCCTTCAGTTGTCAGGGAAATGATTGTATGATTTTAAGTAACTTTTCTGAGGTGGTCGGAGTGTATCATTTGTGAGAGATTTCAGTGATTAATGAATGATTACATCATTGATCAACAGTAGATGAGCAGTCAAACTCAGCATGGATGAATAAAAAAAAAATATGGAAAAGGAGGAAAACAAAAAAAATTAATGGCTGAAAGGAGGGGTTAATGCCACAGGGGTAGGATTCATGAGGCACATTTGCCAGTTCAAACAATTGACCAGCACTCACTGTATAAGGATGGCGACGACAAGCTGATGTAGGTAATAACTGGTTTTATTGTGCTTGGATCAGGAAGAAAATGCCAGGATACACTTATGTCATAAATGTTGTAGGCAGCAGTTTCCCCATACAAAAGTCACATACATTTAGATGGTAAGAAAGCAAACTTTTATAATCAAACCATTTGTTTGATGGAATACATGTTGGTACACATAGTCGCTATTAAATTCACATTGCTTCACATTGACACTCCATCACATTCTTCAACTTGATCCATCATACATTCTTCATCCCAACTCCCACTCGTTCCTTCTCTCCCTATTCTTGCTCAAGTATGAGGACAGAAGTAGATTGATAATTTTAAAAAAATTTCCAACGAAAGGTCCTGCTGTTTTGGAATTAAAGTACAAGGAAAAATGATGGACCTAGACAGGTAAAATGCCAACATCGATGTGCCCCCCCCCCTAGCCCACAAGTTGAGTAGTCTGGCTACGGGCCTGCATGTAACATTCAGACTTATCTCCACAATGTTGGACAAAATTGTTGGGACACTTTGCCCTAGGTAGCAAAAACAATACCCTGTACTAAATTTGGGTGAGGGTATAACATGAAACCCTGTGCCCCTTTCCAATGTTGCACTACAGCAGTAAATGTACACTTTCAACAGTAATCCTATAGCCAATATTGAAAGGGGGAACTTTGGTGACCCAAGGTGTTTCGTCCAAGAATGAAGTTCTGTTTAACCATGAGATGGAATTACCAGTAGGCCTGTACATAGTTCTTTACTCCACAGTGCTACTATGGAATAATTTAACCTACATAGCTAGTGAGGTTTCTAAGAGAGTAAACTTTCTATGTAGACTGCAGTCATTGAAGCTGCTTGTCTGCCCAGCCACGGTGGAACAATGTAAGATGACTGAGTCTATTGTTTGGACACAATACCAACAAATCCAGCCAAATCTGGACTTGGCATTTTGACCTCTTGAGTGCAACCGACCATATCGAGCTTGGATTCTTTGTCTTCACAAGACCCACCACTCATGGTTCCACCTACTCCAGTGGCCTCAAGGAGCTGGAAGACAGTGCCTTGGAAGACAGCTCCTTGGATGACCTAACAATAGGAGAGTATACAAAAACCCTGGATTTTGTTATTTCGGAATTGACAAACTGACTCTCAAGATTATAACCAACTTAATCATAAAACTGCTGCATGTACCTGTCTCCATGGTAACATGGTAATGTCTTTTAAGCTATTGAAATGTTTCTTTAAACATAATAAACATTTAAAAGTTTTTAAATTTGGAAATTGAAAGGATCTTCATGTAACTATGCCTGGGTGTTATCACAGTTCCCCATCATGCAGGGCACCATTTTTAAATATTAAATACTCTTAAAAATTCATAACTTCTGAGCTGAGCATGTTAGGTGAGATATGGATTTTACCAATAAAGAGGGAAGGAAAATCCAAATTTGTATGAAATATTGATTTTCTTCAATGGCCAGTCCCTTCCATAAAGTGACCCACAGCCTGCACTACTTCATTTAGCATGCTTGTCTGTTGTGTAAAATACCTTTGGTCCTCAAATATGAAGAATTAGTAAATGAATGGCTCTGCATTTCTCCAATAGGCCTTTTCGCAATCTCAATTCACGCAGGGAATTGTGAGATGCAAGTAAATGGCGTGAAAATGCACACAATTTTAGACTGATTATAACACAACTCTTAGACGGAAAAGGGGGTTAATGTGACATTCAAGACACAAACTGTAGGTGCGAACTCTCTGTATACTAGCAGTTGATCAAAAAGTGGAGGATTTGAATATCCAAAACTAAACTCAGTTTTTTTTACATATGTTGTAGGTATGAGAGCATGTTTGTTCATCCTCCAATTTTGAGGATCTGAGCATATGTAGTCGAGATTGCGAAAAGGCTCATTGAGCTGCTACACACATAGATCTATTCCCACCTGCAGAGGCTCTCAGTACAAACTGACTAGATCAGACTTGACAGGGATGATACTTTTTGATTTTTAAAAGTGCTGATGATAAGACATACAACAAAAATGTAAATGAAGTTTAACCCACATGACAGCTGATAGATTGTTTTGGTCAAAATTGTTTCTGTCAAAACTTTGATTTCAAGCCAAGACTTTTCGCATCATGTATGTGCGTTTCACCTTGAGGAAGACTGCTCACAAATCAAATCAAAAGTTGCCAAAAAAAAAATTACAAAAGTTGCTTGTAAGAGTTGTTGTTTTTGCAGACGGAGTCAGATGCAAAGTTTCATTGGCTAGTTATAAAATAATATACATTTTATTTTGCTTGTTTTCTTGTTGATCTTTAATTGGAATTAAAATAATGTAAAATTAAAGATTCACTAGTTTTACATTTAAAATTCTCTTATGTGCTCTTTGGGTAGTAAGTTCACTCTCTCACTATACACTGGGGAAGAAGCAGGCTTTGGAAAATTTTGTATTCACTTTCAATACTATGTTGACTATTGATTAATTAAGGTATTACCATTTATTTACTGTACTGTTCAATCAACAGAGTTTGCGTGATTTATATTTTTTTTTCTACATGCATACCTGATACCTATTTCTCACTATGCATCCGTTCAGTCAATGACAATTCTCACTTTCTGTTTCACTCTAGAGCTGACTATTTGCCTATTCCATTGGATTTTTCTGAACTTCTTGCACCTGTTAATGCTATCGTTAGAGTACTGAAGCAGTTTCCTAAGCCACTCATGAGAGGCACCAAACGTAATTTGCCACAGAGCCAAAACACAAGCACTAGTCACAGTTTGCAACCGAGCATAAAACTAGCAAAACAAGAGGAGGCGATACTACATGCAGTGAATCTGTTAGAGTGTGTTTTCAGGTAAGCCATAGTAAGTAAGGTACCGTATTTTAAAGATGAAGAGAGAGAAATGAGACCAGAGTGGGGCTGAGATGTGGAATTGGGTGAGGTCAATGAAAGGAAGGGACCCTAAACCAAGAAGGCAACTCTTGAGAAAAGTGAATATAGTCTAAAATATAAAGATATGTGGGTAACATGATAAAAAAACAAACAATGCATGAATATGCATTATTCTAGATCTGGATTTACAAAACAATACACAAAGTTAAATCTTTGTATAGGATCTGCAGTGTATGCTAAAAACTGCAGTATATGCAAGAAAGATCCTGCAGCCCTCCCTCTATTGCTACACTGGGAGTTTTTTTTTTGGCCAAAATTCACTTCTGGGACACATACATATATCAAGGCTGGGTAGAGTCACTCTAAGAGTCAGACCTTTTAGCAAGTTCCACACTCTGTGCATTACAATGCAAATGTTAACAGAAACTAGCTTTAGTTTCCTTCTAAGCCATGGTGTGCAGTTTCTAACATTGTGTGTAATTTTTACAAGCTGTTTATAAGTTGGCCATTAATACACTGTTCTGTGCTGCTAAACCCACAATACCAAAATGCTTGGACTCTTGAACCACTCACACCCATGCTTAAACTATATTGTCTACCTGGTTACACTTTGCTTCCAATTTGGGGGCACTATCTTTGCAACTCTTGTGGTGCTGGTAATTACATACCCCATTCAGCAAAGATGTAATGAGATTACAATATCTTCATGTAATGAGATTACAATATCTTCAGTTCCTTCTTACAGGCTGCTGCTGTACCACTGTTGCTGTAGACTGATTTGTACTAAGTTCTCACCATACATTGACAGTACATAATTGAAAAAGTGAGAGGATTAATTAAAGCCATTTGTGTAGATGGCTGAGAGTCACTTTCAATCTTGTCAGTAACCTGTGATAATAATACCCTAATACTGAGTATTCAGGAAGGTAGTGGTGAGTAACGAGTTGATTGTCCTCCTACAGCTGTCCTGATCATTGTTATCGGATTATCAAAATTCGACATGTCTCCATTGACAGAGGAATTCTTGTATTTGTGGAGACTCTGTCATTAGAGTCACATTAGTCCTCAGTTTGCTATGTTGTGTAAGCATTAAGAAAAATTTAAGTCCACAGTGAAATATCAAAGGAAACTTTCAGTGAAAGCCCAGTGTGTAGCACCAAATGAAACTGTAAGTCCATAAGTAATGCAATTTAGCACTAGCATTTCAAGTTTTGCAATATCTTCAAGTTTAGTGCTTTTCTATGGTGTGTACAAGGAAGAATAAATACAAAAAATAAAAAACAAACATATAAACATATTTTTCCATTAGGTGCAACTAGCGCAAAGCTATCTTTTTCATTTGACAATTTATCCCAATTTGTCTTTAATATTTTGTTACATTGTAACCCTTCTTGGTTTGCGTTTGTTAATACTGATGTCACATAGTTGATCAATTTTGAAGAACCAACCAAAAAAATTAAATAGTTCAATATCATCTGACTAAACCTAAGTCTAAGAATTTCATCAAATTTTAAATGCAACCTATATCTAGAAAAAAGATTGAACCATTTCGTAAACGCTTACCTCTGTTTTCTCTTTCATTTTCTGGTTTTGAATTGATGTTTGTTTTGTAAACTGAAGAAATTTTTATTTTGCAAAGCTAGAATTCCATACTGTAATCTATGATGATGTACTTTTTGTTGTTGAATATTGAAGAAATAAACAGTGAAACATGCAATATGGAAAAATAGTGAGTGCCATACATTTAGAAGTTCAATTTTTTGAATAATTCTTGGGATCTTCTCAGTTTTTGTGTTTTCCATGTTGCTCTAATTGCCCCGATTTTTTTTTTCCATCTTCCACAAAACGTGTCGCTAACTCATGTCTTTGCCTACTCCAAATTCATCAATATTTAGTCATTCCATTTTGGAAACTCTACCACGCACCGTAATTATTGAAAAGAAGAATATTGGTTATTTTTATTATTTTAATGTCACATGAGTCTCTCATCATGTTAAATAAAAGTGTCAGTATTGATAAAATAAATTTGAAATTAATATTTGCAAGTTTCCAGATAAAAACTAAGGTTGACTAAACTTTAGTTTTAATTCACCATCCAATTTAATTGAAAGTAAAACGATTGCTCATTTTTTATTCATAGCATTTTTTGGGAGAGAAATTGAGTGTTGCATATCCACAAAAAAGAAAAGATAATTAAAAATACCTATATTAAACTTTTTACTGTTTAAATTATGATAAGACAATTAGCATATTTGTAACATTTTTCTTCTGTATTTAAAACCTCTTTGACTTGGCTTCATGCATACAGTAGCCCTATCACTACTTCTAAATATCACTCAGGCTAAAGTTATTATTGCAAAGTGAAAGAAATATTTCATTTCATTTTCGAGATTAGTCATACAGGATGAAATATATCGAGGAGCATTTCATCACTATCCTTGAGTGAAGCAATTACCATTAAATTCTCACCAATTTTTCAAGCCGCTCGAGGTCGTCACTGGCTCTCATTGCTGATATCATTCCAGTCCCTCTGGGTGATCTATATGAACTCAACAACTACTACCATCTTCCCATTTGAAGCTGTTTTTGTCTTCTATTTTTGCAGCTTAGCCTCGGGAAGCAAAAAAGGTCTGGGACTCTACGATGAAAGTCAGTTTACTGCCCCTTCGAAAGAGGGAAACGTTGGAGATTGTAACCATGGAGATGGCCCGCAGTCGTTTATGCAACAATTGCTCGCAATCTTTGACAGGGAAATAATTCCAATAGTGATGGTAATAAAGGAAATTCGTGATTTTTAAATTTTGCAGTATCACATTCTTGGACATCCATATGGAAGTTGTTTAATGCAAATTTATGATATTCAGTTTTAGTTGCACTTTAAAATGTCCCATCGTTAGCTTCCTTGGGTCAACGTCTTTTCTTGTTGCATGACCTTGAATGCAGATCCAATATAAGTGGACTTGATCCCATTATGCAGATCAGATTCTGAGTTGTTGATCCACTATAGTGAGGCTCATGTCTGGTTATATATCGTGAGGACAGCTAGGTGATCTTGATCATTTTATAGTAGTATTACACTCAGCGAGCAAGAGGCTAAAGAAACACCACATAAATGTAGCACAGTTGTTGACAATCATTGCCAAATATTAAAGTCTATAGTGCCTCGCAGATTGCCTGAACTGAAAAACTATCCTACTACACAATACTCATTTTAAGGAGTCGGTGATGTTTCCTGAGGTTTTGTCCAGTTTATAGGTTCCACAGGAAAGATATTTGGTTTATTTCCCATACATGTACAAACACAACAAAAAGTGTTACAGTGATTAGTACAGTGCATGAAGCTGTAGCAAGAAGAAATTCAACCTTAACTGTCATTGAGAAATAAGGCTGGAAGAATGGAAAACAGTGCAAAAAAAAACAGTAGAGACTCTAAGAATCTGGAAGTCACTATGAGTTCCTCAGAGTTGATCCACTGAGGCAGTAGATGTCACTGCCGGGTATATTGACTTTATACTCACCTTTTGTGTATTACAGAGGAATTCTCCATCACTCAACTTTACAATGGGAAGTGAGATAATTTTCCCCTTGACCTTTAACAGCTCCATGAAGCACTAAACTCTACCAATTGTCCCTCAAACCAAGGGAAATTGTCATACATATGACTCCCTGTAAGTTGAAATAGAATAGTCTTCATTAGCATTTTGAATATCCAAAAACAACTGACTGGGTAAATTAGCAAGTTTTCCTTCTTGTTCCTAGACCTTACAGAATTCTCAAATATTGTGCCCATTGTAGTTTTTTTTCTTAACATATACTGGTCAACCTCACCACCCCCACAGTGACAAATATCATCAAAAGAAATGTCCATAAAGTCATTAAGTGTCATTTGAGGAATTAGCAGTAAGTCTCCTTCAGCTGTTTTATAGTTAAAACAGGTCCCTCAGAGTTGTTGCTTAATTAACTTGCCTGAAGCCATCAATGTGTCAAAAATTGTTTCTCAACTCACCTTTAGTTTATTATTGAGAGATTCTTCTTCATCTCTCAATTTTCAACAAGAAGAGGACAATAATTTGTGATCTCCAAACAGTTCCAGTGGTCAAGTAAGATATAATAAGCAATGTGTCGAGAACGGAGACATTGCGGCAATAATCCATGTATGGTACAGAGGCAGTTCTATGGCGGACTTGGCAGGATTTAGCCAGCCCTCCATAAAGTTTGGCTAGCTCCCCCAAAATTGGGAAAACAGTTTATATCAACTATCATTCACCTTAACCAATATTCTGGAAGAGAAAGCTTTTAAAGCACAAGGTTTTAAAATAATGTTCGGATACCTCAAAACAAGGCCGGAGAGGTGCCATTTCCTGCTCCCTGGAAGGCTTTGGGCAAAAAATGTCTTGGTATACTATGAACTCAACTAAGATGGTAAAACGTGACTTGACCTTCCCTGCCCCCCCCCAAAAAAAATAAAAAGAAAAGAAAGTGATGTTCACAGAACTGCACTGAGTAAGGTTAAGTCTTTTCTTGTTTTCAAGATCAACTATGAACTATTCAAGGAAGTGGCTGTGCCTCTGCTTGAATCCTTCCTGAGGACATTGTGTCACAGTTTAGAAGCAGATGTCACACTGGACTTCAGTAAAAAACTAGGTAAGGCCCTGGGAAAAGTCGTAGACAGAGATCAGCTGAGTGCAAATTTTACCACTGATACTTTGCTGATTAAATTTATAGCAATTTGTCTGCCTTTCCTTAGGCAGGAGAGGTCACTCAAGAGGGGGAAAATTAAAATTAAGAAATGAATGAATTGTGGGCATATGGTGCCAAAAGAAGGGGGGGGGGTGTGATTAGTTGATAGATGGCTGGTAATCTACTCCACTTTACTTCTCATTAAAATTGGGTTTTCTAATTCCTACAGCAATATTAACATGAGTTTAGGTAAGCATGTGTATCTTGGTTGGGAACAAGTCATCAATGTTAATTTGCTGTGACGACTGCTTAAAGCTGATGTCTTTTCATATATCTGTTGTAATTTAATTTTTGAGGATAATTGTAAGGCTAGGGGAATGGGGGGGGATCAGCATATGGAGTCCTTTACACCAGTTACTAGCCTCTGTGAGCAAAGTTAACCCATGCTTGAGTTTATTTTGATTGACTTTATATGAAAAAACAATGATTTAGTTATTTGATTCTTACTTTACTGACCTTTTAGCAACAGCTGCCCTGTTTTTGTCGGTTACGGGCTGTATGTTTGGAGTGTGATATGAGACTGGGCAATTTCGTTACAGTCTCAGCTATTGGTTTTTGAAAATTAACTCACCGGGCGTTTTTCCAACCAATTGAAAATATTTTTACATCATTGGAAAGGGAATTTCCTAAGTCTTTGCCTACTGTTACTGATGAATGTTGTGACATAACTCCAGTATGACTGGCAGTTGTTGGACAGCAGGAAGGTGGCAGAAAATTCTCCAGCATTCATGGGATGATTGTAGTATTCCATATTTCTAGGGTCAGTATTACAGCCCTAAATTAATTCAAATCAAGATCAAAAGTTGATGAACGTCAGGAAAATACATTGCTCATGTTTGAATGACATGGTGACAAAAGAAATCACTCCACAAACGGCAAAATTATGGCAGTCTGAAGACTCAAAATGGGGGTAACTTTTGGCCGATTGTGTGTTGAATTTAAGAGAGATAAGAAACTGCGTTCACTAGGGTTTTGATATGTTTTTTAATTTGCCAATGAAAGAGACTTGCATTTGTTACCCAGGTCACAATTTAACTATATTTGCAGTGGCATCTTATAAAGTGGGGCCTAATACTAGTTTTGTGTACGCTGAAAATCATGAGAATAGTTATGGGACTATTATAATATATGAAAAATGTTTTTTTTGTTATAGAGTATTCTGAGATAAGGAGACTGCAATTGTCATGGAGTCTTGCCTCCCCATGCACGGTGGCTGTTCATATTCTCATGAGACCCCCAAAATGTCCTAATAATACCATCACCACTTAGTGGAAGCATTCTTGAGCCTGCTATGAGACTCTAGCGATATAGGCTGATATATGTACTGGCCATGAACTCTGTCAGCAAAGTTTTCAGAAAGGACACTACTGTAAACTTTGTCCCTTCTTTCCCAGTGTCCTCTTCATTCATACAGTGGGCTATGGAGGTCAAGAGCAAGTACTACGCTAATAGGTAAGGATGTCACAGTGTCCCTCAACCAAGTAAGATTGTTACATAGATGACTCCAATAAGCTGCAATAGAATATTAAGTCTTTTAAAAATTATGGTGAATATTTAAAATACTATCTGGCAGTTTAAGGTTTCTGTTATTATTACTTCTTTCTCGTAACATATTATTGCCACCCTGCTGGGAAAAATTTCTGAAAAAAACATGGAAACAATGTTAATTGCATCTGTCAATTTAGTATTCTCATGAAACCTGGATGAACAAGTTGCAAAAAAAAACAAAAAAAAACACACACACACACACAAATTACAAAAAAAAAAAACACACACACACACACAAATTAAATGCAAGAAAACATTCTCAAAATTAAACATGTCGCATCTCGAAAGACACGCCTGAATGTCTCTCACAGCTCTCTGTTGTGACAACATCATTGTACACAAACCTGTCACATCGTTTGTGGTATACTCCCCCATGTCAACAGTTCTCCTGTAGGTGCATGCATTTTAAACGCATATAACCAGCGAGAACAATTAGAGAAAAAAGGTTGGTAATATGTGAGGAATTTCATGAGGAAGTAGAGATTAAAGCCAGTGAGATGGGACTGCTTACAGTATGTTTGTGGTAGGCATCCTCTATGATTAGTACCGAATATATTCATCCATATTTCTTCCTTATTTTCATCCCCCACCGATACGTATACATAATATACCAACCAAACTTGCATTTACATGGTGCAAGGTTTGTTAGTCAATATGTTTTGAAAAGAGAGATCTAAAAGTAACAATTCTCTCAATTTTGAAGAGTGTATTTCTTGTAAATATGAGCTACTATCTTCCTGGTTAGCCATGCCATCTTTCCCACCTGTCTCTTTATACTGAGACTCTATGAGGTGCTTGAATTGGAGTTGAAACTGAATACCAAATATGGTCTGGTGGATTGAATTGTCATATTTCAGAAGCTATTGCATAAAGCAAACTTAATCCTTACATACTTACATCATAAACAATGAATTTGTTCACATTTGATTGCAATCGAACAATTGTGAAATCAGCAAACAGTGTTTTATTACAACTACAAGTCATTCACGTGGTTGTTGCATTCTCTGATCATTAATATCATCAGCATTCAGGGCCTGAGTTCATCTCTGCTTTTATGAGACTTATGTTTGTTAAGTGATCAAGGAGTTTTGAATTAAACATGTTGCCAGAATTGAAGTAGTGACAAGTACGAAATCATCATATATTCCTAAAAACCGATGGGTAGGGCTAACCAAAGCCTGCATTGGTAGATGACTATAGATATAGCAGCCATGTTGACAGATTAATCAAATGCAGTGTCAACTAAATCAAACTTTGTATTTTCTATGCAGGGTACTTCAACTTTCATTAAAACTGCCTCAGATACATTTTGCCAGTACATTCCTAGTTGCATTTTATATTTTATTTCAGATTACTACAATACTCCCCATGCACCTTCTAGCATCTCTTGGAATATACAGCTCTGTTGTGATGTTTCTTTTTTTTCAATTCCGCTATCGGTCACATTTTTTTGTATGAATGAAGGTAATAGTGAGTCATGTGCACCTTCAGTTTTCTCATGATTATCAGTGATAGCAGCAGCCGTTTTGTAACTTCCTTTTGCCTCCCTACATTTTGCATTTCCAACTTATAATACCACATCTTCCCAGCACGTTACTCATCGTCACCGCTGATGATTTCATCTCGTTGCTCTGCTCCAAACTCCTGTTTCTCTCATCTCCATCTGATGATGCGATCTCTTTGTCCTTGAAGGCTGCCTTGCATCAGGCCAAAGGTAATTAGAAATCCACTGTACAAGGACATGCCAGGTTTATCAATGATAGTCAAAGTTCTTTATCACAAACACAAAGCCATTTTTTCTTCTTTTTTTTTTGACGAAGAAGTATTTGGCAACTTTTTTTCCTTATTTTTATTAATATATGATAAAAGAGTCTGTGTAAAATCAAACTTGTACTTGGACTGGTCACTCATTTTTTTGTTGTTGTAGTGATTGTGTCCATTACAAACATTCAACCTCTTCATCAACATATTGCAGATAACAAAGGTTCCTCCGAGATCCGCCACTGCATTATGGCTTTCCAAAAATAGAATTGTCCAATGAGGGTTGAATTATCATAATTAAAACATTGTAGAAAAGTTTTGATAAACCTCTGGTTGATTTCACCTCAAGGAGAGAAGGTTCATGGAGGAAAAAAAAAAAAAAGATTATGCAACGATTTCAGCAGCAGCCGAATGTTTGTAGCTACACAACTCCTAACTGCACACCACAGCTCAAGTTAAAAGACAACTGTAATGTTTAATTAAGTAAAGTTGATAATTATTTTGTAATTTGAGACTTGTTGTGACTGTCACATGCATCATAGGAACAACTTTCAGTAGTGGACGACAGGTTTAGGAGACTCAGTTAAATGGTGTATTTACTCCTGTGATAAGTGTTGTGTTAGCTAGAAATTAAATTTGTTGTCAAGCTGACAGGCTTTTGATCCACTTGCTATTTGCAAAGGAAAATTGGCTCTTAACCGTGATGTCATTCAATAGCCTCAAAGACAGTTCACTTTACACTGATTGGGAGATTTAAATTTGAAACTTAATTGATGTGGATGTAAACTGTTGTAACCAAAATACCAAATAAAATGGCATTTAATTCCAGAGAATACTCTCATACTTCCTCTTTAAAGAATACACAGGTATATATTTAAGCAGACATCGCACGTGGTAATATGACAATACATTTGTTGCCGAAGAAGTAAGAGGTGTTATTAAGCTGTTTCATCTTTGCGATTTGATTAGAATGAACAGCATTAAGAAGGACATGTCTAACATTCTGTTTACACATTAAGTAGCTTTCAATATACTCCTTTAATCCTCGCCATTTATACTCACTGAAGAAACTTAATTTTATGTCAACCCTTCACATACCTGACAGCATCATGAGCTAAGATGAATTGATTATGGGCCTTGTGGTGATGCCAAAGTTGTACTTAAGTAGAACTGTAATAAAGTTCTGACAGTTCAATAGCCTTTGGCAATAGGTTAGATAATATTACAGTAAATGAGACAAACCAAATTTGATAAGAACATGTTCCTCTACGAACTTGCACCTCGAGGCAACTTGTTATGTGATTGTGATGAGTTTGTTATTTACATATTTTGACTCTTCATTGCATGTATTGTGTGTTTTTTTAATAAACTGTCATCTTCGTAGTTCACTGTCTGGTGGTGAAATCATTAGAGTTATGTTTGATACTTTGGTGTCAAGGTACTGTCACCTCAAAGCAAACAGCCCTTGGCTGTGTTAAAGAATGATTCCGTCCGTCCTTCCGAGAGACAGACACAATGAAGTTTAATGTTCAAATGGCAGCAGTTGCTGAATCGTCGTGTTATGTTGCAACCTTGCAGGAAAGACGGAAATGGATGCTGCAGTATTATCATTAGGAATGATATACATATACAAAGAAAGAGAACTGGAAAGTCAGATGATAGGGAGTTTGAGAGGGTCAGGTGAGAGGGATTGTCCACCGGCCCAGTGGAAGTTCTGGTAGATAGGTGAGGGAATTTATTGGGACGTTTGCAGGAGCAGGTCCATCATGGTTCTGGTGGCAGGTCTGATGAGATGGTTGGTCGAAAGGGTCGGGTGAGGAGGACCTTGTTTAGAGGGGTGGGTGAGACCATAGAGCCTGGTGAGACCTGATTGCTGGGTGGGACCTGAAGGCCAGGTGAGAAGGTTGTGGGTGAAAGTCAGGTGTGAGGGTCATGCAAGAGGGTCAAAAAGGGTGAAAGATGCAGATGGGATAGGCAGTTGACATCGACAGTTGTCGAGTGGCAATTCAAACAGAATTTACCAAATTTTGTTGACAAGCTCCTAAGTTGCGATTGGTACTTAATGTCATGGAGGAGATTACAACCAAAAAACTAAAGTCAGATTTTTACATAACATTTATGAAAACTGTTGTAGATCAACTTAGCTAAGTGCGGCAATCAGCTGAAGGTATATACGCACTGTCTTTCCACGAAACAAGGGTCGAGAAGTGACATTACTGATTGGGACATCTAGATTGGGTACCCTGAAGTAAGTTTGATGAAGTACCACGTAGTGATACTGATCACTGTACTGAGCAGAAAATAAGGGTACCCCTCTCTGTATGCACCTGATTGTTTTTTTGTTTCAGATGCAAAGTGATGCAAAGTTTGTCTACTTTCCAGAGTCTCCAAACTTTTTTCCCAAATTATCCAAGTGTATGGTAAATTATTTCACTTCTCAGGGAAACTTCAGAAAGAGGCAAGGTTTTTCAGTAATATTTTTCCTCGAATTTTCCAACAGTAATTTTTGTCACATGCCACTCCAAACCACATCAAGCACCACAAATGGCTCGGGTGCCCCCATTTGAAAAGGTTTGATCAAAAGCAGCAGACTGTATGTTGGATAGGAGAGATGAAACGCATTGAGTGTAGCTACCAACTTATGTACGTTAACTTTGCCTTGACATGTATACGTATATAAAGGAAACATCATTCAATGAAGCAAACATGCAGGAGCTTAATGTAGATGTAATATAGAATATATGTATATCTATTGATATAGATATCGATCATACAGGGATGTAAGTTTTCCGTATTGATAGGGAATTCCGTATTTTTTAAAAATTGGCTGATGCCTCCGAATTTCCCCTGTATTCCAACATTTTAACAAAATTATATGTTACTGTACATATAACAGTCTAAATGAACCAAAAATACCGTAAAAATGGAATTCTCTGGGGCATGAGTGTATTCCAAGTAATGAATTTACAGTGCACTATTTTGCACCTCAGCTCTCTCCTGACACCCCCTCCCCTTATACCCCACCCCCAGGACGGCGTTCACCTGTACAACCTATTTTCAGTATTTTTTTTTTCCCTACACTTACAACCCTGATCATAGATGTATGCACATATCATACCATATCATATCATATAGCTTGTCAGTGTAAAACCTACCAGTAACTTACAAAACATTGCCGGAGGCCAATTCAGCAATTAATATCTGGATCAAGGCCAATTGGCTCATTGAAACCCTTACATGTTTCCGACACTGTGGTTCGTCAGCGCAAGTAAGGCGAACCAGGATTTTTACTTTACTCAGTTTGTGTTGTAGGATAGAGCAGTTTATATCTGTATGAATGTGTGTATCGTTGAAGATTGACCCAATTACTCCCTGAACCAGTTGACTGCATCTTTCAGTCTTTTTATACGTTCAGCTGAGCTTTGTCAGAGGGTTCCTGATTTCTTCAGTTCATTAATGTTTCACATTTGTTTTTTTTTTGTTTTCAATTTTTGCAAGGCTAATTTTTTCCACTCGCCATTGAGGGAGCCAGATCCTAGGAAAAAGTCTCTGCTCTGTAATTTTGTCAGTTTTCATTTTAAGTGGTCATTATTGCACTAATATTACCACTTATGGTATTAGCTATTGGGGTTAATGTCATCCTGCTATCTTTAATATCAGCCTATTCCTGTCAACAAGCTGACTCCATTGAGAACAAGGTCGATTAGTTTTATCACACCGTATTTGTTTTCATGGGTTATAGGTAGTTATTGTCCGAGTGGCAACTATTCTTTATGAAGGAGCTGCATTTGACCCATTTCCATGTAACTTGAAGCAACAAATAATGTAGCAAATAGTTTAATAACACAAGCAGTGACAGCATCAGGATTTCAGATTTGGGAGGAGGCCATATTGAGGGCAAACAAAACTTTTTTTTGGGGGGCAAAAACTTTTGTTCAAAATCAAGTGCATAGCCAGAGCTTAGCAATCAAGTGCATAGCAGGGCCCCTGGTGGGGTCCAGAGGCAAAGTCTTTGTGGTCCAAGGGGCAAAGTCCCTCGAAGGTCTCAGGTTGTGTGATATCTTTGGGTGAAAAATTACATTGAGAGATAGGTACATTTTTGTTCAAGGTGCATATTAACATGCAAAGATTCGAAACGATTTAGTTCGGCTATTCTTCTATAAAGTTGACAAGATGAAAACTTAGGACCCCTCATGGGAGTCCATGGTCAAGCCCCTGGAAGTTCTGAGTTCTGTTCATATCTCTGCATGAGAAATTAAGTCTCATGGACTTTCTAAAAACATAGACAATTGCAAAATCATGAATATAAACTGGGAATCGACGCACATATATGTATTTGTCAGGTCACTTCAGTTGAGGGGGGGGGGACAGCTGGGGAAAAATGTAATGACTGGGGGGCATCCATGGAACACATTTATGGCCTTATGCCAATATGACTTCAAACAACAGACTGACAGTTTTAATCTTGTGACCCAACAAAGTATGGTAGTAACATTCAAATGTCATGGGACATGAAAATGACATTTTGAAGTATTGAGTGTATTCAGCATTGACAAAGAAAAATAGCCACAAATTCCATCAAAATCCGTCAAAAATTGACTAATGTTCAGTCATATTAGTGTCTCCCAGCTGTATCATGAATAAACATTGGCTGAGTATGCAAATTTGTGTTTTATGTGAATCCTTCCTTTACGTAACCTTTATTTCAAGGACATTTGAGAATTTTATATGCCTGAAGGGCTTTATTTTAGAAGCATGTATTTTCTTCAAAAAATGTTGATGCACTTACCAATTTGAAATTAAATAATTAAGAGCCAAAATATAGGCTTAACAAATGAAATACTGTGCAACACTCCACTGTCATCTGTTTTGCATTTTTCTCAAACTTTGGAAAGTCCTATCTCAAAAACGGTAATAGATATAAACAAAATTTCAATAGATTTTTACTAAGGGTTTTACTTTGCAGCTTCTGAAGGAAGGGTGCTCTTTCCTAGAAGCATGTCACACAACCTCTAAAGCAGGACGTGCTGTTATGCGTGCATTTTCAAATAGCACATGAAGGGATTGGCTATATGTTTTACAGTTGTAGAAAGCTGTAAAATCTACCATGTCATGTCTATATGTCCAATTGTAGTCTTAATTTCCAAAAGAAATGCTTTATATAGGAGGATTGCTGTTGTAGTATTTTGCAAGGAAGTGCCACACCTTTACCACAGGATCCAGTTTCACTAACTTTGTAGCACTTTGAGTCACTCTCTCCTTTCTACCATAATTAACACTCTAATGAGGTTTCTCATCATGTCTTAGATATGTTGTTTTCCTGATTTATATCAAAAGATGAGAACTATGAAATATGACCAATGAAGGCTATTTTTTTCCCTTCAAACAGCACATCCTTCTTTAATCGTATTGTTCATAAATTGTCCATTATATTTGGGCAGAGCTAATGGTAGTACATATCTTCCCTTATATTTCTTTCTTTTCAGTTTTCCTCATTTGAAATTTTTTGATAGTTGCTGATAGAGGGAGGTTGTGCCCCCCCCCCCTCCCTCTGGATCTGCCACTGCTATTAATTGCAAACTATTGACCTTGAAGGGTGTATGAAAGGACAGTTTCTGAGGTTCCTTCTGCATGGCAATGTTACTAAACAATGTATTGCAAATAAAATATGATATCAGGTATATGAAACAGTCTAGTCATGATGCGTTAGATAATCACCAAACATTGCCAAACAGGATTGGCCTGAACTGAAGTAAAATTTTCTTCTATTTCCCCCATCCCACCCAAAATAAATCCATCCTTTAACATCATGGGTGGATAGGGTATTATAATTTGATATTCTAAGTAGCTGTATAAGAGCTGCCTTTTGGTTTCAGATCATTGGTTACTTTTAATGAATTTTTCCTTTTCTATTTTCTTTTAGTTATATAAACCACCCTTCTTCAAGTTCCTTTTTGAAGTTCAAAATTCCTGCTGTTCTCCTCTCTCTGTTTTCAAAAGCAGTCTGGCTATAAAAGCTTTAAACTTTTTCAGTCTTTCTATGCCTGCTTCACTGATAAATATGTAGTTTATAACATGTTTTTGTATAAGTATGAGTCATTGGGGTGATTATTTTTATTTCATCTTTGTCAGATGTAAAGTCCTTTGGGGATCTATTGGCTGTAGATCCAGAAGCCATCGACAGTCTGAAGACAACAAACCAATCAGATGTATCAATTACGGAAGTTCAAAATGGATGTTTGGCAATCCTGTATTGCGCATGGCTCTATGATGACAAGTAAGCTTAATGTTCGCCTGTAACGTCTTTGTTGGATCAGAAACTTGCACTTCACCTCTAACTGTTTGAAAAAGAAAGTAGGAAGCTCAAGCATTATAGCAAGGCTTATGTTTTGTGTGTGTGTGGGGGAAGGGAGTAGAAGGGTGCAAATAAATTTGCAGCTTCCTTTAATTCGTTCATGATAGATTTCCATGTGTGAATGTCTGGTAAAAAATCTATCGTTTAATCAAAGCTATTCAATCCTAGCCTGACATCTGGCAAAAAATTGAGAAAATTTGAAAAGATGGCACAAGAATCCATCTTCTGAGACATTCGTTGTTCATAGATGACATTACCTACTCTTTCAAGAAAGAAACTGTGAGAAACACTGTGACTCCTAGTCACACATGTATAAATTATTTGTATGGTAAAACCATTTTTTTTTTTTTCAATTGTCCTGTCACTTTCAGTGATACCAAGAGATTTGAACCTGCTGCTTTTGTCAATGATGTGTAACTAAAAAAATTTGCAATCAAATATTTTTTCTGATTGTCAATCATGTCAGAAAAGGTCCTACTAGTTGCCCCTTTCTCATTGTTGATGAAGCTTACCCAAACACAGAGCCCTTTAGAGTGAGACTCAGTGATAGCTTTACCTAAGCGCACGTGTCGAAGGGTAGTGTCACGATTGGACATGATGGGCTTAATGTGTAATGTAGTAAGGTTGGAACAGTTTGCAGTAATACTTTTTTTCTGTCTGAATTTCCATTTTTAAGTCCTTCAGGGGGGTTCATTCTTATCATTCCCCCCATTACTCCAGGATTTTGGAAGATGATGCATTGATGGAGAAGTTAAGATGTTTGATGATGCATAGACCAGAGGACAGTCTTTCAGGGTCCTCTCTCAGACATATCCTCTTCCTGCTTGCTAGCATCAATTACTCAGATGACCTTTCCATCCAGATACATGGTAAACTTACTTGTTAAATTGCATTATGTGCATGGTACTAACATTCAAAATTTCATGTTACATATAAGTAACATTCACAATTTAATGTTACATGTTACACTCATTTACAATTTGATTTTACACATTACTCTACTGCCTTGCAGCTTGCTGTGTGTACAAATACTCCTGATATTT
Organism: Stichopus chloronotus; assembly: GCA_021234535.1. NCBI lineage: Eukaryota > Metazoa > Echinodermata > Holothuroidea > Aspidochirotida > Stichopodidae > Stichopus > Stichopus chloronotus. The sequence continues at coordinate 20,798,573 of CM037829.1, forward strand.
AAAACCTGATGTTAAAAATCTGTGTTTTCTCCGAAAAGGTTTAGACAGTGTTGCAACCATAAAAAGTAAACTGATATCATTACCTCTGCAGAGATCACAAAGTATTTTTTAATTTAAATCTTCCACATTTTTTACGTAATTTCATTTTCGGAAGGTACTTCAACTTTCCTTCGGCTGATGAGGAACACCCCGTCCACCTCTGTGTACACTCACCACAAACAGGTTCTCAAATGGTGTTTCACATGTCCTGGCATGTCCTCAAGGTTTGCTCTTGAAATGGTGAGATGAGCAACATTTTGTATTGAATTGAAATTTATCTATTTTATCACCAGAATATCTACAATGTAAAAAGAAAGTCCCCCAAAATGTGAAAAGAGACCTAACAAAGTGGAGGACATGGCACATGAGTGTTCCAAGTATATTTAGCAAAATGGCTCTAGCATTAATTTGCACACATTTATCGTGATATATGTAAAGAAAACAAAATATATTAGTAGACTTCAGGTTCTCAACATGTTTAATCTTAAGATTTGTCTTACAATATATGTGAACATTGTGAACGTAACGTTTTACCAGGAATTTTGTTTATTTCTTTGGGGGTGGCTTATCAATCATTGGCAAAGATATTAATTTAAAAGGCCAACAGAAAAAAAAAAAGCTTCAGAACAAAATTAAGTTTGCTTTACATGTTGAGGATCTGAAGTCTACCAATATGTTTCTCTTTGCATATATCATGCTGAATGTGTGCAAATGAAAGGTTGAGCCATTTTGCTAAATATAACATAAAACCCATGCTGCCAATTAAACTCTGCCACTCTTTTTGCATATAAAGTGACAGAGCTGTGCAAATTAAGGCCTAGCTGGGTCACTTTGTGTATGCCAATAGAGGATAAGTTAATGGGTTCTGAAAACATCAGTCTGTCTGCAAAGTGCAGGAAGTGAAAAAAAATGCCAAACTTACAAAATTTCTAGTTCTTATCGTACTTTATTGAAAGTTTTTTATAGGTTTGTTAAAGTAGTTGTGGAGGAAGTCCCAAGTGTGAAGGAATCAAACTATGCCCCAAAAAATTAGGAGTGCATAGAAATTACAGAGAGGAAGATAGCGACAGATTTAGTTAATTAAATGTCCCTGTTTGTAACCCAAGTTGTCTTTCTAATAACAATATTTATAAAGTCTGTTAGCTATAAGTATTCATTAACTAAATGTCCTGTTACCAACCACCAGCTTATTTGTATACATTATATTTATGTAACATTCAAACCAAACTTTGTATCAGTATCAAATAAGATTAAAATTAGAGGAAATTACATCTCTGTAAACAGAACCATTCTGATGTTTGTGAAAAGTACATCTTCTTTGGGTGTTCATGGAGGCAATTACAACCCCTTTACTGCATTGTATATGTAAACAGTAAGAAATGCCTTTCATTGCTTTGGTCTTATGAATTATTTATGACACAAATTTACCAAAGTCAATTTGTAACGATGTGCATCATTGGTTGGTAATGGTTCCAAAAGATTATATATCTACACCATCACACAGATATTGCAGAATCCTCTGGAAACATTACTGTGTTTTATTTTTAAGTTTGTGTATGCACCCTCATGAGCAGACTTTAATAGAAATTAATTAAATCTTTTTTAGATGGTACAAATTAAAAGCTTTTTTTTTTTCCTGATGTTGATTCCTCAGCTAGAACTGTGGATGAAACATCTGGCCATCCCCGACGATCAGAGGAAACAGATTGACAAGGATGACGATGTATCTTTCTTCGTTCAGTTTCTCGCTACTTCACAACTGTGTCTTACAGCTATGCTGGTGAGCTCCCAGTATTAGATATTTCTTTATTCCTGCTATAGCTAGCATTCAGCTGTGCCTAACAGCTATTTTGGTGAATGAGAGACCCTTCATTAAGTCTTTCCATTTCAACTTGTTAATACATCAAACTCTTCCTAATCATCTTCTTGGATGACAAGCACCAATCACTAGGGATTAATTTTCTATGAAAAGCAAAGTCTGTCAGCGTTCAAAACGGTTTCTCCAATTTTAGTCGCAGTTTGGCTCGGCAGACGAGACCGCCAGAATCCTTACAGCTCGTTAAATACTCCAGGCTGTTAAAGGAGTTCTCTAGTTATTGTTGGATGTCCCCAGTTAAAGGCAGTGTGAAATGAAATGGGGATTTTGGAGCATTGGCTGTATTAATCATTGAGCATGTTGAAAAAAAGCCACAAATTCCATCAAATACTCACAATTGTACAGGCAAATTTCTGTCTTACACCTGCATCATTAATGAACATTGGTTAAGTATGCAATTTGTGATGTCAACAGATGGACTTCTGTGGTATGTCTTATGCTATCCTTTGTTAACTTAACCTTTAGTTCAAAGACAATTGAGAATTTTATATGCTCAGGTGGTTTTATTTTGGAAACATAAATTCTCTCATTGAAAAGTAGTGATATTACTTACCAGTGTGAAAACCAGGTGCCAAATAGTTAAGAGATAATGAATGTATGTCTAAGGAAAGAAATACCCAAACTGTGTCACACTCCATATCATCATTTTTTGAAATTTTTTCAAACTTTGAAGAAAAGCCATATATCTCAATATCCAGATAAAAAAACACAATTTCGATGGGTTATCATTCAAGGTTTCACTCTGCAACTTCTGAATGAAGCCTGCTCTTTTTTAGATGCATCTCACATGATCTTTAAGGAAACATCATGTCTCTTGAGAGGGTGAAAACTCTGAGCTTTTGATGGAAATTGACATTCACATACCGAGGAGAGACAGCAAAGGCGACAAACATTGTCTGTGACACCTATAGCTCTACAAACACATTTTTACTAGAATATTGAGCTGTGTATTTTAATTTTCACATTGGTTATACCAAGGTTTACGATGAATAAATGACCTATCACCTGAGTATACACACACCAAAGATAGTGTTCCACAGAATTTGGTTTATTTTCTGTATCACAAAGTTCATCATTTTGAAATCAAGATGACTTCATATCATCCGAGAAAGACATACAAAATGGACTTGTCCTCGTCTCGAATATTGTGAAGGAAATCAAGACAAGAGTTGAAGCAGACTTTCTCCGTCTTGCTTTAACTGAATTTGAGGAAAGGTGGACAGTGGACGAATCCTTTGTTTTTATAAAAGATTCAAAACCTCATTTTTTCTTTTAATAGGTGCTTCACATCATATATTTTCAGCCTATTTTCAGCACACTTCAACATCATATATTTTGTACATATTGTATATTAGCATATTGTGTATTTGTGTATATGTTTGTATATTGTATATCTGTATATACTGCATATTTCGTATATTCCTGAAATGTAGAGTAAAATTAGTGACTACTTATTTTTTCCATTATTAGGTATTTGTATAATTTTATGTTTGTATCCCCTTACATATTTATTTATTTCCCCTTTAAGGGTCTGTACATTCATACTGGATATTTGCTGAAATGGTGAACCTTCTGGGTCACCCTAAATAAAAAAAAAAATAACACATCACCCCAGTGTGCTGTGGCCCATCACAAGTTGATTGAGTTCAGTCATCTTATTCCTGCATGTATTTTCCATTACATTGGTATACAAGAAAGTCTGTTGTTCCTACACTACCACCAATCACCATGGTGCACTGCAACCCAGGGTTGGTGGAACCCCCCTGCAGTTGGGGAGGAGGAGGGGAGTCATTGTCTACAAGGGCACTCTGAAAAATCTTATTACTTGTAATATAATATTGATAAGGGCACACTTATTACTTGTAATATAATATTGAGAAGGGCACACTAATCAAAGAGTGTACAACATACCCAGAAATTTGGTAAGTATGCCCAATTAAAAGTGCTTGCCAACCTTGCAAGGCCTGTGACTGCTGCAATGTTTATTATCCATCTCATTTGCTTTTTGTTGTTTTTTTTTTCTCTCAACTTTTTGATTGTGTAGCAACTGCTTATCAATTCTGTCTCCAATGAACTAACTGAGAAAGTTCTGAGAGTACTTCAGATACTGTTCACTGCAGAGTCCAGTAACACTGAAGCATCAAAGATTGCTGCAGTGACGACATGTGTACTAGAGAAACTACCTGAACTGCAGCAACAAGTCCTCTTAGCTGAAGAAAAACATGAAAAGAAAGGTAAAACTCATAGACACCATCAATTTGCTTCTGACTTGAATTTTAATAGTTTAAAATTGCGGTGGTTTTTCGTAGTAAATATACTCTTTTCTCAAGTAGTTTTGAGCTTTATATCGATATCCAGTGTGCATGTGACTTCACACATGCATGTATGCTTTGCATTACAATTAGTACCCACGAGCAATATAAACGTTATCTGAATCACTATTCATGATCATGTGAAAATTCTCAGTCATGAATATGCATGAAGTGTATATTCTTAAATATGAAAATGTCTTGATTTCTTCCTTTTCTTTGAAACAAGAGGACAGGGGATGTATGTTGACACATCAAAATCATCATTGTTTGGCAGATATTAATTAAAGACGATCACTGATCACACCACCAAGCTACATTTTGTCTAGGAATAAGCAAAATTCTTCATTGCTCTACTCTTTGATTGACAGTAAATTCGAAAATGCAAAGAAGCTTGTATTACGCAGAGTGTGCACGGGAAGGGTGGGGGCCGTGTTTTGATTACATATGTGGTCCTATGCTCACTGGGATATGCCACAATTAAAACTAGAATCTTTAAGTGTTTGCACAGGGAGGAGTTTTAAACAGGCTGTGGGAGGGACTGGAAGTAAGTGGTTGGGAGAATTGTAACTCTCTGGGGGGATGAACCGCTGCCTTTCACCCGCCACATTGGATATATCGATGTCAGGTAAACTACAGAGTGAGATGAATGATCCAGTTTCATTTACGTGGCATTTCTCTGGATTAACAGGCAACTTAATGGAGATTCGATAGTAATGTGCTGTTTTCGTGACTGACAGAAAATTAAGTGGAAAATAGTCCATTAGCAATAATTAACAAATGACAATCTTATTTTAAATAAAGAGAAAAACATAAATTGAAAAAGTCATATCAGTTACATCAGACGATTAACTGCACTCCAATCATACTTCAAAGTGCCCCAAGAAAACTATCCCCAGGGAAATAAATACTGTGCTCCTTGATTTGACATTGCTGTTTAAGTGCCTTCAGTAATCTCCAGTTTTCAGTGGCTTGCTATTCCTCTTTTTTCCATCCAGTTTTTGTTCATTTTCTAATATCAAGTGAGGGACAGTGGTTTTGATAGTTAGTTCTCATGGTTTGAAATGGTGGTATTTTATATCAGTTGATTACCTTTAACATGGCCAACTCTCTGATCTGAGCAATCTTGAGCTTGTAAATGTCAGGAAAATCAGCTCAATCAACCAAAGTGAACATGCTGTACAAAAAAAAAAACAAGCAGAAAAAAAAAAAAAAAAACCAAGAGTCTTTTGACATAGCAAAATTACTTTATAAAGACATTCATCATACTTACTTTGTAAACGCTAATAGCAGAAGCCAATTTGGTCTTGCAGTGCTATGGAAAATACTGTAGCTTGCTTTTCTTACCTAGCTTTCCCTTCTGTTCCATGGCCTCTAGAGCTGCCACTGCAAAATGCATTTAATTCTCTTTTTATCTTGAGAATCTATGACTCATCCTGATCAAACGATTTCTCACATGGATGTTATTTTCAGCTACTGCACTCATCATTGACGAATAACATGTAGATATGTGCACTTTGTTTTCCCTTAGGTTGTATTGTGCAGCAAAAATCTTTCAATAGTTACATGCAAATACGTATGCTACATTCTCTAAAAATGAACAAATTATTTTCTTCATGAGGACCTGGATCTGTTCGTCGTCGAAGCAAAGTTGGTGTCATGTTAACTGCAACTTTGATTTTGAATTAAAAACAGTGATGTGATTACAGGGGTTGTAAGTGTTTTTTGCGGCGATATGAGTGGTTTGTTACACAAGACTTTTCAAGTGCGTTACATGCCAACTGATTTTGGTGCTCCCCTTAGATATTCTCCCAGATAAATCTCATTCCATGTACTCACTCACACTTGGCGGCAAGGTGATTGGTCCCCTTCCAGAAATCCTTCATATGCCACTGTTTCCAGTAAACACTTTACTACACCAGCACCTACAGAGATATTGGATGTCATTTTAGCTACAATCTTGGGCAAATTGTTGGGACACTTTGTCGTACTTTGCAAATATAATGTTACATTTTAAGTTAGAGGATAACATGAAATCCTGCACCCCCTTCCAGTGTTGGGCTATAGAAGTTAATGTACACTTTGAACAGAAATCCTACAGCCAACATTGAAAGGGGGAACGGGGTATCCCAAGGTATTTTGCACAAGACTGTAGGGCTTGCACACACCCACTCAGCAACTTCTTAATGCATTCTAATAGTACATTGTGTGTTAGAAGTACATATATGTGCTGTGTGTTGCTATATATAGCACATGTAAGGCATTGCTGATAGAACTGGCCAGATCAGTATTGATTGAATGAAACTTCAAATGTCCCCAATTGACACCCTCAAGTCTGACTAGGAAATAGAACCAATTGTAATGCATTTTGCATCAGAAGCAAGATAAATGTATAATCTTTTAAAACCTACGGGGGACAGCATGTAGAACCAAAAAGCACAAATGCATTGTGGTTTCGAAGATTTCATGATGAATATTTTTGTTGGCAGGTGTGTCAAATGACCTTTGTCCTCTACCAGAAACAATGAGATTCATGTGGTAAACCTACATACCAAATGTGAAGCTTGCCCAAGTTTACCTTCTTGATATGTTTATAGGTTTTCACTGATTGAACCCTTTTGAACCCCCAAATGACCTTTGACCTCCACCAAAAACAATCTGTTTCACATGCTTAATATGGCATGCCTACATATCAAATATAAGATTTGTCCAAGCTACCTTTCTTGAGATATCATGTACAAGGTTTCACAATTTGCCCCCTGTTGACCCCAAATGACTTTTGACCTCCATAAAAACAATAAAGTTCATGTACATAATATTGTACACCTGCATACCACCTATGAGATTTGTACAAGTTTCCCTTCTTGAGATACCGAGTTTACAAGGTAGGTATCAAAAACATTCACACACACACACCGTCATGATAGCAAAGGTTACAATTATTTTAGCAATATGATGAAGAGCAATTTAGACTTTGAATGGAAGGTCTCCAAACCACCCTAACCCCAAAGAAAATAATGTCTAAATTCTTATTGCAAAGATTGAAAGGTTAGTCATCTTTAACCCTGTAATTCCAAAAACATCAATTCATGTCTAGCAGCACTACAATTAAAACAAACTTTTCTTTCAAACAATGTGATTGCGTGGGAGCAAGTGTGTACGAAATGTAGCACGAAAACCCTGCTCTGCAGTAAAAGGCTGAACGCAAGTGACAGGAAATTAATGTCATACACTGTGTTACATAGCAAAGAGCATGAAGGAAGTTATTTGATTCCAATCACAGTCCAAATAACATACTGATTTCAAATCAAATTTCTAGTGGCTAAAATATTTGTAAAATTAACATGTGCTTCCTCTTCTTTTGTTTCAATTTGTCAAGTTCAACTTGAATGTAAAATCTGGTTTTAAATTACAAGCTCACAATATGTGGAGTAGCTTGTTAACCTTATACTAATAATTTTGACTTCACTAGTTTACTTTCTCTGCTTTAACTCAAAGACTGCTCTTTTAAACAATGGTGTACTTTTCATGGTCTTAACTGACGCATTCTTAAATTAATTTAATGAATGTGCTTAAACCTTTTTTAATATCACAGCATAATAATTTCCCTCCTAGGGTAGAATTGGTGTTGGATGCTGTCTGAAATGCATTAACCTTAAAAGCATTCTTCATATATTCCATGTTTTGCCTTAAGCTTTGTTGATGTCAATGATAATTTTAAAGAAGCATAAATACCTGTGAAATACATCTTACATAACTTTTTGTTTAACTTTTTGCACTTTCTTTCTCCAAGTCATGTAGGGGCATATCTATTAGAGGCATATCTATTTAACAGATTGTGTTAAAAAAAGGTGATGCCAATGAAACATTCTATGAGGTAGTGCCCCAGTAGAGACGAAAAATATTAATTTTTGAATTCAGTTATGTTGATGCCAGTGAGATAATATTCATGAGTATGTCTTTTGTGTATCCCCCCAGCTTAAAAATGGAATATTGTTTGATGGGAGGTTATCAATGTTTAACTGGACTCTGCAGTTGGACATTGATGGCCTTAAACCAAAAAAATTCCTGCTGCAAAGCTATGGAGAGGCATAAAAGACAATACTCATGAATACTATCTTGCTGGCATCAACATAAGAAAAATTATCAGTTGTTTTTTCTCTGTACTGGGGCACTTTCTAAGAAAACTTGTCATTGGCAGATTATTTTTTACCTCAGATCTGTGAAGTATATATGCTCCTACATGATTTGGAGAAAGTAAGTGCAAAAAGTTAGGTAAGATATATTTCACAAATAACTATGCTCCTTTAAAAATTTGCTATCATGCCCTCTGGTCTTTTAAAACACTGCTGTACAAAGTTTATTGATGGAATGTATTCCAGGAAATTAGTTTACCTGTGCTTGTGCATGTAAAATTGATTTTCCTACATCAAAAGACAATGAGCAAGGTAATGCCAGTAATCTCGCTCCCTTCATGTCTTTCCCTTGGTCTGTAAGCATCTATTCACAAAATACTTTCATGCCTTCTTCTCCAATCCCCCCCCCCCCCCGCTTTTTTCTTCTTTTTTTTCTTGTTAATTCAAAGAGTGTGACAATGGACTATCCTGATGAAAATGATTGATTACATCTGTTATTGTTCACCACTCGCTAATGATCTTTAACCAGCATACCAAATTTGTCAAATTTCAATTTGTTAAACTGCGGTATATAACGACTGAAATATTGATAAAGATGATTTAGTGAAATAATACACAATACAAAAACATTATGACATTGTAACTAAACAAAATCAACAAAATGAAATTAAAATAAAAATGATATCAAGAGACCTTGTTGTGATCACAAATTGGGGGTATTTAGGGTAAAAAATTTGGGGGTAGACTAATTAGATAATAGGTAATGATCACAACTTAGAGATTGATATATTCTCGCTATTGGTATTATACCAATTAATGTCAAATCTGTTCCAAACTCTATAAAAGTCTGCTGCCAAAGAAAAAAAAAATGCTCTCAAGTTGAGCAAAGGTTTAAGAATACAAAGTTAAAACAAAGCCTGTTGAAAGGGAGGAAATAATAATACAAGTTAATGCAGACTTGAAGGTTTATCTCTGAAATATTGGAGTGAATGTCAAGAGGGACCATCAAAACTACTCATAACTCTCACCAACAAACCAAAGCAACAAACCAGTAAATGGAAGTGAACTAAATACATTTTAGGTAAAGAGAGCAACATGTTTAAATAACATGTATAAAACAAAACTAGACCCACAACAAAAAAGCAGGGTCCTAGACTCCACACTACTAGCGGCAGGCATTTGCCAGCTATAGTGATCAAAGACACGGTCAGCATGACATTCTTACTGCCAGACCACCTGGTGGCACAAAGTTCAGTGAAACCTCCATGGAAAATGCCTGAAAATTCATGGAATTATTTGCAGTATAAAACAACCATGACCTGCAATTTGTATCCGGTCATTTGATGTGTAAGATGGACATTCATCCAGAGCTCTAAACCATCTCAAATATCACAAACAAAACTTTGTGACAGACACCCCCTTTAGACTCCTCCACCATGCAGTACAACATTTACACCAACACTAGGCCAGGCTGACAAATTAAAGGACTACAGCTTCCACTCCGGATCTTTCAGCTATAACCTTGATTTAGACATGCCAAGATAAGAAGTTGTAGAAACATTTTGGGAGCGTTAAGGAGGAGAACTGGTAGCTGTGCACAGAGAGATTATGGATTGTAGATGATGGTCTGTTATATCTCTTACAATTTTTTTATTCTGTCATTGTTTTCACTTTTAGGTTCTCCTCAGTTTTTTAACTTCTTGAAACTTGTGACTGTGGTACACTGCCAAGCATGTCGAGAAGTCATTCCTTCGATTAACTCATCTGATCTCAAACTGATCTTCCACGGTAAGGTCCCTCTGCTGCTTATTTCATTTTATGGCCAGTAATCATGCTGGTATCTTGGTTATCACGCGAAACAAATATTTGTTTAATACATGTTCCCAGGGTAGGCCTAGCTAAAGCAAGTAAAGACAAGCGACATATTGCACCATTAACTTCTTACAGACACCTGAAGTATCACCTGCAGCAGGGCACGAATCTAATCTCTTTTTAAGTTTTACAGTAAATTTTCAGAATTTGATATCTTTTCTATAAAGGTCTCTTGCATGACTTACAATATATGGTTCCTGCAGGTGCCTGAGACAAATACTAGCTAAAAGAAATAATTTTTTACTTATATTGAAGAAGTAAAAAGAGTAACATTTTTCAGACAACCTTGGGGTCTTACTAATGCATTTTTGCGTAATGATTCAATTTAAAAAAAAAAAATCATTTTTTGATTTTTTCTCTGCATGAACAACAGACTGCTTGACACAAGTATTTCCTGAGTGAATTTCAGACATCTTCTTATTAGCATTATGTGTTTTCTGGATGGTCATGGAGAAGATCAGTCAATGTCATTCCAGCATTGTCCTCTTTTAAATATTATCTCCGTGTAAAAGTTCCCTCCTTATACATTTTCTTTGAGAAATTTTGAAAAAGATTCATTGAAATTTAAAAAAAGAAAAGTTTAATTATTTAGACCAGACTCTACGATTTTTGTAAAATTCATGAGCCTGAAAGTTGCTTAACAGAGAACAAAGTCTTAATTTATTGATGTGGTGCAATTAATGACCGATAGGAGGAGCTCTATCACTGCAGAAATTCTCTTCAGTGATTAATGGAGCCGAGTATTGTTGCATTGTGTGGTCACTTGTAAATGAAGTGTTAGTGTAATCACATAGTGTTAGTGGTAATCATACTTAGGTTTATTTGTGTGTAAGGGTACGCACCCCGGGGGGGGGGGGGTCTATGAGACCTTTCAGTACCGATGGCTAAACTTGGGGGCGTCCTTACTGATGTTAAATATTGGGGGTCGTTGGCCAAGCCTACTGGGTATCAGGCCAGTAGTTGTGAGGCAAGGTACAATTTATTCAGCTACTGAGTGTAACATTACTACATTCGACGGACAGAGGGGACACAAGCCAACTCCTACTTGTGACATAGCTGAGTGCCTATAATTAAACACAACAATTGCCTCTCATCATAGAACCTAAGGGACGACATTTAAGTCTCGGCACGGTTGTCCTACTTCCCTTATCTATATCCTCGGCAAACAAACATAAAGACAAATACAGGCGCATAGATACTGTGTCGGTAATTACACCTTTCTCGTATGAGACTGACACACAGAACTATCTCAGACTATTTACAAGTGACGGTTTGTCTCCGCAGAATTATAGCAATTCTCTATTCCTAGTTTCTGCTGCAACCAACACTAGAGACATCAAAACACAATATGACACGACTGTCTATGATTTGAACCTCCCAGTTTATTAAAACCCAATTACTAAAAAAGGAATAAAAGGAAATAAAAAGACTTAAAGAATACTTTCTACATTACACACCATGTAAGGTAAACCCAGATTCGGTACACCCCTGCTTTGTGTCTGCTCACACCTAGCCTTCATGACACATGACAGAAAATGTAAACAAGCCTAACCTTTGACCCACTGAGGTCGTACTTTAAACAACATCAACATATAAGGCTAACACTAGCCAGCACGCAGTAATCACACAAATGGCCATATCAATTATCACACTAAAGTTAACAACACACTTGGGGAGCTACACATTGTTAGCCTAACACTAGGCCTCACAGTGAACACAACAGTTAATACACACTTGGGAGCCTAACTTTCAGAATATTACATCGTAACATTATGCCTTACTTCACGTAAGTCACATAACTCATAATGATGCAGTAATGAATACATTAACATAAACATTTAGTTTCATGGCATACAAACTGAATTATGAACATATGAAATTACATTAATTAGCCTACGGATCCATCGCGGACGCGACGCGGTAAGGTACCTGATTCAACTGTAGTGTTAGTAGAGTTGACTTCTAGCTTCTCGGTAGTAATCATCGCTAATGTTCAGCTCGGAAGTAGTGCTGCAGTCATCATTACAGGGGGTTAATATAGTCTGTTCCTCACATCAAGCTCGGCTGAAGATTTCGACCTGCAAGATGGCGGCCACACCCAATACACAGTCACCTGTACACATTGGTTACGATGTACAGTAAGAAACGTTCTGGAATCTCACAGGTGGTCTGGCAGTTGTAATATTGGTTCTGACAGTATCGGAACAGTTACAGGACTTCGGATGACAGTTCCCGGAGCAATTAGAATACGGGATGACGACGAATTAGCAACAAAACGCCGGAGTCAAGGAGGCGACGTCTGCACAGGCCAAGTGCTCCTCCAAGACTAATGCGAGTGACTCAGAGGGGTTTCCGCATCTCCAACAGAGGACTCTTCCGGTGTTGGGTTTCTTGGCTTAACTTCCAAAGAACAAAGGAACTTTCTTAAACTTTTAAAATGAGGGCAGCATACTCTCAGTTTCGCAAAACTGGTATCCCTACATTCACCCCTGCTTAAATTAGTGTCGTCCTCGACACTAGGACTGACAATAAATAATAAGCTAGCCAAAAAATGAGTAAGAATACACACCATGTGCACATTACGATACGACAGTAAAAGCTAACATCAGTACACCCTAACATCTGAATAGGTGAAATTGCATAAGCACAGTACACAATTAAACGGTTTACTTCAATACAGTATAATGAATAGCAGTACATAATCAATATTCAAAATCATGTCGTGACGAAAGTAAATCTGTCCTTTGCTAAACTTTGTATCCTACTGCCCAGTAGTGATTCAGGAGCCGTAATTAACGAAAACAATAGCAGGGTGATCAGGCCTACTATAACATCCTGAATTTACTCAGTATATACAACAGTATGTCCACCTGACAAAATAGCACTTGCAGACTTTACACATACATGGCACTCCATGTCTTAGCCCACGATCTCATAATAATGAATATGAAAATGAAAGCAGTACATAAACCATATGAAAAACATCTTTCCCCATGAAGAGATAAAACATTTGAATACATAATAAACTGATAACATTGAGAAACCTTCTGCAGTACTTCACAGAGTATCTACCAAAACATTGGGATTGCCTCATCCTTGAATCCTATCTCAAGCTTGCTTCACTGCTTGATGCCTAGTTGCCTACCCCACTCTTGCCTCACTGCTCGATGCCTACCCCACTCGTACTACCAAATGTAAGGGTACGCACCCCGGGGGGGGGGGGTCTATGAGACCTTTCAGTACCGATGGCTAAACTTGGGGGCGTCCTTACTGATGTTAAATATTGGGGGTCGTTGGCCAAGCCTACTGGGTATCAGGCCAGTAGTTGTGAGGCAAGGTACAATTTATTCAGCTACTGAGTGTAACATTACTACATTCGACGGACAGAGGGGACACAAGCCAACTCCTACTTGTGACATAGCTGAGTGCCTATAATTAAACACAACAATTGCCTCTCATCATAGAACCTAAGGGACGACATTTAAGTCTCGGCACGGTTGTCCTACTTCCCTTATCTATATCCTCGGCAAACAAACATAAAGACAAATACAGGCGCATAGATACTGTGTCGGTAATTACACCTTTCTCGTATGAGACTGACACACAGAACTATCTCAGACTATTTACAAGTGACGGTTTGTCTCCGCAGAATTATAGCAATTCTCTATTCCTAGTTTCTGCTGCAACCAACACTAGAGACATCAAAACACAATATGACACGACTGTCTATGATTTGAACCTCCCAGTTTATTAAAACCCAATTACTAAAAAAGGAATAAAAGGAAATAAAAAGACTTAAAGAATACTTTCTACATTACACACCATGTAAGGTAAACCCAGATTCGGTACACCCCTGCTTTGTGTCTGCTCACACCTAGCCTTCATGACACATGACAGAAAATGTAAACAAGCCTAACCTTTGACCCACTGAGGTCGTACTTTAAACAACATCAACATATAAGGCTAACACTAGCCAGCACGCAGTAATCACACAAATGGCCATATCAATTATCACACTAAAGTTAACAACACACTTGGGGAGCTACACATTGTTAGCCTAACACTAGGCCTCACAGTGAACACAACAGTTAATACACACTTGGGAGCCTAACTTTCAGAATATTACATCGTAACATTATGCCTTACTTCACGTAAGTCACATAACTCATAATGATGCAGTAATGAATACATTAACATAAACATTTAGTTTCATGGCATACAAACTGAATTATGAACATATGAAATTACATTAATTAGCCTACGGATCCATCGCGGACGCGACGCGGTAAGGTACCTGATTCAACTGTAGTGTTAGTAGAGTTGACTTCTAGCTTCTCGGTAGTAATCATCGCTAATGTTCAGCTCGGAAGTAGTGCTGCAGTCATCATTACAGGGGGTTAATATAGTCTGTTCCTCACATCAAGCTCGGCTGAAGATTTCGACCTGCAAGATGGCGGCCACACCCAATACACAGTCACCTGTACACATTGGTTACGATGTACAGTAAGAAACGTTCTGGAATCTCACAGGTGGTCTGGCAGTTGTAATATTGGTTCTGACAGTATCGGAACAGTTACAGGACTTCGGATGACAGTTCCAGGAGCAATTAGAATACGGGATGACGACGAATTAGCAACAAAACGCCGGAGTCAAGGAGGCGACGTCTGCACAGGCCAAGTGCTCCTCCAAGACTAATGCGAGTGACTCAGAGGGGTTTCCGCATCTCCAACAGAGGACTCTTCCGGTGTTGGGTTTCTTGGCTTAACTTCCAAAGAACAAAGGAACTTTCTTAAACTTTTAAAATGAGGGCAGCATACTCTCAGTTTCGCAAAACTGGTATCCCTACATTCACCCCTGCTTAAATTAGTGTCGTCCTCGACACTAGGACTGACAATAAATAATAAGCTAGCCAAAAAATGAGTAAGAATACACACCATGTGCACATTACGATACGACAGTAAAAGCTAACATCAGTACACCCTAACATCTGAATAGGTGAAATTGCATAAGCACAGTACACAATTAAACGGTTTACTTCAATACAGTATAATGAATAGCAGTACATAATCAATATTCAAAATCATGTCGTGACGAAAGTAAATCTGTCCTTTGCTAAACTTTGTATCCTACTGCCCAGTAGTGATTCAGGAGCCGTAATTAACGAAAACAATAGCAGGGTGATCAGGCCTACTATAACATCCTGAATTTACTCAGTATATACAACAGTATGTCCACCTGACAAAATAGCACTTGCAGACTTTACACATACATGGCACTCCATGTCTTAGCCCACGATCTCATAATAATGAATATGAAAATGAAAGCAGTACATAAACCATATGAAAAACATCTTTCCCCATGAAGAGATAAAACATTTGAATACATAATAAACTGATAACATTGAGAAACCTTCTGCAGTACTTCACAGAGTATCTACCAAAACATTGGGATTGCCTCATCCTTGAATCCTATCTCAAGCTTGCTTCACTGCTTGATGCCTAGTTGCCTACCCCACTCTTGCCTCACTGCTCGATGCCTACCCCACTCGTACTACCAAATGTAAGGGTACGCACCCCTGGGGGGGGGGTCTATGAGACCTTTAAGTACCGATGGCTAAACTTGGGGGCGTCCTTACTGATGTTAAATATTGGGGGTCGTTGGCCAAGCCTACTGGGTATCAGGCCAGTAGTTGTGAGGCAAGGTACAATTTATTCAGCTACTGAGTGTAACATTACTACATTCGACGGACAGAGGGGACACAAGCCAACTCCTACTTGTGACATAGCTGAGTGCCTATAATTAAACACAACAATTGCCTCTCATCATAGAACCTAAGGGACGACATTTAAGTCTCGGCACGGTTGTCCTACTTCCCTTATCTATATCCTCGGCAAACAAACATAAAGACAAATACAGGCGCATAGATACTGTGTCGGTAATTACACCTTTCTCGTATGAGACTGACACACAGAACTATCTCAGACTATTTACAAGTGACGGTTTGTCTCCGCAGAATTATAGCAATTCTCTATTCCTAGTTTCTGCTGCAACCAACACTAGAGACATCAAAACACAATATGACACGACTGTCTATGATTTGAACCTCCCAGTTTATTAAAACCCAATTACTAAAAAAGGAATAAAAGGAAATAAAAAGACTTAAAGAATACTTTCTACATTACACACCATGTAAGGTAAACCCAGATTCGGTACACCCCTGCTTTGTGTCTGCTCACACCTAGCCTTCATGACACATGACAGAAAATGTAAACAAGCCTAACCTTTGACCCACTGAGGTCGTACTTTAAACAACATCAACATATAAGGCTAACACTAGCCAGCACGCAGTAATCACACAAATGGCCATATCAATTATCACACTAAAGTTAACAACACACTTGGGGAGCTACACATTGTTAGCCTAACACTAGGCCTCACAGTGAACACAACAGTTAATACACACTTGGGAGCCTAACTTTCAGAATATTACATCGTAACATTATGCCTTACTTCACGTAAGTCACATAACTCATAATGATGCAGTAATGAATACATTAACATAAACATTTAGTTTCATGGCATACAAACTGAATTATGAACATATGAAATTACATTAATTAGCCTACGGATCCATCGCGGACGCGACGCGGTAAGGTACCTGATTCAACTGTAGTGTTAGTAGAGTTGACTTCTAGCTTCTCGGTAGTAATCATCGCTAATGTTCAGCTCGGAAGTAGTGCTGCAGTCATCATTACAGGGGGTTAATATAGTCTGTTCCTCACATCAAGCTCGGCTGAAGATTTCGACCTGCAAGATGGCGGCCACACCCAATACACAGTCACCTGTACACATTGGTTACGATGTACAGTAAGAAACGTTCTGGAATCTCACAGGTGGTCTGGCAGTTGTAATATTGGTTCTGACAGTATCGGAACAGTTACAGGACTTCGGATGACAGTTCCAGGAGCAATTAGAATACGGGATGACGACGAATTAGCAACAAAACGCCGGAGTCAAGGAGGCGACGTCTGCACAGGCCAAGTGCTCCTCCAAGACTAATGCGAGTGACTCAGAGGGGTTTCCGCATCTCCAACAGAGGACTCTTCCGGTGTTGGGTTTCTTGGCTTAACTTCCAAAGAACAAAGGAACTTTCTTAAACTTTTAAAATGAGGGCAGCATACTCTCAGTTTCGCAAAACTGGTATCCCTACATGTGTTATCGCCATATGGCACCTGTCGCTATTATTGTGTCTGTTATTGTTGCGTGAGATACCTGTATACATATCGAGTAAGTTGGTGTTGTTTGCACTTTCCTGATTCGTCCTGGTTGGCCAGTCAATTAATTACCAGCTCTGGTCCTTGCTCACATGATTGAACAGCATGAGCACTACCAGCTAGTATGCAGGCAGCATCCCTTGTTAATGCCTCTTGCACTTGTGGTATAAGACCACTCCCGGGGACACACTGAGGATTTTGTTTGGTGCACTAGATCCACGCATTGATGATGAAAAGCGTCTCCCAGCCATCTGAAAGAATTTCCATAAAAATAGCACTCTCAATATGTTGTATGAGGTTTTATATATTAATTCCATGATAAGAAACACAACAGAGTGATGTCTGAGGTCAATTTTGAAAATTTTGAGGTTGTATACATGCACCTACAGCATCATCTCCCCACCCACCTTAGATCTACCACTGACACACTTCAAGTACTAAAAGCTTTAATTGCTCACTCCCCCCATTTTGAACTGTGATACATGAGTGCATAGTTGCTATGGTTACAGTCTTATGTTCTAACACCCCTATATTCCAACACTCCTATGTTGCAACACATCCATTATGTCAGACACCAATTTGGGGCCCTGCTATGATGCTCGGTCTAGTAATGATGCATTGATCATATAAAGCATTGCTCACTTTAAAGTTTCAACACACGGTTTAGTGTTCAAATAGAACAGCATCAATAAACAGCATGAAATAGTATAACATATAAAGTACCATAGGTTGTGTGTTAAAATTTGTAAATCTGCCCGCCAATGGCCAGAGAGAGCGCATATACAATTGAGATTGTGATACCATTGGTTCTGGGGCCAAACAATGATGCTTCTCATCCTCAGGAGACAGAGAGGGCATGAGCCCCTGCAGTTGTTTTAGTGTAGGTGAGTTGGAACATACCAGTATCGGAACATAGAGTGTTGGAATATAGGGCAATCACTGTTGCTACGGAGACTGTGTACTTTTCCATGTTTAGAACTATGTTTTTCGGGTTTCATAACTGAAGATGCAATGACGTTGTTGCCATTTAATGTGCAGCTCACTAATGGCTTTACTAAATCCTAGTAATTTTAACACCACGATGCTCAAACTTTTCATGATCAAGTGGAAATCTCCCAGGCTTTACCTCCCTCTGCTTCTCTGTCTCGTCTTCTTTCATCAGCCATGAAATTAATGAGCCTGTCTGAATCAGAGGCAGAATGCGACCCATCTGCAGAGGAGACTCTCATGACGGTGAACTTTTTCACATCTGTCCTCCTGCGAGCAATGGACGCCAAAGATAGCAGAGGTCTGAGAATCGGCAGTACAACACTCCCTCAGGGGAAGATTACATTCTAAAATTCAGGCAGAAAAACCAAAGCGTATAATAATATAATAAATACTTCCATAAATTTTTCATTTCAAGATCTTTGGGAAGTGTTTTATCAGTAAACATGTGATAGTTGTGGACAGAGAGAAATGATTCAAATATGAATGACAAAATATCTACCCTTTGTTGTGAAATGCTTAGGGTTGACCCTTTTGTTGTGAAATGTGTAGCACTAACCCGTTGTTGTAAATGTTTAGTGTCAACCATTTTTGTGAAATGTATTAGCCCTTTGTTGTGAAATGTTTTGATAAAAGTGTGGACAGCATAATTGGTAATTCCCACGAAATAGATGGTACAGTGCTTGCTTTGGATAAGTTTGCATTTTAATCAAAAGCAAAGAGTGAAACTGAAGTATTTAATCACCATTTATTTTCTACTTCAATGACTGCAACTGTCCAGAGACTTATATGTTTTGATGTATTTGGTAGGCATCTCACAGTGGTGGTTGGGAGGGGGGGAAGGCATATTGGAGAGGACAGGTACACTCATGATAAGTTCTGTGTTGCAATGAGTAAAGAGTCTGTAAATTGCATGAGGAAATGTCCAATTGCAGTTTTGTTTGATGTGACAAATGTACAGGCAGCTGTTTACAGTTTATAGAGAACCTAAACAACCAGGCTCTAATTCTTTTCAGTGCTTATACCATATCCTATGAACCTAAGAAGTATGAAACAGTCAACATTAAAATTGTTTGTTTGCTTTGCGTTTTTCATACCAATCAGTGACATCGATGATGATTTCGTCAGAATCACTCCTGAACCGTCTTCATCTGGCGATAACGGAGAACAAAACCAAACAAACCGATGGTGCTTTTGTTACACAGAGGAAAGTTAAATACCAAAGCCTGTACATTGTAGCAATCTTGGTTATGTCTTGTGCTCACTTCAAATTAAAGGTAGTTATCAATTACTTCATTAATGAAAATATAAATTTATCTGTATTTTATACCTAATTGCAAGTGGTTTAGTAGAGTTCCTTCCCCTCCTCACCATTTGCAGTGTGCCTGTCTCCCAACGACTGTATTGTTCAAATCCATTCTCCCTCCCTCCCTTCCCACCCTCCTTGGGTTACTATAAGGGAGATGTAGCCAGGAGTGGAGGTGTGACTATTAGAAGTTTAGCTTGCTTGCCACCCAAAGGAAGTGTGGTTTCCCACAAGAGTTAGCATACAGTGTAATCTTAATAGAGTGGGGTCTAGGGGCCTGGTGGAGTCCAGGGGCAAAGCCACAATGGGAGTCCAGGGTGTGAATCCTGTGGAATCTTTGAGGTTTTAGCATATCTCTGAGGAAAAATCAAGTCTTGGGTCTTCTTAACTTACACAAACATGAATGCAATATGTATGTAAACAGGGAATAGATATATATACATCACATCTGTTAGGTTTCTATACTTTAGCTGAGTAGGGAGGGTGGAGGGAGATCTGGGAGAAAGACTCTTACTGGGAGCATTTGAGCCTCCCATGCCCCTCCCCCACCCCTGGTGCTGCCATTGCTCTTGTTATTGCGAGTGACACATTTGGCTAGCATATCACCCTGGATGCAAGACTCTTTGAGGTACTCTTACCAAAACTTATCCTCAACTTGCAATTAAGGAGGACTCACAGAGAAGGTGAAGTCCTTTGAGCTTGGTTTATTTATCAAGTTTAAGGTTGTCTGTTACGTACTTCTAAAAGGGAGCACCCTTCACGCAAAAGTTGCAAAGTAAATCTGATGGAATTTTGTTTATATCTGTTACTGTTTTTGAGATATGACTTTTCAAAGTTTGAAAAAAATGCAAAACAGATGACATGGAGTGTTGCGCAGTTTCAGTTATTTTTTTGATAACCCTTTGTATTTCACCTCTTCATTCCTTTAAGGCTGTATTGCATCACCCTAAGGTATATTTTTACCTCCCAGAAAGCAAAATTCTCCACTGGTTCTAAGTTACAGTACTCTTAGATTGACAGCAAATTTGAAAGATGCAGAGCAGCTCGTATTGCACAGCGTACACAGGGATCCATTGTTTTGATCACACATGTGGAGGAATGTAAGACAGGCTGAGGGAGGGACTAGAGGTAGGTGGTTGAGAGAATTGAAACTGTCTGGGGTGATGAGTTTTTGTCTTTAATTACTGAGTTTTACATTGGTAAGTGATATCGATAATTTGAAGGAAATAATACATGCTTCCAAAATAAGGCCCTCTGCGCACATAAAATTATTAAATGTCCTTGAAATAAAGGTTACATAAACAAAGGATTAACATCAGACATATCATGGGAGTCCATCTCTTGACATCACAAATTTGCATACTTAGCCAATGCATATTCATGACACAGCTGTGAGACACTAATTTGCCTGTAACTTAATCAATCTTTGAAAGATTTTGATGGAATTTGTGGCTATTTTCAACATTTTCAGTGCTTAATGCACCCAATACTCCAAAGTGTTATTTTCATGTCTCATGACTTTTAACGTGATGAGCAAATTGCACACAATTAGGAGACTTCCCTATTTACAACGTGGCCTTGTCTGCTGGTTAGATTTAATTGAAGAAATCCTTACTTCATCCAGCTAGTTTAACCCTGTCTGGGACGCTTTGATTCACTCTTGACCCTCTGATATGATTGTTTTTGCGATGGCATAAGCTTTTGTGTTCCACTTTACTCACTTTTTTCTTGCTTTTCATGAGAGAGTACAAGAAGAGACTTAATAACTCTTACATTAATTCTCTTCTGCAGCCTGGTCTCCTGATGAAGTTCGACATTGGTATCATCTTAGGGTCACTCCTGGACAGGGATATCTGTGTCAAAGGTGAGCTTTAATGAACAGTACACAGTTTCCAAAACTTTATACTCAGTGCTTCATGTTTTCAAAATAAACGACTTAATAACAAGAGAGAAGACCCCGCCACTGAAATTGGTGGTATTTCCATCTCGCTCTCTCTCTTGTTTTAACATTGGTGTATATTGTAATTTGAGCACTCAGCTAGCTGGTGTAGAATGTACTCAACTTTATTAGGGATATACTTGCAAGTACTAAATAAGGAATACTACTACTGAATATCCATAACCCGAGGTCCTTCACCATCAGGACTGCAGAAAGTTTGTGTTTCAATTCAATTTGAATTCAATTTATTTATTCCAGCAATGAATAATACAAGCTAAGGTGTACAATGACATACACAATAGCATAGTTGTTAAACGCTGAATAATATCATTGCATGGAAAAGGGGAAAAAAGAAGTATAAATACTTATTGATCATTTTTCCCCTTCCTACCTAAAATAGTAAGTCGAAAAAACAAAACAATTACAAACAAAACAACGCAATAGCAACGAAATAATAGGGGACAATTCATGACAACACTACAGTAGGATTCTTTTACCTATGTTATGAGTAGGATGTAAACAGTTGCTCTTTTACTCTTGCTTTAAATTTCTTAAATGTTTTTGCAGTCTGTTAAAAGTGGAGAAAATGAATTCTGTAACTTTACCCCCTGAGAACGACATACAAAATAACACAATGATGAGCTTTAATACTCAATGCAAAGTTTTTTGATCACTTCTGCAGTCATCAGTTTGCAGTTCTTGACCGCTCTCCTGGAACTGGAATTCAGCAGCCAACTTGTTCAACCCCTACCTGAACACCAGCAGCAAGAGATGCGAGATGAAGAAGACACTGGCTTAGGTGTGTCTACTGCCACCATTCGTAGTCTCTTTTTCCTTCTGCATAACATGATCTTGCAGGTCAGTAGGCCTATAATCTTCAAAGAATCTGTTTTGTTTGCAATCTTCATGGGCTGTGTTATGCTGATAAATTTCATGATTCTCGTGGAAGTAAAAAATTTAGGCTCTCCAAAGTTACACTGGCTGTGACCATGGACGAAACATCAAGTTGTGACATAATTTGATAATCCCAGCCAGAATATCCTATGGCTTGACTGGAGTTATGGGCTTACATACATCAATGCACATCTTGTAGGTGACTCCAGTGACCCACTAACAACGACTGATTTAATTAAAACCACTGTCATGATGAGTGGACTAGCCCATGGAGAAACTGTGATCTTGCAGTCCACTAGAGGATACTCTTAATAGCATTATCTTCAGTGATAGCATTATCAATTGCTACAGTATGCCCGCCCCCCTCACCCCCATGCACCTTTAATATTAAACCAGTATGTGGTGGTAAATACACAGTGGCGGCGCCAGAATGTCAGACTTGCGGGGGCAAACTGAGGGCAGAGGAAAATGTTGGGGGGGCAAAGATTTTCCGAGAAGAAATTCTTGTGAATAAACCGAGCGCGAAGCGCTAGGTTGTGTGGGTGGGGTCAAGGGGCCCGCCTTAGGGCCCCTTGTGGGGTCCAGGGGGCGAAGTCCCCGGAAGCTCTGAGGTTTTAGCATATCTCTGGGTGGAAAATTAAGTCCCAAGAGATGTATATTATTTATTTTTATATTATTTATTTTTTCGGTTGACCGTACTCCAAGGTTCCAATTTTTTTCTTTGGGAGTACCATTTCACATTTACGCGGTGCCACTGAGTACACACACGCACACACACACACACACACACACACACATAGGCTACAAACACTTCCATTCCAGTTACTTTATTCTATAAAAATGTGCAGTACTTACCAATATTCTTTGACAGTTCAAGTCAACAACGACTTTCCTATATTTAGGAAAACAACCACCTACCCGCCCTTCCCTTATGCTGGACGGTAAACATCCCAGAGAAAATTGGACTGGCCAGGATGGCCTACTGTTGAAGTGGCTACAGGCATAATATGAAAACTGGCAGCCTGTGTAACATAAATTTGGCATTTATCAATCATGGTTCCCCGGAAGCTGTTCTTATTCAGTCCAATGCCAATACATAGTTTTGTGATTAAATTAATTTTGGATGAATACAACTGAGATCTGATTGGGAAGGGTGAGAGCAACTGGGGGGCAAGGAAACAATCTGGAGGGGAAAATGCCCCCTCATGCCCCCCCCCATAGTGCCGCCACTGTAAATACATTTGTACCAATGGAACTATGCTCTCTTTTGTTTGCAAAATCTGTTTGATCCATGAGTATCAAAGATATTTTTGTCATACTCAATAGTCACTTGAAAATGAATTTGTGCCCAAGACTGCTCACTGGAGATAGCATTATTAACGTGGGTGGATATTCATTCTCCACCTGTTGTTGGCAAAAATCAGGGGACTGGTCACCATGGGGAAGCCGGCAGTGGAGAAGATTGTAATGTTTTTGTTCTCCACATTCATTGAGATGTGACTTGAAAAGTACAGCTTTCCACAACTTACGAGTGCTATGTGAACCAGTGCTGTTGCAATACATTACTATAAAACAAATAGTAATGTTGTGGACAAACATGTGATTGTACTTGTGTCTCTATTTTTGTTTCCCCTTTTCACGTCAATCCAGGGCAGTGACTTTCTATCCTGGAATTCTGTAAAATGTTTGTCTTCTTTGCTGAAGTATGTTTGCAAGACAAGGAAACATCTTTGTAAGTATAAACGATGTTCGGCAGGAATGCTGCGTCGGCAGGAATGCTGCGTCCATTTCTCTGTGACACTTAAATTTGAAAGTCAGTGAAGTTTGTGCTTTAACAAAAAAATGCTAACTACCCTAGTAACTTATTGACACTGGCTTGAAAACCGAGTGCCTTGTGGTCTGTCAATGCTATAAACAGTCAAGCTTGTGAGGATGTGTCTCATGATCATAATCGTAGTACAGATATTCAAGTCCCTCCTACTTAGCCTTCCACTTTTTGTACTAGCTTACTCCTAACTTCAGTGTTTTCCACAGAGCTTCAAGAGAGCAAGTGGGCAGCTATCTGCAAAACACTTACATGATTGCAAAGTGATTGTGAGTGACGCGGGATTTGAGGAAGGAAACCAGACATATTTTCGATAAATTGGGATGCTTAATGACACAAAACAGTGCCACTTGGAGATGGTCTCTCTCTCCATTTGAAATAGCAGACACTAGCCATTATATTGTAAACTTCTATGGAGGGAGGATATATTTCAGGGGGAAGTAATTTTTACTCATGGCTGGTAAGCCAACCCTCGTTAAGAATACTGAGAATCATTTTTCTAAACTTTAGTTTTACTTCATCCTACCTTTTTGACTTCCAACAACTCAAAAAAAGAAGAATTGTACATCCTGTTCTTCAGATAGTGCTTAAGTGTGTAATCATGAAAAAATGTCATAACACTTTGTCACCCACAGGTGGTAGGTAATGGCCAAAATTTCTTGCCGTAAACCTGAAAAAGACCAGGCTATTTTGTCCTGCTTTTGATTTGCAAAATTCTAATATTCCTCCTATAATATTAAGCATTATCACCCTACTCAGTTTTATCCTACTTTTTGACTTTTTTCCCCTACTTTTTTACCTGTTTCATGTACATCCAAATTTGCCAGATTGTAATTGTCGGATGCAACCCTCATCATCCGAGCAATGACCACAAAATCTCCATCACCAATTAAATTGTCTAGTTTTATGGACAAAGAAGGAATTTCAGTTCAAGATGGCCAGCTCAAACAGCGTGCAAATTGAACAAAAGATTAGACTTTTACACAGAGAGTTGTCAAATGTGGCCTATCCATTGAGCCTTTTCATCATGGCCATGCAACACAGATGCGCAACTACACCAACACTCGAAGCTGTAATTATGAGTAGTGTGCGTGACAAGCAGAGAGCGGCTACACCAATGTCTCTTTAGCCTAGTTCATACCATCTTATTGCACAAAAAGTTTCTGCTTTTATTGCCTGGAGCCTTGTCAAGCACAAACAGAAATTCAACTGTTAGACAGCCTGCAATATTTCTTTCAATTGTACATTGTGAGGGTAGTCTATTGTTGTTGTGCAAGCCAGCAAAGAGGTAGGCACAGTGGGTTGGCGATTAGAGTGACAATTTTAAGGTTGTTTTGAAGGAATGGTGGTGGTGCAATGATGTGGTGATAATTTTGCCCTGGAAAGCCTCCCTTAAAAGTGAGGGCAGTATTTCAGTTTTGTAATTACCTTTTTTCAACAAATATTGCAGTATTCAATTTTATACCTCATTTGTGAGGTAAATGTCGAAATCTCTTGGTATTGACAACATAAGCAATGTTACACATTCAACAACACCACCCTTTAAATTGCACAACAGATGGGGAGAATTCACCTTGAGATTGAAGAAATAAAATGTAGGGATGGATGGGGGAGGGGAGAGGAGGGGAAACAACAAGTAGTGTGGATACTTGAAAAGTATGGATACTTGAGCAATATTTTGGAGGTTCATGCATTATGCCATTTGGTTAGTAGACTACACATTTTAAGATGGTTTTGACAGATGATCACAGTATGTAGTACCAATATGGCCCTACAGAGCTCTCCTCCAGAGCCATATATACAGCCTTAGGGGGTTTGGCCAACTTACTTACAGGTGCCATGTTGTTTACCAATGTAGCATTGCTCTTAATGTAATAGAATATGTTAAGGTGCTTCTGTGAGGTGCATTTTTTTATAAAACCATAAGGAGCCCTTATAGTGCATGAAGCCAGTACAGTGTATGGGTCCCTTATGGGCTTAGCCTGAGCCACATGGGGCATGGGCCATCTCATATTGGCCTATAGGAGGCCCATATGATGAAGTTGGCCCTTGTGGGACTGCCCATGGTTTGGTACTTACTATGGGTATGAAATGGGAGCCACATGGGGAAAATCTGGACCACTAAAGAAGAGTATTGTGAGGGCTGGTCCATGGTACCATATAAAAAAATCATGGGCCACTGTATGTGGGCATTTACTGCAGCTGACCAAGTTGGGTTTAGGGGCATGTTTTATCCAGGTGTATATCAGATGTTAGGATCCAGATGAAGCACATAAAGGACCCACAGACTATATGGGCCCCTTGTGGGGTCCATAACAGGCGGAAGCAATAGGTTGCATTGTCATTCACATATTCTAAATCAAGACTGCCTGTGTTGACCCTGCATAAATTCCTTAGACCTCCTGATAGGGCACCCAAAGAGCCCATGAATCTAAAATCTAAAGTTCAATACGCAGCTGATTACAAGACAACACAATACGATGCAAAATATTAGGATAAGTTTGTGAACCCTCAGCATTAACTTTTAATATGATGTAATCCCTTTCACAAGCTAAGCTAATAATTAGGCCCTACATTGCTTTTTGCCTCTGGACGTCTTGGAAATCAAGGTATATTTATCAGACCTACGGCGGCAGAAGAGCCCCATATCACACAGTGAGGCATTTTGGCTCTCAAACTGAAGTTTAACTTCTGCACTGCAGGTACCTGTTTGAACAGTTCATCCAGCTAAGATTTCCAGCTAAGATTTCCAGCTAAGATTTCCAGCTGGGTAGCAACATGGCTGGTATACATCACATGATCCAATGTCAGCCAATCACGAATGTTTCGTCTGAAATCGGAGTTGCTCAAACTCACTGTGTGTCCAGCTCGGCTAACCTCCAATCAAAAGTGAGGGCAGTATTTCAGTTTTGAAACCTTTTTTTTTCTCTTCATCTGCCACATCAATTTTCAGTGCTTAATTTCTCAGAGCACGGTGTGAGGTGAATTATGCAAGTGCCAACAACATTAGTAACTAAACAAACACATTTAACTACACTGAAATAATGAAATGGATTGACCGATGAGGATTGGGGAGCACGAGGGAAGAACAACAAAAAATAGCAATGTTTACCAGTGCATTTAATATGGTGCTTGGTTATGAGAGTGACAATTGTAAGGTTGTTGTAAATTCTAATTACTGTTTGTAGTACAAACTGTGCCATCACAAGCTTTCCAAAAAAAAGGGCAGAATATTGTTTTTGGACCTTACTTGCCTTCATCAGCCAAATTATCCATTTTCAGTGTTTAATTTGTCAGTGCATGTTGGAGATGAATTACTAAATCATCAACGGTATCCACATCGTAGGCAAAGTTGACTACCCATCACCACTGAAATAACAAAAGGGGGGACTGGATGAAGATTTGGAAGTGGGAGGGAGGAGAGAACAACACTAGAGGAGATAAGAGGTACTTGGAAAAAACAATGTTTAAAATACCCATTCGATATGGTATTTGGTTATTGGAGGGACAATATCAAGGTTGCTTTGAATAATAATAAGGGTGTCTAGTAAAATTTTTGTCCATTACAAAAAAAAGTGATGGCAGCATTTAACTAAGTTCCGAAGAAGTGTATGTAAGTTCTGTTTTTCATTTCTCAGCCCATGTTTGAGACAATTAGTTTCTAAATGATTGTTAATATCTACACCATTAACAAATTTATTCACATAGATATACCACCCATGAAAATGACAAAACAATATGGGGAGTGTTCACGAGGGCATTAGAGAAATGAGAAGGAGGGATGGATGAGGCTTGGGGAGGGGGAGGGGAGAACAACTTGCAGAGGAGATGAGGAATATATTTAGAATGAGCAATGTTTAAGAGGGTCAGGCAGTATAATGGAAATGTTGAGAAGCAGTTGAAATGAAAGCAGCAGAGATTCTTACGTAATACTGCATTTGTTGTTGTTGATACATCTCATCTCTTTTCCGCTATGTAAGTAAATGAGAGTTGATAATGTAAAATGAAACTGAAAGACCTTTGTTGAGTTATACTGCTTCTCTTGATAACCTGGAGCCAACTCTGTGGGATTCATAGGGCATACAACACTCATATTTTTTTGTGCACTCTGTTTCAATTTGTGCCTTTTCTTTTTTCCAGATGATCAACTCATTCAACAGCCATGGAATGTGTTTCTCATCGACAGTTGCATCAGGTTTTATAGAGACAACTGTCCCTCACCGTGGCTCTTTCAACTCATTGCATTGGTAAAGTTGTTTTGGGGTGCACCGGGAGGGTGTACATGCATTCGTGTGTTTGTAACAAAGCTAGTGGTAACGTGACATGGGCTACTCCAGGGATGGGGGTCAAGTCAACGTGATGGTGGAGGAACTGGGGGTGTAACTAGACCCTCACGCAGCAGGGTGAATGTCATTGCGTCTTTCTCCGATATCCTCAAATAACTACAATACAAATCATTTTCAACTCAATATCAACATTTAATTCTCTCTTTCAGCTATGTTTTACTAGATAAATCCCAGTAATGGAGAAACTCAGGGTAGCTGTGAGAGAGACTTTACATATAACTACCTTTGGGGTTTACAACTGCCTCTGGAGTTCCTCCAAATTAATCGAAAAGGATTCAATAAGAAAAAAAATGGTAGAAACTGACACAAAAGCAAACAAAAATCAGACTAAAAAATACAGTCCTGCACTGAAGCCATGTTCCCATTGGCTGTTAGAATACCCGCATTCAGGGTCACTGTCGAATTTGATTAATCTTTCACCTGCACATAGCTAGCAAAGGAACATCGGTAAAGAAAGTTGTCAATGATAATCAAATTTATTAGCACTTTCTGTTTAAAGATTACTGTTAGTTCCATTGTAATTGTACAAGAATGTGTAAAATTGCTTTGCTAGAAATTAGAAAATGCTGCATTTCACGTCTGCCTTCAACACAAACACAATCCCTCTCAGTCCGCCCAAAAAATGAAACAAGGAAAAGGAAATGACATTTTGAATCAAATCAATTAAATTTCATGTTGTCACTTTGTTTTGTCTCTAACCCCATTCCTACAATTATCACAGAAACAATTCCCCTATCTCCAGGCATGCCAGAGTAACTTTGCTCAGTTCTCAGTTTCATAATGATGCATATCCACGCTTAAATTGTTAGAAAAGGCCCCTGAAGCGATACTCTTGATTTCATTCGCCTAAGCAATTGCTTTTACATTGTTACTACTTTCCAGTTTCCATCATCTGTGCCGTGGAAGGAAATTCAGTCGTTATTAAATGCAATAATGGAACAAAGTACAGCTGGAATTGATCAACGCTTGCTGTCGTCTTTCTTGATGTTACTTCATCAAGTAGGTGGTTTTTACTTCGAGAGACAGGAAATGGGGGAAGGGGAAAGCTACTTCAAGATGACTCGAACTGAGGTGGACTTATAGAGGACACATACTGTTGTACTGATTTCCTCAAATTGTATTGGAACCTTTATAGAAACTCCACTTTTTGTTCTGAAATCTGACCCAAAAATGGCCGAGAATACCCATTGTTCATAATCAAACTGTCATAACTTTGTCTTGTGAAATTTCTTCTGGCAGGGACCGATCTGAGCTGGCATGTGATGCAATGGCGGAATACACACTTGGGAGTCAGGTGGTCCCATAAAATTTGATCCATGGTGTTTGTAAGGGTCCCGTTCAGTAGGCCTTCGTGACCACATGCAGCAGAGATATTATGACAGACGTCCATTTTTGCATGTGATGGGTTCCCCCTTTCTTGATCCACTACTCAGATATTGGTAGCTGCGTTATTTGATCAAACCTGGCTTGGTGACCTGCCTATTACTTCCAGAGATAAAAAATTTGGGGGTGACAAGTGCTTAAAGAGGCAGCAATCTGGTATGGGTAGACATCTAGAGGAGACTTACACCCCAAAACACATAATAAAATTATTTCTTAAAGTCACTAATTGATGTATTGACAATCCATGTTGGCAAGCTGACACTTCAAATTTGTCAAGGGCTCTGATTTTAGTTTATGTCACCTATTTTGTAGACTTACGGAAGCATTCTGCCAAATAAGACTTTCACAGAGGCTAACAGTAAGAACAGTGGTGTCAAGAACTGAAGACTAGTTTAAAGTTTGAATTACATTAATAAAACCAACTCTGGTATGAATTAAAGGCTGTATTGCATCACCCTAAGCCATATTTTTACCTCCCTGAAAGGAAAATTCTCAACTGGTTCTAAGTTACAGTACTCTTAGATTGACAGCAAATTCGAAAGATGCAGAGCAGCTCGTATTACACAGCGTACACAGGGATCCATTGTTTTGATTACACATGTGGAGGAATTTAAGACAGGCTGAGGGAGGGACTAGAGGTAGGTGGTTGGGAGAATTGACACTTTCTGGGGTGATGAGTTTTTGTCTTTAAGTAGCAGTCACAGAAACTCTGCTTTTTTGTGCTGAGTTTCTGTAATCGTGAGCTGGAACAGCTTAGCTACTGTTGGATCATGCATACAGTTGATGTTAGAATAATGTGTACTATGTTCGTTTAATGTCAATCTCATGCCTTTCTTCACTTCTTCAGTAACTTGATGATCAATAGGTCCCCAGTACAATTGCCATTTGCGTACCTTCTCATTTTATTAGTTTGAGATAAAAAAACTTACACCAGTAAAAAAAATTAGCTCATACATTGCTCAGTAAATTAAAGGGAAAAAAACCTCCATGCATCCCTTTCCACTTTAATTAAACATTTTTGAAAACATTTATCATAGTCCCCACTTAACCTTGATATCTTTTAATCGACAGGAATGGAATGAAATGAGATCGAACCAAAAGTTTGTGAACAACACCAGACAGTGGTTAGAAAGAGTAGCAACGGACCTCCCTGACTCTGAAGAACTTAAACCTGTGGAGATGTCGTATCCTTTAAAAGTGACGTCTTGTAGTCAAATCATAACTGCCTTAATTCTTCACCCGCCCCCCCCCCCCACTACCTCATGCTCCGTACAACTTTATGTATGATGCAAGGAGACTCAATTAGCTATGATCCCATGTTGGAGGATTATGCAATTGTATACAAACTTTTCAAATGTTAGACAACTTTGTCCCTCTTGCTATGACTCCTATCGCATAGAACTGCATTAATTGTCAAAGACCAACGATGTGTGATTTGTCATTTCTTGAAATGTTAATAACTTTGGTGATGTTTTTCATTACACACACTCAGTGATCGGTATGCACGCGTAACACACAAAACAGTGTGTTACCATTTTTGTCATCTTTACGTTCAGTTTCAGTGTGTGTTCACTATGAATACATTGAGAATCAATTGATGTAGCAGACGACCTGCTAATAATTTGATGTAACCTTGACTCTAGTTTATTGGCCATCCTTGATTTAATTCCTTCAGATTAATTAACGATACAGTCATTACAGCTGACCTTACACAACAAAGTATGCCATCACCACGGAGACTCTTGGAAAATGTGATGAGAATAGTGTCTTCCTCATGAACATGTACTATCATTTACATATATTGTTTCACTTCTTACTTCCCTCTCCTTCAGTGAAGTACAGTAAATTAGTCCTTGTTTGGTATGTTTTCTATGGATGTTTAGTTCATCGAAGCAGTCCTTTCAATAGACTTTTAATTTTGATGGAATTCAAAGACCTTGACTCAAGTCATCTTGATTGTCAAATTATTTGTTCAACTCAGCTCATGCAGGTCAACTAGCGATGCAGCGACCACTTTAAGATTAATATGATGACAAAACACCACGTACGAAAACATCAGCAACCAGGGATTCTTATTTCGTAGTGAACTTGTTATTATTCTTTTAAATTGTTTATGCTATGATGAAGTTGCTCTTTTGAAATTGAAAGAATTCTAAGTTTCGGTTAATATCCATCATTTTTCTTCTTTTTTTTTTTTCAAAATTAATTGCTTCATGCCCTGTGCAAGACATTGTTAGCAATCATTTCAAATTATGTTATGTGCCTACTGTTTCTTAGGTTTGCACAGAGTGCCACAGACCGTGGTGAGGGTGGTTGGTGGTTTCTACACCATTTAAGCCTTGTTATGACCAAGTGCACGGACAAATATCATTAAGGCCAAGGAAAGCCAAAAATGGTATGATTGTAAAACTTTGAATGTATATATAAAGAATTGTATCACAGATGTCATTTCTGGACCATTTGGTGAAGATTCTCTGTACTGAGGCCTTCTTTGTATTTTAGTATCAGCAGAAAGTACAGAGTGATACCATCCCCTGGCTGAAAGCCACTGGTCTAGATGTAGGGGACCTCACCAGGAGCTGTATGTAGCCAAGATAGAGCAGTGTATCTAGACCAGTGGTTCCCAGCCTCCTCCAGTTCAATGTCTCCTTTCATAGGATGCCGGCATTTGAAAACTGCCGTGTTAATGAGATACCATCAAAATATCTGTTGTCTGATGTTTTGACAATTACTGCACAGAGCTCTATTTTTCTATTTTAACAGTATCACATCATACAACACATCGACTGGCCTACACTATATGTAGAAATGCATTAATTATAGTGAAAATTAATTTGTTACTGCCCACTTTAGTCACTAATGTGCCCCTTGGGGGAAAGGTACTGTCCAGTACTGCCCACTTTAGATGCTGATATGCCCCTCTGGGGGATGGTACTGTCCCCGTGGGGAACCACTGATCTAGACTAACTTGAGTGATGTTTGTAAACAAGTTGAACAATATATCTTATCTATCTTATGTATCTTCTGATGTGGATATCTCTGTCATCGCTTTAAACTCGAACCATTTGAGTGGTTTTATTTGTTTGTACATAGAATGACATGTTCCTTTGTAATGGTTTCCCTTTTTAAAGGTTCACAGAGGATTGGAATTAAACTATCCATGAATGAAGATTAATGTTGTCCATCATAGTCTCTTTAATTCTTATTGAAATTGCATACTGATAGCATTCAATCATTCAATCTGAATCATCTATAGCACATCCAACTATCATCAAAGGATGGTGGGGGGATGGTGTGAGCCAACATGTTTAGTCTCTACTCCACGGATCGGTACATCGGTACAGTTTGCCAACTACCTTGGCACATTTGCTTGCCCCGTGCAATTCTTCATGCATTTGTATATTTGTATTCCCATTACTAGCTTAAAGTACTCTAGTAACCCCTCCCCTCTACCGTTTTGCCATCATTGGTCACTAGGGCAAGCGTGGAAGGTGCAAAGCCCTAGGCTGGGGATTTAGGGATCCTTCCAAAAATATGAAAAGTAAACGTGTATTGTAGCTAACGCTCAGCTGTCACACAGTCAACCCCACAATGGCACCATGCTAACAGGGCTTAAGAAAGCCAGTGGTTGATTTTAGGACTATTTGATCTTTTCCCAATGTGTTCACTCGACAGATATCAAACGTATATTATGGCTCTGAATGTATGAACTACTTGTTAGATAAGCGGTACATCTAGCAATATGGCAAAACATAACGGTTTTTTGCTTTTACAAAGCGACTTCGTTAAAAAGGGCTCTTACTTAACTTAGTATGTGAAGGGAGAAGCGGGGGGGGGGGGGTGGGGGATAGTTACTACTTGCAACCCTCCCCTGGATCCGCCCATGATTAACATTTTATAGATAAAACTAGAAAATGGTAAAGACAGTAGTCCATACGACTGGTGTCATGTTCTCTGGCGTAGCGCCTTGGTATTTTGAATTGGGAGGGGGGAGCCAAACCATGAGATGGATGTTCAAGTGCCTAGGACAGCTGAGGGTCTAAGGGGGTTGGACTCCCTTTGAGAAATTTTCAACTACCAGGTAACCTTACAATCTGGTGGGATATTTGGTATCTGTTGACGTCAAGGAATCAGTGGGCTACAACTGAGAAATTCCAATTGGTATTTAAAAATTTCCTATTATCGTCGCTCTGTCAATAGTTTGGATGTAGGGCTGAGACAACCCATCCGGTCGCGACGGTCCTGCTCCCACCCATCCTGCTTTCAACTGTCTGCTTCAACTATCTTCTGCCCGCTTCAACTCTCTTCTGCCCATCATCTTCCCTAGTCTCATGATTCATCCCATTCTTTCTCTGGTATTCTTCAACCAACTTAATGTGCTCTTTACTTGTCCATTCTCTTGC
The DNA here is from genome assembly GCA_021234535.1 of Stichopus chloronotus. Taxonomy (NCBI): domain Eukaryota; kingdom Metazoa; phylum Echinodermata; class Holothuroidea; order Aspidochirotida; family Stichopodidae; genus Stichopus; species Stichopus chloronotus. The sequence goes on from CM037829.1 coordinate 20,833,162, forward strand.
TTTTCTTCTTGAATCACCTCTCAACTTTTCATTCACTGCTGTCCATCGTTTCTTCCACTTAGACCACTGTCATTTGCCACTTTTCAGATTGTTTTTTTTTTTCTGTCGTCGTCGTTTCAGAATTATCCGAAACTGTATTTAAGCTATAGATTTCTGTGTGGATAGTGTGAGGTCCCCAGCAAAAAGACCCTAATTTCTCTGCTCTTCGCGGACTCTTATTCAATCACGCAATCATATTTTTCCTGCACAAGGACTCCTGAATTTTCGCGCGCTATGAAGGTTTCAGTCAAAACATCAATTTTCCAACAAAGAGACATTATTTTTGCACGCTTCGTTCTTTGTGTTATACATGCATACATTTACCTTAATTTACCACATTACGCGAGAAGAGCGCAATTTTATATGCATGTATGTGAACTTGACGACAGTCATAAATCCTCTACAAAAAGACCTCAGAATTTCCGACGTTCCACCACCTGCCTATCCAACCCCCACTGTGTCACCGCCAATATCTGTAGCTCATTTTATCCCCTCCCCCTACTTTCCGGGACCTGGCGCCGACCATGACTGAAACCAACATTTTATAAGTGAGTCAGCAAGCAAGAACAAGTAAAAGAAAAATAAAATTTATAATGCCAAATTACCGGAAATTGTTTGTTGCTAGTTGCCAAAATGCTATCTGATTCTGGATAGGCTATGGCTTACCCCACAGAAATTTTAGTAAAGCGATGGATGATGGCGAAAAATAAAGGAGAAAAAAAATAACAAGGCGAAGGAGGATGATAAGTTAACAGAGATTAGGGGAGGTGAGAAACTGGCTTCACAAATCTGATCTTTTTGTGATTTTGAAAAGTAAGACGAAACAGATTAACAACACTATTGAAAAAAAAAAATTCGAGATTTCGATTTGCAATACTGGCGCCTGTTGCTTATACGCAGCATGCGAGTATGCTGTATTGGGGATGGAATCCACAGCAGAACGGTAGGTACATTTATTTCACACAGGACGTGTTGGTAATACGCCTCCCCGAACAGTCAATCAAAAGCTTTGATATTAATGATGTCATAGATTCTGAAAACAAAAGTGTTGCATATAAACTAAACTTTCTTGTACGCGCCGCCCCAACGTGTGGTGGCGCTCCTCTTATATTGCCATGCTGGCACTCAGCAACTTCCAATACTTTTTTTTTCATCCGCTAACGTTTACTTCAGGTTCATGGGTGCAGGTGCCAAAAAAAAGAGTCAATTGTGCACCGTGACTGGACGACGAAAGAAGGGCAAAAATTATCCTTTCAGGCAAAGGGGAGGGGATACCGCATCTGCTTAGACCTCTCCTATGTCTTGCATCTCTGGACTGACTGATTTGAAATCCTGGCTTAAGCCCTGAGAGGGGGACGCCCTCTTCCCTTGTAGCCCCCCTGGCAACGGTCAAAAATAGAGGCGAAGAGTCGATTTTGCCCCCTCACAGAAAAAACCTGGCTACGCCCTGAAGTAAACAAGACGAAAACATGAAACAAGTTCTCAAACACAAACGCTGCACATATTTAGCAGAAAAACAAAAAAAATCTACCAAAAAAAAAAAAAATAGAATTACCATCCAAAATGTTTTTTTTTTTTAAAGCCTTTGTTTCATCGAGGAGACGAACGACAACAGGCACAGTTCATCACTTCTTAGTATTTAACGTGTACTACATGAGACACCAGCTTATATAAACATTAGCCTCACAATTCCGTACGAAGAAGGCCTAACTTTTCGTCATCTTATATATGTGTCCTGGCAGAATGACTGGCATAATTATTTGCTGTAAAGTTTTGTTTCCCTCGTTTTTTTTTTAGGAATCCCATTTGCTTTCAAACTTTTATTTCACACTCACCTTTTTTTTGTAAATTATAAAAGAAAACACCTTGTGGCCCAAAACTACACAGTTCATTGCTGGCTCCCGCATGAAAGCAGTCTTTAGGACCAATGTAACAATGCATTACACTGGCATTTGCTCGTGTGTCCCCACAAAACCACCCATCCCCCCCCCCCAAAAAAAGTGTATGTTTGGTCAGATTTTGCCGGACACGAGAATCAAATATATACAATCAGTGGGATGACACAATTGATGTTGGAATTTGTTCAGTCGTCTGTGCTAATTTTCGTTATGTAGTTTTTGCATGTCGAGGAATTACATGGCGTTCTCTTTGACTGGGGTGTAAGGGAGAAAAGGTGAAAGTGATCACAACTTTTGCCCTCTTACTTGACGTGCGCCACCATAAGTATGTAGGAAGTTGAAACTAGGCCTGACAGTTAAGTTTGTGCCCAGCCCCCCCCCCCCCTCCACCGACTCTGAGCTCACTAACATGAGGAGTTTCAATGTGAATGGCCTCAAATGTCGCATTAGCAATAGGGTTTTTACTTTACAACAAAAAATAAAATTAAATCCGTGTTTCTTTGTAAATACTTTTTTGCATGTACTCCATACCCCGTCAGCTGTTGAAAATGAACAGACAGGTTCATTTCCAATTCTATAGTTACTCATTCAAACCGTTCGTTCATAATATTATTCAAATAAAGGAATATTTGCAAGCGTGTAGCAAGGTAACTGTAGTTCGCAAAAACCGTAGGCTTATATTAAAGTTTATGAAATACACTATGGTGCCGTAAGTACTTTACGATCACTTAAACGTTTTGATTGCTCCATCGATCGTCTTGATGTAGAAGTGTGATGTATTTTTTTTTTTCACAAGATATTCGTCCAAAATTTAGAAAATTTAACTTTCCCAAAAGAAAGAACGATCGGTGTTTGATCAATGGGAAAGATAAATCAGTTATCCCGTTACTGGGTTTTCGACATGATCTGCTAGCTTCGACCTTTACGTTAGGTGAACTTCGAAACATGCTTTGACCGCTCGAATACCGCAAAATAGTAAATATCCTCCAGTTTTTGACATGTTTTGCTGTATTCGACAATTCCATTGTTTGCTAACTTCGACACAGATTCAACGCCGGTTTTCGACGGTCAGAGACGCCAGTACTTTGTAAATCCTTTGGGCTTTTAGCTCACTTAAAAAGACCTCTAAGTTCATAAATGTTTGCTTCGAAATGTTATTACTTTATTCTTTCAAATCTATGAAGTCTCATTTAATTTAAAATCCTTGAAAAGTTAGACTAACTACAGAGCCTTTTATTCGACATACCTAGATAACATATAGTCGACACATGTCACCCTACTCATTAACTTTAAAGGTAAATCGCCCAACAGCCGTACATGAAACATTACCAGGTGACCCTTCTTTCTATTCAAGACATGGTTCTATAGAAAATACATTGAGAACTAATGTTTAAAAAGGAACTAATTTCTGAGGACAATTTTTTTGACACTACATGATGGGGTTTTCGATCATTTTCGACATGTTAATTTCCACTTCGACATGTCAGTTTGATTTCGACAATACAATCAATAAAAATTGTATTCCAAAATTCATGGATTCCCCGAGCAGTTCAATTACCTAGCTAGTGCTGAAAGTTAGTAAGTTACGATTAAATATTTCCACAAACGTTGAATAAGATTTTTGTTTGTGATATGTTTATTTTCTCAGTATTGTCCGTTACCGGTATTAGTGTATTATCGGTATTTTAGACCGAAATAAAATTCTGTCATTCACGAAAGAGAAAAATATTCGAAAACATGATATTTCATGATACTCCATAGTTGCCAAGATTCATTTGTAGGAGAGTGTACATGAATTACTTCAGAAAGTTTATTGTGAATATATCATTAGTTAAATGCCGTAGCTCATAATTTTATCAATCGATGTATAATTTCAGTGAAGTTACAGTGGATTCAGCTGTTGTTATAACCGCAAGCTTTTCTTTTTTCCGCCGTGTGCCGGTTACACACGTTGTTTAGTGAACACATGCAGTCAATGCATTTTGCGAAGAAATAAGTTGGCTATGATCTCAACAATTTTTAATTATAACATGAATTAATTAACCATATACTTGCGTGTTCCTTTAAGCAACTTTTGTTTTACACAGTGCAGTCGACCGGCACACATTCAGTGGCGCACTGTGATATATTGTGTACAAAGTCTCACTTTTTAAATGTTTTGCTCACAGTAGAATATTTAAACTATCCCCACAATGAACTCTTTCTTTAAAAAAAAGCTATTCATATGTTGCTTAGTGAACGGCTTACATTATATAAGGAAATAGTATAATTTCAATTTCAGTAGAATTCCTAGAAAAAAGAAAACTTTTTTTTTTTTCAAAGTGTATTTAGTCAGCGAAAGAATGATGTGATGAGATGACAATGGTTTTTAGTCTCCGTGCAATGATCAACAGATATTTGAGATACTTGATGGTGATAAAAAAATTTTCTCTATGAAACGTTTTTGACTTCAAAGTGCTGATGATACACCAATCTGAATTATAAAAGAGACCAAATAACTATAAGTTCAAGAGAACAAAGCTTCTTCTCTGCTTGTTTTTTTACAGCAACTTCTATACCAAAATCTTTTAATCAGTTTTGGTTGATAGTGACTGGTGCTGTCGGGGTCATTTGCAGTTTTCTGTTAGTTTTCGCTTGTTTCACAGTCAGAAAATGTAGATGTAGGTATTTCCAGTATTACAATAAATTTAACTAATGCAAAGAAAATAAGTCTTTTATTTCATACCGTACATTATAAACACTCTCTGGTTTGCAACTTGTATAATAATGCTGTATCACCGACGTCATCGTGGACAATTTTCTTTGTGTCCCTCTTGACAGCTTGCAATGATTTGTCTTTGAAATGAAGTTTTTTTTTCACATTTTGTTTCTTCACAGCATCAAGAGCAAGAAATAGACAAGGGTGAGTGATATGATACACGCCAAGAGCCCCATTTACCATTTACACTCACCAAGATACGAATACAAAGCTAAAGAGACATTTGATACTAAAAATTCCTTCAAATATCGTGTATCTAATTCTCAAAGAGATTCACGCCACACTTTCCCTGCTAATTCGAGGTATTCGCATGAAACTTGACCTCTCGGCTCTTCACCTTCTTACAGAATGATAACTTAAATGAGGCGTGTTATAGCTAACTGTGTGATATTTAACAACTTGTTTATATGTTCTGCAGATGAACACCACTAATTATAATAATACAAATACATGCTGTTGTTTATATCCTTTTTCACTTCACTCTCGCAGAAGAACAAATAGATTTGTCTCAATCTTTCCTGTTTGTCATTTTATGTGTATAACTGTTGAAAAAGAAAAAAAGTAAAGATGCTTTTATACATTGTACTATACATGTTGCAAACATGAGTTCTCACAATTTGTAACTTGGGACATTTCTTGTATGTTTAACGATCAATGTGTGTGCCTGTATTGTTTTTCTTTCTCCCAAAAAGTTTCCTCTCATGAAACGCCATACTCTTATCATTTTTAATATAAAAAACGTCTAAAGAACTTTGTAAATGTAACCATTCCATTCTTAAAGTCTGTCTCACGTTTAGTGATACTTAACAATAGTCTTGGTAGCTTTTCTGAAGAATGAATATATTGTCGATTGTTATGCTTTGTACAATATCTTTCCTATACATATCATGTTGCTTCTTCAATTTAAGTTGATGTAATGTGGGCTATGAAACTGGCAAGACACCTGAAATTAATAAATTAAATACAAACCTTTATAATCGAGAAAAAATTAAAATGCTTATTTACTTTATAACGCAGTGATTCTTTTACTGTTTTGCTATACTTTTTATGTCAGATTGTAAGACATGTAGATTGGATTATGTCAGTAATAGAAGGATTTGTGGTTCATACTATCATCTAGTTTATTTTATTGTCAACTAAAGATCCTTGCTCTGTGAGGATCTATACTGTAACAAGTTTGGTTTCTTAACTGTTTAAAAGTTTACAAAGTTATAGTTTATACAGAGATGATACATTCTCTAAGATCATACGTCATATATGAAGATAGCGTATGATACCACTTCAACAATATTGTGGACAAACTTTAAATAATTTTAGGATCAGTATTACAACAAGGACTTTGTCCCACTTTTGTTATTCAGTTATTCAGCTATTTATTGTTTTTATTTGTATTCCACTGATAATAAGAAACCAAGATATCTCTTCCGGTGTTTCCATGACTATCCTTGATTCAGGGGTACCGAATATTGATCAATCAAGTAAGACTTATTTACGGTTAATTTCAACATGGTGTTATTAATTCCGAAAAGTATGAAGACAAAAGGCTATCGGAACTACTTTATGTTGTTTTGCTGTAATTTCCACATGCTGTTAATTGTTATTAAATCAATTGTATAAGTATCTGCGATTATCTCACTGACAGATACATGTCACTGATTTTCGCAGTTTCGGTAAATTATTTGTTACTTTGTAAAGTAAACATATTGTATTGGTCGCTATATTCTCTTTAACATCTAAATTAATTTCCTTGCTTACAGACAAGAAAACGTTTTTACTGAAAGATGAACGGTGAGATTTGTTACTGAATGTTTCGTTAAATTATCACAATGCAATGGTTGGTACTTCTACTTATTTCGATGAGTACGCTAACACCATTGTGTTACAAGGACAGAAGACATGTGTACTAACAGGCTGGATATTTTCGTTCCAGATAATGCTAAAAAGGCTAATTTTCTTCTATTTCTGACAGAAAAGAACTGCCAAAAATACCCGTTGATGAAGAAGACTCTCAAAACTCAGGAGGAAGTGAACCTAGTAAGCTTACAGTAATATCAGTCCAATATGATAAATCAAGAGACAGGCATATGACATATAACTTCGGATGTAACAAGTAGACTCTGTATTACAGAGCTATTCATATACGATATACTAAAAGCGACAAACTTAAAGCGAAATAAGGAGCTTGTTTTACAGAAAAAATATACTATTAAAACCATGTTTTGTAGGAACCGAACGATAAACTGGGGAATGATTCAAAGTTTGAAAGCATCGTGACGTTATTTCCAAGACATATTTTTTTTTTTTCATAAAGAGAAATTCAGTTATTAGTTGCTCAAGAATGATTTGTTCCCCCAATTTTTTCAAAGCTTCAAATAATGCATCTTCTGTAACTCATACATGATAATTTGAGAATATTGTGGTTTGACAAATGCTTTTCGGTGAAACCGAATAGCCTTACAATGATTAAAAGCTATTTTCGTTGTATGCCATGTTGGTTGTAAACACCCTTTTTCCCTCTAAGTTTATGACATATGCTAGGACGTGAAATCAGATTTCTCTGCCGTAAACGAAGAACGTACAAGCTCAAACATAAAATAGTTATCGAAGTAACTTAAGCCGGAATGTATCAGGAACTCGGTGAATATTAGTTCTCGCTCATACGTAGTCTTGTCTTTCTGAGCCTATATAAATTATTTTAATCAACGAATGTTCTTTCCAGATTATTATTCTACAGCAGATGTGATTGCAGGAAAAGATCCACGGATGGTGACCGAGAAGGATATTTCAATCATCATGAATATAAAAATGGGAAAAATATACAAAAGATGGATGGGATCTGTCAATTTAGTTAAAGAAGCCAACAAATGTGTTGTCTTAACTACTCTGACAGGTTAGTGAAAGGAAAAATCTGTGGCAGTCATTACATAGATAACTTGTACAGTCATCCTATAGTTGACAATAATTTGACGGTAAAACTTTGTTAATATTAATTGCATTATTCATCATAAATATATGAAAAAGTAAAGATTCATGCAGCATTGTTTCAGCAAATGTATGTCTTTATTTGTCCATCACCAAGATAACTCTGTTGCAAGTTCAAAGATCCCATGGTGGAAAACAATGCCGATAATTGGTTTGGTATACGTAAAATATTATTTTTGCAAATGAAGTGTAGTGTGTATTTAAAACTGACCTATTTGCTTCACTTCAGAGCGGGTTATGAAAAAGAAAGAAATTCAATGGGAAACTTTTCTGAGAAAATCTTTGGAATTACCAGCGTCGAATTATCTAGCGAAGGTTGAAGCTATTTCTATTCAAAGCAGTGAGTTGATCTGAGTAATGAATTTTAATGACGTCATAGTTGAATCATAACGTGTCACAATGCCTTAACCTCATAGAGTTTATCTCGTCATTAAAGAACAATTGATAGAAATTCACGTAACAAATGTTCCTGAATTTTCTTCATTCTTTCAGGTAAACTCTATCTAATAACCGAACATTTTGTGTGTGAAAATCTTCATGAAGTGTTGTCACGCGATACGAAGGAAAAGGGGGATTACTATTGTTGTAGTTCATTGTCATTGCCTGACGTCATCAAACACGTTGCAGGTGTCCTAGAAGGAATGGACATCCTCAAGACATTTGATGTAAGCTTGTAGATATCCTATGCTTCTCAAAGCATCTCTTACATGAATATGTAGATTACAAACATACCAACATGAAAGCTAGACTTATCACTTTCATAAATGTATGTAGATTTGATTTACATCTACGCAAATGTGGTCTTTTATAATAGCCTACATTGAATACATTGTACTACCGAAGCACACACATAATCATGCAAATTGTAAATTGTATTACATTGCTCTTGTAATTCCGCAGTTTCTCCATCCTGGCTTAACAACCAAAAAGATTTTGTTGACCAAAGGAGGGCAAGTCAAACTATACGATTTTTGCCTTGCTGGCGATGCATCGAAGATAGCTAATTTAAAAAAGGCAGAGGTAAGTTGCTAATTATTAACTGAAAATCAGCTGTTCCACGATGTGTCTGTAGTGTGGGTACACTTGCTGCCATTTCATTCATTTCATACGACCACGTTTAGCACTTATCAGAAATATGTCGCAATGGCTTATGCGACCACCGGCGCTGAACCGTTGTGTTTGGTTCAAACCTGATCAACTGTTTTGAATCAACTTTCGTATGTGATACCTTCCCATTCTATGATCAAATCTAGAGGTGTTGATCCACGACGTTGATAAATCAGACCGCATGCAGTTGATCGAGTTGTAGTCACTCAAAAAGACTTGAGATCAAGTTTGACTTACGAGGATGCAATATTTTACGCCTGGATGTTGCAAGTGCGAGATAGTTGTTGTTGCGATTGATTATTGCAGCACCATTTAATACATATGTATCAACTCCTTGTAATCGAACACCAAAGATGAAAGGAGGATTAACAAATACCCATATTTGACAAAGCGCATATAAGCATTGCTTCAATCACATATCTTTGTCTTCTTTTTGTTTTTCACTTCAGTGATCAAAATACCATTTGCATAAAGCTCGTTATCATGTACACTATAATATCCACGTTCCCTCTCCTGCGAGTAGTTGACGAAATTTTAAACGTGATCCAAAAGGACAAATGCGACTAGCGGTACTCTTTATGGGTTAAGCTCAGTTACAACAATAGAACGTAGCATCTCCCCACATATTTATTAAAACAGAAACAGCCCTTATTGATGTGCTATGCTATACTACTGTAATCATGTAAATATGACCATTTTCTTATATTGTTGTTACTGGTTTCCTTCATATATTAGATGCACCATGCTACCTTAAATGAATTTCCACCGGAAATGTTACTTTTGAGTGAATATACAGAATCTAGTGACGTGTGGTCTACTGCAGTAGCGATACGGGAGATAATGGCAGCTGGTAATAAATAAATACAATGATACAATTTAGTAGTAACTTAAACGATTTACGCATGCAGTGTAATAACTAGCAGAGGCAGTCAATTCGACTCGGAGCTGTTAATTATTTAACACTTAAAAACAATCTAACAAATGACTATTTTTCTCCTTGAAGTCTGTCTAGCCATTTATCTCTTTATTTATTATACAAGATATACTACAATTACTGTGCGATATCATCTGAATCTACTTCATGAACAAGATAGCTTAAAGTACAAATTGAATAGACATCATACATGAGAACCTGTTGCTATGTTTTACTATTTCTTTATCTGGCATCGTGAGAATTTGATCTATACCGGTAGTCCCCCCTCCTCCCGCTCTTTTCTTTTTTATTGTCATTCTTGATAAAGGTATATAATGGAGAGACTAAAGTTCCTCCTTTAAATATTATTCAAGTGGATCGCATAGTGAACAAAGTTTTTCAAAATGACTGATCTTTAAAGATTGATATTTCCCTTTTACTAGTCTCAATATTCTGATGATTGTTACGTTATTTCTCTCTTCCATTTTACTTTTACAGTGCTCACGTGTACTAAATAGTGATTTTAACATTTCTTTTACACGTCTTAGGAAATCCACCTTTCCCCAAAGAACAAGAGGTTAAATTTGGTACGGATGCAATAACTCCTTCAGCATCTTGGCCAGACAAGTACCTCCAGATAAAGTGAGCATCATGTCAATGTTTTATGTGCTTTTTGTGCAAATATCGGAAATTACATGGTACAATAACTGTTGAACATAAAATATGCTGCGTACTCTTACAACTTGTATTATCGGTTTTTGGAATGATGTCACTAATGTTTTCATTCTGATGCAGGAAGACTACTTGTGCCAGATGTAAATCATAAGTCTTACTAACCTTTTTAAGTACGTCTGATGTATTGATGTTCTACCCAATATCAGGTTTACTGTGATTGATCACGTGACTGCTTTCGTATCATTTATAGCGTTCTAGATTAGTTTTTCATCAGAAAGATATATTATATCTTTTAAACATCATTGTCTGTTAACCTTATGTCCCCAAAGCCACAGTACCAGACCTTTACCAAAAGACATTCCAGTACTCCACATCTGTTAGAATATGCATTGACAAACAATACCAGTGAAAGTAAAACCAAAACGAAAGGTAGACTCTTCTCCCACAATATTCATCTATGTCTGTGACATTTTGCGTGGACTGTCTCTGACTTGATTGGTACCATCTTCGTATCTACAGGGATAAAATACTATTCGAATGTTGGAATCATAATGCCACCCTGAGACCTTCCATTCACCATTTGAGGGGAACGTTTGTGGCGGTAAGTAAAAGGAAGAAAAAAAAAATCGATTTACTTGTATCTCGTCTCATATAGCATGCTTGTTTCATGCTTGATGTTTGTTTTGTATTATACTTGTTATCACCCCAACACCTTCACGATAATGTGCCGTCCCACATTCTGAAAAACTGAGAAAAAATGATTAGCCATTGAGAGTATAGAGTAATGCCTGTAACTGGTTTCCTGTAACTGGCAGTTCCCTTTTGCTCCATAAAACTGCGATTTTTTTGTTGGTTCACTGGCACTCCAACGGGCACTCCATTTCCAAAATACGTAAATAAAGATGACGCTTTAGATGCGAGTTTTGCAGGCTAAAACCTATATTACTGTTGATAGAACCCAGTAGACAATCTACCTTTGACCTCGTGTCTTGTTTCTTATAGCTTTTTTCTTTCATTTTTAAATGTTGATATATATACAGAGTGTTTGGAATTGGTAAAATTACATCACAATTACGTGAAAATATGTTCTGCTATACTAAAGCTAAATGGTTATTAAAGATAACGAAGTCATTGTTCAGGATCAGTTGTCTTTTGGAATATGAAAACAGTGATGAGTACTGAAAGGTAAAGTACAAGATCCATTTCATGTCCGTTTATTTATTCAGAGATTAAAGACAACGTGAATTGGAAATAAGAAATCAATAATGAAGATGATCCAATAAGGACATCATTATAAAACTCTGTTGTATGTAATTGAAATGTCTCAAATGTCAACTGTGCTTAGATCATAGAAATAGATGAACCAAAATGATCTCATTCATCAGTAAGTGAAGTCCAAACTCTGTTACACAAAAGGCGTTCTCATGAAACAGGGTAACACAAATCCAACTAGGATAGTGAAACTCGCAAACAGCACCGCATTGGAACGTAGTTTTCCCTGCATATTACCAGGTTTTATTAAGATGAAACGTTCCCATTTGCTTCTCTTTTCACCAAAGATGTAGTTATATACCGAACCAACAAATTCTTGGCTCGCACATGCATTATATAAGGAAATTGTTGAAGACAGAGCTGTGTTTCTTACAGCACAAGGAGTGACCGCACTTATCACGCTCGGCTTCATTTGTTCAGCGTGTGAGTAGTTAGCCTGAGGTCATTCTGGTTTACCTATTTCTGTGTCTTAGAAACACTTCAACACTTCATTGACGTGAATATTGTATGATTTACTACTATCTCCTTTGACTTTATTGCAAAGTAACCATTGTACAAAAAAATGTAACACCACAACTTCTTGCATATGTATATAAACATAATTTGCACATTCTCTGACATAGATATTTGAGAAACTTATCGCCGACAGTTCATATGAGATACCAATGCCAACGATGTATCTACCAATGAGAGCCCACAATACAACTCAAACTAGTTACGCGCCAATGGGAGCTCCCGATACAACTCAGACTACTTACTCAGAACGAATATATCATCTTGGGACGTAAAAAATGAAAACAATTTATTTATGATCAGTCGACCGTGGAAGTATCCTCCTCTGTTTTCAGATTTAATGATATTGCAGCGTTTTGGTCGAGTTGAACCATCTATGTATTTCTTTCAGGGGAACACATCAGCAGCAGATATCAGTGTAATGCTTTTTTGTTTGATGTGTAATGTTTCACGGACCGCTCTTTCATATCCATGAAAAATAAACTGTATAAAAAGCCAGTTATACTAACTAGTTCAACAGAAGTCGCGTCTGTAACACAGTCCTTTTTCAAATTCATCCTCCACGTGAACACCTTTCTTTGATAGTCATTTTATAACGTAACGTCATGTAAATGTTGCTTTTTACAATCCACTTCACCTGTACAAGAAAACAAAAAATATATAAAGACAGGAATCATATTCATTCATTTGTAGCAAATGTTACGACGATCAGATTCAGTTAAGGGAGAAGTTATAATGGGGATCAATTGAAGACAACTTATTGCATTTATTTGATGATTGAATTACAGCCCACACACCTTTAGTTCTGTTTAACATTCAAGTATAAACCTACTATACGTCTTTATTCTTCCTTCTTATGAAATATTGCCATGTACCTGATGTACGCTATGCTACTGCTAAACAAATTAGCTTCAATGAGTAAATCATTTTGCCTTTGATAATCATTCTTTCACTTCTAATGACGCACTATGTAATTGCACTTAAAGGCATACTTTTTAGACGTTTTAAAATGATTTTGTTTCAATATCTTTCCGAAGCAATTAGGTCATGCTTTAAAGGTGATTGGTGGTTTTATTAATATTTCATATGACATCAGTCGCTCCTTGACAACTGTCATTACGTTTCCAGTTTCTTGCTACTCTTTGCGCGTATTCGAGTCGATAATAGTGAGCATAATACTATTTTAGTAGCAAGACAGTTTATAGGGTACACAAACGGTCTACCAATGTTTCATTACTATTTGCCAGTTATCAAAGAGAGTAATCAAAGAGGCTGACGTCATACGCGTAACGGAAAGGCGACAGAAAAGAATGCAAAAAGATGTGTACCTCAGCACGCGATAGATGGAATGAGAGTCTTGCTCTAAGTTTCAATTACTGTAGATTGATAATTTCTCGTTCATACCTTAGGTTCAGACAGATTGAAATTAGAATGTCCAAACTATTTCTTGATTAGGCTAAAATGATTATGACGTTCAAGTAACTACAGCTTAACAATTAGGCTTAACACTAGAAGGGTAGTATTTTTTAAGCTGGTAACATCTATGGATTTGGGGCTGAACTTCTGCCCTTCGTAATGACATGACTGATGTGGTAGGCTGGTACTAGCTTGGCAAAATGACCAAAACGTGCTAAAGAGAATGTGAGCCATTATTTGTGTAAAACGGTGACAGGAGAGATGACACAGAATCTCTAATCAGAGCCCGTGGTCAGCAAGGTTAACGATAGACAGCACCGGACCAAATGGTTAGACTTCGGACCGTTGAACAAGCAGTGTCCTAATAAGCGATGAGGATGTGCTCGCAACCTCGTTGAACGAAGCTAGGCTAAGGCTGGGTGATAATTATGACAATTGATAAGACAAATGTGTACGTAAAAAAGGTCAAACCGGGAATGTTTTCAGGTCAGTGGATTAAATCAAAATCTCAACTTATAGGTACTACATTGTATATAACTTACAGAGTTCTGGAATATCCCCAAACCTCTAGGAATGCCGAGTATCATAGCATCGTTCAAGAAAGTTCCAAGATGTATGACATCGCTAGTTGTTTCAGGACCAACAACACCACTAATTTCTCCCATTGACTTATACACTAAAATAGCGAAATTCGAGGACCCCTCGTGCATGCAACGTACGTCATAGCAGGCATCCCTACCTATCACGTGATTGGTAATGGACCGGACTATCATTCCGTTTAAAACTTTCCGCAGGGAGACCATTCAGATTTTGAGCAAGAAGAGGTGGAACTTTTAAGAGGTCCCCCCGCCCCCCTTTTCACTACTGAAATATCACTTCGATATTCTAAAAAAATCTGAATCTCTTCCAATTGTCCTAATTTTTACATCAATTGTACTTTAGTAGGTGTCATCAACGTCCAAGTAAAAAAAAAGAACAAAGAATCAATACTGATGACTGAAAACATGACGAAAATTGATGCCCGTGCTTCAATTCAGGCACTTTCCAGGAGGGTCACAGATTTCGTGGATGTACATAACCTAATGGTGCTGTGTGAGTTACTGTACACTCTAAGCACATTTTAGACATTACCCTAACACATGAGGTATCGATAAGGCGACCAATCACCTTTAATGTCAGTTGTTGTTGACATGCGAGATTGTGTTACGAGAACCTAATTTGAAAGTTCAAAAAAAGTAACAAAACTATAGTAAACAACATGTTTAAGAAAATAAAATGAACATTTGTTAGCTTATATGTCGGTAACATTACACTTTGTCTTCAAAGGCTAATTACACCATGTTTGATTTTCACAGCTTCTTATGTAATTCAATCACTAAAATTGTTTGAAGACGTTATGCACTGTTATTTATGAGAAGAAGAAACGAACTATTTTGTAATGTATGATTGAGTAAAAATGAAAATTATACTGAGAGAAATCGTTAGTATCGATTATGAGTTTTATTTTTTTTAAGGACATTGGCATGTTTTGTTTGAATTGAATTCGATTCAGTTACAAATATTTCACCGAAAGTCATTTCTTCTATTCAAGTCTCTGGGAACAGGTCTTTTTTATCAGAAAGAAATGAATGTTTTCTTCGAAAGATCAGTAAAATAAACATGTCTGTATCTACCAAACCGTTATCTCAATTGTTGATGCATAACTAGATTCGTATCTATGATCATTGCAATGTAAATACAAAACGTATATCGCTTAAGTTATTATAAATTGTCATACAAAAATATAAGAAACCAGTGATATTACATGTTTAACATAATTTTACATAGGCCTACATCATAAGCGTGATAACGTGATGTTCACAACCAGTACCTACTTTCTAAGTACATATGCCTATATAGGTTCCACTATGAAACAGTACGTTACGGAATAACTACATGAGATACACTTACATAGTATAGTATAGTATAGTATTGTGTGTAATACAGATAGTACAAGGAAGTACAGTACAGCTACCGTGGATAGACTATTTGTTAGTGAAATAGAGAGAAAATGAAAACTGAAAGTACTACTTGACGCTTTAAAGGAACATGCCGGTCTGGTCTGATGATTATGTCATATATAATCCTGAACGATTACATTTAACATCTTTAAAAACTCAGGAGATTTAAGAATGAAGATAATTGAAGAGATGACAAAGATTTCTGTCGATTGATTCACTGGCCATACTTCTATACTGGGATCATTATTGATGTTCAGTTTGTTCAGAACACGGATTATTTAGATCTGTTAGACATGGCGGGTTGTATGAACATTGCCCTGACTACGCACTGAGAATGAGATGGGTGACATAGGTCTATATCAGTCTTCCAATCTGTCGAACGGGAAAAAAAAACTTTGAATGAGCGAAAAACGTTATCCTTGTTAAATGTGAAGTTATTCATATTTAAAGTAGCCAAGATGTGACCAGAATATACATCACATTCATGATATAACCATGCAACACATATTTAATATATGTAATGAACACTGAAATATGGCACCGTATAGCGTTGCTTTGTCCGAAATATCCAGTCATTGGGGAAACAGAGTCCGTCATTGCCAAAGAATATGAAGATATCAACAAAAATAGGAATAAATACATCTTCAATATTTAATTATTGTTACTTTTAAAGACAAACATTTACTCGTAAAATAAGGTTATTGAGCTATTCCCTGTAGAAAACTTAACAAACTTGACTCCGTATTTTACAAGACTACTAAACGTTCACGATCAGTACCACCTTACACATTCAAAGGGTTTTCGAAATAAGAACGCAACATGAAATGATAACGAAAAATGCCAAATTTAATAAATGTTAATGGCAACATGTATACTTTCACCACAGGCAAAGCCATTTTAACGAATAAGGTTTGATTTTTTAAAATAATTGAAGTTTATTGTGATTTGTGTCGAATATTGTAAATAGTCGATTATCACCAGCCGTACCCTTCATATCTATTATACGGGTTTCCTGCATCATTCTTATTGTATTGTTACTTATTTTAATTAGACAGGGTGATAACAATCCTTTGCTCACCATCCCCTGGCCCTCGGGAAGAAATCGTCAGGATACAACCATTTCGCAGCTTTAATTTTGTTTTATGAGCTCAGAGGCTGCTATATGTCGCGGAAAGTGGAGGAGGGGATAAATGTTTCAGACAGGATGAATGATTTTCCTCGGGGTGTACGTATGTAAAAACACACTCTACGCCTGTTACAGGTATGTGTTAAACCTGTGTATGTATTACAAAGCGTGCATTTTTTTTTTTTTTGCATTTTGTGTGCGTGTTTCGTTTTTTCTTGGCTGAAAGCTACATAACCAGCGAAACGCTTGAAAATTCGGGATCCCTTTGTAGATAAAGAAGTGCATTACGAGGGAAGTGCGCAAATAGTCTGAGGTCTTTCTTTTTTCCCTCATTAGAAATCTAAAGCTTATATTCGGTTTCGGATGATGATATTATGATCTGCTAGACATACCTGTCCCCTGATTGGGACGATTTTAGAATGGTCCGAAATGCTCAGCAAAATTTCGAAAAAGAAAAAACTTGTCATGCATAAGTAAATCTGCCCGAAGTTCGGAGTGAATTTGGCCCAAATTTTCAGTCTCCCGTTAATTTGGCGTTGGCAGAGGGGGGGGGGGGGGCAAAATTTCAACATAGGGGGTATTGTCAGTGGCGTACCCAGGAATTTGTGGAGGGGGAGGCCGTAGCCTCTGGCGGAATTACTGCAATTGAAAGATCCGAGCGTAGCCCCACGATCGGTTGGCGCGGAGCGTACAAGAAAGTTTTTGCAAGGGGGGATGCTTCCCCGGGGAAAATTGTGAAATCTGCAGATCTCCTGCAATCTGGAGCATTTAAGAAGACCTTAAAAGACCTTCCAAGGGGAGGGGGTGCAAACTCGTGAAAACTATCTAAGCGGAGCTCCACCATCGGTTGGCGCGGAGCGTACAAGAAAATTTTAAAAATAAATACTGCAATATGGCCGGGGGGGGGGGGGCGATCGCCTCCATCGCCTCTCCTTGGCTACGCGCCTGAGCAGACACTTTGGTAGTCATGGCGGTTTGAACAGGGCTTAAAAATGCACCGACTGCACTACAATTGAACATATTTAATCGGGCCCGGCGACGGCTTACGACACAACTGAACTCTAGTCGTGGAACCGACCACACCGCCACGATTACAGCAGACGCGGTGGGTGGTCGCCGTCGTGCAGCTAGTCGTGGCAGTGTGTCCCAGGCTTTTTATTGTATCTAGTTCAATGATATCCACAGCCACAATGACATAACCATGAATGCGCGTTTTTTTAGCTTATTATCTCATCACCCCACATAGTATATGTATCTAGTGAAGAAATATTGTGGTCAGTTTGGGCCTGTATACATTTTATGACATAAGTGGAGAGGTTTTATCTTCCTGCTAAAAGTGAACGATATGTCAAGATAAAAAATATTTCATAGCTGACCCTTCAAACACATGGCTGGAAAAAATGGACCTCCCTCAACTTGGGATGGGTCGTTCGAACGCTCCGACCCCCATGGCTACGGGCCTGCATTCCCTCAAGTTTACCTATATACATGTAGTAGGCCTATATTGATACTAATCATGTCAATTCCCGCTTATTTCTGATATTTTCAGCAAAATATGCAGTATTTAAAAAAAAAATGGGGAACGTGAGGGGGGGGCATGGCCCAATCCCCCCCCCCCCCCCGTGTACGCTAGTGGGTATTGTTGACTAAGTATGATTGAGGGCTAACTTTCCTTATATTTCTCCGGAAAAGGTGACATCTATGTTATTAGTGTTTGTAGTATATGATTGTCAAAATCATCAAACGGTCGGTAAAACCTATTTAGATGTACTCTTTCAGCGAGGAAAGATGAGTTGCAAGAAGGTTAAATGCTTGTCACATTTTTCTGTGACAGTCTTTCTTCAAATGAGGCAAAAACATAAATCTTGAAAAAAAAATTGAATAGAAATGGACTCGGCAACGAAAACGATGACGAATGTATAATTTACTAATCCACAGAAAAAAAAATGAACTAGAGTTTGAATTTCTATTAAATGTAGGACACACGTTGGCAACAGTCCAGACAATATTCAAAATATCCTTATGAATCCCATAAAAATATGAAACAACATGTTAACAACTCTCAATCTGCTCGATTCTTCGTGTATAGATACTGATCGTTTGAAACTGCTTCTATACAACTTTTAGTACACCAAATCTATGACCTAAAAGCCCCACAGGCAAACAAAACGGTTGTGGGAGTTTTAGTCTGCCATGCTGTTGTTATGAATTAGGCCTAATTATATTCATGAAGCTGTCTCGAACGTTATTTACGTAAAATGCTTTCAACTTCCAATATTTTTGTAGAACAAGTGGGTGTTGCTTTTAGGGGCATGTCTGGTATGATTGTCATATTTTTCCATTTTAGACAGTAGATTGGGGATGATTGTCTGGACTACTCCTTTAAGGTTACCCAAATTAGATGTCTTTCTTATAGTTGTTTCGGCCGAAATCAAAATAGTACGAAAAGCCCTTCTCACAAACAGCTACTCTAACGTAAATTAGAAAGTTATGAACAATCACATTTTAGCTTTAGCTTTGGTCACAGTCCGTAGATCAGATTAGGTATGGCGAAACTCAAATTGGAAGACAAAAAAAAAATGAAAACTAATTAGGCTACATTAAAAGTTGACCGCTCCTTCCCATTTTAACGAGTACTGTCAATTTTGCCTTAATTTTTGTGTCACAACCTTCACCTGTCTCAAAGTAAATTTAACTATGTGTCATAGGACCCATTTCAACATGGTTTATATTCATTAAAGTATTAATGATTATTAAATTTTAAATTTGCTGTTGGGGGTAGGGAGTGTCATTTAAACCAAAAAAAACAGAGTTCTCTATAAACAAATTCTATGATTAAAGCAGATTTTGTACCATTAGAACTGTGTCAAGGAAAAAATACCGCGCTCTCCCTTCTCACAATTTCTCCACTCACACCCGCACCCCAGCTTTTGAAAGAGAGGCTCCTGATAAACATGAATCAAAAGAAACCTCCAATGATAATTTTTCATCAGCATAATATATTTAGAGATACATTACACAAGTATACACATGTCAGTTTAATTTCTGACTAAAAATGAAACTACACTGAGGAAAAACGAAGCTATTATCATAGTGGCCTTTATCGGAACCATGCAGTTACCTATAGTGTTTTCTACTTGGAACCGTTACTAAAAATTGCAACCTTTGTATTAATATACAGTCAACTTTGATGATGAATCAATCAACCAATACATCACGGAATCTTAAAAATCGTGTGACATGCAGTAAAAGGGAGCTGATTTACACAAAAGTTGTAGAACGAAACAAAGTAACAATATGTCTTTTCAATGTTGGAATATTTTTGACAAATATTGATTACCTACATGTGGTGCATTTCTTTTGGTAATCCTTTAAATATTCTCTTAATTACTTGTTCTCTTGCTTACACATTGGTAAGTGATATCAATATATTGAAAGAACATTAACAATTTCCTAATTAAATCCCTCTGGGCACATCAATTTTTCAAAATTGTTCTTAAATGAACACTTCGAAAACAATCCACAACGTAAGACTTATCATGCGAGTTCCTCCTTTGTAAACTTGCACATTTAACCAGTGTGTATTCATGATGCAGGTGTGAGTCAGGAATGTGCTTGTAGAATACGCAATATTTTATGAATTCGTATGAACTTTGTGACTATTCTCAATATGTGCGATTATTAAAACAATTCAACAAATACTCTAAAATTCCATTATCATGTCACACGACTTTTAATGTGAGGTGGCAAAACATGCTAACTGCAAATAACAGTATGTCTGGTGAATACATTGAGTGATCTGACAAGGAATATTGCAATGAAACTGAGGACCTTTAAAGGCATTATTCTTTTATTAATAACATCATGCTGTTGTTTTTGAATTGTTATTATTAAAGCGACTGTTGTTTTTATTCCAGCTACACAATGATTTGCAAATCAATTAGTTCTACTTCAACCCTTCCCATTTTTCATATTTCATAGATACATCAATCAAGATTATTATTGAACAACATAGCTGAAGAGAACTTGAGACAAATGTGAAAGAAAAACTTAGTCTTGTGTAAAGTATTCCAGAACCACCCGAGTTGCACTAAACTAGCATACATGGCAATTAGCCAAATGTCGACTGTTGTTGTAGCATAATCTTAAATGTTATTGATGAGTTCGGGTAAAGATATTTACGAGTTAACAAGATTGAAATTTAATGTTAATTATGGAAAATGTCCTCCCTTTACTGATAAAAATCATATAGTATGTTCGTGTGTTCTGTGCATTTTTCTCTGTCACGGTGGTACATTGAATTATGCAAAATCTGAGACCAAGTAGTCGAATATACCTTATTGTGACCTTTATTTTCACATTTTAAGTCTATTCTACAATAAATCGAATAAAATTTTCACTGGTGCCAAATCTCAAGGTAAGATATCCCTGTAATTTTAGAGATCCACAGGGACTTATTGCAGTAATTTGAATGGATATTTTATATCCTTAAGGCATCTTGAAATCTTTCCTTCACCAAAGCATGCAGTCGTCAAAGATAATTTTTGAAGTTATGAACAAGATATTGCAGTAAGGTTGGAAGTGTCTCCTGCAATTAAACTATGAGATTTCATTAAATGAGCAGACATAATTAGTAACAGTTTATGCATCAATTTGATTAAAAACTAATTTTTCCCACTAACTGACTGTAACGTTAATTCGTTAGTAATGGAGATTTATACTTGATTCTCAAGCAAATGTCACCCGGGCAATTTTCTTTTTTGTTATTAATGGGCCGCACCTTGAGTTGTTTCACGAAATTCATTAAATTTTCCAACCCTGTCAATTTGCTTGACATAGTAATCACTTGCGATGGTCTAAGAGAATCACCATGTGTCACACTGACTTTGACACATTGACATTGACTTTCAAAATACATTCAAATTTATGGATATCAACTCAATGTTCAGCTTTAATTACACGCAACCATAGTTTTAAATGCAATCAATCACTGCTGTGATCTTTATTTCTGAGCACGGATTAATTCACACATGATCTTTATTACAAACATGCCACGGTACATTAATGTATTAACAGTTATGCACTGCAAAAGCAAAATGGTCCAACAGCCAGTGCTGGGTTAGGACTTCCAGATATTTGTCCAATTATTCATCCACCTGACATTCTTTAAATAGCCTATTCATACTATGGGAGGAGTTTGTTGCTACTTTGTAACAGAAAGTACCGCCGAAAATGCAAAGCAGAAAGTTGTACCTTATTGACTGTTGTTTCCCCGTTTCAAATATGAACTGGCTAGATAAGCTTAAAATGTCCAGTCATGAACATTCGTAAATTCACAGTGACGGACACAGACTACTGAGCATTTAATTATAATTATATGTAGAACTGACTCAAGTGAGAAACTGCGCATGTGAAGGACCGACAACGAGAACAAAGAGACCAATTGGCGAGCTACCACACCTGGTATGAATCATCTGGTAATAGGGCAATTTCTTAAAGAACTAAAGGTCCTTATCATCGATGAGTGAATGTTTCCGTGGCCTGCAATTGAAAATAGTTGACAAATAGTAAAATGCACTGTTTCCACAGCAGTAAATGAAAGCCAACTATAATTTCATCATTGATTTTGAAATGTAAACTTTCTTGAACTGTGGAAAAAGTAAGGATAATAGCTCAGGTTATAAAATAGACTTTCTTTTCAAATGATTAAAATCAGGGGTACAAAAACATGGATTTCTTAAGTGTACTGCAAAATTTCAACAAACAAAAAAGCTTCATTTCATTGGTAATACCGTGCTGTGGCCGAGTGGATAAAGGTGGTGGCATTTTAAGCAACGAAGCATCAACGCTGCCCTGTCACAAAGATAGTCTAATGTTTTCAGATCTGCACTGATCATGTGAACAATAGGCCAAATTTGATCCAACTAATTACTAAATTAGTAGTCACCGGAACCGAAGTTGTAACATTAAGCCACGGGCTTCATCCATATTTGTGTGGTCGCTGTGAATATCAGTGGCCTCCAAGGCCTCAATTATTATTCACGTCAAAAATGTGATCGCAAAGGGATGGACAAAGTTTAATTACACAAGTCATCAGCAAACTTAATTGCCACATTGGAAGCTTACAACTGAAATGGATGTTTTAACTCTTAGAAATTTCAAACAACTCATTGCATTGTCAGTCAAAACCGGGGGAGTGTCTGTTGTGTAAACTGATGACATTTGTGTAGCCGAAAACAGCTTGGTGACCACAACTATTAAGTTAAGTAAGTGTGCTGGTGGATACGATTCCGTGGTAACATACTGCCCCTTTTTCAGAGAGATGATACTTACTTGGTTTGATTTTTGCAGATGACAAGACATCCGAAGAGGACGATGATGATGATGTAAATGATAAGGAAGAAGCTGAAGATCCACAAGATGATGATACCAGTAGATCTATCTGGCGTATCTGAAATGACAGAATTCGGAGTACATGAGTCATTGGGCTGCAACTAACGACACAGTTCATTGTATGTACCATGGGGTATGTGTAACCATGGACACTGCCAGTTTTAAGCCAATTCAGGGACAGTGTTCTCCCCGGGAAAGGGGGGGGGGGGAGTTTATGGGGTGGTTTGTTGATCGAGCAAAAACTTCCACCGCTAAAACCTCTAACAATATCCCCCATCCTCAAACGCTCCACCCATTCGCCGAAAGTCGACAACAGACTATTGCTATTTTAAGTAGAGCACGATATTGTTGTCTCTAAGTGGAACCATTTTGTCTCATTAAGCATTTAAAGTATTAAAAATTGCTGTCCTCTCCCCTCAAACCAATCTTCAGCGATCACTCTTTGTGGATAGCCTAAACCTAAAGAAGGTGGCTGTACCACCACCTTTTTTTTAAATATGTGGAAAACGCTGGAAACTATTTTACAACACTATGAAGACATACTTTATGTGTGACAGTTATAATTTTTAAGGTACCTTTCTGCTTGTCAATGACATAACCATTACACAATTGAGTTGCATGATCTTGGTAAAAGGCCATTCTTCAAATTGGATCACGTCTCACGGAATAAAATGTTTGGCAAATGAAGAAAAATACAGTACTCCATCCAATGCAAAATGAGCAAGTTCGTTTTTATGTAAGTGGTGGATATGGCTTACCTGGTTTCTCTGGAGATATGGTAGTGGTGACATTACTATCAGGCACTGGAAGAATAAGGGAAAAGATATATGCTGAGACGGAATATACATATAGGAATGTATACATTTATAAGTATTAGACAGTGCTCATAATTAAAAGAGTATAGAGTGGAGGGTGGAGATTAGCATAACGTTGACTGATTGTATGAGTGTAAATTACATACGTTCCTTCACCATAGCTTTTTCTTCGCCTAAAGTCAGCAAAGAGGACCGATTGTATTGATTACTATAACAAAATTTAGTGGTGAATTGAACACTGAAGATGAAACTATGTTTGATATGCCTATATACATTGGATATATGAGACTCTCATACTCATACTGCACTTCAACTGGAGAGTGGTTCAAAATATGCAGAGGGACATGAAGGTGTAAATATAATAGAAATAGGATTGAGTGAGTGAGGGAAGTCATGTGTGGGCATGAAATGGTTTTAACACTTATTTTACTTGCTAAGTTAATAGCAAATTTTTTTTCGGAAAAAATTTCATATTGTAGGATATATGAAAGAAATTATTTTTACATTACACTATGAGATATGTCATAATAATGCTTTTTAAGTTCTCTTTGAAAGGATGGTCTACTTTACCAGGTATGGACTATCGAAAAAGATAAATGTCAAAGACTGGAGACCGCTACAATCTTATACTAAACTGTTGGACACTTCGCATTCATATTCTCAGTTCCGAGGACAATATAAAATACCAATGCTAATGTTGCACAAAATTTGTGAATGTATGCTATGAATTGTAATCATGTAACTAACTTTGAAAAAGGAAAGGGCATTGTCAAAGATGATTGGTGAAATTTTAGAATTGGCAAGTAGCTCCAGTCTCAAAGCATAGTCTGGCATTCCAATTCTGTAATCAGATACATCTTCTCACCATTGTCAATTTATGGATATTAGAGGCTGGATAGCCAGCACTGAAATAAAGTAAAGATACATTCGACTAGGCAACTACAGTCACTGTGTGTTTGCTACCAAGACCTGGGTTAAAGGGAATTAACAGGACCTGCATCATCTACGTTTCTGTTGATACTTTGTGAAACATTTCTTTTACTGAGCAAGTATATACACAAGTTAAAAAAACACAAGTGAAAATCATGAAAATCAAATATACTATCAATCGATATAACCATTGAAATGACAGCACCGTCAAACATAACCACTCATCAATGTAAATATTATCAACATCAGCTATATCCTGACCACCATTAAACGTATCCACCTATCAATATGAATATTATCAATATCACCAATATCTTGGCCACCATCAAACTTAACCATCCATTAATATGAGATATAATCAACATCACCTCTATCCCGACCACCATCAAATACCAACACCCATCAATATGAATAATATCAACATGGCCGCCATCAGACACGTCCACCCCATCGATTTTACCATCAATTTCACCATTATAAACATCACTGCCTTCATCCTGACCTCTATACCACAGAATACCAACAACGTGATTTACCAGCATCATTACCAGCATGACGTAAATAGCTGCATTACCGAAATCATCATCACACGTGCCAAATCTTAATGTAACACAGCATCGACATTTTAACTTGAATCTCAGTAACATCAGTGGACCTATGAACTTACATTCACCAGTGTATTGCAAGACTTCTTCACTAAAGTTTCCAGCCCCAGCAGAGTTCTCTGCATTGATTTTAATGCCATATTCTGTAACCGGATCCAAGCCTTCCACATAGATAACTCTCCGTGTCGTGGTGCCTCTGGTGACATTACCCGTGTCTGTATTTCTCAGCTCGTAGTTGTACCTAGTAATCTTGCCGCGCCGCGTACCACAAGGTATATCAAGGAAGGAAAATACTAATGTATCGTGCCCCACTATGATGGCTATAATATCCCCAGGAACGCCAGTCGGGACTGCAAAGACGACAAAAAGGAATGAAGTAAAAGATAAGTTTAAAGACAAAAACTCATCACCCCAGACAGTTTCAATTCTCCCAACCACCTACCTCTAGTCCCTCCCTCAGCCTGTCTTAAATTCCTCCACATGTGTAATCAAAACAATGGATCCCTGTGTACGCTGTGTAGTACGAGCTGCTCTGCATCTTTCGAATTTGCTGTCAATCTGAGAGTACTGTAACTTAGAGCCAGTTGAGAATTTTCCTTTCCGGGAGGTAAAAATATAGCTTAGGGTGATGCAATACAGCCTTTAAAACTGTATCCTTCCAGATGGAATCGACTATGCAACACTAAGTTTCGAAAGAGATGTGAACCCCCCATAAAAGCCACACCCTTTGGAATGATGAATTAAGCGACATGTTCTAAGTTAGCGCCAAGACGAGACATGGCCATAAAAAAGATGTGATGATGAAAAACATTAATGGATCTAAATCCTCCAGAAATGAGTGTGAGTTTTTGATCTTCACTTTCGAATGCAAACTTGACCAACTGTTATGTAACATTTCTAATTCACTTTTTTATGTTTCCTCATTTAACGAAGTGTTTATACTGTAATATAATGAAAGGCACCCGAATGATCTGAAATATTGAAAATCTCAACCGATAAGATAACCGTTGATCTGAATTTGTAATTAAGACAAAGTTTAAAGGCCATTACTAACCTTGTTCTCCAGTGAAAGCAACTTTCTCAACCTTTGACGAATTACCTAAGAAGTTGCTGGCGTATACGCTGATGTTGTACTCCGAGTAGGGTTCCAAGCCCTCTATCGTGTAGTTTATTTCTGTCTCGTTGATGAGCTTTACAAAAACGAGGGAGCTGTTGACCTCTTCACATCCATCCAGGATTCTAACTAGTGTATATTCGACAAAGTACATTTCGACTTGACATCCACTGCCTTGCTCCCAGGATACCATCATATTGGTTGGGGTTTCTCGAGACACACTAAAGGTTACATTTCTGACAATTCCAGGGACTGGAAGAGCAACAGAAAAAGAAAAAGAAAAAAAAAAACATTGATAGCATCGGTGTTCCTGCATAAAATGTAATCCAATGAGTCAACATTGCCAATCACGTCAGCCTTCTTACAAAATGATGTTTACGACATGTGTGTCTCCGCTGTGAAGCAGAAGGCCCTGAAACGGTTAGTGCTTTCTGCATGATATCTCACTCTTTACATTAAGTATGTTATCAGCACCTTAACTATAATGATAAACGTAATACATATATCAAATAAACCTTACTTTCAAAGTACAGATAACTAACTTGAGATTTTTGAAGATCAGACGGGTTCCTGATGTGCATGGATAAGGCGCCTGCTGATTACCGGCAAACAACGAATCGGAATCGGGCTGGCATGAAATCATTACATGTAGTAACTACTCTACGCGACTCCCTTCGCTCCCCCCCCCCCCCCAAAAAAAAAATCTATTCGAAGAAGAGAAAGGGAAATGGTGCCTATTCCGCAAAAAGCCCTGTATCATCCGGAGTATTTCGTAACAGGTATCATAATAACTATTGCGTTGATGACAGCAGAAGAAAGGCACGGGCAAAGAAAAAAAAAAGACCGAAGCCCACAGGAAGCGGATACGTGCCTGACTGAAGAAGTGACCCTTGAGAAGTTCTTGGTAAACCAGAAACAACCCTGAAGGAAAGAGACTTCATGCATCCCTAAAGGGAAATAGGGCGTTTAGAATATACCAACATGGCATACAAAGTAAATGGCTTTAATCAGTGTTAAACCATTCAGTCTCATCAATAAACATCTGCAAAAGCGGCGTATCTTCAAAACGTTATGCATGTGAAGAGTAATGGAAAATGCATCATTTGAATTTTGAAAAGTTTGGGTGAACAAATCATTGTCGAGTAACAAATAACTGAATTTCTATCTGAGAGAAACTTATGTTTTGAATAGAAGGCTTCTGTCCATCCTTATTTTGAAAAATCCATCATTCTAGTGTCCACAAACATTGGTTTTAAAACTATGATTGTTTCCTTTTTTCCCTTTAAAACAAGTTCAGCACTGGTGATGACAGCGTTCAACCATTACAACCACGGGCAATTTCGTAATAGGATGTCATTTAATTGTATAACGTGTACATGTCAAATGTAAAATTTTAGGATGAGAGGAAAGTTATTGGCAACGACAATGCCCTTGTTAGGTTTATTTATCAGATATGACAACAATGTTGAATGGAATAATTATCAGAAGCTTATGGGATGTCTCTTGAAAAAAAGTACAAAACTTGAGTCTTTCCTTGTAAAACAAAGATTTCAATAGAAACGTCCAACATGAAGACATTAATGACTACTTTTGAAGGAAATGAAAGACGTCTTCTATTTTGTGAAGTGAACGGGTGCATGCAGACGTGAAATGTGTACAAACAGGTCATTACAAAGAGAGCAATGAAACCTGAATATGGACAGTGTGTGTTTTTGTTTTCCTTTTTTTAATTTAAAGCTGATTTCCTTTCTATTTATTACTCTTTGAGCACTTCCCTTTTCCATTGTTCCTTTCTTCCCTTTCACCATTGTAGCACAAATGTAGAGTTCGTGTTTAGAATCACAAGACTACATTACATGTGAAACAGTTGTGAGAGGTTGTAATCTGACCATCCAGGTGTGACACCAGTCCAACCGGGAGCCAGCCGATTACTTGCCAATTTCCGTCCCGTCTCTAGGTGGTGGGCTAATCGAGGTGCGGGACCCTGCCATCGCCCTTACGGAGCAAGGCCGGTACCCTACAGATATATATACCTATTAATTAAACTGACAGTGACCAGGCGCCCGGACGATATGCCAGATGTCCGGACGGACGTTGTTTCGGAACACCAGTCGATTGGTAGCTCATGATATTCCGATACCCGACGTCGGGACTGACTTTAATCCTGGCGCCGGTCTGATTCACGAAAATGGCCTGATACCCGGCATGAGATCCGCAGACGTCCTCCGATAGTGCCTCAAAATACGTCGGAAACTAGTCGTGAACCCATCGCGACTTCATTGGGACTGCGGTATTAGATCCCCTGCCATTTTAGGACATACAGCTAAAGAGAACCTAAACAATTGATTTCTAATTGACCATGTTTATATTGTTTGTCACCTGAGTGCGATAGATTCATCGTGAGGTGTTAAAAGTGACCTAAGACGATGATGTCGGTATCAAGACATATACCACAACTATCTTTTACTTGTGGTATGAAAAATAGGATTTGTAGCGGCTTCAATTCAGTGTGTCTTTTAACCTGCTTCTATGAGCTTACATTCTGTAACCAACGATAAAACGGTTTTCGAATCATGTATGTCTATTGGGTGATTCCCCTGATGTCCTCTGAATGTCCGATGAACGATGTGCAATGTCCCCTGAATAAGATGGCGGTGACATGTACAACAAAGTTTCCAACGCAGGATAGATCCCTCAAACCTTCTCACACACACAAACACTGCTTCTGCCTAAAATGTTCTCCCCGTGGAATGAACTCTCTTGCTGTCCATTAAATTCTATCGTGTAAAATGTGAGTAAATTTCGATCTGTGGCAGAATTACAAAAATCAGAACCACTTACCATCCATTGGAGTTGTTGCTGCTATCAACTCACTGAAGGGTCCTGCACCTTCTACGTTTGTGACTCTCACTCGGAATTCGTAATCTGTACAACCGTCAAGACCCCTAAATACAGTCTCTCTGTTATCTATATCCTCGTTACGATGAAAACTGTGGCGTGCAGTATTCGGTATGTAGATTTCAGACAAGTACACACCGAACTTCCCCTGTATTTTATCACAGGGTACCTCTGTCCAATTGAAATGTAGCTCTCCTGGTGCTGTCAAATCATCTTGAAGTGAGGGCACAGGAGATGCGATTGGCACTTCAGGATAAAACAAAGAAAGGAATTTCATCGTAAATCAAAGAAATTCTTATACAAAATATTTTATAAAACTCGTAGAGATAATTATATAATGTGTTATTGCACTTGACACGAGAAATCTTGAACTAGAAAATCTTTGGGATTACTTGACAATATTCGCAATGATCATCCACAGTACCCATAATGGACAACCCAAACACGACGTTTACAGTTAAACAATGTTCCTTTCTTAAGATAACTTATCTACAAGGATTTCAAACTATAAGTTCTATGATGTCAAAGATTTTTAACTCATCAAAAGCTAAAACTCTCTTCACTTTGAAGTTCCATTAAAATTCACTTTCTGCGATATCTTGTTAAAAAGTCTAGGAGATTTTAATCTCTGGTGACATCAACTGATAGGTATCATTTACTCAGTATAATACATCCACACTTCTAGCATGAATCCCTGCAGGTTATCCTTTTAGAGATATCGTGTTTAGAAAATTTTTAAAGTTTTCGCAGTTTGACCTCTGGATACCCCAAATGACATTTGATCTTTAGCAAAATCGAAACTTAGTAAGGTTGTGCATGATGCCAATATGTGCAAGATGTATTAATTGTATGGTAAATTAAGTCAAATTTGCTGGTTTTTTTAGAAAAAAAGTCTGTTTTGCCCCAAAATTGCTATTTCCAGCATATCTTGAGAAGTAGTTGAGCATTTAATGTAAAATTTTGAAAAAACTTACCTGAGAATGAAAAATTTTAAGGTATATCACTTTTGTAGTGAACAGAGTGAAATTTGCTGATTTTTTGAGAAAAAAAGCCAATTTTGCCCCAAAATTTGTATTTCCAGCATATCTTGAGAGCTATTACATCAATTACCTTACAGTTTTGTAAGTACTTACCTGAGAACACATTGTTCAACATAATACTACTGTAATGGTAAATCGAGTCAAATTTACTGGTTTTTGAGAAAAAAAAAGCCAATTTTGCCCCCAAATCGCTATTTCCAGCATATCTTGAGAAATATTTGAGCATTTAATGCAAAAGTTTGCAAAAACTTACATGAGAATGAAATATTCAAGGTATATCACTTTTGTAGTAAAGAGAGTGAAATTTGCTGATTTCTTGAGAAAAAAGCCAATTTTGTCCCAAAATTTGTATTTGCAGCATATCTTGAGAACTGTTAAACCAATTAACTTAAAGTTTTGTAAGTACTTAGCAATAAACTATTACAAATTCCCATGTGCATGCCCTTTATTGAACTCAATGTGCATAATTGGCGATGAGGTACGCAACTCCGTGGATTGCCCTCTTGTTTTTCAAGCAAAGTGTCACATACACACATGAGACGACATGCAGATTCCATTTGCTGAAGCAGGAAGTCAATAAATCAGGATAATCACCACCTTTTTACCCTATTCTGGCTCTCAACATTTTTACGTGCCCTAACGTTTTACTGGCTCAGTTAACTTGAGGCACAACTAAACCTTAAGTTATATTTGAACCAACGACAAATTGTAATATGGTCACATGACATATTGCACCGTTTGTGCCAAACAAGGAAAATTATAAAAAAAATATACCGAAATTATACAAGTTAAAGTTTTATCACCTCCATCAATTGTATTTTCCACAAGAGTGACAGATTCTCCCGGTCCGAGGATGTTTACACCGGTAATGTTAACTTCGTACTGGGCGTGATATTCCAGATCCTGTAGGAAATACGTCGTTCCATCAATATTGGCTACCGTCGTGATATTAACGTCGCTGGCTTCGACTGGATCCGGGCAAGCTAGTCTATGAATTACTGCATATGTGATCATGTAGCTGTCAGGTTGGCAGTTGTTGCTGCTGAAAGGATGAATCCATGAGATGTTGAAGTAACTGGTTTCGTTGCTATGGGAGACGAGACTAACATTAGTAACTGGTCCAACGGCTGCAAAATGAAGAGTAAATTACATATAAACTGACAATGGAACTTACGAGCTTTTGAAAAAAAGCAGGGTTATCGAAATTAAAACCACAGTGACAAAAACCATTCCATTGGAAAGTCAAAGATATGCAGATATGCAAACAACTAGAAACATGAATTTAAATCATCCAGAACAGGCAGAAGAATAGATTGTATGCATGATGAATAGAAGGCACTAAAAATCCAGTTTTCCGTACCATACTAAGACAATAAATTAGTGTGGTATATCTTGTTTAAAAAAAAATCCTCATCGCCTTTAGTTCATATTTATCACTTCAGTCATAGTGATTCTATTCCATTCAAGTAGCAAATAATATCACGGTCAAATAGACATGGCTAGATTTCCTTGAGCTATTTTTCATATCATGGCAGAGGATGTGTTACTTTTCACCTCAATCGACAAAAGCGTGTAAGTAAAAAGGGAATTACATTTCTGACTGTTTCAGCAAGAGCACTTCATCATAGTGTGTTATACTAACACTTTTGAAGGTACACTCCTTTTTGCCTCAGTACGGAACTGAAATACCGATCTTGCCTTTCAGATGCTTGGTGCCATTCATCTGCACGCATCTCCCCATCCTATATTCATGTTCCTTCCCTCTTCTTCCACTCCACCAAAAATACAGGGAAATAAAAGCTAACAATATGTTTGTTCTTACAAGTCCCTGTCTGATGTTGGTGATTCAGCTCTGATTTGCTTGCGATCCCTGTAAGACTGAGAACGGTGATAAATCCTTAACAGACTTGACATATCTGGACGTTCACGTACAGAAAAACAAGGCTTCACTGGTGAGTTTGTGAATCTTCAAATCCATTTCTTTTCAATGTTATAGTGTAATGAAGAATTATCAGTTACTATCAATATATCTTTTGTTATTGCTCACACCCAATAATTTCCATTGTCAATATGTACGTTGCCCTGCTATAAAGGCAGTGTGGGTAATAGAAATCTGTCTTCCATGTGCGTATACTGCGCATATTTGAGCAACACCTTATCAGTGACCAGAGGGTGACTTCGGTACTCAATAGGTTACTCATGTTGTTACCCGATCTGAAACGAAATTCGTACCCAATTAAGACCAATTTGAAATAAGAGTTAGCAGATGGTGCCATTTGGACCTACTGTAGTGCACGGTTGCTTAGTGCAGTATTACCTTGCGGTGTCTATATGAATTTACAAAGGGAAGTAAAGTTGGTCAATTTTACTCTGGATTTCCTTCATTTGTCATTTAAATGTTGTTGTTACTTTGCCGTGGGAGACACGTTCTGACCTGTGGTATTATAAGTTCAGTATGGAAGTCTGTATGTTACTAAGGTACCACAGCATTGGTGCCCGTTAGTTTTCAAACAAAGTGCGTTATGGTCTTTTTTTGTACACACAAGGGCTCACATATTTTAGTGATTGCTGGATATGGTACTGTGCTTCTGTTGCACACAGATATTTAGAACCAATTAAATACTTATGGTAGGTCATGCATGCTTGAGGAAAGCCCACAGAGAACAGTCGAAAGTGTTATTCACAGAAATTTTGCAATAATATGAAGGATGGTATCAAATATGAAATAAGCAAACTTTAAACATAGAAAAGTGTTTACACAGCTGAACGCCCAGTGCTATTGTGGCATTACGACAGGACCTGTTCATATCTTGTGACCTTTTTGAGATCTGTATACAATTAAACATTTAAGTAGTGACTGTCCAGGTAAGTGTAAAGCTTCTTATGGTGTAAATGGTCGGAACAACACAACGTATGAATACTACTCTGGTCAAGAAAGATAGATGTGCTTAAGTCTGCCTCGTGGTTATGAAATGTCATCACCGATAAAATTAATGCAAAGTTTCTGTGGTGTTCTTTGACATTATGGTGCACAATTATCCTTGAAATGTAAATTAGGATACTTTAAACTGAGTGTCTCAACTGTAAGGAAAATTCACAACCCTTTCAGCTGCTATAATGTTTCTTTTATGCAATGTGCCACTGTGAATAGAGCTTGCTTAAAAACATAAATTTCAAAAAGAAAATGCTATTGAGATATATGATTTAACCAAATAGGTGAAAAAGGTTTCCCTTCTTTTTATACATTGCAATCTTCTTCACTGGTAAATCCCTAAAAAAAAAAAATTTTCGTTTCACACGTATTTGAATTTCAAGAGCAGGATTTGTAAAGGTATAATTGTTCAAGAAATGTACATGAATCATTGTGCACTTTGGAAAATGCAATAATTTCTTTGTATCCACCTACACAGTGTAGGCTTACTTTGGCCATAACCGTTCAATGGAGGGTTGACTGATGTTTTCATTTCCCTTTTTTAGGCGCAGTTGTGTCCAAGTGTTCTTTACGTTGCCACATACGTCTGTTTAATTGGATATCAATAAAAAATTCAATATACGTTTACCCTGTTGCACTATTGTAGGCTAACTGTTGTTTTTTTTTTTTGTTTATGGTTTAAAAATAGAATAAACACTGTCATAGCTTATTTAAAGACAGTTACCATATAGTTTAAATGGTTACAAGCCAACTTTCAATGTAGTATACCAATAGAAGCTGGACTCCCAGCTGCTCACCATCTTCCTTGGTTACGTGAACTTGCCCTTTAAAGACTTGTATGTTGTATGGATTAATTGGGTGTGTAATTGGTTTGTGATTGAGTTTTCAATACCGATGATTAGATCAAAGAAAGCTGTTATGCGCTTTCTTTGTTATGTTTTGTTTTATGATGTATTATTTACTTTATTATGTATAACTCATGTATCTGTTTATCTCATTCAGGACAGCTTCTATCTTCATTTGCTTTATGTGGTCCACCAAAGCTAGCCCTTTTCACACCCTCGGCGGTACCGACTCCCTACCGAGTTGCAAAGTATTTCCTCGCACACATTCAAGCTAAGTTTGAATTTACAGTGTCTTATATCCAGATGATTTTGAAAAATCTTCGTCGTAAAGTCCGAATCAGGCAATGTCTACATAATTGGTATGTTGATGGTCCTCATGGAGAGAAACATACACCGAAAGCTAAGTCAGGATGAGAATTACACTGTACCTATCCTTAACGTTTCTCAATGAAAGACTGCACACAACTGCCACTACCCGTGAACCCCTCTCTTCCTCTTCTTCTATCCTTACTCTCATCCGTGTTCTCCTACTCCATCTAAAGACAATTTTAGAAACAAGGGTGTCTCTAGTGGTATGATCCAAATAATTGGTTCCGTTGACGAAATTTTTTTTTTTATCTAGCAAAGTTGACCGTCTACCCAAACTTCAACTGGTGTTTTGTAGCCTGTTCAAGATCAGAGATTACCTCCACAAGATATTGCGACATTCTCTGTCGGACTCGGTTCTCCTGGATTTCCATCGCCGTCTAAGCAAACTATCGCAATATCGTAATCTCCTCCATAATTCAACGGTTCCACTTTGACGGTCAAGTTCGTACCTGCATCGACTGAGATTGTGAACTCTGCGTTGGGGTCACCTGATGAAATGCGAGCCACTGCAAGATACCTGCAAAAATGTATCATCGAAAATTACCACTTTTGTCCCCTTTATTGTGACTTTTTGAAGAGACGTTTTTTTTTGTTTTTTTTTCTTATTGACGTTTTGTAAGTGCTATGAGAGAAAAGGTGAAAGAGTGTAAGATTTGGGCATGTTAATGTCTTTGCGCTACTAAACCTGCAACAATTGAAACGAAAGATTTTTATTTAAGCTGATTGAAATGTATCTTTTTTTAAATTGAGGCCACTTGTCTTTTAATAATATCCATTAAGGGTTCAGGAGATGTGTCTGGAAGGAAACTGACCGGAATAGAAAGTCAACGGACTTTGTGATTCCTTGAAAATATTCCTGAAAAACAGGATAACATTTATACCAGTTTGAGATATCATGTCAAAGTATGATCTCTTCTTACCTCAAGTGATTTTGGCTCCCTGTAAAGACGTAAATCGATTAAACATCAAGAGCCACGAATGTTCTACGTGCCAAGTTCCAACAGCAGTCATTTCATGACATATCTTCCTCACAATTATTGAGACTTAAACCTCTGGGGACCTCAATAACCTTCGAAAACCAATAAAGATCACTCACTCCCAATGGACAAGCTAGCCACAGAGCTTGAATTTCCAGCAACCCTCTCTTCTTGAGATACTGTGCTTACAAGGTTTACAAATTATGACCTCTGCCGACCGCATGAGACCTTTGACCTCCCTTAGCATGATACAGGCCTAGATCATCTACCTAGCTATAGTATAGCTACCAACGTTACAGACTGATGTTCCGGCACGTTTAGCTTAGATATCTTTCTTACAAGGTTTCCATACTTTCACATGTGGCGCCCCTTATTGCCGTGATCTCGGTGAAAAACAACTGGGATACCTACTCACAATGGAATATCTACAAACCACATTTGAAGTTCAAGCAAGTTCCCTTCTTGAGATATCTTGTTCTTAACATGCCAAGGTGTCACATACACACATCCACCCACACGCAACCATCACCGTTGCATAGAGTTCTTTCCTGCATTCAGCAAAAGAACATGAAAGTCTGGCTAGGATATGCCCACACAGGCAATCAAAACTTAGCAACATCTTATCACCACGTATGTTGCTTCCTGTTCAAAAGAGGAAACATAGTGTACTGATCAGCGCATAGGTCTGCCCTTTGCATGTCTTTTTTTTTTTTTGGAAGTGCAAAAGTGCAACGAACTCTTTCTCTGAATAAAAGCAGACGTAAAAGACGAAATTGTTAACGATATTCTACAGTTGATTCATGTGTGGGAATGTGAGACTACTTTATTTGCAAAGGATTGTTTCACCTAATAGTGAAGGAAAAGGGAAGATGAAGTGGATACATTCCCAGATTTCTGGCACAGGATTTATCAAAACTGAGACATTTTCATAAATTACCATATTATAGTATTATATTAAACAGACCATTTCGTTATTTGTTGTTTTCTCTATGTGGCTGGAGTGTGACACAATGCTAACGCTAGCATGATTACAATGACATACCACCATGAAATTTGACCTTGAATGTAAATCTCCAAGCACATACCTCTCCTACAATTTTGATGTAGTGTGACTACTTACAACAATAACAGAAATGAACCTTTCTTGTGAGCTCCTTAGCTCCCATGTTCAGAAGACGAAAGAGCATCAACCTTTTATGAATGTATGTCAGGAATTTGGAAGAAGTGGTTCCACATGTAGGTAATTGGCTGAAACTTTTCTTACAAATGCTGGAACTTCTGTCAAATAATGTAAAATTGCAATGCAAATCCTTTCGCCCGCTGGTTTCTGTACGGAAAAATGTTTTCTTTCGATATCTCATGAAGCATGTAGAATGGAGAAA
The DNA here is from genome assembly GCA_021234535.1 of Stichopus chloronotus. Lineage (NCBI taxonomy): Eukaryota > Metazoa > Echinodermata > Holothuroidea > Aspidochirotida > Stichopodidae > Stichopus > Stichopus chloronotus. The sequence continues at coordinate 20,870,161 of CM037829.1, forward strand.
CACCTGCAATTATTCCATTTCTTGGCTTTACCAAGGCTATTAGTCTTCATGTAGTCTCAATGTATCCAAAATCCACTCACGTTTAGGGGTGGAATCACAGTCATGCACAGTTAATTGACCCCTACACAGATATATGTCACCATGTGACCTCAAAATGAACATGATGATGCCATATCTGGCTTGCAGTTACAGTGAAAATCCTTTTCATGTGTACAATTGATAGCACTTTATGAGACTTGGAAAACAGTCACTAATTAGTCGTTTGTACAAACAAACTTGATAACGACTTCCTGTGGCAGGAAATCGCTATCCTGGAAGAATTCACAATGTACCCTTCACTTAGATTCAATTGTGATGGGTTTTATCAAAGAACTCATGGAAATCATGTGCATGTTACAATTGCTACACCACTAAACTCAATCATAAAAAGGTCAAGGATATTTTGTCTCTGCCTGAAAGAGATGTAAACACCTTTTAGTAAGCCTACTGTCAGTATATCAGGTATTAATTATGCATGTATATGAATATTGACGTTTAATATAGCTGGGAAAATGCTGTTGCGCTTCTCAAATGTAATCTTTCACAAGAGGTCTTTTTTTTTCTTTCAATTGACTAAAATGACACTGTTTGACCCAGTGTCTGAAATGGTATTGGTTTTGAGTTTGTTCAGTATATATACATATATAGTACCATGGAATGTTACGTAAGCGCAAAACCGTTTGTTGAGCGCCTTATGAGTGCCTTTTGTGCGCATACAGTTTTACAATCGCTAATCTGTTGATTTAGTCAACAGTTTACAAAATATGTAAATTTAAACAAAGAAACGTATTTTCTTATAAATTTTGTGAATAATTAGAGAAGCACACAGGCAGAAATGGTGAACTTGTGCGATTACATACTTGGAACTTTAAAATTATTTTTAAAGTTATTTCCGGTGGGATTGGGGGTGAGGTTGTGCGTTGGCTTTTCTGCTAGAACGCATTCCAGTCGCTTTTATTCACGCGCCTTTCTATGTGAACCTTATATTATACTGCAGTACAATTGTACATATTTTGTGTGGTCTACACTTCTCTGGCGGTGTGCATCTAGCTCACCATTCTACGTTGACAAACTGTGACAAATTCTTTCATAAACACACGACAGGCAATGCTTTTTTTTCTGAGAAGGAAGACTATTCTCCTGTCATGATACGAACAACTCAAAGAGAATGCTGTGATATCGTCAAATAAAATAATTCTTCAAATTTTTGCCTAGACTGAAATGGGTTCTAACACGTACTCAATGATAGTGCTACGTTCCATACTCGAGACAAATAAATTGCAATAGTTGAATATTAGATGAGTTAAACAACAATTGTTGGCTCCAAAACTGAATTTGCAGAGGGTAGTGACAACATGCTTGGCAGAAATACACCAATGTCAGTCACTAATTCAAAAGCACTAACGGATGAAGGGCAAAACAAACAGGGGCACGTGACCTGAGCCCGCCAAATTTTGGGATTCCCTAAGTATACTAAAATTTGGGGTTTAATAGTCATATACTTTGAGTGTTCCGGTACTGGGTCAAGTGTTTCTTAACTGTACTATAGGGCCATCAATTGCGTGTCCTGGACCCCCACACACCTTGGCTGGCCATAACAAGAACATATAGTGACCTCATTATATGGAAGATGTAGACACTAAACTTTTAGTCAAAATGAAAGCACAAACCTGTTCAGCATTTTCAAAATCGAAAAATGTGAGTGGTCATAATGTTTCAAATGAAATCATGTCATGCCACGTACAAAATTGTGTGCAGAGAGATGTCAAGTCCTTTAAACCAACGCAGATGGTAATGTGTAAGTTTCAATAGAGTTCACTCATGCCGGGCTCAAGAAATACAACGTGACCGTACCCTGTGACGGGACCTACACCATCATCAGATTCAGCACTCCACGCCGGCCAAGAGATGACCACACCGTCTGAAAATACTGGTCCAGCAACTGGAGGTGACGCAAGTCTTGGCAGTTCTTTAGAGAAGAAAGAATAACAACCAATGACGTAAGAAGACATTGTGACTGAATAAGAAGTGACGGTGAATAAGTTGTAGGAACAGTTGTAAATGCAGGCCTGTCTCAAATATTCTTACTGATTGACATAAATACTGACTGACTTATGACAAGCTTATATAGCCTGTGATTCGTGCCTAAAAAAAAAGAAGAAAAGCAAATGCCTCGTTACACCTGCTACTGGTAATTTTCACCACTCTCCAGTGCTTGCTGTCTTCTCAACATTTTCAATTCACACTAATCGGAGAGTGTACCAAACCATCCTAGAATTGTACTTGCTTTCAGAATACTCTATCAATGCTATGTCAGTCAATGCATGGATGCACTCGTGTTCAAGGAATATTTCACTAACAAATATTCCTTAAAATGAAAGAAAAGAAATTTCCACTGCAGGCATTTCAAACCCATGAGTGCGGTATCTTGTTCATAACTCAAGATAATAATGATTAATGAAATACATTTCTGGTGGAGAAAGATTTCCAGGTGCCTCAAGGTTACAAAAATGCAATGTAACAATGGAAACTTATTGCAAGAAGTCTTCATTTTTCTTTGAAATTGAAAGACTTGTTAAACCTTGAAAATTGACACCAGTGAAAATTTACATTTGATACATTGTAATACAATGTGATACACTGTAAGTTTACCTTAAAATATTAAGGTAATTAAGGCCACATCTCTTAAACTAGGCAATTTTTCTTTTCAGATAGTAAATGTTATGAAGAAGTACAAAAACATTCAAGCAGTTGTGCCTGTTTGACATCACAAATTCCCATAATTCAATGTACGATTTTGAAATGGATATTTCTTTAAAACAAATCCATAGCCTCTACCGAACATGCTATTGAGAATTTGAGATATGGTTTTTACCTACAAAGAGAAAGAAATATCTTCAAATTTGATGAAATAATCATTATTTGTGAGTGACCAATCCCTTTAACGGTAAGACTACACCTAGGTATCTTCTTCCGTCCACTCCACGGATATAAAGTGGTACTGAACCAGTGGTTACCTCAACTACATGCAGCTGAGATCCATGACCTACTGGCCTAACGCTGGACAAGTCAATTGGGACAATCATTGCGCGATTAACTCTTACAAAAGTACGACGCTATCTTCGAATTACCATTTTTAATTGTCAGTCATGTCAAGGATAAGAAAAGCGTTTTGTGTTATCTAGAAACCAAACGATCATGGTTTAGTTATGGTGTATACAGTATTTCAGGAAATAAAAGATAAAACTAGACGCCTCTATCGTTTGTTGTGATGTGGTCACAGTGTTCTGCATGAAGCGCGCTTGTGGGCGGCACCCAATTCATTCAGGTGAAAGATTACTCAGCTCCCGCAAAAAATTTAAAGGGGATTGCGCTGTGCAACGTGCCTTTATCTCACTGTTTTGCGAAACGTAGTGTCTGTGCACGCCAAGAAAGCATTTCATGACAATTAAAAGGCGACATTTTTTATCACCTGAAAGTGCCACGAGCCTGAAAGTGAGGGCGGTGTTTGCTGTAATTTTCCGGAGGATCCACTCTAACTTTCTGGTACATTTTGCACATAAAACGCACCCTACATCTATGACGTGTGGTTAATTTCTATATCTCCACAAATACAAAGCACGAGGCTATAACATGTTCAAGCGCGAGAGAGTATACGGCTTACAACATGAAGTACTCTAGGTAACGGACACCGCCATCCCATTTCGGGATCGTGGTCCTTTAATGAAATCGTTTGCTATTTCCGGAAAATAGCCGAGAGATGTTACATCATACATAACGACGGCTTCGCGATTTGGATTATTTAAGGAAGGAAACGCATTCCCGTAATTCCAGGTGTAGATCAAATCAACCCCACTGTCAAAGCACAATGGCACGCGAAATGCGTTTCCATAATGAAAATGACCGCACTCAAGAACTGAGTTCAATCACATAGGTTTAGGCGAAATAGGGCCGCGGAGGAGTTCACCAATAATTTCCAATACTGCGCATGATGATACTAAAATCATTTCTTATAAAATAGATGTTTCTGAAGATATAGTCAATTCAAATCTATAATCATATGTAGAACAATATCGCCTCTAGCAGACCATAAGTAACCAAAAATTTTCAAAAGGGGAGGGTGAACCCTCAGGCTCAGTCAAGACCCTGTAATTCCCCCCCCCCCCCCACCCAACACACACACGCACAAACGCACGCACACTTCATACCTTGCTACACCTATGGGTCCTGTCAACAAGACACTATGATGTTACTAGTTCCAAGGTAAAGACATGGAAAACACAAAGTTTATACTTCTTTTTTAGATTTTATTATTCTTTAAACTCCCTGTTAGGAACGTGACCACGATTTTGGTGCAAAATACATCACAATAATAACTACAAATAGTTGAGAGAAGCGTCGGGATTTTCTCTCTTTTTCTTTGGTTTTCCCTTTGTTGTAGTGATTAAAACAATGTGAATGCTACTTACGTGCGAAACTCACAGCAAAGGCAAGAGAAAGTATATATATCGGCCATATGAATCTCCAGTATGCCATGATTGTTGCTGTTAAACAATGTTCAATATTATCCTATATACCGACAAAAATCACTAATTTCGTAGGTGGCAACTTCTTGAAAGATGAACTATCCTGACACTGGAGTAAACTGAAAATGCAAGCGCAACGTCGGATGTCCTGTTAACAAATAAATCCATTTACTGATGATTGAACCCGTATCCTGCAACTTCAAGTGTTGTAAGTTCACAAACGTCCCTAATTTGGTAACCAATGGCAAATGGGTTTACCATGTGTTAATCATTTTATAGATCTAATGCCAATGTTACCGGTAACTAAGGATCCTTGTAAAACCTCCTTGGTTAAAACATGATCTCAATAGCAGATCCTGGCTTTAATTGTGGAGATAAAGAGAAAGGCTTTGGAGATAACCTTGATTTTCAGGAAGCACTTAGTCTATTAGATATTGCCACGTGATGAGTTATTATCGTTGTATGTGAGTATAGAGCATGGGGGGGGGGGGATAGATTCCCCCTCTACTTCATCAAATAGTTGGACAAGATGGATAATTAAACTATACGCTATCTTACTCTCTTTGGGGTGTTCAACTTGATGAGTCAGTGGACATTATCACGTGATATCTTATAGAAGTCAATAACATTGTTTTTACCGATTGAGATATGTGCGTCAGTGCGTCAGTTTCAAAAACGGAAGTGTTACGTAAACTCCTATAGTCCTCCTAGACCAGCACTTCTCAAATGACGGGTCGCGACCCATATGTGGGTCCCCAGATGTTTTCTGTTGGGCCGTGTGTGGGTCGCCGTGTGACGTTAACGATTCCTAAACTAAAAGACGGAGAAGCGAACTTTCCCCATGGATATTAATTAAGTACCGGTACACTATACAGTGTCAAAGGTCATACAGAACGAGCGTCCGCACTCATACCTGAGACTGAAAGACACTTTTGGGCACTTCCGACTAATTAGATGCATATATTCTTCGGCGACGTAACTGAGGCGTTTCCTCTTCCCCAGTAACAAGGCGACAGGCCCGTCTCTCTTCCTTATCTTACTTGCTTGAAGTATCGCGTACTGAGTGGGCCTTCGTCTCTGCTGGTATACTGCATTCGATTTTATTTATGCGTGACTTAATAGAAGAGTCGTGGGTGTCACTATGACAGTGGATAGTCAAAATGGGTCACAACAGAAAAAGTGTGAGAACTAGGACTAGCTAGTCCAGTTTGTTGTGCAAGTACTAATGAAGCAATCACCACACCGATTGCGTCAAAATGTCGAGATCAGTGTAAAGGAGACTTTAAAGCCCGATTAGAAACTTGAGCCCAGGGTTTTAAAAACAGGACGGCATTATGGGGAAGAGACCAGTGTATTACAGAAAAAGTGCCATGTTTTAAGGCCGTTGTAATGAACAGTTCAGGGTCCACACAGTTGAACACGAACGAAACTTTTAAAACAAAACCTGAGTGTGGTAGGTTTTACTCCCACACACATGGCTATAGATTACCCCACTCTATTCCCAATAAATCCTTTTCGTAATCGATGCTTCCGACCTTTTTAAACATATGAGAGCTTGCGAATTTGTTGCACGAATTTAAAGTTGTTTTAAGGCTCTTTAAAACTCCCTCAAATCGCGGAAGTTTGGAGGAGTAGTACCATGTATCTCTTCTAGCCCAAGCATGCACGTTTGCAGCTTTTTTAGCGGGTAGGTGTTTGATTTGGCTACAAGTGGAACATTTTACACACCGATTTTCATGGGCGTTATTGCGGGGGTGGCATTTATCCCCCACTTTTTAAACATCAATGTATTTTAATAGCTTGAAAATGAATATTTCAGGCTATTGTGTTGTCTCCATAATTCTTCAACGTAGTCTATATTGTCTCGAGTTTTCTTTTATTTTTTACGAACTATTAGCACGTTTGTGAAGTTTGCTAGTGCTTGTATAAGGTTCCGTTCGGAAGTGAACTTATACAGGACATACATCCTCTCGAGAAGAAACACACCTGTACATACTCTTTTAAAGTGTAATATGCAGTGTTTTCGTATACATACGTACATACGTATGCCAAGTTTCTGACTGCACAACAACGATTCGCCATACAGCACACAACAGGTTCAGAATTAGTGGAGTTCGTGCTTCTCCTTTTCCCTATACCCATACTCCGTCAACCTGTCAAATCTATACAAAAAAATGAAAAAAGTCCTGCATTAAAGAGAAAAAGTATTTTCAACTTTTCATCACACTTTAAAGGGTCAGAAAGCTAATTCAGGTTTATGCAGAATCCGTTTGCAGTGGGGTTGGGGAGGGAGCATGGGGCGAGTCTCCTCCCCCAACATATTTTGACCCTGCCACATGTTTTCTCTGAATTTTTAGCCTGAATGTGAGGCGTTACTGGATGTACAATGTGTTCTCTGTCAGTCCAGGTTCTGCTACTGTATTGACAGTTAACGGCCAGGGACAAAAAGTAAACAAGTCGCGTGGTTTCAACGTTGTTGACGAAAATTTATAGGCGTACCCGGTGTACGGCCGTCCATGTTCTAAGGACACGGCTAAGAAATGATTCCCTTTAGTCGGTGATTGCACGTACGTTCCACTAAAGATGTTTTGAATATTTAAAGACTGTACTGCATCACCCTGAGCTGTATTTTTACCTCCCGGAAAGCAAAATTCTCAACTGGTTCTAAGTTACAGTTCTCTTAGATTGACAGCAAATTCGAAAGATGCAGAGCAGCTCGTATTACACAGCATACACAGGAATCCATTGTTTTGATTACACATGTGGAGGCATTTAAGACAGGCTGAGGTAGGGACTAGAGGTAGGTGGTTGGGAGAATTGAAACTGTCTGGGGTGATGAGTTTTTGTCTTTAAGCACTGCTATCTGTAGGAAGTTGAATCATACACAACTCAACGCTATATATTTTAAGAACTTGTAACAACGGAATGAGCGTGAATGGCTGCCAAATCGTGTTCCATGTTGTAGCTAATCATTACGCTTTTCCTAAATATGTCTGTACAAAGAATTGTGCAGAGTAAAATCGTGTTCATTACATCATGGAGCTGCAAAACGGATTATATTCACTGCTCAATCATGTAGTGTGCTTGTATACAGGAAGAGACCAATAGAAGGGAACATTTTCACTTCTGCAAAACCACCGACAATGTTTGACAGAAACATGGCAAATTTTCCGTGATTGCAAAAAATGGCCACAATGCTGGCTGGGCCTTATGTGGGGAGCCAAACTGCAGTCCCAAGAGACCGTCCCCACCACGTTTGAAACGTGAACAAGTGATGGCGCTATGTATCAACATATAGCAGAGGTATTTACAGAGATAATATTCTCAGCGTCATTTTGTCACTCGCTTGCTAGTTCCACCGTTTCCCGGTGGGTTGCATCGACTGTAGATATTAATTGAGGGCCTTATACTGTTGCATATGTGCAGTTACCATTATTCGTCCATAGATCCACACGAAGGCTCATGCGATGATACGTATTCAACGCACTGAAATCAGTCATGCTACAATCATACGAAATTTTGTTTCTTTTTCACGCGCCCACCCCCTCACTCCCACTTGTGCAGAAATTAATAACACATGTCTCGAAGGTCATGTAATTAATAATGTCTAACACGCATGACTACTCACAAAAGATACATCTCAGTTCAGGAGCTCAACCAGCGGAACGATGACATTAATAGTGACATTCTGAATCATGTGATCAGCTGCCATTCACAAAGTTGGAAGATTTTTATTTATTTATTTATTTTTTTGGAGAAAGAGATCTTACCTTGCCGGGATGTTATCAGTTAATTTAACATACGTCCACGGACGCCCACAAAGAAAATCTGTATCGATGTGGTACACTCCCTCTTGTGGAAAATCATGACTTTGAAGGAAAACAAATGAGAAAATAGTAACATCGACATCTCGCAATGGAAGCGTAAATTTCCAAACTTTCATTTCGCCCAAATAAAGAGAATTTTTGCCTGAAATTGGAAAGACCATAGAGACTGGAAAGTTCAAATTTCCTGCAATCTGAGCCTCATTTTCATACAAATGTTTCTTCTCTGTTCGTTACGTGCCAACATGGTGGCAAAGTAACAATCATGCAAAAACTGCAAGTCTCACCCGTCAGAACACACTGCAGTATTACCCTTAGGGGAATCCCTAACCCCTCAGGGGACAATAACACGACTGAAATGGCGACCACACTCTTAGAAACCCCCCCCCCCCCTCTTTAACAAGAGTTCAGCTTGGAAGACGTTGACAATAGAATACTGCTATTTTAAATAACATAAAGAAATTATCTCTAAGTGGCACCACTTTGCATCGTTTAGCTTCTCAATTATCAAATATTTTGGGAGGTGAGATTGAACCCTCTCCGTGGAAGACCCCTGCCCACCCCCCCCCCCACTCATGGACCCTTCGGGATCTGCCCCCATCCAGCACCCATCAGAATACACGACAATCAAATTGGTCTGGCTTCTTTAAGATGTTGAACATCTGACTTCAAGGATGTGCTGTTTGAAGGAGCAAAAATAGCCTTCATTGTCTATTCTCCATCATTCTCTTCCATCCCGATGCCAATCTGGAAAATACCATCTATGATATCTTTGTTTCAGGACAAATTTCATTCATTAGATTGTTAATTACGGCAGAAAGAAGAGTGATTCTTTTTTTTTTTTCGGGTAAAAAGTTTGCAGAACCAGACCCTGTTGTAAATGTGCGGCTTTTCCGTGTGAAGGCCCCACAACAAAAACGTATTGTTCCAGGAAATTAGGCTTCTTTTGGACAAATAGACCATGCTACGGTAGTTTGTACAGCTTTTTACAACTATAAAAAATATAGCCAGTGTTTTGGTGCGTCTTTGACATTGCCGGAGAAACAGCACATCATGTATAAATGTTGATGGTGCATGCCGAATGATTATAGCATGAATCGTGCATGCCGCAAGGAAAACCAAGAATAACATACATTGGTCGACGGTCTGAAAAGGCGATTTCTGCCTATCTAGGGAGTATTTCTACCAAAAAGCTTCTGGTAAGCTCCGCATCAACTGATGGTGGCGCTTCGATCGCTTAGATAGTCTTCCCAGAATTTTAGCTATCACGTTAGTGACGGTGTGCGCGACTGGCGCTTCCCCACCATGCACCCACCACAAGATAACTCTCAATACTCTCTGAATCTATTTTAGAAACTTAAACACTGTGATATATTCTTGAAATAAGCATCAGAAATCCAGGTCAGAGGTATGGCGGGGGGGGGGGGGGTTGATCGCGTGTCCGATTACTCTGCTTTTCATATTAATTTTCCTTTCCCTGTTCTCTGTTGATCTCATTCCACGAGATCATGTCCGAGTTTACTAAAAAGCAAGACCACTACATACAGCATCGTTGCGTTCACTGAGAAGACATAAACAGGAGAAAAAAAAAAAAACAGGTGATTTAATTTTTAATTGGTATCAACCTAATACATTGAAGTTCTACACTAGTGGATTTAAAACAGGACTCTCATGAGTCGTAATGATAAAAGAAACCTCAGACAAAGTGACCAAGTGTGAACAATTAGCACATTCTTTTATAGAGAAAGGATTCCGAATATTCATAAGGCGTTTCATTGATAGAAGAATACAAACATTAACAGTACTGCGAAAAAAGCTTAACAAAAGACGTTCCTATCATTAATTCATTCATATAATGAGTATAGTTCCTCTTCTCTTGGTGATAAATATACCTCAGGATGTGAAAGTGGACACTTCACTCGTCTACCTCAGTCTACTTGACATTAGATTGTGACTGAACAATTTCGACTTGTTTCGGCAATTTGTACACAGTGTAGATCTTTGAAAGTTTTGAAAGTTCACGACGGCACGGTTATTTTTGGTTAACATTCCTTTCCACAAGGAGGTCATTTGTAAAAGCCACATCTTTGACCCTTGACCTAATTAATGGGAGTGAACGAACCCAACATTTTTGCAAGACCGGAAATCACAACTCAGCAGGAATGTTGTTGGTTGAAGGCCACCAGTGTCTACCTGCAGAATCCAGGTAAACATTGAGAACATTCGACGAAACAACAATCCATGTGCAAGGTAGGAGGGAGGCACAAAAGACCTACTCGTGGATATTATCTTGCAGGCCACAACAACAGAAAAATCAAATATTAAGGGTTTTTTCTCGTCACTGGGGCGCTCTGTAATAAAAATTGTCATTGTCATTGTCAAATCAATTTTACAACAAATATGAATGAATGTTTCTACTTGATTTGGAGAAAGAGAGCGCAAAAGTCATATAAAATGTATTTTACAACGAACTATGCTCCTTAAAGCCTAGTTGAGTCCCAGATATTGTGCTTGCTCGGAAGTGTCCATGATGCAGTTGGCATATAGAGGAATGTCATTGGCATACTGCTGCCGAAATTCGCACTTAACTTCGTCTAAATTAGACACGATGCATACATCAGTTTGAAATTATCAGTAGAATTTCCTACAGTAGATCAAAATGGAAGTTTGGAAGTTTGACGACGGACAGTCAATTTTAGTGGAGCCCTTCATGTGATGTGATTAGAATTGGGATATCGTCATCCCACCTCTCCCATCCTCATTCGCTAACACTAGTTTAGAAATTTAAGTTATGTAACTTCCGGTTCACCTACCGACAGTTACCGACTCTGGTGACTTGGCGGATCACCATGATTGACGGCCCCGTAGTCGTAACGACCACCCACGTACGCCTGCGTTATGACCTTTTCTTCAAAGTTCACCATACACTCATCCTACTGCAATCACATGCACAAGTACGTCCCTGTACTGTTACTTGAAGTTGATACGTAGCCTACGTACGGAAATACATCGGTTCTACGCAGCCGGTGCAGACTGGTTCTGCTACATCAGTACAGTATGGTCGGAGAGGCATGCATGGGCAAGAGTTACAGTAACGTCGCTATTCCAAGAATATGCTATCACTGACACTGAGATACAAATGTAATGCACTTTAATGTGAAAGACACCGAATTTACTTGAGATCCATTTGTAAATATTCTCCTCCTTGGCGAAGCCTTTCTGGCGTACGCCCGAGAATGGTAGGTTGTTTTATTTCACATTTTTTACGTGCTGACTAACGTAAAGTTTACACATATTATTAGGCGTACCAAACGGTTATATTACAGTTACGTTAGGGCTACATCATACATGTCTTACATTAGGTCTAGCTATAAGCAGTTCTACTGTGTCCATTTACCTGATTCACATCATATTTGCAAGTTTCACCACAAACCTAGTATATGACTCGTTAACTGAAATTTCATGATACTTTTCATAAGAAAAATAGCATGATGTAGGCAAGGCCTATGTAAAGAAGTAGGCTAGCCTATTCTCAGTCAGACACACCCTCTCAGTCTCACAGTCACACACTGCTAGCTTGGGATAGCCAATTCTTTCTCTGCACCAAAGGATCAGCAATTCACCGATCAGTTGTTTGTAAATTGTAACTTTGACTGTCGGTGAAGCATATTGGTTTATGTGAGTTTTGAGAGGTGTTGTGTGCAACGAATTCGTCTGGAATGTTTTGTTGTATCATAAGCATTTCTTTGACACATCTGTATTTGAAAAATCGGCAGCTGCCAGAATATGAGGTAAAAAATATCAATTATGTAGCCATTGGCATGAAGCAAATCTACTGTAGGACAGTTTTACAAATTAGATACTTAGAGGTTGCTTCATATCAAAGAATTGCACACAAAAGTCACTAAATGATTGTGCACCTTGCTATCTTTCTGATCTGTTGACCCTGTATATTCTTTCTTGTGAGTTAAAGTCAAAATCCAAATTTCTGGTGACTGAATACATGGCATACATGGTGTTCATTCCTCAGGGTCGCTTGATGTTTTTTTTTAGAAAAACTTGAAAACTTTCTTATGCACTCTGCATCTTTGCCCATGCTTTCTTTATTGTGCACGTTCCTTCCTAGTTTTCCTTTTTCAATTCTTCTCTTTTTGTAAAGTGCCATGAGCACTCAGGTGGATTTGGTGCATTATTAGTCTCATTTTATTATTTTTATTTGGTTATAATAAATGTGTTTTATGTATTGTAGATGCAATTGGTCAATCTATATGCACGAGCAAATAGTCAAGGTATCCATATGAATTGAACTCCTAAATGAAACCTGAATCACGATTGTTGATTGACTAAAACCTCTTTGTGCCAATAATTACGTTCCAAGTTTTTTTTAATATGTGTAGGTGACTAGACACTCCAAAAGACATTTACACCTAGCTAATGGTCGTATGTCAGTCATATGTGATCACTGAAAATGAAAGAGGATGGTGTTGTATCATCCATGTGCACACAACTCAAATAAGATGACAAGAAACAACATATTGACAGAACTGCATCAAAATGTAATGTACATCTTTCCTCAGTTAAGTCTCAGAAAAGTGGCAGCACCAGTAGATTGGAGGAGGGATTCCCCCCCCCCCCACCCACCACTCTGAACCTTTGCCTCCTCTACCTAGCTATACTAAAGTGGCCTGACAGATACATGTATATATGTGTACATATTTCATTCACCTCTTCTGAGACCTAAGACTGAATTTTTCACCCTGAGATAAATTTACCGCAGAGCTGCTGGAGCTATCAGGGCTTTGCCTTTGGATCACATCAGGGGCTTTAAGTTTTCATGTTGTCAACTGAGGGGAAATACTTGAATTCATTGAAATTGTTTGGATTCATTGAATATATAAATTAAAGCATTATGATCCAAACTATACCTATCCTGTGACTTCATTTTTTAATCCGTGCCGTATGCTAAAACAGAAGAGCTTCGGAGATTCAAATGCATTTCATTTACTTTGTTTTTCCTAATATCTGATAGTTGAAAAGTTAACAAGAGCATAAGGAGAGTTTACATACGAAACATCAAAGTTATCATGAAAGGATGCACTCTGAAATACCTTAGAGGGCTTGTTTGGACAGTGCTCACCAGAACGTAACAAAAGAAAAGTAGCACAAAAAAAAAATTGGAAGCAAAAAAAATTGGAAAGAACCAAAGGAAGGAAAAGACAGAAGTTGAACCACCCTATATCCCATAAGATACCCCTTTCTTATATCCCCACTCACCCCCAGTCCCAGCCACCCTACAATAAATGGTCATTTGATATATACATCCATGTAAGGAATACTTAGTTATTAAGTTATTTGGTAGAGAACTCCATACGTATAGTATACTAGTGGCATGAAAACATTTGTGCTGTCTATCAAGTAAAGAACTATTTTGTCAAAATTGCCTCAATTAGATTCAATTGTAGTCTTTGTGTACAGTAGGACCCAATTGCCACATTTAGCAAGTTGTCATACCATCCTCAAAAGGGATACTGTAGTCTGATGCTTACAAGTTGTAAGTAGTTTGAATGAGAGGGGGGTATGATTCAACTGTACGTTTTAATGTTTATAATCTCCTTTAGCAAACTAAGATGTTTCATGCTGCTTTTAAAAATGCTGACCTGCAGTGAAAAGAGAGTAATGCACGCTACTTGAATACATGGTCCTGTGGAAATCGGTCCTGTGGCGGAGTAGATGATGGTGGTGGTATTTTAAGCAATGAATCTTAGCAACTGGGAGGTTTAATAGCCAGTTGGGTTTCTGTAAGTTGGGGTTTTATGGGAAAAAGATACCAAATTTGATCCCAAATTGTTTAAGTTAACTAATCACTTGACATGAAGTTGTAATATAAGCCACAGGCTTCCTCCACATGGTGGAGTCGCCTTATAATAAAATGACTGTCTTTCAAGGCATGAATTAATAGTCTATTTACAGCTGTAAACTTTATGTGAAAAGGACCAAACTGTTTGAAGATAGGAGATATAAGCTTACAGTATCATGTGATGTAAAATCAACTTTATTGGACAAATTGATTATGGTCATGTTCTGTACTCAAGTCTGAACATGTCTTTGATCAAAGGGAAACTCTCCTTATTTAATAATAGGTGAGGCTGTTTCTCCTGGCATACTCAAATCTGGAGACAGGGTTGTTATCCTTCATCTTGCAGTTTACCATGTACCTATACATGTCTGCTTTCTTTAAATCGAACATATTGTAAGAAAAAGATTTTATCACCTGAAACTGCTGTGTGCACTTCAGTTACCTATGACACCTGCTACTGATATGCACACTACACAACCAGTGACACCTAAAATTAAGTACACTACACTAGGTAACAGCCATGTTCACTGCACTACACTACTGTACCAATGACACCTGAAACTGATATACACACTTCACAACTGGTGCCACCTGAAACCACTATGTGCTCTACAGTGGCTTTGACACCTGTAACTGACATACAGTACTGGTACTTTACACTGCCAATGACGTGTGAGGTAACTATGTGCAGTACGCTTCTTATTCTACAATACGGTTCAACGTATTCAAGACTGCTGTCACTGTGCTGTTATAAAGTATTTTTATTCTACTGTTTGATTTGCTGTAGGCATCGTCATCAGAGGAGGCATCACTGAGGGCACTTGAGGGACTCATGAATGAGTTCTTCGCAGTTTCAACCAGTAATCAGCGAAAAAGAGATATTGGTAAGACTCACTGGAATGTACGCACGGTTCAACCCTGCGTCAACAATAGGCCGCAGGATTGCATGAATCTGGCATTTGCCTCATGAATCCCACACGAATGTAAATTTTATGCGGGAAAATCCTGCTGACTTTTGCACTGCTGAGGTCGTAGCTGTAGTTATGAATACACACAATAAATTGCAATAGAATCTTTACCAAGTGATATGACTCCCTCCTTGATTTTAAAATCCCTCCTAAAAGTATTTTTGGAGATGGATTTCCCTCCCAGGTTCAATTCCTTAGGGCAAACTCTGGTTCAACCTCCCAACTTTCCCCACCCCATCTCAAACTAGTAAAGAAAAAAAAAAGCATTATTGTAGGACACATTGGTATTGCCAATCTGTTTCAAACAGAAAATTACCCTAGCTGGGAACAACTAGTGCAGGCTGACATTAACTCATGTGTTTTCTTATAGTTGTCACTGGTCAAGTTAACTTACAATTCAATTGACTTCCTCTCTACATTGTGTCAAGTTTTGTTCAGCATATCATTAGGTTTCCAAATTCTTTTACTTTGTACCCTGCAAAGATTAAGAGGTTTAGGTAAACCTCATAGATACCATTTTTCAGGAGACATTATTTTGTGTAATTGTTGGATGCATGTTTCATTAGATTGCCAGCATCTGAAGTTAATGACGTAAAGTACCCATTTTTTTAATGATCAGCATTTGAATTCTCTGTTGGTGTCAATCCCTTCAATGAACTTTTCAGACTTTGTGACAAAAGTTTGTGACAATATATTTATTTTGTGATAGTATTTGGTTTGCAATTCAATGTAAGAGTCTGTGTACTTGTATATATGCTACATTGCCTTCATTTGATTTTCTTTTGCATAATTTACAGAGGAGTTGCTGAATAATTTCAGCTCACAGCAGGGGGCATGGCATCAGTGTTTTTACTTCTTGGGGCATACCCGAAATGAGTATGTCCTAATGTACACGCTAAGTGTCTTTGAGGTAAGTTTTAGAAACAGCAAAATCAGAAACACATTGACTTGAGGGTGTTAACTTTAACTTGAACCTTGTACAAAATAAAAGTTTTGTAGAACAGTAGCATTATAGCAGTGTTAAAGTTTAACGTCAAACCTTTCCTGTAGTGTCATTCCAATGTTAAACTCTGAAGTGAAGTTACCTGTGAAGCGATGTTGGCAGTCCTTTCCTCGTTAGCAGCACTTGAATAGCTGTTTGCAGAAAAGGGTATTGTGTGCTTTTAAAACCCTTTGTATCTGTGGTGATGTAACATTCTTTTTGTTGGGGATTTAATGCTCTTTCCTTTGGTATCCTGATCAAATATAAACTGTACTTTAGCATGCAGACGGAACTCTCATGGTTTTGTTAGTGATAATAATATAATGGTCAATATTGACCCACTTGAATTGACCTGTTTCATTGCATCACGTACTGCATGATGCTCTTTTTGAGTACCACTATAGACCTAGTTCAAGTTTCCCTGTATTTTGGGGGACTTTTTTGGTGTGCTTTGTGGAGTTGTATTGGTAGTTTGGTTGGCATTTTGTTTCTCATCCCAAAGGTCGCGGAATAAATTGAGGAAAGCTCCGTTCGGTGCTTTGCGTGGAAGCAGTGACTACAGTATTTGGCGTTAATCTCACCATTTTCACAGCAATAATGGCTCCAGTTTGAGGATCATATTTGTTGGCCATGTTTGTAGCTGACACATTTAAGTGAATCGCTTCTTGCAATTTGCCAAAGTCAGTCTCATTATTAAATCTGGTGAAGCTATTTGATAATTTTCCAGTTAAACAAATTTAAAGTGAAGTTTGTTTAGATTCTATTGAATCATATGCTTTGCATGAAGGAATTATGCACGAAAAGGCCGTAAACTGCTCTGGACAAAGGCTTCCACAGGCAGCAGCACACACTAATGTTGTGGATGGCTTAAAATCAAATAGCACAATGACGGTAGTTAGTCAGCTAGTGCTTCTCACGTAGTTCCGGAATGCAAAGCATTTGTGAGATGGAATTGAGCACAGTGCATACATCATCTCAAGTTGTGAAAGATGTTTCATTGTTAGATTCATTGTTAGTTCAGTGTGTAGACCGAAACCTGTATTAAGTAGACTTGATACATGATGTCGTGACCCCAGCACTTCAGTATTTATTGTGTAAAAATTTGGTGTGATCTCTCCATTGTCCAGAATCTTATCAACAGGCAGTGGGTGGGACTTCGCCCTGCAGAGAAGCTCGAAATCCGAGACGTCCTGACCAAGTACCTTCTAGCGAATCATAAATCCATGCAAACATCGATCAGAAACAAGCTGATTAAAGTCCTGGTTTGTGTTGGCAAACTGGACTGGCCTCATTTCTATCCAGACTTTTTCAACAATATCATACAGGTTGGTTCTAGTTAAATTCTTTAAGTCGCTTCCAATCATCATTGGTACAATGGAAAATTCCAGCTGGTCAACTGTCTGGTGAAACTGCTCTTGCAAATCTGACCTCACCAAACATGACGCGACATGATATCACCTAAAAGACCCGGATCTGATCTCATTTAACTTAGCAGGACCTGATCTGAATGCACTTCACTGACCTGCCCTGACCACACCTAACAGGGCCTCACCTAACTCCACCTCACTAAACCTGAAGTGACTTTATGTAGCTGTGCCTGACTTGGCCATACCTGTAAATTGAACGTGATGTACCGCATTAAACAGTTTCTGAACTAACCTGCTACTTGTCTGTCCTACAAGGATTACACTATAGAGTGAATAGCCTGTTACTAGGCAACCTCAGTTTTTCAGGCATTTGGCTGAAGTTTGAATACTGTATTTTTATCAGAGCATTTTGTCATTAAGATTAGCATGCTTTTGCAATGATACAAAACTACATTTGTAGATCTGCAGTGTACCAAAACACTTTGTAAACTCAGATAAATGATGCTTTACTGTAACATCAGGAGAAAAACTGTTTAATGTTGAAAATTCAGAGGCAGATTCCTCCCTGTTATGACTGAAATGCAGATGTCATTACTTTCAAACATCAAAATTTCCTGTCTAACAAATTTGTGGTCACTATGCACTTTGTGTGGTCACAGAGAAGTGAGTGTTTTTGTGTAGCATCAGATGATCCATTCATGTTGTCTTTTAGACATTTGAATTACTGTACTTCTAAAAAAGGAAATACTTCGCTGATTTCATGTTGTGGTCTTCTCCCCTCTACAGCTGATTCAGCAGCCTGGTACGACCAGTATGGGACTCCAAATGCTCTTGACCACGTCAGAGGAACTGGCGTCTCCCAGAGAGGACCTAAGCGCCGACAGAAAGGAGGAACTCCGGAAACTCTTAGAGGAGCAGATACCGACTATCTTTGGCATCGTCACACGTGAGAAAAACATACATGCATTACAAATGAGTCGATAATGTTCATTTTGTTTGTGAATAGGTTGATATTGGGACAACATGGTGAAGACTTTCAGCAAACTAAATGAGCTTGTGAGTCTGCTGGTGGATGTGAACCATCAAATTATTGTCCATGTTGTTGCTGTTAAAGTTGGATCAAAGCTCAGGTGAGGTCACTGAAGATTAATGAAACACTAACAATTTGCAAAAATAATCATTTTGTCAGTGCTTTTACTTCAAATGGAACAAAAGCGTAAAGCTTTGCCAATTACGCTTGCAATTGTGAATAAAAAGTGAGAAGGAACAAGTTGTTTTGAAGTATCAGGAGAAGGGGAAGTGAAGGGGAGACTATGACATTGTCCATGAGTGACCAGAGCCATAATAGTCATATATTTAACCCCCGAAGTATCAGGAGAACATAATTCAGAAGCTGTATCAGATTGATGGAGTTGATTTCAATGTGATGTATCTTTGGGTATTTTTGGTAACACGCCTTGTAAACCTGAAAGTGTTGAATGGGAATTGTCATATTTCAGTAAATCCATTTCTTTTTTAATTCTTCTTTAGCACCACCGACATACACCCACAATAACCATGTTTCAATCAGACATATCAGTTTTTCCCAGTTTCATTCATTTCGTGTGATGATTCAGAGTCGATGCATGTTGTATTTACTGCTGCCCAATGTTTTCTTCTTTCTCAACCAGATATTCTGGAAACGATTCTAGACAAACATCGTCAGCTGGTGACGACTTCAACACCTCCACCGTCCCCAACTCACGGAGATAATGAAGATGGTTCTCCCTCTCATGTAGCATATGGGTCTTCTCCATTACAATCAGGTTAGATCCATTCAGACATCTAGTCTGCAATATGCAGCATGTACGGGTCTGTGCTTGCCAGTCAGAAGGGGGGTTCAGTGAAATGCAACAAGATGGCTTTGTCCGGAACAAACCTCTGGTTTTATTTCACAGACAGAAAAGGGATCATTGCTGGAATGGAATTATGATTAGTGACCTCATATTTTTATAAATGGGTAGGAAGAAGTCAGGGTAAATAAACTGATGGACCTTCCACAATAATCCCTAATGGGGGCGGGGGGGCAGAGAATGACCTAATGACCTTTAGACAGTATCCAAAGTTAACCCAGATGTTTAATCCCCCTCTGAATGTTTTGACTCTGCCATTTTGGGTAGAAAAGTAAGGAAAAGAGATTACTCTTGATTAAGTATTTCATCATCTGAAATAGTAAACCTGTTTTTCCTTGGTCATTATTTGAACTTACAATTTAATATTCTGTTTTTTCCTTTTGTCAATATTCTCAGGGAGTCACCTGCTAAGGACGATGTTCAAGACCCCCCCTAGCAACAAACAGAACCTCCAACCTCTCCCACCTCTGGATCATGAGAGTGAACTTTTGACCTCTATGTGTTTAAACTGTCTGACTCATTTCTTCAGTTGGATGCCTCTGTCTGCCCACATCTCCTCAAATCTTCTGACTGTAATTTTTCACCTTGCTAGTTTTGGTTGCGAGATTCATTCCGTTCACCAGGGGACGTCACCCTCCAAGGCTAACAGCAGCTTCAGTACCAGTGGCAGCTCTTCCATTGGAGTGCTGGCCATGAACTGTATAAACGAAATTGTTGCCAAAAACTGCGTCCCTGTGGACTTTGAGGAATTCTTGTTAAAAATGTTCCAACAAACATTTCAACTCTTGCAGAAGATAACCAAAGATACAACTTCACAGTCTGTTGGTAACCAGTTAGTGGAACTTGACACTAGGTGAGAATCTTGTCTCTCTGTACGTATGTGTAGATCATTGGAGAATAGTTTGAAGTGAACAGGTGAATGTGATGACAGGGGAAATTTTTGTGGTCTTCTACATCATCGATAGACCATAGTTTACAGTAACCTGGTAGTTGAACTACTAGGTGATAATCTTGTCTATGTGCTCATCTGGCTCATTGGAGAAAGTAGTCAGGAATAAAATGTCAGTCCAATGTGATATTAGGGGAAATTCTTGCCTTTGTGTATCTCTGGATCATGGATAGACAGTAGTTTACAGTAACGAGTTAGTTGAATTTGATACTAGGTGAAAATCTTGTCTTTGAACCTTTGGGTTATTGATAGACATTTCCTTAGAGAAGAAAAAAAAAATAAAAGCAGAATAAGATATATTCACCTGTAAATGTTGGTCTAACTCTGGTATACTGATAGTGTTTTTCTTTGTGATCTCTTTTCTTGCATTCGCTGGGGAATAGATGATCAGTTTGGATTATCACACAGGTCAAGGTTAGCACAATTGAAAGAGTTTGAATAACTTCGCTGAAGAAGTAACAGTAGGTCTGAATTTCAATCTTTTGTGTATTTACATATGTTGACATGCACCGCAAGACCCTCGTCGCTGCAATCATTCGTGCCGGCAATGGAGGAATGTCTTATGACCAGAAATCCAAAGTTACTTCCCGTGCCTGGTAGTGAATCACAAAGTCGTTTGGCTACCTGGCTCGGAGAGACTCTCCTGTGATATTCATACACCAAAAGACTGCTTCCAAATAGCCGGATATAATACTCTCTGCATGTTAAATCTATTTTCAGGTAAGAGACTTTTTTAGGTGTGTTTGTAATGATCAAGACTCCTCATACCTCTTCTCTCTTTTCCTTCATTCCCCATCAGTTACGTCGAGAAATTTACAGACTTTTTGAGGTTATTCGTCGACGTTCACTTAAAGAGATTTGAAAGCAATGCCCACTTTCCCGTGGTTGAGTTTTTAGCCTTGCTCTACAAGTACACTTTTAAACAGGTGAGAACGTTTCCAAAGACAAGTCGCATTGGTTAATTATTTTAAATGAGGATACCCTATCTGGAAGTCATTGAAGGGAATGGTCTATCATGCAGTGTTAAGATGATATGACACTGAACCTGGTTTTTCATGTTAAATTGACACCAAATGATCGCTATGTGGTGTTAACATTCTTGTACGTTTGGATTTGACACGGTTACATTTTCAGTGTTCTGCTTCAAGTAGAAATTCAGTCTAGGAATCTTGATAACCCGAGTATTCGTCTTAGCTTCATTCATACCTGGTGAGAATCCTACCATTGGCTCATTAAGTCAGGTGACCATGCATTATCCAGTGGATACTGCACAGTCAATTTGCCCAGTAAAATCAGCCGCAGATGAATACAACAAAACGGTAGATCAACAGTGGTTTGCCGTCTGCTATCTTACGCAAAACAATGGTAGTCAATCGTGCGGGGACATCGTTGACTGTTCTTAATTATGTAACTTACCTTCTCTCAGAGTTCGTTTTCAGTGAAAATGTGGTAATTTGCAAACCCAAATTTTCTTTTCTTCTTGTCTTTGTCTCTCTCTTCAAAATCTCACTGTGTATGAATGAACAAGGTCAATCAACGATGGACCTGTGCATTAACTAGAAGATAATGCAATAGCATGCATGCATGCAATAGCGTGCATTATCCTCAGGTTAATGCACTTTTCAGCAGTGATTAACCTTAATTAAAATGGTTGTGTCTTAAAAAACAAGTGGTTAAAATCATTGCGAGAAAGAGAATTTGAAACTTTTGTGGAGATAACACATACTGCCTTCTAGAACCTTGTTTCCTGAACTGTCTGGCCAATGTCCCTATACAAATCTTGGCCAATAAGAAGCTTCCATACTGTTGATCATTTTCACGTCACAAGAAATAAGTTCTTTCGTCTTTGAAATTGAGGCCTTCCACCCGATTTTTCAGGTGTCCACTTCTTGGAATTTTGTCCCAGAGTTTGTGGAAGGTTTCCTGCCTGTTGCAGTAGATCTGTTTAATTATTCCAGCTTTTGTTAAAATCAGAATAATCATTGGTTAGGTTTTTTTTTTTTTTAAGCAAAAAAAAAGATGTTTTTATCATAAGAGATTTAGGACATGTCTGATTCTGTGCATGTGTAGGTTTGTAAATTTTATAGATAGTGTAAGTTGAAGACCCTATTTACCGCAGTTTTCGTATTTCATTGACTTCATAAGCCTGTAATGTACAATCATCTTCTGCTCTTTCACAGGCAAGCTTGGATATAATTTGAAATCTTTTAATGGTAGACAATGAAAGCCAATGGCAACCCTCTCCTAGTGTATGATCCCTGCATGTGTTTTGAAAGTTCTTTCTCAGATAACAATCATAACATTACACCTTATTGGTTTAATTAATGATTTTGTTGTTTTTTTTTTATTTTGTTTTTGTCTCTTAATTTTGATAGCCATCAGAGGAAGGTTTCTATAACTGTTTAGATATTTGGTCAATATTCCTGGACTACCTCCATGATAAAATCCAATCCTCAAGAGAGGGCAACCATGTAATTGAAAGGTAAGATTCTGCCAGCTGTTCTTTTAATGTCAAGATCAGTTTCAGAAAGACTCATTGGAGACACTGAAAAATTTCAGTAAATTTTGAATTTGGTTTAAGCACTGCTGATTTGGTTGTCTGAAAGACAATCTTATTACAAAATTAGCAAAATCTACTCATCCTTCAGGAATTTTAGGCATCATGGATGCAGCTACTACTGCCAAACAATTGTGATGTAATATTAATACTAATATTTGCATGATTTAGGTCACATTGAAATTCTTATGACCTTCGCTCAGCTTTTTTCATTATTGTCTGTTAAAATTTTATGCACTACATATTCCTTTTGCACCCTTCAGGAACATCTGCTGCATAGTCATGGTAAACTAGTTACATTTGTATCACAAATGTTAAACATTACTTCCCTGCTTTTTGTCTTTTCACTTTTATTTTTAGACTGACATTCACTCATTGGTTTCGATTTAAGAGAAACCTATGTGGTCATGATTGTATGCGTATGTACGTACATATGTATGTATGTATGTTTGTGGGGATGTGTGCTTGTGTGTGTTTGTGATGCCCAGCTGTTATCATGATATCTCAAGAAGGGAAACTGTGCGAGTTCTCAAACTTGGTACATAGATGCCCCATATTAAGAGGAAGAACCCTATTACCAAATGGTCTGCGTAGCACAAAGCTTGAAAATATAAGGATAGAAAACACCACAGATTTTAGCAAACAGCTTGATAGTGCATTTTTCACTTTGTTTCATTAATCTTATTTTCTCATGTGTTATTTTCTTTTTTCTGCAATTTGTCACAAATTCCAGTATTAAAGTCTGCTCCAATTTGACGATAAAAGCATTGTCTTTCGAAACATGAGTTAGATCATGTAAAAACGCTATTGTTTTCAATGGATGAAAGGTCAACAGGGGTCACATTGTGAAAACCTTGTAAATTTGATATTTGAAGAAGGAAAGTTTGGACAAAGTCTGATTTGTGGTATGTAGTGTAACTTATTGAGTACCAGAGGCCTAATGATTCTTGTGTCGGTCAAATGTTGTTTGGGATCAATAGGGATAAAATGGTTTAAACACAATATCTCAAGAAGGGAAGCCTGGACAGACATCCTGGTTGACATGTAAGTGTATCCTATTGGGTTCAAAAAGCCTGATGTTTTTGGTAGAGGTCAAAGGTCACTCATGGTTTGTTTGGGAAATACTATGAACAGGATACCTCAAGAAGGGAAGGATGAACAGATTCGCTATGGCGTATGTAGCTGTGCCTTATTACGCAAAAGTAGACCACTGCATTCTGCGAAGACCAATGCTCATTTGTGGTCAACTTGGGTCAAGTTGCGAAAACCTTGTAAACACTAAGAGAAGCTTGGGCAGGTCTCATATTTGATTTTGGTGCACCTTATTGAGTGCAAGAAGCCCATGGATTTAGTTAGAGGTAAAAATTTGGTCAACATATCCTTACCCTATTCAATATTCCAGATCAATGAAAATACTCATAATTGAGTCATTAAAACCACAATATCATCAAAATCACAATGCCTTTTGGCTTTCTGGTTATCTAGTTTCAGTTGCTTCACATAAAGAACAAAAGCATACTCATGGAAACTATTTACTCTTCGCAAAGACAAAATGATAGTACATAAACAACAGCAAGTTTTATGGTACACTCAATACAATAAAGAATGAGGCCAAACACAAAGAAAGTTAGATAAAATTTCAGGCAAACAGCTTACAATCCATGCAGAATGTTCCAAGTGGTTGTCTTAATTAGTGATGAGAGTAAGGCTGAACAGTCTTCACTTAATTATTATTTTTAATCCATTCATTGTAGCCTGATTTCAGGAGGGTAGCTCAGTTTGCCATGGACAAACTAATCGGAGTCCCTCAATAAAGTATCACAAAGGATTATGTAAAAGAAGTCGTCAGAGTGGTCCCTGAAAACGGTTTAAGGCTTTATATGCAAATAATCTCATGTAAGATCAAGTACAACCATTACTCAGTACAAGACCTTTACTTGCCAAGCAATAAAAAGGAATGTTTCAGTCAAAATTGAAAAATAAGTGTGTCATACTCACCCTCATGAATGTACTAGACATCCTGACCACCACGGTGGCAATGTCCGTATTTTGTTTTCAATTATTCCTGCAAACAAATAGATAATTGTGTCAATTTTGTGTCATCTTCAGTGACAGGAAAGTAATAGTTTAGTCCTACCAATAAATTCTAATGGCATAAACACGGAGTGTCAATGAGTAATAAACGATAAGAAAATTGGCATATACAGTAAGCTGTCGTTTTAATTCAGTCGGCTTATCTGTCCTTGAGGGTAGGGAAATAATCAGGTAGGTTCAAGGGAAATATTTAATTTGAGGTTACCCCAATGTTTATCATTGTCATGGGGGGTAGGGCAAATTGGACTCAATTTGCTCGAACACTTCAATTTTTTTTCATATCAATTGTTAAACTGATTCAATTAACTCCAAATTGATGCCAAATTATTTTTGCCCATGAAGTTGTCTTTGGCAACATGCCAAGCATGTTTACAAACTAATAGGTTTGAGATATGCACTCTGTATGTGTCTGTCAGGTATATGTTCACATGGTTTTATATTGACTTCAGATCTTTAGAGTTGCCCTTTGCACGGAAAGATAATTATGTCACAAGAAAGAAAGTGAAAAGGAAAACTAATTAACTTTTATGCAATCGAGTTAACTTGATATCTACTCGCAAGTTTACAGAGGAACAACGATTTTTGCAACTGTTTGGCCAATATTGCAACCCTTGCAAATTTATAGGACTTGTCAAACTACTCATGACATGATGAAATGACAGTGGATACATAATTCGTTAGGTATTTTGGATGGTTTAGCAAATAGGAGCAACACGCAGAAACATCTCAAAGGAGTCATACATAGGTCCAATTGATATTACCAAAGCAGAATCTTATGTAATTTTGTCTCAGTTTTTACCCTCATGGTTATATTTTCAAGGCCCGCTTCAAAATTTCCCGGGTGGGGGTAAAACTCCTTTCACGCCCTCTCTATGCTGCTTAAGATAATTTTCCATCATCTTGTTTGTTGAAGTGAGCATTTTTTATGAACTAATTATTTTTATGGTACCCATGTTGATGATGATAAGTAAGTTGTGCATGATCATCAGCTGCTTAATGCAGCTCTAGTATTTAGGCTCTGTGAATATTCAGATCTATCTTCTCCATCCACCCATTCTTTATCATCATGTTTACAAGGGGCAAGTTTTAATTGTTTAATCAGGTCAGTATGTACCATCATCTTGTCTCCATTTGTATTAAGTATATTTCTTTTAATTCATGTGAATGTTTATTGTGGCTATCTTGTATTTGGGGCTCTTTGCAGATATAGCAGGGGTGGCCGACATGTTAACTGTGGGGCAAATGCAGATCACAGAGAGGCATCATGTAGCACCGAAACACCATTTTGAGCAGAAAATTAAGATAATGACAAATGAAAAGAAGGATAAAACTAGTAAATATGTAATCCATATTAGAGCTCATGATAACTAATATTTAGTTGTCAAATCTTACATTTACTATGCATTTGCCTTGCTATAGATTTGTCAGTGTGCATACTCCTGCTTCTTCATGCAATTCTGCAGTCTTACTTGATACATGTTTCCATGTGGGAACATTATTTTTCAGAGGACTTCTAGAATAAAGCTAAGGATAGGACAGGCTTGCAACATGTGCAGCCCACCACTAAGTTCAAAGGTGGTATTGTGACCCTTTGATTTAAAAAGGTTGGCCATCCCCGAGATACACAGATGCCTTGGAGTAAGTTATGGTTATTATAGTTTTTTTTAATTGATATGAATATTTATGCAGCCCCTAGTACATATTCATCTTGTGGCCCTTTGCAGATATAGAGATGCCTTGGTGTCAGTCATGACCGAAGTCTTGAGGAAGATGCAGTTTTGTTTTAATCAAACGCAGCTGGAGGAATTAGACGACGAGTTACTGGATGATGATGTGAGTTCTCTCTTTGTTTTTTTTTTCTGATGAAAGATAAAAAGAGGTAGATGGAAATTATCACTGTCTTAATTGTATGTTTTTTTTTTTTTTGAAGAGCATTTTGAGTGTGCTCTTTGACTTAACGGATATTTCCACACCTACTTGCTGTTCCTCATGTTGAGGTCACAAGCAATCAAGGAAGAAATTCCTCTCATTTTCATGCTCTGACAGAAGTATGACTTGTGACTAACTTGTGAAAATACAAATTACCATTACAAGTCAAAGTCAGAACTTTTCATCGTTTTATGTGATATTTTTGGACTGAAGTATGGATAGTCAAACTACCTAACTAACCAATTTCAATTGTTATTGTATAGTAGGAGTGATAGTCTTGAAAATCCATGCGTAGGTCACTCAGTACATAGCTTGTGTTCCTGAACAGGAAATTCTTGTCATTGGGTTACTTTGATATCTTGTTTTTTCAACATTCCAAACCCTTACTGTACAGTGCAAGCCTTTATGTAAACTTTCAAAATCATTCATGGGAAAATCAACTTTATTGTTTGGATTTTTGTGAAACAAACCCTTATTTTAAGTTTTCAAAATGTCACAGTATTGAGATATAGCTCGTGATGTAATAAGTAAATCAATATAAACAGAAATAAATATGTGTCCATATTCATATAATATCCATATGATATGACATTATATATGGTTCGATATATGCTATGACGTGATTTTTTCTTTAAGGGTATGGTCAGATTACAACCAGAAAAGTTGGCCTTGTGTAAATAAATTAATATGCTCATAAGGCTAGTAGAGTTTGTACTGGTGCTTGTACCCTTGGAATAGAGTAAACATACGATGGCTTCTAATTTTGAAACATTCTTGCAAATGACTCTGTAAATGACACATACTTTCACAAGGGATTCTATGTCAGGTCAATAAACTGTGGACCAGAAATAATCTCATGGAAATGTTGGCAAATATCCTTTTATGGAAATGTGGAAGTTGCTCAAAAGAATTGCAGTATTTCTGAATGCTAGAACATATATTGAAAAAGGTTATCACATTGCCAATAAAACATCCTGTTGTGTAAGAAGTTGTAAGTATAGAACAACATGTTTTTGAAGTTGTCACATGTGGCATTGTGTTATCTATGATGTTATACTAAGTACTCCCATGTTTAGCATTATTTTGTTTAAAGGGAAAGAGGGCATTTAGAATGCACCAACATGACACACTAAAGAAATAGCTTTAGTCATTATTAAACCATTCTGTCTCACCAATAAACCTCTGCCAAAGCTTCATTTACTCAAAACATTATGCATGTGATGAGTAACGGAAGATGCATCATTTGAATTTTGGAAAGTTTGGGTAACAAATCTGTTCTTTCTGTGAGAAACTTATTTCTTGGAAAAAAAGAATACTGTCCTCCCTTATTTTGAATAATATATCATTCTGCATTCACAAACATTGATTTTAAAAATATTGATGTTTTCTGTAAAACAAACGCCCTATTTCCCTTTAAGATGCCATTGTTATGTTAGCAACATATTGTAAAAAATGTCACATGTATTAGTATTACCTCATGTTTATTAGATGTCATATATAACATGTACATCTAAGATGACATATGCAGCAATGTCATATAGCATCATGTTAGCTTTTATTGCATTTATAACATCATATCATCTAACACATCGTATATGTCATATATATAACATTGTAGTGTCCTGCCTGTTTTATGTAACACCTTATTATCTGTTATGTCATATATAACACTGTGTCATCTAAGATCTAATATTTCACCATTGTGTTATCAAAGATGTCATGTAAAATCACTGTGTTAACTGAGATTTCATACACTCTGTAGCCTTTGCATTATCTAAGGTGTCACTGTGTTATCTACGATTTCATATACTCAATAGCATTATGTCATTTAAGATATCATGCACAGCATTGCGTTATCAAAGTTTTCACACCACCTGTACGCCTTTGTGTTATCTGAGATGTCAGTGTGGTAATGTATCTAGGATTTCATGTACTCAATAGCCTCTTGTTTTCCAAGATACCATGTATAGCATTGTGGTATCTGAGATTCATATACTATGTAGCATTTTGTTATTCAGGATGAAATGTACAGCATTGTGTTATCAAAGATTTCATGTACTCTGAAATGTCATATGTATCATTGTGTTATCTATGATTTTGCCTACTCTGTAGCATTGTGTTATTTAATATATCATACACAGTATCTTATTTTCTAAGATAAATTGACTCTTGATTACAGGAAGAGACAGAGTGGCAACATTTTTTGAGGCAGTGTCTGGAGATCATCGCCAAGATAGCAGAACTGCTACCTACAGAAGCCTTTGGTATATTGGTCAGTATCCTTGAGTGCTGTGACATCAGTATTAATACAATGATTGGTCACTTAATTTAAGGATCATATAAGAATTACTTAATTGGGACATACCGAGATACATTATTGTTTGTGACAAGTTTCATTCTTTAATGTGATGCTGCAGTGTTAACAGTAACACCATACACATGGACTAAATTATGAAATATGTGTAGGAATGTGTAATTGATCATTGCCTAATAGTTACAGCAAAATTACAGTGGACTGAAGTTGAAGTATTTAATCATATTTAACAATCTAGTAGTAATAATATTATAGTGAATAGATTAATGATGTAGTTAAAATTAGTAACTTTAAGCTTCTGCCCATGTACAGTGGTATTAATAGTATTAAAGTAATGTATTGGAAAAACTGTGGTAATCCAATTAGCTGAGAGTATTTCATTGTTTCGCAGTAGCAAACAGTTGTAACACATTAATACTGTGGTAATGAGTTGTCATGAAGGATTTGATTCATGTCTTTGAGGTGACAAAATGGGGAGATTGGATATCATCAACAGAAGTATTTAGTAGTCTATTAGAATACATCCTATAGATTATTCATTATTAAATAGTAGTATTATGTGTTCATATCACCAATTTATTGTGCTGTGAATTTACAGCAATAATACTTATATTGACATAATATAGATAGACATGATAGACAACAAGAAAACTAACCAGTTTTGTACAGTTGGTTATCTTTTGAGGAATAATTCCTTTATGCTTTGTTATATTTTACAGTTCCCAGTGTTCCAGGAGAACCTTGACGTGTATTTGGGCCTTAATCAGTTTGTCATAGACTCTTCAGAAGGTAACAGTAACACATCCATTGCTTTAGTGTGCCTCTTATCAACAAATATCTGTTTTTTACAGTCATGATAGGAACGTTACACTGTTATAAAGGGTGTTGCAGATTCTCAAAGTAATAACAGTATGGTAGATGATAGTCAATGTTACATAGTTAACAAATGAGTAGTCAAGTTAGTTATGTGGTTGTAATATGTGGTTATTATATGGTTTTAATATGTGGTCATTCTTGTATTGTGTTTGTGTAGAGATTGCTCAGGCAAGCCACCTGACCATACAATCTACTGAAAGAAATAACATCAGTGCCATTGTTTTGATATATCCACTACAAGCAGTATGTAGCACATGTTTACTGGCTTTTCATCAAATTTACTCAAACAAGTTATGTAGTGGCCAGAATTATTGTAACCAAGCTTAAAAAATCTGTTAAGATTAGTTGCTCTCCATATTAGTTAAGGAATCATTTCATGTTTTGTGACATTGCCATCATGCAGGTATATTAGATCTTATATTGATCTGATTTAACCTTAGTGTAATTTATGTGTAATGTGTCAATTTATGTGGTTCCACCCACATGTCCCCCCATTCCTCATCCCAGGTGTGGTCAATTTAATGTTGTATAGTGACATTGTATGCAACATCCTCACAAGGTACAAGCTGTTACCATTGTAGTTGAAATAAACCTGAATGTAGTGCAAATGTCAAGTCATACTGTTCCACCCTCCCCTACCCCAGGCATGGTCTGTGACACTTAGTATGATGTGGGTCACGTTTCACTGCAAAATGATCCACAATTTTCTTAGTTTATGATAATTGCCAATCACTGAAGTGACTTCTGGACTGGCTCTTACTAGTAGGGAGGAGTGTAAAAATCGTAAGATTACATTTCAACACCTTAGGTGACGAATTTTGCATGAGATACTATTCCAGAAAAGAGTTTGGAAATAGTATCAGCACTGGTATTTTATTGACTGGTCATGTCAGAGGGTGAGGGTATAATAAAGTCATACACCCCAAAAGTGCTTTGAACCAATCTTGGGATATCTTCTCCCAAAGGTCGCAAGCTGACGATCGTAGCAGAGAACGAGTGCAGGAAGCTTCATTGCACCCTACGAGATCTGTCAACGTTACTGCAGGCCATGGGAAGACTCTCTGACCACTTTATCTCTGAAAAGTTTGCAAGCAGATTTGAAAACAGCCTGTCCTTAGTAGAGAAGTAAGTACTGTTGAACAAAGCTTGGCCACAGGATAAAAGATGGAGAGAAGGGTTGGAGAGAAAGGTAGTTTGGGGTAGACAGGTGATATGTGTTTTGATTCCCTTGTACTCTATGTCCATGCAGGCAATGATATTTATCTGTCATTGCTGGGAAGTGGTCAAACATTTTTTCATTATTGTGATAGTGGTATCAAAGTAACAGTCCAGACGATCCTAAAACTCAAGTCACAAAGGAGAAATAACCAGTAAGACTCATGCAAGGCATTTTCTGGTAAAAACAGCCCCCACTTGATATTGCACTTGTAAGGCATTTTACAATTTTGGTGTTCGAGACAGTTTATGCTCAGTTTATAATCGTGGCATGATGACACAAAACTCACACAGTGGTTTTGCTCACTCTTGTCACTGGGCAACTTCTGCGCTATAGGCTTTGTCAGCCTATTAAAAAAATGTTGGTGGTTTCGAACATTCCGTGTCTAGGCACAAAGACTCTGAGCAGATCAAGAGTGGTTGACATTGTGTTTCCTGTTGCTATGGATTCAGGAAGAATATTTTGAACATTCCTTTGGCTTATTCTTTAACTATTCACCTGGATTAATCCCTTTACTGTATATTCAGCGTGTTGTGCAGTATCTTCACAATGTTTTCAAAAGAAGTTGTCATTTTGGTGAGTCATTCCGTTCATCGAAGAGTTTTTTTATAGAATTGTTATTCTTAAAATTAAGTCCCAATCAACTGGCTATTAAGGACATTGTTTTTTCTCTGTATTGTAACTCTTCCAGGTTTTGCCAAGCAGCCCTTTATGGAAGTACTTCGAAATTGTTCTCAGTCAAAACAGCCGTACCCACGGTCCTGCAACCTGATCTGGCAGAAGTGTAAGTATCATCAGAATTATTTGGTCCACAAGAAAGGAAGTGATAACCCCTGCTCTACTGAATTTTTGGTGTGGTTAATAGCATGCACACTTTAAAATGGTTATGTCTGCTCATTTGTGTTATTTGCCAATTACATGGTAGCAAAGAATCCATTTTGCATTCTCCCTTATCTCGTTAGCCTGCCATCCATTCATAGGTGATCTGCGTGCCCATTGTCAGTGTAAAATCGCTGACATAGAAAAACATTATGGGCCTTCCTTTCATGAGTTCCGTGTTGCATACTGGAGGAATAGCCCCAGGAGCAATTTCTCACCGACGCGTCTTCGTGATATGCATGACTTTCACACAGGATTATACTTTACCAAAAACCAGCACAATGTTAAAATGCAAGGTGAGGGAGGTTGACAGTAACTACACATGCTAAGCTCCATAAAATTGAAATATTCTGGGTGCATACGATGTATTCATTGGAAACTCGTGGAAGTCTATTGCTAAGGAGTTGAAGATAGCAGGTGTACAAGTTACATAATATTGTAGGCTTACCTATGGACAGACCTTCAAATTAGAGAATTCATTCAGGAACTATTTTGGTGTTAGTAAAAGAGAGGAAATAGAAAAGGATATTCCAGCTGGCAATGTGGTCCGACATGGACAGGTGTTCAGGTGTGAATGTATGTTCACTTCACTCATATTGGGATGAAGACATGTAGTTGGGCACAGAAAAAGAGCATGGATCATGTACGAAATGGATGGCTGGCATCACAATTATCTGTCAAGTCCTAAACACCTGATGACTTGATCCCACGGCAGTTCTTATTGAATAGTTGAAGTTCACTTTACTCACTCACCTTGAAAACGACAGTATACTGCATAAAACTTTCACAACTGAGTAATACACACTAGGCATGCTCGTTGATACATGGTTATTGTGATGTGTAGTTTTTCTATGTGTTTTTTCTCAAATTTTGTCACAAAGTCCATTGCATTTTAGGTGTCAAGCGTTTCTTTTGAATATCTGTATTTCTGATAGTAAAAAACTAACTAAAAAAAGTCAAGTTATTGAAAAGCAGTAGATTGGCATTTTGCACCTGACTTTTGTCTGCATTGATCTTCTGTTGACTTCCATGATTCACTCTTAATGTGTAGAAGCTGTCATACCTGGGATGCTTATGTTTTTGTTAGGTTGACTCAGAGTGATGTTAGCTACGAAACTCCACCCAATTCAATTATAGTCGCTCTTTGTCGCTGATCATTTTATATTTTAATGGATAGTTTTGAAAGTAGCTGTATGATTCATTCCTTTCATTATTTATTACTCTATCTTCATTTCCAGACATGCACACACTTTATCAGCAATACAAGCTTACAGCCATTGGCTGTCACAGTTTTACAGCGAGACACAACGTCAACCCTCAAACCAGAGTAAATTTTTGCCCTTGTTGAGAAATATCATAGAAGCTCTGGAGCCCCTCCTGGGAAAGGACATTCCCACCAAGATTGTGCAGGCAGCGGTCCATCTGTTCTTATCTATATCCACCACGGTCAGGCCAACGTTTCTGGTGGAACTCCCCCAGGTGCAGAAGATGTTCAACGACGTCAGTCGCGGGTCGATGAACTCCCACCCTACCGATGTAAGTTCATCATCCAGGAAGAATCTGTCAAGGAGGATGGAGATAGTAGAGACAGCAATCCCTGGTAGTCAGGGGAAAGCAATTGTGAGAGACAATGAGACATTGGTCATGCAATGGAAATCCCAGACGTCATCTGTGTCTTGAAAATAAAAGCTTTTTCCCTACATGTTTTAAATTAATCTTGCAATTCTTTCATTTAAATATGTCACTGTAATACACAGACATGTGAGTGATTTGAGATCAAGTCGCTGCTGACAGGGAGGTGGGTGTTGTCAGAGGCGGTAGTTTTGAATAGAATTTGTCTGGTAGAGATAGGATATATGATGCCAGAGATTATTGTCTGTAGAAGTTTCAGTGAAAGTTTCATCAGTTAGCATTTCATGTAGGTGTATTTTTTACTTAAGATTGAATTATGGGACCCTGGTGCATGGCATTGCTAGAGGGAATGGTTATTTACTTTACTTCAGAGATTGTTAAGGAGGAAATTAATAAGATATTTTAAAAAGTGATAACCAAACATTTTGTACTGCATTTAATCTCATCCAGGACTTTGGACATGTT
This sequence comes from Stichopus chloronotus, assembly GCA_021234535.1. Classification (NCBI taxonomy): domain Eukaryota; kingdom Metazoa; phylum Echinodermata; class Holothuroidea; order Aspidochirotida; family Stichopodidae; genus Stichopus; species Stichopus chloronotus. The sequence continues at coordinate 20,904,527 of CM037829.1, forward strand.
GTGACATGTTTTAGGTGTACCGTTACAAAATCTTTTCAACGAATTGGTGGTCTGCTGAGATGGGTAAGCAGTTTATCTCTCATAATTTCTTCAGGTACAGTTGCTGGTCTGCCGAGCCCTGTCGAACATTTTAATACTGCCCTGGCCAAATGTTGCGGAGAGGGATCAGCAGTGGACCGCGAGGTCTGAGAATCATATGGGCTTTATACGGAGGATAACCTCAGATTACAGGGCCTTAAAGACAATGCCAAACTTAGCAAAGGACAAAGCTCTCCAAGCGAGAGGTGAGGAGCGATAAGGACCAATCAAGATCTCTGTAGATATAACATAATTCAACATTAAACTTCCCTTTGACTGTTGAAGTCATTCTGAGCAAGTTAAAAGTATTACGTATGCTTTTCAAGAACAACATACATTGTTCACATCACAATTTGGGACCCATAAAATTCCACTTGTCAATATTTACATCTAATCTTCAATATAGTTGCGAATCAAGATTTTCTTTAGTCCTACAGTTTTATGTTGAAGAACTTGAAGATAAATTTCAAGTGACTAGTATTAATATTATGTTACCATTTACAATCATGTTTACTGTTTTGTACCATGTTACTGTTTGCAATCATATCTACTCATTGCTGTCATTGTCCCTGTTACAATCATGATTACTGCTTTCATTATGATTAGTCTTTACAATTAAAATTTTTTTTGCAATCATGGTCACTGTTTGCAACCATGATTACTGTTCACAATTATGGTTACTGCTTACAATCATGGTCACTGTTTACAATCATGGTTACTGCTTACAATCATGGTTACTGCTCATGATCATGGTTACTGTTTACAATCATGGTTACTGTTTACAATCATGGTTACTGCTCATGATCATGGTTACTGTTTACAATCATGGTTACTGCTTACAATCATGGTTACTGCTTACAATCATGGTTACTGTTTACAATCATGGTTACTGCTCATGATCATGGTTACTGTTTACAATCATGGTTACTGTTTACAATCATGGTTACTGCTCATGATCATGGTTACTGTTTACAATCATGGTTACTGCTTACAATCATGGTTACTGCTTACAATCATGGTTACTGTTTACAATCATGGTTACTGCTCATGATCATGGTTACTGTTTACAATCATGGTTACTGCTTACAATCATGGTTACTGCTTACAATCATGGTTACTGCTTACAATCATGGTTACTGTTTACAATCATGGTTACTGCTCATGATCATGGTTACTGTTTACAATCATGGTTACTGCTTACAATCATGGTTACTGCTTACAATCATGGTTAGTGTTTACAATCATGGTTACTGCTTACAATCATGGTTACTGTTTACAATCATGGTTACTGCTCATGATCATGGTTACTGTTTACAATCATGGTTACTGCTGACAATCATGATTACTGCTTACAATCATGGTCACTGTTAACAATCATCATTGCTGCTTTCAATCATGGTTTCTGTTTACAATCATGGTTACTACTTACAGTCATGGTTACTGTTTACAGTCATGGTTGTTACTGTTCACAGTCATGGTTAATACTGTTTTCAATCACGGTTACTGTTTACAATCATGATCATTGCTCACAATCATAAGTACTGTGTACCGTAACTGTTTTATTTACAATCATTGTCTCTGTTTACAATCATGATTACTGTTTGGTTATAGGATAGCCATGCCCTTTATTTCACCTTAACAGTGTGTGTTGTTCTGGTTTCATTTTCAGTTAAGCCTACCATTCACAAGACTCTCCACCTGTTATCCGATCAGGTTGAGTCTATTGCAGGAGAAGTCTCAAAGACTAAACAGGTCTGCTACCACTCACTAAATGAATCCATCCAAGTCACACTTCATATCTTCCCAATATACATCCACCAACCAGGTAAGCTGTTGATAGAAAGTATTATAGGTTGCGGGATTGAGGGAGGGAGTGACGCAGGCAGTAGTGTGGGAGAATGATAATTGAAAAGGGCTTGCTAATTCATGGTAGAGTAGATGCCCCTCTGAAGGGTATTACCATCAAAACTAGGAAAAGGAGATAGATTAAGACGTAAGAATTGGAAATTGGTGGGTCAGAAATATTGTTGGGGGATTGATGGGGGATTTGACTTTTGGAGTAACATTTGAGTGAATGGTTGCAAAAGAGAATATGGAGGATGGTTGTTGTAGAGTTACACCAGTTAGGACGATTTGCATAAGATAAATAGAATGAGATTGATGTTTGGCTTTGAGGATTCATCCGATTGGGATTAGGGGGTCTGTTAGGGGACTGGGTTGGTATATTGTTGTTAGGGGTTACATTTGCCGCTATTGTCTCAAACTCTTCCTTGTACCATTGTTTACAATCTAACTAATATTAAGTCTGGTGTTGTTTTCATGTTCTCAGATGTTGTAGAAGATATGATGGGGTTCTATTTGGCCCTATTTCAGGGTCTCAGGGTTCAGATGGGAATACCATCTATTCAGAGTACCATTTCTATATTTGTCAGCCTCTTCACAAGGTGAGATGACCATGTGCAATGTATTAACTTGAACACTGAATGTATCAATGTATGTTTTTCGTCTGTGGTAGTCATAGTAGAGACCTTTCAAAGTTTTTGAGCTCATCATGCTTAAACAAGTCTCAGCTAGTTTTGTTTTCATCATGTCATTTAAAAGGATTCTGCTTGTCACATTTTCATCTCACTTTTTGCTAATGAATGTTTGTGATGGTTGGGTATGTCCTAAAAGGAATCACACTAGTAGGCAAGTTAACAGACATATTGGAGAACTAAGCTTGACAATAGTTCCTTTTATGGTTGCTGGATGGTTTGGGGGGAGCAAGCAGGGAGGGTGAGGGGATTTCAAGTTGCTTGAGATAAGTAAAATAACAGGTGCATTGTATCACTGCAACAAGCATGGTCTACTGTCTCTGTTGCTATGTTGTGGTTCTCGTAATCCTTGCAGAGTTATCCATATTTCCTTGTTGCAGAGATCAACTCGCTGAAACCATCCAACATGAAAGTACAGCAGGAACAAGAGTAGTTGAAAAGTAAGGAAGAAAAAATCTGTTTAATCTCAAAATTTTTAACTTTGATAGCACTTGGCCCACTGCAGCCTATGGTTTCTACCTCACATTCAGGGAGGAGACTTGTCAGCAAATTCAGTGGTTTATTTCATTTGTAGGTAACATCAGCAAGTGATGCAAACAAACAGATCTGTGACACACACACACAAAAAGAAAGCATGTAGATGTTTTAGTGTTAAGAGAAGGGGGAAAACAGTTGTGAAATTGGAATTTTGTCAGTACTGATATTGTGAGACTACACTTATAAGGTCATCACATCAACTTCCTATGATCCTTTGTAAACTTCTGTAAATGAGGCACAGACTGCTTGAAAAGAAGAAAGCCAACACAGATTGTTCAGCATATACTTTCGAGATAATTCAGATTCATGTTATAGTCTTCTCAAATTTACCATGTAATTGTTTTTCATTTCTGCCTCAAAGTCCTTTCTCATTCATTTTCATTTGCTGTCATTTCTTAAATTTAACAGATTTCTTAATATTTTGGAGATAATCATCCAAGAACCTGGATCAGCATTCAAAGCATTTATACCAAACATAATATCAATCTGTATGGACCACATCTATCCAATCATAGCAGAGGTAAGAATGCATCTGAATATGAATAGGATCACATCTGTCCGAGCACAGCAGATGTTAGTCAACTTCTAAAACTTAAAGACGCACATACGCATTGCATGGGTGTTATTGTATTTAAATATTGTAATTATTTGTCACCAACAGTGTAATAACACCAACTAACGAAGTAAAAATTTCAGTGCCCACCTGAAATAATCTCTTTTCTGTAACAAGTCATAGAACATTGCATGGTAAATTGCTTCTCCACAATCATTGTTATAATATTTGGCATAATTTTCCCCTTAATGTAAGTGCGTCTCTTCAGTCCTCCCAAAAGAACGTAGAATCTTTTCTTCTGGGCAGATGTCACCTTTAAGTTCTAGCTGTTTTTCAGACTGATCTTTTGAGATTTAAATTTGCCTTTTTTTCCCTTTTGTTTCATTTGTGTTGTTTCTTTGTTGGGTTTTTTTTTTTGCTTGTTCCGGTTTCTTTTAGATCACTAGCTTTGATTAGTATTACTGTTCTTTCTAGTGTCCTTCATATGTAAATATAATGTTAATTTTGTGTTGATGCTTTTGTCAGTGTGTTTTGTATGTGTCAGAAATAAATTGAATTGAAATTGGTGATGAAGGTTGATTCTTGATTGAATGTTGCTAGTCATACAGTTGCAAGTATCTTTGAAACTCTGTCCTGAGTGCAATCCATTTTTTTTTCTCTTAAGCAGTAACTTGTTGTGGTCACTGCAGAGGGACAACTTGTTTTCCTATTTCAAAACACATATTTGATTGTCCAATCATTCTTTGCTTTCTCCAGGAAGGAATGCTTTGAAAAAGTAAGAAACTGTGTTTGTTTCATTTCAACTCATTTCCATTGTAACTATTCATTATAAAAGACAATGTTTTGTTTCTTCCATTTGAAACAGAGAGCATCTCCAGATATCAAGCCTGCCCTTTATAGGCTGTTGTTTGAACTCCTTCAGAATAAGTGGCGTTACTTCTTTCCTACATCTGTGTTGACCAAAATACAAGGAGGTGCAGACACTGTGGAAAATGACCAACAGTTCATCACTATTATGCAGGTTTGTACTCTTCATCCGTCAGTTTACGTCTCTTATTAACGTAAATCCATCATCCTATACTTTGCCTTGGATTTTTTTGCTCTGTATGTAATTTTGTTCTCCAAAAAGTCATGTCGAGTTAAGTTTATGCACCATCAGTCATATCTAGTCTCAATTCCCACTCAAAAGTGATGTGCATTTGGGTCTTTGGCCTAAATGAATACCAGGACCCTCTAAGTGAAGTCAGAACCCTCGGAGTCATGTCAAGATCCCCTAAATGCTGTTTTTTAGGTGGTGACCTGTTCATTTGAACCATGATGATACCTATTGGATAATGGTATCGAACAAATCCTGGAAAAACAGTTCTCCCAGATGTAATACAGTATTTCATATGCTGCCATCTTTTCTGATGTTGCCACCTTTGATTCTCATTTGGTTTATTCTTTTGTTCCTGACTACTTCACAGGCATTTGGACAGTCTTTCTTACAACCAGATATTTCAGTCTTCAAACAAAACATGGAAGCACTGGAACTTCTTAATTCAAAGTCCAAGCTGTACCATAAGGTAAGGTCAAAATATTATGACTGGAATGCATATAACTAATAGAATTGTTACACTAACTTGTTGCTTAGCAACAGACATCACAATTACTTGTTTGAAGTATTGTTATTACTGTATCCAGTGCATTATTTAATTCTCAGGGTGCAGTTTGCTTTTCGTGCACTATTCTGTACCTTCGCTGATTACCTGTTTAGTTGGTCATGAATTGATAATATTCAGAACTATTCAACTCAGGATGATACGTTATATTCCACAACCAGTTACATTAAGTGTGTGCATGTCAATTGTGTATGATCTATAAAATGTGATAAATTTAGCCATTCATAATTCATTGAATGTCTCATTCACTCATATTTGTTTTCCACGAAATTTTAAGCATCTTCTGTATGAAACAGTGGAGTATACTTGTAATTGAGTCTCTAGTGAAAATGAACAAGTCCATGTGATAGGAGGACTTTGGGAGGCTTAGAGCATTCTTGTTTATGAATGTTGAAAGAGCAAAATCATACAGAACCTTTTAGCATTAGATGAGACAGGTCTATGGTCAGTGAAACAGTACTTTATACTCTTGTTTCGTTCCATGTGTGTGGGTAACCCTGCAACTGTTTACTGCAAGGATTAAGGATGTATCATCATGTTATCAGAAGCAGGTTAGTGATGATAATGGTCACCATGGTAACTTCCTTCCAGTGATAAAACTGGCATCTCTCCACAAACTCTAGAGCTATGTAAGTGATATTCTCTTTGGCTCCCCGATATCAGCAGACAGTGCTTGAAAGATGCTGCTGTCAAAAATAGGCTGCTTTCAGACGCAACGGGTGGTGATCATCCTTCTAGATTGACTTCAGCTGCTGCTGCTGCTGCTACTTGAAGATAGGAGTCACTGTCTTTTCATTCCATCTCCAGAAAATTTTCAAGGACATGATGCTGTTTCCATTCCTGAACGTTCTTCACCAAGTGCTGCTCGGTAGGACTCACGACCTGCTTAGCGAAGAGATAACGTTGATGATTTATAACATGGCTTCAGTGGACATGAACCTCTACTTCTCCAACTTCCTCGGGGAGTTCCTGTCAAGTTCTGAAGGTATTCATGAGCAACAGAGGGAGGCCCTGGCAAGAAATTTTAAGAAAGATGCAGTGAGTATCTATTTTCGGCAGGTTCTTGGGTTCTCTTTGAATAGATAAACAGAGGAAACCAAATAGGTCTCTTTCATCACATGCAAGTTGATGTACAGTCATACCGTTTCACTGGTATACTTTCTTCTTGTACAACTATGTTGCCATTTTGAAATGCAAGAAAGAAGTTTTTTTTTTAAAGCGGTGATTATTTGTTACTTTTGCCTTTCTCCCTATCACATGACTTTGTTACCAGCTACTGACATTAAAGAATTAGTATTACCATCTCAAAAAGAGAAACTTTTACAACAGTACATGCATACACAACATAAAAATTTTGAATTCATTCTTCATTGAAGTTAAAAGAAATACCCTTTTGACTGGAGCTTGAACCACATTTCGTCTGACTGTGGGGCCAAGCACTTTAGGTGTTACACGTGCAGTGTCAGTTACATCTCCCTATATTATCTGTCCCCCACCTCTGCCCTTCCCCCCCAAAAAAAAAGAGATTTTTGTGACAATCTGTGAACAGATACTGAAATAAGACTTAAATAATGAAAATTGTCTTCATTGCTTGTCATTTACAATTTGTGTCATGCTTTAACATTGGCAAGATGAAATAATTCAGCTTTGCAGTTAGCTATTGGAGTTAAAGAACTTTGTAGCATCCTAATTCATACACCAATGTGGAGGGCAACCAGTTACTCACTATTTTTTTTCAAACACCTCATTTCTAGGATTTTCCGACCTTCACCCACTGTCTTCAACGTTTCATCAACGACCTTCGTTACTTTAGGCTGTGCAACAGCGCCTTACCAGAGGGCTCCATCAAGCTTTGATGTTCGAACACCGCTGTGTATACATGCACACTGCTGTCAGTGCGTATTGCCTTACAGCATTCTCCATTCAGGGACCTATCTGTTCAGTCTGTTAAATTTGAGTGTGGGAGCAATTAACAGTAAACTTATTTAACTGTGCACTTTGCAGCTGTGTATTTTGTTTCAGCAGTTTGTTACGTTGAGTGGATGAGATTTAATTAAGGACCATTATCTCAAAGAGATAGTTGGTACATCTGTAAAGAAAAACAAGATTATTTGTGTCTTGAAATAGAGCTTGAACAAGAGACAAGTACAAAATCTAGGTGCTGATGAGAGCTAAGTTACTTTCTGACAGTCTCTTAGTTTGAAAGGTTTGCTGATGTGAAAGAGATTAATACCTTTCGTGCTGTGAGAGAGACTCACAACTCAAAACAATAAATGAATGTTAACCCATGAATATTAACACTGTGAGCATTCAACTTTATTAAAATTTTATCTAGAATTGCCACATTAAATAATTGTCCAAATGAGAATTCAAAATGTAAGCAATCTTAGGAGTGAAAAGATGTTCACTGTAATATATTTACTCAAAAACCTCCAAGATAATATTAAAATCAAATCGATAAGAGATCACTGTCGAGTAAATATTCCATTTTAGAAACAGTATCTCTGTAAGTGTGTCCCGTTTTGACATTTGGCAATTTTTACACATAATTAGTCGTTGTGTAGTGGTGAGAGACGAAAGGTAGAGAGAAAAGAACGGCAAAAAGGAATTGTTTGTCTACGTGTAGAAGGGTACTGTGAAGAATACCATCATCCGTTGGTCTGGTCACAACCCTTAACTACCCCCAGTGCAAGTCTGAATATATCGCTATGTTTAAAAGGAGGTGACTTCCCATGTAGTTCAATTAAATACATCCAGTCATGCAGACAGAAAGACAGACAGACATGTAAACTGATGGATTAAAAATGGTAATAATGCCAAACGGAACTTTAACTGTGCTACTTTGTGGCAGACAAGAGTATATTTCAAAGTAGTGTTTCTCATAGGCAGTATTTTTTTTTTGGGGGGGGGGATGTTGTGGGAATTGTTGGGAGCATTTGAAGGGAGATGATGATGGGGAAGAGCAGGTTAGAGGCGGTTTCATTCTCCAATAAGGTGGTTTGTATTCCTTTTAATGTTTTACAGTGAACACCAACATTATGGTTTACCTTTAACCGGGACACATCTTTTTGTAATAAACATTTCTACGCAGGACAGAATCATTTTTCTTATCAGGTTGCCCAAAAAAGAAAAATGCACGCACTCACACAGACACACAAAAGGGCAGGATACAAGAGCAGTGTTATTTATGGTACATTTTTGCTCAATGTGCCTGACAATTTCACCTACAGACAATAATTTGATCCTGATAGCAATGACAGGTAATGTGAGGCGGACAATTCATCAATTTTTGTAATAATTTAACTCAAGAGTTAAATCATTACTTTGTCCAGCTAGGTGGAAAATGCAGAGTGAGACCTGATCAAACCATATTGCTCGACAGAAGTGATTTCAACCGATTGAAAGTGTCCTTATTTAAGAGGTTTGTAACTACTAATAAAGTCAGTGCAGAAGAACGTTTGTTACGTCAAGACATGTATTCTACATGAAACCAGTAAGGTTGAAGGCCACTGATAACATCAGTCCCTGCTGCTGCTGTCTGTAAAATTCTTGCCATTGTTGTCATATTAGTTTATACAACTCATCTCCTCTTGATATAAGACAAACCGTGTGACATTGTAATCATGTAAAACTGTGCGCTTCATGTACTTTAAAAAATGGATGCTATTATTAACCTGAAATCATTTCAGATACTTGAATAGTTTTAAGTTTCTCAGCAATTTGCATACTTACAGAATCTTATTGACTTTATACTTATTACCAGTATTTGATAGCTGGGAGCATACTGTGATTGTTATTGCAATATATGCATATAAATATTTTTTTTTTTTTTTTGTGGAAAGGTTTGAGATAAAAATGTTCTTCTCAGCTGTTGGTAAACAGAATTTAAATATGAGGCTCTTCATAAAAGATCCAGCGATGTTACTCTGGTCGTGAATTCCGCCTGCTGATTTTTTAAGAAATTTAAAGTTCACTTTCTTAAAGTTCGATGGAGCATAGATGTGAAACAGTCCTTCCAACGACATCCAAATATTTAACTGTTTCATGAGATGTAAAAAATGAAGTGTTTTTAAAGGGAATTCATGTGTATTTCCAAGATATTGTGCAAATTTGAGGGTCAACATCTCTCTTGATTCACCGCATACTGTCCACCTCTTCCCAGGCTAAATTTATCCTCCTGTCTAGAGACCCAATTGCCCTCCCCCTTCATCCCAAGAAACAAGTATATATTTGTTTCTTGTTCATACATGTGGTGCAACTGAGTAATTATACCCCAAAGTGTTTCCTTTCTGCAATGAATGACACCAAGACTTTTTTTTTTGAAAGGCAATTCTCTTCTTTTTTTCTGCTTTCTAAATCTAGCATTTTTTGCATGGTGACTTTCTATGCTCACCAAAACTGCTGAGTTTTTTACCTCTCAAAATAGTTAAAAGAAAAAAACAAAATGGTTAAAGTGTAAACCTAGGCTGAAAGTATGGAACTATCAACCCTATGATTGTAATAATAAGTACTGTAACCGTGGCAGCATAAATGTGATCAACTGTCGATAATGTCTTTTTGGAGGGTCACGATGTTTAAGTTCTTTTTTCCTTTCTTCCAAATTGGCCTTTCCACTTTATGCTCTGAATTCTGCGATTTTTGCCAAATTTTAGCAAAGCAGAAAATCCTTGACATTACTCTCAACCATTCCCAAACCATCCTCACATGCATCCTCAGTCAGTAAACTCCCTTTATATCTACTGTGACTGTATGTTCATTGTATGGTAGCTCAACATCGAATGTAAATGTGTTTATTTATGGACAAAAGTTTTATTTATGTTTTTGCTCAGCTTGACTCCTATCATAAATATGTAACTAAAGTTATATCCCTTTTTATTCGAATCTTATTCCCTCATCTTTATTTTGAAAGAGGTCAAAAATAGAGCAGACCTGTTTTGTTCTTGATGATATGCAGTTTGTAACTATACTGTGAAAATGTGCATATAATTGATTCTGTATGCAAGAAGAATTAAAAGAGATTGTGCATACTGTATAGTAAAAGTAATGTAAAGTAACTTTACCGTACTTTGAAGAAAAAAAGGACTGAAAAGGTTATAATTGTTGCTTGAATGTTTTGATCTGAGTCCAATTTCATTTTTCCCTCTTTTTTTTTTAATGAATTGATGGATATATGCGATCCCCAGATTCTCTCTTGGACTGCCATCAGGTAGTGGAAGAGTCTCACATGATTTCTTGAACAGTGAGATAAACCAGGTAGCCAAAACAAACTTTGATTCCTTGCTACATGAGCAAGGTTACAATGATTGAAAGAAGATGGGGGGGGGGGGTATTTATTCAGATCAGGGAGAGGAGTGAAAGCTTAACTGATGCTGATTTGTACAGGTGACCTGTTAGTCTCCATTGATGCTTTCTCCTACCCCTCTATGTGAGTCCTTTCTTTCCATCTCTCTTCTTGCTACCTCCGCAGCATGCCCATCCTCTGCATCCAATATGTGTGGTACACTTCTGGATGCTCCAATTCTAATTCTACAATTGGTTTTAAAACTGACAGTAATGTGCACAGCCAAAAAAGTGTTGAGTTGTGACGACTTAAGAACACACACTAAATGTGAAGTCAGTCCAAGTTGTCAGTTGGTGAGATGCTATGATCAATTGCATTCACTGTGGTATACCCCAAATATGAAATCAATTTAAGAATACATCTTAAGGTTCCAAACATGCAAAAAATGAAGACTTGTCAAAGGTTGCTCTCTTGTCTTCTGTGTTTGCAGTTTGTCACCATAGATGGCCCTTGAAATAAACCATTAACAGTCTTTTTGATTCCTTGCCGTAGGCAGGGGAATCTATGCAGTCCTGATGTCGTGTGTGTGTGTGCGTGTGTGTGTGTCGCTGCTCGTAAACGCTCTATCTCAAGAAGGGTAACTCTGAGTAATTTCATTTTTTGGCATGTAGGTTGCCCATATTGAGTAGATGATACTTATTGTTTGTGATGGAGGTCAAAGGTCATTTGAGGTCACCGTGGGTCAAACTGTAAAAACCTTGTAAACACAATATCTCCAAAACAGTAACTGTGACTGATGTCATACTTAGTGTGTGGGTTGTTCATTTTGTGCAGATGATCGGTATTGCTTTTTGTGGAGATCAAAGGTCATTTGAGGTCACCAGAGGTCAAACTGTAAAAACCTTGTAAACACAATATAACCAGAAGAGTAACTGTGACTGATGTCATTCTTAGTGTGTGGGTTGTTCATATAACGTAGATGATTCCTTTTGTTTTTGGTCGAGGTCAAAGGTCATTTGAGGTCATCAGAGGTCAAATTGTGAAAACCTTTTAAACACAGTATCTCCAGAAGGGTAACTGTGACTGATGTCATACTTAGTGTGTGGATTGAATATCGTCAGTAGAATACCCCTTTTGATTTTGGTGGAAGTCAAAGGTCATGTGACGTCACCAAAGGTCAAACTGTGAAAACCTCGCAAATACAATTATCTCCGAGAGGGTAACTGTGACTGATGTCATACTTGGTGTGTGGGTTGGTCATATTGAGTAGATGATCCCTATCATCTTTGGTGAGAGGCAAACTCCGGCAAAGGTCATTTGAGGTCACCAGAGGTCACACTGTAAAAACTTGAAAACACGATATCTCCAGAAGAGTAACCATGACTGATGTAATACTTGGTGTGTGGGTTGGTAATAATGAGCAAAAGATCTCTATTGTTTTGGTTGAGGTCAAGGGTCATTTGAGGTCACCAGAGGTCGAACTGTAAAAATGTGTAAACACAATATCTCTAGGAGTCTAACCTTGACTGATATCTTACTTGATGTGTAGATTGTATATACTAAGTAAAAGACGTCTTTTGTTTGTGGTGGAGGTCAAAGGTCGTTTGAGGTCACCCGAGGTCAAACCTTGCTAACACATTAACTCCAGAAGGGTAATGTTGACTGATGTCATACTTGATGTGTTGGTTGGCCATACTGGGTAGGTGATCCCTATTGCTTTTGGTGGATGTAAAATGTCACGGTCATTTCAGGTCACCAAAATAAAGGTCATTTTGGGGTAAAGGCTTGTGGTGTATCAAGAAAAATAACTGCAGTTGATCTTATACTTGTCATGTGGATATTTTATGTTTGTTATAATATAACCATGTAGCAAGGAATCACAAAGTCTTTTGGCTTTCTGGTTAAGTCAATTTCACACAGATATAGGCTATGACATATCGGAGATTAATTCAGGTTAATGGATGCTGAGTTTACCATCATTAGGCTCTTCCGTTGACGTACACACTAAAATAGCGACTTTCGAGGGACCCACACACATGGAAGGTAGTCATATCAGTGATTCCCTTCATTTTGATTGGTAATGGCCTGGCCTATCATGGCATTTTAAAAATTTCTGTATGTCAACCATTCAGATTTTGAGCTAGAAGAGGTAGATGTTTTGAGAGGTGTTCTCGCCTCTTGACGAGCCTCTCGGACGAAATATGACTTCGGCACCTTCGATTTTCGAAAACAAATTTAAATCTCCTTCAATCATCCCAATTCACGTAGTTTTTTTTTTTTTTTTAATTAGCGTTCTTCAACATTCAAGTGAGAAAATAGTGATGATGGAACGATCTCTGTGGCCCAATTTAGGCACTTTGCTTGGCCGAGCAAGGTTAAGAGTTGATACGGACGTACACAATCTAATCGTGGTATGTGACCATAGGGTCTTTGTTTAGCGTCATCCCCACACACGTAGCCCGACACCAAGACAACCGCCTGCAATTCAGACTGCGATGCTTTTGATTACAGAAACTGAAAATGCATAAAAGAGCATACCGCCCTCTCTTTTATGACATTTTTTCAACTTGCAGAAAAAAGTTAATAATAGCTTGAAAAATTTTTATGTGATAGTTCGTTATCTAATTTCTTTTAACTGAAGGTGTAATTTTTATATTCCCCTCCTGTTTATTCACCAATTTTTTTGCAATTCAATATAACAACAGAATACCAACAGGTAAAAAGACTTGCAAATACAACGGATTGATCTTATCTGACAGGCACATGCTGTTTCAAAGCAATTTTAATGACTTTAGTTAGTCAAAATCAGTCATCGCATCCTTTCCAAACTCATGTTCTTCTCAGCTTGAAGAACGAAATGAAGACTTTAATTACACGTGATCGTTAATTATTTACTTTTTCTTTTCTGAAGGTATAACATTGAAATAATTATAAGGGATATGTACGGTATGGATAATTACAACCAAAGGACATGTCTTCTTAAAAATAAAATGTCTATTCTATGGACATACTCCTCTCTACACCATGTCTATATCAAAGAAAACTTTTGAAAAAATAATTTTGCACTAATATAGATATGTCCAGTTTTCATAATGTCTTCCACGTTTTTATTTACGAAAGAGGAGGAATTTTGTACCCAGAATGTAACATACATAACGATATTGAAAAGCAACAAATTCACTCACTACAGGAAGTGCCCTCTCCTGTAATGTTATTTTCATTCAAGAGATCGGTAAGGCCTACACTCCACCACGTTCCATGCACCTCTCTCTCGCTTTTCTCTACAGCTTTTTGTTGCATTAAATTTTTCTACAACGCGTTGGTTCTTATGATGACTATACTCCAAAGAGCGGAAAGAGCAAGCATTCAGCAACGAGTCAACTAGACCGAAAGCATTCTGCAAACTAGTTAGACACATTAGTAGGCTGAGATGTTCGATTTTTCAGCAGAAGTAGATAATTGAAATAATGTAGTTAAGGTATTTTTTTATGGTTTTATGGGGGAGGGAGGGGTGAATTTGTCTTGCCATAGACACATCTGCATGCATACTATTGTTTCATTCACACAATTCCATTGCCTTAAACATTTCCGGGCCGCAACACCTGTTTTCTACAATACAGACAGCATAAAGAGAAGGGTAAGGTTTCAAAGGCGGCAATGTGGTTTCGTAACTTAAACAAAAAGAAGGTTGACCACAACTGATTCACATATTTTGCAGTACACAAACTGATTCACATATTTTACAGTACACAAAACGTTTCATGGCTTGCCCACAGTATTTAAGTTATCAATACGTCAAGAACACCTTAATGGATGGATAGATCGACTGTATGACAAATAAAATGCATAACTTATGCAATTAAAGCTTTAGAATCATCGACCCTAATTTGATATTCTTTAATTCTTGCCAAAATGGATACTTTACTTGTGATAACATCTGATTAAACATTTCTGAGATCATATGAGAATACAACAGAATAAAGTCATGATATCGATAATTTATGCAATGCTCGTGGGTAGGATGGTGGTATAGGCTACATGATTTCCATAGGCGTGAGCTTTGCAATATAGGCTACATTGGTTCCAACGTGGTTATAGCTACAATCAATTGACAATGTTGTTCTTATCGAATGGAAAGAAGTATTAAAGACAATAAAGAGACTAAAAAGGACAAAAACACGATGCAGTTAATGAAATTTCTAGTAATGCGTATGCAGACCATATATTCGAAAGAATGGTTTCTTTATCTGCGGGAAATAAACCCAGCAACTTAAAAATAAAAACTGAAAAATAAATGAGTTATAACAATCTTAATTAGTTCTACGGGACCTAATTTTGACTACAGATTAGTCAAATGATGTTTCAAAGAAGTCATTAAGGCTGTCGTAACTGCTTCATTTTAACAACGCATATTAATGGAAAGTACGTACACATTTGGCAAAATCATGCAATCTGAATGGATATGAGACTATACTTTGTGGATCATGTAACGTCCAGATGACCTTTGAATTTTGTGTTTTATATTTTTTTTTCCAATACGGTGCTTGCCAAATTAGATATTTATCTGTCCTATAAACCAGATTACAAGTCATAATAAAACCTTCGGTAAGGTTAGGTGAACTAACTACTACCTTAACTTAAGCAAAGTTAACTGCACTAAGCTAAACATATTACTACTGTTTAATGCACATATAGTTATCTATTGTTATATGCGGTATTGTTCCTGTATTCCCCCCCCCCCCCCCGAGTGGGCACTTAATGAAACTTTTGATTATTTTTTATGGCACATTCAGGTTATAACAAATTTAGGCCATAATCGGAACCGATAAGATCGCTTTTCGTTGTTCAGTTTTCCACATCAAAAGGAATTCATAATTTTAAGCCGCTCCACGATTTCACATATATCATTTCGTTTTTGTTTACCAATAATTTTCAGAGAGTGGATTATGTAACTTTTCCTGAAAATATTGAAAACATGTTGACCGCGTAGATCCCGTGAGCTAAAAGTTGCAATACCGCCATCTAATTCGAAGACTTTCTGCACAAACTTTTTTAATCATCTTTGATCCTTGATGTTCCTGTCACCTGATTGGACGAGGTTAGGCAACTATTGTATGCACTAAGGTGACAGAAATCTTGAAAAGAAATCATGAGATCACTCATGTCATCCTCTGCATGTTTTTCTTTTATGATCAAAGTCGTGTCTCTAGGAGTACTTTTCGTGGATGGTACAACATGATGTGGTAACTGTCAGGTTGAGGGTGTGTCTACTCTAGAGCTTGAAGAATGGTATCATGTGGAGATTTGCTGAATCAATCGTGAGAGCAATGAATGATGTGATGATACAACCGCATGGTTCTAATAAGTTCAACATGAATACTGTAACTAAAAAAATATTCATAATCCATCACACGTAACCCTTAGTGGGTTTTTTGTAGTAATTCAGTGACAGCGGAACCGGGAGGAGGTGAGGGACTTGGGAGACACACCCCAGTGAAAAAAATGAGGTACGAAAGGTTCACCTCCTGTTAAGTCCGTCCCAAAATTGCAGGCACGTGATCACTATTTCAAGGAAGATAAAATACAGCTTAGAACACCGCCAGGAAGTGTCGGTTTCCCGCCATCTAAAGATATTAACTGTAAAGCCAAACTTTTCTTGTACGCTCCGTGACAACTGATGGTGGTGCCCCACTTTGACAGTCTTGCCTCCCCCTCCTCCTGCCCGATATTTTTTTTCGTTCCCCACACCCGGTAACAGTAGATGATACTGATGGTAATGGTGATGGTGATATCCAATAAAGTCCTAAGTAACACAATAAATTAATGGTCTGGTGATAGAATTGCTAAGTCCAAGTCTATAGCCAATGGAATAATTTATTTCATTCCCATAAGCTAAAGTGGTGTAACTTAAGGTGTGTGTCATGGAAAAGGCTATGATTCTGTAGGGATTATAATTTTCCGGGTTTTTTTTTTTCAAGTGTCTAAAGAACTTTGGGGAATCTAGGCCTATATGACCAGGAATGTAACGATGTATTGAAATATTGTGTATGTTCAGGAACATCTACCAATGATCTCATTAAGCAAAACTGGAATTTAGGGTGAAAAGGTAACGAGCAAGTTAGCACTTACAATAAAGTTTGGTTGCATTATAGTAACTGACTTTTGTTCATGTGCTTACCCTTACCACACGAAGGATGGAAGAGGTTGACCAAGTCGACTTTACACCGCATTACAACTCAGCGGAACTCATGATTTGCTCTCTGAACATATACATTTTCATTTATCCTGCCAAATTGTTCCTTCGGCACGCCGGCAAGAAATCCATGAACTTACAATATTAAAAGGAAAAAAAAACGCCAACAAAATTTACTCAAAAAAAAAGAGAAAAGAAACACAAGTCCCTCCCCAGAAAAAATAAAAGAAAAAGAAAGTGAACAAAAAGGCTCATGCAAAGATCGTTTAAGCCAATGAAATACATATATTTCGAAATTTATCTTTAGAAATATCTTGAATCCGAATGGTTTTCACCTGGCATCCTAGTTTAGGCCTACTTCAACTTGCATCCCGATAAGACCAATCGGTCAAAGGCAGGAGTCACGATCTCATGGGAATATCTCCCTGTAGTTTCGTCTTTTCATCATTCAGTTTGGTTGTAATGAATAAATTACAGGAAAAGTATGCCGCCCGTGAAGCCACTCATCAGTCA
The DNA here is from genome assembly GCA_021234535.1 of Stichopus chloronotus. Classification (NCBI taxonomy): domain Eukaryota; kingdom Metazoa; phylum Echinodermata; class Holothuroidea; order Aspidochirotida; family Stichopodidae; genus Stichopus; species Stichopus chloronotus. Next base: position 20,921,877 of record CM037829.1, read on the forward strand.
AATTATTCACGTAACAAAGGTTAGATTAATGACGAAGGATAAACTTATCTTTGGACAATGGGTGGGGAAGCTTTCATTATGACTCATACCTATGATACACACTGTACCAAATAATCCCTTTACTGCACTGCAAATGTAATTGTCATTTGCCACATTCAACATACAACATACAAATGTCTGTCGAGAAACACGCACCGGGACATGCTGTGTGCGTGCCTTGTCAAATTTCAAAACTTTGCCTTGTCTGAACCTGAGTGTATGAATATAGGAATAAATTGTCCCTAAACGTATCCCAACTGCCAAAATCACCCCAAGAAGACAACCCGCAAAGTTTGTGAATGGTATTTCACGACTCGGTTGATTGGCGACACAGATAATTACAGACAAGATTAGACTAAATCCGAATTGATGTGAATTTGTATGTTGGGTCAATGGGAAAGTGACCTGACTCGGAAGAAATGAGTGCAGTTAGGGTACACAAGGCTGCTTGGTATGATCGATGTTCGTAATCCCACCGTTGAACCTGAAAGTTTCCCTATACTTAGATCTGAATTATCTCAGCAAAACGACAACAGTGCTTCGTTTTGTTTTTGCTGAACCTGGAAGACCGAACAAAATGAATATCTATGATCTATAACAATATCTTACTGATTGAAGCAGGCCTATGTTGATTGCGTATAGACTCTACAGCATCCTGACTTCCACTTTCACGAACACAATGCTAACTTATTGCAGAAGGATAATTTCTCATGGCGCCAGTGTCATATAACTTTCACCAAGCAGACGATAACTGCAGGTGAAGGAAAATAATGTAAGATTGTCACTTTTCTCAATCAACTCTAATACTAAAGTTTGAAAGGGCAGAAAACCCATATTTATGACTCTGCCCGAATTGCACAAATGTAGGTGTTTAAGAAACGTAATTTCACTATTTAATCGTCATTTTTCTGTCAGATACACCAAGAGATTTAATTCAACACCACACCACTGGATATCTAAAACAAAACCGGGTCCCTCGTTAATTGACAAGCAACAGTTCCAAAGTTTAGTCTGGTCTGGCACTTATCTGTGGTGATTTTTTGAAAGTTTTTCTGAAGCAAGTGTGTTTACGTTACGGGTTCTGCAGCACATGCGTAACGAAAAGTGTAACTTATGCCCATAGTGTCTCAGTCGTTGCCAGTATAGTAGTAAGGCTTAGTAGATTACCGAGTAGATCGTTAGTCGCTTGTCTGAAGAAACGTACAGCTAATTTGTAACGGGATTCGTGTACCACTATTTAAAATGACATGATCACAGGAAGGATTATAAGCCTACACGGACCAAAGTTTTGGAGATTTGTTCGTTAAATGAGGTATTTCATTGCTTGTCTCGCCATCGTTATAGACATTTTGATGATAAGGGCTATTAAGTTAGTGTAATGTAAATTGTTAAGTAAGTACAGTGCTTATCGTTCAGTAACTTCAGGTCAACGTTACTCGTTAATAGTACTTGGTAGTATACATAAGTCTTCACTGTTGGTAACCGGCAATAGTAAGTTAGTGACTGTGACCCCAAATTAAAATTTAAAGTATTCGTACTTAGACCCAGGTTACCTTACATGTATATTAAAGTTTGTACAACTGGACGGTTGCAAGACCTTTCCCATGACATTCAAGGGTGAATGCCAGTTGGTAAATATGCTGTCATGTCAGTAACGTCCTCAAGTTGGGATAATTACTGATATTGTTAGATGTAAACGAAGTTAGGCAGGCTAGCCCTTCTAAATTCTTAGCCAAGGCTAGGTTGGACCCATTGCACATGAGTAGTCACCCGTATTATTGGGCTATTGGTAGGCAAAGGTAGGTGGACATTTGTACACTTGAAACTGAAAGTTTGGTTCAGGTAGGTGTTAGTGTTACACATTTAGACAAGGATATTGCAATTGAAACTGGTGCAAAGCCATTTTACTTAGGCCTACCTAGTTGTAATTAGAGCCTGATTTTATTTTATTCAGCATCTCATTGGGAATGGAAGCATGTTAAGTTGATTTGGTTCCAAAAGCACTGTGTCTAGCTAACATTAGGGCCTAGACTGAGTTAGCCTTATAGGACCATACCAACTTATCGCCAGAATATATGATACATCTGATTACAAAATTAGCCCAAGCCCATCTTTCATCTAACTAACCATGACTTCAACCGGGGCTGTGGCCGAGTGGATAAAGGTGGCATTTGAAGCAATGAGGCGTAGTGCAATGGGGGGTCTGAGTTTAGTCCTTGTTTGGGTCATAGTAGGATGGGTATTTCATCCAAGAGTAAAATAAGGTTTCCCATCTGAGCTGACTCCATTTGAGCTGACCTTGGGAAAAAAGATACCAAATTTGGTCCAACCTGTAAAGTTGGTGGTCACCTGATGTAAATTGGTCTGACATGAATAAGTCACAATTAAGCTTACGCCACACTTAATGTGGTTACTTGAGATTGTAAAATAACTACCCTTCAATTTTCAAGGCAGGAATTATAAATAATTAGTATTACTGTTTGCCCTTCTGTAATTAAAAGTATTGATCAGTGTGAGCCAGGTGTATTATGACAGACCGTGGAATTGAATTATGCCTAAGTTTGTCATCAGACTTGGCTGTGGTCTGTAGACAATGTGGTGGGACTTATCAGGTACATTAATAGCCTTGATTTTGTTCAGATGTAAGGAAGTTGTTAGAGAGAATGCACATGTATAAGGACTGGTTGGTGCATGAAACAGTGTCCCATACCCTTAACAGGTTTAAGACCCTTTATCTCACATCAGTAAATTTTAAAGTTGTTTTCACAGAATTGCAGATTTTCTCACAACAGCAATATTGTGAGAGGGACTTTGCTTCAAACCTCAGAAAAACAGATTGCTTGTTAGTGGTTGACTGATTGAAGAATATGGCCCCCAGTAACATAAGAGTGCTTTGTAAAAGTATGCGTTTATGGTGACAGGATTTGAACTTTTCTGTGATCTTTTGTTTTGGCTACAAATTGCCCTGTAGGATAAATTAAAAATGGCTTGCAGGCTGTAAATCTTGTTTTATGGACCAAGTATCATCAGCATATGTACACTTAATAGCAATGTATATTTGTGAAGTGCTCATTCCTACTGTACCATATGTTCAGCACAGGATTAATTTTTCTATTAACAGTCAGCTTTCAAAGTTTAGTGTCTCAAAACTTTTGCTATAAAGTGTGTGGTATGACTTACAAAGTAAGGTGCATAGTATTTTTGAATTTCCAAGTGGGGTACATTGTAATCTGTAGAACTGGGGACTACAGTATTATAACTTTGTGAGTATGTTCTCATCCAGTGGCTGGTGTTATAGTCGCAGTATGGCTTGGTGTAATACTAACTTTTACTTACAAAGGAAGGAAACAATTAGTTTAGTTAATTTACTGATTAATTAGATACATGTTAGTAAGTTATGCACTCCTCTTTGCTGTGCCTTTTCATGGTAACAATTGCAGTTTAGTGGATGTTATACCTCTGTAAGTGTAGCTAATTTGCCAACAAACTAAGCAGTAATCCGTTGAACCTTACAAGCTGCAAATTGCCATACACTATCTGTGTGAAACAAGCATACAAAAGATTACATGTCTTTTTCTTTATGTGTGTCCAATTTGTTGAAAATTTTTGAAAAAATATGTACCTTTGAGGGAGTATGGTGGTCACATTTTGAAAATTGTAGTTTGACGTACCTGTGATGCTGATATTAGAAATCTGTGGTGCACTAGATAAGTTCAGAACATAGCCTGGACTTGGTGCTTTAGTAGTAGCTTTCAGAAACAGAACTTGAGAATTGTATATTTTCTACAAATACTGCACTAACCTGCCTGCACTTACTGATTGCACACTAAATCTTGTGCATGGATTGCCTTCCACAGCATAGATGTACATGAATTTCATTTGTTTCACATGTATCTTAATGGAGGGATACCTGTGGTATTTAAACCCCAGGGAAGGAGCAAATTTTCATGCAACTTTTACAGTCCACTGACTGTCAACAGCTATCCACATGTACAGACACATAGACATTCTTCTCCAATGTGTCCAATCTGTGTTACAATTAGTCCCTATCAATTTACGTAGAAACCCCCCCCCCAAAAAAAAATCCATTTGGTATATTTTCCTTTGGTGGGGGAGTATCAGTTTGAGTCATTCGGAGCTGTTGTAATCATGAATGAACTTGCAAATGACATCCTTGTTTAGCCATCAGCTGTGACATCGAACATTTAATTCAGGAAGGCCCAATTGATAATTCAGGAAATCAATTGCCTGTCGTGGTACAGTATTAACTGTTCTGTAATTATGTCAGTGGTACAGTATTCCCCTCTCAAAACAATCCTACAGAACTCTATAAAAACTGTTTTGAATGTTCACTTTAAAAGTTTCAACAAAGACTCATAGCAGTTCCTTGCAACAATAGGACATCACTTCCGCTTATTAGCAACTTTTACTTTCTGTGTGTGGTAGTGATCATGGATTTTTTAAGAGGAAAATTACTTCTCATTCTCACAAAAGTAGTTTTCTTTCTTTTTGTTAGGTGAAGAAATTCCAAGCAGTGCCATTAAGTCAACAATCAGAAACATTGAATGAGAGCCATCAAGTTATAGAGAGGGCACTTCATCAGAATCAGTAATTGAAATAAACTGATTCTATCTGCCCTAGTATTAAATTGTGTAGTGTTGAAACTTCTTATGTACTGTGTACTGTGCAATCGCATTTTGAATCCTCTGTCAAACTTAGTCTCACATGTGAATTTTTTTGTCTCTTCAGAAAGTAGCAAAGAGGAAGTATTTCTCAGCTGGAATCCAAACAAACTAGCCAGAGTTTGAGATGGAGATTATTGTAAAGCGGAATTGGGAGGGCTGTCAGAGGAAATTGACACAAATTAGAACTTCACATTTTCCTGTGAAGAACATTGTCTCCTATGGAAGCAGCTGTCTTTTATGGATATTTGTCTTTACGTGTAGTGTCGCACAAACTTTTGCAGGTAAGTCAAGAAAATTTTAATGAAGTTATGAATTTTAATGAAAATTTCGTATTAAAATTTCTTTTGATAAAAACAGTTGCTTGCTCTCAGAGGAATGGCATTGTAATATTATTATAGCTTGACTTAGGATCTTCTTTGCTACTAATGTCACCCTTGTGATTTCAAAACTTCAAAGATAATTTATCTTTTAGTATTATGGAGAAAGCCACAGAGGTTATTGTCTTGGTAAATTCTGCCTGCCAGTCAGACTTGAAGAAGTCACATGAAAGTTGTCATGGCCTTTTTTAGATTGGGGTCTTTTCCTGGACTTGTGAGATGTAGCACAAGTTTAAATTAAGAGTGTACTTGTAAACTGTGTTAGAGTCATACTATTTGCGAAGAAAAATTGCAATCTATTTGACTTGCACAAAGTCTCTAAAAGTTTTGAATCAAATCATTTTTAATTTTAAATATGTTGGTGGATATGCATGGATATATTGGAAAGGTCCAACGTATTACTACCCATTTTTAGAGTTTTTTGTATGTTTATAGGCTAAGGGGTCTATGCTTGTTGCCATGGGAATACATTTATATAAGTACTGCACAATCACAGTGAATCTGTCTTCAGATCTTATTTTCAGTAAAGTATACAGAACTGGTTTTCAAACAGTGTTAAATTGGTCACTCCCATGTTTAAGAGCCAACTTTCCACCTTCCCTCCACACCGGGGCAATTTCAGAAGTTTAACAATGTCAAAGTAGTTTTTTTCTTTTAGCATTTCCTCTTTGTTACCTTTCTCTTCTCAACGTACATTGTGTAGAAAATAAAATTACATGGAAGGTAAAACCCAGTCATCTGTCTTTGTCGTCACACATCCACTACTGAAAAACACCTACCCAAGAATGATTGGCAGGAAGATCTTACGACTTTCCCAGACTTGCTCCTGGTGATGGCGTAGTTCAATTCTTACTTTAGTTGGGAATTTGTTAACATTCTCTCCTTGTTTTAAAGTTGTCAACATCTAATGAATGAATATTAAAGAAGCAGGGACGCATATCTCTCCTTGAACTTGGGATTTTAGTGTGTAATCACATTCAAACTTAGATTTCTGGGGCATCAATTGCATCAAAGCGTTGTCAAAACCTTGGAAGGATTGCTGGAGAGAACTTAAAAGATGGGTTACTCACTCCAAAAATGGAATGAGATTGGCATAATAATTGGCCTTAATGTGAAGGTTGTTTTGAAACGTTAATGGTAATTTTTGAAAGAGTTTTTGTTCATTGATAGATAGATTATGAAAGAAGTAATGAGTTGTGAGAAAAGGAGGGTGAAGTGGAGGGGGGGGGGGAAGCAGTGTAGGTGAAGAAAGTTGTCACTGATGGTGGGATGAATGTGTATTCCTCAAAGATGAATTCAGTTAAGTTTGACTTGTCAAAATCTACTTTGCCAATTTGATGATCTGATGATAGTGCCCCGGAGTCATTGATCGGACTATGGTTATTTGCAAAGTCTTATGACCTATATTTCATTCCACATTTTTCAGGGCCATCAAGTAGTACTGGCTCATTCCTCACCTGCAGTCCATCAACATTTTAAGACCCACATTAATATCATCTATATGCACTACACTTTGTCGCGTGGTTCGCGGCAATCGTTTTCATTTACCTCGGAGAGTACAAAGTAAATTAATTCTGCATTGTGGTTTAGGACCCACAATATGCATCGCTTAAGTGCATGTATGGACTGGTAATGTTAAATCTTTGTTTTCTTAAATTTTGGGTTTGTTTTGATGGATGATGTGCATGGGCTGCGTAATGACGTTCTGTTTTGTTTTTTCATCACTCTGCAGTTTGGTGTGTTGTAGAACAGTTCAGTGATTTATCTAAGTCAGATTACACTTCACGTTTAATACAAAAGTTTTCTTGTCAACACTGTTCAAAGAAATGCATAGTGTGCATCCAGAAACACCTGTACAGAATGTACCCTTGATATATGCGCCACTTCCATCCTGTCGTACCCAACCAGCATCTCCATGGATCACCCGCAGTCCAATGGGGCATGTTTATTCTTCAGACACCCCACTGTACAACAGCATCCTAAGTCATACTTGGAGGAAAAGCAACTGCTTGAGGTTTGGAATTTTGATGCTGTCAGTTTTTGCCCAGCCTTCACTAAAACTACATTTTTGTGGGTTTTGTGGATGTCTGATAGATCTCTATAGGTTAGAAACCGAAAAATGTACAATAATAGAGGTATTGAAGAAACTATTGGAGGAGGATAATGACCCCTGATTTGCAAGACACATTGATTTCATTTAATGTTGGACAAGAATGTCAATGGGATGTAAATTGAATCTAATGTGATCTGGAAACAGTATGCCCAATTGTTTCCTGGTGATGAGATTAAGGCTATTACACAGGAGAAAGAACTTGAGGTGGTTTTGTGTTGTGAAAAGTCAAACACAACAGTTAGTTGTTAGACTAAAATGGTTGGAAGTGGAACAATGCATTTAAATAGTACACAATGCCTTCTCTATCTCTCTCAGAATGACAAAATTATCTTCCTCTGGTGACTGAATAGCATGGAGGACTTAGAAATTCAATATGGTGACAACTTGTTTTTTTGTATGGTTGTAAAATCATATTTAATGACTAAGAGCTTAGATATATGCTGTAATTCAACTTGCTGTGATGCTATCAAAATAAGAGACAAGCTTGTGTATTCTTGTAGTGTATGATCACAGCAACTGGTCCCTTAGGGATACAGTACTTAGTGTATGGTAATCTTTGCTACTTTAACTGTTGCAACCAAGTGGTACCAGTAGTGTTTTCATCGATTCTTAAATGGAGGCAAAAAAGGTGGCTTTATTGTTAAAATTGCTATTTGCATAGTACCGTACATCACATTTGTGTGGAGGGATCTTACTAGTGCACTACATACATTTGCTTACACCTTCTGATGAATATGACCACCTATTTTCCTTGAGAGAAAAGAAGAAATTCCATTTTGAACTATTTCCTGTGTATGGTAGGTGAAATTTGGCAATGTGACACAGTGTGTTCACGTAGTGGTTGTGTCGTTTTTCGCTTTATGAAGGAGTCGGGTAGTAATTTTGGATCCTGGTAAGAAAATGCCTTTTGGGTACCCAGGTTACCTGTGAAAACAGTAGGTACCATATTACCATTCACAGTGAAAGTGAACGGTCTACTGAAGATGCTGACAGCACATTGACAGCTGTTGAACGGAACTTTTTAGGTTTAAATACTTTCCAATTTACTTGTTAGTAACCTACAGCACATAAGACATAATTAAAGTCTGTGCTTCTCCACTATTCCTTGCTTAGCAAGTTTCCTCGGTACAGCACTGAACACCTCTGCAATAAGTGTAGACTCTAAACAGTACATGGTCAATAATTCAATTACTGTGGACAATGTGTAGTTGAAGTATACTGTAGGCTTACATGCAAAATACCTGATACAAGTTTCACATTCAGTTGAAACATGTTTGGAATCAGTAATGTTTCCTGAAAGTTCAGTATGTTGTACTGGATGTTGAATGTAATGTCTTTGATATGGTACAGTATGATTCTGACAGACTGTGTCCTCCTTTTAAATCATGTGCACCATATTTTTGTACACCATATTTTAAACAGATCTGAATATTGATCAGTTACTTGAGCTGTTACTATCCCATCTTTCAGTTTAGTTCGTGCCATCCTCAGTTTTGTAGGAAACACTTTTTAATTGCCACAAGAGTTAATGTGTACAGCAAGTTGTGTTGTTTTCACTGCATTGTTTTATTAATAAACCTTAATGAGATGGTACACTGGTCCATAAATGTGATGAAGTGATGTGACTGAGTGAGAGAAAATGTGTGAAGTCTGCAAATACACATGTTATTAGTAAATGAAGATTTTTCTTTTAATAATTAATGGCAATAGTCATGTAAACTTTATCCTTTACATACAGTGTGGTAGAACCTTTCGCCCTGTGGTAAGCAATCAAGCCCTGATAGTAGAGGTTTGTGCCGGAAACAGTTTTTGGTTTTAGAAACTCCTTCAAAATTGTATTAAATTTATGTAGTCATAATTCTTTTCAGTTGTGACAGTATACTGTAGTACTGTATGTTCACCACAGTATAAGACTACTGCCTTGCTACAAACTTCTTTCATACATGCACAGTGCTTGTCCCACACGCCTACTGTAGACTACACCCTGTATTGCATAGTATTTGATTTCTACATAGTTTGCTAATATTTGCTGTGGTTTGGTACTGTGTACTTTTTACCATGCAGTATACTGTATGTTCAGTAACCACCGTTCATGCCAGTTGCCTCATGATACAAACTGAGTTTAAAAAATTTCCTTTGTGTACTTACATGGTCTTTTTATCTTCATCCTTGTTGTCATTCTTTGTCACTTAATTGTCTGTTTACTGTTTCTTTAGGTAGTATGATTTTGGTTTGTGTGTCCCATGTTCTCTCCCATAAACCAAACAACACATTAGTTACAAAGCACACAGGATCTGCATACTGCACAGTACATGTGCTGCAAATTTGTTTTTTTTTTCTGATCATTTACTGCAACCATACTGGTGCTGTTCACTTTGTATAAAAGAGTGATTCACTTTGAACTGTTTGTTTTCCTTGGATTGGGGGTGTGAACAGTGTCTAAAGTACATCAGATTATTCCTCTTCCAGAAACTACGGAATGTGACACCTGTTCCGTATGCTTTGTGGATCCTTCTTCTCATGCTAACTTGAGTCACACATAGTGTACACACTCAACCACAGTGGAAAAAATAATTGCATGTGTTAACGTACTACCTATAACACAAAATTAATTTTAAGAACTTACATTCATTTGAGCCGCAGATGGTGAATCGTCAGCTTAGTACAGTATGTGTACTTTACAGTTCAAAATCAGTTCTTAAACCTGATTGTGGGTTTGCTATTTCCATTCAGGTGTTGTCATGGTGTTTGGCTGTATAGTAGGTTTAACAAATGTGTGATATACAGCAGGCTCTCAATGTGTTCAGTAGGTTAGACTTTAATCAAGGGGATGCCTAACAATGTACTCTGTAAACAACGGCCTTTGTATTGTGAATGGTGTCCATTGTCCGCATTCTATGTTGGTGCTAGTGTGGAAGGAGCTACAATTGCTAATGCTAAGAGCCAGAGCCTTCAACTGCTTTCAAATTCTATTAACTAATTCAGTTCATTTTGTTGAATAAACAACATGGACAGCCTTGACTGATTTTTGTTTTGTTTGTGATTATTTTGAGTCATATTACTTTTCAACAATAAAACGTTATCATAAATGCTAGTGTTTTGCTGGATGGGATGTTGATAAAAAATCAGTCATGAGTTACGTTTTGTTACATCATGTTTAGATGTGTTTTGTACTGTGGATTTGGTTTGAATTGCCAGCCATGGAAAGCTAGGTAACATTCAGTAAAACATGGATTCTCATTGTAGAAAAGTAATACACCACAGTATACCCTTTGCTTGAACCAATAAACTGTTCAACTTTGTGTGCAACACACTCCCGAATAAAGTTTCCAGCATTGTTTCCTTCATGGGCTGAATCTGCACGCTTTGAACTGCTTGGACTACATCTCACATGTATGCCCTCAGTAAATTTACCTTAAACTAATATAAATGAATTCCAAAGCACTGAAAGGAAAGAAAATGCCATCTAATCATAATTAGCAGCAATTGAGAGAAAGAAGAAGTAAGTGGTTTGGAATTCCATAGATTTTATTTTGTCAGCATACTTTGTTCCGGACTCGACGTCATTTTTTCGTGAGCACTTTTAAATCATGCATAATCAGACAAGTTCATTTTATGACACCTCAGATGTCTTACCTTAGAAGGTGGAAACTTTTCCTCATGCCATGAAGAGATGAATCTTTCTGCAGGTTATCTAGCACGAACTTCACAGTAGAACAATGCATCATCTCTGTCCCTTCACCACAAAATCCAAATATCTACATTTTGGTCGAAATGACAGTTTCGAAAGTTTGATGAATCGTGTTGCACTACAGTATGGCACTACGATTGATGCCCAAGAGAGTATATAGATCTACTGTGCGTTCAGTGCGAGTTGTGGAAGGAAACTGAAAAGCATGTCGCAGATCTGTTTATACAACTTTTGTACATCTGATTTATACAACAACTCTACCTTTGTGCTTATTTCCCTTAAAGACAATGGCTTTGTCGGAGTTAAGCTTGGCTTTAGATACATGTACTTTTCCAGGTGAAGATACTTACAAACCAAAATTAAAGTCAATGGACCGAAACAGCAGGAGCTGGCATTGAATTAATTATGCATAAATATGAGACAGACTGTGCATATGTATGCAGTTGTGTTGGATAAATCACACAGTGCGCTTCAATGTCTGTATGCGAGATGTTTTTACATAGTCTGGTCCATAGAATTATATGACTCCCATTTCAATGTAGATACAGTATATATGAGGGATTGACTCACAACAACAACTGTAACACAGATCTATCCTGTATGTGTGTCAATAGATTGATTAACTTGTACTATGTACCATGTAAAGGACATTAGCATATGTCATGCTGATAACGTTTATGACATGTACAGTATGTACTTTGAAATAGTGATCTCCTTGTTTGGTGATAATTTGCTGAGTTAAAGTAAACAGAAATACTGTACTACAGGAGTATCGTGTTCTAAAGTGTGTTACACTACGTACATGTGTGATACATTTCTTTGGGCTGTTTTTATTCAGAGCATCAGTTAATATGAATTATTTGTATGCTATTTCTGGACAGAAATCTACATCAGGCTATGTAGGGTATAAATTTGAAAGTCAGTTTTGCCTTAGTTGCCATGCTTGCTAGACTGACACTCGATACAAGTTGTACATAGCACATGCATCCTACTGTATAAATTCTAATACATACTTTTGAAGCCTTAAAAGACTGATATGCTAATATTAGATTACCATGTTAATAGTAAGGTCACCTAACTGACTGAATCATTTGAAGTTAGACTTCAGCAGCTAATTTTCACACGATGCCTTCTGAAGAGGAGCATACCCTACAACCATTGTGGTATATCTGGATATCATGTCATGTTCTGTCATGCAGAAAAGGTCTCCTTGAGACGTGACTTTAGCACATTATGTGTATTTTGTGAGGACTGGGTGACTTTCAGTGGTACAGTCCAACCACCTTCTGTACAGGTACCTGTGTGTTTCTTATGTACTTAATATTACAGTGCTGTGTAGGCACACTATTTCCAAGAAAGGTGGGCGTAACTGTTCTACAAGCTCAAAATTAGCACATGCAATGTACAGTATTGCAGCGAGTTCAGTCAGTACCTATGAATAAACTGCAGCCCAGACATGTTTGAAATTGGCTATAAAGCAAATTAACAAGAATTCATTGCCAAAACAATGAGACTTGATGAAACCCAAGGATGTTGCACCAAACAGAGGAATGTGGATTTACGAGTTGATGTTGTGATACTCTAAATAATATTAGTATTTACTTCACTTACTTACCTGTCTCAACACAGTAATTACATTTTTCATGATTATTGGATTTGTACCTCAGTGACTATTAAATATTACTTACATAGTTCTGAGCTCCTGTTAAAGGTTTTATAGAGCCAGTTGCAATTTTGATCCTTCTTCATTTACCTGTAGTACCATTTAGCTGTACCAGTATGTATTTTACAAATTGTTCTCTAATTTCTGATTTTCAGCTCTACAGATCTGCTCTTTTTTCTCATCTTGTAAACTATCCTGAGTATCCTGTATACTCGCCACAGAATTCGGCCAAAATGGCCTGACTTAGCAGTAGATACTGTAGGGACTCGGATAGAATCTTCCTTCTTCATGTTGTTTTTAAGATTTAATGCCTGGTAATAAATATCAGTCCCTGGAATTGGAGATTCATGATGATGGACAGGATGAACTTTTCTGCCTCTTTTAATCACTTAACCTGGTTTGGTTGTGAGTTGTGACCAACTGATGTTTACTGTTACACTGATTCCAGGAGGAAAGAGGTGAGGGCAGAGTAAGACACAGACTTGAAGAGATCTGTTTATAATAAGAATGGTTTCGTGATATGTAGGTTATGACATTGATATTGTATGGCAAATCGTCATTGAATTATATATAGTTTGCAGTTAAGTGGTCACTGAGTACTGTAGCTGCTGTGCTTCAAGTGAGGAGCTCATAAATTTTTCATTGTATGGTCAAATCATGAAAGATATGAAGTAAAGAGTTTACATTTTTCATTTTATCAATGGGGTGGAGTTTTGCTTAGTGGTTGGAAAGAAATCTCTGTACAGGGAAATGGAGAAATATCATAGTAACCTTTGGTCAAGAGAATGTTTGCCTTACCTTCAATTGAGGATCCTGGAAAAGACTTACGCTTACTCTAGCTGTTGTTTTGGCAGCCCCGAATGGCAGTTTCAAAATAGTAGACCTTGGCCATTGAAGTGTGTAGTCAACCCATTAAAGTTAAGATATTAACAGCCCTGGATGAAATTTTACCTTCAACTTTCCCTTTGACAGTGGTTGGCATGAACAGAAAAGATGCACTGCAGTGTGTGGTTTAGAAATCAACAGTTTTACAAAATGAGGTATCTCAAGTAAAATTTAACATTGCTCTTGTCGTAGGTAAGGATTAGTTGTGTGGTAGACAAGTTCTACATAGTGAAAGTGTATAGTCCGCACAGGTGTCACCACACCTTTTGTAGTGATTGGTAGCTCTGTTAAATTCTCTTATTTCTATAATGTATGACATTGTTTTGCGCTTCAGTTGCTGTGCGTGACTTGTCCTTACAGTACCCTCATTTAATACATGGCGTCAGTTACACACGATAACGGTATGTTTGTAATTAATGCTGAGTAACTACTGACAAAGTTCATAGAGGTAGATTTTTTTTTTCAGGTACCTGATATAAATTTAAATACGTCTTTTTTGGTTTTCAATGAAACTCATCAATCACAGATAATATTAATTTTTGATGAAAACTAGGGATAAAATTTTAAAAGAATCCAAGTCGTGGCCACATTAATTTTGAACTAGAACAGATCTCAGTTTTTAAGAAATTTGATTTCATTTAGATTTCCTGATTTGAAATCAAAGTTGTCTCTTGGAACCGGTTACATTCATTATGCAAAATTAAGCTAAACCAGGTAAACGTCTCGGGTTTCATCCCGTAAACAAGAACTGGACAATCTGTTGCTTGACTGGACATAATCACATTCAGTGCGTCCCTACACCATAAATTCTAAATGCTGCTTCTTTATGGATTTTCACTTTCATGAGCAATGTTCATCTCTTTGGTGGTTCAGTACTGTCTGGATAGAATGCCTTTTAGATACAAGCTCATTGCCATATAAGTTTCACATACTGCCAAAGAAAAGCCTAATCCAACCCCTTAGGTAAAGTCAACAACTTTACCTTTGGTAATTTGTTCCCTCTGATAGGTTTGTCTATTGTGGATTTGACAGTTCAGGGCAATTCACCTAGAAAAACACAATTCCCTGGGGCTGCAGTTGTTGGTCTGATAATGTCCCCCCCCAGTAATCCTGGAGGGAGTAGCATTGTGGAGGACATTTTTATACGCTAAAACTGCTCTTTTAGGTGTAGTCAGCTCTGTGGGAGTATTTGGCAAATATCCTGACCTGACAAATGTAGTTCATCATTTTCACAGGTTGCTGTTGGGTAGAAATTAAGTTTTCCTTTTAGCCTCCCATGTTTTTGTTTCTCCTGTGATTCTCTTAAAGAGGGCACTGCATATTGTAGACCTACATGTACGTGGACTGCATTGCTTGAAGGATTGTACAAATGTTCTAAACATGTAACAAAGACGCTGGCTAAATCTGACATTTTTATGTCTGTTTTTAGTTGTTTGCATAGAAATAGATTAATGAGAATGTCATCAAGGAACAATAAGTGAAACCCAAACTCTATACATGGGGAAAGGCGTTCTCATGAGAGGGCGTAACACAAATCCAACAGGAATTTTAGGATGGTATATTCTCGCAAACAGCTAAATGTTGGAACACAGTTTTTGCTGAATATTATTGAGGTTATCACAAAATTTCAAACGTCTGCATTTACTCCTGTTTTCCCTAAAGATGTAGTTAGATATTGAACGAAGAACTTCTCGGGCCATACGTGCATCATATGTGGCAAATGTTGAAGGCAGAACTGTTTTGCCATACAGAGCAAGGACTGACTGCATAATGTTCATCTTCATTTGTTCAGTGTGTGAGTAGTTGGCCTGACGTCATTTCTATGTTTGCTTGTCACCTGCTTTTTTTTTTTGTGTAACTTTTTGTTGGGTTGTGAAATTAGTGTGATCAATAGATTGTGGGGAAGGAGGGGAGAGTAATCAAACTGAATACCTGCAATTAAAAAAAACAGAAGAAAAGAAAGTGACTTATATATGTACATTTTGTTGTGACATGAGTTTTTACTTTCAGGTACCTCTGATAGTGTGCACTTCACTGTACAAACAATGATGGATTGGCCATGTACGATAATTACTGCTTTATCATCTGCACAAAGTCATTAATTGGTTTTTGAAAACAAGAAATGAAAATGTCAATTAAAGGTTAGCAAGCCCCTTGTACTTGAGTGTGTTTTTCACAGCTTTGCCAAATCATTTACAGTGGGAAAGACAATTTATTTGAAAGTGACAAAGTTTGCAGACCTAGTCTGACACACTTTCACCTCCTTCAACGATGTGAACTGGTGAACTCACAGAAGCACTCACTCATCTGGTTAAGTCTTAGAAAACGGA
Organism: Stichopus chloronotus; assembly: GCA_021234535.1. Taxonomy (NCBI): domain Eukaryota; kingdom Metazoa; phylum Echinodermata; class Holothuroidea; order Aspidochirotida; family Stichopodidae; genus Stichopus; species Stichopus chloronotus. The sequence continues at coordinate 20,937,660 of CM037829.1, forward strand.
AGTTTCATTAATACATCTGATGTATTGTACCTACAGTACCACATGATTAATTTGAATGTGACGTTGAAATTTGTAATGGAGTAAAATGGAAATGACCCTGGGGGATTTCCGCCTCTTGATGGAAAGTATGATATTTTGATAGTTTTAACAGAGGGAGCTGGTAAATTGCATTTTTGTAATGCATAGACTGTAACAAACAAGGCTTCCATCTATGCCGTAGACTTGAAATGATTATCACTTACTGTAAGTGAAGATTGGCCTTTCACAGTTTACCATGAAAGAATTTTGATGGCTTTGTTCACTTTCTCCTCTTTCTTTAATACTTAACTTTTCTCAACTTTAGGTCTGATATTTAAGAGCAAGACTATTCTCTGCCAGGTGGTTCTGATTTTAAGGCATCAGTATTATCAGTGATGAAAACAGGTGTCAGTTTAACCTTCATTTAATGACATACACTTCTTTACCAATGCATTGTCGGGTGCTGAACCGAAGTAAACATTGTTTGGTAGACTTCTTTTGTCTTTTTAGTTTTTTCTGACTTTCAGTGGGCAGGTTTGACACTACAACTTCAAGGTAGAACTGACATTGGCTACATTATACTGTACTGCATATGGTGCAGTTTGCACTTTTCTTTGTACATATGCAGAGTTCAATATAATTGTGAATGAACGTACCTATTGATCTTTGTGATTGGGTCAAAACTGACAAGATGATCCAATTTTGGTATTGTTTGCAGATCTAACTCTCTAGAACTTTTTTGCTTTCACTCACCTTGCTCCTCCTACCTCTTGGTGGTAGATATGAAAAGGAAATGAACTTAACTTCTCACAGGTCTACCATTGTTACAACACATGTCCCTCCACAATTCTCTGTGAGTTATGTATTTATTGAGTTTGTTCACAGCTAACCTGTCTGCACACAGCTATTGCTACTCCCATTATCATGTCAGCAATGACAAACATTTGCCATACAGTATGCTGCTCCTGGAGCAAGATGACATTTTATCCTACTTATCACTGCCTCTACTTAAGTTACAGCTGGAAAGTTGTCAGATGTGGTCTTGACATCAAGGAAGACTCTTTCAAGTCTAGGACAAGGAGGACATCAAGGAATTTTTTATCTCTTTTCTTGTTAGTAACCTGTACATTCTTAAATGAGGTGCAGTATGTAAAAGAACCACATACTAGGTATTCTGTGACAGGGTAACTACCCTCTGGACAATTTCCCGTTGCGCAATTTCCGGAGCTGCAAAATTGCCTCTCTGACAACCTCCCAGAGACACTTCCCACCCGAAGAATTTTCAACCTGGAGAATTCCACCTCAGAAAACTCCCTGTGACAATTCCTTCAAGAAAAGGGCTGGGGTTAAGGAAAGAGGGGATTTGTCAGGCAGAAAATGTCACGATGCAGAATTGCTGAGTAACCATGTATTCTGGTATGAGCTAAATTACCTGCCAAAGAACCAAACACTGACTGTTTTGTGATAAGGTGCACAGCCTTCGAAGGAATTAAATTCTGTCTATTCTCAAATGAGGTACATTACAGTTTTCAAAGAAATCAAATACAGTCTGCTGTGACGTAAGTTTCCCCGAGAACTGAACACTCTTCTGATATGAGGTGCAATATACAACAAAACCAAACATAGACTATTTATGCAATATTACATGTACAAAGGAACCAAATACTATCTTTTCTTATATAAATTTTGTCTACTCTGATGTCAGTAAAACCTGCATCTGGAAATATTTGCTCAAATGATCAAGTCTGCTTTAACTGTTTGCTGTAACTCTGTCAATTCTGGGAATAACACTGAGAGAAACGGACCATTAAAACATCAAGTTACGCCTCAAATGACAGATTTGCGACAAACGAATTAAATTGATTTTGTGATGTCTTTATGCGTGGTTAAACAAGATACGTATGTCTATGAATTTTTTTACATGGTTTACAAAGTGAGGATATTTCCTGTCATCATGTCGTCTAGAAGCCTGGATCTTGTTCTGAGGGGGAGGGGGGAACAACACCATAATTTTTGACTTTTATGTTGTGTTGTTTAATTATGTTTCTGTAAGTTTAACTCAGATGCAGTTCCCTCTCTGCTGAATTGTAAATGATTTGCATGTGCTTTAGTTACAATTTCTTGCGGTGAAAATAGCGACTGAAAAGCATTCTTGCATCTCCAAATTGACGTTTGCCTATCGTCTTTTGATTTAAGAAACAAGTGAAAAGTGTAGAAAGAGAAATCGATAGAAGACGTGGGATGCAATGAAACCAAAAAGAAAAAACAGGAAAGAAAAAAGGACACGATATGATTCGTCATCCCATTCTGCATTTTGTTTTTGCAGTCAAGAAGTACAATATTTGCAATAGTCATTCTGTTTCATTTGCTGACATTCTTTGTTTCCATCTAGTGTAATTTACACTGTACAATACAATACCCAGCAATTGCGCATGTATGTGAGATATGGGCTACCCATCAATCAAGAGATTCATTTGGTACTTTGTAAAGCTGTAAGCCGGACATGCTGCATAGTTCTCAACAATGGAGGGGTGATTCTTAAAAGAGGCCACTTTGGTGTGCCTTTTTCACACATCAGTAACTATTTTGTGTTAGTCGCCTGTTCTGTTGTTAAGTTGTTACGAATTGAAAGCAAGGTATGATGATTTCTAAAACATTATACACTGTACATATACTAAGGGGTGCAACTGTGAGTAAGTTAGAAATGTGTGAAAAACACATACATACACCCTTACACACAAACAAAGAACTACACTTGAAGTTTTTCAGTAAAAGGGTCATCAAAACTCCAAAGCACTTGGCATCCATGCAAAACTAATTATCCCATATATGTGCAGTATGTGCACCTAGCAGTGGGGTTATCTCTGCAGTTATAATCACTTAAGCCCATCAATGAAAACATACTTCATGTACCTTAACTGTGAGCTATGAGATGTGGATACATCCAACTGCAAATTGGCAAAGACAAATTGAAAATGATCAGTATTCCCAGATGGGCTTACTGTATTCTCCTTAATAAATGGAGCATATTGCATGCAGAAGGCACAGTGGGTATAGTACCTCAGCAACATACTGAACAGTGGAGCTTGTTATGAGTTACATGATATTACATATCTAGATTTAAATTTCAACTTAAATTGCATTCTTACTGCAGATCCATGGACCCAACAACAGAATTACTGTAGTAAACAACTATAGACTATCGGTTTAACACATTTAAGCCCAGGTCACACTAGTGCGATTCAACATGCGATTCAATTTTCAACTAAAATTGCACAACTTTGACAGTGACAATGACACAGTTTATTTCCATCCACATGGAGAACATAACATTTAGCAGCAAGACAAAGGTAAATGCAATATAAATATTTACATACAGTAATACATATCTTAAGTTTGTCTTGAACATATTTGAGATATGATGGAAAAGGAGAAAACTGAAGTATAATACTTATAAATTGTTTTCCCCTGCATAAGTTATTTACACGATAAATAGAAAAGTGGTTAGATAACAAAGATAACAACTAATCACTAACACCAAAAGAAGACACTAGAGTACATACTGTAAGGAAAGAAAAAGAAGAAATCAGCAAAAGGAGGAGAAAAAAAAATACATTAGGCTAGTGCACACTTTCAGAAATCATCTGCATAACCAAGAAAGGAGATATAAGTTAATTGTGAAAATTTTGTGATGACAGTAACTTTTCCTTACACCTTATTTTAAAACGGGAAATTGTTTTACGTTGTTTAATACTTTCATCGAGTGAATTCCCTAGTTTGACAAGGTGAATTGCAGTTAATACATCAACAAACGCAAAATAGGAACTACGAAACCGATTTTTCTCTTTCAAGAAATCCAGGACTGAGGGACATCGTGAGTTTCGTGACGCTATTTCATTCTGGACAACTGTCGTGATCAACTCAATTTGCACTAATTTAGTAGAAAATTGAATTGCGTATTGAATCGCGCTAGTTTGACCCTGGCTTTACATGTATAACTTGTTTCTTCACTCCTCATGTACCTGTTGCAATACAACTAATGCATTCCCATCGACAGTGCCCTGCTAAGAGTGCTGGTAACTTTTTAACACTGTGTTCAATGCTATTGGGATTGATACAAGTGGACAAAAGCACCTCCTACCCATGAAGCCACGGTTAGTCCTGAGACCATTTAGTGAGTCTGTTCCAAAATAACCAAACCAGGTGAGTTTTGGGATTTCCATACCACACAGCCTTTAACTACTGTACATCATGATCCGTGTACTTGTTAGTGCAAGCAATATGACTTGTAGAAAAGTTGGTAAAGGTAACCCTGTCTAATAGATCATGTTGGGATAGTACACCCTGGATGTTACTTGTCAGTGCAAGCAATATGACTTGTAGAAAAGTTGCTAAAGGTAACCCTGTCTAATAGATCATGTTGGGATAGTACACCCTGGATGTTACTTATAGCAACTGTCTCTGTGAATTGATGCAGCTCTCTCCTTTTGAAAACCATGGAAAGATTGTTTGCGAATATTGCCTAGATGTGATAAAAACCATTTTGAGAAGTTCAAACATCAGAATAGCTGTCTGTACAGATAAAAGCTGGGTTTGGTTTAACTAGAGAAGGCAAACAAATGTCACATCCTTCACATTTCAAACAGATGAAAAGAATGAAGGGTGGTATGTGACAAAGGGTTATCATGACTGTTTATAAAAGAAATGTGACCCGCCTGGCGGGCTGGTGGAAGCCACTGTTATCGTTGTCTATTTTAAAGAATATTGAAAGAATGTCCTCTGAATGACTCTCTCTGACTTGTTTTGAGATACTCCCAGCAGATGTTACTCCAAAAATTAGCTCTACATTTATGCTGATCAGTTTCACATTATCTCTACTGTACGTGGGCAGAGCCCCACAGCTCTGGCCTGACATGAATTGTAACATCAGAAGCATTGCATGTTTGATTTTCAGTTTGTGCTGACTTTAATAGTTTGAACAAATAAAATGGAGGTGATGTTAGCTCATAGTTAATACACTGCAGTTTGCATATTCGTTAAGTGCAATCAAACACACTCCAGTGGATTGTTATCAGTCTCAAATTTATCAGATTTGCACACATCCTGACTGTGATTGCATCGGTTATTTTGCGGAAAGTTGATGATGTTTGATTATTAATTCATCTTATAGATATTCCCAGTCTGAATACTATCAAAGGACTATATAGTACTGTAAGCGCAAATGAACAGACCAATATCATTTTTCACTCATGGTTAGTACATTAAAATAAGTTCAATGGATTAGATTCAAGTAGCCTGGATGTTACTGAAGTAAATGCTAAAAGGGGCTGGTCTATGGGAGTTGATTTCTGTTCGTGGAAATGTTCCTACTTTTAGATCATGGATGAAAGATGCATTGTTTGCTGGATTATAACTTGAACCCTTCTTCCCTTAATTAATGATGCAGAGTAAAGTTTCATCTTCCTGACTTCTCCAAACTGTCGTGACGTGACATGACTTTGACCATTGTCCTATACACTTACAGCATGGACTGTTTGTTGAGCCTACAGATCTGGTCAGCTACTAGACATACTCTGCATGTAGTGCAATGCTCAGCCTACAATTACCTGACACCTCATACCTGTACCCTCTCATTAAAGGCATTCCATTGGACTGTACATCCAACCTTAGTTAGTACTTTAGCAACACTTTAATTACTTCTCTGTTTTAATACTGCCCTCTTCCATCTAGTTTCCAAAATGTTCAGTACCATAGAGGACAATCATTGAGAGATAAACAGGTTAGTTCATCATTCAGAATTATCCATAATTCTATGTTTTACCGCAAAAATTCAATACTGCACTACAATAGTCCCTCTTTTGTTTTAAAAGGTACTTGAAAATCTCCATGCAACAAAGTAGGTACTGTTTGTCTTGTTCTTCACCCTTGAACCTCCTAGTATGTAACCATATGAAATTTAGCTACAGTACTACCCAGTATACCCTTAATATTACAGTTACGATAGTAACAAGTATCATGACAAAGATACAAAGAAAGGAATGGACAAACAGAGAGACATAGAGTGACAGACACACAAAATAAATAGGCTGTATTTGAAATTAATTTACAAGTGTTATTTGAAAGCACCTACAGGAGAATCGAGAGAAATAGCACAGTGTTGTAGCTTGGAAATACGCCATTAAAGCTCAAGGAGATTGTTTCATAAATCTGATATTGAAGTATGTCATGTTATGGTACATGTATTATGAAGGTGCACCATCATCGAAGCCCAATCAAAACTGCTTGTCAGTTAATGCAAATAATCAAACAACATCTGCAAGAATGGGCTGTGAGTTCCTCCTTTCAAGACTCTTTACTCCCCAAATCCACAAACCTGCAAGAAAATTAAGGGTTAACAACACAAATACTTAGAATGACAAAATGAAAGGTAGATATGAGCTCGAGAAACCTTTCATGGCAGAGCAGGAATTATTCATAATTCCGTTCAACAGGAAACAATGGAAATGAAATGCGAGTGTTGAGTGCTCCGATCTTTCAGAAACACTAAATTTCAACCCTGGAAGACAAAGAAGGAAAACAAAGAAAGACATGAGAGGCATTAGAGATTGTAATACAACTTGCGATAAACAGTGAGGGGAAAAAAATAGTATGAAGTAGTAATGCAAAACAGAGCTCATGTGTTCCTCGTTTAACCCCCCCCCAAAAAAAATAAATACGTATGTATTTACGTACAACATGGAAAAATGAGCGAAAAAAGTGGAAATTGTCACTGCAGGCTACTATTAAATGGGTATTAAGAAAAGCTTTCAAAATATAAGACAATACTATGCTTTCTTCTAAGTAGGGTAAGAAAGTATTTTCAGAGTTTGAAAATAATACTTTTCAGGACTTGAGAGAGAACTTAGAAGCAGACTTTACTTGCATGTGGTATCTTCAGTTTATGAAGAGGGTATCTTTGGCATAAAGATGTATGTCACTAATCACATTCAGCATTCAAAGATGGATCATGTTGAAGGACATAAATCTAGGAAAAGACATCTGTACCTCTAGCAATGTCTGCCTTGAAATGGAAAAACTAGAAGTGATATTTTAAGCCCTTGATGGCAAACACGAAAGAGGAATTTTGATACAGAGCATTAGATGTGTATGCACATGTAAAAATTTCCAAGTTTGTGCGGTAACATAAGTAGTATAGTATCAACTAGGAAAGGCTGCTTAATCTAGAGTAATTCTTGGAATTGCCATGTTGAAAGAGTGGGTGGATATTTACGTCTTGGTCGTTCTACTGACGAACATGGATGAGTGGTTTGTGTCTATTTTCACTTAAATCCTTACCTGTATATCTCTCCTTAGAAGGAATGAGCTCTGCTGTACTCTGTCTGTACCCAAAGATTTACTGCACTCCTCACTTACCTGTCTCAACACAGTAAATGCACTCCTATGTACTCCTTCCAAGAGTACTGGTAACTTTTTTAAAATGCAGTGTGGACATATACCTAAGCCCTAAAACTTTGGTTCAACCCTTCAATGTACTGTTTCAGTTTTTGGTCAGGATATGTTTCTATTGAATGTACGTGGGGATGAATGCTGTAATTTTATGGACAAATGATATCACTTAAATGAGTTCTATCTTAAATGAACTTTGAAATTTATAAAACTGATAAAAAAATAATAAGATTTTTCATCACTTTAAAGGGAAATAGGGCGTTTGGAATACACCAACATGACGTTCTAAAGAAGTGGCTTTAGTCATTATTAAACCATTCAGTCTCATCAATAAACGTCTGCCAAAGCTTTATCTCCCCAAAACATTATGCATGTAATGAGTAACGGAAGATGCATCATTTGAATTTTGAAAAGTTTGGGTGAACAAATTAGTGTTGAGCAACAAATAACTGAGTTTCTATCTGTGAGAAACTTATTTCTTGAAAAAAAAAAGACTACTGTCCTTCCTTATTTTGAATAATCTATCATTCTGCATTGACAAACATTGGTTTTAAAAATATGGATGTTTTCTGTAAAACAAACGCCCTATTTCCCTTTAAGTGAAAGAATGAAATAAAGGTTTATTCTTAGGTGACTGGAAGTGACAAATAGATGATATAACTGCATGGGATCCTGAACATAGTAGATGAAGAAAGGTAAGGTTATGAGGAGACAGGTAAGCATGTGTAACATAAATGAATATTCAGAAGTATGGTGTTGAAGTTTGGGATTTCTGTGATGAGACTAGTGCATCTCTTGAAATCTTCACGATGTACAACTACTGTATCACAGAATAGAAAAAACCAGAAGTGGAATAGAATTGCTTGGTTTGCTCAATGGCCGACTTGTCTCAAAGGCAGGCGATGCTGGTGTGTTCAACTTTCACTGATGTACAGTGAAAGAAACTACCAAAGCTGTTACCTCATTGACCTTAAATGAACTTTGACCCATCAACACCTGTACCCTACCTATCAAGTTTTGGGTTTCTTGAGGTAAAGTGTATACTGTGGCAGTGAGGTTTCCAGTTGGTGAGCTGCCAACAGACTTTTAAGATTACTTGCATTGAAGAGGCTTCTAGAAGTTTGTTCTGTTGTTAACTTTGCTTATAAGTTCATATAATACTATCTTATATATATGGAGGCTTCCTGCTGCACATATACCAGGTTTGATGTTTAAGCAACATTGTTGGATTGTAATAGACCCTTGTAAGCATATGCAAGATAAACACATACAACAAGAACATGCATGGCCTTATAAAAGCACACTGTAGTTTGATTCCTCCTTTCGGAAGTATTATGTACAAAACATGCAAATTCATTGAAAATAAATAATTTTAAGAAAGACTGGCTTCTGTAGTATTCAATGCAAAATTCTGCTCTCTCTCTACATACTGTACATCCTTAAAATACATTTTGACAATGATTTCAATTGATCCCATTATAAGTGCCCATGATTTTGTGTGAGCTGCACAAAGTACAATCCACTGGTATTCTACATTGAACATGTCAGAAAGTCAAACCTGACACTTTGCTGCCTAAAATTTCTATTTTAATAGCATAAATATTTTATAAGAAAAATTGGTACAACATTGGTGCTGTTCGTGCTTACTGGAAAATTTACAGCCCGGGCAGCTACTGTAACTCTTGAAATGACAACCCACTGTACATGCAGTTTAGTGCAAAGTTGCTGGTATATAGTTTTATGACAAGCTCTTTTCCATTCCACAGAGTTAGTAGCCCAGTTTGGGATTTTAATTTTGTTTGGTATCTCAGAATGTTTACTGGAGGCAAACCAGCGTTTAATGTACACTGTTTAGCTGTCACCAACGTTATGCCTGCAGAGTGATAATAGTAGTGAATTGTGGAGCATGTAGCTAGGGATACAAACAGTACTGTAGATAAGACTACAAAAGGAAACCAATAATACTGTATGTATTGTCTGTACTTTCTACTGCACAGTAATGTTCACTGAGAACCAAATACCAAGAAAATTGAAAGTGCATACTTTTGATGAATTCTGTAAGGTATTGATTTAAACGGAGACAAACATTAAAATGAGAAAACCGAACCCTTTACAAGGACAGAAAGTGCAACTCTTTTTGTGTATGTGTGCGAAATTGAAAAGTGTCAAAGACTTAAATTGTAATATGACCATTTTCCAAGGACATGGAAAGTACAAAATTGACTGTGTTAGCTACCTTAAAATAAAACAAAACAATGATACTGTAGAAAGGACAAGCTTGTCGGCATTAAAGGCCATGACAAAGGATAAAAGTGCAGTTGCTACATGAGTCTCTGTCTCTTTTTCCTCTCTCTCTTTTTTTTTAATTTCCTTTTTTTTTTGTTAATTTATGCTCTAAACCACAGAATGTCTTACAACTTGATAACTTGGAGAAAGGATTCATTGTCATAAGATGTCAAATGACTGAACTTTGACATTAACCTCAGTGTAGCACACTACCACTTAGTTTGTTGATACTTCACTCAGTCTACCGATATCTTCATGTACTCTTTCAGAATACTGTATATGTTCGAAACAGCTGAAGCAAACATGCAGGCTTTCAGCAGATATCCCACTCACAGGGAAAGGCCTGCAGACGAGGAGAGCGACTCTCAACCGCGAACCCTTGAAGCCATCATGATAGAATCTTTTCTTTTTTTTTGCACTAGAGTGACCTCTCTCTCTTTTTTGACTACCTGGGACCATGGAAGTCCGAGGTAGTACTTCCATGCTGGGACTCACCTATGTGTCCTTTTATTCTTTGTCACCTTTGGATGATGTTTCTGAAAATTCTCATCAATCCAAACTGCGCACTTCTGCTTAATAGTGGGTAGTGTAGTTGATTATTTGTGATGAATAATTCATCGGACATTGATCAATTGGCCCGCAGACCAGACTTCATACGACGACGGGAATGACCTAGGGCGATCATATCAGCGAAGAAGATACATGTGAAAGTCCAGTGGTATCTACAGTGACGAGAAAAATTTTCAAAGAAAGAACAGAAAACCGTCATTTTGCACATATTCCTCTCTTGCAATTTGTGTGTGTGAAATGGTTGGATTTCAGTTACATGTCTAATATGCATATAGTAGGCTGATATGGGAAGAGTATGGAAGGATCTTATTCTTCAAATTTTGTGTTGCACCTTTAATACTGAACCAATGAAATGAGAAAACAAGAGAAAGAAGTGTAAAACAAAAACAAGAAGGAGAAATAAAAAAAACTGCAAAAAGTATGAAAGAAGACAAAAGCAAAGCATCTGATTCATTTTGATGACTTGGGAAAGACACAATTCAGGCAAAAATGGAAGAAGTTGTGGTTTGTGTGAGATGTGATGCTAGTGCACCATTCTCAGAAAACAAATGAACCTATTCAAACAAGAGTATGGAAGAATCCCTAATGTAAGTCCATTGTTTTTATCATTTTCTGAATGTATGAAGTCTCAAATTTTCATGTCAACCCTCCTCGCACATGTTGTAAACTCTGACCACTCAAAAACTATGATTACAGACTGCAGTCCGATGGTAGTATATGTGTTTGATCGATCGCTGTTATTACACACATGTCACATCAAATTTTTGTGAGAGTAGCAATGACAAGGAGGGCCCAGGTTTGGGAGGGGGGCAGATATGAGGAGAACATCAGACTGCAGTGCCTGCTACAAGAAGCTATTAGTATTTGCTTCTTTACCACTTGGGCTTCTATGAGATGCTTCCATGATGACGTAAATAATTCCTCTTACGGTACCTCTCACTTCAGAGACAAAAGTGAAATTGATCAATTTGTATTATCAACTCTTTGATTTCGAAGAAGGTATACCTGTATGGCTGCTTTATTTTCATGCAGAGACCTCGACCTGCTTCCATATGTTTTGTGGTGCATCTGCAATCCACAGACTTTTTTAAGGCGCTTACAATCTAAAATTTGCCATGCTTCATCCGCATAGAGTGCTCAAGTGCCTCACATGGTCTGGCGCACAGCATCCATTATGGTATGTTTGCAATCCGACAGTATAATTGCATCCCCCACTTACCTATCTCCATGCAACTAATTGTGCCCCTGTAGGTCAAGTTTAGTATCGGATAGACGCAGTGTCAAATATTTCATTCCAATACCAGTATGGTGGGAAGAAGCACCATATTTTTGTAGAAACTAAAGTAACTTTGTGATTGTAAGTACTAAAACTAGGTGAGTTTAGGTGTACCCTTTATGTCAGATAACAGTACCCATGGTACTGTTGTCATGTGGTAGCTGCAAGCAAGCAGCTGCAAGTAAGCTCTGGGAGAGAATCTGAGCTAATGCAGCATGCAACACTTACTGTAGGTTTAATCTCTGATGAGAAACTGAAATTATTCAAAAAGTCACAAATTCATCAGTGGAGCCTCAGTATGACAAGAAGTGGAACCACGCAAACGTCAATAAATGTGTTTCGGAGTGTAATATTTTTCTTCCATCTACATGGAATTCCCAGTTTTCTGTTTTGGTCTGTCTCAATGTTCACCTGTCAGTTATTGTGGAGTATAAAAAACTCTGAGAGTCAACAGGTGCCCAAATGGAAACGTCAGATGGCTTGGTGCATTTTCTAATCAAGAAAGCGAACCCTTGGGATGGATTTCAAATTGCTTGTGAACCGAATCTGGGGGGCAAGTATCAGCTGTAACAAAAAGCCTCAGAGGTACCAGGAAAGGGGACGGAGAAAGAGAGGGTGAAAAAAAAAAGATATTCTAATTTTTATAGGAAAGGGAAAAATAAAAGACACTGCCTTCTGTAGAGAGACACACAATAACTTAGGTTTGTGATGTTTTTCTTTCAAGTATATTAGGAAGTAAAAAATATGTAAAATACATCTGGAAATATGCATGGTTATTACCCTCGTGGTGTTTATACAGGAAGATAATTGTGAGGAGCAATGTTCGGTCTTGACCCTTTGGGATGTCGTGGTGGGGTTGGGATGGGGATTGAACAAAGTGCATTCCTCACCAGTGAATGGTTTGAGGAGATGATTTGTTGGTCTGTGTAGTAGATGGTGATGACCTGAGTGTATGATGAAATTGAGGAGTGGCTTAAAGCTTAAAAAAAACTTGTTTTCTTAAAAAATGAAGACTGACTGGGATAAAAACCAATTCACAGCGCATACTCCCAGCAGTGTAAGAGCTTCACTGGTAGACCAAAAGGCTGGCAATTACGGAAGGGCGGTGACCAGATACACTCACACACACACACACAAATTGCCAGATGCTAGACCATGGTCAATACGGTAATGCATAGGTTATATGAGGTGAGTACGTCGCTAGCAAATTCCCAAACCAGTAAGTTTTGGGGATTCGTAACCATAATAACATGAACAGTAGTTTGTAGCCATTCAATAGCAATACAGATGAAGAGCATAAGACTTAAGAACTTAATAATAGCAGCCCCACAGTACAGCTTCGACAAACTTCACACAATCGAATCATTCAAGAATTGAGGCGAGATGGTTGAACATATATTAGTTGAATAAATACCATTTGGACTATTTTAAATCGGTTGAATCATTTGGATTGTTATGAAATTTAATTGACACTGGCTTATCTGGTTGAGAACTTGAGAAGATTACTGGCAAATGTCTGGTATCATTAAAAGCACAGCACACTATGTTCATCTCGAAGTCTTAATTGTCAGGCTGATGAATCAATTACCTACAATCATAATGAAGATTTATGCAGTAGATTTGGTAAACCTGGGCATGCTCCGCAAGTCAATGACCTGATGCTGAAATTTACATGTCAGTTTCTCAGTATTTGCAGCATTTTTTGTGTGATGAAAGTTTGTTTACTTTTTGTTCCTCACATACCTGTCCCTGCACAACAAGTGCACTTTGCCAGACACAGAATTTCATTTTGCAATGCTTCTATCGTTATCGTCGTGAAAGTGCTACTTCAACTTTTTTCTCCTCTTGCTCGTATAAACTGTCAACTACCCCTGCAGCAGGAGTGGGCAAAGGGGAAGGGGGTCACCTCACAGAAACCCCTTGTTTGCAGATAAGGTGTTTATAGGCAACAGCATGTTGAAGAATCTGAGAATGGTTCAATGATGTTCAGAAATTCATTAGCCATAGCCGTTTGTTTTTCTGTGGCTTAAGTAAACATAATTGCATTTTTTTAAAATCTCCCCTCCCCCATCATGTATATTTGAAATGCTAATTTGTACTGATTTGACCAACAAAATTGTGTGCAGATATGTATGTGCACTAAATGGGCAATAATTTTCTTTGGTGAATGGCTAGCTGCGTCTACGTAACTTAAGTCTGGACTGTTGAGGCCCAGTGTGAGGAACCCATTGACTTAATATGTAAATTAGGTTTGGGAAACTGTATAAGTTATTTCCCATCTGAACTGACTTACGTTTTTTTTTCCCCTTCATTTTCTCAATCAAATATTGTCTTTTTTATTGTTTTGCAAAAGGATACAGCAGGCTGGCATTGCTTGAGAAATTCATCGGTATGAGTTATTCATGGACAGATCATTTTACCCTCCGTCATTAAAATTAATCTAATCGAGAGTATTTTACACACATTTCAAAAGGAATTTACAAGGCTGTCACTGTGTAAAGGAAAATAAAAAAAAAGGGGGAATGCGAGGGATGAGGAATGGAAGAGCCGAGATGTGGGAATAAAGCGCAGATATGAGGATGAAGAACAGATGTTTAGCAACACAGAGGAAAAGGGGATGGGAGATGGTATGGATAAGGAGCAAAATCGATGGCACAATGCTACTCTAGTGTATACTCTACTTAGCCGACCTTAACAAGAATGTGAACTATATTCACCATTTGTCTTCGTCAAGGCTCAAGTTTGTATGAAAAAAAAAAATTAAAAAAAAAAGATGTGTGGAGAAATTCATTTTTAAGTCTTGAGGAAGCATAGTTCTATCATGTAAAGTAGTTGCGTACTACTCATACATGCTCAACAGTTGTACGGCAGCATGCTTTTGTTTTTTCTATGAATTGGGATATCATTTGGATTTAATGTGTTATTAATCTTCTGTTTGCGTGGTGGTCAAGATGTTTCCCTCTATCGATGTTGCTACTGTAATTAGTTTTGCCACTCCTGAGTCATGACCTTTCTAAATTACTGCAAAAGGTTAGCAATTTCAAATCTTTGGGAGTGAAAGTAGTATCATAGGAATTCATAGGTTTGTGTTTTATCATTGATACGTACATGTAGAAGTCTGTTCAGTGTGCAAACATTTGAAAGTCATTGACATAATGTACTGGTAGCTAGTAACCGATATCGTTGGTCATAATCTCCTACAGTATGTGAGGAATATGGAAATTCGATCAGTGGTAAATCTACACCTAAAAAATTTAAAAATCCCTCTTGAATTTTGACGATCCACCTGAGCACTGCTGGAAGGAGAGCTGGTTAAAGCATCTGTAATTCCATCAGAGATGCTTTTTGCCAGTTTTGAGTGAAGCTTGTAACAAATTGTCGATGTCCCAAGTGGCTAGACGCAATAGTCTGAAGTGCAAAGTTGCAGCTGCAGTCTTTCTTGTTACAAAATATAGACTCTCATGTCTTTCTACAATGATTTAAAACAAAATATCAGTTGTATGGGTGATAAAATTAATAGCAGTGATCATTCCTCTTTTAAGATGTCAAGTTGTTAAAAACTGGTAAGTTCAAGTTCTACAAAATGCTGAAGAGACTGGGTAAAGGCTATGAAGAATTTTAAGTACTTTGAACTTGTTTTTTGTCAAGAAGGTCATAACACTGTGTGGCTTTTAGCATAGATGCCTCCAAAACAGATGGTCCACTATCAAGTACTGAAAATACAAAAGGATTTCTCATTGCCAGAGGAACTAGAAGAATGCTCTCTGCCTCTTGAATATGTGAAAACAGGAACTTGAGTGCAATCCTCCAAAAGTCGCAGGTGGTTTGAAATGTATATGTCTTTGAATTTTAATGGCTGTGGGAATAAAATTGTGTAGGCTGTTGAATAGTTGTTGGATTACAGTATAAATTATTTATTAATACCATGCATGAAAAGTATGTATACTAGCAAAGCAGGACTAGACACCAGAGTGTGATATATGTTGGCATATAATTTCAGTAGTGAGTGGTACATGTAATCTTTTATGCATGCATGTACCATAAACGTTATACTGGTAGCATTGAAAGGAGCAGGTTTAATCATCTGAGGATGCAAACACAAATCCAAGCAACTCTTTTTTTTTTTTTTGGCTTTGTGCCTTATACACCTGTCTCCACACAACTATTACACCTACGTCTAACACACAAGCACAATATTGGTAACCTGTGACACTGGCTGTAATCTTGTCAAATCCATTAGGACTTTCCATCTACCTCTTAAAAATGCTTGTTGACTGAAATTTCATGGACAGTTTTTGTTCTTGTTTTGTGTATTTTGTATGAAGACTGTGATTCCAAAACAGGTTGCAACATTCACAAAGTATTTCTGTTTGAGGTTTAAGTCTCGTTTACATAAAGTCATGTATGTAGACATAATAGACGATGGTAAACGAACTGGGAGATAGGTACATGTAACTTTAAACCAGGTGAGTTAAGAGATATTTCACAAAATATGTGTTTTGAATAGGAAGTGAAAATCTAGTTTTGAAGTGAAAAGCAAATTCCTTTACTCATAAAAAAGAAAAAAATATTGAGAGAATTGTTTATGTATCCATCAGAAAATATCCAAGCCATAGTATTGAGCTATGGGTCATCCCTCGTAGATTTTGCTTTTGTGGCATAGCAAAACAAAAATAGAATGCAAGCTTACATTATGCAGGACATAGAAGTTATCCAGTTGAATTAAAATGCAGCAAACTTCATATGTGTTAAGCCATTATAGGATCAAAACACACGAACTCCACACACTTCGGCTCACCAGGTCCCTTGAGAGAGAAACTCAAGAACTGATCAAAGCTTGTAATCAGTCACAAGTGTCATTTTTTTTCCCTTAGCCCAATGATCAAAAAAAGCCAAAAAAAGTTTGAAAAATTATTTGCATTTGGGATTTGGAATGATCAGCAGTGATCCAAAACTTCCTGAACGTTTTAATCTTTTGGTAATTTGGCGTTGTCCTGGTTGACTTGCTTGTTCTCTGGGCGGGAACGAAAACCAATAGTGCGTTGACCCGATACAGGATGTTTGGGTTGGGGGGGCCTAAGTTGAGAGAATATAGCAGTAATGGCAGAGTATCTCCAGTTGATTAGTCAGTGATTGGTCTTGTGGGTAATATGGTTCATCAAGCATATTGCCACCATTCAAGGTTGTTAAATACACTGGCATTACTCCCTTATGAATTCTAGAGCTTTTGATATGAATACTAATTACATTGATTGATATGTGGTAAAGGTTTTGGTCCATTACACTTGACTGGATGGTAACTGATCAATGGCCAGATATCAAAGCAGTGTATTGACAACTTTGAAAGAACTCAGTGTAATGTGGACTTTCATTGCCATACAGTGAATTATCCATCTGTCAGCCAGCATTCATTTATGTTCCAAACAATGTGGAGAGTTTTTTGATGATGACAAAATCTGAATATTTCTCTGATTCTTAAAGTTAACTCGAATGAGTGAGGTAAATGTTGGAAACTATGGCACAGAACTTGTAACCAATGTTAAATACAAATAACACAAGAATGTACCCAAGGTTTCTTATTTTTATTTCTGAACTCTCGCTCTTAGAGCAAAAGTACCGGTACAAAGGAACGTGTCGGCATCTCTCAAGCGAAAGTCAAGGGAGGGGGAAGCTAGGCTCACAGGATGTGGTGCTGAAATACATTCAAGTGGGCTTAGTGCGAGTTCAAACTATGCAATTAGTGTGGGCAAAGGGTCAGTATAGTCACTCGTGAATACTCACACCAGCTAGTTGTTTGGACTGTGTGTTTGGTACTGTATGGTTCTTTCCAAAATCTAGATACCTTATGCAGACATTGCACTGTCCAGTGTACAGCCTCACACTACTCCCTGTGTGAGTAGCATTCAGTCTTACATTTACCCTGACTGCAATTTGAATTTTACCTTTCCTGAGGTTTATTTTTGATAAAAGAGCTTTGTATAGTGTTTGGTAATTATGTACAACAAAGTTGAAACCAGTTTATGACCTCCAATGAACTTCACCGATTTGGTGTGGTCTCTTGATGTGAAACTAATTATTAATTTGCAACTTTATCATTGTTTGTCAGGAATTGATAGAACAGTGAATGCAAAACGAGCTGTTTTGCTTCTGATATTTTCTCCCAAATTTCAGTTGACCCACTTCACACTATGTTTGCACAGTTCTACTTCTTTGGTAAATTTTATAATGATGCCAGTTGTGTGCAATATGCCAGTTTGTTTACCTCAAACAAATTTCTGGCATCCAAAGGATATTGTGTCTGCCATGTTGCCTTAGAGAGAAGCCGTTGAGATTTCTAAAGATACACATTTGGAGTCAAGCAAGACCAGAAGCTTTTTGACTATTTTTTTCTTGTAATCATTTTTGTCATATTTTTGAAATCAGTGCTGGATTTGCAGTGTCCTGGATAATGTCAATGACATCTCAATACTCAAGTCTATCTATGAAATCTTTTGCAGTTATCAAGAGTGCATTAAATGCTACAATATTTTTTCACTGTGGCAACTTTAAAAGTTAACAAAATATGAATCCAAACATAATAGTAGGGTCATTACGTTTGGGAACATTACTGTAAGTGGTTTTTACAGTTGAGGTTTTCCCAGTTTCGAGATTTGACCTTTCCTTAGGCCATAAACACTGCCAATAGGGTCTCTTCAACTGCCTATTGCCACAGTATTCTGATTGATTACCACAGGTTTTAGGGCTGCTGCTGGCACCTGAGGAGGGTATAGGACTGCAATGCAATGGTTGCTGTATGAACCATCCTTGTTTATAACTGCTTGGTGGAAAGAACTTTTTCGGTAATTTTTTTCCTTGTAGATTTGGTGAGTATGGTTTTCCCTCACAGTTGTCTAGAAATCAATGGTTTGTGATCACAGTGGGGGTGGCTGACTGGGCTCTGCCATAAAATGTTGGAACCAATAAGGAATAATGAAATGAAATTGATCATGAAATACCGGTGTGCCTATAAACCAGACACCGCTGGAACCAATTGACTATCATTTCTGGAGGCCTTAAAAGTTGTAAATAATTTTTGGTAATGTAAAAGAGAGAGAGAGAGGTTGATTGATGACTTCTCATGACATCAGCATGATGTCATTGTATGGTCAGTGTACTGAAGAAGAGAGCATTAAAGCCTGAATGAGCAATTCTGGAATGCAAGAGTGCATTGATGGGAGCAATGGTGGGTGAAGGAAATTATGGCAATGGAAAACTGACACCTTTTCTGAAAGAGTTGTGACTTTTCGTGTAAACGAGATGCCTAAAATGGAAGCTACTGCTGCGATTTACTGCAGATGCATAGCACAAGACAAGGTTTGAAAGTATTTTCATTGTAGACATATAGCCTACTTACCTCTTGCTTACACTTGTGCATTGTTCACCCTATGCAACCCACCTCTGAATAAAGCTCTGACACAGTATCCTCTATACTCTGAATTGGTCTCGTAAAGCTGAGCGATTGAGAATGGACAACTGTCTAAACGTGGAACCCACTGTAGTTCCTAAACACAAGCAGAACAACATGCATTTTCACAGTATTTACTTCTCTCGTCACTTATTTATCTCAGCACAACATCTGGACTTCCATCTAGTGCAGCAAAATGATCTGTGGCATAACAAAATAGCAATATGTCTTCCCAATGCCTTGGTTGTATTTTATTGTGGGATTTCAGTTGGTGCTGATGTCTGTATACTTCTCCAACTTCCAACAATCTTTATACAAGTAGTTCCTTGGCAATTGTTACACTGCTTTGCTAATATTAATATACCTTTTTGTCCTTCTGACATTGCCGTTTTCTTTTTTCCAGGACAGATAATTGACTGAGCTTTCCCATTACTATGTTTTGGTAATCAAAAAACAAAAGGGAATGAAAAAGAAGAACGATCAATATCATGGCTTAAAAAATGTTTGGTTTTATATTACCCAAAATGAAATCAATTCCTGCTTTTTTCATGCCACAAAACTGTATAAAAGTATAAAGGGGAAAAATAAGTCATCTAGGATCACAGGATTTGTAGTGTTAATTGTGACCTTGAGTTCAGAATCTTGTCCTTAATTTAGTTTAGATTTTAATCTGCTGGAATTGTGGTAATCTGAGCCAGGGGCCTATAATAGCTTCAGTGGTCTCTGTGGAAAATATTCATGTTAGAGGAATGATACTTAATAATTACCACTAAGTCATGCAAAGGAATGAAAATTATGAAGAAAAAGAGAGTGAAAGAGAAAAAAAAAAGAAAAGGAAACTTTGAATTGCAGAGTCATATTGAATTCCAACGTAGTTTTAATCAGAGCTGGGTAGTTGTCATGGCCGATGCAAGGCTGGAAAGTTGACTGCATCTCAATTCGTGCTCGTTTGCTAAATGTGTCATTTGTTGTTATGCATTGCCTGTTCTAATTTGGTTTGTGCTAGAGCTGTGAAAACTCAGTGTTTATACTTTCAAGGTATTACTACATCTACCGTGACGACAAGGTACACTGACCTGTGTAAATGAACAAAGCGGCATTAAATACAGGCTGAATGTAAATAAAGTCATTTTATTTGGCTGGAGCTGAGAGGTCATCGCTGTATGTGCTTGGACATAAAACAGCAGTAGGCACTGACGTATGCGAACGATCTGCTTAAATGGAAAGATGACTGCGGGCTGCTCATTTGGTAGACGGTCCTACTGAGAACTCTTTCAACTCTTCCTTTGTGGAGTTTCAGTGATATGTCTCTTGCAATTATGAAAATTGCCAGACAGTCAATTTCCTTCATCATTTGAATCCTGAGAAATAGGAACAAGAGAAAAAAAGATGGAAAGTGTCAAAAGATGGCGGGTTGTTTTAGTCTACATTTCAGCATGTGAATGATGAAGTGCCTCCGAATGGAAGATAAAAATTACTATCAATATAGTATAAAATGGAAAAGGTGTTGCAAATGCACAGTGCCTCTCAGAATGCTGCTCTACGTAAGGATTCAAGAAGGGGGTGGGTGGGAAGTATTGCAGAGTGCATTCATTGCTATAAAGGGTGCAGTGAAAACATATTGCCCATTTTTATTATTGTACATCAAAGGGGGTGTGCTATCATAAAAGAGGCTGTGTTTGGAATAGCAGGTGCGCTCTTTTTGGTCATCAGCTATGGCTTGCATCCATTGATCTGTCAAACCAGCATCCTTGGTCTGTCTGTCGCTGGACTGAGTGGACAGTTAACTACAATGTACACCGTTGTAGCTACTGTATGCCATCTGTAGTTTGCTGAACTCTGTGGTGAGCTGGACTGTTTTTTTGATAGCTGTGTTGTTTCTAGTAAGCTGGACTCTTGTGTTTTGCCATTGTATGTAGTTACCTAGACTGTATCTAATAGCTGGACTGTGTGTTATGAACAGGACTCTGTTGTTAACTAGACTGTACACAGCAATAGTTGGACTGTGTGTAGTTAGCTGGACTAGTCCTGATTTACTCCGAAACTATCACAGCTTTTGTCCACAGTTTTTTGTGTTTGGGATATGAAACAGTAGAACATGAAGATTACACTGATATTTATTTTGCATGTAGAAATCTGGCTTGCTAAACTGTTCTACTTGGCAATCAAAATCGAAGTTAATTCCACTCTTTTGTTTGTACAAATGTGATGAAGTTCCTTTGGATCAATCGTGACCATAACGGAATCTTGACGACCAAGCGCAGAATGTTGCTTTAAATAATTTGGGTCAATTTGGGGAAAGTTAACTTCTCGCAGCTGGTTCTGACTCTTGCTTCAGTCTTTCCCTACCAATTGCATAATGTTGTATAATATTTTATATCTGCAACCCAAGTAGTTTTGCATCTCTATAAAGATTGATGCTTGTCCTTGGCATATAAGAATAAAATGTGATAAGAACAAAATTAGTTTTTGTTATTGGCAAAACAAAAGTGAAAGCTTAAAGCATCATGTTGGATTTTATGTTACATTTATGTATGAATTTATGGCTACTAGAAGTTAGTACACCCACAGTTAGTGAACATATATAATTATCTACAGAAGTTGAGATTTGAGTACATAACATCAGATTTTCTGTGAAATTACACATCTTCATGTCCTTTTTGTTTTGTTCACAAAGTGAATATTTGAAATAGATAACAGTAGGTGGATTTGTGTCACTAACTAGAGAATTGTTTTTGTTTGCTTGTAGAGTTTCTTTTGATTCTGTTCAAGCATACTTTGAACCAGATATATAGATACAATTAAGAATGGCAAAAGGACTGCTGTTTCCTGGGAATACAATGATGGCATTAAAGTGGTATAAACACACAGAGGCTGTACAATTATGTTATGTTACTTACTGTAGCTTTGGTAAAATCTCAATGCTGAAATCCTGGGACTCTAACCAGTTTGCTTGCTTCTTGTCCACTTGTGTTATACAGTGCAACAAACTGTATTATTGATGCCTGCAGTGTTGATAGATATGTTGGCTGCAGCAGTGTTTAGGGGTAATCAGCTGTGAATTCTGAACTATATGTAAGGCAACCCAGTTTTTGCTCAGTTATCATCAAAAATGAATTTTTCTTTCTTGCAAAGAAAAAAGATGGAGGTTCTTTCACCAACCTGCTCTTGTTTTAACTTAAATGTTGACAGCTGTAGCTATGTGGCATGTACAAGTTTTACCGTGGATTTCTTTGAAGTTTCTTGCTACTTTTTCTAGCCTTTTTCAACAAACATATGGAGAATATGAAAAAAAGCTTAAAGTTAAAAAACTTGTTTGTGAGGAAATCCTTGCAGCATAAACAAGTTCTATGGATCTAAATCTAACATTGCCGCAAACAGCTGTCAATAGTTGAGGGTTAGACTTGTTCTTCTCTGTTGACATAATTTGTGATTGTATGTAGGCCCATGTTATAATCTAATCAATACTTTCTGTCTTACAAAGGCATTTGACAGTTTCAGGTATTAAATCATCATGGCACAGTGGTGGTAACCATGTAAGGAAACTAACAAAAAACAGTCTGTGTTTTGTACGCTACAATCCCAGATTCAGCTTTTTAAAATATGTTCCATCACTTTTGTTTGGAGTGCAATTGCACTTTACAGTAGCTCATCCATTTACAAGTTTCAATTTTATAACCACAATTCCACCTCTTCCAACCGTATATAAGTGAAAGAGCTGATAGCATGAATGTTGAAGGTATGTTCTCGCAATCAGTGGATTGAATGTAGCAGTACTTTGTACAAAGTCTGCTTCATTAAATTCAACTTTGTGAAATTGTTTCAGTGAAAAAGTCAAAAGCACCATCCCAGTATAAGTAAAGGGACATTACTTCACTCCTCACTTACCCCTCTCAACACAACAACTGCACTCCCATTACCTTGCCAATAATGCTGGTGACCTTTAGCAATGCCTTTGGCGTGTGTTCCCATTGGTGTTGAGGAAAATTGCATTGGTGTTGAGGAAACATTGCAAGTAATAACAAAATTAACCTTGCCCCTTACTTGTCTGTCCCAGCAGTCTCCATCTACCCACTACCTTGCCCAAGAGTGCTGGCAACCTATGAATTCACAGCGCGTACTCCCAAACCTCATATAAACTATTCATTACCGTATTGACCATGGTCTAGCATCTGGCAATTTTGTGTGTGTGTGCGTGTGTGTATCTGGTCACCGCCCTTCCGTAATTGCCAGCCTTTTGGTCTGACAGCGAAGTACTAAGCTGCGAATTGCATCTGCTTTTATCTGCTGCAAAACTCCAAGTTTCTTCGATTATCATCCAAACCAATGAGTTTTGGGGAATGCCTTAAATCATGGTGGGGAAACATTTAAAGGGTACAGTATGTGGTCTGAAGACTGAAAGACACAGCTGTTGCTAGTAGTGAAAGTCTCCAAAAAGGCCTGTTTTTGACCATGAAATATATGAAGAAGGTTAAGTACTAGAAATACAGTACTACTGTACTACAAATTTTGGAATCGATTAGAGAGAAAATTGTGTGAGATATATATATACATTGCTCCAAACTGTCTCCATATTAACTATGCACCTTTCACCACTTGTGCAAACCCCCCCCCATCCCCCGAAGAAAAGGCCCCATACATGAAGGGAATGTCAGACATGAAAATACAGTTAGATAGTAGAATGAACAATTACAACTAACTGAAAGGGGGTTTCCAAGAAGTAGATCCTAAGGGGACCATAGGAAATGACAGTGGAAGCTGAAGGCAACTGCATGCAACCTGGCGGTGCAAGCAAAGTGGCAACCAACAAGACTGGCCACAGTAAATTAACCCGCCCTTACAAATGGGGCATGGGTTGGCAGGAAAGAAGACAGGTAAATGAGTTGCTGATAAACATCCAAACCAAGATGTTTTGAAATGTTTATGCCAATGTCTCTGGTGCTTCTCAAAAGCCATTAGTTGAAGAGGAAAGTGATTGAACTAAAAAATGGAATATATATTCAGAGTTGAGGGCACTTGCCCTTTAAGACATTGCCAAATTAATAAACTGTACTTTCTCAGTAGTTTGGTTTTAACTCTCACATTTCAAAGAAATGTTTCACAGTGTGTGAGAAAAGCCATAAGCATACAATTGCTTTGTGTGTTGATCAAAGTTTTGATGTTGATAGCAAGTCATGCAGTCAAAGGTTGTTAGTATTGAACACTAAACATGGTAGGTGTTCTCATAATGATGGTATTGAAACTAAAATGATTTCCCAGTTGTGTTTATTCTTCAATGAACTTTGAGACATTGGTAATATCATGAACTTTAATAAACTGAGGCCTTGTTAGTCATGAAGTGTTATGTTTGTGGAAAGAACAATATTTTGTGAAAAAAATTACCCCAGTTGAAATGGTGGCGTTTGTAGTATTTGGGGCAATATATTAGATACTTCTAGTTAATAAAAAATTGACATGTTAGGTATAATGATATTCATACAAGTCACACTAACAGTTTGCCAGTAGCAGTCTGTGCAGTATGTATGAAAGAAGCTGTTTAAATGCCAGAAACAACAACGACCACACCACTGATACCATGCATGAATGCTCTATACTTAGAAAACGACTTTGTAACCCTTCCTGTATCTGACCTGTCTTGTGTGCACCAGGACTCGACACGTGCCAGGGCTCTATTCAGATTGTCTTCGCTCCTTTCTTTGTAGGATTTGAGATTTTCCTGAAGCTATGAAATATGCCTTTGTGTGGGATAAAGAAAAGAACAAAAAAAAAAAAATGAAAAAAGTTAAAGAACAGAAATCTCAGCAGCCGCTAAAGATTGCTACACTGGCTACATGGCTACCAGCCTCCTGTTGGGGAATAAATTATCCGCTTTGGTGACTCACAATAGGTCTGCATATGTCTTGGTGTGCTGTGTATGGCTCTTTCATTGCATCTATTGTATCTCTATACCCAGAGCTCTTCTTCTCCATTCACACTGATACTGTATGGCGATAAAGGATGAAAAAAGTGTAACAGTAGAAAGCATTTCACTGTAGGTAATGCCTATAAACAACAGACATTTCCTAATTTTCTTTTGTTTACACCACTACTTATTTCATTATCGTCTCAATCAGAGCTGGGAGGGAGATCAAATGGATTGGAGCTCAGGTTGTGATTAGCATTGTATACGACAACAGGGAGGAATATTTTTAGAAACTCAAAAATATGAGTTTTGATATATGCAATATTATCATAACATTTTGTATTTACAATCGGCTCAGCAGTCAGGATCTGTAATATATGTAACACTTTACTTTCTGTGTTACACTTTTTACGTTTTTTTTTTCTTTGTATAATATGTGTTAACAGAGTATACCTGCTGTGTGTACAATAGCAAAGTAAATAGTTCAATAAGACGAGAATCTGGTGGCAAGAGTTATCGGGAGGTGTACGGTAAAGGTGAATTTTATGACCGGTGTTAGCACTGTTGGATAGCTATGCTGATGTAGTCAATGCAATTTCAACATCAGATGTCCATATAGAATTTCATCTGTAGCGTACATAAAAAGTCAGCACTTTAAAGTGCTTGGGGGGATCAATTGAAAGAAATTTAAAATTCCTCACGGGATCTAGAAATATCCTCTCCCCCCAAAAAATGTGGCTTGCATGTGTTGTGTATTTCATATCCAGTGCACTGTAGGAGAGTGTTTATTGTTTTCCAGTACTTTTCACTTAACTATTAAATTGATGCTGTACTTTCTAGAGTGGCTGTTGCAAACAGTAAAGTGTGACTGAATCATGTAATCATGTTAAAACAGGGTATTATAACCTATCTGCTCTCCATCCTGCATTATTATCATCTTAACTCAAATTTCTAAACACAGACAGCAACTGAGAATGAAACTCAAAATTTTACTGACTATATTCACAATTATTTTGAGTTTGGATGAGCAGAGAAAATGACATACAAATTTTCTGATACCTCCACGCACTTAGCACATAGGAATGGCATAGTGGGAAGGAGGCACTAGTCTGGCATAGGCAGGACGGTTCCTGTAGCAGTGTTAAAGGTTACCAGTACTCTTGGCACTGTAGATGGGGTGCATTTGTTGTGACGAGACAGGTTAGTGAGGCATGAAGTAAACAAGGTTGTTTTAACATGAAACACTTCAGTTGTGATTTTGCCAGCTGAGCACTTTTATT
The DNA here is from genome assembly GCA_021234535.1 of Stichopus chloronotus. Lineage (NCBI taxonomy): Eukaryota > Metazoa > Echinodermata > Holothuroidea > Aspidochirotida > Stichopodidae > Stichopus > Stichopus chloronotus. The sequence goes on from CM037829.1 coordinate 20,963,882, forward strand.
TTCTGTGATATCTGTTTTGTGATCAAATGTAGTTCCTTCAACCATCCAGTGCTTCATTGGGATACATCTAACAGCAACTGTACAGGAGAGACCACAAACCTCATTTTCCATTAATCTTGATTTAGAACCTTTCATTCCAAGATGGAAGTTGAAGAAGTTCCTTACCCACAAAGATGTTCGAAAGCAAATGTCGAATAGGAAGGTGGATGACAGGCTTCTTGCACTGATTTATAGTCGAACACCCTCTTAGAGTGTCTCAGTGCTGGAGCTTTGGAATTTCTCGGTATTTGACTTTAGTTGTCTGCTCCCATCAATTCAAGGGAGAGGCACTGTGAGGTAGACACCCGACGATGTCACGTGTCTCCGTCCCTTGCCTTGTAGCTGCCTTTTAAATCTAGTGGATGTCTCAGTGTCATTGTAAAACATGCCTCAAATACCCTTAGCCCTCGTTCTCCCAAATCTCCAAAAAGTGAACAGTCCCACCTAAAAAAAAAAAGACAAGAGGAGAGAAGCAAATGAAACTGAAATGCCTTATTTTGACAACTTATTTGGTATGTTATTTCAGGTGATAAGGAGTTAAAATACTGAGTTACTTAGTGCTGAAGAGAGAAATCAACACAAGCAAAATGAAAAATTGTGTTGCATTCATGGTTATACTGCAGCTGCTGTGGGTGGTGCTGGGTGGCTCTACGGAGGACTAGTTATTCCCATCCAACATTTGTGATCGGTGTACGCATTACCGCCTGGTATAAACTTCACAAAATGTAGTAAAAATGATGGGGAAAGTGGCTATTTGAATTAACATTCAAGGATTTTGCAAGTAAAAGTGCCTTGATAGTGCTTACAAGACACATAATACTCCAGGGGTGCTGCTCTTTGGATCCTTGCTTTTCTCTCTTGGCTTTCCTCTGGACTCTACCAGGGGCCCTGATATGAGCCTCTGGTCTCTACCAGAAGGGGCTGGTTCCCTTTCTTGGAGCCCAGAACTAAAATTTGTCTAGCTACAACCCTGATTGCATTGTGCTTTTATATGATGATATGCAGAAAACTGGAGGCAAATATTATAATCTTAAGGGATTGTCTGATAATAGCATCTTTATCTTTTTGCTAGTGGCAGTTTTCCCATCTTCCTCTGTGGTTTTTCTTAAAATGACGATTGTGTTTGATTTATTATTGATGCTAAGATTCTCAATGAAACATATGCATTACACAAACTGCAAAGTTCTCTTCGGCTGCCTCCGACCTGTAAGTAGATGTTTATGTCAAGCATAGTTGTCATAGTTAGAAAGCACCGTTATTCAAGTTGTCTTTGATTTAGCCAGGGTTAATTTGACCCCATGTCTGTAAAATTTCTAATAGCAGACTGTAAATTTAATTCTTTACTTCCAAAGAAATGCACCAAAATTCCCCCTAAATGTGGACAGTTTTCTATAATTTCAAGCTTGATACATGCAATTCACATTGTGTACTCAAAGAGAACGATTCATGTTATAGAGAGCTTGGTGCTGCAACTTTACTCAGAAGCTTGTAGCACAAAGTTAAACAATGCATTAGTGTTAGCAAGGCTTAAATGAAGTATGGTCACATCAGTGAGTTGTGTGAGTTTCAGGACATAACCACTAGGGCAGTCTAGAGGACTGCCAAACTTGTTTCTTGTTTCTGTCTTGAACTTTGATACTAACTGAAGCTTTAAAAGAATCTCGTATGTATAAGTCTGGAATGCAAAGGGCGGTTAGTTGGTAACCCAAAAGCATGATCTGGCATATATTGTATTCCAGAATATGAGGGTTGTCTTTATGTGGCATTGATCCTGTTGCTAGTGTACACAAAATGTTTACAACATACTAACAACAGGATGCAGACAGTTAGTGCTGCATTGGGGTTGCAATCTATTAAAAGTGAAAAAAAAAAGTTATAAAGCATGGTAGAGCTCATCTGGTAGTGACACGCTGATTGATTTCATTGCTTCCCCAACCAGCCATATTTAGTTTCCTTCCCTTGTACCGGACAGCTTAAAGGAAGCATTCCGATCAGAGGGTGTTGACAGCTCCTCAAAGTCCGCAACGAAAGTTGGATTGACCGCAGAGAGCGTTTAGTGCACTCATGAAACCTGAAACAGCTCCTTTTCACTCTCGTAGGAGGGCAGAAAAAGTTTGCACGGCATTACATTTTAATTTCGTGGGTAATGAAAAGGATTAGAAGAATCAAGGAGGTTGTTAAATTCACACAATCTCTCTCTCGGTAATAGGCATATGTGAATCACTGTGATAAGAAAGCAGCGCGGAAGACTGTCCATTACCACTTTTCTGATGTGCTTGTAAGATGAGGTTACAAAGGAACAGTCAAGAAAAAGAAAATTAGTGTCACACATCTCTGTGTAAATATTCCAGGAACAGTGGTCAGAACCGGTCAGTGCAAATGTTGTGAAGAGTCTTATAATCTTTCAAAGGAGAGGCTGTTGTCATGACAGACAGCAGCGTGTTAAAATTGTTTAGAAATATTAAAAAAAAAAATAGATCCTCCCAGATGGGAATGTCGTGTTTTTTTTTTTTTATTGGCTGAGTCATTTTAGAAATAAATGAGAGGTGGACATCGAGAGCAGACTGATTGCATTTTAGTGATTAATATTAATTTGAATGAAAGGAAAAATGAAGTAAAGATGCATAAATGTTGATGTAGTGCTTGAACAAGGTGGTCAGTAATGCTTTCATTGTTGTACTCTATAGACACGCACAGTACTAGTAGAAGTACTGAATTGTTTATATGGTAATTCTGTGGTGATAGCATAGTAACAGAGATATGTACTGGTATCCCTGCGTTTCGGATCAGAAAGTGGATCAACCGTAACTAAGATTGGTGCAAAGAGAATGAATAATTTAAAGTTGGACGAAAAAGAGGATTGAAGCGGAGTGTGAAGCAGCTGATGTTGCTTTGCAGCTTCGCAGCCATGACAAACAACAAATCACTTTTGGGTGTTAGAGAAAAAAAAGCATGTCTTGTCCTACTGTGGAAATATCTATAATGTCGTGACAACCACCATGTATGCCTCTCTAAGTGATACTGCATCCCAGAGATACTCCCAGAATGGCAAGCCATAGAAATATCTCCATTACTGCAGTTTTCGTCTAGTTTATTGCGTAGGTCCCAACCCATGACTCTTTGATACCGACAGGCCAGGCCAGGCTCCTCTCCCAGAACTCTATTCATACTCTCAGTGCTTGGTATTACTGCATTGGTACTAAGTACTTTTGCCCTTGTTGTCCTAAGTATTGCTGAGTCCACCTGGTAGAGAAAACAGCTCACTAACATGTTCCCACTCTTATTTGCCTCACTCTTCACTTACCTGTCTCAACACAACTGATGCACTCCCACCTACTGTGCCAAGAGTACTTCATGGGAAGTCTTTATTAGACCAGACAGCAGTAGACATGTTGTAAAATGGTTACCAGTATTATTGGTATGGTAAATGGAAGTGCATTTGTTGTGTTGAGACAGGGAAGTGAGTCATCAGTAAGAAAGCCCAACCAGGTGAGTTTGGGGAGAGTTATTACACCTCTTTCTGCTGTGAAGAAGTAGCTATGTGCAAAGTATACCCTATGTGGTAAAGAAACAGCTATATGTATCTATGTCTGTCACATTTTAGTTCTTACTGAATCAGTAATGGGTGTGACATTTTATGTATATGGTCTGCCTTTATGGGAACTGGGGAAGATCTATTTTTAAAATGCCAGTAAAAAATTAGGAAATTTCTAAAAATTATGACAGGAAAACATTTTGGAAATTGGTAAATTTTAACCTAATCATTCAATTGATCACTTTATTGATGAACATCTTCCTTTTGGTTGCTTATTTGTTTGATGGAAAGTAAGCCCTATGTGTATCTCCTCTGGATGACTTTGCTCATATTCTCCCACTGTCCACCACTGTCCACTCCTCTCCCCCCTCCTTGTGTGTCTCATAAGATGTAGCAGCCATTTGTGTTCCATGTTGGACTTGATGTCACAGTAATACATGTATTCTACCAGCAGACTTATTCAAAAGTGGTTTGAATTTTGAAATGATTCAGATTCTTTCAGTCAATTATCAGCAAATTTCTGTTTGTACTGGATTTGTGTGAATGCATGTGATTCACAAATACAGTTGAAAATTTCAAAGTTAGCTCATTATCATTCGGCCAAAACTGGGGGACTCTTACCCTGAATACTTGAAATTACTTAAATGTAAGTGGGCAGAAATTTGTACAAGAGCCCTCAGTTTGGCAAAGTGTTGTCAGATTTCAAACAAAGCTTGGCAAATATGATAAACAGGCTTTGCATATGTTGTGCAGAAAAATGGAAAAAAAAAAAAAATTAAAACCTTACAAAAACATTGTCTGTTTGAGACTTGGATAGTTGGATTACATTGATATGGTTCAAATGTTTAGTGACAGCACTAGGATCACCTCACAACGTAAGTGATAAGTAAATCCAGATACAGATAGTTACCTGTCGTGGGGGGGGTTCTTTCTCATTTGTCAGTGTCATCAGTAAATAACAGGACATTCACCCCCACCCCCACTATGGTAATGAAAAATGCATCTTTCACCTGCAATATGCTGACTAGCAGCTTTGATACCATACTAGCAGCTTCGATACCATACCAAATCTTCAAATCTTCCTCCTTTACCAGTTCTGGTTATCAGTCAGTTGATTCAGTTGGGGTATTTCATCCCTTCTGGAGGAGGTTGATTTACAAGCATCTTGCCACTATGGGCCAGTACGACCATTAAAAATTTGTCTCTGAAGTTAAAAATATAGCTGATCGGAATTTACAAGCCTGCAGAAGTATCCTTGAAGGAGGCATTAAAGGGATGGTATGTACAAAAGTGATGACAAATTTCCTCAATATCAGGAGTGACTACAGAGGCTGTCGAGAGATGCCAGGGTCTTCTTTATTCTTGTGCCAGTAATGTTCAGTTTTTGAGTCTTTGCTTGGGTCAAATATTTAATTTCTTTTGGCAGTACCCAACCAGCTTCTCAGCTTCTTCGAATTTGGTCGACTTTTCAGTGGACAACGCTATCCTGTATCAATCAGAGTTTGAAATAGAGGGGGTTTACATGGACAGATGCATGTAAAATTGGCTCTGTGCATGTAATCTTTTGCCTGTGCATGTGAAAAATTAACTGTTTTTCAGCCATTTGGCAAAGAAAATTTGAGTTGTGCATCTAATTAATTCAAACTCTGGCTCCAATGTCTTTTCTTTTTTTTTTTGCCTTGTGTAGCAATTTCATGTACTGATTAATTTGATGAGACTTTCATTTATAGTGGAATAAAACCTAATGGACCATGGCAGTGTAGAGGGTGATTGGCTGTAGCCATTATGTTAATTTTTCGATGGGTTGAGGCAAATGACTTGCAATTTCCAGCCTTACCAATTTATGCTGATTGACTTAAGACTGAAGCGAAACACAGTTGTTTTGAAATGGATGGCTGACATGAGAGGCTAAGCAAAGAATTAATTGATGGAGGGTTGCATTATCAATAATTCAAACAGCTTTGAGAAAGAAATTTAATGTAAATTGAGATCTCTTGTGTATTTGTATGTCATCTTGGCAGCCAGTGTGACACATCGAATAATTGTGTAAGGCAATTGCATATGTATATTTGTATATTGCCACTGCTATCTTGAAGGTTCAAAAGATGAGCAAATTGTCCATCGTACCCCTCTGTTATCAACAAATCTATTGTAAAGTGAGACAAAAGTCAAACTCTTAACTTCTGCTGGATCCCTGTGGCAAATAGTCGAAGGCTTCCATCTTCCTAAATAGCCCCCTTTTCTCGCTTTTAAAGGGCACGTTATGTTCTGGCATGCAAGAATCTTCTGTAACTTTTTTGAAGGATCGACAGAAAATAAAAAGAATTTCATAGTTTTGTCAGCTTTTCTGCACTTACAGTAATGCACATCACAGCCGTGTGTATTTTAAACATTGTCGCCTTGCCATATCTTCAAGTTCCGTGACATATTTCCTTTCTCTCTTGTCTTGATGATGACTTTTCATTCTGTCACGAAGGGTAATTTGCTTTGATGTTTGAGTGCCCTCTTGAATGGTAATTTAATGCAAATGTTTTTCCAGTTTTGGAGTGAAGGACTCTTAAACAATTAAACTTGAAGTCTCCAAGTCTCGAAAGTGGAGCTTAGCGCCTTCACATCTTTGGTGATAAGTTCAATTTAGGTGCTGTCAGTTTTTTTAGATTAGATTTTTTTAGGACCCAAACAAGAAAACACAGACAAAGATTTGGAGACATTGCTATTAACCCCAGCTGAAAAGACAGAATCTATTTCTCAAACTTTGAGTGTAAGCTTCGGCATTTATTTAGTATGCAAAGAGGTATACCATCCAAAATTGTAATTGTTTTTATTGGAAACAAGACATCAAGCATTAAAGCTATTGATTTTGTACAATTCATTGCGTAGAGTGTACATAAATTTTCCATGTATTTCATATAGTAAAGATAGAAAATGTCTTGACAGTAGTCTGAAAACATGGCTCATATACAACCCTGGAAAATAGCAATCACTATTTTGGCAGTTGGATTCAGGAATGAAAATCTCAGTGTTAGATGGAAAATATTGAAAGGAAAAAAGTGGAACCCTGAAGTCTTGGGGTAAAATATATCAGCTGCAGCCATTGGAACTTGCCTGGCTTTTTTTTATTAAAAGCAACCACAGGTACTGTCATACAGCAACGGTAGATTTCCTCAAACCCTTTGTGTGTCAATATCAACATCTGGCGATTTACATAGTATTTTTTACGAAGCTGCAAATGCTTGTCATTCATCACTGTATCAGTATTCTGTATTCTTCATACCTCCCTCTTTGTTCTGAACAAAAATTGTAGGAAGGGGGAATTTCATCACGAATTTCGAAATGGTTTTTGAAGGTACGATTTTAATTATGATACTTGAAGATGGACAAATCTTACCATGGTTCTGACTTTCCATTGAGTGTCCGTATTGCTTCATAAAATCATTCTCTATCTGCAGAGTTTTTTTAGTTAATGACCAACTCACAGATGCGCGTCCCTCAGATAAAAAATTATTTTTCTTTTTCAAAACTGTTGTGTTATCATATCATTCAGAGAGTTGAAAATTGTGGCCTTGACTTTTATATACCTGTGAAGTGAGTGAAAGCTCAGCCCCCCCAAAATTTGATATCTCAGTTTTTTTTTCTATTTGGCAGGATTCATGAGACACAAATTCCAGGTGATCGTAAAGCCTCACACTTGCTCCCACAAATTCTTGAAAAAAAAAACGGGGTGATTTGGAGCAATCCGATGCAGTTTCACAAATTCTTGCACTGTCTATTAGATCGTCATACAGTCTTGTTATGTTCATAAAAGTGTGAATCATGCTAGAAATTTCCATTGTTTGTGTACACAAATGTCGTAAAATGTTTCCAGTAAATCATTCGGGTCCCTAGGATTTCATTGGAGAGGGCTGTTCAATGGTACATGGTAGAAAACCAAAGAAAAACAATAAGAAACAAACAAAAAAAAGAAACTGGTGGAGGAAAGTTATTCTACTCCACAAATTTTTCAATCAAGTTAATGGAAAAGGTCCCAAAATTTCAAAATCAGGAGTAAACCAAATTAATTGTAGACAATATTGCTCTCCCAAGCTCCGCAGAATGAGAACATTGAGACATCCTAGGATGATAAATGATGAACGTGACATGTTCAATAAATCTGTTGAGTTCATTCAATAAAAACATCTTCCATTTTTGAGGTGCCCATCATCAAACTTGTTTGGGGGTGATGGTCCTGCTTTCCTTCGGCATGTGCTGATTTACTAGTCAGCATGCAAGCCTGGCAGAGATGCATCTCGGAAAAGTTTTCTTTCATGACGCTGACTTTTGAAACTGACAGTCCGAGAAAGAGAGAGAGAGAGTTGAACGAGAAAGAGGTGGAAAGGAGAGAGGACGCTTTCGTCTGGTCTGGAAAGTTAATTGTTTATAATCTGCATAAGGCAGAGGGGCTCTGAAGTCATTTCAGAGGCTGATGCAAAAATAAACATGTCATATTTTATACCAGGCTGTAGATTAAATTAATCTTTACAAATGGGTTTAGAAGCGGATGGAGCAATTCTCTGAAGACGTCATCTGGATGGTGCTTGAAGATAGTCATCGTTGTGATCATCGTCATCATTGGTTGAGGAGGGGATGACATTTTGAAATGTCGACTGGATCATAATACCATCACCATTTAAGAGTGGTGGAAGCTCATCCAGGATTGAGAGAGAACGAAAGAAATTCTCCTTGCGAACTGCAAAAGTTAATTTTGAATCTAATACCTTGGTGCTTTCAGCTCTTGTTCGTCTGAATTTTGGCCTGTTCTCCAAGGAGAACAAAAGGAAAATGTTGAAATGTAGGGGAATGAAAGTGCTTTTGGTGGAATACTTGCAATAGAAGTAACCTGTGAGAAGCTGTTACAATATGTGTGTATGTTACTCTGTATGTGCTGTGTGTGTGTTTGTGATGCAATTTTAGGTAACACAGTATTTCTTTTTTTTCAAAAGTTTTGTCTTGATCAAACTGATAATATATAAAGTGAGGCTAACTTACAGTAATGTACAATAATCATATTGTTTTAAAGAGTTTAAAATCAGTCTGCAGCTCTAGCTAATACCATCTTTTTAAGCTAATACCATCTTTTTAACAACCCAAAGCTCTTTAAATCTATTTTCTGTTCTCAGACTCCAATACTCACAGGACAAAATTCTCAGAGCATTTAAAACAGTGCAGATCTTTTATATATACAGCCTCATTTGGGGGGACATAAACATTAAACCTGCTCATTCAATTGCCCATGGATTGGTATGGCAACGTGATATACGACAGTCACCCTTACAATGACGAAACAACAAAGAGTCATTCCCGTGTGTTTTGCGTAACATTGGCATCCCAAATATTACTATAAAAATAAAGGAAGGTTTTCTGGTGGATATTGGCCCATGGTTTGTATTATGTATGTTTGCTTTGATTTCATATAGCCTTTGCTTTGATTTTTGGAGTCTTTGCCTGTGATTGGATGATGTTAGTTACTAGGATTGAACTTACCATCCCCCCACCTCCTCCCTGGAACATGGTCACGATTTTATGTCTGAAGAGAGTGTGGAGTCGATGAGTAAAAAGTTGCAGGAACGTAAACCTAGACAGAACTACTCCAAGGAAGAAGGGTTGGTTATTTTCCTTGTGCTTTGTTTGATGAGAAACACAGAAGTAGTAAAAGCATGGGACCCCACAGAGTCACCATAACCTATCAGGTCATATGCCTTCTTATCTAAACATCTTGTTACACTTCACATGATCTAAAAAAATCATAAAGTTATTTTACAAAAAATGGGAGAATTTCCTTTCCAGTGGCCAGATTTGGGGCTTGGAGGTGGGTATATTTCCACACAAGGCCTGAGGAGGGTTGCACAGCTGCTGCTGTGGAATTTCGCTGACAGTAATGGCATTTTTGGTCTCCAAACTGTTTTCCTTACCCTTTCTTTCTTTTTCTAAAAATACAGCAACTCTGATGTTTCTTCATTTGTACTGTTACAGAAAATTTAATGGAGGTACTGTGATCTGGGTTTATTTAAACAAGACTAGCCAATGATCCCATTGACTTATGGTACACCACAAAACGCTTCACCATCTGTTGATTTTATTTTTAAAGCTTTTTGAGAAACTTCTTGGAGAACCAGAGATCTCACCTGTGACACATATTATACATTTCTGGTTCCTTTCTTGCATTTTAATCCGTTAAATTCGCCCTGGCAGTGAGAGATGTTTTGAATTCAATCCTGCTGTTTGGTTCTCAGCAATGGTAGGTATCGGATAGCCAGGGGCACAGTTGCGAAAGTTTACTGTGGGTAAAACCCTTAAAAATAACTGATAAATACATCTTATTTCCATAAGTAGGCAAGCTTGATCCTTGTGAAAGGCGTGATATAGTTGATTACATTTATGATGATACATAAAGATGTGATTGTGTGCAAAAAAAAAAAACTCACATCCAGAGTTTCCAGGGTGGAAAAATTGTGTCAAAAGAAATGAAGATCTTTGACTTGATTCAGGATTTTCTTGCTGTTCGTGTTATTATGACAAAGTGTATCATTGTAATTCCACATTTTTTTAATCAAAGTATTAAGTCACTCATTTCTTAAAGTGTTTCACCCTGCTAACAGACAAAACCACAGCCAGAATACGTTTTGAAAATTTTCACCAAAAGGTGTTCCAAGGTTTTCAAGCATACGTTTGAATTACTGATCACTACGTGTTCAGTACAGTAAGCTGTAGCTGAGAATTAGGCTACAGTCTACAATCAACTCATATGATGTGTGATAGTGTGAATTTTTGCACAAAGTACTGAAAGAGCTGCAGTACTGCACACCATATTACTAGTTTTTGCATTCATTAAATCGTAGATTTAGTGATATCTTGGCCATGGAAGTTTAACTGTTGCCCTGCTTCAAGTCTGCTGCTGTGCTTGCAGCATTTCCTATTAGAGTTCACATTTACAATATGCCTCACTTACCTGTCTAAACACAACACTGCACTCCCCTCTACCAAGAGTGCCAGTAACCTTTCCCACCTCTGGTACCGTACAGTCTAATACTGGTCTAGTACCTCCTCTTTCCCATGCTGCCATCATTATGTGCTGATTCCCATTTCTGTTAATCCTTACTCAATCCATTAATTTCTTACTTTTCAATGTTTTGTCTCTGTGATATGAAGGTGACACACTTCAACATATTATGCTTTGAGAAGATACATACATTTTCAGCCTACCATACTGAGTACATAAATACATGTGTACCATCTACCATACACCAACAAACTACATTATAGTTTGATTTTTTTTTTTTCACTTCCCATTCATGTCTGCACACTGCATCTGCACTCTTATTGTACAGTTCGGTGTGTTCAATCATCCAGTTCAATGCTGCCTCCTACCATACCTGCCTGCTTGTACTCTTTTTTCCCACCGAAGACATGTCAAGAGCTAACTGTCTTGTTTTCTAGTAATACCTGTAAGCCTGCTCTCACAAATGATGGAGCTGTACTGATCAAATCAAATGTCGAAGCTGACACATGTATGGCCCAAAGCCAGCTATCCAACCTTAGCAATGGTCACAGAAAACATTTCCTTTGTTTGAAGGAGCTTGTTTTAGTCGTTATGTTATTTTTTTTCCCCCTTGTATCTCTGTTTTGATGTTGTTTACTTGTACATAATAATGTTCAAAGTCAGTTGTTGATGACATAATTTGGTCTCTTGAATATTTCTCGCCAGTTTTTACAATGAATCATCTTTTGACTCTTGTTCATCTTAGAATAATAATATTATCATCCTTTTTTATTGGTATCATCATCTTCTCCCCAAAGGCTTTCAGATTGCCCTATTTAAATAATGCATGAACAGCAAGAGGGAAGCTATGTATATGTATATCATTTATTGTCGTATTTTTCAGTTTATATAAGTCATTAAAGTTTGATCCAGAGATCTGATATCCCCAGGCACGCTTTGCTTGTGCACACAATTGTGTCTGCCCAAAGCCCAGGATCTGCTTTAATTCTGTCAAGATCATAGAGATCAATATCGTTTTTCTTTTTTACTCTTTTGCCTTTGTTGGGATGGAACACTACGACAGAAGACCAGCTTTTTCAGGCATGTAGGTGTGTGTTAAGTTTGTTTTGTCAATCAGGCATGACGTGGTAACGTTTCAGTTTCCAAAACTTATAACGCAGTGTGGCCCACTAATTCTCAAGATGAATGAAGGCTTCTAGTAAGGAATATTTTTTTTTATTTTCAAAGAATGCAAGTGTAACATCAAAGGTTGCATCTATTTTGTTCATCTGAGAGTGAGTTTCCCCTTTGATCGCTTTTAATAAATAAACCATGCTGTGGTTCAATAGGAGTCGTCAGTGGCCCTTTGAATAAAAAGAACTCAAAACTACCTATTTGAAGAAAGAAATCTTTTCAGTTAGATTTATCTGTCATTATAGATTTTCAGTGTCAAATTTTGAGTTGAGAACCACCACTAGATCAATTGAAGGCCTCAATCTTTGACAGTATGTATGAATGCAAGGTGTAAATTGCCACGAAAAGACGTTTGTAACCCCCAGGTTTGTTGCATGAATGAGTAGGCTCATGTTTTAAATATCAATATATTTAACCCTTACAAACCAGGGGGGTATGTCATATTCTTGAGGGGCCCAGACCCCCTACCCCCCTCCCCTGTAGCTACGCCACTGATAGCACCTGTTGATCGTACAAAGTGTACAAAGATTATGATATTAATGATGAAAATAATGATGAAAGCAGATGGGATTGTGTGTTAAAGCAGCATTTTGAGTATAGACCACATTGCTCTATTTCCAACCAATCGGTCAGCCTTTGGACCTGTGTTCTCATGTAATCCATAGTCAAACGACACCATTTCCTGATTTATGTTTGCAGGTTGATTGTTAGTTGAAAAGTAATTTGCATATGACTTAGATTTTATCACTTTCGTCAGGCAAAGGAATTGTTCACTATTGCATTAGTGATGAAATCTACAAAAACTTTCATTTGTCAAGTTTTAATGAATCATTTGAAGCCATTTGTTAATGTGACTCACAAAAAAACACTTACCTCACGTTATGTCATTCTTTGAATCACTTTTAAGTGCTCTGTATTTAGTGGTGAGTTTTGTGAGTGTGTTTTTCGTCTATGATTACAATGTTTCAGCATTCTTGATCTCTGTAGTTATGTATCTCCCCATGTTTACTGGTAGATTTTAAAGATAAAAATAGAACCAATTTTTTGCATTAATTTTGGTCGTGGTGAATCTATGTATTTATAATAAAATACTCGGCAAGTGTGGTAATTATGCACCTGAGCCACCTAGTAACATTATTCATGCATGTTTGAGAGAGATGGCAAACAATCTGTGCTTTGGTTTTGTTTTTATCTTTCTGTAACCAGTCTGATCTGCCCATTGAGTTCAATTTACCAACTGGTAAATTCAAGGTAGAAAAAAGAGAGGGGAAAAAAAGAAAACTTCAGAAAAACAAAGTTGACTACATAACTGATTACACATTGAATTGAATTTCCAGATGTTAGGTGCCTTTGGTCTGGAGGTACTCCAATCAGTATATGGTGTATTTGTATTCATATATTGAGGAAGGTGATGAGATAATTTAGATACTGAATTAATATGCCAGACGAAAAAAACTTTTTTTTTTTTTTGACAGCTGACTAAAGGAATCCAAAAGTCTCTTCATTGTTCGTTTGGTTGATGTGAAAACATTTTATAGCTCAGTGACATTTGCATTCTGCAAGGTTTGTCTGAACTTGTGAAAGGCTGTAAATTCTCGCCCTGTTACTTTCACCCGTTGGGTGTGCTTGGAATCGGTCTTCGGTGTGACTGGTACGTGACTTATGCAGAGACCGTTACAAGACTATATGTGACAAGTCCTGGCAGTATTGTCAGAGCCGGTCGGTGCCATTAACTTCTCAATAATTAAAATGCACAACTCAGCCAGTAATATTTGTTCAGATTAAATTACTGAGGGCATATACAGCACTAGATCCATCAATCGTGATCATACCGGCTTTGTCATCTCCGTTGGAAACTGGTTTCGATTAAAGTCTAAGCTTTTTTAAAAGGTTTTAATTGATGGATGGTAAAATGAGCTAAGGATAAGATATTTCTGGTGTGCAGTTGCTGGAAACTTTGCAACTGTGTGAGAGTTACACATTTGCTGTGGCTGTGGCGAGACTGTTACAATTGAAGGCTTTCTACATTGTGAGCTATCTGCAGTGGTTTTGCATGTTGAAACAGTATGATGGGTAATGAACATTTTCGTTTGAAGTATGCAGGACTTAGGAAGAGACACACCGTAACTGCTTTGAACCGAATTTTGTGTGATTAATGCATTTCGTTTGCTACTTAACTTAGTGGTACGTCACATCTCATGTGATGTTTTCAGTTTGAATTAATGCATCACCATTCACATCCAAATAGCAGGACTCTGCAGCTGTAACTTCTCTCCTTTCCCTTGACATGCATGTCCTGTGGGATTCCTATGGGCTAGTTTGTTCATTCTTTCTTGACCAAGGTGTGTCCTTGCTTAAAGTAAGGAGAATGGAAGCTTCTTTTCACTGCTAATCTCAGAGACCAATGGCTGTCTCAATAATTTCTTGTTGACTTTATGGTTTGAAAGTCTTTGTGAATGCTGCAAAGCACACACAACTTTCAATCGAAAGAGGATGAGAAGGGGGGGAATCCTCTTTACAAAAAACTGGACCTAAAGCCACTCAGCAGATGAATGGAAGGCCAGATTGAATACTAATAGGGTTAAATCCTGTCTCTGATGTACTGTGAGCGGTCTGGGTGTGAATACTGTCTGTGGGTTTCATTGTCGTTTTATGGACAAAAACTGAAGTGTTGGTCAAGAGAATTTGTTGTGAGTGTTACAAAAGAAGAAATGCAAAACGGATGGAGACAATGCAATTCTCTGAAAAAGTTGCCAGTGTTTAGGAACACTGAGTCATCATCGTGTGTTTGATTTGAGGAGTTTGAGGATTGTTTACAGATGAAGGGTGTCTAAAAAAGGACTATGTTAATTTCAATTTGTGCACCTTGGACAACAAAGTGCAGTCTGTTGATTTGTGGGTCTGGTGTCCCCTAACTAGCTCACACTCTTAAAATCCCCATTGTCATCCTTCTTGGTATGGGTTAGATTACTAAAGTATCAAGGGTCATGTCTGTGTGGTTTTTCTGAAGCATATTTCACCCCACACTTGTCTAGTGCAGATTCAGAAAAGCAGACACATGTCGCAAAGTTTGCAGGACACATGGATGCTACCATGTACAGTAAACTGTTTGTAGGCCTACTATTTATCAACTGCAAGTTAGTCCTGAAGTTAAGTTCAGTTAATAATGAAAATCTTGGCTGGTCTTGGAGGAGGTGGTCATACCGAGTTGATGAACAAAGAAAGGGAGACATTTTCATGTCACACCCACCCATTGAGTTTGTCAGCCGTTCTTTTCTTACTTTTCTTACCCTTCCTCCTTTTCTTACTTGAGCCATTTGTAAATAATAAAGTAAAAAGTCTTTGTTTTGAAGACAGGTCTACACAAAGTGGAGTATGGTATCGCTACAACCCCCCATCCCCCACCTCCATTGCAGTCAATGTTAACAAGACCATCTGGTAGAACCAGGTAGGATTAATTGAATATCCTTACAACTCCAGTCATTCAAACTTGGAATTTTTATTTTTTCATCCTGTTTCCACCACCTCCGTCCATCAATACCTCGATAATGCTGCTCTTTAACCTAAATGATGCATCCTTGCCCCTCTAGAGCAGAATTTTAAGGAGCACTGAAGACTAAAATCAATAACAAAGAAAATCATCTGCTCGCTGATTGGTTAAATAGCTGCTTAATTTTCTCCCACAGAAAGCCTTAGAGATATATGTAGCTTACAGAAAAATAGGACACACACATGTCAGTTGTAAGACATTTTTCTTCCTATTCACACTGAGTTGTTTAGTCAGCCCAAATGTTTGGAACCTTTAACATTGTTACAGAAAGGTTGTGTTTTAAATTGACCCTTCTTTGACGAACCTCTTTACATGTTTGGAATAAGTTAAGACTTCTCTGCCAACTGTAGATTTGTGACAACATAGAAAGTTCACACAAAGTACAGCTTGGATGTAGAAATTCTTCATAGTACACTTCTGTACATGCAAAGTCAGTTGGATCATGTCGACCCTGTTTCTCGAAACTAACCAGCTTGTGCTAATGAACACTATTAAGTCAAATGGTGCAGTAGCTCAACAAGCTGTTTAAAAGGAATATAACTGACTTTCTTGTAAGTTATTGTTTTGTGAGGGCGTGATAGCGTAGTGGTTGGCATCAGACTCATGTAGTCCAGTGGCTACAGGTTCAAATCCACGTGGGTGAGGTATGTTCAACTCGCCCCTCTCCATCCATGTACTAGTTGGGAACCTGTGAAGGGCCAGTTGGTACAACCGGCTACTTAATCCCATCCATATACTCTCCAGGATTACGTACCTGTTTCCAATGACCAGGGGTAATGTTGCACAGAACTGTGTAATGTACAGCATGAATATCCGTCTCCATCATTGTGGTCAGTGTGATTTAAGGTTATAATCATCGTCTTCTTATTTTGAAAAGTTCATTTGAAGATCTTTTTTCATAACTTGTTCAAAATGGCCAAGAGCAGTCGACATAATGGAGCAAAAGCTTAAATAATGTAAATGTATTGTTAAAGATAGGACACGATAGCTGGATGATTACCAGAACTAACTTTGTAGTTTGGAGATACGTGAGATTTGCACCATGAGTTACAGTAGGACCAGCTGGTATAAATGAGTACGTCAGACAGAGGGATGAGTAAGACCAGCACAGTGATGTGTGACCAGCTAAGAGATTAGGGGAGGAAGCGATGAGCAAAGGGATGAACATGATCAGTCAAAAGAGGTAGGTGAGTGGGATTAGGAGAGGAATGAGTGTGACAAGCTGCAGAGGGCCGAGAGGGATGAGCAAAACTACCAGGGACATGAGCCGGACCCAAAAGAACGATGAGCGGGACACACAGTGATGAAAGGAACCTTCAGGTGAATGAGCAGGACCCACAGAGCTATGAGTGGGCCCGGAGAGTGATGAACAGGACCTCCATAGGGATTTGTCCAACCTGCAGAGAATGTGGTGGGACCTGCAAAGGGATGAGTGGGTCAAGCAAGCATCACAAGCTTTATGATTGACATAAGGGTGAAGTGTATGAGACAAAATGACAAGGACACTATGCATTAAGTGCAACCAAAGTGCATGCAGTAGACATCTTGAAGTGGAGGCATGAAAGTGTCAAATGTGTCACAAGCATGGCAAAAACAAATGTTGAGACAGAGGCCCTTCCACTGATGGAATAGCTTCATGAATACCTTGTAACATGTCACATCTATATGCAGGAATGTCCTCAGATCAGCCATGGTGGCAAGTTTTTTATAAACTTCCTGGAATAAATGAATTAGTGACTCCATTGAGCTAGGACCCCGGAGCTGTCAGACATGTGCTAAAGGGTAATATGCAGTTTTGAAGTGAGTGCTTTTGAATTGTTTATAATTGAACATTTTACTCTCTCCTCTGTAACAAAATCTCACCTTTGTAGAATACGCTGTTGCGCTGTGGGTGGGGGGAGGGGGTGTGCAGAGGAAATGGAGGAGGCTGGGAAATGTTCGTGAGTTCTCATGTGATACTTTTCATTTGTTAGAGGTTTATGATGCAGAGGCACACACACTTACGCCAGATGGTATTGTGAAGTTTCGTCTATAAATAGTCGTTGCTCCTTAACAGTAATAATTAATAGTTTTTTGTGGATGTTATTGCATTACAAACTAATGTGGAAGTATCATTCACTTTTCAAACTAGTCCAGCTGGAGAGAAATTGTAAAAGGAAGATATTTTATGTAGGATTACAGAAATTTGCATGGTGTACCTTGTTCACCCCTGTTACAAACCTGTAGTCTGCAGTAGATGCTTGTAGTGGATGGTAGAATCAGCTTTTTTGCTATGATTAATGGTACTTCTCTAATTTGAAACTTACTGAGTAACATTCATTAAGAGGAATTTTTATGAAAGATATACCTGTTAATGATTAAAAATATGCAATGAAATTAATAAGTGCAGACTAGTAAAATTGGTAACCATTCCATTTGTGTCAGTACTTAGTTGACATTGTTGGGTGTACATTTTATGACACATCATTCAATCAAATTACTTGTGTAAAACCTGACTAGGAAATTCAAACAATAATAAATAACAGACCATAGAATGAAAGGATAGAAGTGTTTAGCTTTTTTAATTATGTTTCTGTTTCTTGTTAATTACTTCTTATCAAAATAAACATCTCATCAGCTACATTTCCTACATGACCATATCCTAGATATGTTTCTCAAAGGTCATTTATGTCTCTGTGTACTGTTAAGTTAAATATTTAGTTGAATTTTTCAGACTTTACGTAGTAAAGCTAATACCTCAATTTTCAGATGTTGGATTGTGTCCAACCTTAGGACCTCACTAATTTTGAAATTTAGCATGAAATTGTTCTTGTTCTCCTATGTTTGTGACAGCTCAAAAGAATATATTATCTTTGATGTCCTAAAATGCACCCCGCCAAAAAAAAAAAAAAAATGTGTATTCTCTCATTTAGAAAGTGAAGAGAGAATGTTGTAGCCTTATATAATATGTTCAATTATCATTGCAAGTTAGGCCTTAAAGAGGAACCATAGTGGTTGTTTCAATTTCAACCTACACTTAGTGCACATCTTTTTAGAAACAGTCACGCCAGTATTGGTTTTATTTTCGTAGTAACTACTCTCCAAGTAAAACTTCAAACTTCCTGCTTTTGGTGTGCAACGTATCGCCATTTTGGAAATGTATGACGCATCACATGCACAGGCCATACTATTTGACATGCACAGGTGCGTGTGCAATGTCACAAATCACGTAATTTTGCAACAACATGGAATGGCGTCTTGAAAGTGAATAAAATGTATGTTCATAAGAACTCCAAATTTTTTTGGGCGTGAATTTATTGTACGACGGAGTGGTGTCCTATTGTTTGGAAAACTATATTTGAAGTATCAGGACTATCTGGGAGACTGTAAAACGGTTTTCCTTTAAATATCATTTGCTGCAGAGTGATAGGATAGTTGTCATCTTTTGTGGTATCTGTGTAACTTTATGTTCATAAAAGATAGTCCTATTTGAGGTGAAAACGATGTTGCTTGGTACTCTCATTTGTTTCATCTGGTATGACACTTTGCTTTGTACCGGTTCTTTAATGTTACCTGTTCTTTGACCTACATCGACATATTTCATTTCCTTGGCTGTTTTCGTCTGTTGTATCATATTACCTCCTTTAAAGTTGTGCCACATGTTTAACATTTACAACTTCTTTTACGTCATCACCTTGATAGCTCGATCTGGAGCGACTTGTTCTCATCCCTTTGATCGTTGTCCTCTGTTTCTGATGATTTAGATTCACCTGTTCTACCTTCTTTTGCGTTTTTTTTATTTTTTTATTCCATTTTGAAAAGTTTGAGGAAATTGTCTGCAGGGGTTTGCAAATGTTTCTGATAATCTGTTTAACAAAGACAGATATGAGAGCCATGTCTGTTGGGTGATCCAGGTATGATGTAATGTTCTGCCTGTCAGTCTTATCAAATGCATTGCCCCTTCAGGGTGTGTGTCGTAAGTCAGCTGGGAGATTTTCCTCCTGGATATGTAAATAAAAACATATTAGTTGCAGGTGAAATCAAGTGAAGTTAGAGATAAGTGAAAGGAAAGGAAAAAGATTTCTTCAACCCATGATGTTGTAAGTTTCCCTAATATTGCTTCTGATGACTGAGCTATATGTAACTGCTACTGGAAGAAGTATGTCTGCCCTAGAGTTAGCAAATACTTGCTCAGAAAGGTTGTTGGTTTCCAAGCATTAGAGAGAAAGAAGGCATTGTTTTTATAGGAAAAAATGTTTTTGAAATTAATATTTGTGGACACGGAATCATAGATAATCCAAAATTAGGAAGGACAGAAGCTTTCGTTGAAGAAATGAACTTTTACAGATAGAAATTCAGTTATATTTTGCTCAAGAATAATTTGTTCATCAAAAACTTCCGAAAATTCAAATGATGAATCTGCTGAAACTCATCTTATACATAATGGTTTGATGAAATGAAGCTTTGTGGATGTATATTGATGAGCCTGAATGAGTTAACAAGGATTAAAACTATTTTCTTTGGATGTCATATTGATGCATTGTGATGCCCTATTTCCCTTTTAACATTTTATAAAGTATGATGACATTTTTTCTGTGCCTTTTTGTCTTTATTATCACAATCATGACTTTCTCTCTTGAATAAATCTTTTTCCCTCCAATGATGACATTCTCTCTGCCTTTGGTCTGTTTGTAGCTCTTGTAATGTTTATAAGTAATAAGTCCATTTGCTTGGAATGTATGAGCTTGTGTCTGTAATGAGCAGTGCAACTGTACCACTACAAATTTGAAAATTGTTGATTTCCAGTTTACACACTGATACTGACCTTCTACACTACTCAAATATAAGTTTGGCACAATGTATACTACTCAATGTATACTGCTCATGTATACTACTATCTATACTACTCATGTATACTACTCATGTACACTACACAATGTATACTACTCCTTTCCCTGCCTGCCTTCCTCTGCTGGTTGTTCTCTACATGTATTGACATCAGCGTTTTATTTCTTAAACGTAGAATTCTCACACACTATGAGTCGACTCTTCTTTTCATCTTTTGGACTGTGTTTTAAAGGCTACTCCTTTTTTGGCAACAGCCAAACATTTCATTCAGGAAGGCTGCATATTTGTTTCACTTTTTAACATTGTTTGTGTCACAACCGATACAGTCAGTCCCTTTCAAGTTGATGATTCGATTACGAGGGATTCTTGCAGTATTTTACCTCTCGTCAATTTGCAGGGTTACATTAGAAGAAACATTTGACCAAATTTGTTTTGGGTAACCCTGTTTTGGGGTTAAACCTGGGTTGCAGTTGACACACATATTGGCATCATTGTGAATAGTAATCGTATCACGCAGTTGCGAGAATTGTTCTGATCAATTGTTTGAAATCAGAGGCGGAGAGAAAGAGCAAGAAAGGAAAAGACGAAATTCCTACAGTAGCAACTTTACTATTGCAGCCTTATGGTTTGTCCCCACAGTGCCAATAGCTGATGCATCCTGACTTATGGATGAAATTTTTGTTTCCTTCTTCTAGTTGAGATGATTTGATTTTAGCTTTAATTTCTCTCTTTGGAGACTTGTTTGATAGATAGTAGTTTTATCTCAATAATCTCATGGGTTTTCTGGTCTCTCTCTGTCTCTCTCTCTTTTTTTTCCCTTTCTCCCTCTCATCTTCTAGAACATGAATTGATGTGAAGTAAAGCCAAAGAATAATGATAGGGCTCCTCGGCGGCATCTCCCGTAAATGACATCGAAAAGTATCCGCAGAAGGTTTATAGACCGATGGATCAAAATTGAGAAATGAAAAAAAAAAAAAATGGTTATGAAAGAAAAGAAAAAGGTGAAGGGAAAAGCTAGTAGAAAGGAGAGTAAAAATGAGATTTTAGATACTATAGATGAGACTTACACATTTGGATGGTTTGGTTGCTGCTTCTGTCAGTTATTCACAGACCCTTAGTCAATGAAAGGATGCAGGAATGGACAACCCCCCGAAAATGTTCCATTCGAAATTTTGGGACCAAATGTCAGCATTACATCAGATGTGTCTGTAGCTCTTCCCCATATTTCTATCCCCCCATCCCAGAAATCTGACCTACAATCTTGGACAAAATACCTTGGGACACCCCGCGCCCCCGTTCAATGTTGCCTATAGGATTGCTTTTCAAAGGGTACATTCACTTCTATAGCGCAACATTGGAAAGGGGCGCGGGGTTTCATGTTATCCTCTCACCTAAAAGTCAGTATTATATTTGCAATATACGACAAAGTGTCCCAACAATTTTGTCCAAGATTGTAGCTTTAGGCCTGTTTCCTCAGGGAAAGTACAGTTCTCAGAGATATGTACGATATATATATATATATATATATATATATATATATATATATATATATATATATATTGTACGAATTGCTGCTCACGTAAGCTCACAAATTTCACACTTCTGATGAACTTGAAAAGTCAGAGTTCTAGCTTCAAGAGATTCTTTGGATGGCAAGTCCACAATGTAAATGTGAAAAATTCACATACCATGAAATGGCCTATTACAGAAATGCACACTTCTAAATACCCAATGTAATGGCTTTTGGTCGGGTTTTTGAACTGCAAACAGGAAATGGGAACGATTGATCAGGGGACCAAGAGAATAAACATTACATGCATATGACTGCACAATTTCTGTCAAAGCCTGTGAGGGAAATTTCTTGACATACAGCAAATATGAGTCTTTAATATCTTAGTAATGCATTCATAACAGAGTGCTCAATAGTTTTACCAGTCTCCTCCTGTAGACATTTAACATCAAGGGTAACCGTACTGTGAGGCATCCAGATGCCTCATAGTACTAACCGTACTGTGAGGCATCCGGATGCCTCATAGTACTAACCGTACTGTGAGGCATCTGGTGAGCCAGTCTGCTTGGGCCTGGGATCTCTGATTGATCTAAATTCACTGTGAATCATGAACTTGTATGAATGCTTGCAGTGACAGCAAAAGCTGTTTAGAAACAAGTTTGCAATAATACCAAAGTACACCGTACACCGTATACCTCGCAACCACTCACTTCTAGTCCCTCCCACAGCCTGTCTGAACTTCCTCCACATGTGTAATAGTGTAATCATATCAATGGGCCCCCTGTGTGTGCTGTGTTACATGGGCCACTCTGCATATTTCAAATTTGCTGTCAATCAAAGAACAGAACCAATAAATAATTTTGCTTTCTCCCAGCCTAAAATGTGGCTTGATGAAAGACTGCCTTTATAATTATGTGTGATTTGAAGTTCATAATGTGCCATTGGTTAACAATCAGGCAAAGGTTAGGCATTGCCTTTTGTCAGGCAAATGGTATCCTTTGCAGCAGAGGCAACATTTACCAGATTGAAACACCAAGTGCAGATTTGAAAAATTTGTAGATTTGAGGGTGTGGAGTTAGCATTTAATAGGTTCGCTGATTTGATCTTTTGACCGTGTGCACTTTTTGTTAGTGAAAGTCTCCTTTTGCAAAGTTCTGCAAAATACATTTATCCTGCAAACACAGGAAGGTTTAGCTACATATCTTTTGTTCATCTCTACTTGAGTTACCTTTTCTATGTGAATTACCTTCTCCACTTGAATTACCTTCTCCACTTGAATTACCTTCTCCACTTGAATTACCTTCTCTACTTGAGTTACCCTCTGTACTTGAATTATCTTCTTTACTTGAATTACCTTAATACTTGAGTTACATTGTGTACTTGAGTTTACCTTCTCTACTTGAGTTACCTTAATACTTTTTCTATTTGAGTTACCTTAACACCTTCTCTACTTAAGTTTACCTTAATACCTCATCTACTTAGTTACCTTCTCTACTACATTTACCTTCTCTACAATAGCTACCTTTCATGATACACCTAGTAGCAATCACCATGAGACAAGAGTGAATTATGGTTGTGTAGTGTTTTAAACATTTCCCTGTGAAACAGTAAACAAAAGAGCCGGATCAACATGCCCTCATCCCACAAAAAATATGCTTTACTGTATGTTTTGGGTCAAAGTATGATCTTTCTTGAATATGGGCAGACTTTAAAGCAAACATTGACTGTTATCATATGGCCATAGCTGCAGTCTTTTGTGATCTTTGAGAAGTGAAGTGGAAATTGTCCTTAAATGCTATTTGATATTTGTGGCTTGTGCCATTCAGTTGGGTGTGAGAAAGCAATTGTGGTACGCTTGCAGTATTCATTCTGTATATTTGTAAGGTGACTCCATGCTTACTCTGTTCTGTTCTCTCAATGGATGCTTGAAATTTAAACGTTTGGTTGTGATTGATGTACTTTGCACAGTGACAAAAATAAAACTTGTGAGAAATGTGAAAAACTGACTCAGGTGTGTGAGAATTCACAGCGCGTACTCCCTCACCTGATATAACCTATGCATTTCCGTGTTGATCACGGTCTAGCATCTGGCAATTTTGTGTGTGTGTGTGTGTGTATCTGGCCACCGCCCTTCCGTAATTGCCAGCCTTTTGGTCTGACAGCGAAGTTCTCAGCTGTGATTTGCATCTGTGCCTATCTACCCTTTTTCTTCCAATCTTCAAGTTATCTGTCGATATCTGCGTGATCCTCATCCCTTGCAACCTTTTGGACTCGTTTTGGATGAGTATGCATCGGTTGTATGAGGTGAGTACGTCGCTAGCGAATTCCCAAACCAGTAAGTTTTGGGGATTATGGCAGAAAGTTTGAAATTCACTGTGCATACTCCCTCAGATGTGAGTTTCCTAGCTGTTGGTCAAAAGTCTGAGAATTATGAAAAGGGACAAGACCAGATACACACACATAATTGCTAGTTGCTAGATCAAAGTCAATGTGGTAATGCATAGATTATATATGACATACCTTGGTCAGGACTACATTACCAAACCATTAAAGTTTTTGGAAATCTAAAGTTTGATTGGATTTACAAAACCTCTCCTGTCCAGCTGTAGTCTACACTTTTCCCATATGCAAGTTCTAGTAAAAGTTGCATTGCTCCCTCTGTGGGATCCCCCCTAGGGTGTAATACTGCCCTAGTCAGTGACTCTTTTCTTCAGAATCTACCATTCCGGAGAGGAATGCTCGTTCCAACTCTTGTGTACATCCAACCTTTTGAAGGTGTCCATCTGTACAAATCATACTGCTTTATGCTACGAATTCCTTTTTCTTTTTGATAGTTAAAGCCAGCTGCTCATGACTGAAGTATCTGTTATTTTTAAAGTTTTAAAGTTGAAAAGACTTAAAGATACAGGACTTGATATGAGGTGCTCTGTGCTATGGATCGAAATTGAACCTTGTTGTCATCCACTTGTTTGAGTCCCTGTCTCAGTAATATAATATGGCTCGAGGCCTAATTCTACGCCGATGCACGTAGCTGTTAGCAGTTTTGTAGCTTACAAGTCTTCCTGACAGTTGTTCCTCACCTGTCTGCATATTTAACAACTGCACAGCTCTCACTTGTATTCATATCCTTCCAGAATAATTGTAAGTTGTGCATTAATACAATCTGCTATTCTGCATTTCTATTAGTTTACGACGTTATTGTCCATGTAATTATTTAAGCCCACAAGAAAGTAAATGTTTTTCAAAGCAGACAGTAAGTAATACTGAGTTTAAGCTGGCGGATCAGACATTATCGAGACTTAAATTTTTTCCACACTTAACCTTCAAAAGTGGGTGTGTCGTAATCCATGAAGACATAAAAGAGGGGGGATAATATATGCCAGGTCCACATGGGAGGGAGGGAAATGTATGACATTATTAAAAGAAACATTTCACTTACAATGGATAAAACCTTGGATCTGCTGTTGCGTGGAACTCAAACAGTTGACGTGGCAGCGACATCATATGTTCGCAGAATTCTGTGTAAGTTCATGCAAAATGGAGACCGTGTACAGCAGTTTGCATTTTTCAGTTGGTGAGCGTGGATAGTTATTACAATGAAATATTAAAAATGTATCTTTTGTGACTTGGAACTGTGATTAAATATTAAGCTTACCACTCTAGGCAAAGTATACAGTTCCACCATGAAGACAAGACTTGAAAAGAAGAAAGGAAAAATGAACCACCCGGAAAAGAAGACAGAGAGAGATCTATCGAGACAGAAAGGAAAGAAAGATATAGAAATAAATGAAGCTTGCTCTGTAAAAACAACAACAAAAAAAAAGGACAATATCTTGTCTTGACGATGTTGTAAATTATGCTTTAAGCAATGTTATCTTGTTTCCACTGATTATTTGTAAGGTTGTCTTAAAGGAATATGTTTAATTGTTTGTTGCAATATCAGTTTTTTGCCAAGAAATGTTCGTAGCACCTTTGATAAAAAAAGATGGCATTGTTTTTTTTTTCCTTGTTTATTTTGATAAAAGCAAAATCTATTCACAGGTCAATATTTGAGGGGCATTTTCTTTGGTAGGTTGCATCTTAATTGGGAGGTTAATACACTGTGTGAAGTCCAAAAGCTGAATTCATGAATACCTTGTGGTCGTGTCATGTTTGTGACAATTCTTCTCAATTAAGTTACACCAGTGAGAAGAAGAATCTAAATTAAATGGAACAAAACTTTGCACTATGCAGCATATCTGCACTTTACCGTAAATTGTTGTGACATTGCACTGTGACGAATAGAAAGAAGAAACTAACGACAAAGTCGGGAAGTGGTATTTTGGGTCGTAAATTTACATATTGTATTTAAATCTCAACCAGCTGCATCAAAACGCTTCCAGCAGAGAGAAAAGTGCAGGATGTGTTTGCGTTGTTTTACCAAATTTGGAGGATGGCAAATGTTGGAAAAATCAGTTATCATTCTTAAACATTCTTCCACATTCTGCCATATGAGAGACACAGCTGCCCCTGATAGGATAATACTGACAATGCTGACAGATGGCATTAATGATAATGTTAAAAGATTTATCAAGGCAGATAGTATTGCACAATCAATTATACATTGAAACTGCTAACCATTACATTGTCAAAATGAAAAGGTCCTTTAAATTAATATACTACAGCCTCACAAAGTTAGCACTGTTAGAGGCGAGTCGCTGCTTCTTTTTACATCTCTGTGAGGCCTCAAGGATGCCGTTGGAACTATTAGCTGTTTAAGTGTGATGATATTCAGCGGGGTGGTTGTCAAGATCTTGGAGATCCTATCTTTCGTAGACTCTTGAAGTGTAGGTATTTCAATGAAAACCGTATTTTACATGCGACTATTAAAGAAATTGTTTCCTTGTGAATCCCTGTGAAGAGTTGACCATATGCAGTAATGTATATATTGCGTTATTTTCCCAATGGTTGTGGAAGCAAAACCTTTTTGTTGATGTACTTCCCATGGCTTTGGTTCTAGAGATGACTTGACTTTTGTTTAAAAAAAGTAAATTGTAGAACTATATTTGTAGTATAGCTTTTTATTTTTTCAATGTTTATTCAGTAATTCATGTTCTTTTTCTAGTGATTTTTCATAAAATTCTAATCCACTGCGCATACTCCCTCACCTCATATAACCTGTTCTGGGAATTACATAAGGAGGGTGACTGGATACGCACACACACACACACACACACACACAATTACCAGTTGCTAGATCATGGTCAGTACGGTAATGAGCGTAGGTTTCATGAGGTGAGGGCATTGCTCGTTAATACCCAGGCCATTTAGTCTTGGGGAAACTGAATTACTGCATTGGGTAATTGGGATTGCATCATTTTTAAAAGTAATCTTGCAGAGGAGTGCAGCTGTTCTTCCAAACCATCGACAAAAGGTACAGTCCCAAATGGTTTAATAATGACAAGCCATTCAGACTTGATTGTCCTTGTAAATGAAAGAAGATGGTCATCTAAAGAGATCTTGATAAAGACCTCAATCAAGATATCAATGCTAATTTCATGTTCGTCTTAAACTTACGTTGTTCACTCACAAGGTGACTCCTCTACTAAGATTGTGCTTTGCAGTTACTAAAGTATTACCCACCGCCCCATTCTGGTGATCCTATCGTGAATATTGTCTGTGCCATACTTGTCCACTCACTCCAACCTACTTCAATCCCATTCACATCCTCACCCCAAGTAGACTTTCTAGTTTCTACTAGTTTGTGTAAATTCCCAAATTGAATGCCCTCTCTGCACAACTCCGTCCTTCCATCCCCAAAAAACATAATTGATAAATATCAAATTGTTTTGATCTGTTTCATGTGTGCATTCTCCTAGGTGAGAAACACCTGAAAAAGACATTGTTCTAACACTTACATTATTTAGACAGAAGTGATTTTATTGCTAGTTTTTTTTATAGTTTTTCATTATTTTACTACTTCTGTGACCCACTTGAAAAGAGTCTCAAGTTCAAGATCCTCCTCACTCCAATCCCAACATCGTATCCTCGCTGTCATCTTGGCTCCGTCATCGAGTGTACGTACTTTCATGTTTTAACTTTCCCTGACTTGGATCAGATAGAGCAACCCCTCAGTTTGTTCAGCTGTCAAGGATTGTTTAGAAAATAATCCTTGCTCATTTTAAAAAGCATTTAATAGAGGGTGGATTTGAGATCGGAAGATTTGGACTCTTGGTGACTTTAAGCAGTGTTTGTTTCAAGAAAGACCTCGGTATTTTCACAGTGGGATAATGGCAGACTCTACTCCGTCTTCTTCAAAATGTGTTTTCCTCTGATGGGTGTCATCGAGGTGACATTGTGACCACCCCTGACCCTTGTTTTTAGAAAGCGGGTAAGAAAGAGATGGCATTCCTGCTGTCATGAATGTTGTAATGCAAGACCTAGAAGGCCAGGGATTGATCAGATAAAAAATCTAAACCATCAGGAACATAAAGTAACAAACAAAACCCCTCTATAAATAAAACGTTCCAGAATGTGTTGAGGTCTTACACTCTTCTTGAAGATGTTTGGATATTTTGTGAATAGCTGTTCAGAAACTTTACCAAGAAGAATGCATATAAATGTTCTACATTTCTTTTGCTGATAGTTGTCCCCACACAACCACTGTACTCTATGCACCTTGCCAGAGACACTGTACGCTGCTTCCTTGCATTTGATGTCCAGAACTGTCAGCTATTAGCTTCTTATGGACAGCACTTGCTCTTGCTCACCAAATCCTGGACAGAGCAACAATGGTATATTTACTTTACCCATCACCGATCTATCCTGGCACACCACTGCACTACCACCATCTACCCTGCAAAAAGGACTCGTAACTGTTTAGCGCAGCCTCTAGTGCCGTCCACTGCAATACCAATACCAGACTAGCTCCTCCCTCCTATGAAGGTATCTCTACAGTCAAAGAAAGACACCTGATACTAGGTTACTTTATTATTACAATAACAATAACTTAATTCGAGTCGTATGTAGTTTAAAGTTATATGGTCTCCCTCAAAGGAGGAACCATTCCTCTGTGTTAATAGTATGAATTGATTGATACTTTACATCTGATCCATGCGTCATTTTTTTGTACAGTCATATACATTGTAGTTGTAGTAGAAACTTAAATTCACAGCACGTACTCCCTCGCCTCATATAACCTATGCAGGTAGATTAGAGCAGATGCAAAGCGCTGCGGGAATTTTCGCTGGCAGACCGAAAGGCTGGTGATTACGGAAGGGCGGTGGCCAGATACACGCACACACACACACACACACACACAAAATTGCCAGATGCTAGACCATGGCCAATACGGTAATGCATAGGTTATTTGAGGTGAGTATGTCGCCAGCGATTTCCCAAACCAAGAAGTTTGTGGGGGGGTTCATAAATACTGTAACTATACCAGTAAGTTTTGGGATATTTGTAGTTTCTTCTAATGTTCCTAGTTCTATTGTAATCCCTTCCATCTTGCTTTTGATCTGTTGCTGTGGTAATTCTGGTCATATATGTTAATTCCTTTTGAACTTTTCACCTTGCCAGGTCCCACCAGTTTGCAGGTGATGCCGAGAGATGCGGAATTACATGAGGAAACAGGAGAAACACAATGTAATATTTATATCTCCTAATGCTGCTGTCTGTGAAAAACAAAACATTTCAGCTTGTTCATGAAATCATACACACATGGAATAATTCACAGGATCATGTGCTTGTCATGCATGTCTTTGTGTGATCTGTTTGTAAACATCGTGCCTCAGGAACAGAAGCTTGAGGGATGTACAAACCACCTTTTTTTTCGTAGGTCAAATGCCATTTAGAGTCAACAGGGCCCAATTTGTCAAAAACATGCCGTATCTCAAATGATGCAGTTAATCTTGTTACATTTTAATGAAGCTTTTTGTTATTAGTTACAGCCAAATGTCAGTTGTCATTATATCAGTTGTCAATTTGCATAAACCACCTAATTGCAGGAATGGATGCATACATCATATTTCAGTGTAATCACTATGAGTAAAAGGAAATAGTAGCCAGGTGGATTTGACTGAGGTCAAAGCTCATTTTCCTCATGAGCTACATCAGGAAAATCTAATGTACAAAATCTCATGTTGTGTTCTCTACATCCGAACGTAACGTAAAAAGCCAACCAGTAACGAAAGTCTGTAGCCTTCATTGCAAAGACAAGATAGTTTGTGCACTGCATTGCTGACATTTCATCATCAAAGACACAATATCTTTTTTCTTTTAATGTTCTGGTTAGAACCTACCATCTGGAAAATGTTAATGTCACAAATGATTCCCATTTTTTGCATCCTTCGGATCCACATCTTTTTCTCATCTGTATATATTAAAGACGTCAATTGCAGTTTTCTGTGGGAATGGTTTATCAATAATGCCATACGTAAGTGTGATGTAGGCTCCCCAGATCTGTGAAACTTCACCTTTTAATGTTGACATGCAGTCTTTATGCCCTCACATTTTTACAGGTTAGAGTTGTTGAGGTGAGAATTCACCAGTCCTGTGTGTCTGAGTGCATTTCTCCACGATAGTGGCCTACAACTTGTTAGGTTGAAAGTGTGTTACATTAGCCGATACTACATTTCTCTCTCTAACCTTGGCTCTTGTACGTCACTTCACTTTCCTAATCTACTTACAATTTCAAAAATTTTAAGATGATTTGGAAAAATGTCTACAAAAAAAAAAAAAAAAACTGATAATATGAAGAGAACTACATTTCTCAAGAACACTGTGATGTGCTGTCATCTGCTGTAATTATTTTGGTGACCTGATGTTAGCTTTGTCTGATCATTCTCTCTGGTAGATCTGTGCCAACATTCTTATCTAACCATCACTATTTTTGATGATATTGGTTTCAATTAATTTGCTAGAGCATCCCAGTCACATTTTAATTAACGACACTGGCTAAGTTTTGGTATTTTGAAAGAAAGAAATATTGAACTGTGACTTTATGGAACAGAAGATCATGGGGGGGCATGGTACATTCATGATACCATTTTCATAAAGACGAGTCAGGAAAATGCTAACAGTGTCCGTCACTTTATCATCATTTATAAATTACTCCAAACCAACTGAGTTACAAAGGTGTAAGAACAAAGCCATGGTGAATATAGTTCATGTTTTAATCACAGTCCATCCATCTGGAAGTAATTCATGCTCATTTCTTCATTTTTGAATTACATAGGAAAAACTTTACATATAATATAATTTTCAGATGGCACCTTTTCAATACAAGATGTTGAACTGAAATTATGTTAAACATAAACTTTCAAATTCTTTTTTGTTGTCATAATTAAAGACCACATTTCTCTTCAGAATTGGTCAGCTGGATTGATGTTTTCATGTAAAACGGGGGCAGGCTAGGCCTTAGAGGGGGCGGTGCTAGAATTAGTTTCGAGGACGATTGGGGCATAGGGTCAAATGATGCATTAGTGAGGCAAGGGGTAAGTGTAGTCACTCGTGAATACCCACACCAGGAAGTTGTGGGGAATTGATGTTTTCTTGTATTACACAGTTAGTGGCAATGGACCAATACAGAATTAGCTGATCCTGTCCATAAAAACCTTGAAATACATTCCAGAACAAGGTTTTGCAGCAAAGTAGTTTTGAGGTTAAAGCAAAATAAGGCATTTGTTTTACAGAAGAAAATTGTATTTTTAAAACCAGTCTAGACACAGAATGATAGATGATTTGAAGTGAGGAAAGACAGTGACCTTCATTTCCAGAAATAAAGTTCTTGCAGATAGAAAATATATGTATTGCTCAAGAATAATTTGTTCACCCAAACTTGCACAAAATCAAATGATGCATCTTTAGTGACTTATCTCATGCATGTTTTGAGGAGATGAGGCTTTTGTAGATGTTTATCAGCGAGACTGAATGGTTTAACAATGACTAAAAATCATTTTCTTTGTATGTCATGCTGGTGCGTCTGAAAGGCCTTACTCCCCTTTGACCCGATATATAAAAAGACAGAGGTGCAACCGTGACATAAACAGGGAAATGGGAATCATTTTAAGCAATGGGAATAGTCTTCTCTACATCCATACTCTCAGTCCAACTGACCGGTCAAGAAAAGGAGGTGGGTCAACTGGTCAGAATGTCGAAGTTGTGGGGAATGTGGGGGTGGGGCCAGAAGAGGAAAACTGATAATGATTGATGACATGTAAGCGTGCACGATGTATGGACCTGCTTTAGCTGCAGATGTCTGTCACAGCGTTATTCCTTCTCACAGTGGAATGATGCAGGGAGTCATTATCATGAATGGAACCTTGCCATTAATAGCCAAGCCTAAATATTGAACATCTTTCACCTTCTCTGCAGACCGCAGGGTAAACCTAATTTCAAAAACGTCCTCAAAGGAGATGAAAATGTCACTTTATTTTTCTGTCACAGAGTTTCCCTTTTGTAACCAGCATACATATTCTTCCCGATGCTGCATGTCTCAATCCAAAAGGAAATTCTCTTCTTTATCTGATTGGCTGTGACATTCGAAAAAAAAGAAGAAAAAAAAGAAAAGAACAGAAGTGATAAAAATAGTAAGACGAGGAAGTAATGGAGAGATAGAGAGGGATAGAAAACAGAAAAATAAAAGAAAAAAGAGTGACAAACAAAGCAAGTCTCAGGTTTGTGGATACATTGGGCTGTCACGATCCCATGATGATCAGTCCGTATTAAACGCAGCAGCGCACGCTGTCTGTGCCAGCCATTTGATATTTTACGTCCCATTGGGCTTTTCTTTGCCAGTATGTTATTGTATTTGGTTGAATCCCAAAACATTCTCCCAAATCAGATTATAGATTCATGAAGTTGATATTTCAAAGTAGTCCGCAAGGCCTCTCTGGATAACTGCTTCTTGCAACCTTAGGTCGTGACACAGTTTATACAAAGCTTTGCAAGAGTATCAAAGCTGCCTTAAACTTGAAATGTGAGTGACCAAAATTGGGGTAATTGTTCGTCTTGTTCGGTGCTTTAACATGCAGGTGGGTTTAACAGACGTGTCATTCTCAACTGGCTTTGGGGACAAACCTGGTTCAGTACTGTCGTGCCTCCAAAGTGATCTTGTCAGTATTATGGCACTGATGTACATAAAAACAGTGAAATGTCTTCAAAGGATGCTCATTACATTATCTGCATTAGTGTGAGTAAGCAACACATATAGAAACTGATGAATACCCTCACCAGTGAGTTGTGGGGAATATAGGCCTATGTGTTCCCCACGGTCCTTCCGTATCCAGCTCAGTAGAAGATCCACTTTTTATTATCAGCTGTTGATCTTAATCCTAACCTGTGCCCCACCTACAGCTGCATCAGTGATGGATTAAGAATTAAAAAAGAAATTGTAAGTTAGCAAACCTAAGGACACACTTTGATTGTGCTGTCATTGATCTTGTATGGAAAGTCAACATTATCAAAATTTGTTTTAAAAAAAAAGGGGCTTTTGTTAGAGATTCTGTCCTTTCAAAGTTAAAGTACATTTCAAGACACGTACAATTTACCAGATGGCATGTATTGGTGTTGCAAAATGGTTCCCCGAGTGAGGGAGGGGGAGATATCGAACAGATGTAATTGTTTTTACACTGACCAGATTGAGAGTATTAACATGTGTTAGATGATGACCCATAAACAAAACCAAAGAAAAGTGAGTCATTTGGGAAGTCTGTCACATTCCTGTAAGGTGCAGTCTGAGCTTGTTTCAGATATGCTTCACATATGTTTCCAATGTTTTGTTGCAGTCCTTTGTTACAAGCTGGGATAAATGAGCTGCCTTGGTTCCCCCCATTAAACTGCAGAGGAATGTAAAAGTCTTAATTTGCACTGCAGCACCGAGCTAATTCCGCCATCACAGGAGGCAAATACCTATTTTCTTTAAATTTCTTTGTGTTTGTTGGGAATGAAGGACGGAAACCCACTGGGAAGCAAATCTGTAAAATGTGAAGTAGTTAATCAACCAACTACAACATTGACCTGAATATGGGTGTGATCACAGTGTGAACATCCAAGGGCAGTGAGTAGGAATATTGGGCAAAAAAGGTAACCACATGGATACCAAAAATGGAATGCAGGAACTCTAGCGTGTCCCGGGGTAAAGAAAAGTTTGCGTCAATATTTACCTGCTGTGACTGTATTTTTGAAAATTTTATGTTAGTTGCCTTTATGTTTATGCCTTTTTACTCAACATTCATGCAAATACCACTTCATGCAGTTATAAACAGTTTTTCTTAC
This sequence comes from Stichopus chloronotus, assembly GCA_021234535.1. Classification (NCBI taxonomy): domain Eukaryota; kingdom Metazoa; phylum Echinodermata; class Holothuroidea; order Aspidochirotida; family Stichopodidae; genus Stichopus; species Stichopus chloronotus. The sequence goes on from CM037829.1 coordinate 20,997,810, forward strand.
TGCAATGTTCTGTGAAACATGCTTGTCTTTGGTGCTTTATTCAGTTTCAAGCAGACATTTCCTTCATAGCAAAGAGGGCAGCTGTTGAATGGAAGAGGAGGATTATAAAATCAAAGATCAAATAGTTATGTGGTTTAATCTCTGTCCCTCCCCCATCCCTCCTCCTCTGCTAACAGCACTCTATATCTGAATATCAGAAATCATGTCATCTTCATTTATATTGCACTTGTTGGCTACACGTCCCTCTCATATGAATCGTAAATTTTTCAGATTTGGAAGTCGCCTGTTATCTTGAAAACATCCATATTTTCTGTGTACATGTTCCATTTATTAGATTATGAAAAAATTACAAAAGTCTTCTCGTACATGGAACCACATTTGATGTATGTGTTGCGTATGTTTATCTTCTTTTCATGGTTAGAAGGGAGTTGGGGGGGGGGGTGAGGTTGCTAGAACTAGTTGAAAGTCAGATGCAATTTACCAAAGATGTGACATGAATATTCTCCAGAGTATGCCACCATTAATCTCTCCCCCTGTTTGAGTATGCCGTCTCGAAGAGAGAATGGTACCATCACATGAATTGAGATCAACCAAGTTGAATTATTTCATTCTTATTAAGCATTGCCCTGGTTCTGAGTGAAATGCTGTCTTCTTGTGCTCAAACTTTTCTCAAAGTGTTTGTGTGTGTGTATTTGTTTTTTGTTTTTATTCTTAGTTCTGACTAGTTTTTGTTTCACAGTTTCTTGCTCAAGACTCAATTTGCAAGCATGTGGCAGTAACGTACAACATACATGCACAAAAGGTATTGAAATGCAATATTGACATGTGTTCATAACTGGGAATAACTTGGAAATACAACATCCTTTCCAAAACCATAAATGAGACCTTTTGTGTGCTGTAGTATACTTTATACTGTAGGTCCTACAAATTGAATAGATAATTGAAAATTCTATGATGTTCATTGTCACTCCGATCGATGGGTCATCCCTGCTAGTGGTTTTAACAATAGACCATTTTCATATTACAAAAGATTTGTCACTGCCTGTGTTCTTAAAATATCTCATTGAAGAGCATTGTCAATATTTTGTACTAAAGGAACACAAAAACAAGGGTTGGGGGGGGGGGGGATTGTGAGTGGGAAACAAGAGAGTGAGTGTGTGGGCACTTAAAACCCCAGAAATTATCATCATAGATAGTGCACAGTAAGAATCTACAGGAACAAAGCACAACAACAATTGGCAATATTGAAACTAGAAAAAAATGTAAGTTTAATGATGTTGTAGAGGTAAGAAGTTTTAACCAGTATACTTTGTGGTACTGGTGGTCTGCCTTTGTGCTAACCTGTCTCCTCGTGGGGTTACTGTGTACACCTCACTAATAGGTTGATACTGTACTCCAGAGTAAACTCTGTCTCCATATAACTAACTCTAGCCACAAATGTCTTGTCTGACATAATTAACACAGTTTCTGCTGAAAAATTGGTCAGTCATAAATATCCAATCACTTATTGAGTTGATAATTAGGGTATGTCTTTGGTGTGTGGGGGAGGGGCCCACTAGGGAGATTAGGCTGCCAATATTGCATCATGGAAACCATGATTATTAGCCCCTTTCCATCTTGTGGATTTGTTAAAATAAGGTCATTTGCAAGTCAGAAAAGATGCCAAAAACACAGTGAATCGTGCATAGAATCCTTGTTTGCATTGAGACACACATCAGCTGTTTATGATGCAACGTCGACAGCAGTTCAAGCCAGTGTGGCATAATTTGGTATTGAAATTTGCTACAATCGTGCCAAAAGAGATGGAAATTTTCTTGGAAGAAAACCTCAAAAGTAAACACATGGGCACACACACAAAAGGGATTTGGGAATGCATTTTGCTTTGCTTCTTTATTAACTTGAATGCACTTAAGTGTCTTAACTATCCCCGGCTGTGGGTAAATGAGTCTCGTTTCTCAAATTTTGTGAGATTAATAAATAGCACTGACATGAAATTAGCTATGAATCATTCAGAGGGTGCTCCCTGGTTGATATTAACCTGAATTTGCATGCAGGATTAATACCAGGATATTGATCACTGATCAATCAGACACAAATGATAAGTCTGATTGAATATTCTTCTGCGGTTATTACGGATTCGTATTGATGGCATTCATAGAAATGCCAGACGATCGAAAAAAGGAGCTGTGGTCTCATTCAGTTCGCAGACTCGATCAAATTTTAAAGACTGACAGAGTCAAACAATAAGAAACTGGACAAGTGATAATTGTCCTCTTTGATTTTACTATGAATTGTCCTCCAGCTTGAGAATGTATATGCCCTTGTCTTTAAAGGGGATGCTTCAATATTTGGGAACATAGTGACCCAGAATGATCGATTATTCCAAATACGGAAAGATGGTGGACATCTTTTCAACATCTAAGTTACTCGCAGATAGAAATGCAGTTACAGTATCTGTTGCTCCAGAATAATTTGTTCACCCAAACTTTCAAAAATTCACATCGTCGACATATACTTACAAACTGATGCAGTAGTGGGGCAAGGGGTAAGTATAGTCACTCGTGAATACCCACACCAGTGAGTTGTGGGGAATTCAAATGATGTATCTTCCATTACTCATCTTATGCATAATGTTTTGAGGATATGAAGCTTTTGTAGTTGTTTATTGATTAGCCTGAATGGTGTAACAATGATTACAGCTGTTTTTGTAGTGTGACGTGTTAGTGCATTGTAAGTGCCCTATTTCCCGTCAAAGGTTGGCCAGGTAGTCATAAGAAAAAGAAAACTATAATACTCAATGAGACAAACTAGCTGGGTTCGCATCTCAAATTGAGAGCCATGAAAGCCCAGCTGCTACTCAAGTTTCATGTTAACTTCTCAATAGTTGCAAATCAGTATTTTCTCTGTTCTCACAGTACCTGAAAAGTTTAATCTTGTCTCGAATTGTTTGAAGTCGAAGCCAAAACTTTGTTTATGGCACATACTTGAGTATTAAGTTTCAACTTATTCACACTGTAACGTTTGTTTAGCATCTGCCAAGGCAAGATGGGTTGACTGCCAAACAATTCAAACATTGATAGCAAAATCTGCTAAATAATTGCTTCCCAGCATTTCATCCTGTGTGTTCTCTTCAGTCTTTTCCCAATATCATCCATAAAATAATAGGAATATATGTACTACAATACGTCTTTCATATAGCCTGTCCAATAAAAACTGCCCCAAATTTTGAAATTTTCTTCGTGAAAGATCTTTTGGTTCTAAATTTTTTTTGCTAAGTTAGTTTTGGTTCTGATTTTCCTTTACAGTCATTTTTGGTTGTGATTTCGTTTAGTTTTTAATGATAGGTCAGTTCAGCAACTACACAGAACTAGTCAGACTTGTTTCTAGTCAAGCCAGACAAAATAGAGACACTTAAGTTAGTTTTGTGTGTTTGCTTTTTTTCCCCACATGTTACCTTCCTGTGAATGGAAGATGCTTTGTCTCGCAACAAGTCTTTTTCTCAGCATCTTTTCGTCTCGACGGGAGCTGGGAACCAGGTTTCCTTGTTTTCTATCGTAATTGGCTTTATTTCTTGAATCAGTGTTTTTAATCTGGGTCAAGCGCTCATGTAATTTATTTTTGTACCAGTCTAACTAAAGATGTCTTATTTTCAGTGACAAGGTTTGCAAGTTCAGATGAAATTTTGTTCATTATTCAATAATCACTCTCTTCAATTTGAAAAAAAAAAAAAAAAGCAAGGAGGAGTAAGCTCTAATCCGTCAATATGGAATAATGAACAAGATTACCAGACTATGAGGAAAAAAACTCCCAGTAATCCTGTCTGCAGTAAACCTTGAATGGAAAGTAAAAAAAAATTGAAAATATACTTATTTACTGAAATTACCGTCTTAAAGTAATTATCATATATTTGCTTGGAGTAATTGGTCATTAATTGGTGTAATATGTACTTTGTTATCCATACATGCACATGAAACTTACTCACAGCATATTGACAGTTCTGTCTGCTATTAGCTAGTTGTCAGTTATTAATGTGTGCAATTTTAAGCATAGTAACTCCAGTAGACCTCCATGTTTCCTCCCTTGGACTATCCATGTCCCAAAGTTTTTCTTGATCTAGAAGAAAGTATCCATTGAAGACTGTTCTTCATGCATTCATTCGTTCGTTCATTCATTCATTTATTAGTAACATTCTAAAACTTCAAGGGAAGCAAACTATAAAAGCCCTTTTACACTAGAAATGATACGATGCAGTACAACATCAGTGCAATAAAGAAGTTGGAATAATGCAAAATTTATTTCGACCTTTTCACACCAGACATGATACAAAGTGATAAAATGGAGTTGAAAAGTATTTCAGGTTTTGTTGCTGATGATGGCGATACCGTTCTTGTGACAAATCGCTGCCCTGCATAAAATCACATGATTAACAGGAAAATCATGAAAATCACTGAGCAATAAAAATGAAGTCACCTGTAGTGTGAAAGCAGAAAGCGACACTACATAAAGTGTTTGAACTATTACGTAAAGCTGGAAAATGAGTTGTACTGGCAATTGACTGGTTATCTAAGTCTTCGTTCTTTGTCAGTGTTTCAGGGAAGAGAAAGTAGGGAAAAAGACCTCATGTCACAAAATCTCAATGAGAACTACTGTATGCACTGGTCTTCAAGCTATTTGAGTATTAAAATTGTCTCGACATTTTTGTTGACTGTTCAGAATTCAGATTTTCCGAGAAACATAACAGTAGTTTCTTGAAATCAAACAGTCCAATGGGAATGGATATGAATATTTATTTGTGCAAAAAAAAGGGCTAAAACAATGTTTTTGGTTTTGATGAAATGGTAACCTTTGTAATCATGTGGCAGTGTGTGTGTGTTTGTGACACCTACTTTGTAAACATGATATCTCAAGAAGGAAAGCTTCGACAGATCTCATATTTAGTACATAGTTTTCAGCTCAATAGGACAAATTTTCAGCTCATATGCCAACTATAACCCACAAATTTGTTGCCCATGTCTCTATAAATTGACTGATATCACCTATTTACTCAGACTGTTTATGACATGGCAAAGGGTGGTTGTGACATTGGCAAAATTGAAAGTTTTTCACCCACACAGTCCACAGTTCCTTTTATTTGATGGTAATTCAGTCAAGTTTTATGTGATAATATTGCTAAGTGCAATATATTGTTGTCATCATCGCACCTGTGTCTTTCGTCAAGTGACCTGTATTCACTGCAGATTACGCCTACACTAGTAAATTTAGCCCTGCACATGTCTTATATTTTTTCATCCCTGAAGTTTTCTGTTTCATTAGCATGTTGCAACCTTGCACTACATTTGGTGTGAAATGTATTGTGCAAGCAAGGACACATTTTTTTCCTTTTCTGCAAAATTTCTCCGCCAGTGAGGCAGTGCAGAGTTCCATTTTGGCATCCCCCCATCGCATTTGATGTATCTTCCTCCCATTGCCGGGTTCCAGCGGCTGACCGCAGTAAACATTGAGATGGATTTTGTTCTGCGTCTGCCAGCTAATTTGACTTGATTCGGGCTTATTTTGGCATTCAGAATAGATATCCTTGATTTAACCAATGTGCTACAATTTGGAAAAGACGGATAGAAATGCAGCTGAGATGTTTAAATCCAATGGCCGTAGGATGATTTAGGATAATTTCTATCCATTGGCTGTTTTTTTTTTTTAAGCACTTTCAAGTGACATACATTTGCACTTAATCAAAAGTGAGTCAGATCCTCAGCCTGCGAAGGGGGAGACTCAAGAGAGATAACCGTAAAGCAGATGTTTTCTCCGGTAATCCAGTTATGATTCCAAATTTGTTGAAATGCTTCCAAAAGGATGACAGATAAGAAGCATTTATTGACCAACAAGATATTCATCCCATGTATTACCTGGATCGGCTTGGAAGTGAAGACGCTCTCTTAATGGCATCAAGTGCGTACTGTAGTGGCGATACACTGGTTGAGATGATTGTTTTGTTTGCAGGGATGTAAGTCTTATTGTTTTTTTGCTTGCTGCCATTGGGGCTTGCTACAGTTTTGTCATTTGAACATAAAGTGCCTGTTTGTTTGGCAGAAATTTCAAAACTAACATTGCAAATATGAGTCAGTTTTGTCAGTGTCTGCTCAAAAATTTGGTCAATCATGATATCTGCGATTGTGTCAAGGTCATGTTATTGTGATATTAACGAAGGAGTTCTGCAATTTCAAACCAGTTTTGATGATTTTTGAGCGGGTGGAGGTTTCAAATCATAAATTAAAGGGCTGATTATGGAGAAGTTTAGACTACTTTTGATTTTTTACATGTTTGTGAGGATGTTTGTTGGGAGGGGATTGAATACAAAACTTGAAAAAGAGTGTAAAGCTTGAAACAGATTTCACCATTGGAGCTGTGGCATTCACCTCTTTCCCCTCGCTCACAAATGCATTCAATTTGACCTCTCTCTAAGTGCACTTGCGGAGAATTGAAAACACGCAGTTGATTTAACCTGTGAGCATAAGCTGTTGTTTGCTCCACTCCTCACTAACCTGTCTCGACACAACAGGTACACTCCCATCTAGAGTACCAAGGGTGCTGGTAGCAATTTCACACCAACTTTGGCACCCTCTGGTCTAATACCTAACTAGCACCCCTTCCCATTCTGCCATCCTATATGCTAGGTAGTGTAGAAGTCCTGTTTGTTCAGTGTTCAGTTAAAGATGAAGAATGGTGATCCTCATCTCACTATGAAGTATGTCTTTGGAGATGGAAAGCTCAGCCCGATGAGGCCAGGCTAGACTGTAGAGGGTGTTGTGCTAGGACATTTAGGGCAAGGCTAAATGTATACATTAGTGAAATAAGCGGTAAGTGCAGTTACTCGTGAGTACCCACATAATTGAGTTGTGGGGAATATCTTTGGAGCTCAATAACTTTAAGATTCCCTTTTTCTTCTTTTTGTATTGCTTCAATTTTGCTTCAGTTTCTTACTTTAATGAGACATTTGTCAGGCTACAGTGTCATGATGCTCTGAGGATCACCTCCACGGAGAGCACCTTGAGAGAGGCCCACAGATGTGTGAAATGATTAGTAATGAGAGGGTTTACTGATTTAAGAGGGTTAAAGTCCTCCCAATATGGTCTTTTCTAAAACCGTGCTTAATTTACATGCATGCATGTTTGTGTGTGCATCTTTACAGCTGGCCCGCTTTGCAGGTACTCCAATTACATCCACATATTTGTCAAGATTTAATTAAGCCAAGTGAACTCTACTGTTGAAAATAAGCAGTGATTACCACAAAACTGTATATGAGGGCTTAATAGTCGGAAGAATGTTCCCAGATATGTAGACTGATTACATCAGCAGGCATCATAGCGTCTCAAGGTACCGTAATTGTAATCACAAAGCAAGTTTTGAAATATCAATATGTGGGGCAGCAATAGATCGACCTTAGTACTTGGAAATGGAGAAAGAAAATTGAGAAAGCAAAAGAAAGCAAACAAAAAAAAGAAAGAATAGATATTAAAGAGCTCAGTAGCCTGTATTTTTTAATTTAAATTAGTTTCTGCCAAACACAGTAGAAGTGTGCTGTATTTAATGCTGACAGGGTGTGAAAATTTAATCAAGTTTACATACCCAGGATGTCACTAGGTGTCCAGATGTCAATTGCAAGGTGTAACTAAAAAGTTGTTACTGTTAAGATAAAATATAAGCAGATGTACTGTAGAAAAGAAAGAAAAGATCAACCCAGAAACTCTTCTCAAGTCTTTTGATTATGGCGTCATTCGCTGATTTATGGCTGTGGCAAGATAGCTAGGTCCATCGGTGTGCTTTGTAATAGGCCTACTTGGCTCAGTAAACAAGGAAAAAATACCAAAAGTAAAATGAAAATAGAAGTAGAACTTAGTAACAAACTTAAAAGGAAACCACTGATGTGAGTATTAAAGGTGATTGACCATTTTATCAGCGTCCCATGTGAGGTCAGTCTGTTCTTGAAAACTCTTTGTAAATATTACTAGTTTCCAGTTAGCATATACTACAGTTAAAGGGAAATATGGCATTTGTTTAACAGAAAACAACCGTATTTTTAAAGCAAGTGTTTGTGGACAGACACTGATAGATTATTCAAAATAATGAAGGATATTAGCTATAAAATTCAAGAAATAAGTTTCTGACAGGTAGAAGTCAAGTTATTTATTGCTGAGCAATAATTTGTTCACCCAAACTTTTCAAAATTCAAATGATGCATCTTCTTTTATTCATCATATGCATATTGCTTTGAGTAGATGAAGCTTTTGTAGATGTTTATCGGTGATACTGATTGGCTTAACAATGATTAAAGCTATTTTCTTTGCATGCCATGTTGATACATTCTAAACACCCTATTTCCCTTTAACAATACTGTGACAATAACAAAGCGGTATATACACGTGGCCTACTGTTGTTTCATTGCTACTTTCAAGGGTTACCAAAAACTGCTTTAGCAGAGAATTATCAGGAAGAGCCTGATGTCACATACTGTAAGGTACTAATAAGATGACCGCTCACCATTAAAAGGAGAATAGGCAGCGTTTCCTTTATCGAATATCACTGGGCTACAGTGGGAATGGGAAAAGGTTGTTGCCATCTGATTGGTTTATGCCAGACTGCATTTATAGAGGTGGTGTAAATTGGTTACCAGCACTCTTAGCACTGATGGTGGCAGTACAGTATTTATGTTGAGACAGGTTAATGAATCGTTCATGTATAACCAAAGCAGGTGTAGCTTGTGATGAAATTTGTGATTCTTTTTGTGATTGATTGATTTGTGATTAAATTTATGTTCAAACTTTTTATCATCACCATACCATCATTAAAGCAACCCGGCCATAGAGTCAACGGTAAGAGGCCCTGTTGCTCAAAACTCTGCAGTGAAAAAAAAAAACAGCAAACGAAGCGGATTATTCTTGTCGTGTTGTTTTACCTAGTGTCTGGCAAAACTCCATTTGCCTGATTGGATACTGAGGGGGAGAAAAACAAAAAAAAAAGACTGAGTGGCCAGCACCTGTAAATAACTAAATTGCCCTAAAGCTCCAAAGGATACCTAGCAGATCCTGTAAATTACCAAAGATGGCTTTACTTTCTCGCTGCTTCTCTCCCTCTCTCGAAACATCTGCCATATCACACTCCTCGCGAAGAAACTTGGCACTGAAATTTGAACTGAGAGTCTTATTTACACAGAGAATCATTATGGTAGATTTTATTTGGACTTTTTCGGCCTGAATTAGTAACTTGATTTCCAATAACTGTCGCTGTTTCTCTTTTGTCTCCCTTTGCAAAGTTGAAAACTGCACACAGAAGGACAAATAAGGACAGAAGTGTGTGTGTGTTTGATCTAGAAAAATTATCTCCAATTTGATTTAAATCGTGATTTTTAGCCATGTGGGAGGAGGAGCTTGTAATCCAATGAGTGTTATGAGGGGCCATAAAGTGACTTTTCACTCGGATTTGTTGAGTTTTATTTCTCATAAACCAAACATAGCAGGCATACATTGCAAACGAGTTCTACAAGTGTCTGCAAATGATGTAGCGACATTGTTGCGTGTTAACTGGAATCCGTTTGCAATCTTGTTCGGAAAAGTGGTGCACAATATGATGACTTTGCGAAAAGGGAAATAAATCGGGAGGAAGGAGCGGCTCCATTTTTAATATGATTTTAATGGGGGAAGTCACATGCTAGTGTGGCAGTTTGCGACAGTGTGCAACAGCTAGAGCATATAAAGTGTTCAATGGCAAAAGAATTGTAGAGGTGCTCATGTCTAAGCTTTCACAGAAAGGTAGTGGTCACACATCACCCAAACTGGTAATGACATGTTACAATTATTCAGTTTGATTATTGCACTAAAGAAAACATCTGAAAAAGAAGCTGACTAAAGAGAAATGTAAAAAAAAAAATCAGTAATACGTAAAACTCAAAGACGGTGAACAATTAAGAATTACTTTGAAAGATAGGAAGTGATTTTGAAAAATTGAATATAATCATGAAATAATTGTGGTAATGTCAGTTGAAATTTCTAGAAAGTACATTGATCGACAAATCCGGCAACTGCTGCTGACATTTTTACTGGGGCCTTGGCCTCTCAGGCACAAGGCTATGTGTCAGCTTGTTTGCGTATACAGTATGTGGGGAAACAGCAGTTATCCTTGAAGTGCAACTATTAGCCATCAGCTTGTGCAATGTCTTTTTTGAAGTACCTTGAAAACTCAATATTCCTGCTCGGTATATTAAGGAGTAGGACATTCAAGTCAAATCATCACCAAGTTGCATTATGTTTGTAACATTGTGAAACATACTAGAGAGGTGATTAACAAAGACATTGGAAATGATGTGAAATTTAAACCCAAATTTAATTTAGGAAAAGATCAAAATGGTATTTTAGGAAGTTTGAACTATTTGGGAAGAATGATAAATATAAAAGTGAAACTTCCAGAGTGGTTTTATCTTGTAGTTCACTTTGACTATCATGCTATGCCTCCCCCCCCCCAAAAAAAAAATCTTATGTTTTGACCAATCTGCAGCATGGACATAATAAAACAGAAAAAAGTCAGTTTAAGCTTTATCTTTTCAAAATTGGGACATACATACTTGTGCAGTGATTGCCCTGACCTGTATTCAGGTATAAACACAGTTTGTGATGTGTATGATTTTTAGAGGGTACCATCACAATCTCTGTGGTAAAGTTCAACATATTTTGGAACATTCCTCACATGGGCAAAAATTCTGTCTGCATTAACGAGACTCATAAACAGAGTTGTTGTTTTGTTTTTCTTTTGGGGAGGGGGCAGGGGACAAGGAAGGTGACACCACAGCTGTTGGTTCCCTCCCTGAAAAGGGGACATGGGAAGGGGTGTTTATCTTCCCTTTTTCCATGGTGCCTATATTTAAAATGGGACTCTCATTACTCTTACTTTATTCTATTTATATACTAAAGTTTCCATTTTTCTGTGTCTTTATGTTGCATTCCATTGGCTCTGCATAGCTGCTGTCATGGGCAAAAACTGGAAGTGATACTCAAACTGCCTAGATACATCAAACCTCACTGACTCCAGTTCTCTTTTTTGACTTGCACAACAACATCCACAGCTTCTAGCATCACTCATTACATGCTTCTTGACACCCTCTGAACCGTTAAAGAAAGATTTTGAAATCGAGTGAAAAGTAAAGAAAGAGAACGAAAGAATAGAGAAGTAGAGAGCCCTGTGGTGTGCACTTGCTATATATATACTATCATAGCTAGGATCAATAGACCTGGCCCCTTATTTGACTTAGGCTTCTTTCAAAAGCAGTCAATAGGCTCATGTAAGGCTCATAATTTACCTTTACAACCAGTCAAGCTTTGAGCTATTGAATCACTCACTGCCATTGTTATGTATGGCAATAGACTGCAGTCACACTGCTGATTCCCTATGTATCTAACCTAGCCATTACATTTCAAGGTGTTTTATTGTTGTGTGTACGTTTCATTGACAGTGGTTAGCTTCAATGATATATAAAGATGACGACCTACCAATACGTGGCTTTTGTGTGGCCTGTTCTCATTGAACCGTTTTGTTCTTGAGAAAATTGCACTTTTCTCGTGAGGTTACACTACCTTAGACCTGACAGCTACAACACGTCTCAGAGTATTGACAGCCAACTTGTTGATTGCATTAAGAAACGCTAAACTCAGATGAGAGAGTATCAAGAGATTTTTCTCATTAGAAGAACCTTGAATTAGTAAACAAAGCATGAAAAAAAAAAGAAATTGTTACTTCTGTCCCTGGTGGAACACTCGCTGCAAATTGTTACAGGATCGAAGGAAACATGTCTTGCTGGTAGTCAACAGAAATTGTGATCATGTCATACGTCAGAGAGATAAAACTTTGCAAATATCATAAGTGATTGAAAATGTTTTAGATTTTCTTCTTTCCTGTGAATTTGGATGGTCACAATTATCCCCCACAATGAGTTGTTAACAATTTGTCATATTTGAGATTCATGTCAAATTTGTGTGTTCTGATAGGCAATATAGAAAGAAACTATGACAGTAACAATCTTCTGGGATTATGTTACTGCTCAGTGTGATCATACTCAACGCATGGAGTAGCTGTAGCGTTTTACTACAGTACCTTATAAGAGACACATCAAAGTGTGAGTTAAATCACACAAGTGTCTACTGGTTAATGCTGGTTATCTTTGGTTAGTAATTTGATTTGGTAGCCACTTTTGATACTCGTGTGTTTACAGGTGCTCTGATGACTGATGTACCAAAGGAAGGAATTAAGACGTACACTTGAAAGTTGAAACAACACAAAATTTACTTCATTCCTCACTTACCTGTCTCACCACAACTATATAGCAACAAACAATGTAACGTAACAATAACAACAGGCCTGGGGCCTAGCCCAGACCTAATACACACGTGTTGAAGAAAACATGAAAAAGACACGAAATAAAAAGCATACTCATCCAAAACGAGTCCAGAAGGATGGAAAAGGATGAGGATCACGCAGATAACTTGAAAATAAGCTGAAATCAGTTAGATAGGCACAGATGCAAATCACAGCTGAGAACTTCACTGTCAGACTGAAAGGCTTTCAAGTACGGAAGGGCAGTGACCAGATACACGCACACACCCACAAAATTGCCAGATGCTAGACCATGGTCAATACAGTTATGCAGAGGTTATGTGAGGTGCGAATTCCCAAACCAGGGAGTTTTGGGGAATTTACTTCATTCCTCACTTACCTGTCTCACCACTACTTTACTTCCAGGGAGTGGTGGTAATGCAGATAGCACAAGTACACCAAAACTTTGCACTTAATCATTGCAAAATGTCTAATATCATTATGTTGTGTCCTCAACCGATTTTCCCTCTCCATTCTCTCCCCCTTTTCTTACCTGACCAGTTTCTGGAGATAGCTTACTTTCTGTAATTCTGCCAAAATGGTAAAAGGATTTGTTGTTCAAATTACATAGAGAATGAAATACTGTCAGCGAATCGATATGTCGGTGCCAAGTGTGTTTTGATATTTGGTGTTGCTTTACTTTAGAATCCACTCTGAATGGACTCATTCGGTTTGTTTATTTAGACCATGTCCAACTTGTAGAAGGTTACGTAGTTGTTGAATACGATGTTTTAAAGCTACTTTTCATTTAGTGAAAACTTTTAAAGAGAACAAGAGAGTAACAGAAGAAAGTTTAAATACTGATGTAAACAGGGAGACCAAAATGTCACACAATTGGCTCCTTGATGAAAGGAATAAGCCAAATGTCTGAAGTGTTGATATAGTTTGAATAGTTTGAAGTCAAGTTGCATCTCAAAATTTGCGATAAAAAAACTTTATCATGTAAATTGACTGTCTGTGTGAAAGAGAATGATATAAATTTATTCATGCATTTGGTGATTTCTTCAATTGTATAATGATCTTCTCCCAATTTTTTTTTTTGGGGGGGAGATAAAGTAATTTTGTATTTCATGATCCCTAAAATCCTTGGAATTCAAATTATCACATCCGCCCTTGGAAAGGAAACATCGAAAGATCGTGGAACCGGTCGTTTAAGGGAACAGACTTTTAACGATTTCGCAGATGCCATTGTTCCTTGTTTCAGCTTTGCGTCTTGTAGTTCGAACACTGCGTACTGCTACTCAGTGTGAGGGAGTTTGTATTATGTAAATGTCGACCTTGAGGATCGGAGTGATTCAGCAATTAAATCCTAACAAATACATAATGATGTTTTATGAGACAATCTTCTTCTTTGATGATGTTAATGGTAATCACTGATTGAATTGTGGGAATAAAATCTCTCTCAGGGAGAGGAAAATGGATCCTGAAGATAGGACGACACAAGATAAAAATAAGAACTTTTTTTTTTATGATATAAATGCACCAAGGAGGAGGAAGGGGGAGGAGTCATTATCGATACATGCATCAACCAGGAACTCATGACTCAGGAATCGTCTACATATGGAAGTATAAAGATAAGGCAGCTGGTATCCAAGAAACGAAGGTAGCTGATGACTTCCATCGATTGGAATAGATTAAGGGATGAGAAACATTGACAAAAAAGAGAAGAAAATATCAACAAAAAAGTAGTTGAATGGGTAGAATGGGTTCTCTGCAATCAGAAAAGAGGTACTGAATTGTTTGAAACTTCAAACTTTCATATGATGTTGGTACTTTTTTAACACCCACAAGGTAAATCAACCTTTTTTGTTTTCCTTTTTGTATTCCATTGTCTGCAGATGATATCTCATGAATGAATATGAGTGAATTTATGTAGTCTTTATAGATACGATTCTATATAATGCGACTTTGTTTTCATAATTACTGTTTGTATTCGTGCTGAAAGGAAGTTACGCAAAGTATCTTTTGCGATGGAAACTTTAGTTGGCATTTTGCTGCTCAATGAAAACCTTAACTCTCCTTCCAATGTCGCAGCAGAGGAGAAAAGAACGGAATTGCTTGGACATTGAGGAGAAGCCAGTCGGACGTTTATGTCATCCAGCACTTATCTGCAACTTGACGATTGAACTCTCAAATGAGTGTTCTGTTACATACTTGTATTGAAGTATGGCAGAACAATCTTTAAAAATTTTTGAAGTGCTGCATCTTGAGATTGCTAATTGGAGCTAAACTGGAAGTGATCTGTTCTTCCCGAGGAATTAATAAGCCCTCCGTGTATCATTCCAAACTTGTGGCTCTGGATTTGATGAGCCTGTTTGGCTCTCCCGGTTGTTACATTCTGTCAACGTCCGTTACGTTACGTTACTCGTGATCGGTATATGACCAGAGTCGGCGAGTGATTCGTCGCATCAGAATGGAACAGGCTGCTTCCCAGTTTATATCGCACACAGGTGATTGATAAAACACCGGCTGGTTCCTGCCAACGATGTTTATTGGTTTGCTGAATCAAAAAAATGAGAAAACATAAAGGTATAAAAAGCTGAAGATACTTCGAGTAAAACTATTTGACTGTATTCGAGAATGAACTTTCAAGACTGCCTGGGAAACCGTCTCTCACTTTCACTATACTAATGGTTGAATCTTGGAAATGAGTTAAGTAAAAAAAAGAGGACGAAACAGGAAAAAGACAAGAGTTGAACTCCATCTCCTCAAGAACAGGAAGGAAAAAAGGCTAATGATTACCCCCCAAACAACTGAAGTTGACTACTGTAAAATAAGACATGCATAGGCAGTGGACTTCAACCACCCCATCCTCTGTTACTTTTTTGTAGATAAACCATCTTGCTGTAGTTCCCTATCCTTCAATGAATGCTGCAGATGAAATAGTGAAGCCATTGATAAGTCAATCAATTGAATCAATCAATCAATCAGTATTCGATATGGTCCTGATGTTCTATCAGCCACATGTGCCAAGATTAATTTGTTCTATTAATTGGCTTTAGTTGAATAATTTGGCTACGGTCAGTTGGTGTTTTTGGTGAATTTTTGAACTTCTTAATACCTGTCTGCTGAGGTCGACCATGCACTTTTTTTACAGTATTCACTTGTATCAATTACATTTATTTAACAAGTTCAAGTTAGAAAACTCGGAACTAACAACTTCTGATGTTTGGCTTGAAGGACAGTTTACAGTCTTGTCTGATACAATGATATTAAGAAAGGAAATTGAAGCAGAATTTATTGTAAAGCGTATACATATTTTTTTGTGTGTCTGTCTCCAGTGACATCCAAATTGGATAATGATTGGATTTTTTTCCTGATACACTGTATACATAGTGTATAGCTGCTACCAGCTTTTGAAATAGTTTTGAAGTGTCATATTTATCGTAATAAACCACCAGGGGCATTGCATATTTTAAAAGGGGGGGGGGGCATTTATTTGGGTTTTTATGTGAACACAATCCTTATGTTACAAAACCCTTCTGGAGGAGTTGTGTAAGTGGCTTTGGTCCCCAAAATGCAAAGGATGTTAATATGCAACCACTGTTCTTTCAAAATAACTTCCAGCAGAAGTTGGAGGATGAACTTATGGTCTAGGCTAGACTGATTTTAAATCATAATTAATGGCTCAGGGAATGTGAAACATGTTCTTCTTTTTTCCTTACTCCAGAAAAATTGAAAGGGGGAGAAGGATTTAATGGGAGGAGGGAGTTTATTAGGGTAAATACATTAGATTTGGTTGCTGCTAAAGTGCATGGAAAGGAAGGCGACATCAGATATTTTACAACCTCATTTTGTCAGCTACAGGCAGGATCTCATTCAGGAGAGACAAGGGATCGATTGATTCTGGTGAGAAAGAGCGAGAGAGAGGGAACGTTGACTTTGGATGGAAGGTTTCAAAGAGGTTCCCTTCAGAAACATTTTGCAGTCTGTTCTTTTAACCACCAACAAACATTCCATATAGCTGTAGGAACCCGTCTGATGAATTTGTCTTTGATATTGTAGCAGCGTAGTCTACTGAAGCGTTCATACCTAAAAAGTTGCCTATGCATGCGTATGACCAAGTGTCTTTGCCAATGTATCTGAGCCAATCCAAAGACAGTGGTACGTGTTTTAACTTTGCTTAGAGGCCTACCAATTAAATAGAAGAAATATACAGTAAAAATGGTAGGCAAAAACTTATTTTTGATCCGTCAAAATTAAGAGCTGCGTTTGCCAGGGTATCCATATTGGGAGATAATGAGAAGAAAAAGTTCAGCAGTGTCAAGTCTAAGGAAAGATAAGATGGCACTCGATTACAACAGGAAGTACGGATATTGATGATTTCGAGCCCGCTTCATCCGTCAAAGAAAAAAAAAGAGAGAATAAGAAACTAAAAAACCGTCATGGTCGGACGAAGATGACAAATTCAAAGTGAAAGAAGCAACTGTTTGATTCCTTTAAAGCCAATTAGGCTTTCTGATGGCAGAAGGTCATGTGCACTTTATTTGTTTTACTCCGTAGCACCGCATAAATAACTACATAAAAAAAATGGCATCTGAGAGAGGGAGAGAGAAAGAGCATAAATAAAATATTCATAACTTTAAACAAAACGAACAAAAAAGCAATGGGGGAAAAAGAACAAGAGCGTAAAGAAAGACTTCAAAAAAATAAATGCATATCTGGAAAATTTGTTGCAGATGGAGAACTCACTTGGTGTTTGCAGCTCAGATCAGAAATGCTTGAGAGGGGATAAAATTGAAGTAGATATTCTGGCATTTTTTTTTTAGGGGGGGGGCCTTTGTAAACTCTGTGATGTCTTTGTGATGTGTTTGTTTTAATTTGAGAATTTCTGAATTGTTCATGCGTTACAAACTTATAAATATTGATTTCTTGATCTTTTGAAGTGAAGAACACTGAAACTGTTTGTGTACTTCTTTCATGTTTCCTTCACTGTTTAATTTATTCTGTTAAAAAAAAAGAAGGAAATTTCAATGTTTGAATCAAGCACCTCTCATGTAGTGGTTACAAATTACTGCATCTAGTGAAGAGTTCAGAGTTGTCTGTGCAAGGGAGACGTTTCGTATGTGTGGTTTTGACTCAAGTCGCTGACATTTATCCATAGAGCAGATTGAAATAATTATCTGTAAATGACTTTTGTGTATTTTGTCATGAATGTATTTTAACAGCAATAGGAATTAAGAAGGGAAGCCTAGAGTGAACCTCAGTTTACAGCGGTAGGGATTTAAGAGAAGTGGATAATACTCAGGGTTTGCATTCGATGTAGCTCCCACAAGAGAAGAATTCTGAACACAATAAACACAGCACATTGTCATGGACAGGGCGAAAGCCAAACCAGGGCGAGCCTAGGCTAGAGGGCGCGTTGTCAGAAAAGGTTTCGATTGCGCTCCGAACTAGGCCAAACTTAATGCATTAGTAAGCAAGGGGTAAGTGTAGTCACTTGTGAATACCCACACTAGTGAGTTGTAAGGAGTTTGTAGCAGGGGGGATGTAAAAGAAGTGGATGGTACTTTTAAAGGGGAGGGGATGGACTGGTTGATGAAGGGGAGGGGGATGGACTGGTTGATGAAGGGGAGGGGTGGACTGGTTGATCAAGGGGAGGGGGATGGACTGGTTGATGAAGGATAGGAGATGGAATGGTTGATGATGGAGAGTGGATGGACTTGTTGATAAAGGGGGAGGGGATGGGCTGGCTGATGAAGGGAAGGGGATGGAATGGTTGATGGAAAGGAGATGGACAAGGTTGAGAAAGGGGAGGGGATGGACTAGTTGATGAAGGGGGAGAGGATGTACTAGTTGATGAAGGAGAGGGGATGGACTGGTTAATGAGCTGGAGATGGTGGACTGGTTGATAGTATTTTTTTTCTTAATAAGGGATATGACTTATAGGTAAAAGAGAGGAGAGTTTTAGAACCTGACTTTTGCTCATTGTAGACCTTGTTTTTAGTGTTGATATATATCTCTTTCAATTCATTCTCACAATTATAATTGAAAGTAATCGCTGGATTGGCTGTCCTCCTCTTGTCCAGATGGCCTTCCATAATTTAAGTGGATGAGCGCACACATGCGCGATACTTCGGCTGTGTGACCAACCATGTGTAGAGTTTGATTTACGGGGTTTCAAGCTTCAAACTGTATACAGCGCTAGGGTATCCAGGAATGTGTACATGAAGTAGTAAAAATTGCAGCTCCGAGAATTAACATGACAAACCTGTCAGTGGTACATGTCAAAGGGAATAAAAATGATCTCATCAAGCTGGTTGTACATGGGAAACTTTTTGGGATCTTTAATAATTGTGAACACAAGCCCATAAAGCCAGTACAAATTATTGCCTTTGAGTCAGACATGTACAGAAGTGTGTATGGTTCACCCAGTTTATTTGGCGGCATTATGAAATATAAACAGGTCTCAAGGGAGATTGCCCATGAATACATTCAAGAAATGGAAAGTAACAATTGCAGATCTTCAGGGCCTCATTGTTTTTTTGTTTTGTTTTTTATTTCTGGAGGTAAACCCTGAGTATATACAGCATGAACAGATGTTGTTTCTTAATCAACAGTGAAGTATTAGGCATCCTTTTGACAGAAGTAGGGTTTATTGGTTGGCTCTGTTTGAACGCAAAAATAGCGTTGTGAACTTGTGATTTGATCCGTGGCAGCTCCCTGATATAAGTACATTCAGTGATGAGGGGAATATGATAATAGGGTTGCATGAGAAGCAAGAATTTTGTAAGGGGGAGGGGTAGTGATGGAGTGACGGCTTTTTCAGTTTTTTTTTCTGAGAATAGGTATCTCTGTAATGGAATAGAGATGTGTCCTACCAATTCTCCTTTTCCTACCCTGATCAGCAAATCCATTTATGGCACCAACATTCTGTTCGTACAGTTAGCAGTAATTATGACCAAGATGCTCCTTCTAAAGCAATATTGGCCCTTCAGCTTCCATGCCTGATTAGTTTAAAAGTGTACCTTTTTTTACATATTGCCAATGCTTGTGGTGGGGTTTGGAATTTGAGGTGATGGAGGAGGGGATAAAAGTGCTCCTACCGACTGATATCATTATTCATTATTCAACATTATTCATGTTGATTGTTTACATGGTGACATCACTGGAATTGAAAAATGAAATTTTTGGAGACCATTCTTGAATTAGTATGATGTATTAGAAATATAACTTAAAGAAGCTCGTAATCTGAACAAACACATCTGCCATGAAATCATTCCCTATGCATGTCTCTTCAAAAATAATTTGACATACTGCTAATTTGACAGTGTAATCCCTCACCTCATATAACCACCTATGCATTTTGGTATTGACCATGGTCTAGCATCTGGGAATTTTGAAAACTTCGCTGCAAGACCATAAGGCTGGCAATTGCGGAACGGCGGTGACCAGATACACGCACGCACACAGACACTACTCAAAATTGCCAGATGCTAGACCATGGTCAACATGGTAATGCATAGGTTATATGAGGTGAGTAGGTTGCTAGCGAATTCCCATACCAGGTAGTTTCGGGGATTATGTACACTTTCTGTTGTTGATACGCTCCAGTGAATACAGTCAACTATTCTCTACTTTGCAAAGGCTGTTTGTGTCATTCTTTCTGAGTACAGTTTTTAAGTCAGAGGTGTAGGTTTCTTTTTCCTATCTGATACCGTAACAGTTTAATTTGTTATGAACTAAGAAGTGTAATGAAAAGACCCACACCTTTCCATTAATCTGTAAAAGTTAATTGGTATGACCAATAATTTTGCAGATATTACAACTCTCTCATCACTTTGGCAGGTCAGAATTTTGTGCTATATTTTTACATTGGAAAGTAATTGGAACCCAATTAATTTTTCTGCTTTGCACGAGTGGCAGCGAGCCACTTGCGCATGGAACACTGGCGTTTTCATTAAGCTGATAGTCTTTTCAATGGCTAGAAAATGTATCCCTGTTAGTTATACATCCACTGTACTGATATCTCCTCAAATGTTCCCCAGAATTGATTCTGGTGGTATAAATAACTTGTTAGGAAAATGCTGAGTGTGAGTGCATATTTGAACATGGTGGTGTAATGTAACCGGAGGCCAGGAGCTCTATACAGATGATGCCTGATCAGTATTAAAACCTAAGAACTGCTGCAGGGAGACATAGGATTCCGAATGATGTTATTTTCAACTGTAGTATCTTGTATCGGTTAAATTTTTTGACAAGATGAGATATTGCCCAGTTTTTACTGATTTGCAGTGAATCGTGCCACATTGAGTGGGAGCAGATCTGTAATGTTGCTCTGACTGTGGTCTGTTCTCTTGCATGGTGTAACCACCCAAGTACAGTCTAATTTACACTTCTGGAAAGGCTTGGACAATAATGTTTCAGACATCAGTCAACATTTGTACACTATCCCTCATGGATACCTTGGGTCTGCATACATTTGTATGATAATAATGGAGATGCTGAACATTCTGAAATATTGTCAATGAAAGGACATTATTTTGATAATAATGGTAACCTTTGTAATCATGCAGGAGTGTGTATGTATGTGTATGTATGTCGGTGATACCTACCTTTTGAACACACTATCTCAAGAATGGAAGCTTGAACAGATCTCATATTTGGTATGTAAGTGTACCACATTGGGTACAATTTTTGGAAGATGTCAAAGGTCATTTGGGGTCAACAGGGATCAAATTGTGAAAACCTTGATAACATGATATTTCAACAAGAGCTTGGGCAAATGTCATATTTAGTACATAGGTGTGAACCACATTAAGTGCAAAGACCACATTGTGTTTGGTGGAGGTCAAAGGTCATTTTGGGGTCAACAGAGTTTAGTCTACAACATATGTCAGATTTGGAAAAAGATCCTCAGTGAAATCATTGAAACCACAATGCATTTGTCCCTTCTAGTTAGATGTGTGAGGCTGTTAAGGTGAAGGTCTTCATTACAATATGGGAATGAGTTTCTTCTTGCAATTATGTGGTTGGGGTTAGTGAGCATGGAACATGAAGAATGCCACCTGAGGCTGGCTTTTATTTCCAGCATTTGTTTTCTTTCTGATGAATATAGAAGAACTTGTTCTGTTTGATGAATTCTCAGCAGATCATTTAAAGTTTTTTTTTCTTGTCAGTTTTTGTTGAGTTTATAGGAAACCTTTATTTTACTAACCATTGTCTACTTTTTCATCTTCTTCCAGTGGCGCCTCCATTTATAACGCAACATCCCGAAGGGGACACAACGCTTGAAAGCAATGTGGAGGTCCTCCGCTGCTCTGCGATAGGTGAACCTCCGCTGATGTACCAGTGGTGGAAGGACTGGCGTTCCTCTCAGCGTTGGCTACTCCACCGGTAGTAACCACAGACTAGCTGACATCAGTAGGGAAGATGCTGGCATGTACCGTTGTCTAGTGAATAATCCTATCGGAACAATCATCAGCAAAGTTGCCAACATTCAAGTCGCTTGTGAGTATTTATGACGAGCTAAAAATTACTTGAAGTTAGCAGCAGACTTGAATTTTATATTCTTACCTCCCCTTCCTTGCCTCCACCTTAATGTGTCAGTTACAGCCAGTGATTAAGTAAGATCACAGGCAATCAGCCCCACAGACTAAAATAAATGACTGTCCTTAAGGCATCTGTTTTACAGGAAAAATAATATTTTTCAAACCAATGTTTGAGGACACAAAATGATAGACTCTTCAAAATAGGAAGGATGGTGGCCTTCTTTACAAGAATTAAGTGTGCACAGATAGAAATTAAGTTATTTGTTGCTTAAGAACAATTTGTTCACTCAATCTTTCAGAAATTCAAAGGACACATCTTTCATAACTCATCTTATGCATAATATTTTGAGAAGATGAATCTTTTGCAGATGTTTGCTGATGAGCCTGAATGGTTTAACAATGAGTAATTATATTTTCTTTGTGGACCATGATGTGGTGCATTGTATCTTTTCCCTTCAGTCAGTGTTCATCACCTGGGCCTTATGAATACTCCTTGCTGGTGGAGTGACAGAGAAACATTGTACTAGATTTTGAATTAATGCTCATGTATAAACAGCTTGCCTCTCTCTTTAAAAAATGATTGTGATCTGAAAATGGTTGACTCCTGTGACCAGTACTGACAGAGAGAAACAAAAGCAGACAATGATGTATGATGGGTGTGTGTTTCAATGGGTGGGTAGGTGGGATGGGTGGATGTTTCAATAACCCCCTCTCTAAAATACTGTCCACCAGTCCCTTTGTTTCTATCTCCAGCATATTAGAGGACTCGCCACTATTCATATGAGGATGATGCAATTATCTGTTTCAAAATAAGAAAGAAACAAAAAGGAGAAAGAAAAATGAAAGTAGGAAATGATTTATGTGCAGTGAGCTTCCAACAGATTAAGTAAATTGATTGTATTTTTTTTTTTCATTTTAGCTTTTATATTGTAATGAACTGAACTTGTTAAAAAATGAGATACAAAGTACGATCTTCTACCCATCTTTCATTCATTCTATCTGCCTCGATCTGTATTCTGCATCTGACCATTAAATTGGCTGGCGTCTTTGGGCAATAATTTCACATCCATTCCGTAATTGTTATATCCCAGAGTAGTTTTAGCTAGGATCTACTGTGTGGAGGTGCAGTTTGTTCTTTTTATGATACAACCTGGGTAATAATCTTAGATGAGCATTACTTTATAGTGAGGGATCTACTAAATTCAGAAAAGAATTGCAGAAAAGGTACAGCTACTGGTTAATTGAAAGGCAACACACTGATAAAGGCTGTGCAAGTGATAGTGTAGTATTTAAATTTCTGGGAAAATTATTGAATGAGGAAAAGGGGGAGCAATGGAGAGCATTTGTTGGCATACAGTATCTGTCTTAATTGCTGTACATCAAGGAATGTTACAACATTCTGTAGAATCAATTTTAGTCATTGTTTTATCTTAAAAAAAAACTGATGCATAGAGTGAAACCAGATTTATTTGCTATGTAATTGTTTGGCACACATCAACAAAACTGATTGTGAAATAGTTTCACTTTTGGAATATTAATGGAATGAGGAGAGGACGCTAAGGTGTTTTAAACAGGAGGTCACCTCTCATGAAACTTGAGACCTCCTGATCTGTGTCACTAATTACTCATTGTTCATCAAACTATGGAAGGCCAAAAGGGGACAAACGTTAAGTGGTAGCGACATACCATGAAGCACTATGGATGTGAAGTGGCATAGTAGCCATGTACAGCAAAGTAGTAGCCATGCCAAATGAAGTAGTAGCGACGTAAACTGAAGTAGTAGCCATGTAAAATGGAGTAGTAGCCATGTAAAATGGAGTAGTGGAGATGTAAAATGAGGTAGTAGTGGTGCAAAATGAAAAAGTAGTGATGCAAAATGAAGTACTGGCAGCATGATTTCAAATGGTAGCGTGATTTTAAGTAGTAGCAGCACGATTTGCAACGGTGGCCACATAATATTCATTGGTAGTGTGATTTCAGTCAATGGTGTTCCTCAGAAAGTTGTTGGGCGTGGCCTAAGTAACGAACGTTGACATACTTGCTAGTAGCACTAAAGGTAAAATTAGAACTTGGCCTAGTTAGGCTTAGAGCTATTTCATTTGTAGTATACATGAGTAACTTAAGACTAAACCCTTACAGGATTTAAGTTAGGCCTATTTCTAAAATTACAACTGAAAAAATGTATTTCTCATGCTGTTAAATGCCATATGTTAGGCTTGTTTACCTACCAGGGCTGATTTGCTGTGTTTCACTTTCTCCTCCCTCTATTCTGTGAAGTTTAAAAGGTGTCATTCTGTTAATTTTCATCCTTTTGTATACTTGCTCCATTAATTGTACCTTGCTTCCCTTCTAAACTGTTGCACTACCTACCTTAATACCTACCTACCTTTTTTACCTTCCTAAAAATAGTTTGCTTACAACTTTGTTATTAGACTCTTGTAGGGGTATATCTGTTATCCCTCCCACACAAATGCGCAGTTGTGGCACAAACACATCTTAAACTCGGATAAAATTTGACTAGATTATCCTGATTGGCAGTTAATGGAATTGTCAGCCCAGTTGATCCCCTGCATGCTGTTACCACTCCTTTTTTTTTTTTTTATTCAAAGATGAAAACTTTGACTGAGATAGGTAATTCATACTGAGGCGACGTGGCTCGCGGGCATTACGCTCCTCGTCTCCCTGGTGCAGGGATACAAACCCCAAATGTGCACTTTACTATGATAGTGTACGCATTGTCTACACAGTGCATCCTGTATGACTACATATCTGTAATTTCCCTTGATAATATCACAATAAGTGTTATCTTTCAACGGCACTGATCCTCTGTTTGAATCGATCTCTTTTGAATGACTGTATTTCATGTTCAAAGAACTATGGAATGTAAAAAAGCCATTTGCGAAGCGTTGACAATAATTCCCCCCCAAAAAAAAAATTAAAGAAAAGGAAAACATTTTCCTATCAATATAATTGCATTGATTGCATCTTGAATGGAAACTTTCCTTCACTGGTGCATCGAACTTTTTAAATCCTTCTCATATTATGTCATCATTTGGATGTCTCTAGTCACGGTGAATTTGCAACAGATGTGATAATGTATTAGTCACCCTGAAGACGAAGAACAACTTTCTGTTAAATGCATTGCTTGCATATTTCAGCTTGATTGCCTTACTGAAAAACCTCATTGTATTTATTCCACTGCTGGAGTGCCATTTCAATTTTACCATAAAATGCAGCAGTTTTGCCTGCATAAAGAGATAATGCACAGTTACAATAATGAAGCAATGACGTTTTAAGAGCGTGCAGATAATGAGCACACAACAGCCTGCAAATATTCTTCTTATTGCATTTCTGGTAGATTTAGGAGAAATCCCCTCAGTGGTATCAGGTACTCAGTTATCACTGCATCAAGTCACAAAGACTGTAATCCAGTTGTGTTGTTAATCTACCAATTACTCATATTCTTAATCCAGTAACTATTTGTCATCAAATGTGCCTCCACCTCCCGTTAGAGTTTGCCATGATAAAATGTAAGAGTGCTGAATGGAGGCTTAATTTTATGTTGATTACCATTGTTTCCTGGTTCCGTTTCTTCATTCCTGTGAATGGTGTTCAGTATATATATCTACAATGTACTTCGAAACTCCTGTTCGTAGTAATCATCTGTTTTCAAGGAAAATATTAAACGTCAGTTAAATACCCCTCTTGTCAGGTTTCTTTGACCGATATAACTCAACTTGGTTAATGGCAACTAAACATTCAATCCATTAATGTAAGTTGTTGGAATTGTCTGGATGCATTTGAAATGTATCTAGCTACCTGTCATCAATATTTCATTCTAGTGTTTCTTTTTTTAAGGGTATTGTTTGAGAGCTATGTCGAGTAAACTTACCGAGGCTGCAGTAGTTCTTGCCTCGTCACTTCATACGAATCAAGTCTACCGCTTGGCATCACTTTATTGATGCTTGAAATGGAGTTAAACATTAAACAAGTCACAAGTCATTAATCTAAAATATTTTTAATTTTATAACGGGGAGTTGAAGTGAACCCCCATTTAAGTTGCATACTGTGTTTCTTCATCGACGTTGGATAACTTCATGTCCGCATCGTCATGTTTTGACATTTAGAGGCAGTCTCACAAGCACTTTTGTCACATGAACATTATCAGTGGCATACTCACCAATGTAGAAAACAGCAGTAAAAACAAACTACAAAAAAAAATCTACAAATATCTCCAAAGATAGCAAAGGTCAGTTTGGATACCTTGACAATACAATGTTCAACTACCTTTTAAATTTGCTTACCCTGACATGTCATGAACTAATTGAAATGAAACCAACATTGAAGATGATGGTTACAACTGGATTTGTACTTACTTTTGCAGGAAAATTATCTTTTCTTTCAAATCAAAGTTGGCTCTTTAGTTTCTTCAATTGCTAAAAATAGAAGTTTCATATTACAATTCATTCAATAGGTAATTAAGTTCAATTGTTGGATGTTAGTTTACCTGCGGCTAATAGTTTCTTCATTCCTTAATTCTCCCCCTCTTTAAATAAGAGCTGCCACTGCAACACTGTGTATTGGAACTTGACAAGGCATTACGATCCTTGACCGATAAATCCCATGTTCCACGGAAAACATCATGGAAAGTTAAATTATTTTTTAAAAATTGGTGAGAGGCATGTTTTTGATTGTGGAAAAATTTATTATAAAGCATGTCGTCTGTCATCTTAGAAATTTGTTGTGGTCAAAATCTTATCTTCAGTTGATTCTTCACCTGGTGTAGTTTCTTCATCATCCTGTGATGGAGGAATTTTTTGGCTCCTTGTTTTAAGGAAAAAATAAAACTATCCAGAACAGAAAAGAAAAAATGTTCAGTGTGAGAAAATAGACTTGAAGAGTGTAAAGACTGGGCACATGTTTAATACTAACTTGTGAAACATTGCGAAAGGTCTGCGTCTCCTAGGGACGGGGTATACACACTGCAAGCATAAATAGCTTTGCTACCTTTAAATGTGATGTGCTCAAAGGCAGTCCTTCCAGTAGAGCGATATCAATTGTCATAAAAAAGACTGCCATACAGCTGTCAGTTCTTGGCACTTATTTAGGTTGAATCGAAGCTCATTATGACATGGAACTTACTGTCTCCAGAAGCGTTTCTGATTATGACCTTTGACATCGTCTCTCTTGTATTTTCTTTGAGTGATAGCTGAGAAGAAGTAACAGGAGATGGAGGCAATAACCTCTCCCTCATAAAACAGAAGAAGATATTCTTGATCTTTTAAGGAGATACAGTGTTTTAACTGTTAAAGTGATAGTGTGTAACATATACATCTGTTTTGGTTCATTTGCTGAGAACATCACATGGCAAATTTATGACAGTTCAACACATTTGAATCAGTGGGTTTTAGTTTAGAAAGGTGTGTCTAGACAACACTCTTCCTAGGGAGCAATTTTGTCTGGACACCTTTTTGTCAGTTGGAACCTTGCAGTAGTTTCACTTTGATAGCCCATAGATTTGAACAATGTGAATATTTGTATTAGCCTCAATTGTATCATTTGAAATTTTCTGTAGATGTTGGTTACATTTTGGGCAAGCCCATGGGTGGAAAATGTTGGGAAGCTCTTGAACTCCTTGCTGGGAAACTTGTGTCTTTGGGAGAAATTTGTGTATTTGGAGCAAAATGTTTGCACTTGCACAAATTTATTTGAACAAGAAAGTGTTTTGTATAGAAATTGTGGAAAATTAAAAGTCCCTTCCCAGGAAATGAACATTTTTCTTTTCCAGCGCTCGCCAAGACTTTGGATTTTGTACTTGATGTAGTTATCACAGGTATACCAAACAGTATGTGCATATTTGCATTTATACAAGTATTTCAATAAAACAAAACTCATTCTCTAATTGCAATAAGATCTTCATTTCTGATATTAATTTTATGGTTCATTATCCAAAGTAACGATACCCAATCAAATAGATATACAGAGCAGGTTTTGTCACTAGAAGTATTTGAAAAGTTTGTGTAATATATTGTGATGTTGCAACACTTAGCCACTACTTAAATCATTTCTGACATGTCGTTCACACCATTAAAATACATGTACAGACAGCAAGCATCAACTTGGGAAGGGGCATAGATGAGTTAGAACCATCAGTGTGGATCGTAATGGTAGCAGGAAATAATTTGCTCTCCCTTTGATCACGTATATATGCAGTTGTGAGTAAGACCAGTAAAGTGCGTACTTTTCTAAGTAGTGTGAATTCCTAAATGAGCCAGAACCTTTCACTCTGCATGGATTATTAAAGGATAAACAGTCAAGAATTTGACCAAAACTTTGTCCCCGGGGAGAGAGAGGGCAGCTTATTAAAGATTTTTCTTTAATGAAGGAGAAAAACAACAGCAAACCTCAGAAACAAGAAAATGGTACGTGATATATACATAGTTGCAAAACCTAAATATAACTTAAGAGGGAAAGTGTGTCGCAGCAGGACAGCCTATCGGACCTACGCTTGCCACATTTGTGCTACTTGCAGAAAACGTAACGAAATTTCTCGAGAGGAGAGAGGTCAAATTTGACAGGATTTTGTAAATGAACTAAGAAGTGAAGAAATACACAATACACAAAGTGTGAGAATGATGAAGGTTTATCCGGTAACTTGCCTCTCTGTGAGCGATTTTCTGGTCCACTTTCAACACACCTGTGAACTCTTAAGGATGAAAGTTGAACAAGTGTGAATTAGGGCATAGGGGGTGCAGTGCTAGAACTGTAATCAGGAGTGCATTTCACAGGGATGAACACTTGCATTTGGGTAAAGCAAGGGGTATTATAGTCACTTGTGAATACCCACACCAGTGAGTTGCAGGGTAATTGAATCATGTGCCCCACTTTTAAGAATACTACAAATTAAAACTGTGAATCCTATGGATTATGGGAATCTATCAGTCAAAATTCAGCTATTAAGTCCTTTTTGTATCATCATGTAATCTGTGCAGGACTTATTATTTTGGCTCATTTTGAAACTGAAATGGACCAAATAGTATTTTACATCTTTCTCACAACTGTCAGATCCAAGTTTAAGGCTAGGAGCTTGTCAGGTGCAGGAGTGAATAAGTGGGATTTCAACTAATCTGTTACCAGCCAGAGTGAAGCAGCGTTCACGGCTGCTTTTAATATGCAAATTGTTAAATTTAAAAAAAAAAAAATGAGTGGTTGTAGTTTTGGAGACAACAATTTGCATTTCAGCATAGTTCACTCAGTGAGAAATGATTTCAACAAAGTTGTTAGTTGAAGGCATGAGGGTGAATTTGGTTTTGAATGTTGTGGAATGGAGGGGGGGAGAGTGGTATGGACATATGGCCTAAAACTTCTTAGCCGGATGAGGAGTCTATCCTGGCAACAAATCAAAGAGGAGGGGCCAGGTGCAAAATGGTGTCAAATGCTTCAATATTTGGTAGTGCTATGAAAATTTCATGCCATTCCTCTACCCTGCTAAGAATTGTAGATGGAAGATACCTTCTGTGACCTGTAGTCTTTTTGTTTGGTTACCCCTCTTTTCAGTTTCAGGTTACAGTAATTGGTGAGAGAGACATGTGTAATAGTATCTACTTACTCAAAAAGGGTGTGGGAGACATGTTCCTCCCCATCCCCTGCCCTCAAATTGTTGTCCTTGGTTTCGGTACATACCCTCTCATTGTGTCATTGTAGTGTGAATGACATGTCATCACAAGTACCACCTTGTAAACTTGTGTTACAACTTGTTTATAAAAAATTAGTTGGCCTGACATTTTAATCTTAGCATGATCTCTCTTTAAAAGTGCAACTCTGATGGGGGAGGGTGCGGCGGCATATGTGCACGATATATGTTGAAGCTACACTTGACATCTGATGGACTCTGAAGACTTTTTAACACTCTTCTAGATTCAACGATTTTGGAATGATTTATCGGCTGATCATTGTCAGTCCTCTGTCATGGATTAAAATTCAGCCATGTATCGTCTGAAATCTGAGCTCAGTTGAACCGAAATGTCACAAGTGCCACAGGCCATCAGGTCTGTAAGAATGAACAGGGATATTTCTTTTTCAGTAAATAGCCATTATTTTGTGTGAAGGAAGCAGGTCAGGGGAATCCTCAAGGCCAAGACTTTTTGCAATGCGCAATGCAACCGGAAAGACTAGTGAAGGTCGAATCAGACATGCTAAGACTTAAGTTAGTTCTTCATTCTAGATGAATAGTAAGTTGATTAAACTGGATTTGCTCAGCACATTAAAGATACTCTTCAACATGCAAAGTGTGTTAGTGAAACTAGGTTGATTGGTGTATAGCTTATGGTAGGATTTGTAGCACCATAACACTTGATAACACATGCAAACGGTTTTATTTGGTAGTGAGGAAAGAAATTACTTTCTTTGACTTGCACAATAAAGCCTATCATAGTTTCTTTGTCTCGGGAGGACTGTTTAAAGATCCCTGCATTTAAATTTCTAAAAAAATATTTAAAAATTTCTGATCTACGATGTTCACGTCCTTGCGTAGATGCCTCGCATTCCTCACTTTCGTTGAAGTCACTTGCAATCAAAGTCAGCATGACTTGTCTGACTCAAGGACTTCATAGGCTGACTGGCAGAACTAAAGATGATATCATGTGAAAGGACACAAAATGTAATATGAGTTAACATCAAAATGGAAAAAGAAAGAAAGAGAATTCAATACATATAGATACAAATAACTTACAATCGGCAGGTCCTTATTCAAGCAGGATGTGCTTTTTGAAGAAACAAAAATGGTCTTTATCGTTAATCTCCCATCATATTCTTCCATTTGATACCAGTCTGGAAAATAACATCTGTGCTATGTATCTGTCAGGAGAAATTTCATTGATTAGAGTGCTAATTATGATAGAATGAATAGTTATTTCATTTTTTCGGCTAAAAATTAGTAGAACTGGACCCCTGGTAGATGTACTTCACTTCCGTGCAAATACTAGTCGCAACGAAACTTATGTGGAAAGACATTTCCTTTGGAAAGCAGGCTCTATTCAAACAAATAGGCAATTGTTCGATAGTTTTAACAATTTTTTGTAAAGTAAGAAGTAGTAAAGCCAGTCCTATGATGTACTTTGCTAAATGCTGGAATAACAGCACATCCTGCTTTAATGTGTGGCTAGACTCCATTGAATCCATAGCTCTGTTCAGAAGTATGTCTTCCTTGAATGATTTTTCTTTGAATACCTGCTCCTTTTAAAACTGCTCCAAGTTACACTAATTTTTAACTTTAACTTTTTAAAGTTATTAACTTTTAGTCATGGGGGAAACTAATGCTTTGAAATATATTCAGTTGTATGATATGTTACTTCTTCATTTGATTAATTGTATTTAAATGTTGATGCTGAAGTCCTTGCTTTTATTTGGTGGAATCATAAATCCTGCCTTCTCCGCTGAATTTGTCCTGCTTATTCATGGACCTAGGAGAGAGAAACTTGCTCTTACTGCTTCCTCTTGTAACCTTTCATTCCACCATATATCGTATGTCTATTTATTTTTGGAGGGGAGACAAACTTTTATACCTTTAATCTCACTTTGCCTTCTGAGAGTTGTATATGTGTTATAAACTAACATTGGAGACATAGACTTGCCCCTTGCTTTCACTTATGCATGAACTCAGTGCAGTGACACCCTGAATAATGTTCCTTGCACTGCACCCTCAATGCACCTGTTAGTTGTGGGTGGAGTGATCTCATCATATCGCTTTAATTGAAGATTGTCGCTTTCTCCCAATGAAAAGGTAATATATTCAAGCAGTATGGCAAACTGTCTGACCCTGTCACCCAGGGAAGTTTATTTAGCTATGGTCTCTTAAAAATTTCTACCATCTTCTCTACCACAGGGATTCTTTGGAATTTGTATTCCTTTTACCTGGTAGTAGATGGATCAGCTACCCATCTCACATTTGAACATAGGGATAGATGTATGCATGTGCACCTTCAAAAGCATTGTCAGCATTCCCTGGTGCTTTATGGAATGCAATAAATATCATGCTCCTGACTTCTTGTTTTCATAAGGCATGTTTGGACAGTAGATTGTAAATGTTAATAATACTCACCTAGAAATATCTTAGAGATGACTCCCCAGAGTCTGC
Organism: Stichopus chloronotus; assembly: GCA_021234535.1. Classification (NCBI taxonomy): domain Eukaryota; kingdom Metazoa; phylum Echinodermata; class Holothuroidea; order Aspidochirotida; family Stichopodidae; genus Stichopus; species Stichopus chloronotus. The sequence continues at coordinate 21,029,850 of CM037829.1, forward strand.
ATATATACCAAATAGAGTCTGCACTGATGGTGGTGGTAGTTTTGAAAGTAGATGGCTCTTTGGGTATCCCTAACTTTAAAGGGGTACAAACCAGAGAAGTCAAATGCCATAGGCCCTCCTCCCTCACCCCACACCCAATTGTATGTTGTACCCTTCCCAGCTCATCGACAGGTGATTCCTTCCCTCACCATATGTGACTGTCGACTAGTTTCCCTCACCATATGTGCCAATCAACCAGTCATCTCAATTCTAATTGGTAGAGGGGAAGCCTATCAGCCACTCCCTGTTTTCTATTGGCTGTATGCGCCTATCCACTTTCGAGATTGGGCTGTTGTACGAGAACGGGGCCGGGGGAGAACTGCAAATGTGCCTGCAAATGCACTATTCGCTGAGCTGTGAGTAATATGTATTGGAAAAAGCCAGTTGAGTCTTTGACTTGTGGAAACACTGTTTGGTCAGTGTTAGGCCTACCATACAGGTAGACAGAAAAAGAAAAGAGTAGTAAGGCATAAAAGGGAAGAACGTTGTGAGGGAGGGAGGGAGTAGGAATGCTATGTAGCCAGATATGTAGAGATAGAGATAATTTGAGTTAATGGGAAAAACTCAACACAATCTTGGGCTCTTACCGATTTTCACTTCCACACATTTTAATGAATTAAATTGATGCTCTGACTTGCACTTTTATTATAAAAAACTATGGACTGGAAAAAGCTAATGGCATTTAATGTTCCACTGACATCACAAGATGGTGTAGGTAATTAATGGCAGACTTTTTAATTAACGGAAGACAGTTCACAGTGACTGCGCGTGCATTTTCCCTTGTAATGGCAAACGCCATGCCTTCTGCTGCGTACGTTTCCAGTAAAATATGCATTAACGATTCACCAGAAATTTTACTGTTTCGATTTTTTTTTTTAAGAATTTTTAGAGTTTGGACATCATATTGAGGAACATGATGAAGCTAATGATGATGAGTGTTTTTTTTTTCCCTCCTTCCAAAATGTAAGGCTTAACTTCCCCTATTAGTTGGACTGATAATACAAATCCTTGACAACATAAACCAGGGACAACAAGAGCAAGATGCACTGCAGTACTAGCTGTTGCTGTTGTGCATATATCTGCTTCCCTCTGTTTAATATTAAATCCTCCAGGAACATTACATCAAATTAAAGTGTTTTCCATTGGGACTGTGCGTACATTAGTGACACATGGATGATGTAAAGCATGATAGTCACATAAATGTGAAAAACATTAAATGATAATGTTTTGTTGGAGATAGTTTTACTCCTTTTAAATCAGTCAGCAATATTTCTGATACTCCATATTCATGGAAAGCAAAAAAAAACTGCCCAATTTAAATTGTTGGAAAGTTGCCATGGACTTCTTACGACAACATAAATATCAGTGTTTGGCATGTCAAGTTAAGCAATGATGTGTGACGTTTTTTATTGTAATAATTTTTTTACTTTCACAAATGTGAAGCAGTTTCTTGATATCAGTTAGTCTAACATAATCAACGGCGACATGTGGAATGAATGCAAATCAACAGTAATTTGTATATGGCTTCATGTACTAAGGCAGTATTTCCATGAAAGTGAACGTACCTTACCACCTATAATCTCTCCATCGAAAAGAGACCGACCTTGGAAGGCTCCTCACACATGCTAGGTACGTCATGTCAGTTACTCCATACCTAATATGAGAAAGCAAATGGTCTGGTCTATCATGGCATATACAAATTTCTGTATGTTGACCGTTCACATTCGGATCATAAGGACCGGAGGTGGAACTTATGAGTGGTGACCCCACTCCTTGACCAGGCTCTCAAAGTGAAAGCTCAATGGAACACCTTTGATTCTTGTAAATATGTGAAATTTTATTTCAGTCACCCATGAGAATGTGCCTGTCATTTGCTCTTTGACAGTGCCTCTCTCACATCGTAGGGTCCTTCGTTCAAAAGATGATTCATGTGTTTTTTAAAGAACAGGTGCTCTGACTGGTTTGCTAACAGATAGTTGCAAAAAGTTAACTTTGTCCAGAGGCTTTCTGGTGTAGTAATTTTCAGGGGAGTACAATACAGAGGAAGTGTTACAGCCGGTGCAGCAATTTTCACGGGGTGAAACACAGGCAGTGTTACAACTGCTATTTGTACATAGCCAGAAAGTCTCGACATAGGCTAGGGAGGGAGTGATGGCGTTCGTGGATGTTATGATGGAGCAATAATGGCTATTGTGTGGTCTCTTCATCAAGTGTAAACATTATTTTCGTACTTTCCTTGTTCACAGATATAGAAAGCTTCCCTGAAACAGGTTCCACAAATTTTAACGTCGAGGGCAATTCAACCATTCTCAGTTGTCCATCAATAGGTAAGCATTGATGCATTCAAATTGACCAAAGCGAGTTGAGTAAGAGAATGAGGGAGAGAGGCTTGAGTAGGTGAGTAGGAGGGGGGTATGGAGAAAGGGTAAGGAGTAAAGCAAGGAGGAGAACATAGTGATGATGAATTGGGTTTGTGAGCAAAGCAGTCAAGTGTGTACATTATGAAGAAACAGCTCACATTCTGTGTCCATTCATAAGATAACTGCCATGCTTCGCTTCTAAATACGATCAGCAAAGTGCTTCATTAAGCTGAGCTATTCAACTGAAATATTTCATTCAGTTATGATCATTACATTGATTCTCCTAATCATCGTCGTTTTGTTGAATTTGGATGCAAGTACGATAAAGAATGTCAAAGAAGTGATTGTGAATGATCGAGAATGGGTTGGATGGATCATTAATTATGGAGTAACATTCATTAACTAAAAAGAGAGGGGAAAGGGAAAAAAGAAGAATAAAAGGAAAACTTTATTGAGTGTCTCATCAGATGAAGTAATAATATCAGATGAAAGATAATGAATGGTATGTATGTCTGGTCAGGTAAAAGCTCTTCCAACTCACGTATTTACTTCACTTCTTACTTACCTGTCTCAACACAACAAGTGCCCTCTCATCTGCAGTTCCAAGAGGCATTTACTTACCCCTTCTGTACCACTACATTAAGACAAATGAGGGCAAGCCTAGATCAAGAGAGTGTGGTGTCAGAACTGATTTTGAGTGCTTTTTGAGCAATTACAAACTTGATGCATTAGTGAAGCAAGGGGTAAGTATAGTCAACTGTGAATACCCACACCAGTGAGTTGTGGGGTAACCTTTAGCCACCGCCTTTGATGCAGTCCAGCCTAATGCTGGACTAGCACCCCCTTCCCATTCTGCCATCCAAGTGTGCCAGGAGTGTGGAAGTCTTGAGTGAGTCATTTGCAAATAAGCAAACCAGCTAAAGTTTTGAGATACGGGGTTTGAATGAATCTCCCTTGCTTAGCTGTCTCCGTGTGACGTTTTCCGGTCTATCTGCCATGTTTGGTAGAAATGTGCAAAAAATCCGCCCTTGTAGAGAGGACGTTTCTCACACTACCACACTCACTCTGGGTTGTATGATATATTGCACTGTAATCTGAGGCGCCCTCACTTTGGTCGTACTGTGCATGCTTTAATTACCATAAGACGTGATTGTAAATATAATCTTTGTTTTGTCCTTTAATGTTTGAAACTATGGAATTAATTTATGAAATCATAAAAGAGCGTATCTTCAAAATTGCCACATGTGGCAGATCAAAACGTCCTTGATATGATGGTCCAAAACTCTCGTGACTGGTTTCCAGGTCACTATGCATCAGTATAGTAGGAGCTGTGCCATGTTATAGAGAAAGGTAAGTTTTCGACATCATCCAAAACCAAGTTTTATTTGTTATGATGCATAAACTACTACTGCAGGTTTATTTATCCACCTCAGTCCGTAAATGTTTACGAAAATAAAGGTTGACAACATTTCTCCATTGACCCCTTTATTTCCCCCTTCTCCTCAGTTGTTAATTTACCTCCTGAAAAAGATTCTCTTTAATCCTACATGGCTACGCTGTTTAATTCTGTAGAAGAATAAAGAGCCGTCTGTCAATTTTAACAATATTCTGCTCGAAAATTAGTGGTTTATGAATCTCTCCTGTAATTGTGGGCCTCAGGTTGATTGGTCATCAAGAATCCTGATCTACATCCAATGGGTGCCTAGACAGGTATTTAATTGAAAACTTAAGAAAAAAGAAAGTCACACTATGTTGCTAATGCCCAATATCCAGATTACCGTCTGCAAGGAAATTTTAAGAAGCCACATTGTTCTTAGGACGTTTATTCCTTTTACTTTCCATTTTCGCATGATTATCACAGCTGAGGGGGTTGAATGAGAGGAGGGGGGAATGTCGGGGTATATACGAATGTTTTGTCAATTGTCATGCCCTAATTGTTATTTGTGGTAACCTGTGGAGCCACACGGCTGTTTGATAGCTTCATGAATAACATAGTTTCTCAACAACTGTGCATCAGAGACCTTTATAGATGTAACCTGTATAGTTTTTCATTTTATTTTTCCTGTTATTCAAGCAGTGAGTCAGAATTTGCTGAGAGGCAAACATTTAGAGGTGCACCAAACAGTGCATCTTACCAATAAACAATCAGAAAGCATCATGGACATTGGAAGAAAGATAAAGAATGAAAACCTCATATTCCCCTACTCAATAAATAAACAAAAGTAACATAAGATAATGTATGAAATAATGTATGAAATAACATGACAAGGAGGGAAAGAAGAAAATGCATAATATTTGCATAATTTATCAAGTTCCAATTTTCTTCAGCTTTGCCCAGGAGGTAGCAAATTTACTTTTGGGGGAAGAAAGGTAGACTTTTTGAAGATTTAGTTGTTAAAGGAATACCTGATAGAGGTAGTGATATAGTTATTTCTGTTGTTCACTCAGGGTTATATGTTGCACAAAATTTGCTTCATTTTCAGATGACTTTTCCCAAAATCTGTTTCTAGATGAAAGTTCATTTCCTTAATTTGTAAAAAGAAGCACTAATTTTTAGTTTTAATTTGCACTATAACAGAAACCATGTTATAAGCTGATGCTGTCATGTTTTATTTTTTTGTAAAAATTATTTTGCAACTTTGTTTCTCCGTCTGTTTTGTATTTGTGCAAATGCTGTCGATTCAGTGAAATCCAAGATGACTTTTATCTTTGTAGTCTCTTCAGAGATTCTTGCTTTAAGTTCACTTTCGAGGTATATGCACCAACAGGACTGCGCGTACTCCAGTTTTATTTCAAAGATTTTATCCAAAGCAGGATGGAATTGGATCCCCGATGGCTGGCGCAATGGAGGAAAACACATGGCACCTGTGAAGCCATCCTTCATGTGAAGGGTGCATATTGCAGGAAGCTGCATAGAGACAGAAGTGGATCAAGGTCGTCCGCCTCCAAATCCCATTTTCAACATTTAAAAAGTTTTTCACAGCTGACAGGTTACCTTGGACCAAGTCAAGGAGTACATTGAGCATACGGCTGACTGTTGGAGCTTTACGTTCTGATTTCCAGGGTGTGTTAATGTCGCCAGAAGTTACTTACAGTCTGAAAAACTATTATGGAAGATATCTCAGCAATATCACTGTTTCTAGAAATACAGAGGTAGTGTGTAGATAGTCCAATGTGATTAGATGACCACGATGAGGGGGTTTAAGGAAGGGTTCACCAGAGGTTAAAGTCTGAAAATCTACCAGGGAAGATATCTCAGGAACTGAATGTTGCTTGAGATTCAAACGGTTGACATTGGTAACTCTTAATAAGTAGATGATCTCTGTGCCCTTTGTATGAAGGTCAGAGGTCATGTGAGGTCATACTTTGATAACCTTGTAGACATGGGATATCTCAGTAAGGGAAAGTTGTTGGAGGCGCAATCTTTGCAGTCTATCCACAACTACTTGGTTAATTGGATTACTGACCCTTTCTCTAACATGCATGCACACTCCTGATGGAAAGTCTGAACAAATGACATTTTGCGAAACTTGGACTGAGATGTGATACCCAACTTGTTGTTGAATAATGCAAAATGAGGCTTTCTTTTTCCCATCATAGCACTATAGGTGGATACTTTGATCTCCTATCCCATTGAAAATTAAAGATTTGTTAGGTGTTAAGGTTTGATATTTAAAACGCAAGACTAACGAATAGAATTTCCTAAGTCTCAAACAGTGTCTTCAAACTTTGCGAGTATCCAACTCATTTAATGATTCAATTGGATATTTTTGGATCAAAGTTTGCAGATGACAACCTGAACTTTCTGTTAACACCAAAATTGCGAAGTTTAATTGACTCAATCATCGATAATCAAACAATTTAGGATGCAGCGGTTTTACTGTACATTGATTGTACATGTACTTCATGTAGCCTACACACATACATGTATGTGCAGGTGATGACAAACTTGCCATCGGTAAATTGTCCTTGCCAGCATGTACTTGTGTGTAGGTCCACAATTGATTCGTCTTGGATTTGTATTATCCTTTGTTTTCCACGAATTTTCGCAAGGAATCTCAGCCTTTCAACTCCTGGCCTTTATTCCAGGAAACCTGATCTCCATAAAATTCTGTATCATGTTTTGGTGTCTGCACATGGGGCAAATGCATCATTGGTACCTTGTTATAGAAATTACTGTCACTTAATTTTCAAGATTATTTTTGCCGTACCTCTTTTGAAGCTTATTTTGAATCCTGACTCGATAATGTACACTTGGAAGTCAGCTGTGAAAAACTTTGTAAATGTTGAAAATGGGCTTGGAGGAAGATAAGTCAGTGGTTCCTTTGATTCAGAGGATAGATACTGAGATGTCTTGGTTCTGTCTCTGGATATCCAGATCATGGCAAGAATATCACAATTTTCTCTCTGGTGCACCATCCAAGAAAATGCAGAATTCATAGCTTAAAAATGCTATGATAAATTGAATGATAGCTTGTTGAAGGTTGTCAAAAATTACATTTTATTGTGATAAAGTTTTGAGGGACCGGATGTTCCAGTTTGGCAAGTTGTCATTATTGAGTACAGTTTACCAATCAGCATCTCATAAACTTACCAGTGACTTTTGATTGCCCTGGTAATGCATCACTCAGATCCTCTGCAACACCCAAGTCAGGGAGAAGACGAATCTTCGATCAAGAAAATGTGGCAGAAAGGCAAATTAGCAGGCACCTTTTGGTTGTAAAATGATCGTAGACTGTAGGAATATGACATGTGGTGCTACAGTTTCAATTTGGTGGGGCGATGGAGATGGCTTTTGTTTCGCACAATCCGGATGTCAGCTCAAAAATTGTAACACATGTCAGGGGCTGAATGAAGTGAAATGTTTCATACTTGTGAACTGGAAATACATGAGATACTAACTGTCACTACTGACACAAACGTGTCTCCCTGTCACCTCGTTTAAGAACCGGATATATTCTGAACTGCCTTTTAAGAGTTAGAGGTAAATAAAAGGACAAAGAAGTTGTAGAATAAGAAAGGAACTGGGAAACTACTCGCAAAGTATGTTAACTAAATTGAAAACAAAGTATTGAAAACATACTTCCTACTGTATTGTAACCACAATTGTTTTTCTATATATAATTTTCCAAATTTTGTTCACATGCCAACTTAATCCCGATATCAGAATTACGAAAATCCTTATGGTAAATTACGGAAATCCTTATGGTATGGATGCATTGTAAACATCTTTATCCTCTTTAGTTCTTTCATTTTGACAGTCTAACTTCTGGAACATCAAGGAAAATAAGTCTCTCATAATGTTGAAAATAGACAATCTTTCAGATTTTTTCAGAAATGTCCTTGGGCGATGAATTTGTTGTCATCTCGTTCATATTGCTTGATGTGATTGTAGTTTTTTCGTGATGGTTAAACTTATGACAATATCAATGTTGAGAGTTAATTGTGTTTGTGTAAGTCTCTTGATATTTGCCAGCCTGTCTGAAAATTTAGATCATTTAAAAAGTGGGAAATATTGTTACCCTGATTAACCCATTTTGAATAAATGTCATTTCGTAAGGAAAGTGGCACATCGTGACATTTGTGTCGCACGTCCATAGATGTCCACAGAAGACCGTAGAAGATGTCTCTGTGGCTCTTGCGAGATACTACACATACTTTGCACTTTCTGTCTGTAAACGTTTGTCCTACTTAGTCAACGTGTTCCAACGTAATTGGTAGGAACGTTGATGGGATCCATAAATGGGAGCCGTAAACGGAAAAGTGACAGTCTTTGTGCCAGCGTTATCGTCCCGAGTGTGGCATCTTCCTTTCTGGAGGAATATTTGCTGTAATCGTATCCTCTCACAGTCATACCCAGAGATGAAGATGGATCACAGTTGTAACCGATCCTCCACAGGATGCCCGTGATGTATGAACTGGGCAATAAATGCCGGCAGTTAATAGTATTTCATGTGCATTACTTTCCGGCACCGAACGAGGCTAAAAGCATCCTCGTGGATGTTAGCCTGAAAGAAACCGCATTTCATGTTATTGCACATCCTGAGCCGCTGATTCTGCACGTTTCAGAGTCTGTAGGCTAATGATATGCAGTTAACTTCTTCTGGGAGAGACATAATTTTTCTTTGATGCTTTTGTAAATCTACCCCATATTGATAATATTTCTGACACGGTGTCCAGAAGAAATATCCCTGTGCTTATGAAATGGAGAGAAAAACGTGAGACAGGAATGACGAAAAGAGTAGTTAACAATTAGGTCATCCAGCTTGTAAAAAAGAGAAGAAAGTGTTAGAAAAGTAAGATGTGAATCTGCTTGTCTTAACGTAATAGACGTATAATTGACATTACTTACTCTAATGCGTTGTGTAACTTAGCACTTCACACGCCCAACGATTAAAGTTCTAGCACGGTGCCCTCTATTGCCCTGAGATGGCCTTGTTTGACTTGTGCTTCGAGGGCTCCAACCAGCATCAGGCGAGAAACTGCTTAAGGTGGTAACAAGGACACGTTAGTACATGATCACTAAGCATACAATACATCCATCTGCTAGAACTGTGCGTGTCTACGTAAAATTCACTAACTGTGAACTGTTCTCATGATCTGATTTGTTAAATTGTCACTTGTAGTTGACATAGTCACATTGTGGACATATATTTACCCCTTGCTTACTCATGCATTAAATTTGACCTAGCTCAAAGTGCCCTCCTCTAAGCCTAGGCTCACCCTCATTTGGCTTTCACTCTGGCCGTTACAACATGCCTATTTCAAGTGCTTGGACTTCGCCTCTTGCGAGAGCTTTCCTACTCACAAACTTTGAGCACCCTTCTTTTCTTTGCTATTAGGTTTCGTCTTTATTCTGCTTCATGTAATATTTCATTTTTTTTTTTTTTTACATGGAAGTGTTGTTTAGAGCATAATGAAGGGGAACTCCTAGGGGCTTGCTCATGAACATTTCAAAAACCCTGTTAAATGTTTAACACATAGTGTCATTTTGTGTTGTTGTGCAATCATGGTGCTCTAGTTTGAAGTTTTTCAGGTCAAAACTATAGTTACTTCCCATAGGTTCTGTATACCATAACATGGATGTATAAAAGTAAACAGGTTTGGATGCATTCTTGCTGGCAAACTGTCCCAACACAAGGCGCATTACACATGATTACTGTTAAACTACAACAACATCCTGATGTGATTTGTCAATGCATTGTGTATTGTGTGCATCTGTTTTTTTGCAATTTTGTCTTGGTTCTGAGGCATTTTGTAAAAAAGTGCAAGTTTCTGTGAGGTGCCATAAGGGGATACCCCATGCTGTCAAAGCTCCTTCACAAAATTTCAACCTTTGGATCCGTTTTAGACCTATATGAAACACCCATCGGCGATGGCTGGACCAAGTCATCCTTTAATCATTAAGAGTGGGTAGAGAGTAGGGAGTTTCCTTTTCTTTTTGTTTTGAAAATTAGTTCGTGCACCTTCCGGCTTATTAGTTAATCACAAGAGGCTCATGTGAAGCATTTTTTTTCTGGCTGTGACATAAAATTGCAAGTATCGCCGTTGTCACTTCAGCTCAGAAATTTCATCTCCCTTAAGTTTTATTTAGCTCAAAGAGAGTTTAGGAAAACACCCATCAGGTGATATAGAAACACACTTGCACACAATGTAACCAAAGAGACTAGTTAATTACCAGACCCTTACATCCAAGTTAAACTGTTTGCAACTTTTGTGAACAGAAGAAAAGCAAAATTGATGGTTTGTGCCATTTCATTTAAAGCCTTGTATTTGTAACATTTAAACAGTTATGTAAAACATTAAATCAATGTACCATGAAACTTTCAGTCAAAGTAGCAATTTTCAATGCAATTTTACAAACTGAAGTGACTGTAAAGTAACCATATGTTTAGACATTTATTAGCCTAACTAGCCACGTCGTACTTGGAGGGGACGAAAGAAATGTCTAGAAATAACAACTGTGTGTGCCTTTGCCTTCGTGGAAGCTATTTTCCTTTACAAAATCGTGATAAACTGCTCCCACAAAGGTTATCTGGAAAGATTATCTGTGAATGAATCTTGCTTGTTTTTAAAAAAAGGTAAGCATCACACCAGTGGTTGGTTGAATTTGAAACAGTGGTTGCATGTTTTGATATCAAAGAAGTATAAATTGTCATTCAGGCATTTGCTTGAGAATCAAGGATACACCTTTAACTATACTTGGTAATTAATTGACAGTTAATCAAAGCTGGACCATGCATTAACCCCGGGATAATGCACGATCGGGGGTTAATGCAAGCGGTGGTGACAGCACCAACTCCTGAGAGTGCTTTATCGTGTATTAATGCACTTACCCAGTGTAAATTAACCTTGTACATTCATACAATGTGAGATTTTGACAAATGAGACGAAAACAAAGTGAAAGTTGTGTTCTCAAATATCCACTTTATTTTATTGAAATTGAACCCCGAGAAAATGTAACATGATTTGCGACATGGCAGCAATATTCGTGCACGATTGACAAAGCGCAAATTGTTTTGTATATCATGACATAAGATAGCAGACAGCAAAACACTGCTGACCTACAGTTTCATCGTAATCATCCACCGGTGGAGTCACGCCGGTGAAGTACTGTGCTTTTATCCAAGGATAAAACAAGGTCACCTGACTGTAATGGGCCAGTAGGAGTTAAGGATTCTTTCTCAATGTGAATGAACATTGGTTAGTAGGTAACCAGGGAATTGTTATTCGGGTAGCAACTCCCCAGTTTAATATAGTTTGTGTCAGAGTTCTATTGCGAACTACATGGACATGATGAAATGGCATAAGTACTCCAACCCAGAGTTGTTGCTTTCAAGGGCTGGTGGCCTCCTTTACAAGCATAAAACTTCAATTTAACATGTAACTTTCTCATAACCGCTTTCATTTCAACTGTTGAAGGTTGATAAATAGCCAAAGACGTTCATGTCCAATTTGTGTCTCTCGTAATCGGTTATAAAATTGGTTATAAAACCGGTTATAAAACTTCAACAAGCTAAGCTTCACCATACAGCACTCTTAATGCATCTTCCCTACCTTTCTTTCTTTTTTTTTTTACTGGTAACAGCTGCTTCTGAGATTCAGTTCACATAATCCTTCACTGCATGTGCTGTCTCCATTCTTGTCCAGTTCATTTGTACTTCTTTTTGTTCTTTTTCTTCTTTTGCCTACCAGGAACTTCTTGGAAGTGCTTTGTCAAATGCTCTCTGACTCACTTTTACTATGAATACTTAATTTGTTCGTTTGAAAGAAAAAAGTCAACCTTGTCATTGCATCAGAAGTTATAGCTTAATCTGACATGTTTGGTGAATTGACCAGTATGTCCTTGTTTCAGAGAGAGAGGGGGGGGCGATGGGATTGTCAGAAGTCACAAGCTACTTTGAACATTTGTGTGAATCTGTGCAAAGTGAAGTATACAGTTTATGAAGTAGAGCTAGTTACTTTAAATAGTTACTTTATTGATTATTACTGACAATGGGGCATTGTTTTCGTGAATATGCTTAATATTTACTCCACCCCTCACTTAACGGGTATAGAAAGTAACCACAAGTTAAGGAAAAAAGAGAATGTATACGTTGATAAACCTTAGTAGACATTACTCAATAGTCAAACCTTTATTTTCCTGGCACATAAGGATGGAGAGTGCTGAAAGGAGGCGCTAGTGTCAGGCCGGACGGCCCTAGAGGCTGTGTTAAAATATTACCAGCACTTTCAGCAGCATAGATTTGAGTTGTCAAGACAGGTAAAGTTGTTCATAAATAACCACACCAGGTGAGCTTTCTAATTGTGATGCACAGCTATAGCCTATGGTCACAAACAACTGTATGTCTGCTTACTGTAGAAGTGAGGTAAACTCGAAAGGTTCTTATCATCTAAACCAAGTAATAGGCCTAAATTTCAAAGTGGACCTCCTATTTAAATCTACTTTCATCTAAGCAGGCTTCTATTTTCAGTTCTTTACCTGGAGTAGATTTGACCCGTAGGGTACAATGATGGCTTGTCAGTCCACTCTCTTCAAACAGCTTTGTTTATGTAGAAGGTGTTTATGTTGTATTTTTAGTGACACAATTTGAGCGCATTAAAATGAAAAGATATCAAGGAATGGGTTCAAGACTGAAGGGATGATCGTCCTCATCCCAGATTTACGACAAATAGCCAAATAATTAAGCGATTTAGGTTAGGTAAGTTTTTGTAAACATAAGGTACTGCTGTAGAGATGCATGGTAGCTATGTAGGTCATTCACTTTGAGTGTATTTATTCAAATGGGAGTAAAAAAAAAAGAGAAGCCTGCATGCAGAGGCCATATCATGCAGCAGAGAGCATCTGTTCTGTAGATGATTGTTTGTTAGTATTCGTTTTCAGCTACAGATTAATCAAAATAAACTTCAGTTTTTATGTCTGTATATTGGAGAGACTCGCTCCTGAGGGATGGGTGACATCATTGAGTTTCATGCATGGTTGTCATATCTATGCCGTTGTCAAGGTTGGAATATGTAGTTTGTATCAGACTTGTAGACTTAGAGTTACCATGTCTCATCATTGATGAGAAAATGGATGACATGTGACAGTTAACTTAGTGTCACTTGATTTGCGCCATACGAGACATCACTGTCCACCGACCAGTAAGCACCGATTTCTGTCAGATTTTGGGACGAGCGAACGGTTCGGTGTTCAGTTCTTCGACAGGTTTCGTCTATGTTATTCATGGAAGGGTCACTGTATGAGATTATGACTCAACAAACATAGTTATTGTGGTGACCGATCGGGATATCTCTCATAGTCCAATAAAATCTCCATAATTTCATTTCCTCTGAAAGGTACATATTTTCACTGAATTGTTTCAATTGGTCACAAAACAAAATGTGGCACCTACTTATGTCGTATGTTCGCATGACTTGGTATACAGTTCTCTTAATCTCATTAAATTTGCTAAGTCCCCAAAGTCTTTTCACAGTAAAACGTAAAGAAGATCTCAGCGTCACTGCCATTAGTTAACTCTACACACTGGTTCTGAAATTTCCCCTTTTCTGCCTTTTCTTTTTTCCCTCCTTTATGTTTGACTTTCTTTTCTTTCTTCTTGTGTCTTGCTATGGTCCTCATTAATCTTGTTTTAATTATATTTGCAGTTAAAGGAGTATAGGTACTTGTGAAATACATTTTACTTAAATTTTTGCACTTTCCCAAAATCGTGTAGAAGTTTTATTTGGTCGCAAGTTATCAACGTTTACCTGGTTTCTGCAGGTAAACATTGATGGTGTTCAACCAAAAACATTCCCACTGCAAAGCTAGGGAGAGGCATAAAAACACATACTCATGAATGTTATATCTTGCTGGTGTCAGTGTGAGAAAAATAAAAAAATTGACATTTTTTCTCTCTACTGGAGCACTTTCTAACAGAATTTGTGATCGGCAGATCATTTGTACCACAAATTTGTTAAACAGATACTCTATAGTCTACTCCATTTGAAGACCGAAAGTGCAAAATGTCATGTAAGATGTATATCACAAGTATATATTCTCCTTTAATTTTCAGCATAGCCACTAGTGTAGATAAGAGTGTCTTTTGTTTATCTGGAGCCCTTCATATGTTTGTCTTACCTTAAAACTGCATCACTAAATTGTATAGTTACACTTTGTTTAAACATGAGAAAGAAATTTGAAATTGAAAGTATAAACGTGAAAGGAGATTGAATCGCAGACTATTATTAGTCCCAGACTGTTATTTTAGTTTAGTAAAGCTAATAGTTGGTTATTGTTTGTGATAATACATAGTTTACGCAGTCAGTCGTCTGTCTGTCTGTCTGTTTGTCTGTATATGGTGTGTGGTTTTGTAGGTACAGTATCTTAGTATGTAAAATGGCTTACCGCTCAGCCATAAGGAGGTGTCTCCTTCATCCAGTGGGAGGTTCCTTCTCCTCCTTCTCCCAGGCAAAAAGTGAAGAGAATTCTGGAAATGTTCCCAGGAGATAGTAATAAATTTTCTATTTATGTCCGACCAACAAACACTGGCAACATTTGCATCTCAAAAGTTAGAGATTTTGCTTTTTTTTATTGTCAACATTGTCAGCAGGTTGTATTATATTGAACAAGTACATCTCCCTGTGTCATGTTAGAAGGTACCAGAGCATGAATGGACCCCGTGAGTTCGAAGCTGAGGTGACAGAATTGAGAATAAGGAAAGGTCCATTGTCATCATATGTTGTGCTGATCATTGCCTGAAGGGGCTCATTGAGTTGGTTCACAAAAGTTTTGGTATTTTTGTCACACTTGTTAAAGTCTTACTCGTAATGTTGATGGTAGGTCGTCAAACTGAGAGTTTCTGAACATATGACAAATAACCAAAGCAGCAGTGACTGGGTAATGATTGATCAGAATCAAATCTGTGACCAGTTGACATTTCTCACCATACATGTTATTCACCGTAAGCCGCCCCTCTTCATAAAAATACTACCATTTTCACTTTTTTTTGGTAAATTGTAGAGCGAGATATATGACTGCAGGATGAGGTTATAGACGGTCTGGCACGCAGCGGTTTCCCTCAAATTTACACGTCACAAAATAAGTGATATCAACCCAAGTGAGCCCCGTTTAAAGTTAAGCACCGAATCTGGTTGTCCCAGGGACAACCAACATTCAAAAAGTAATGTTTCTTTCCAACATTGAAGTCATCCTTTCTGAAAGTTATGTCATTATTTAGAATGTAGTTCATTTTCTGGATTGCTATACCATGTACACTCATGTTGATTGTGCTGTTTGTAAGATTCAGTTTCACTGCCAAATTTCATGACGATGTTTCAGATATTGTGAATGAAATGCTGTAAGTTGGTGAAAGATTAGTAAATTGATTTGGTAATGTTTAGAGGACAACCTCGTCACAAAATGTATCCTGGAGAAATTTTAGTTGTATCAGATACAGGGACTAACTGCTGATTTTCCTCACTGATAGCGAATAGGCTAGATTTGTTATGTTGGCAGATTGTAAAATACATTCTACTTCAGGAACATTAGTTACAGCTCGGATTGGATGCTTCAAAACATTACAAGAAGTGGGTTTTTGATAAGCATAATCAAGTGGGACGCCATTTTGTCCTTTTTTTCAAATCGTCGACCTTTGCATTTTATCTGGATTTGCTGAACTGAAATGATCTACATTTGTCTGAAAGCGATTCTCCGCCAGGCCTCATCTGGAGTATCTTTGTCTTGGACTTAAGTAGTTCTCAAGATGGAAAGCTACATCAGAGAGTCAAAAAAGAAAAAAAAAATGAGAGAGAGAGAGGCAGGGTAGAGAAGAAAGCAAATAAATAATTGCCTTGCTCTTCCAGGCATAATCATATCACTGAAGACTATCAGTTTGATTTTGAAATATGAGGCTACTTCTCAAAACTGACTTTAATAGGATTTTCATTAAAACTAGATTTATATCATCTTGTTTTCTTTAAAAACTGTGTTTTCGTTCCTGCAGAAAGCTTTTGATGTTCTAAGTTTTTGGACCAAACAAAACAGTAAACTTCCAGCATGTGTATAGACCGTGTGCACCTCAGCTAAGTAACAGATATTCATGTGTTAAAAAAAAAGAAAGGAAACAAAAAAAAAGACAATTATGTTTTCAGTCAGACAGCTCAGTACCCTGAATTTCCTTCAATTTGGCATTAAACATTTAAACTTTTGAGTAGTAGCAAAGTGGTTGTTCTGCAGCTAACCATCACATCGATGAGGCTTGTAT
Source organism: Stichopus chloronotus (assembly GCA_021234535.1). Lineage (NCBI taxonomy): Eukaryota > Metazoa > Echinodermata > Holothuroidea > Aspidochirotida > Stichopodidae > Stichopus > Stichopus chloronotus. The sequence continues at coordinate 21,045,994 of CM037829.1, forward strand.
AGTGTGAGCTATGTGTGTATTGTCTGTGTTTGTCCATTACCTAAGAGAATCTATTATATTATTAAAGACAAGCTTTCAAAACAAAACTACTTTTGTGAAACAAATCAGGAATGTTACCAATGACAGTAGTGTTGATTTAATGCTTTTGAGGGATGATTTTGAGCGATGTTTTTGATTGATCTGCGTGAAGAATCTAAAAGCCAAGTCATCAGGTTATTTTATTGAACATTTAATTTACCGAAGTGTATATGACCAGTGTCTTTAATGTCAAATTCTTTAAGCAGATCAATCAACACAACTCTAAGAGTGTTCATCCCTGTGTCTTTTCCAAGCTCTCCCAGTTTAAGAAAATTGATAACTTTGCCATGGTGAATGTTCCTGTAGCGGCCATGGGGTCATGACTCATGGTAAACTGCTGTGTCTATTTATAATAACTTTGAGTAGTTGGCTATAGCAACATCATGACCACATAAGCACAGTCTCGCTGGAACAGTAGACTTGGCCAGTTGTTGTGACCTTCCGCAAGAGAAATGACAATGTGGGAAATATAGTTTTTCTTGGGTAAATGCAATAATAAACATTTTTATGAAAGTAAATACACTGCTATGAATATTGGTAACTGTTGTGATCATAGTTAACACAGCGTGAGTTATTTACCTTGGTGTCACTGTAATTGTTGTACTAATTTACGATTTGTTGTTGCCAGGTTTCCGACTAAAGTCAGTTAGAATAGTGAAACATTTGACAAGATGCTAGAAGTATACATAAAAGTAGATTATTCTGAACCAAAACAGAAAGGATAATTCTATGAGATTTGCTACAGAGTTTACTTGCAATGTTTAGCAATTGTCTTCCCTTCTGTTTCATCCTCCCAGAGAGCTACCCGGAACCACTGATATCCTGGAGTAAGGACGGCTTAGATGTCGTTCCGAGCGGGAGGGTCATCGTAACCTTGGATGGTCGCTTAGCAATCATTGATCTGATGACCACCGATGCTGGGACATACAAATGCCATGCTGAAAATACAGAGAGTGCCTATCAGTCAGACAGTGCCCCCATTGAACTTGTAGTAACAAGTAAGTTCAGATATTGTTCCACCTTTTTTTTTTACTTTTTAACTGCCATAATTTCATTCCAACCTGCATAATTTGTATTTTTTTTATTTTATTTTATGTCATAACATATATAAGAAGATTTATTGACCATAAAAGGAACTGGCATTCACATATTGTATCTCAGTAAAACAGACTTAAAATGAAAAGAAAGAACATTGAGTTTATTATAAATACAAAAGAATAAGAACGATACATAGAAAGAATAAAAATGATACATAAAACACATGTGAAGTATAAAATACCATTGTGATCTGCTTTTGTTGTATCTGTTTTCATATACTGTACCAACAGAAGTTATGTACCTTCTGTGGAGTATTCATAGTACAGTCTTTCTAATCAACAGCACCCATGTAATTTAATGGTCATTAATGTCATATTGTCATGGGTCATTTAGGATATCTTAGTCCTAGAATTCACAGTGGTTAGGCATAGGTTGGCCATTCCCCTGTGACAGAAATGAGTACAGGCTTAGCTACCAATGAAATGGAACACTCTGATGAGTTGGACGCGTAGCATGCGAGAAAATTTTTGGTTTCAAAACCTCCAAGATGGCCTGAAACGGCACTGCCTCGCTGTGGTAAACTGCATGTTCAGAATCGTGAAAATGAGATGATGTCTGAAAGTAGAACTGTCACGATGGTGGAATTTTTAATGTCCACCTAGTGTATGGTACACTAGACAAGGGAAAATAGGCTTGAAATTTCTTTTAGTTCATCTTGTTTTCCCCATTATTGTTTTAGCCCTGGACATGTTCCTCCACGTTGGTCTAAAGCAGCCTCTAATTTGATGCGAAAGGTCAACCACCTGACCAAAATATTTCACAATCAGCTCAATTCTTCATCTGCATCGCAAATGCTTGGAAGTGCTTTTTTTTTCCCCTCCGTACTGATCTTATCTTGAGAGGAATAAATTAACATTAGGAGTCATGCAGCTCTTTGCTGGTATTGGCTATAGCCATCCTCAGCATGTGACAGACCATATACTTTGATTCTTGTAGACGTTCATTACACCATCATGTCTTGACACCCTCCAATGTCCATCGACGTGTGAGCCTGCTCAGAGTGGGTTCGTTTGTGTATGCATCTAGTGCAGCAATTTTCCCCCTCCTTTTAGCTAGCCATCTCTTTGGTAGTTGCCCCCAAGGGAGGAGGTGTGCATTACAGACTTTTCACCCATCAGCAGCCAAATGATGGACACAGCCATGCATCACCGATGGACCATCGACTAGCTGGCCCAAATCCATCTTGATCATGTCTCCGTCATTTGGAGTTTTAAAGAACGGCTCGTCATCTTCCTCCGTCCTGTCGTCACGGCGTGCAGATTCGGTAGCAAATGATGTGTAGGGGACTGTGCTCATGGTAATGGAATTGCTCACCTGTTCTCCCAACTGTTGTGAAGAAACTGGAGAAGATTGTTTACAAATTGATTTATTGGTCCCTAAAATTTAATCCTAGTCAGAATCATTGGTGATTCCTTGTAACATGCCAAGAATGATTAAAAAAAAAAAAAAATTGCTATGTGACAGTGATATTTTTTCGTCACCCTTCTGCGAACACACACTCCAAAGATTGAGTCCATTATTCTTCTATTTCTTTATACCCCTCGTGGCAGGATATCATCCCCTTGGCTAAGATTATCTAAAGAGGTGTTAGGCTCATGTGCAAATGTTTCTTAGTCATGAGGATTGTAGTCAGAATTCTTTGTTTACAATTTTTTTTTGTCATCGTGGTACCTATTCCATATTCGAAGACGAGTGTCTAATAAAAAGAAATAAAGTCGGTGAGAGATTTAAACCAGGAGAAAGAAGAGCCTGGGTTAACCCATCGCCAAAGCACGGCACCCGATGAGCCACGACCTAGACAATCTTAAATCAAATATATACATGACTTTGTCTGGACCCTGACAGGTAAAATACATCAGTGATCGAATAATGTATGCATTGATTCTGACCAGTATGGCTTTCAGAGAGGAGCGTCACGTCAAGACGATGATCTCCTGTGTATGAGAATCATTGGAAGAAATTATCAAAATTTCCTCTGTCGGTTTCAAAATGCCTGGTTTTACCAGTGACATGTCTTGCTTCTTCTATTGGAGTAGTCCTAGTGTGTCAGTTTTGACATTTGACGGTTTCTGTACGTTTCTTCCGTTGACGTACGGCACCCTCCAATAGTTGATGTTGTGATATTGTTATGAGACTTTGGTCCTGATATCGTATGTGAAACACTGACCCAATCGATTTAGTCTGTTGATTTGGAGAAAAAAGATAAAGGTTTCTTAGTAACAGATTTGGATGACATATGTCTGGAAACAAGAAATTGAAGCTTAAGGTTGTACTTAACTTTAATGAACTAGTTTGATAAATATGAATATAAAGTGTCATGTCAGAATTAAGGTTTTTGTTTAGGCAGCACTGTGTAACTTCTGTACAAATCTGTAGTTTTACACAAATTTAGTCAGGTGTGCTTTGGTTCGCACATACCTCATGATACCGTGATGTTAGTTGACAATTGAGGGAAAAGTGCTCCTGATAAGGTTTTTGGAAATTTCATATTGCAATAGAGCCTTTCTTTTACATGTGTATGTTTCCTGCATCTTGATCTTGCACTGGTGGCATATTTAAAAGGTGTGCCTGTTGGCATCCTTAAAAATTGTTCTCATCAGTTTCTAAAAATCACAACAGCTAGGGTTTTATTTGTGACACATACCTGTCAGGTACTCCCAGTACTCAAATGAAAATGTGAGACCTATCATTAATATTAGCCTTCCAACAGCTAAGGGACCTAGAGCGTTTCAAATGTGGCATCACTACATACAAACAAATAGGTTTAGACATTATTAAACCATTCAGTCTCACCAATATAAATCTGCAAATGCTACAGCTCCTCAAAACGTTATGCATAAGATGAGCTACAGAAGTTGCGTCATTTGAATTTTTGAAAGTTTGGGTGAACAAATTGTTCTCGAATCACAAATAACTAAAGTTATATCTGTGAGAAAAGCATTTCTTTAACAGAAGACCACGGTCCTTCTTTATTTTCAATAATCTATCATTCTGTGTCCATTAATATTGGTCTTAAAAGCATGACCTTTTTCTACAAAATAGACACCTCATTCCCCCCTTGAGTAGTATCTCATGGACATTGTGAGGGGGTTCTTAGTCACACAATTCATACATTTGCCTTTATCATCGGATCATTTTGCCATTTTATCTTAAAATTTTTGATGTATCAGATATGACCGATAACATCCGATATTGAACTAAAAGAAGTTTTTGTTGTTCCACTTTATGAATGAACCAGGTAGTAATTTTGGAACCAAGTAGTAAATGTTTGGTGTGTACCGGGGGTTACCCAGGTAACACATGAAGACACTAACTTAAACCCATGGTGCTAATTTATTTTCAATTTTTATGTTTGTTTCATATCACATGTGACAATCTCTATTGCTATGTGCCCTTCCACTGGCAATTCTTCCATTGACATTTTACAGTTTCTGCTATATGTGTATAGTTATTTCTTACCTCTAGGTCATGCCTGGAGGAACCAGTGGCATATTTGAACACCTGATAATTGTTGTTTTATGCCAACTTCTTCTCAATTTCTCTTCTTTTTCCTTGACACATGCTATACTTTGTTGATTCAGGAAAGGGTAATTTCACTTTTCTCTCTCTTTGTACATGGCTTTCACTGCAATCTTCCTTCCCCCTCTTACAATTGTTTCCTCCAGTGGTGCATTATAGTCTTTTTGTTTTGTTTTTTCCAGTTGCATCTTTTTCAGTGTCTGGGTTTGTGGCAATATCTCTGTATTTACTCTAATAAACACCCCCTCTCTAATACACCCCCCCGCTCGATTTTTTCATCAGAAAGCGTGTAGTGAAATTCATGAAAGAGCAAACTAAAATGAGAATGAAATAGTCCTACCTCATTGCCACAAAATCTTGTCACATCCATTAAAGTGCTACAAAAATATGTTGTTGTAAACTTCTTAGTTGATGTCAGTCATGCCTTCTACCTATCAGTACTGATTCTTTGACTGATTGGCATTGGCAACTTTAAATTATGTTGGAATGAAAAGTCACTGAGACTTTTAGCCTGTCAAAATAGCCTAAAATGAAAGTCTAATATCATCGCAAGAAAACCACTTTTTGAAAACCACTCTAGGAAATTCTCTCATCATTTAACCCCCACCCCTCTCCCAGGACCATTTATTAGAGTTAATACTGTATTACAGTACTTGTTTCTCACTGGCCTTTTTGTGTATTGTACCTTCGTTGGCTACGCTACCTGTATACGTCTAACTGATGTGAGTTTCCTGTCGTTCTTCGTGACCTGGTTCAATATACCCCCTGCCTGTCACCTCACTCTGATGCAGTGCTCTATCAGTTGTAAATGTGTGAGTTGTCTGAATAATTATGTAATCTGTCTGACATCAGGTAGACTTCAACCTTGAATTACTCCACTTTTTATCTCTTTATTTTTTCTTTGTTCGAACCACTATTTTTAATCCGTTCAGGTGCAGGCAATATGCACAATGTCACGCACTACTTAAATTTGTCAGTTTTACATACAAGAGTGAGTATCCATGTTAAACATGCACAGGATTCTAACTGAGTTTATTCATTGATGAACCTCATTGTTATCACCTGTCGACAGCAGCCAGTTGCTCCTTGATTGCATTATTGAGTATACTGTACTCAAAGGCGCGCGAAAGTCCTTTCAAAACGTCATGTCGTTGTCAAATCTGATAAAAACAACAACCGGTGGTTCCTTTGCATTTGTCTGTGCACGGAATCACATTATACAAGTGAGAGCCAAGTTCCACCCGCTAACGTAGTGCTATACGCCACTACAGGTTGAAGATTCTTTCAATTTTGAGGATGATCACAGTGGACAGATTACGATATTGCAAAATTACCAAGAGGTATTACAGAGTTGAATGACACTTTAAACGTGAGCCAAGAGGTAGAAATTTCCCTTAGAGTATTCATGATAGGGAAGATTAAATTTAGAAATAATTACAGTGTACATTATCTCTCAAGGGTGCTTCTTTCTTTTCTGTTTACCTTTCAATGTCCCTTGATACTCATTATCTTTTAAATGGTCTTGCTTACATATTTGGATGCTCCTTGATGCTCATTATCTTTGTATTTCTTTTATATGTGTTTACTTTTGGATGCTCCTTGATGCTCTTTATCTTTCATATGTGACGCTTCATATTTGCTTACCTTAGCATGCTCCCTTGTTGTTCATTATCTTTCAAAATGTGCCACTTTCATATTTCTTTACCTGTGGATGTCCCTTGGTGTTTATTATTTTGCAAACATGCTTTTTATAATTGTTTACCTTGTGGATGCTCCTTGATGCTCATCATCTTACATATGTTTCTTTCATATTTGTTTACTTTTGGATGCTCCTTGATGCTCACTATCTTTCAGATGTGCTTCTTTCACATTTGTTTGCCGTTGGATGCCCCTTAGTGTTCATTTTCTCTCAAATGTGCTTCTTTCATATTTGTTTACCTTTGGATGCTCCTTGATGCTCATTATCTTTCAAACATGTTTCATATTTGTTTCCTTTTGGATGCTCCCTGGTGCTCAGTATCTTTCAGGTGTGCCACTTTCACATTTGGTTACCTTTGGATGCCCCTTGGTGTTCATTGCCTCTCAAATGTGCTTCCTTCATGTTTGTTTACCTTCAAATCCACCTTGATACTCCTTACCTGTCAAATGTGCTGCTCTCATATTTGTTTGCTTTTTGTTGCCCCATGGTGTATTGTGAGCTTTCGTTCGATATAACAGTATGATTTTTGTAAGTCACTGCAACATTTTTAACACCCTGTGTCAGTACTTTAAAGAGAATGACAGTCGTTGTGATGATTGCATGAAGTACAACCTTGACGTCACACACTTGAAGTTCTTTTCACTTCAAATGAACAGAGGGCAGCAGACCGATTAGTTATTTAGCGTATACCTACTCCACTGACACTTTAATCTTTGTAAGTCAATCTTTGTCACTTGTGGAGCTCTGAAACAGCTGGCACATAGGTATGATTGAAGTAGGAATCTGGAATAAAGCCATGTTTCCAGTGCTAGATTAAGATGGAGGCTGTGTATAAGGTAAAGATGACTTGAAAGTGCATGATAAGGCCTTCAGTGGGGTGAGAGAATCACTGCAACATCTTTCCACTTGTGCCAATTTGTAAATCACCCAACAAAAATTTGTTCCTCTGATTTCAGTGAATAGGAGGCACACAGAATAGAAACACAGAAATATAAGTGTGGACATAGTTGTCCACTAGCACTGAGTTATACTAGTTCATGTCCCAAGTTAAGCTTTCTCTCTCTCTCTTTGGAATGGTCAGTTCAATTATCCTGCTGCTACCGTTCATTAGTGCTGTGGATCACATGAAACTTTTAGTATGAATCCCCTTAGCTTCACAGAAATTGTGACCACAATTGGAGGAGAAATTCATAATTTGTTTAATATATTGATGAATGTTACATCACAATTCTCATCCCTGGTATTAACTATCCATTCCCACCAATTGCCACTTCCATTTGTCACTTTTCATTTCCACTCATTAACATCCCTTTCCAGTTACTGACAAGACAAAACAAATGACGTCTGAAGTTACACCCTGTGTGTGCGCGTAGTGAATCCGCCGTGTAGGGTCAGTTACTCATAAATACTCGTTGCCCAGGTGCATTTGTCCACACAATATTGCTGCTGTTTCATGTGTACCTCCTCGAGATATACAACTGTCTGCAAGTGCTTCTAACTTAAACGCTTCCTGGCATCTGTTCCCAGGCGGCATATTCTCTTTTTCATGGGGTTCAACATACAGTCAGTGTATATGGGCAGAGAAGCAACTCTTTTTGCTCCTCTGTATTTTCTTTTTTTTTTACCTCTGCTTTTTTTTCCTTTCATCTCCACCATGCATTCTCCTTTATTTTCTTTTTTGTTTTTCGTTTTCTTTTTTTGTTAAAGTAACACCTGATATCAGACATGTTGCCAGTTCTCCCAGTGGTGTGGAGATCAAGACTCACAATTAGTTAACATCTGACAGCCGAGTTGTTTTGGAACAGAAATGTGCAAGGATACTGTTATTTTATTTAAATTGAACTCCGTTTGCAATTCCATTTGGTTGTTTGTACTTAAATTAAGGCGGGTTGCTGGAAAGTGTGCGAGCAATTCTCAAACAGAAACGGCGTGTGCGTCATTGTGCTGACATTGATCTCCGTGGAGCCCAGATATTAACAAGGCAACAAAATAAAAATGTAATAAGCAGGTGAAAAGGAATGTAACAGAGTGATCTGTGGTAATGTACAATTATAGCTTGTAGAAATCTATGCTTTGATAATCATTCAAAGAGCACGAGCATCCACCTGCCGTGCAGAATTCTCCCGACAATGAAGTACAGAATTTTCCCCCAAACTCCACACTTTTGGCTTGTAGAAATTGCAGAATGGAAAAGAGGCACAAGTTGGGTTTTAACCCAGGTCAATGTTAGAGGCAGTGTTATAAGTTGCCAGTGCTCTTGTACCCCCATTGAAGATGGGAGTGCAATTGTTTTGTTTAGACAGGTGAGTTATTTGTAAATATCCAAACCATTTAGAGTTCGGGGACATGGAAGTCAAATGAAAAAAAAAAAAACCATGTGGCTTACTGACTTTGGAGCTACATTGAAAGGAACAAGAACTAGGGAGCTGTGGATTGTACAGCTAAGTGAACAATTGTGACCTTCTGTTTGTGTTTGGTGTGCAGTAGTGGCATGTAGATTAGCAAAAACAGCAGTGTAACAGAATTGTCAGTTTGGTGTATTGAATTTGTGTACCTATATGGAAGAAAACTGAAATGATGACCTTGTGCTGTACTGAATTTTGTATCTTAAGTAATGTACCAAAATGTTCTTATATGAATGGAGGTGGAGGAGGTGGGTTGAGGTGGGATGGGGAGGGATGGGGAGAAGATTGATAGGTATTGAGGGAGATTCAATTGTCAGTGGGGGGGGGGGAGGGGCAGTGGAACCCAACAGTAAAATCTTTTATAAATTTTAGGATGAAGGACTTCATATGGGAGACGGTCACTGTACTTTAAGAGCAGCGCAACATGCTTCATGCTGAACGTTGCACAAAACGTGTCCTAATGGGCTGTTTTTATTGTGAAATGTTGATTTTTGGTTAATGTTACATTAGTAGCCCCCCGGGAGATGAGGCCACTGAAAAACCCTTCAGCTCATCACAACTGTATCCCATGATTTACGAACTTTTGGCACAAACTGCCAGAAGCTTTAGCTATTAGGGAAAAAAAATAGTCAAAAATGTAATAAATAAATAGTTTGTGTATACTAACGTTGCACGGTATACCGGTACTTTCGTAAGTACCGGTCTATACCGGTACGGTACTATACTACCAATGAACAGGTACCGAAGTACCGCCGACAGCGATACCAAACTGTACCGCGAAATAAGTTTAACGTTATGCCTAACGTTAGGCCTAATGTAAGGCCTAACGTTAGGCCTAACGTTACACTTGTGATGTTCGTTTTAACTTGAAAGAGAATAAAGTTTGAAAAACGACTTTGCGTGTTTTATTTGTAACCCCTCAGTCAAAGTTTTAAACAATGATGGAATATATTATAAGCAGTATTACAACAATATTATATGAAAAATCTGTGAAAAGGTAAAAGCACATATTACAGCTTCGTCAAAATGAACTTACAACATAATGGCTTCGTAAGTGGCCTATATGTGTACAGTGTGCACTGTGCTGATATTTAGTTACGTACTGGGACTTGGGAAGTAAGTACAGCATCCAGTAACACCTCGCTAGAAGTGTGATCGAACGAAACGTGTACCAGGTGAGTACAACAGGATTTATGGATTCCATTTAAAAAAAATTACCTCTAATGACTGAGAGAGATCTGTGAAACTTCATTGGGTTGATACGATTTACATTATTTCATGTGAAAAGAGAAGAACACTTGTGCATTTTGGAAATATTTTGAATATTTACTTTTCTCCTGTTATCAACATTCTAGATAACGTCAGGCATCAGTGAAATTACAGTATGTCTATAAACTCTCCATGAAACGTTATCGGACGTGCTAAGCATTTTTTTTTAAGGGGGGGTGTGTTCTCGATTGACAATACATGCATTGTTTCTGGTTTTACCGATACTTAAATCAGCTTCAAAATCCTCTGCCCATATAGTTTTTAGTTTTTCAGAACTGTACCCCGCGAAGAAAAAAAAAGGTTCTAGTTAGTAGTTACAGGATAAAGAATCTGCATCACAATTGCCACAAACCCCATTAGCAACATCATGGCGCCCTTAAGGGATACGAGTTGGCACTCTGTTCCATCCCTTCTACCATAGTACCACTGTGGACACATAACGGGCCAAGTCCGGGGTAACATATGGCGGAGCCACTCCATAAATATTACTGATAAGAGTCCAAGGAACCATTAACTGACATCCATGTACCAGTATTCCATTTTCAATAGTACATAGTCGGGCCTGAAGCCAACAGTCGGGAGAATGGCAGTGACAAGTTAACTGTAATGCTATTTATAAGTTTTCACATATTTTTGTTATTATTGAGAGTCTAGCCTTTCCTTTACACAGAAAATAAGCTGGCTAGCTTGTAGAAGGGTACTGAAATACACATTTTATTTAGAAAATTGTTATTCCTTCCTTATTCCATTTCCTTGAAGTTCCTAATGCATTGTTTGCTGACATTCACTGTTTCAAAATATTTATTTCTAATTGTGTCAATACAAAGTCTGTAGTCGCCAGAACATACACCGAAGTGGTATGCCATTAGTAGCGATGCACGTGGGCAGAAATAGTTTCAGTCACAATCGAGGCCATCGGGTCCAAAATCATGTCATCTCATTGATCTCAGTAATAATTTATCGATTATACTCTGCGCAATTCATTTAATGTTAAGAGGGTATGAGCTACGCAAATAAATCACTGAATTGACCTCATTAATATTGAAAATCTCTTCCACATAGATGAGAACGTTGGATTGGGAATTCCGGAGAGGCATGCATCAGCAACGATAAAACCCTTTCTCGCTAGCCTTCCATGTAATTAAATATGAAATAAAGTCCTGCCTGCCACTCGCGTTATAAACTTGTGATTGGTTGTCGAAAATCGCGGGAAAAGGTCAACAAAAGATCTAGGACTTGTTGATCACATGATATCATTCAGTTCATGACGGTCAGTCATTCTAGAATCTACGTTGCAGCTTGGCGGCGGGGCTTAGCTCGATCGACTCGATCATATCAGAGCCGGCGACCAACAGCTGAAAATTTCCCATTGAAATAGTACAGTGCTTCCCTCGCTTCGAGCAGCAGATTTACTGTACAAATTTACATACGGTTGTGTGTGTTGAATGTCCTATATGCACTATAGTATTTCAATCATGTAGTTACCGTATACAATCAGCCGGCATAGTCGGCGAATTCAAGAGAATGTTTTCACAAGACAAAACAAGTTTCCAGGATTTTATGCTATGAAATAAGTTGTAAGTATTGTACAGTAATTAGCACACTACAAATACGTTAACGCAGAATGTTTTCCGAGTATTTTCTTGAGTTAAAAATTAAACGTTTTTCTCTCTCTGGGTACCGGTATCGTACCGGTACCGGTACCATTTGTGGCGGTACTGACGGTACCAATTTTAGGCAGTACCGTGAAACGTTAGTGTATACTGGAGATGCTAGATGCTCTTTAGACAGTATAACCACACTGATCTATACGATTGCATGACTTGGCCTACTTTTGGTTGGTTATTTGTGAACATGTAAAAACAAACTAATATAGGAGACAACACAACTCCATGTTACTGGTGATGTAAGTTTGATGTAAGTTTTTAGGGAAAGTCATTTGGAACGCTTAATATGTTTTAAGTTTTACATAGTTTGGTCAGGGAGTCGTCACTCAAATTCCAAATGTAACTTGAAGGGGCAAAAGGAATACATATGAGGATGTATAGCAAGTGAAGACACCTTATGAGTGAAAGATAGTAATGTAACTAACACCAGTCATATTTAATATGTGAGGTTAGTGCAAGGGCAATCTGAGGACACTTCAGGGGGTCAGAGAGGGAATAACATGGGGACAGCTGAAGGGTATTAATATTGAAATGTTGCTATGTTTAGGGTACATGACAGATGACCGATATACGGACATTATGCCGACACATTAATAGCAGTGTCACCATGGGAATATTAGGTTTGTTAATTGCAATATATGAGATTGACATAAGGTACCTGAAGGTAGCATCATTAAATTGATGAGAGGCATCATGGAAAATGAATCTGTGGCATAAAATAAGAGAAATACATGGGCAGTAGACAGCAAGGGAAAATGAGTGTATGGATATGGTGTGGAAGATAATTGTGTGGGTAGTATAGACTTATTGTGTGTGAATGTGTGAAAGATCACTGAGTGAGGAAGCGTTACAGAACAGTACAGTAAATTCATGTAGTTATGTGTGGTAAGCAGTATATGGATAGTTTTGACAAGCAGTTCATGGATGCAGTAGTGTGGAAAAACAGTACATGGGCAGTTTAAAGAAGTAGTGGATAGTATGGAAAAGCAATATATGAGTAGTGTGGAAAAGTAGTGCGTGCGTAATATCGGAAAAAGCAGTGTATTGAATGTGTGAAAGAACAGTGTAAGAATAGAATGGAGCAGTAGAGCATGCTTAGGGTTGAGAGCAGATCTTGAATAGCGTAGAAAAGTGGAAAATTATTTTCAGTAGTATGAGGAGGAAATTTAAGGGCCATAGACAACATCAGTGTGATTTAAGCATTCTGTGATTAATCTACAAGCATTTGCAGTTATGAAGTTGGGGACCAGAAAGGTAACAAAGTATGGATTTCAAAGTTTCATCTTCACTAATAACAAAGTTAAGTTTTATTTTCCAGAGTCAGCACTCTGTCTCAATCACCCATTCCTCCTTTGCATTTGTGTAATCGATATTTGAAATAGGAAATGTTGTGCCGGCAATGTATTGGCAATATTTGTTTATGAAGCTAGTGATGAAAATCATACCCCAGTCTTGATTTCTCAGCATTTCTAATCGTTTTCACATCAGCACCGGTACATGAGAGATGAGATTCTCAGTAAAGCCGTCGACCATGATCGTCTTAACATTTCGACTGCATGAGTTGTATTGGATCACCAGCTCTGTACTTGAATTTCCTGCAGCTTCTTGGAGATACAAGGAAAACAGAACAGTCCATACTCGCTTCCATTGAACTCCGTAGAAATGGCAGGATGTGCTGTTTCGAGGGGGGAAAAAAATACCCAAATTTGTCCTTCCAAAATAGACAAACTTGTCATTCCAAATATGTTCCATCATTCTGTTCCATTCGATACCAACCTGGAAACCGATATGCCATGTTTCTTCGCGGAGAAATGTCAATTGTGGTAGGAAGAAGAGTGATGTGGTTATTCCTCAAAATGTCAGCAGAACTGGGCCCTGTGGTAAACGTATGAAACATTGGTGTAAATGACCCCGATGAAACTCCAATGCAAATGCATTTTGGGGGGAGATAGGGCTATTTTTTAACAAGTAGAGCGCAGTACAGTAGTTTTTATAGCTTTTTACCATGTAAGATGTATAGCCGGTCCTTGTGATAAACTTTTGGAAAATAAATAGAATCACATCCTACGTTTAGTATGTCTAGTTCAGTATTTTGAAGCATTGTAGGAAAATGACAGCCACTGCACCTGAATACATGTCACATCATTTTGAAAGATCTGCACATGGTATCATGAAAATGTCTTGCTTTTATTCCGGAAATGCAAAAGGACATGCATAAAAAAGCTGATATTTGATTGTATTTTCCGTCATTGCATGAAAATATGTCAAACTGGGACTGAAAAGGAGAGCATTTTTTCTCTTCTTAATCTATCCTTTCATTTTGATTGTGGCTCAGTCTTCATTAGTCTCACTCACTGGTTCTTATCGTCCACTGTCTTTTAGGTTTAGTTGCCTTTTTAACTTGAATGGGTCATGAACATAAACAGATGTCAATACCACATTTTCCTCTCCTTTCATATAGAATGTATCAATTCCTGGTTATATACATTACCTTTACCTGTTTCAACACAACACCTGCACACTTGTCCACATGACAAGAGTGCCGGCAACCTTTTGTTCTCTTCCTCAGTGTGGTTCAACCATAAACCAGACTGTCTGGTTTTCCTTTTTCTTGAACCTATGTTTGAAAAAGTTCGTAGCAAGTTTTTTCTGTTTCCCTTTATTATCCTTTCTTTTTCAGAGTAATTTGAACTAAAACATTTTAGCCAGGTTTAAGCATGTGTTGTAGCACCCTTTCACTTTGGAGCTTAGTGGTATGAAAATTATCTTCCCTTGACTTCTTTTCAGGTTGTGTTGATCATGAACAGAAAGGGATGTCAGCCACCTTTGTTCCCCTATCAAATATAACTTTTAGAATTCTGTCACTTTTCATCGTTGCCATCTGTATCTTTATTTACGAGAACTTATAAACTGCACTGTGAGAGGAAGTTTTTTAAAAAGCACTGTTCGATGGGCCATAGATAGAAGCCAAGTTCGACAAAACCTGAAATAGTTTTGGAAAGTGTAACTGCTAATACAATCCAAATCTATAGTAAATCACCTACATACGAGACCATGGGTTAATCTTGAAAAGTTTAGCAGCATAGACTCCCAGAATTTGGCCAGTTGGTTTTGCAATTTTGATTTGATAAATTGTTCTTAAGAGGAATATGATGTCAGTCCTGGAGATAAATGTCTGAGTCAGGTTCGTACATAGTTCTCCTCAGCCAATAGGTTTATCGTTCCTGTGGGAAAGTTCCTCTTCCTGAATGAAGTAAAGCATGTGGACCTTCTTCCATATTGAAAAAAAGGTGGAAAGTTTTATTAGGGTTGTGGCGTCTGAAATCAGCTTTGCTATTAACCCTGTGGAAAGAAGAGAAAAAGATGACTGATAAAGGCTTTTTGATTTATTTTTGCCCTTAATGGTTTCATTCTCGGGTTTTCACACGGAATTTTCCTTTCTTTCGTCTGGTCTGCAAGTGACGATGCCGATCGCAGCTGGTGTGACTGCGTATCCTCAAGGCCTGATGGATATCTGATATAACGAAGAGAAAAAAGATTTGCCGTCCATCAGTGGAGCTAAGAATCGCTGCTTTTCACCTCACGTTAACAGCCTGTGAAGTTGTATCAGCGTTAAGGAGCTGGTGCTGTAATTTAGAAGTGTGTGTCAAAATTGATTTGATCGTAAAGGTCAATGGGAATTACATGCTCTTGACATTATTAGTTTTGATTGTGAGAGTTTCATTTACAGGCTTTGTGATGCAAAGTTAAAAGTGTATGAAAGATCTCAGATAATATACACCTTGTTTAAAGATGGCAAATTGATCGCTCATTGTTTCGTGTTCTCTTGTTTGAAAGGTGTGGTCACAGAACTATTATCTTTGACTGATTTTGCGCTCCAATGCAACTTGGAACTTTGCAGTGCTATTGTGCATGTAATTGTCACCCTATAATGTTGATGGCCTTGCAGTGTCCTAGTTTTACAGATGAAAGATGTGTTTTGTTTGCATGCAACCAAAGACCACTCCCAAATCTCAATTAACCATTCCATGATCCCCTTCAGAAAAGTAGTCAGTTAAAGGATATTTAACATAAAATTGTTGTTTCCTCCGAGATGATTGGTGCAGTAGTCTACCTTGTGTAAATGGTGTAGAAGGTTGGTCGATGGTCTCCAAACTGTGGGACATGTCAAACAAAGTGGGACACCTGAAACTTTGGGTGGGATGCCTATATTTTCGACTGAAAAAAATAAGACAGATAAACTGAAAAAAAAATGTTAAGTTCTGCTGAGACACAATCGAAATTTGTGACAAATACACATCATTTTCAGATTTGTGAAAAAGAAACTAACATGTGAACGACATTATTTGTCGGAATTAGCGCAATCAGTACAGGTGGGAGGCTTCAGATTTCCAGCATTTTAGTGGGATGTCAGCGAATGAATTTGGAGAACGTTGGTGTAGGACATGTTCAGGGGTTTGCTATTCACTTCATTCCAGGCCTGCTATATGCCAAGAATGCGGCTAGATTTGAGAGGAGGAGGAGGAAGAATTCAAGGAGAGCAGTGGAAGAGCAGGGTGAAGGATTGAATTGGCAAGGTTTTATATTTCTTCTTTGTTTTCACCGAAGATGACAAATCTTCATTATTTGTTCCTTTTGTTAATACCAATCTCATATTTGACTGTCTTTTTCTTTCATCTTCCAGGTCGTTCAGCAACTGACGATATCGCCTCCATGAGGATGCTTGTCTCCCCGGAGGATGTCGTAGTCTATGAAGGAGCATCATTGGCAGAGATGGAATGTATAGTTCATGCCAGGTAAGGATACACCATTCACGTGGAGGGCATTGAAGGGTTGGCTTTGATGAAGAAGGATCAAGAACAGGAAGGGGAAGAAGTCGATAGAAAAAAAGGGAGTTAGTCAGTGGGAGTTCCTATACCAGTGTAGACATACTTTTGTGTGCCATATCAGATGATTTATGTTGCCAACATATCGAACTTTCTGTTCCTTTCTTGCCATCGTTTGTACAAGATGCAAACAATACCTATTAGATACAGGTTCCGTGTAAGGTTACTGTCAAAACTCTGTAATGATGATTGTGTTAGAAATTAAATCAGTGGTCTGTGGATTAAGAATCAAGTGTTCAGTCAGTCGGTGATGATCTGCAATCAAATAGTCGATCAGATGATCATCAGTGATCCATCAGCCTATCAGTGGTTAGTCAGTTGATGATCAGTGATTCACTAATGCATTCATTTAGCCTTGCTGTAAATGCTTTCGAAATAAATTCTGCCACAGTGCCCTCTAAGGCCTGGCTCATTAGTACAGTCACTTGTGAATTCCCCACATACGTGACTATGTAGGGAATCGATCAGTGTGTGATCAGTGATTAATCGATTGACTATCAATAATCAGTCAAATGATGATGATCATGATGATGTTGATGAGCAACCATCAAACAATCAGTTGCTGAGCAGTGATCCATCAGTGGGATGATCAGTCACATGAAGATGATTTATCATCCATCTGTCAATCAGGTGATGATCATTGATCCACCTATTACCATTCGACCCATCATTTGTCAATGATCTGTCAATTCACAGCGCATACTCCCTCACCTCATATAACCTATGCATTACCGTATTGACCATGGTCTAGCATCTGGCAACCTAGGCTTTTTCAGCCTGGGAATTACGGAAGGCCGGTGACCAGATACACGCACACACACACTAAATTGCCAGATGCTAGACCATGGTCAATATGGTAATGCATAGGTTATATGAGGTGAGTACGTCGCTAGCGAATTTCCAAACCAATGAGTTTTGGGGAGTTTATGACAATCTGCCATCAATCAGTCAGTCGATTATCATCGATCAGTCAGTTGGTGAGAAGTGGTCAGTTCATTGTGAATGATCAGCCAATCGCTGATCATGAACCATCCATCATTCAACCAGTCGATGATCTTCAAATCAAACAGGATATAGGAGAGGAAACGTTGAAACAACACAATCAACAATCAACAATTTTTCAACAACACCTTCCTCTGTCTCGTTTTGCATTTACAATGCTGAATGTCTCCAAACTGTTGCCAAAGAAGAAAAAAAAACAACCCCCCAAAAAACAGAAAAACAATACAATCAAGCCTGGCAACTGTATCAGATTAGCATATATGCCACTGTTGCGTATATTTTGTAACCTTTTCAAACACCTTGAAAATAAAATGTGCATTCATGCATTTTTACTGTGATATTTTTTACACTGTTCCCATTTTAGCATAGTCGCTGATGCACTTAATGCAGTTTTGAATGGAGAATATGATTTTCTCCCATTTAAAAGAGAAACATGAATTCCATTTTGGATGACGTATTTTATCTAGTTCTTTCTTGCCTTCTCTTTTCTAAACATCATACCATGGTTTCATACTGTCAGCAGTAAGACCTGACAATTTGCGGAGTAGTGCCAAGCGCCTCCGTACTTTTGTAGCTCTTCAACTTTTTCTTTCTAACCTCGATAATTTGCATATTTTTTTCCTTCCTGTCCTTCCATGCAGACTAAAGTGTATCGATGTACTTGTTTCACATGCGTCATTGGTTCTGCACTTTTACTTCTTTTTTTTCTCCTCTTTGTGAATGGAAAGTTTTGTATCATCCACACGTGACGTGACACAGTGAATGGAGTGAGTAAGGGAGAGACTGAAGAGAAGTGAGGAAATGAACCAGAATGAATAATTTTGAACATTAGTGATACAAATGGCCTTACATTACGCCTTTCTTCCCTTTGCAAGGGCTGTCAACTTCTCAGAAACTAAGCATGTCGATCAGAAAAGATCGAAGGGATGGGAAACATCAAGGAAAGAGAGGGGAGTTTCTGCCCTCTTTTCTTAACCTCACACATTGCCATTCCCATCTCTTGTTCCAATCAAGACATAGCTGTCTTTAATATATTCATTTGGAATTCATCAGTACCCAGGATTCAACAGTATCCTCTTCTTACCAACCAAGTTTTGGGGGTTGCGTCGATCCTTACTTGTAAGTACTGTCTACGTGCTTTCTCGAGCGGTTGAGTTATCTTTCGTTCCGCATCTCTACGCAGCAAGTGACAATGTACTTCTGACTGGTTATTAAAAAAAGGCAGCCCATAGAAAGGAGTTGGACAAGAAAACAAGGGCATTGATAGAGGGAAGAAACAGACAAAAAGACAAGTCTTATTGGTATTACAGGTGTGGTTTCCTGGGCAAATTACTCAATCCTGTGTTTAACATTGACATACAACAGAATCACCATCTGGTCCAGATGGGTCATCTAATAGCTTGCAGCACAGTTACATATTTTCAACATTTTTGGCTTTTCCCATTTTGAGTTGTAGCCCCCCCAAGAAAAAGAAAAAAATGCAATGGTACCAGTCCTGTCAGACGATGGGCCTGTATTAACCCTTAATAGAATTTTCGGCCGCAGACAGTTGAAAACTGTGTACTGGAAGTAAACAAGTCATACATTCTTTTCGTTTGTAAACACAGTTTGGCAAGTGGTGAGAATCTCCAGGCATTGCTTTCGTCCACCCCTTCTCAAGCCAAGTTGACGTTCTTGCATTTGTTCCCTGTTATTGTGGTGACTGAGATAACTGTGCATAGCGCAACCTGCAAAGTGTAATAACAGTATTTCATTGCAGAAGTAAGAAAATGAAAAAGGAATAACATGACTTTGGGAAATTTAGCTGAGCAGTTTTTCTGTTGCTGTGTCAAAATTAGGTGTAGATGCCTTTATTAAAAGTGTTGTCAAGTGGAATGTTCCTTTGCATCCAGCCTGTGTCTTCTCTCTCCTCCTTAATGTTCCCTTATATTCCATTGCTCTTTCCTCCTTGCTGGCAATTTATTGGATGTCACTTCTGGGTGAGAGCTGTGACACTTGAGAGCCAGTGAATCATTTTTCTTTTTTTTTTTTCAATAACCGATAAAGGGGGGACCTCTTCCTTTCCCCTTTTGTCGAAATTTCCGTCTACGTCAAGACAAAACGTTTTACACTTTTTTCCATTTCCTTTTTTTTTTGTGAGGACAGAGTTGAGCCTTTGTCGACACAGCGTTCATTTTCAGTTTGTGCTTAACCCAGATCATCAGTACTGCATCAAAAAAGAAAAGAAATGAAAAGGGGGAAAATAAAAATCCTCACACTTCGCAGTAACTTGTAGGATCAAACTTGTGCTTCTCTGTCTCACATTTGTTGTCATACTTAACCCAATTGTCCCTAATTTTTAAATGCATATGCACTTAGGAGGGGAAAAAAAAAAAGTGTTCGAATTTTGTTCCTAATGCAACTTGTGGACTGTTGTCTTGGTTTGTGACAAGACAGAGTTTTAATCAAATTGTTTACGATGTACAACCCGGTGGCGTCTTGTCATAGCCTCAAGGCGATAAGGGAACCGGCTAGCTGTGAGATGGTATCAATATCTTAGCAGCAGTGGTGATCGTAAAACCATTACGGGGAGATCACGGTGCGGCTTACCGCTTAATCGTCAGGGAAATATTCGGTGTTTCTCTCCCAGGCTCACCTGTAGTAGTCTGTGATGAAAGACTTTGAGGCGCTCGATGGAGTAATGACACGCTTCTGAACGAGAGGAATGGATCGTGCAATTATGGAAATTGATAAATGTCGAATTGATGTTCCTTTGTGATGAATGGCATGATGTTGTAAATACTTTCAAAAGACAATTAGTTAATTGGATAAATGATTCTCGACATTTTTGAGTCAACTGGAGTTTTGACTCATTGATATGTGAGGTGTTTGAATGGTAAACTGGAGGTTCTCATTTACAGGTGAAGAAGCATTAATAGGTAGAGTCAAGATTTTTTTCACTATGTCAGAGAAAATTACGTGGAAGAATATGATTATGCACTCTCCACTATCCCCTTTTTTTTTGATGGTGCAATCGTATACTTGCAATTTGTCACTGAAAAGAAAATTGATTTCAGTGGGGGCATCATTTCATGGAGTTTTTTTTTTCCTTTTTTAAAGACAGCCCCTTCCCATGCCCACCTCTTCCACCCCCTTAAATTTAAACCAGCAACTCACACTGGGTTTAAGTTGGACACCTTACTTTCACTTGGTACAGTATTGGTTAACAAACTCTGCTCGTATAGATTCGTCAAACCTGCACACACTCCTTGCTCATGCCTGGTCAGTGGTAGTTGTTCAATACGAGCAGGTACAGCGATCACATGAAAACTTTTTGGTGGAAAAACCAGCTATGCCAGCTCTTGGGATATATAAATTTGAATCACAAGACAAATTTTGGTGTAAAAAAATGCCTGATTTATTTTGAATTTTGCTGGGATACATTGGGACACCCCTCTGAAGATTGTCAAATCTTGGTCTTTTGCTTTGGTAGAGAAACTCTACTGCCCATGCATGCTCTAAAGAGAACGATAATTAAGAAACTCCCTGGTGAATCTGAATCATCGTAAGTTTGCGTAGCATGTGTTCAATCTTTACATAGATTCTGGCTTTAGCAACCAGCACAGTGCTTCAGAGTGGCTCCATGGATTCACGTAAAGCCTTGAAAAGTTAATTGATTTTGCCAATTAGTTTTCCTTCAGGTGATTCCTGTGACATTTCCTACATATCAAATGCTTTCCATAGGCTCTAACAGAATTGGTATCCATAATTCACTTGTAATCTTGGCAGTTCTTTCCCATTAACCATTATCATTACCACCTTCACAAATGGACATGCACTCACTTTAAATTATGTTGCTGTGGGAATTCAGGGTACAGGTATTTGTCAAGCTCAATAGCTGTATGAAACTCAAAGGTCAATCTGTTGGCCTCTTGCGGGAACTGAAATCCTTTATTGTTTATTTGTTTGTGGTATCCCCCCTCCTCTCTATCCCCCTCCCTCCTTCCCTCCTTCGTGCAATCTGGTCATAAGTCCCACATCCCTGAATCTGGGGTAAAAAACCTGTCCACACCACTTTGGTAGTTCTTCTCTTTGATGTCAGACTAGTACCACGTGTGATGGAGTCTCTCAGAGCATGGCCGTAGATGAGATTGCCTGCCCCTGATATTGATGAGGTATAAACAACGGTATTTAAATCCACTTAATTTACGACCTTGAGGAAGTGATATGTCCCTAGGCCTCGCTTATATTGGCTTTTACCAGTGACATATGGTTTCAGCTTTTGCGCAAACTTACACGGGGGAGGGGTTTAATTACAGCACATAGAGAATTAAAATGAAATCAAAAATGGCTAGGCTTTTAAAAAGAGTTGCTTGGCGGCAAATGCATTATCGAAGCGAGCTGATGTAGGTAGTTTGTTGGTAATATTAGTCTGGACTTTGTGAATAGTTAGGGTAATGTTGTCTGATAACGACTTAAGGGTATATGCGATGTTTACAATATGACGATGAGATACACTGAATCCTTAATGGTCTGACGAGACCACTTATTTTCGTTTCTTTGTCCTGTTGTATTATCTTTCTTTGGGAGAAGTGAAAATGAAAGATTTTAAGTTTGATGGTTGTAGCAGATTCATTTCAAATATTTACATCTCCCTTGTCTTATCATTAGTTGCCCTACAACGTCTACGTAAGGAGAGTTTGTCCTTGAGGGAAGGGAAAGTCTTGAGAATTACTGGGGAGGGGGGAGCTGTGAATGCTATCATTTAGATCATGTGATGGTTTCATCTGTCTACAAATAAAAAAGTTGAGTGGAACATTTCCAGCTCCGGTCACTTTCAAAACTGTGAAGAACGTGATTAATGTCCGTGAAAAATCTGTAAACATGAAACACAAAGCGTTGTGTTTGATGTAGCCTGGTTCTTCTCTTGAACAAGATCTGCTGCTGATGTGCCTGTAATGGACTTACGGTAGTTTCAGATGTTTCCATGCACTAATCTGTAGTGAAGCTAAGGTGTGTCAATAGAACATCTCTAAATTCTTGCATACCTGGTAATTGCATACTGAACAATAGTTTGATAATACTGTGAACTGACTTAATGAATGAAAAGAATGACTCAGTAGGAATGGCCAGTTGGTATGTCCTTAGAATCCCTGTTGGCTAGAGTACTTCATAGTTTGAGGACTAAAAGTGGTAGGGTAAATGTATGTAGAAGGGAGGGAGGTGGATATTAACCTGTAGTGGAGTTACTGCACTGCAAAGAGTTATTAAATTTTATGAAAGCGTATCTTAAAGTGTTCATAGTGGGTCCAAAATTTTGACCGCATACCCATAGTCAGTCAGATACTAAAAAAAATTCTGCCGGATTATTAGTTTGTTGTGAAGTCGTAATACAACATTTTGCTTTGTTTGTTAGTGCGACACCACTTAAAGTATGTACAAAGCATGAAGGCAAAGTATTCGTAGGCATTCAAGCTGAATATTGTCACAGTACAATTTACATCAGTGAAACTTTGGATCCAGGGATAAATTTCAAAACCGGGTCTTGACACCATCAGTTGGGTACATGGTACAAAGACTAGTAGCATTTGTATGTTAAGTAGATAGTGTTCTTCATGTATGTAAGTAGATAGTGTTCCTGATGCATGCAAGTAGATAGAGCTCCTCAGTTATGTGAGAGAAGTGTGTATGTAATGTGTGTGTTCTAAATTGACATCACAGAGGACTGGCACATGGTTTACTTGTAATTAACATTGCTTGTCCATCATTTCATGTACTCATATTTGTATTCTCATGTTCATCACTTGCATTCCAGATATGTGTGTGTCCACTAAATCAATCTGTTTCCATTAGTTTGAGGCAGAAAGCTATTTTTGCATGTCGGTAATATTCTTTAACAACGTACACCTTTCTTCTGGTACTTTCATCAAGAGTCAGCCGCCATCCTAGGTTCAAACTTTCTTGCTTCTCTATATGATAGGAGGATATTGGGATTTCGGTGTGACTACAGTAGCTATTAGAGCCTGACCTCCGCCTGGTTTTTTTGGCCACCATTCCTGGGTTTACTTTCAAGCCACTTCACATGACAGGGTGTACAGTAACTAAGGCTTACCTTTACCAGTTGTTTACCTCAATGCTAAGTCGTTACAAGGGGGTGTTGATTGTGACTGCAGTAGCTGTGGTTGACCCTGACACTGCAAGCATCTTGCAGCTGCTGTTTAGTCATCCTCTCTGTTTACTTTCTTCCATCGTTTTCATCTTCCATCCTCTTCTTCTATTTGATGCCTCTGAGGCCTCACCTACCTCATTTCATATGACTTGGGGATCATGACCATCGTTCACCCTGGCAGTTTTACCCCCAAATCTGGGAATGTGGTGGAGAGCGAATCCGAGAGCTTTCCGTGTCAAATCCACGGACGCACGTAACCCGCTCACTCACCGGGGTTGGTTTCGTTGGACCGTGATGATGACAGATTAATTGCACCTGACTATGACACAAATTGCCTATCTAGGCCTTCCTTGTCTCCTACACCTCGGGGGCAAATCGTAATACACCATTCAGACATCTTTTGACACCCGCTTTCCTTTTGTTTTCCCCCTCCCTGTTTTATGGAAAAGATGTGCCTTTTGCCTGTCCCTTCACCTGCCCCCTGTCGTAAGCACTATCATATCATCACTTGCAGATCAATGCATTATTCAAAAAAAAGAAAGAAAAGTTGCTGCCACAAGAGGGGAGGAATAAAGAAGAAGAGAAGGAACAACAAAAGACAAAAGGAAATAAAGAAACAAGTGTCTGATGAACTCTGATCCATTTTCATCTGAATAATAGTACCTTCCAGTCTAGAACTGTTTCTCTGTTCAGTTTTTTTTTTTTTTCCACCTTTTTTATGCTGAAATAATAAGTTTGTTTTTTTGATTTCATTGTTTATTTTTTTTCTGCCCATTGTCACATCATTTTGAAAACCATGGATGAGATAAACCACTGACTCATGCTGGCCCGTGGGTAATTCGGAAGCATCCAAATTAAGCTGGTATCATTCGTTGGCTGGTACGTCAACTTAGTCTTCGTTTGCGATGTTCATTAGCAAGTGAGAACAGTTGATTGAGCAGGGAAAAAAAACGTTTTAAAGTGATGCAGTGCATTTTCAGTTTTACTTGTCTTCATGGTAGCACCTTTTTTTTCTTTTTTTTTTTGTTACTTGTTTTTGTTTTCATCTTGAATAATATTCGCAGCCAGTTATTTGCAAATTTGTTCTTGATGTTGAGGGAAGAGGTTTCAATGGCTGAAGTTGGAAAGAGTAGAAGGAATTTATCACTCAGTTGAAGCAGTATTTTGAGTTCGGTAAATTTGCAAACTTACATAATGTCAAAGCTCTGCTGGGTCTTTTAATTCTTGAATGAGGATTACAGTTGATGATTTTAAGACAAGTTTTCATATTGTCTGGATATACCGGGATAGATATCGAGTAGCATTGTTGTAGATACTTCACTCGGATTGCCACTGCTTTCTGGGCCAAATATGTTTCTACCCTACATTCAACAGGTAAACGATTTTATCACTTGTAGTTAATGTGAGTCACAAATTTCTATTTTTTTTGGGGGGGGGGGAGAAGGGGGTTTTAGATTACTAGTGACAAGAAACTGTTAATTTCGTCAAGCCATACCTTCATTCTAAGTCATTGCACAATATGTATTACTCTTAGCCATCCCTAAAAGAAACAGGCAAACTTTCATCAAAGGTGAATTTTCTTTTTTTTCTTTTGGAAAAAGGTGTTTTGGTAAGTCCTTTCTATGACAAAATGTCTGCAACATTCTTTGTTCTCTTCTTCTTAAAGTGGCAATGTGAGTCCATCATTGTGATTTAACACATTGATTTTAACTGTAAATTACCCAACCTATAAAAGTTATGAGCTGCTAATTACTATTTGAAATGGTTGAAATAGAAGTTGAGAAATTACAACTTTCTGTTTTGCCATCTTAAAGGTTACCTACCGTTATCAAGTCAAGATGGACTCAACAATGTAATGAATCTTTGAAATAAACTCAACTTTTGAAGTTCTAACTAAGCAGTGGCTTTCCTCTCTGTTTGACTTGAATACAAATTAGTGTACTACGTGTGTGTAATATCAACATGATTCGTAGGAGGATTATCTGTATGTGGAATTTATCTTTAAAAGCATTGCTCATTTACATCTCATCATTGATTGGTTGAATTTGAAAATTGGTTGGAAAAAACTTTAATTGGACGGGGGGTACATTTCTTGAAAATGAAGTACACATCTTAGTTAAAATTACTGATTAACAATTGTTAGTGTGGAAATTAAGTAATGTAATATCTTAGTTTGATATTGCAGACTACTACATGGACATAACAAAATTATGTGGAATAAAGGTTTACCCATGCAATTTGCTGCTCATTAACACAAGTTGCCTGGATAGCATAATTTCTTGAAGGTAAGGGATACAAGTAATTTAGTAGGCAGAAATAAAGCCAGTGACCAAAAGAGAGCTTGCTGGGATGGACCTGGGCAAGTAAGTGGATTCGGGCCATTCAGGCAAGGACACAGACTACCTCTTTAAGTCAGTGAATAAGGTTGATATGTTAAAATCTGATCAAGGATCTTACAGTCCTTTTTCTGTGTGCTTAGTTGTGTGAATATCGTACCACGTTTAAGTTTATGCTAAATTTGCATAATCTACCGACAAAATTTCGGACTGTTTAATATGGAAGTTTGCCATCAGGAAGTTGTCCCCGTTATCAGGAAAAAGAACGACGGCTGTGCTCTCATTTGATCAATCGTATCCATGCTGGTGCTTTGTGGGCTGTTAAAATAAACTTTTTGAAATTTGGTCATTCTCTCCAGGGCGACTCTCACCCTCCGTCCACTAATTGCTACAAGTGCTCTCTTAAGTATCATATGTCTTTGATGAAAATGATCGTTCATTCCATCAGAGACCCCACCTGGTATAAGAATTACTTTGAATGTTTGAAAAAGGAGCAGAAGTCCTGTTTTGAGATTTTGAAAAGGCAATCCCTTGTTCGAGAAATGTGCGTATTCGTAACTGCTGTCACTCTCCGTGGTTGTAATACTGGGTTTTCCTTTGTGGTAATTGATTGACTTGAGTGTAGTGCATGCTTTTCTTTCATATTTTTTTAACCTGCTGTTGCCATGACTTGAAAGTGAATTTTGTCAAATTTCAGTCATACTGTTATAAGTTTGACATATACTGTCGGTGATAAAGTCATGGGAAATCCCTGTTGTGGCTATAGGTAATGTTAACCATGACAGTGGTTAATACATTACTCTTCCATAGATTGATTCAACTCAGAGGGGTGCATACTACGCCGACCTGGTTGTAACCCAATACAACTGAACTGGACACCTCGTCTGGGATGAGTTGCATGCTATTGTGACCAGTTGGGTTATGTCACAGTCAGATCGTACGTCAGCTGCTCACTGCACCGACGCAACTTTTTCTTCTCTCCAGACGGAGGCCTCCATTTTGCTTTTCTGCAACTGTCACCTGATTTCACAATGCTTCGTCATTGGTTTTCGATTAAATGTGGAGTTGCAGTCTGGTTGGTAACTGGCATGCACTGCGATAACCCAACTCAACGTGGGTGCAAATCCCCAGATACCAAAAACAAATATCAAACATGTTTGATATGCCCAATTTGGTTATGACAAGGACAGACTGTCACATTGCAGTCAGACAAGGAATAAAATTTAACGTACACCCTGACGTGTTTTCAGTGATGTCGCAGTCGGTTCACAGTTGAATTGGCGCAGTGTACCCTGCCCCTTAGAGCTGTTTTACCAAATTTTGAAAAGTAGGACTTTGGCTTGTCCAAAACAACTGTCACTGCATTTCCAGTGGTTTCATCTGCTGCATTGCCCTTGCCCCTTTCCCAGTTAACTAGCAATTAGTGTCTTCCTCTGTATGTTAATATTCCTGCAGTATCTTTTAGGGTTGTCAGACTGAATTAATGGACAATCCCCAGAAATAAGATCCTTAAAAAAGAAATCCAAAGAGTGCTTCAAATCCAGCGTCGGTATTTCATGCTCAGTCGGGTGCGCATTTCTCTTTGAATTTTAGACCTGGAAGTCCATGGAGTGTAAAGCCTCTCGAATCACTCGTATAAGAGACTAAACCTTTCAGGAAAGTGGGCCCCGGTGGATAAATTGGAATAACTTTTGGACTTGATGGTGGTATTATGGCGAACAGTTGAGTCAGTAGAAAATGTTTTCCAGAGACGTCACCCGTAATTTTAGAAGAATAGTCCAGACCATCCCCAAACCCCTGTTGCAAATGTAGAATTAGAATATTCAGTGACAATCATAGGAGGCATTGTCCTGTGAAAGGAACATTCACCGGGACCACAAAAATATTGAAGTTGTGATGCACGCTACGATAAATAACGGCCAAGACAGATTCACAAATGATTCGTTATCACAGAGAATGATACCATTGTAGTCTCAAGATGGTTTCGTTTGCGTTTGCATGCATCTGTGCAACTTCTGTGTCAAAGGTTTGGTTGCCATTTTTCAAAAATTTTGGCAATATTAATCTGCGTTTATACACAATTATAGATTATGTTGTTTCATAGTATTATTGATTTTACAAGAATTATTTTGAATATTGTCTGGACTGTTCTTCTAACTTTACACTGCTTTTTTTATCATCGTGTTTTTTTTTCTTTTTTTTTATTTTCTCTGTCAATATCTCCAGCCCTCTATCTGAATTATTGATCACCTGGAGAAAGGATGGAGAAGAGTACAGGACTGGTGGTTCAGAATTGTTCAAGCTGCAAATCAGAAGCCCCCAGATGGAAAACCAGGGAACCTATGAATGTGAAGCAAGCCTGAATGGGCAGAGGGTGAAAGCGAGCTCCACCCTTAAGTATTTCAGTAAGTGACCTTTGACCCCTCAGATTTGCCAACCATTGAGTACATTTTGCAACATTTTGCCCACCTTTCTCTCTTCCCTATAAGAGTACATTTGATAAGTGGCCATTGACATTTCAGATTTATATTTTTAATCCCTTATTGCCTCTGTGACCGGTTGCTAGGGAGGAAGAAAAAGAACAGATGGAGCCTATGTAGGATCTTTATGATCATGATGAAATTGCAGTATATCTCCTGTCATTCAGTGTAGATTTAGCTGTGTAATACAGACGCAAGAAATGGCTCGCTGTTGATATTATTTGGTTGTTACTTTAAAGTTTCAGGCTTAACAGAGAAAAAAAAAGAGCGTCATTAAAAATTTCAATGTGTATTGCTTTCAAGGTAAGTGTGAAAAATATACATATATCTGATAGTCCAGTGCCTATCTTTAGAATTTCCATGTATTAAGTATTTGTCTTTCTCAAGTGCTTTCTTTCAGTGGATAAGTAAGTAACATCATCAGTTTAAGAAAAATCACATCAGCTGTATGTTTGAATGTTCGTTAGAAATTAACCCAGTTGTGGAAACTGATACGTGGAGAAGTAGTCAGCATTACTCTTGGAAATGAAAAACGTACATACAAATTTAGTTGAAAGTTTTGGATGAAGCAACCGTGCGACATCTGGTGAAACTATGACATCATTGTTTGTTAATTTCATTCGTTCATTCATATATCGTCATAAGCTAAATTATTCCTGTTGTATCATCATCATGGTAACCATCATTTCATTCGATAGTATCATTCTGTCATATTTTTGAACATTGTTGAAATTGCCTACCCTTTTCTGACCCCCCTGAAGATCCCCCTCCCACCACCACCACCACCAACAGAACCTTCCATCCCATCTCCGTCATGCCTTTGTTTCTCATGAATGCTCCGTCATGTTCCCCGTTTTACATAGAAACATTTGTATCATCTAATACTCTGACTAGACCTCATCAATTCATCAGTGTTGTTTTTAGTTATAGCTGTTCATTCCAAAACCTTCACAAAGTCTTCCTTTTTTTTTTTTTTACATCAAAAATGGTTGTTATTGTCAATGTGTTTTGAAGAAAGGGTGATAAGTACTGTTGAGAGACCTTTATTACCATAACATTGAACCAAAACCAAAGGCTTGCCATTACACTTCACCGATTTAATGATTTAATCGTTGCCAGTGGTGTGTGTACCTGTGGGTTCTTCCAAGCAGTTACTTTTTCCTAAATATTTACATTTATAACAATCGCACGCTCTGATTGGTGGGCAGACCTGTGCGCTTGATAGTTATATGGGTCAGACATTACCTTGTTGGGACCTCCTTTTTGTTTTTTGTTTTTTTCTGTCTTTGCTTCTTCTCCCTCCCCCCTCCACTCCAGGTCAAAGATCACGCTCTTCTAAGTAACCACCCTCCTCTTAATTTTAATCTTGCTCCTCCACGTCAAGACTCGATGGAATTTTCAGCAAGTGAGTAAACACACTAAAAAACAAAAAAAAGAAACAGCTACCCATATTAAACTGAGGATGAATGGAACTATCAACTCTTTTACTCTCTCCGATGTTGTGTAAAATCTTTCCTTTTTATTTGCAATATCTATAACCGTTTTTATGCAACTTTATCCAACTTCGGAAGACTGGCACATTCATTTGCCTTGTGGTAATTCTATGCCAAACTTATTTGGAAATGTCTTGACTTGAATATGATTCATGCACCCTGAGTTTATTTTTTTTTTAATTTTTTTTTTTTTATGTTTTTGTGATTGACCCACAAGCTGAATCAAGAGGAAATCAAGAGGCTATTTTGCATGTATCAGCATTGGTTATATTCTCTCCGTATTATTTTATATCCTCATTTTAAGCTGAAGAAAAGGTTGCCTCCCTGTTTCATGGATTAAACTGCTAGTATAGAAAGACTAGAGCAAAACAGTTGTCTCCTGGCTACTACTCTCCACCACTGTGCCTTCTAAATAATGAACACATACACTATTTAATTTCCAATGTTGTCTTCTTTTTGGGAGAGATGAATTAACTAAACAGTATCAAAGTGCCTTATTTCGATTAGCCAAGAAAAGTTTCCCAGTGGTTTGAGGCAAAAATGAAAAACAGTTGATCTGTATGAGCGTGGGAGGTAAAAAGGAAACTTCCATGATACAAGCTTCTAGACTCAATATTCAACTCTACTGAAGAGGGGTGGTGAGAACAAGCTAATCTGTTTTCCCAATTTGTGGATTGTAGCTGTTGAAAATACTTTATCAAATCATCCTGAAAGACCTTGTGTGAATTTTTATAACGAATGCCAGCCTCATTGAGAGGGGTCTACACTGTGCTGTGCTAATTTCATAGTGTGCTTAGTCGGTGGAATGATGTAAATCATTAGGAAACCACTAACTCATCAAACCCAAATTAAAGCTCCATGACTTTACTGATGGGGGGGGGGGAAGTTATTCCTGGTGATCGTTAAATGGAAATAGAGATTGTCTTTGGCAAATGGTAGTGAACCAGTCTTCCAGTTTGGTAATTCCTGAGCATGATGTTTGTACGTCTGACTCTTAAGAAACCACAATGCAGCCAATGAAAGGAAAGATTTTGTAACCTTTAGCACCTTTGATGCCTGTATTTGAGTTTAAGCAGATGGCTGCTCTGCAAGTCGAGAACCCCCACCCCTACTCTGGGTGATATTTGGAAGGAGGTCTTTTATTTGGAATGATTTAAAAAAAAAATACACTTTCATTTGGTGTCACACTATCAGTCTGTGTCATCACTATGTTCCCTTGTCCCCTGATCTCCATCTCAATAACAGTGCATCGTTCTGCCATCACCAGAGTATGCATGTGGGACATTATCAGCATGGTATGGAATCATTTGGAATATTTTATAATTGATCCAAGTTTTCAATTCAGTATGAAGTAAAAAGACTCCATTTTATCTTATTATCAGATGCTTACACCTCTGTCTGTCTGTCCTGTCCATCCATCTGTCTGTCTGTCTGCCTGTCCCCTCTTTTTGTCTCTGCTTGTCTTATCATGATGGTCTATCTTTCTGTCTGTCCATGTTCATGCTTGACTGACTTTGTATCTCCACTTCAATGTATCTGTCTGCTTGTCTGTGTGTCTGTCTGTCTGCCCAATCATTGCATCTTACACCCTTTTTGTCCGATTGCCTGTAAGGTCAACACATGCAGTGAATCTGTGGAAGGCCATTCCTTTATATTGTTTGGTCGGTAGTTCATTTGTCCATCAGTGAGAGTATCCCATTATCATTGTCTCATGGCAAACATTTCTTTGTACGCAAACATTGAATATTTTGTATATGTTTTGTTGTCGTCTTCTTGTTGTCTTCTTCTTCTTTTTTTTGAGTCAAGAAAACATTTTCTTATTTTCATATTTATATTAAGTCAGTCATTTTTGATTACCACAAAAAAGATAAAAAGGTTGTTCACCAGCCATACCCTCTCCCCTCTTAGTTCTCTCTCCACACCATGAAATTACATAACCTTTAAAGCTATCGTTGCACTAGAAAGTGTTACCAAAAATTTAAGGTTATGTGGCATACATTTGCCAACTCTCCTGTTTACAAGTATAACAGAAACCTATGGGAACAGGATGACAGCCTCTGGTCTTACAAAAGAGGCCATTGGAATTTTTTAAAGCCACCTAAGAATCCCATCCCTTTAAAATTCAATGAATCTAACCCAAAATAATTATCTGTTGCAATTTTGTTGTTTATATAAATAGCATACACATCGGCCACGGGGCCCAAGTTTTATCAATACCATTTGCAGCAAAATTGTCAGTTGTTTTCTCACCGCTCTTCACTGACTTCCAAATGCATCAGACCCACTCTAAAGATGTAATAATTTTATGGACACTGCAGTTACTATTATATTTTGGTTTTGACATACTGGCCATTAAAATGCTCAATCAGCCTTAGGGAGAGGAGCAGGAATGGCTTGCATTCTGTTCTTGATATATTTCAGTATGGTGGAGATTGTCTTAGGGAGACAAAAATGTGGAAATAGATATGATTTTGTGCTTTGGAGCACCGAAATTAAGCAAAACAGAAATGACCCTAATACGATTTATAGTCTTTTCGTGTTGCAAATTTGTGTAAATTTTTTGGGGGTGTTATGTACATGGTAACTTTTCAGTAGAAGTGAAAAGGGGAAGGATTATTCAACTTGTCAGGGAGAGTCTTGGAAGAAATCAGAAAACAGTTTGCTGTTTAATGTCTCGTAAATGCTCGCTGGAGTTTGCTTTCGTAAAACAAGTCTCATTCCAGACTGGTCAGCATGGCATCCATTTTGACAGAGCTCTGTTTGATCTAGTGATAGGTTCCCTGTTCAGATAGTTGGTTTAGTTTAGTTGCACATTGTAATATATTTTGCAAAAGTTTCTTAAACCCTTCATTGTCAGAGTATGACCTTTTCAAAGTGTTGCATTTTGATGTCTACACTAACTAAACAGGGGTAAACATCTTCAAGTTAGAATGCACCTACATTTTTGCATGGCAACAGAGCAAGAATTGCACAGACTCATATAATCAACCCTGAGTCTCATGTGGAGCCCTATTCCTTTGTGCTGGATCTTATCTTTGATATAATCTGCCTGCTCATGAATATTCATGTTTGATATCTTCATACCTCAGTTAATTTCTGGCAGTGTTCTATATACATATATCTCTGTATATACATATGCAAGCTGCTTAACCATTGCTGGTAGTCATCTCTTTGTGGATACATTGTTTATATTCCTGTCTTTGGTATATTTTTTTCTCTCACTACCAAATGGAGCATAGTCTGAATTTCACCCTGTTTTTTATTAATATGTAGTTATAAATATATACAGTTTCAGTGTTCATCTTTTCCTGGGTTAACGTTGTCCTCATGAGGAAATGTTGCTATCGCCATAGCAGCACTTATTGACCAGGATAAAATGCAAGGCAATGTGCATTTTGATAAGTCAACTTTATGGAATGTCTGTTTGATATTAATGTATTGGATGTGCAGATTTGCTTATGAGGTAACATTACAGCCTGCATGTTAACGCGCCGGTTTTGACGGATTGCTATCTGGTGCTGGAAGTTTCGGCAATCGATCCAGAATGGAAATGATTCCCCAAGTTACCGTCATCACCATCGTCTTCCTCCTTAATCGGTGACTAGATTCCTCGGTCTTTCACGGTGTAAAGTTACATTGAATTAATGGCCTCAGCAGCAAGTAAAGTCTGCCACTCCTGGTCTCGTGTTGCAGCCAAACGTATGAACGCGGCGACCCCTCGTGGTGAATTTGCCAGTTGTTTATCACAGTATAGCTCTTGGAACTTGAATAAACAGGAGTCCTAAGCCCCAGTTGGCCATATTTATGAGTGCTTGTTATTTTTGTCATGCCAACGTTATCCCCCCTCGCCTTTTCGTGCCCAGCAATTGTAGATGTCACCGATGACTGGTTTAATTCTTGAGCAGCAAATGATGCTTTATCGTCCCTCCCACTGTCTTCCTACTTAATCAATGTTTACCTTAAACCATTTTTCAAGAAGGAAGATTTGAGCGAGTCAAGCAAAGCAAAGAGAAAGTCAGTCATACCGTTTTTACACCCTACCACCATCTCTACTCCTGTTTTTATTATAGGTACAAGCCTTGGTATTTTATGTCCAAGGCAAAAAAGAAGGGAAATTAGTGATTGGCTAAGCCGCAAAGATCCGTGAAGCATCGAGTCAGCTGGTAGAGTATTTACGTTAGTGTCAAACAAAGTTTATTGGATAAATGAGTAGCTTAAATTTGTCTGCTTCAAGAAATGATTAATGTACGGGGTTAGGAGCAAGGCAGAGCATTCTTCATCCCTGAATTCTGTCTTAAGCATATCTTGTCTCCTGCCTTTTTTTTCCTTTTTTTTGGTGTCTCCATATTAAGTCCTAATAGCATTTTTTGTTTTTGTATACTCATAAAAACAATTAGCTGATATCATAGAAGTGGTCAAAAAGTTAAATTAATGAATGTTTTACTTTGCCTCCCAATACTTTTTAATTTTTCAGTACCAGGTAAGGGGTGTTGTGTGACTGTTATCTCCGTCAGATGAGCACTTTCTTCACCGGACTTTGATTAATTTTTTTTTCCATTTCTTTACTCTTTTTTTCTCTTGCCACTTGATTGGACCCTTTTCTTTTTTGACAATTTCTCTTGTCGTGGCTGTAAGTCGTGGCTGTAAATCTTGTGTTTTCTAATTCTATGGTAAAATCCATGACACAGGAAAGAAAGCATCCAGGAATATCTGTATGTATAAATGATAGCATTCGCTGCAGTTAAACTGAGTCAAAGCTAAGATAAAACAGGCGCTTCATGACTCATTCGTTTTTTTAGTAGACCAAACTTAAAAGCCGAATGAAAGGGGAAAGAAAGTAAGAAAGCATAAGAAAGTAGTGAAGAAAGAAAAAAAAAAAAACAGATGGAAGAGATACACTTGCCATCCAGCTTCAGTCATTAATGCGGTGATCACCAAATTATGTAAATTGAATCGTTCAGTGAATGTTTGTGTACACATAATTCTGACTCCCAGTCTGAGAAGTTGCAGTCTACAGAAGTCTGGAAGCGTAAATGTCTTATGAGCAGTTCGAAAAGTCACTCGCTGGATGCATCACATAAAGGCGATCAAAATCGCCTAAAATTTTGGTTGCAATGGAAAAAGAAACGTCATAAGGAATATGGTCGGTTTGTGATTGCTTGGTACTGACAAATGATGAGGGAGGGGGTTTGGTAGAGGGGTATCAGTCAAACACGTATCTTGAGGTATGCCAAACTTGTAGCTGTGGGATTAGTATCAGAAATGATATACATGAAGAAACATGCAGTAAGTAGTGCCTAAACAGAAATTGTAATGGTCAGTGCTTTCTTTGGTAGTCAATGTTTGTTCATTTTTGGCCACAAAAATCTTTCGCTGTAGACATTGTGAAATATGAAACTAGTGGTTCAAATTTGTCAGCAGGGCCTAATTTGCACACTCCCATTTTGTTTGGTCAATTCAAACTGCTGCTGGTGGTACCTAATGAGTCAAAAAGTTAAGTTTTTACGGACTCAACTCTCTAAAAGGCCCGATCAAATGAATGGATAAGCCGTTGGCTTGATCATTTGTAAGTCTTATAAATTTTAAAACTCACAGCAAATTTTTTATTTACAATGGTCATCCCCTGAAGTTGTTATTGCTAAGAATTTGACTTCAAGCTACACTTAAACCCTTTCCAAGCCAGTGTCCATTACTTGGACACTGTCCTTTTCAGCCAACCACGTAAAGTGGAACATTGAAACTTTACCTAATGTTACGTATGAGGCTGTAAACAGGAATTTTTCATGACACGTACGTAGTATTATGTAATTGGCTGTGAATGGTTTAATGATGTTCAGCTTTAAAAAAAGCAGCAGAATTACTTGATGACAAGTGTTTCTGCATGACAAATGAAAAAGATGGTGCTTTGTTCACCATTACCAAAATTGATTGTTTTAAAAAGAAAATTACCATAATCTTCATACCCTGTTGACTACTGGAAACATCAGTGTTACACTGTGTGGACAATTTTCTGAACACTGCTCTCTGAAAAGGACAAAAAGAAAATGAAAGCAAAACTTTGCTAGCTTAAAGGTTAACAAGATCAAGTTAGATTTCACTCTCATAAAGCTAGAAAACTCACAGACAGAAGTTGAAAAATCTTGTATAACTTTTCAATAGTTTTTCTTGGCACTTACTGGTTGACCATAAAATTCATTACAGAAAGAGAATAAACTTCTCTCTAATTTGAATTTTTGTTAGAACAAAAGTGGAAGTGAGTAAGAGAAACTTTGCCACAGAAGCTGTCCCCTAGGGTGCACCCCTGAAAATATACTACCTCTGATAGTCGTCTGTCAACCCCTATCAACACTTGCAACCGTTTAAATTAGAGCGGTCCGACAGCCTCATGCTTCAATCTTTAATGTAAAGCCTGTCGTTGGCATTTAACGCCTAGTAAAGGTACCAAAAAGAAACAGTGAAAAAGAAGACGGTCTTGAATGAAATTTGAGAATTGTTATATCATGCGTGCAGACGATTTTGATGAATGTCGTCACGGCGACGTCATGTATACAATCACATGGCCGAACGGCCATCACGGCATCGCCTTTGCGATGGTGGAATGGTCTGCGGCTCTGAAAATGCTTTGTCATTACTCATCCATGAAATTTTTGGTCAGAGGGGGGTTTAGTCACCGAAATCATGTGTAATTTTTGTCCTCTGACTTTGCCGGGACATGTGTAAACAATTTTAATTCAGTGTGATTAACACAGCAAGCCCAAATTGTCAGTCAGGTCTCTGTTGCTGACGTTATTTACTAACAGATGCGTGAGTCACAGACGTGAAGTGCTCTAACGTTGTTAATCAACCTGCACCCCGTCCCTTTCAAGTTTCCTTAACTTTCCAGTCTTTTCCAATTGTTTACTCTCTCTCTATTTCTTTGAGCTAATGCAAAGACTTTTTTTTTTTTATAACACTGTGTGAGTTTGTCAACTTGCTTGATTTTTTTTTTCCCCCTTTCCGTCTCCTGCAAAGTAAGTCTGAAAGGCTGGCAGGGACCGATCTACTAAAAGAGTGACTTTGTTTTTTTGTGCTTTTTGGCGTTTTGCTCACTAACTTGGTTCGTGTCGTTTTTTTGTCGCTACTAATCATAAATTTTTGAGAATGACAAATTTTGTGAAATCTGGCAGGCAATAAAGTTCATATGTAGATGTCATTATATATTGCATATTTCAAGTGAAGTTGATCTCAAAACTTCTCTTAGAAGATTTGTTTACAATTAATATGAATAATGGAGCTGACAGGATATTAGGAGGTGATAATTAGGATGTTTGTCTCCGCTTGTGGAGTTATTCACATCCATTGATGACCGTCGTAGTGTGGGGATGGTCAATAAAAAGCCGCAGGAAATGTCGGTCCCACAAAACTTGGGAAGACAGAGTATTAGATGCCCTGAAGGAACAGGCAACTACAGTAACTATTGAGAAATAAAGCAATGGAGCCTTTTGTTTGTGCGCCTTTCTCATTTAATGGTAGGAGTTTCCGAAAGGAGGAATTGAAACTGCACTGCGTCGGTATGGGTCACCTTAAATTGACGAGATCAGTGCAGCAACATAAATGGTACTGACATCGTAACCAATGGTGTTGCATGCATGGGAGATACAGTGTATAGGCTATGCACTGGAACACAGCTAGCAGTGAATAGATAGAAGGATACGATGGAAGGATGCACAATGTAGGTAGCTGGCACTAGAAGATGCCAAGCAGTCCTGATAAATCACATTGAGTAATACAAGATTCCGGTAGATGAGTGGCAAATTGTGAAAATCTTTCTTTTTTTTTTTAAAAAAAGGCAAAAAATGTTTCTTTAGACAATGCTCAGAAAGTACAAATAATACCAAAATATTTTGTTGGTTTTTGGTGTTGGGATATTTTGAGAGGGGTTTGGCTACGTGTAACAAAGAAAAAAAAGATGACATGATAAGCATGAAAAACATGAAAAGGGATTGGGCTTTGTTGTTTTTTACCTTTTGTCCGGTGGTATCATCATAACGATGTAACTTGTCAATGCTTTATGATGTGATTCCTGTTGCTATGTCTGCCAGATCAGTTCTCATGCTCATGCCTGGTGGAGGAGGAGACTGAATGAATACTTTCATATTTATAATTAAATTTTGCATCGTTACCAAAGGACATTAGCGTCAGTGGTGGAGGAACTTTACCCACATAGTAGTTCATCATACCACTGACATTAATTAGCGAAGAATTTAAACGTGGAAGAAGTGTGACTTCTCTTAATTAAAGTATTATTAATTTGCTTTTCATAATTGATTGAATTCCACCGACAGCAATGCCTTCTTTCACTATCGCACCTGAAGACATAACGGTGAGTCCGGTGGGGACTTCTGTGGTCATCCCTTGCCAGGCCACGGGTAGTCCACAGCCATCGATTGTATGGTACAGAAATGCAGTGAACGTCAGCTCTCTGGATAATCCAAGATACCAGGTCAGTAAAAGAATTTCTGTGGCATTTTCTTACCTGCATAAATGTTCAATACAGTTCTTATTAAAAAATAGGTCAGGTTTTAACATCAAAACTATGAATAATGAAAGCTACCACCATGTGAGTGTTACCTGTCAATTATATACAAGTGAGAGATACGTCGAGAGGGCCAATCACAAAAGTTTGGCAATGGTATGAGCAAGAAACCTTTCCACCCTCTCTCCATCTTTCCCTTCTCTTTGCTACTTTTGTGAGCGTTACAGTGATATTCTTTTCATTATCAAGAACAGTGTTGTTTTTCACTCGTACGTCCCTTGCCACCTATCGTCAATACAATTTCTGATTCCTCTTCCCTCCCCACCCCATCCCATCCTCTCTCCCCACCCCCTCTTCTCTCCCACTCTTATCCTCTTTCCCCACCCCTATCCTCTCTCCCCACCTCGCTCTTTTCTTTCCACCGTCCACACCTCTGTTCTCTCTCCACTTCTCCTTCCCTCTGTTCTTGTTCCACCTCTCCATCACTCCAGTACTCCATAGAACTCCTTTCCAGTGTTTAGTAAATATTTCGAAGGTACCCCTCTTTTCACTCTCAGCATAGACTGCCTCTTCTGAAAGAAGGCAGATGTGTCCTGCCAAGTTTTGTGCCCATCACAACCAAGTGGCGGAACCTTTTTACATGAAACCTATGTGGCACATGTGTGTGAAGATTAGTCGATTTTGCATTCTGTGCATGTGTGGTGCTGTTTAGGAATAATGTTACGCATAATTCCATTAGTTCGGTCAAACAACCTTCTTGCTTGCATGTTTCATGAAGTTGTTTCAATTCTTTTTCAATATATGTTCTTGAGATGTTACCAAGAACTACCACAAAGAAATATTTTGTCTGATTTTATACTCAGATGCATAATCTTTGCTTTGAATGTTATTTAGTTCTTGACTTGAAAGCTTCAAAGATTGTAGCTTTTCTCCTTCTGTATGTACTATTTTCTGTATTTGCTATTTTATACTAGCTTTAAGAAGCTTGATCTCACACATCTAGTATCCACACAATCCTGAGTAATCAGCAATACCCATAGACATCTAGACCATCCACTTAAAAAAAAAAAAAAGAAAGAAAGAAGAATCCACAGATGGTTAGATTCTCTTCAAATTTAGTCAAAATCCTGAAAACTTTTCCCTTCTAACTTGCCAATTATCGGTGATTGCACAGAACCGGAACTTGTCGCAATGCATCAAATGAATTAAAACAGTTTATAAGAGAGAAGTCACTCATGATGTCATGATGAATAAATGTTTCAGTAAATTGAAATATACCAAAATGTGCCTCCTAGCAATGGGGTTGATAAACTGTAAGTCACTTATAACATGATGTACTTGTTAAGGTTTACAAGATGTATGGTACACATTTGCTGTTAAACGTATTTGATTCCAATTAGAAGACATTTTTTTGAATTATGGGGATAATGTCATCGTAACCTCGGAGCAAATTTCACCCGTGGATCACGTTTTGTGTCATACATCAAAGCTATTAATCTTCCACATGATTGAGAATTATAATTCTTTTATTTTTAGCAATATTTTTGGTGTCTTTTTTTTCTTTTTCTTTTTTTTGTTATTTAGATCTTGACAACTGGCAGTTTACAAATCAGAGATTTGGAGAAGCCAGATGGTGGCATGTTTCAGTGCCGTATATACAACGAAGTTGGCGAAGACATCAGGGATACTGTCTTGGAGGTGAAAGGTTAGTAAATAGACATGAATATTCATGGTGGAATGTCTTCCCTCTTCTGCTGACGATTGCTTTGGTTTCATGTCTGTCTGCACGGCTCAAGTTATAGTACCTATTCAGTAGTGTGTTGGGAGTAACTTTCGTAGTTGCACAGGAAAGACATGAGGGGTGTATCTTTTAAGATTAAAAGTTTCACATGTTCCTATGACTTAAGAGAAAAATTACTCACCCGTCTTCACCTAGTAACCATTCTGTCGCAGATTTTCAGCAAAATCACAGGAGAATTATGTCATCTACCTAGTCGATGAATAAACATTGCAAACCCAAATCTAATAAATGTCACAAATCTCAAACAGACAAGATTTCACCTTTCTTTGCTGTAACATTTGGTCTACAGAGATTGCTCCTGAGTTCACAATTTACCCTAACGATACACTGATCTTGACTGGAGACACCACTCTGCTGGAGTGCCAAGCTTCAGGTGCACCAATACCTACAATCCAGTGGTTTAAAGGTTAGTAAAAAGTTTACTTTTTCAGAAGCATGCATGAATATTTTCACCATATCAGAAAAGTACAGTAGACTTTGTTCTCACAAACCATGCCATTGGTGATTGAAGATTGGTTGTATTCTGATAATTTTATTTGAAGAAATGTGTTCTCCCTACCTCAAGAGTTTCAAATCTCCTTTCCCTTTCATAGAATCGTCTCCTGCATCTTTAACCCATTTCCTTTTAACCAGAGAAAATGAATTTTAAGGTAATTGTCAGTGCTATAGGCAGGCAAAGAGAGTTCCATACTGTTTGCAGAAATGTCAACTTGTTTCCTTCTTTTCGTTTTTCTATTTACACAGATGGCAACCTGGTTGGCAGTAAGGATTCTACGGTGGATCCGAGATACTTCTTTGAATCAGGCAATTTGAGGATCATCGAGGCAGAAACTACAGATTCCGGTCTCTTCATGTGCAAAGCTGTTAACACAAAAGGCGCCATCAACGTCACCGCCTTTCTAAATGTTTATCGTAAGTTCAGTCTGGCCCTGGTACTTGACCCAGCTTAGTGCCATGCCAAAACAATCCTGGCCGTTCACAAATGCATTATTAGTCTTCATTTCCATGTTCGTCATAACGGTCCAAATGTAGGAAATTCAGTCTTCAAAGTTTATGTGCAGGTATGTGTAAACCATAGAGATGTCAGAGGAGTGTCTGTGGTTGCTCCAAGTTGCTGGTTTCTGGCCGTCTGCAACCAATCAATTGGCTCTTTGTTTTGCATTTCAAGTGGTTTTAATTGACCAACAAAGGAAAGTATGTTTACAGAGGTACTCTTTGAAATTTCAAAAATCATTCATCTTGTGTCGTGTATCTGTACGCTATTGGCACGAAAGCAGCATGCACACTTCTACGCTTGGGTTAAAATAATCTTTTAATGAAAAGGAATTTGGTTTTGGTGTTTGGTCTCTCAAATCACTGGAGGAGGGAATATTCCTGAAACAGCTCAACTTGAAATTGTTCAGGTGTAAGATTATATGGCAGCTAACAAATGCTTCAAGTTTGCAAAGATTACTCAGCATTTTCCATATGATAGTTGACTTTAGAATCCTGTCAGTTCCGTAGTTGTAAGTGATTTTGTCATTTTACAAGCCATTCTGAACCTGTAAGAAGGAAATAGACGTTTTGCCTCAAGGGGCTGTGAAATTTTGCGTGATTCAGAGAACATTGAGTGACTTAATTTGCAAGGACTTTTACAGACCTTTAGTTCCCCAAATTATGCGCAACTCTTTAGAGTGTTAATAATTGTATCATGGTTACTGCATTCTACAAATCTGTTGCCATGGCAATGTCTTTTCACAGTGTGGTATCTTCTGACCAGGTTTGTTTCTCTAAAAATATGATAGACATCTCTGTCCCTCCCTTTCATCCCAGTAACACTTGACAGAAAATAAATCATTCATTTCTCAAAAATCCATGTTCCCTACATAAATTTCTCACAACCGGAAGCCATCCTGGATGTTACCAGAGAAGTATTTCTTAAATATTTTGGTGATCACATACTGGCAATGATCACCTTTGATGGGCTTTTTCTTTGATCCTCTCTCTGTCGGTTGGTTTACCAAAAGACCATCAAATTTCCTTGAATTTGATTTATGCATGTACATGCACACTGAACCTAAAGCTGGAATCTGAGTTGAAAATTTGTCAGCGAAAGTCAAATTCCACGGAATATGTCGTAGCCACTTCTAAATGACATTGTTTAAGTCCTGTTTTTGCATAGATGAACATTCATATGCATTTTCAATTGGTCTGTCTGATTTCAAGTAACTGTGATTGATTGCTATGCTTTCTTATGAGTCTGAATTTTGTAGGGCCCACAAAAATGTGGAGACAATTTTCATATTCAAATATCTGGAAGATGAGAGCGTAGTTCTCCTTCAGGTTTTGTAACAGGTGATCTTTTCCTCTACTTTCCCTATCCTGGAAACACTGGCGGAGAACAAAGACAGATGAACAGGCAATAACCAGTACAACTCATATTTCAGCTTTAAATATCTCTATTTTTGTCTCAACTATCCCATGAAATCTTTTTTTTTCAAGTACCCACTTACATATCGACCAGACCTGTCGACACGGAGGAGATCTTGGAAAGGACGGCCCGCTTGCATTGCTCCGTGCACCACGACAGGAGATTAGCGCCCCTTATCATTTGGCATCACGATGGAGCGGAGGTGGATATCACTGACAGCCGAATATACATCCACCCGAACGGAACACTGCAAATAACGTCCGTGAGCCAAAACGACGCAGGGAACTACGAATGCAGAGTGACCTCACCAGCCGGTAACGACCAAGCTGCCGCTCAACTCTCCGTCATACGTAAGTGATAATGAAAGTACTAAGAATGGTTTTGTCTTTGTTTGTTGTCTTATTGGTTGTATTTCCTTTTGTTGTAACTCTTTTTATTGTAATTTTTATATAAGAAGAATTCATACCAAAATCTTTGTGGTGCTTCAATCCTTTGGATTACTCCTGAGTCCCTTTATTCACCTTTGCTTGATTCCTGTATGTTTTTTATTTCCCCCTTTTTTTTGTATGTAACTTTGAAGTATAATTCACATCAAATGTTTGCAAAATGAAATGAACATGAAAACCTGCAAGTTTCGTCCGTACTTGCCAAAAAATATCAGGTGTGTCATTATGATGAGATAATCAGGACAGAAATGCCCCCATGTATCTTTGCAATTGTGTCCCAGTCCTGAATGTTTGGGATGACACAAGTATCACTAACTTAGTCCTTGACTGTTTCCGTGTACTCTCACTGTGAGCAAAGTTTGCAGATTTGCTGATCCCTCATTCAGAGGCAAAAATGGCAGTATCTTCTGCTTAATATGTTAATTTAGTAGGTGATTGATTAATTGCAGATATGTTTGAAATATTTAAGTAAACATTCTCACCCGAGGAACAGAAAATGTTCTTTCCTCTGTTCATTAGATTCGTCAGAGATGTTTCTCTCGGGAGGAAGTTGCATTTAAAAAGTCCACTTCAAGGAGAGAAGCATCCTCTTCCTTGACATTGGGATGTTGGGATTTTGTAAAATGAACTCTTGTCTTTGCCCTTTTCTCTTTCTAAAATAAAGGCATCATTACCAAGATTAATTGGATCACATGAGTATGTTTACTCTTGGATAAATCATCCATAAACACTGAAATTTCACACCTGGGTAGCAATCTAATTAAGTTTGTCACGGCAGATGAATACCAGCAGGAGCTGTGTATCATTGAATCTGCAGCCAGTGATTACTCGGTGAAGGTAAAAGGAAAAAAAAGAGAAAAAAAAAGAAGGAAAGCGAAGCAAAAGTACACATGCCTGAGAGCAGTGAGATGAGGCTAAATATATGAGATGGAAGCTTTTGTTACAAACGTTAAATCGACCAGCTATAAAATCCACTTAAAGGATAAAAATGATGTTCAGTTTTTCTCTTCCATGCAAACTTTACCAACACTGAATTCTCTGGTTGTTTGTATTGTCCAAATTCTTTTGACCTGTCGTCTTATCATGGTATTGAAAACTGCATGATGACATCTGGAGCATACATTTGCCAATGGTGCTTTCATTTGATACTAGTCTGGGGTATTTCCAATACCTTTTTTCTATCATTGCAGAACAAAACATAAATTTCTGTTCTAGTTTTGTCCTTTCTTTTGCCACATTTTCGAAATGTTTTTTTCTCTCTCTCTGCCACAGAACTTCCTTTTGAACCGCAATCCCTTGCAGCAGCGATTAGCCCATCAGATTCAAGAACGATCATCTTAACTTGGGTAGCCCCCTTTCATGGGAACACTCCTCTCTTACGATACATCATCGAGCAAAAGGAAGACCGTAAGTCTTTTTCCTCACCGTGTCCTTTAATTCCCATCTGTCAGACTTATTTTGGTCGATGTCAACTTTGGGTTGGATTTATGCAGTGGAAGTCCGTCAGCCCTGTGGAAAGTCTTCTTGTTAAATCGTAGCATAAAATGTCGCCCCAGTCTGATGTAAATCCAAACTTGTTTTTGTTATGCTTGTGAGATTAATTATGACCATTGTATTTGATCTACTGTTTTTTTAATGACCAGTTTATTCTGATTCTGAAATTCTCAGTCA
This sequence comes from Stichopus chloronotus, assembly GCA_021234535.1. Lineage (NCBI taxonomy): Eukaryota > Metazoa > Echinodermata > Holothuroidea > Aspidochirotida > Stichopodidae > Stichopus > Stichopus chloronotus. Next base: position 21,090,917 of record CM037829.1, read on the forward strand.
TTCATCTTCAAGATGCCCTCCATCAGGGAACGAAGTACCTTATTCCATCAAATCTGTTCTTTTTTCTTCACATTTGAAGGTGACAGTGTTGACACTGAATGTTCTTATATTTAGCACTTCCTCAGTTAAAGCAGATCTTATTTCCATCAAGTCAGCAATGTCTAAGTGAACTGTTGATGACAGTAAATGTTTTTTGTAGACTGCCAAGCAACAAGCTGAATGGATGATAGAAGCAGTATTGCTATAGTTGTAGTAGCTAAAGTAGTCTTGATAATTTACAGCATATATTTTGACCATTTTAGGAGGTTTTTTGCTCTCAGTGTGTGTCGCATCAACGGGATTCTAAGCCACATCAGTTGGCTGTAGCCAGCACTGACATGTGCCGAGAGGCACAAAGAGGGAGCAAATCACCAGACTCTCGGCCAGCACAAAATTCTATCAATGTTTCATGGAAAAGTGTCCAATATTTTATGGAAAAATATATTATTGGAACATGAAACAACGCCACATTTTGTCTGGTCATTTGATCAAAAATGAGGCATTCATTCCCAAACCGTCACTAACATCGGAGGACTTTCTGAAAGGCACCCCTTCTTAGACCCCAGGATTGCTTTCACACTACACCGACAAACAATATAGATGCCCTTTATCTCACCACCCCTTCTCTTTTTTTCTCCCTTACCCATTTGTTCTGTTTCACACACCCCTTTAAGCTGTCTCCCTCAACTTGTATCTCTCCTTTAGACTTCTACCCATGCCTTTGTTTTCACTTCCACATCTCTCCCCACACCCTCCTTCCCTCCATCCCCTCCTCCTCCCCCCCCCCCCCATGCTTATCATCCTTCAATTACTCTTCACATCATGCAGATTAACGAGCATTCTTAGATTATCATGCTGCTGTAATATCTGACCAGAAAGTGAGGACAAATGCTTTGTCTGTAATGCTGGATCTTTGCCAAAGTATATTAAAACCATCACACAATTGATTTTTACCTTTATGCCTCTGGACCGCAGTCAGTGTTGCATATCAGCAAAGCTCATTGATTGAGCCATTTCAGTTTTACTGTCAACAACGTTGTATATACGTCGTTCCTTATTAATTCTTCATGCCGAGTGTCTGCTGAAGCCGGGATCATTGAAATGTTGACTTGAGGCACATTTTTTTTTTGTTTCATTTTCAGAAAGTCAACAAGTATTAGTATTTTCAGTGCATGATGAAATGGAAGTAAATTACCCATTTTGAGATTTACAGATCAGATTTTTATCAATCAAATTGGCTGGAAATTTCTTGTTTACATATTAGATGAGCTTTGGAAAATTCCCTCAAGGTGAACTGAAACTGTAGTGTATGTATTCCTTCAAATTGTTTATCAGGCTTTCAAAATTGAAATGTCTAATAAAGTACCTTCATTTTCCCCTTTTAGATTTTATTTTATTGCATGATAATGGATGAGTAAGCAGGAGATTATCTGTGTTTCTTGCCACCTATCTGTAATGCAACAGAGTATAACCCAGCACATGAGGGTCAAATAAAAAATAAATAAGGTCCCAGTAATTTTCCCTTACTCCCCATATTGATTTAGGAATTTACATTCGTCAAATCTGTTAACTAGTTTTGAGGAGAGCAAAACCAAATTTGTTACAATTTTTATCCATCATCTCTTTTTCTGTAGATAATGCAAATCCTTTTACACGTCACGCACGTCTGTTAATACAAGTTCGACTAATTGTGGAATTTCCAATTTTTTTACCTTCTTTAATTCCAATGCCAGGGAAGCAAACTTTGCCATTTGGATAATTGTTGCCATCGGTAACATTAAGTTGAGATAAATGTGTCTTTTCCTTCTCCATGTTATTGCAGCGAGTTTCTTTTTTATCTTGTTTTGCCTTTGCCAAGGAAATTGAAACTGCTGCTTGCCTTTTTTTTTCTTTCTTTGGTTATACATATTTCACAATTTGCTGACAGAGCAAGTAATTACTCTTGTCTTGCTGCGGTGTAGATTTTCATCTGCTTTTGGTGACATTCAAATCATTTACATGGGAAATTAAAGCTTGTGTTTGATCCACTTAGTGCATGAGTGATAAGTCAGTTTGCTTGTTAAAGCTAAATTATACACTAGACTACGAGGAACATGGCTATCCGAAAGAAATCCCAATGCCAGAGAGAGTCTTTCTCTGCAACGAAAATCTGCCGTTTTGTCGATCACGGCAGCTTTTCATCAGTTTCGGTGAAGGATTTAGGTGCGGTAGTGTTTTTCGTTGGCTTTGAGATGTTGTGACAAAGAAGCTACTGGAAGGTGATGTGAGAGATTTCATATTTAAATTGATTCTGAGAAGTCAACGTGGTTCAAAATCGGATAACTGGGACGGGGGTTTTTATGATTATGTCAAGCTGGGAACTGAAATAAAAATGATTCTTGCTGATACTCATAACTTAATTTGAATCCCTACATAGCCACAGGTACTTCCAGGATTGTTTGTGGTGTCCATATTGTGGCATTTCCCCAGAGAAGAGTATTAAGGCAACTTGTCTAAGAGGCCTACCAATGTTTTTCATTCAAATATGAGAAACTGAGTAATTCAGTTTTAATACTGAACTTAATAAGTTTTTCCACACTTTTTATTTTATTTTTTTTTCTTCTTTGTGAAGGCTACACAATGATAACCAATAATATTGGATTTATTAAGCATAATTCCAGCAGCTGCTCATATACATTCGTAGTCTGCAGTGTATACAAAGCATCCAAGAATTCACACAGATTTTTTATTGCAGTTGTGATAATTTTCATTCAACTGATTTCAAATTTTTAGTGTCCCCACATAAATTTAAGTGACCATGTTGTTATGTGAAATGCTATTGCTGAAACTACCTCCTGAGTATATTTTGCCATAGTTCACAGTGTTGTAGCTACATGGATTGGCCAGGATCGGAAGAAGTCAATGCCATGCTAACTTGTTGCTAACCAATACTTACACTGAAAGGAAGTTTGCTAACCCATACTTACACTGAGAGGAAGTTGCTAAGCCATACTTACACTGAAAGGAAGTTGCTTACCCATACTTACACTGAAAGGAAGATGCTTACCCATACTTACACTGAAAGGAAAGTTGCTTACCCATACTTACACTGAAAGGAAGTTGCCTACCCATACTTTCACTGAAAGGAAGTTGCTTACCCATACTTACACTGAAAGGAAGTTCTTCTGTACCCCCCTTTTCTTTCAACCACCTCCTATCTATTCCATGAGTTGCCATCATATGCTCCGCCAGTATGTTGTTGTCACATGTCCATGTGCACAATGTCAATAGTAAGCTACAACATGAAAACTGTCAGAATTAGGAGGTGCCACAATGGTAGATGCAAGACCTTGGCAGGAACTTTACCGGCAATCTGTTAGACTTAAAGTTTTCTTGTACGCTACATGCCACCTGTTGGTGGCACCCCACTCAGGTGGTCAAGCCTGCAAATTGTGGTTCTCACTCAAATCTCTATAGCTACATCCCTGATAGTGTATAATGCTGCACATGGCACAAACTGCTGACTCCATAGAGGTACGTAAACAGTGAGCGTAGAGAACTTGTTACATCGACTGTGTGTCAATCTGAAAAGTGTATCCACAACAGCATATCGGAAAACTTTGGGAATAATGCCCTCAGTTTCCTGGTCAGAATCTTTTTAACGGATCATCATCATTTGCTTTTTTATTGGCAGCTCGTCTTCATCAATAAAACTGATGTTAGTAGAAAAGTGAGGAAATGTGTGAATTATTTCATAGCACTTCCACACCCAATAGTGAAGTCAGTCCCATGGCAGTGTGGATTTAATGTGTTTGGTATAGAAACAGCTTTGATGTTTAATATTTGAGCATCTGAGAAGCTAGTAGGGTCAAGATTTTCAGAAGATGGATAAATGAAGGTGTAGTTTGAAATGTCTTTTTTTAATAGAAGTTAGTCCGTCTGAAAAGTAGTGTTGACACAACAGAACAAAAGGTAATGGAAACTGTCTTTACCTAAAGGTTGCGAACATGATGTGACCCGTAAAGCCAAACAGGATTCCATATTCTTGGTTGCATGCATCTTAAACTACCTTTGTAGTGGGAATGATCTGTAAATAAGATCCTGAAGCTGCTGCCGTTTGTATAATGTAGCTCCTGCTTTCTGCAGTTGCTTTCGGCTATGGAATATGGATATGAAAGCGTAAGTTACGACTCACAATTTGTACAGTGTCTGAGTTCAGTGTCTTCTGATCGCTTGTACTTGACAGGGAAATACTCAACAAACAGAAACAATGAAAAATACTAGTGTTTGCACCGGGTTCCCGACTGACCATGTCAGGTTCTGAAATCGCTAAGTGGATCCAAATTTTCACGAGAGTACATTGTGTGTGTGTGCCAGAATAACCTGAAACGTTACTTTAAAACTGAAATTATTGAATCCTGACTAAAGACATGCATTGTCTTGCCCGTACTGATGTTACACGGTGTTGCATAAAACGTGCAAAGCAAAATGCACTATGACTTCACAACAAACGTGCAGCCTAGGCGAGTTTTATATTCTGGTACCTGGACTCCTGACCAACTATGGACCGTAGGAACCCAGGTCCAAATTTTGGACCTGTTGTATCCACTAAAAAATGTGATGCACAACAGGGTTACATTGAATTTATACAACAGGGTTACGCTGAATGTATACAACAGGGTTACGTTGAATATATACGTCATTACTTCCGTTAACGTCAGAATGTACCGTCGAGGAAGACTTCTTCATCACAAATTGTGGAACAATTATCAGTTATCACTTATTAAACCATTTTGTCATGTAATGATGCACCACATATATCTAAATGTTCTTCCTCTTTTGTCACATTTGCTTAGTCTCCAGTTACCGTGAGATAGAGTCGTCTGTGGATCCGTCATTGACGAGTTTCGACGTTGTCGGTGTTAAGCCCGCAAGGAGCTATCAGTACAAGATCCGAGCAGAGAATAAGGTCGGCACAGGTCGCAATAGTGCCGCTAGCAATGTGGTCCAACTGCCCCCAGAACGTAAGTGTCTCATCTGTAACCATTGCGATGATAAACATAAATTACCCTCGACTGTCTTGATGCTTGCTTGTCCAGCTGTTGAAGAGCTCCTGTGGTTTTTCTCAAAGATAAAAAAAGCTTTGTTTGGGGGAATTACATGTTTTAAAGCTTTGTGAGAGACAGAAATTTTGCAAGACTTAACCCATCCTTGTCACCAAATTAATGACTTAACCAGGAGCATCTGGCTTGGGACATTAATAACACAGCCAACATTTCTCTGTGAAGAAATGCCATAGGTTATGGAAGAGCGTCGATGAGTTATATGTTGTTAGTATAGCAGAGCTGCATGAATGAACTCAGTGTCAGATATTTTCACCTTAATTTCTCTCAAAGTTTACGATGAAGCCTGTCAAAGGCCAATTTGAAAATAAACATGTGCACCATTGACATCACGACTGTAAACAAAAGTTTTTCCATCATCGTAAAAATAGGTTAGCCCAAACCTGATGGAATAGGAGCAAATGGAATCAAATGGCTTTTCGATTTTATACATTCTAATTTACTCTGATTTAGGGGGGGAATGGTCTTCACGATGTGCAGTGTATAGCAGTTTGATCTTGTTTATAAGTAATAGTGATTTGAAATTCAGATGTTATTAACGGCATTTGATTTGGATGTAAATGAGATTTATTGTTTATATGCCTGCAAATAAACGAGAGGAATGAAATATTGTAAATATTTACTTATAACAGGCACCAAGTAGAAGACGCAGGATTAAATTGACTGCCTTTGGTCTAGAATTTTGCAAATCAAATTATTCTTCAAGATCAGATAAATGCGATGTTTCTGTTACGCCAAATGTACACGAAAATATTCGCCTTTGAGGTGATGCTGTTCTCCACAGATACGGTAGCATGTAAACTACCGTTATTGTTCAGGAAAGATAGCAACCATAAACTTATCTAGGAACAAGTATTCCAGGTAACATATTCACATGTAAACAAGCTGTAAGTAAAGACATGTTGAAAGTAACATACTTAAACATTTAATGAAAAATTCTACCTGAGTATTCATAAGCTAGGTGTCAGCAGATTATTGCTGTGTCAGTAATTGCAAAATACCGTTATTCAAGATGTTAATTGGGTTAATGTATACCACATGGTTGCATTATGAACAGTGAAGGACCATGGGCCCTGGAGTGTAAGTTGGGGGGAGAGTGGTTGCTGAAGGGTTGGTGAGTTAATAATTTGTGATTAATTGAGGGCAGTAACCTTTTATGTTGTTACTGTGCAGTAGTGACATTGCTTTGTCACTTATCAGAAGAGCCCTGGTGCATTTGTTGTTAGTGCCTCCACAAATTGATAGGTTTTACATTCGATGATTCCAAATTAAAGAGGTTCACATGTAAATGTTTAAGATGTTGACAGGAGAGTGCAGTGACTGGAAGCCTGACATGAGATTACAACTTCATTTGATTTCTCGTTATTTGTGTGGTGTTTGTTCGATGGAGAACTTCAGTGTATGTTCGCAGTATGTATTCACTGTGAGATCGTTGAACATTTGAGTATTCAAATGTAGATGAGGAAAGAGGTTGACTGTAATAAAGTGTAGTACTGTTGTCATGTTTCTTCTAAATATTTACCTATTGTTATGCCATATCTACACAGCTCCAGATGTTCCAGCTCAGAGAGTTGTGGCCAGTGCCAGCTCAACCACTTCAATTATTGTGGAATGGCGGGTATGTCAAATCATGCAGAAAATGGTAAAATAGTGATGACACACATTAAGCAATGTAAGATGTATTACCAAAAAGTGATACTGTAAAGATTATCGCTTTGTAATTTAGACCAATCATTGCACAGGCAGCTTTTTGGAGGAACATTGCAATCATATAAAAGATGTTATATTATAAAAGGAAAATTTAATATACTTGCAGAAGTAATTAGTCTAGGCTTGTTGCCTTTTCTTGATAGAACCCCCTTGAAAACTGTGAAGCATAGTGTACACCAGCATGTCTTGTTACTATGCTAACTCTTGCAATTTATGTTGCTGTGCTGTTTGTAATCCAGGAGTGTCAAGTTAACCTGTCAAGTTGAAACTGACAATGTTCTGTATAATTAGCTCATTGCTATTCTTTTGTGATTTAAATTATTTTCATAGCCATTCCTTTCTCTCCTCCCAAATGTTTGCTCCATCTCCTTCACCAGGAACCTCCTGAGGACTCTTGGAATGGTGCTCTGCTGGGTTTTATTGTACGCTATCGGCTGGACGGCTACCAGAGCAACGAGTGGAGGACAGAGAACATCATCAATGTTCAGTCAGACGTCCTTCACGGTGACAGGGTTGACGATATGGGAGAGATACGAGATACAGGTGGCAGCGTATAACGGAGCCGGTGTCGGAACTTTCAGTGAATCTGTCAGAGAGCAAACCCACGAAGGAGGTCAGTTTATCAGAAATTTTTGACATAAAAAAGAAAGATTAATCAGAGTTGCTAATTCTGCAAACAAGTGGTTTCCAGTCCCCAGAAAATGTCTATGTCTTCAAATTTTGATTCGTGGGAGTGTAATTGTGACACCATGGATTTAGCCAGCCACTAAACACAGATGCTCAAATTGTGGCAGCAACTCGTGTTTTGATCTTAAGTGCAACTAATTATTTTGTTTTTGCTCTTTGTTCATGGTCACCAACTTTCACAAATATTTATTGTTTCTCCTCTCGTCCAGTGCATGTTCCTTCTTCATTAAGTGAAACGTCCATGCATGTACTTTTCCTGACACCGAATGTGTGGAAAATAAACCTAAAGTCACATTAACCTATTTGTGTTGTGAACTATTAAAACTTTTGTCCATCTGATTGCCATTTTCACAGTTCCCAGCGACCCCCCAAAGGGTGTCATCATTGAAGCTGTCAATTCAACTGCAATCAAGTTTGATTGGGGGCCTCCAGATCCCTGGACAATAAATGGTATCAACCAAGGATACAAGGTAAACAAAATGATTGGAATGATTCATCAGAGGCATAAGAGAAAAAGACATAACTTGACTCACTTCAAAAATGTATCGAGATATTTGATTTTTATCTCAGAACAAATCCGGGTTTCTTGATATCATCTAAATAGCCTGCTGTTAGGTTAAGCTTCTCTGAAAAGATTTTCACTATCTTCTTCCTTGGACCAAATTCTTTTAAAATTTTGATGGTCTGGTTGTAACTGATAGAAAATTGTCTGATTCTAACCTTGCTTGGACAAGAGGTGGTTTTCATAGAACATGACTACTATATAGGTTGACTATCATGGTAACTTGAGTTTTCAAGTGTATTGTTTACGGTGGGTGTACCATTTTATATGGCTGTTTACAAGATGCTGCGGCATTGCTGCTCTAGTTTAGCCGGTTTTAATGTAACAATGTATGAACTACAGATCAAAATCAAATGATTTGAAATTTAGCGAACTTTAACATTGCCCTTAAACTGCCCCCTCACTTAAAGGGGAACCGTAGTGGGTGTTTCAGTTTCAACCCTACTCTTTGTTTATATTCTTTAATAGTCCTGACAGTGATGTTGTTATTTTCGCAACGGCTTCTTTCCAATATTACCTGCCATCGTTTCGTAGCTTGTCTCCATGTTTGAAAAGTTTGATGTAGCACGTTCAACTGAAAAGCATGAATTACATTGCCAAGACTAGGTATATTTTGTAAAGCCTGACTTCTGTATTTGTTATAAGCTAGGAGGTCCAGTAATATACAGGTGTGTATACATGGATTTCTGGATGACAATGTCCAAATGAATAGCTAGAATGATTTGAACATTAGTGACAGTTTCACCATTTTCAGCAAGCATTGTATGCACAACATTGCTTTGTGTGTTGAGCTCACTTTATCAAAGTCGTGGAGTCGCGTTTGTAACATCATGACTCCATTGCATTTTGAGGAGGTTCGTAATAAAGTTCAACCTGCGAGTGAGTGGAAAAAAAATCATATTGATGAAAGCTTCATATTTTGTTCTACATGGATTTGTTTTAATTCTGAGTGGTGTCCTCTGCTTCAAACAAATATATTTGAAATATCAGGATTATTTGAGAGGCTTGTACAATGGGTTTCCATTAATGAAGGTGCATAGATCTTTGTTCGAGTTTCACACATCTTGCTCCTGTGTTCATAGGTCATTGACCAATAACAGGAACTCCTCATAATTCTGTCCTCCACAGCTCCGCGCCTCACAGCCAGACAAGGAAGTCGATCCGATTGAGATCATCGTCCGGCCAGTCCCCGGTAAGCAGCTGTATGAAGAGTACATGGTCGGTCTCAAGAAGTACACAGAGTACGAAACTTCTGTCTTGTGCTTTACCAACCCTGGAGACGGGCCGGCCAGTGCTCCAAAGACCGTAACGACCCATCAGGACATACCTGGCCCTGTCGTGAACCTGAGGGTCTCAAACGTTCAAGCCACTTCTCTTACCCTCCAGTGGGACGCACCTACCGACCAAACGGAGTTCTCACTGGTGAGTCTGCCATCAGATAATCGTTGAATAAAGGAGACACTGAATGTGATAGACTTGTAAACGAGCTTGACAGAAAAATTGGAAACTCAAGAAATTCAACAAATTGAAAATCAAGTCAAATGTAAAAAGAATATCAATGTAAATTTGAAAGTGTGTTCTTCATCCGCAGATTTTATTATTTTTTATTGGTGATGAAATTGACATTTCTACATTTTCTTATTTTTTTATTTTTTTTGTTGGTAGTTGTTGACACTTGACATAGAAAAAAAATGTAAAAGATAACAACTTGCGGTAATTTTCTCTTCTTGCAGGTTATGGGGTGTCTTATGAAGCACAGAATAGCTCCGCAAGGGGAGATGAAGACACACTCTCTCCTGAGAGGACACATCTGCACGTGACCCAGCTGGTAGCGGAGACTACGTATTCATTCTCCGTGTGGGCAAAAACAGAGGTTGGAAGCGGAGAATCACAGACTACCATCATCAACTCAGGAACTCCACCAGGTGAGTAGCAAGTGGACACATCGTAATTGATGACAGATGGAAGTGGAAGAGAGAGGTGGAAAGATAGCCAAAGCAAAAATGAAAAAAAAAAGATAGAAAAAGGCAAAGATTGAAACATGGGCAAGGATTAGAGGATTGAGACTATGAAGTGTGTGTTTTAATCTCAATGACTATGGTGTTTATTGTTCCTTTGTTTTAAGGGGTGTGGATACATTTATCTTGTGAGAACAACTTATCACACTCCTTTGTCTGGTTGTCCTACACTGCAAGCAAAAACATGGTCCCTGCAAAGAAGTGAGTTCCAACAAAGAATGAGAAATGAAAAAAAAAAATAGTGGAATGAAACTGCCAAACATTTGACCAAAATATGATCTGGGTTTGACAGAAAAATACAGTTTAAAATTCCTAGTGAAGTATGTGTCCCACTTAGAAGACAACTTAAAAATTTCTAATGTATTCTGTGGATTATTAAATTGTTATATCGGTTGTAATTTATCAAATCAATTATCATAGTCTTTGCTGGATGAATGATTTTGACTTATTTTCAGAGGACTGCTGTCACAGAAAAATATGTCAAATCGTCTTGCAACTACTGTACATCTTCCTCATAAAAAGAAGAGATGGATTTAGTCAACATGGACATTCTGTAGCAGTGATGACATGATGCACTTTGTGTCAAGATCATTGAGTTCATCTTCATTGAAAAGGCCCAGAACTGTTATTAGTCATAATTTCAGCCATGAAATCATTTCTGCCCACAGTGACAGTATGGGTACATCCTTCCTGGGGAGGGGACCAATAAGGTTGAAGTGGCACCCATCATCACTTATTTGATAAGCTGACATTGTGGGAAGACCATCTAAGCATAGTGCTACCATTACGTGGTGAGGCGTGTCCCAGAAAATTTTGGGTCGAAAAATACCCCTAGATGGACCGAAATTGCATTCCCAGGCTTGGCCATTGCCCTTTCACTTTATGCCCCCAGAAAAGCACTGCTGTGGGGCTGTGACCCATGTGTCTCCCCTCTGCCACACCACCACTGTCTGACCATAATCTTTGCAGGAGTCACGTTTTGCTCATTTGGAAAGATACTGCATATAATAGTACATGAGTGCCTTTGATGCACTTTGTGTCAAGATCATTGAGTTCATCTTCATTGAAAAGGCCCAGAACTGTTATTAGTCATAATTTCAGCCATGAAATCATTTCTGCCCACAGTGACAGTATGGGTACATCCTTCCTGGGGAGGGGACCAATAAGGTTGAAGTGGCACCCATCATCACTTATTTGATAAGCTGACATTGTGGGAAGACCATCTAAGCATAGTGCTACCATTACGTGGTGAGGCGTGTCCCAGAAAATTTTGGGTCGAAAAATACCCCTAGATGGACCGAAATTGCATTCCCAGGCTTGGCCATTGCCCTTTCACTTTATGCCCCCAGAAAAGCACTGCTGTGGGGCTGTGACCCATGTGTCTCCCCACTGCCACACCACCACTGTCTGACCATAATCTTTGCAGGAGTCACGTTTTGCTCATTTGGAAAGATACTGCATATAATAGTACATGAGTGCCTTTTTCACAACTACCATCTCCCTCTAATACTTACAACATGTGAAATCTTTGATACTATGGTTTTGATCTCCTGTTTCCCTGGCAACGATTCACGCACACTTCAATTTTGGATGAAACAGTAAGCTGTCGCTGTGTCGTTACAATGAAATCTACCCACATTAAATGTGCAAAGTCAAGGTGTTTTAAGTTTGATGTGATTTCTTTGCTTCCGTCCAGTTTTGCCTGAGGCGCCGACAAATCTTGTGGTCTCCAACATCAGGTCTCGTTCGGTGTACCTCCAGTTCACAGCGGGTCACAACGGCCATGCTAGCATTTCCCTGTGGACTGTTGAGGCTCTGGAGGGCGCAAACTCATTCTGGAAGAGCGTCTTTACCGTCTCCGATCCGAACGCTGATGGTTTTGAAGTGACCGGACTGAGGCCCTACACAGCCTATACCTTTCGACTTATTGCCACCAATGTCGCAGGTGACAGCCAACCGAGTGACACTTCAAACAGTGTCCAGACGTCCCCTGACAGTGAGTACAAATGGAAGGGGAAGTGAGAGATGGTAATGTAAGTAAAGGAAAGGATAATAATAGTGAAACTGATCACGATTATCGAAGAGTGATTAATTAGTGTAAGATGGATTTGCAACGGTTTTGGAGAAGGGTAGAGACAAAGGGAAGGGGCAGGGGACTGATGATGAAAGAAAGGGAATAGTGAATAGTCTGTCTGGTGATGGTGAAGGCTGGAAGCCTGGTTCTTAGTGTACATTGTAATCTCATTTCAGGAAATTCTGAGGTTGAAGGGCGTCAGTCTTGCATCCACATGGGTGTATCTTGAAATCAAACATTTCATCATTAAGTGGAAAGGTGATAAGATGGAGGAATGCAAGCAGAGGTTTATGAAACTGTATGGATTCATTGTCTCCATTATATTCCTAATTCTTTCATTTTCATCTACTATTTCATCTCAGTCCCAGAGATAGCACCCAAGGAAGTCAATGTGCGAGCCTACAATGAAGACTCCCTTAGAGTTCGATGGGTCGTAAGTATCAATGTCGCCATGTTTTCACGTCTGTTCCTGTCTTGGTATGTCAGTCCCTCTGTCTATCTGTCTGTTTGATATTTCTTTGTGTATTTTTTTTGTTGTGCTGTTTGTCTGTCTGTTACTCTGTCCTTTTTTTGGCTTTTCACCATCATGTTTATTTTGAGATACATATATATATATTTTTATTTTTAAGCATCGTCACCCTAGTTTCTCTTGACTTTTCAGCATGCTGGAATGGATGCTGAGTCACTGAATTACATTCTCAAGGTCGTAAGTGGTGTGCAAAGTCTAAGTCGTTACCTACTTTGCTTTCAAGAACGGGGGCTGAGGCTCTTGATGCTGTAATTAACTATGTCAATTATCGGTTGGCAGCAACAGATAGGGAAGACTGAATGAATATATTACTCTTGGAACCTGGAGACCAAAGATTTACTCCAGTTATTTCGTGATTTATCCCTATGTTGATGATAACAAGGCAATTATATCAGAAAGTAGTTGATGATAGTGTTTAAGGTTTTCCATCACTCGCAAAGCCATGTGAATGAAATAGCATTGTACTTACAGAGTGACAAGTCTCTTTGTATAACCCCCTGCCCCCCCCACAAAAGAAAACAAAAACTGAGAAGGAAAGGAAAACTAATTAGATAAGTTACCCAGTATTTTGGTAGAGGAGTTTGTATGATTTGGGTCATTTACTTCAGTTCTGTAACTGTTCTTACATTCCTTGCTTTCAGCCACTGGTAGAAACTGAATGGAACGGTGAAAAGATCGGCTACCAGATCATGTGGATCGAATCTGATAGCAGCCTAGAGGATCCTGGCAGACATGAAATCAATGACCCATACAGCAGTGAGTACATCATCAGGGGACTGGAAGAACACACTGAATATCAGGTGACTATCCGTGCAATTAACACCGTGGGAGAAGGACCCTTGAGCCCTCCAGAAGCAGAGCAGACCCACGAAACAGGTATAACATTGAACAAGAGAATTAAAGGTGTTACCTCTGTAATGACTAAACATGTCCTTCACTGTAATGATGGTCGTTCTTGTCAGACTGCTCCAGCGTGTGGCACGCACGGCTACTGCAAGGGACATCGTCTGGGGAATGGGCCCAGGATTGTAACATGACTATGAGGAATCAGTTACTTTCAATACTAGAAAAGAAATAATTAACTATCTGGACATCGGAAAACGCACATTTTACTGTTCAAGCAAATAGACGGTAGTTAGCATTGATGCTGCTTCATACTTTTAAGTGGTAGTGAAAAATCTTCTATTTGAAAGATGGCGCTTTTGGACATTAACATGTTTCATATGAGGTTGTACATCAAAACTGGTTTTATATAAGCAAAATCAGATCTGAAGTTTGTATGCTGTTTTAGGGGAAAAGGTATCATCCTGTCACTGCACAGGTGTAACCCCCGGGTAAAGGATCATGTTTTTAATTGTGTTTGCGTGGTATATTTTTCCAGAAAGGCACAGTATTGTCAGCTGTGTAGCAGGCACAATTCAATAGTCAGAAGGAATAACAAATAACGAATAAGTGCTTGTTTGAGATGGTGGTGTGCCAGGCCAAAAAAATTGAATTTACCATTTTTCAGAAAACCAAAAAACTCAGGGAAAATCATCATCATCATCATCATCATCATCATCATCATCATCATCATCATCATCATCATCATCATCATCATCATCATCAAAAACATTATATGAAAAACTGAAAGTTTCTATAATATATATCAGCATTCTCCCATCATCTTTGACAGAATGTGTCATTTAATTGCAATCCAAGAGTCTGTAATCCCCAAATTTAAAAGGTTGATGCAATCTTTGTGTTCTGTTTGGTATGGAATTCTAGTTTTGCAAAATGGAAAGTCCCTTTTGCCAACAGGATTCAATTCAAATTTGGAAAATGGAAGATTACGAAATGGTAAAATGTCATCTTCAATTATACCGTTGGCATCAAATACCTCAGACTGCTGTCTTTGGAAATAAAAAGTTCTCACATTGTTCCATTCTTCAATCGTGAGAAAAGTTGCCTCTCTCTTACGCAAATACCTCTTCCTTCCACAGTTCCCAGTGCCGGACCGAAAGATCTGAACGCTGTTGCCGTGGATCACACGACAGTGGAGGTAATGTGGGGTGCCATTCCGATCGCAGACAGAAATGGAATTATCACCTGGCTTCAAGGTAAATCCTGATTGTCTCACTGCCCCTGGGGTCATGTCAGGTCATTGTCTAAGATTTAAAAATATAGATAGGTAGTTAAGAATATTGTTCAACAGAACACCACACATGTAAGCTGACAGAGGATTTGAACCAAACAAGAACAGAAATTTAAGCTCAGTCTGCCTGCACCTCCTACCACTTTCCTCCCCATCACCCCCCTCCCCCCATCACCCCTGTCCATGCTGTTAGGTCAAAGTAAATATTTAGGAAAGAGGAAATAGGGGATTAATTAGCATTTATGTTCTATGTCCGTAGAGCTTAGATATCAGACTGTTGTTTATATTCCTTTGTATTCAAGTCTCCCCTTTTGTTACACAGCATTCTTTTTTATAACAAAAAACAAAATCCTCGCTGAATGCACTGTTTGGTACCATTTTAAAGAAAACTGCAAACAAAGACAAAATAAAAGAAAAAATGTACCTTGAAAACGTGATATGACGTCGAATGATGTGATGGTATCGGATTATTCGATGAAGCTGTCAAGGTTTTCATCATTGGCAGGCAGCGCATGTATGGATACAAAATCAAGTAAAAAATATTATTAGAAAACTGACAATTTAAAAGAAAACAAGTGTGGTAATAGATGTGGTAATAGATTTTTTTTCCATTGGTACTGCATCAAATTTTAATAGAGGTTCTCCTCTATTTTAACAACCCTTCTAACCAGGTGCTCTATCAAGAAACAAACGATTTAACCAGCCAGCAGATGGTGAAAGACATCTCAGACAGTGCCACCAACCAGACCACCATCACAGGCCTCAAAGGGTACACCAGTTACTCCATAAGGGTGGTCGGCAGGACCAGAATTGGTGACGGTGCTCCCAGTGATACCATCACCATCACAACATTGGAGTCGAGTAAGTTTTAGACTATTGTTTCTTAGATCTAGCTGTATCATCTCTGTGGACTGAAGTAACGTTTCACCAGGAGGTCTTAAAGGATGAAGATTTAGTTGTGACATACATCCTACATAACTTTTAACACTTTCTTCCTTCTTCTAAATCTGGTATAAGCTATTTCCATAACAGATTTGTGGCCAAAAAATATCTTAAATTAGACAAAAAAGAAAGCATTAACTATTAAAGTTTTCTTATTTTGATGTCCCATAATAAAATTCATAAGCATGTTTTTGTTCTTGTACATGGAATGCTGTTTGGTTAAAAGGCATCAATGTTTCACTGTGAACTCTGCAGGAGAGATATGCTTATATCAGATTTGGTAGAAGGAAATGCAAAAAGTTATGTGAAATGTTTATTAAAATTACCTATCCTCCTTAGAGGGAATAGAGATTAAGGTAAACACTTTTGGAACCTTCAGTCAGTTGTAGTCCAGACTTAATACCCAAAAGGTAAATCATTGAATTAAATCTTTGCCAATTTCATTTCAGAAAAAAATTGAAATGAAAGTGATTTGAATGAAGATATTTAGTATCAAAAGTGAGTATAAAGAGTAATGAGCTCTCATTGCAGAGACTGTGTTGATACTGTTATTTTTATTTACCAAAAACTTTACTTCTTTTTCCAGCTCCTGGACCTCCAAAGGAACTCAGGTTTTCAAGTGTGTCTGTAACCAGCGCACGCCTGACCTGGGAAATACCAGATGAACCAAATGGAATCATTGATAATTACAGGGTGAGTTCCAAGTTCTTTCCGTATATTATTGTATCATCTAGTGTCAGTTACTCTCTCGGCTGGATTACAGATGTAGGAAAGTTTAGCCTTTCAAATTTATGAGTTACAGTTACATTTTGATAATAATTTCAGGCCTTTAAGGGCAGTTATTTTACTATGCTAAGTGTTCACACAAGTCTAGAGGAAGCCTGTGGTTACTTCATTTCAACTTCATGCCAGGTAGCTACCCATGTAACAATTTTAGATCAAATCTGGTATCCCTTTGCTCAAGGTTAATTCAGATTTGAAAATCTTTACATTACTCTTTGACATGAGACCCATCTTACTGTCACCCAGTGTGATACCACCAATCTCCCAGTTGCTCAGCTTCATTGCTTCAAATGCCACCACTTTCATACACTAGACCACGGCACCAATTTTCTGGTCACTGGGGATATTTTTGGTTGCTGGGACTATCAACAGGTATGCCATCTTTTATTCTCTTCAAAGACTGCCTGCTTGCTATGACTGAAGTATTTCTTGTTTTCATGAAGAATAACAAAAGCATCTCTGTTTCTGGGGATTTCTTTTTATCTGTTAGGTATCCTACAAACTCTCAGGTAGTTCACAGAATGCTCACACCCATGAGGGGAGGAATACACATTACACAGCAAACGGTCTGGACGGCAACGCACGATACACGTTCACTGTCGCCGCATACAACAGGATGGGCTGGGGAACACCCTCGTCAGGTCGAAGTCATCACATCTAACCAAAGAGGTGAGAGCTTGTTGAACGTTTCACAGAAGGCGACATTCCAATTCTTGTTGAATTCACAATTCAGCGAATCCACGCTGAAGAAGATTTATATTTTACCTAGAAAGGAGTGATCGTGGATGTCTAATGAAGCTGTGATTAATTTTTCTTTCATCAGCAGCCCCTTCTAGTACCTCTAGATTAGTGAGTGATGATTTGCATCTGTCTTGTAGACTGCCTCCACAGAATCCAGCAAATCTGTCACTTGTCAGATTTTCGCCCATTTGCAATTGCGCGAAAAGTGGAGCACTTAATATCATGTAATAGCCGCCTGTGAGAGAATTGAATCGTACCAAATGGTTTGCTAAATCTGTTGCGTTGATTCAGGTAAGTATAGTCAGTAATGAATACCCATTGTATTTCAATTTTACTAAAGCTACCATTGGTGAGTTCTTCCTGATTTCTAAGGTATTTCATGTCTTGTGTGTCAATCCATTAACTCAAATCTGTTTCATCACTTTCACTCTGGAAGACAATTTCATGATCGTAGAACCTTTCAGCGAGTGATCGATACCTTGTCAAGCGTCGTTTGAGCCGTCCGTCTTATTTCTGCCTTCAGATTCACCGGAGACACCCACTAACATCAACGTTAACCACATACAGAGCCGTCAGGTGGACCTCTCCTGGACCCCTGGAAGCTATAACAATGCCCCTCTCAGAAGTTACCGGATTAGAGTGAGGATCCACAGAGGTTCTTGGATGGACCATGCCACCTCCATACCACCAACTGCCATCTCGTACACAGTCACAGGGTGAGGAAGAAAGACTTTTGGCTTATCGTCTCAGAGCAGAGTATTTTATTATTTCAAATTCAGGTCACTTACAACTCTCCAATCCTCTGCAGTACATTGATGATCCTGTTTTGTCAAATAAATAGATTACCACTTTTTTTTATGATTATAGTGTTTATGTTTCATCATTATTATGATGGTGTGGGAAATTTGTTTGTATGTGGTAGGCAGTGTGTGTGACATGTGCCAAGTACATGACAGCAGTTGCTAGGAGATGCTAACAGTTGTCTCTGTATCAGTTGGTTGTAATGGACATAATGAAGCTAATGTGGGACTCATACACATTACAACAGTGTATGCGTTTTTGAATCCATGTGGGTTTACCTAGTTAGTTACATGGAAGCAAATATCTTTGCGGTGGATCCCTTGGGTTTCTTCTTGACTCAGTGCCATACTGTGTGAGTACCTGACTTATAGTTAAATAACATGTATGTGATAAGTCTTGTACATTAGAATCTTTATTAGTATATGGCATGTGCATGGTGACAGTATCTCCATGATGGTATTGCAGGGTATTTTGTCGTTAGTTTAGTTTGGAGAATTCCTCAGTGATAATCTGTTAATAAGGAATTCAAAGTTGTATCATGACACTACTTAGCAGACTGATCCATCTTAATCTGATCCAGTAGAATTTGATCCCGAAGGATTTGATCCACACGAAGAGTATTGTCATTTTGTTTTATGATGTTTCATTCCACAGAAACATAAGGGAAGTTGTGCTTATTTGTTGCATGCTGTGATGTTTGCTGCAAATTTAGTATTAAGAAAACAGGTTTTATCATATTCTGTTCTTTTGCTTGTTATTTTCAGACTGAAACCAGATACCCAGTACCAGTTTAAGATTCAAGCTATCAATGATGTTGGCTCTAGTATGTTCAGCACACCCTCTGATTATGTCACCACTGGTGAAGATGGTAAGCACCTTAATGCTGCAATATAAATACGCTTGTATGCATATTCCCAAACTTTTCGGCCTAACACAGTGTAAGTTTGTATCCATCTCTGTGCACTCGTATCTGGACAGAGTAGCTGACCGAGTGGATGTTATCAGACAGCCCTATCAAAATTCCAAGGAACTCTTCCCCAGAAATCACTTTCGCGTGAATGTTTAATCGTTGAAATTTCGAGGATGCGCTACTCCAGTGGAGTCATATGAAGCAGTTCTGTACTTACCTTGAAAGTTGGAATTAGTGGGCATCTAACCACATACTCCATGAAGTTGTGATTTCCCCTACTTCATTTTGATTTGATACATCACATGTGAGTATTTTCTTTTGGGATAATTCCTCAGGGGTGTTTCATGTAATGTATATTGTTTTTAAGTTCTCATGGAAATATTGAGAGATGATTAAAACAGCCTCTGCCACTCGATGGGCGCTCAGCTTTGGTTAATTTAAACCTCGCATGCTATAATTGTGCTTTCCTTTCTCAGTTCCTGAGGGTTTTCCTACTATTGTCGATGTGACACCGTACACTCCCACTTCAGTTAATGTAACATGGCAGGTATGTATCTGTGACAGATCTCTGATTCTACACAGACAGACCATGTAGAAGTAGTGAGAAAAAGTTGTCGTGAAGGTCTAAAATATTTTTAAAAAATCGTGTGTCGTGGTATTTCTCCCCACAGGTTGTACTTTTGCATTTTGTTCTCTGATTTCTATACCTTCAAGATTTGACATGTCAGTATGTTGTTTTTTTTTTGCAATTTCTCACTGAGTCTCTTTAGAGAGTTTCTCCATATATCTGCACTTTGTGTTGGTGCTTGTGAAACTGAATCATAGTTATGATAAGACAGGTAAAATTAATGTAATCAAGAACTTAAAAGTAATTTATAAATATTTTTGTATCGAAAAAGAAAAAAAATTTAAAATGGGAAATGGATACAATTTATAGCAGCTAAACATTACAAAGATAGTTTGACACAGTAGAAGCAACCAGTTTAAGCATTTGTTACTTGTTCATTCTATTTAAGTCTTTCATGCAGTTGTTCATCCATGAATTCATTCAATCACTCATTTACATGATCTTATCTTCTCTTAAAAACCTAAGGCACCACCCCCAGAAACACTCAACGGAGATCTCTTGGGTTATCAGATCGTTTTCCGCAAGCTTCCAGATGACAGCGAGGTCAAAAGAATTATCAACGACCCAAATGCCCTCCACTATAGTATAGAAAATCTTCTAAGATATCAGAATTATGATATCAAAGTAGCTGTCTTCAATGGCATTGGAACCGGTCCGTTTAGTAGACCGTCTACAGTCTTTGTTGGCGAAGCTGGTAAGACATACAGTCTCATATGAGGGATTTCCATGGTCTTTGTATTGAACTTCACTGTGATTATAGTCAGATTGATTGCTGATCTGATCAATTACCGATCTAATTAATTCTTGGTTTGAAGAATTAGTGATAACTGATTAATTTGCTGACCTGATTAATTGCTGGTTTGATCAATGACTAATTTGATGAAGTGTTGATCTGATTGATTACTGATCTGATTATTTACTGATCTGATAAGTTACTGATCTGATTACTTGCTGATCTGATTAATTACTAATCTGACTATGATTGAACTGTTGAATTGTGGAACATTGGAACTTTTCCATTTAGAAGACCATTTATGGTCTTGTTCTGCAAAACTGGTGGGACATACATTAGTGTGTAATGGATTTCTATGCTCTGTGTATCGAACTTCCCTGTAATTATGATCAGATTAGTTGATCAATAATTATCTGATTAATTACTGATCTGATTAACTGCTGAATCTGATTAATTTGCTGCTGCTGTTGTTTCACAGAGAGATGATGGTCAGAGAGTTTGAATCCAATGATTGCCCAAAGATGAGTTGTTTGATGTGATTGATGGGATTAGCATATCTTCTCACATAGGATTACTTGAAAAGAACGTGGTGTCAATTCAATGTTATCCCAACATGTACTTGCTGTGTTGTCACGGTAGCCAGCCAGTCACTCACTGCTGCTAAACCAAACATCGAAGTTAAGATGATCATCTTTATTTTTCCAAATTGTTAGAAGGTGTTATTTTGATGAGAGGTGAAAAGTCACTTGTATCAGCTTTGACAAATGCTTACACTTGTACATGGCGACACGACTGCCATATTCGAACAAAGCTATTTTTCAAGCAATGGAGTTGAAGATCATTCTCAAGATGTTCTGAGTCTATGGTTTTAACAGTCAATGGTAGTTAATTGGTTATGCTGTTGGGTTGTGTTCAAGATGTGAAGGTACAGATGTCTAAGTATTAGGGTACTGAGATTCAGCGGTGGTACCTGCCCCAGTGTTTGTCCTGGTATTCAGTGTCCAGCTTTCTATAATCTTTGATATGACTTCCCAGCATTTTAGTAAAATTGTAAGCATGTGGTTAGTGCTGATTATAAGTAATTGGAATAATGCCCAATTTTATCTTCCCCTGTGTCATGAACAGTACCATCTGCCGCACCCACCAGTGTTCGTGTCAATGCCAACGGTCCAAACAGTTTGTCGGTCAGCTGGTCGCCACCTCCCGCAGACTCCTGGAACGGAGGCCTCCAGGGGTACAAGGTCTTTTATCGAGAGGTGACCATGAAGCGTGACGTCAGCTACAAGACTTATCCTTCACTCTCGACGGTGGCTGTGCTCGACGGTTTGAAATGTGCAACCACCTACAGTATACAGGTCAAGGGATTCAATGCCGCGGGAGACGGACCCCCTAGCACTGAGCAGATGAGCACCACAGATGAAGATGGTAAATAGCGTTGCAATCGATTTGCTGGTGGGCTCCGACGGGATATTTTAAGGCACTTGTTCCCCCACGGTTTCATACCCATAGTTTGAATGCCACACTTTGCCATACTATCGCCAGATTTTTGTCATACTAGATGCGATTTTATGTGTGCCAGATTTTGTGGGAAAGTAAGTGAAGAAGGAAGACCATGTTTGAAAAATAAGTAGATTACAGAATTTTTTGTTTAACGTTGATGAGCTAGATGGCATACATGTGCTGTCTGCCTAATTGATGAATTATGTACCTGTATCTACCTTTAACCTGTTTTTTTTTTTTTTCCCTTCAAGTTCCTGGTGAAGTGGACTTCCTCTCATTCAGTCAAATCCGTATGACATCTTTGATGGTCAACTGGGGGGTGCCACCACGGGCCTGCGGTAACATCACATTTTACCAGCTCTCATACCAACCGATTCAGATAGGTGAGCCAACCTGCTCAATCTCACTGTCTCTTTAACTCATCAATAGGTCCTTAGTCCAATATCTAATGAAAGGATCAACGACAGTAAAGAAAGCATTTTAATTTCATTTTTCTTTAACCGAAGTCTGTTTGTGCTATTTCTGTGACATCATAGTTACTTCACACACCCACGTTGTTACTGTAAAAATAGTCCAGGAAATATGTGCTCTCATTTTGGTATTCTTGTGTAGATTTGGAATTTGTTCATGTTAATCAAAATCTTGGAATAATTATCCACAATTTTCCTTGAGAGTTGGAGTTAAACAAAGTGAAAACTTCTTAATTATTGTTTTAATTTGTCAGAGACAGAAGATAAGAAACACTTTTTTTTTTTACTTTCCTCAAGGTGAAAAATCGTCGCGATCGTACGATATTTCGGCACCAAAGACCACTTACACCGTGGCTGAGTTGGAGCCGTACACCACGTACACTTTCAAGATCAGTGCCAGAACTTCCAGCAAGGCTCAGTATGGACCAGAAATGGAGAAAAATATAACAACTGGACCTCAGACAGGTATTGACTTAAAGATTGTAAAGATTGTAAAGAAAGTTACCATTGTCTCATGCAGCTCTAAGTTTATATCTCACTCTAGTTAAATATGATGCCCTTTCTCTAGTCATGAAAAGTAATATCTTGAAGTACTTGCCTGGATGAGGTAAGCTTTCCCTTGTCCTGTCAACTCAGAATGGAGTATATTTTGTTACGATGCATTAGCTGTCATGTTAACACGTCACACATCTGCCAGTGTTCCAACAAGTCTAAGAAATGATGGTTCATCATCGATCAGAATTAAAAGCGACAGAGTCTAGTCTAGTCATTCTCATGCCATTCAAGTTGACTGGTCTTGATCTTAGCAGCATAATAAGAAAGTTTTTATTATCCAAGTTTTTTAGACACAATTTCTAGAATGCAGTGAAACTTTGCCTCTTAGCTAAAGACACTTTTTGATTCCTTGCCGTAGGCAGGGGAATCTATGCAGTCCTGATGTTGTGTGTGTGCGTGTATGTGCGTGTGTACGTGTGTGTGTGTGTGACGGTTGCTCGTAAACACTCTATCTCAAGAAGGGTAACTCTGAGTAATTTCATTTTTGGCATGTAGGTTTCTCATATTGAGTAGATGATCCCTATTGTTTTTGGTGTCCAAATCTTGCATATTAATGAGGTTATGGGGTAAAACATAAAACATGTTAAAACTGCCATAGTTCCTTATCCGTGGGTCAGATTTGTTTTAAACTTGATAAGGTTGTCTGTTATTAACAGGTTCACGACCCTGTGAAATTTAATGCTTATCAATAGAGAGGAAGGGATAATTTTTCACTATAAATCAGTAATAATAGCCTAAACACCATTATTGTGGTTATTATAAACTACGGTACAAATGCATATGGGGGCTTCATTGTGCAACATTACTATTGGCAGTGTTTGACACAGTTAACTCATTGTCATTGCAAATTAGGCTTTTTCAGCCTATGGAAGCCAATCAGGACCATGTCATGTTTGAAATAGCATTTTCCCTGCCTATGGAAGCCAGTCAGGACCATGTCATGTGTGAAATAGAGTTTTCCATATACTGTACTGCATTTGTAAGTACAGAATGACTTTTACTTTTCAAACACTCCCTCAGAGGCCTCCATAGGTTGTTTCAGTAACTGGGAGGTCATGGGGTCAGATAGCTGTCACCTGTGCTTCATTTATCTCTTTGAAAGAACAAAGACTCCTGCCCAGTTTACCACTGACTGTCTCCAGTGTATATTAAGGCATTCCATAAATATTTTATATTTTATGTATTGGCCTTTATTATGAGAATAATCTGCAGTTATATATCAACAGAAATACAAGTAGCACGATGCATTGCTGAGTCTCCAGTGTGTTTTCTCAAAATCTTAAAATGGCGATGAAGATGGGATCCTTTTATAAGGGACTCTGAAAACCTTCAAGGAAGACCTTAATACTAGAAGAAAATCGATTAAATTCTGACAATTAAAATGGCCTATCCACATTTTCCTGAGTTCAGTCTCAGAGATAATTCGGATCATGCAAGTATTGGCATGTGGTGGGAGAAATGGCTACTTCGATTGGAAAACTTCTTCATTGCATTTGATATCAAGGATGAAGCTCATAAAAGGGCAATGTTACTTCATTTTGGAGGGGAAAGCGTTTCTGAAATATTTCAAACTGGAGACTCTACAGATTATGACACAGCAAAAACCAAGCTGATGGAGTATTTTCAACTTATACAAAATACTGAATACTCGATTTTCAAGTTTCGTCACGCGAAGCAAGGGGAAGGCGAAACGTTGGATGTGTTTACCACCAGGCTGAGGCAATTAGCAAATTATTGTCAGTTTATGGATATAGATAAAGAAATCAAATCACAGATAATTCAAAGTTGCAGTTCATCACGATTGCGGTGAAGAGAGTTGAAGGAACCGAACCGCAACTTAACTGAGATACTTGACTTAGGTAGAGCACTTATGATCTCGGATCAAAATGCTACCGAAATTGAAGGACCAAAAGTGGAAACAGTACAAAGTAAACTACCGAAAAAGTGGGACAGCGCCAAAAAGAAATGGTACAAACAAAGCCCAGTGTTGGAAATGTGGTAGTGACTTTCCAGAAGGGTAATGTTGACTGATATCATACTGTACTTGATGTGTGGGTTGGCCATACTGGGTAGGTGATCCCTATTGCTTTTGGTGGACGTCAAATGTCACGGTCATGTCAGGTTACCCAAAGTAAAGATCATTTTGAGTTAAAGGCTTGTGGTGTATCAAGAAAAATAACTGCAGTTGATCTTATACTTGTCATGTGGATAATTCAACTTTGTTATAATATAACCATGTGGCAAGGAATCACAAAGCCTTTTGGCTTTCTGGTTTGTAATGAATTCACTTCTCATACAGTATGCAACCTTTCTCTTTCTTTTTTTTTTCTTTTCTTTTTTTGTATCTTTTAATTTTGTCTTTCTGTTTTTTTTTTCTCTCAGGCGCCCCAACCAGCCCAAGAAACGTGAAGGTCGTCGTTGACGGATCAATTTTAAGTATACAGTGGGATGGACCAGAGTCAGTTGGATTTTCAAGGCTGATAGGTTACATCATTGAATATAAGGAGAAGAGTGAGTGATCTAGTAATTGGCTGTTGTCAGCTTGTTATTAGCACCTTGTGATTATCACAGTGGTTGATCTTGTTGCTAAGGTGATTAGCAGCTTGTAGTTGCCAGTGTACGTAGCCACTATGACTGTGGCACAGAATGTTTGGACCAATCAATTTATAGGTTATTAAAGAATTTTAGGGATTGGCCAATCACAGCAATGCTTCAGTAAAGGACATTTTTGTGTTGATATGAAAGCATAAGTATCCTACAGAATATACCATATAGAAGGTAACAGTAGCCTATACTAACATTCTGTGCCACTGTCACACTAAAACATTTCATAAGGTTTTGTGTATAACATGAAGGTGGCAAGGTGGTTCAATAGAAGGCTTGTTTTTTGGTATAAGTCTTAGTCTGGTGATTACCTTATCCCCTCCCTTTGTCCATTCATAAATATTGCCTTTCTATTTTTTTGTCCTTATGGACAATTGTCCATCATGCAATGTGCTGGTGTGGTCTTCCAACTCTCGGGTTCCTAGTGTTTACCCTGCCCAAATCTTCATGCTGTCAACTTTGCAATGGAACAAATTGCATGTAAAATTAGTTTGGCAATGGTTGCATAAATCTTATAACATTGCTCATTAAAATTAAATATTATACAGGGGAATGAAGTTGTCCACTATTTGGAGCTTGAGCTTTTTACCAGAGCTGGTCAATCTCATTCTCCAGTTTGATGGCCAGAGATATTCCTATCCATTGCACTAGCTCATGTCCAGTATTTGGCACTACCCTAGCTTCAGGCACTAACTTGATTAAGCCAAATGTTTAAAATTTTTTTGCAATGAAAAATTTTGTGATCTTGATCTTTACCTGTGTTTATCCCAAAGATCAAAATGACTGGATCATGCTGACAGACGAGATACGACCCTCTGAGACTTCTTACGAGTTCTCCACCACAGAGTTAAAAGCGTTCACAGAATATGAATTCAGGGTCTTAGCTGAGAATGCA
Organism: Stichopus chloronotus; assembly: GCA_021234535.1. Lineage (NCBI taxonomy): Eukaryota > Metazoa > Echinodermata > Holothuroidea > Aspidochirotida > Stichopodidae > Stichopus > Stichopus chloronotus. Next base: position 21,117,334 of record CM037829.1, read on the forward strand.
CAGAGCATCAGCGAGCCTGCTAACCTGCCTGAACCATTTGACACCTCAGGTATTTACATCAGTCAGTCACAGATATCTTTGTGTTGTTGAATGTAATCATTGTTTGAGGTTTTGGTGTTTCTGAAAATATCTCCCCTGAGAAAAATAGTGACACAGAGGCTTGTGAAACATGTTTTGTTGCTTTGTAGCCACAATTTGAGACAGAATGAACCCTTAGCAATGGCTCAACATAGGACATCTTTTATGTAACAAGACAGATTAGTAGTCTGCCCTGAATAAGGGAAAGGTTGGAGTAGATATGTGTATGTAAGCCTTAGATAGTTTATATAGATCTGTATATTGTAAGACAGGTGTTTTTTAATTTACAGGCAGGTAGATCAATGGGCAAATCTGAAGATGCTGTTAATCATGGTGCACATTTGTGGGCCTTAGGCCCTGAAGATCTTAATGTAAGAAGTTGTAAGGTTACAACAGCTGTGGGCTTTAGGATCAAATATATTTGCAGGTCTAGATCAACTTTGAGCACCTTATTACATTATTGACCAGATGTCATGACAAATATTACCAAGTAAGTGCTTAATATAAATTGACTTTCAACATTGTTTTCTAATTCTTCTTTGTAGATGTAGCCCTTGCCACAGGGGCACCTCTGAACTTTTATGAAGAATGGTGGTTTCTGGTCATCGTAGCTTTAGTTGGCATCATCGTCATAATCCTAGTTGGAGCAACTCTATGCATGTTAGGTAGAAGTAAACTCTACAAAGGTAAGCAGCATTCATTTCATGACTGAAGTTTATTCAATTTGCAGGTGGGGGGGGGGGTAACTTTCGATATTGAAGAGGTTGTTTGAAAGGAGCATCGTGTTTGGATGAAGTCTTGGTAAAGGATAAAACACGGTGTTTGAAGTAGCGCATCAACCATGAATCTCTCCACATGATTTGCATACCTTAAGGAGAGATCTTCGAGGGCTCCTTGTAGGTACAAAGTACGTCATATCAGGCATATCCTACCTGTTATGCTGAGGGTCTACCCTACCATGGCGTTCACAAATTTTCACTATTGACGACCTTGTAGATTTGAGCTAGGAGTGATGGGTGTCCCCAATATGTGTGATGACCCCATCGCTTTGACGAGCCTCACGGAGAGAAATCTTTGTGCAACATCTTCGTCGCGCAAGATCTTCTTTGTTCAACATCCTATATTCACATCATCTGTTCTTGAACTACTCCATTTCAACATCCAAGGGGAGAAAGTTAGTGATGCTACATGACAGCTTGACAAAAAAAAGTAATTGCTCTGGCTTTATTTTGGGCAGTATATTCCTGAGTGTGAACTTTTCTGGTTGATGGAGATCATCCAGTGGTGGTGCACTACCTCAAGAAAAGGACTGATCCGAAATAAAACGACCTTGTCGTTATAAATAACCAAGGAACAGTGAGACCTTTCCCAGGGAACAAAAGTGTAAAGGATTAGCAAAAGAAGAAAATGACATATGAGCAGTATACTTTTTCAGATTCTTGTTTTCAAACATTCAGAGAAGAAGAAAGGCAAGCGAGTGAATCACGTCCATCAGCCCATCCAGGACGACGGGGACTTCCCAAGGATCGAGATGAACCAGGGAAGAAGAGCCCCCCGAAATGGCAATTACACCAGCACAAACTCATACAGGAGGTAAGAACTTGTCACCTAGGAAACGATCACTTTTAATTCCTATGGGTTCATCTTCACGTGCAAAGCCTGGTGACCGCACTATCATTTTGGGAGAAGAGGGATAGCTGTTGAATAACTTGATTCGATTTGCTGGAACCATTGAGTAGGTGAAAGTCTGTATAGGTTCAAAAGTGAAGGTGAATCCCTAAGATAGCAGTGTCAAGTTTTTCAGTTTATTTGATACCTCAGGAATGGTTTTTGTTTTCTGTGTGCGTGTGTCTTCTGCCAATGCTCGCTTTGATTGTTTTCTGTGCCTATTCATTTCAGACCAATTTTGCTGCTGTGATGTGCAGACCGATAAGGAAAAAAAAAAATACTTCCATAAATTATCCATTCATTAAAATGGTGATTGTGCGATATTTTTGCGTGTTGCCACTGCCGTGATATGACGACGGAATGAAGAGGATTGCTACATTTTGTGCATATTTCGATTCTCCTTTGTTTTTCTGTATGCTTCCAGGACCAATTCTTAGCAGATGCTCGTAATCAGTTTGCCAATGCTTTGATCATCACGTAGATTGTCCACAATGCTTTTGCAATTGTCACTTGTCACAAATGGAAATGCTAACGTGGGACTGAAACAACACTCCTCAGAATCATTTTATTGCAAGCACTTTCATTAAGTTCGCCCCTCTCTTGTTCCTCGTTCTTACACATTGTTTACATTTCTGGTGGCACCCTATTGTCGATTTTATTTCAATCGGAACATTTGGAAATAGAAAGCTCACTACTTTAGCAGCAATGAAGAAGTCAGCTGCTGCAATGGGCATAGGATTTGAAGATAAGAATTCTCAAGAGGTGATCTGAAATATGTAACTATATAAAGTGTTAGGTAATGTTACAGTTGAGGAAACGGGCACAGCAAATACGAGAATGGGAATACATGATACAAACAAGACCGTAGTGGTTTAACAGCGGTATCATAATAATACAAAGTAACAGGATCAAATGAAACTGCTCAAACTAATGCTTGAAAATGATCAAAAAATTTAAAAAAAAAAGATACTTCAGCAGGTGCTCTGAAACATGATAACAAATATACTTTTTTTCTCACATTTACCACAGATGATATGTATCATTCCTCTTTAAATTTCCATTAGACTGAAATACTTTACATGAGTTCATTCACACAAATTTGAATTTAATTTGTTTTGAATAGAAAAGTTGATTGATACTTGATCATTGGATGCAGTCCATTCATATTACCTCCATGCTAAGGTCTGTTTTGTAGCTTTTCATTTTACCATGTTGTCTATGATACTCATGGGGTCTGCTTTGGCAGTTCCTGTTAAATCCATCTGGTGGTATGGGAGTCGACGGTAGCTCAGGTGTCAGCATCCTGAATAGTCAAATGAAAGATTTGGAAGTTGGTTATTAATTTGTTCATGGAGTTGAAAAAGTGAACCCGGACAGGATCGTGCTTTTTTATGGAAATTCTGTTACAGTAATGGAAAAGTAGCAGAGAAGAATGTCTTTCCCTTCCCTCTTGGTAGTAAACCACAGAAGAGTTTTGAAAAACATCTTGGAAAGGTTATAAACAATTGGTGTGATTAGTTGGAAGGCTATAAAGTACTCATCACTTTTATCTACTTGAACTCTGGTGTTAAGACATGGTTCTTGTAATGGCCATCTTTCTCAACTGTGAACGCAATAACCGTATCCTCCTTCTAGATGAAAGGAAACCCAATCTCTTAATGAAGACCTGTGGGTAATTGATCTCTTGTTACCTTATTTTCAAGTTAGTTTTTTGGGGCTGCTGCTTTGTTTCTTTGGTACTGAACCTCATGAAACTTGTTTTTCCAATCCCTGCATCAGGCACTGCACACATTATTTTTACGTATATCTGACAGTTCTACCTGCATCAACAAGTAGATCCCCAATTTTCAAACCCATAGCCAGAGTTGCTGTCTTTTTTTTTTTTTGAGGGGGGACAACAGTTATTGAATGCCATCCTGGGGAGGAGGTACAAAAGGAGGGAGCTGTCCTTTTCTTTGGAAAATCTTACTTTTGTAAAGGGGTTCAGATGCAAAATTTGGCTATCAGTACCATATGTTTATCTTTTCCATTTTGTCTGCCTACTTATTGCATCAAAATGTATCCCTACTACCGTAGCTACAGCGGGACACCCGCCCATGTTTATCTTGATGTAAGATACCTGACCAGTTGTCAGGTAAACAGCCATCTGCATTGTCATGATAATGTACCTTTCAGTGGAGGTACAATACAAATAGTTCATATTATGTGGAACCGTAACTCAAATGATTTCTATCCAATCCTTTAATATATCTCACTGATATCTTTCTCTACTTCTAAAGGATGAAACTGGTTACAAGGTTGGTAAAAGCAAAGAAAAAAAAAATCTTTGGAAACAAACCATTTCTATATATTTTGCTTGACAGCTGACTTACTATCGTGTACATTCGCTCTGGTCACTCCTCTGCTTCCTAGGCCCTTCTCACACTGCCGCGTGTTGCATGTCACACTCGATAGGAAACGTCAGACTTTTTCCAAATATTTGAAGTTGGGTCACTCTGTTTGTAACCACGTAAAGTCTACAACTATAGTGTTTCTGTTCTGTTTCTGTCACTTTCATAGAAAAATCACAAAATTGTTTCTTTGATGATTCAAAAAAGAAAATTCTGTAAAAGAGGAATTGCAAAAAGGATGTTTCATTTTGTCCGAATGTATTCAAAGAGTAAGGTCATACCTAAAAAAAAAAAAGAAAACCAACATTAATGTGTCAGCTGTGGTATATGTACATCTTTTGAACATTAGAAAGGTGGGGGTGTGGAAGGATTAAGTAATATCTATCTCTGTACCTGCTTTTTCACCCTCTCTCTTTTTGACAAACCATTATTTTCCTTCCTTTTAGTTTTCTAACATTGGTGTGATCAAAAAGAAACTCACAGCATCAAAGTGATTAACTCCATCAAAAAAAAAAAATATGTATCGTGGGTCACATTTGTAACGTTATATTTGTGACAAGTTGCAGCTCCATCAGTGATCATTCTTCTTCATCACATTGTAATACCTCCATGCATCAGTACTCTCTGAAAACTTTTCTTGATCTTGCTTCCAAAATCCACTTTTCCCCATCACTGGCTCTCTTACCTACGACTGGTGTGTGATGTATTTCGACGCAGAAGAGACGGCAGCGAAAGTAGGGGAATAAATGTTGCGGTGTAGTCTCTGGCTCTGGTTTCTCGTATTTTGGTGTTAAAAGCAGACTGTCTTTGTTAGGATGATAATTCAAATGGGTTCTGACCCAGTACTGCACACCTTTGAAAACAACAAAATCTATCGGGTGCTGCTACCTACAAGATTGAATTTATGGCTCTCCATAAAAGGTTCTCTGCAATTACAGGTTTAATTATTTTATCAATATTGTCTAACTTAGATTCTTTCATGTTGATCTCTGCACATGTAAATCTTTTCAACCTTTGAAATTAAAGAATTGAAAAAAAGGAAAGGATTAGCAAGCATTCCTTTTTTCCTCTTTTCTAAATTTTTGTTGGAATGTCAAGCACATTTTTTTTTTCTAACTTGGTATACTTCTTATTAATGTCACTTTTACATTTTTTTTCCCCCTTTTGTTTGTTTGTGTAAGATTTCTACTATATTTTCCTTGTGTGTGTGTTGTTTGAGTTTGTTTTCAAGAAAGTACTAAATTGTGGATGATTTTTATTTGGTATTTTCCAAGGAATCAAATTTTCTCATACTGCACCAACAAAGTAGATGGAAGTTTCTAATCCATATTTTGCCTTCACATTTGTCATTTGCATCTCGGGACTTTTTACACCACCTTCACAGCAAGCACTTGCTCTGAAAAATGATTATGTATTTTGCATCACGTGCCATTTTGAGTGGAAGTTTTCATCAATATTTTCGTCACATTGGTAATATTAACAAACTGCAAAGAACTTCGGTTTTTCTCAATGGAAGGGAGGATGGGGGAATGTCAACATAAAAATATATATATGTGTCCTTTTACAATTGCAAATATTTTCCATTGTTTCAAATCGGCCAATGTGGACTGGCAACTTTAAAAACAATTCTTCGTGTTTCCTGTGAAATTTGATCATTTTATCGCCATGTAACACGCACTAAAACCTTTCTCACATTGGGGCTCGGTGAAAGGCCTGTGGCAAATAGCATAACGTGTAGTTAAGTCCAGCAGCATTCACCATTAATCTCACAAATTGGTCATTTTTGCTTTGCTGTTTTTTCCCTTGGTTAGATACTCACAGGGCAGTACAGGCTGGATGGAGACTCATTTTGTCATGTAGGTTCATTTGGTGTTGGCTTGAACCCAAGTCCAGAGAATGCTTGTCACGTTTTTTGGGCCGCTCACTGAGCCGACAAAGCTATTTCAATTTTTGTGTCTTTTTTTTTTTTAAAAAGTGAAATGCAATCTGTCAATCACATCTCGTAGTGCAGGCATGTTCTGTCCATTGTTCAGTTTCGCTCAGCAGGACACCTTTTCAAAGTTAAAAATTTCAAGAGATAAATGTGAAGTTACCCTAAAAGAAAATGCTTGCTTCCAGTGCAAGAAATTCTTCAGTCTCTGAAATAATTTCTCTCCTGAAAGAGTTTTTTTAACTTGTCCCAAAGAACCTGATTGGCATTTTGTTAGTTTTAGTTGCGAAAGAAAATTGGCTGAGCATCCTGAACACTTTGTCTTTGTCGGTCAAAGTCATCACAGTTCCTGTTTTTGGAATGCTTTCTAAATTGTGGGTCATGGCATGTTTAATATGTTGTCCCAGGAATTATTTTTCCTGTTTTTATATGTGAATGATGCCCCAGCATGGGTTTCCATGGTTACTAGTAACCACTGAATATTGTATTTTTTTTATTCAATGCTTTGAATGAATTTTTTGATCATCCAATATTTACTTTTGGGTTCCATCACTTTCCATTCATTTAATTTTATCCTTCACTTTTATAATCTACACACACAATTTGCACTGTGATATAATCAGTTTCATTTTAATTCTTGACAGATGTGTTACTTGTTTGCCAAATATTTTATCTTGTCTTGCATATTTTTTTTTTATTTCATGATCTTCTTCCTTCCTACATGGTTGATCCAGACAGGAATAATAATTAATTAAACCGTCTTTCCAGAGGAATTAATCAATGGCAGAGAAGAGAAAGGATGCAATATCAGATTATATGTGTCTGTTTACAGTTGACACCACTATGAAAAGCTGGTGTCAGCGGTGGGATGAAGCAGGAGAGACTGTGGGGGGGGGGTCTGATAGGGATGGGAGACAGTGAATGTTAATGAACTATTAGGCAGAGCACAAAGTTTTCATAGTTTGCAATTCTTTTCTTGGTAATTTTGGAACTTTGAGAAAAGGTCAGAATAATTTCCTCTTTGTTTTTTTTTTTTGGTAGAAGCAGAATTTTGCTTGGCTGGAGTTTTTACATCAGAATACAAAAATTATCTCCAAGTTGGAAGAATTATGCTAGGGTAGCAGATTATACTGAAACAAAATGATACTATCTTGTTTGGGAGAATTATATCAGGTTGCAATAGCTTTGTAGAGTATGAAAAAATCATCACGTTTTTGTAGAGTGATGGTATTTTTGAAGAACTGTGCAAGGTGTAGAACCTTATATTATTTTAGAAATGTCATACAAGGATAGGAGAGTCTTGTCTGGTTGAAAGGATTTCCAAATGTAAGCAAATGCTTTTTGACTTCCCTTCCTCAATTGCTAAACATAAATATGATTCTGATAGGAAAGTGAAAATATTACCAAACATTTCACAAAATTAATTTCATAAATTGATTCAAATTCCTTTTGTCTTTGAGGAAGTGGCAATACAAAGGAGTGAATAATGTGGAAGAGATAGTGAGGCATGTCTTTGTCTTCTTGTTAAACGTAGAGGTATTTGTTTGAAAAACAATAAAACATACTATTGCACTTAGGTTGTCTACAGATCTATTTTTTAAGGCAAATCTGAAGAGATTTCCAAAACTAAACTGGCTACCACTTGTAGACCATCTCCAGATCAAAAATGTTAACTCAAATAAAAGATATCAATACTGCATGGGGACCCTGGCTTTAACAGGGCTTAATTGTAAGGCATCAAACTGCCATGTTTTTCAAAATCTTCTGTGATGCTTTTTGTTGATGCATACCTAGGAGGCATCAATGCTATCTCAAACACATAACACTTCGCCTTGGGGGGAGGAGAAAACAAAAGTACAAAAATTAATCTATCAACAAATCCCTGAAGGGTTCACAATATTTTACTGGTTGTCCTTCCAAAATAGTCGTTATTCCAAAATTGACTCTCTGCAGGGAACCCATGTATCCATAGTTCAATTACATACACCATAACTATAAAGCTAAAAAGTCGTTTTCCTCCTGCCCACATTTATCTTTTTTTTCTGTCTCTCGATTTCTTAACCTAGGCCAAATTGGCCAGTTTATATCAACTCCCAGTTTCCAAGTTACTTCCATCATGTTGAAGATGAGCAGTAGGTCTTGTGTATCACAAGTGATCATGTTTAGATGGTCCAACCTCTCCTCACAATCAACCCTACCTAAATCCTCATGTGCCACTCCTCAGCCCCCCTCCCCACTCTCCCCCATGTTACTGAATCAAAAGTGTTTTTTATCATTTTCACCATTTTATGTTTCTTTTTTTTTCTATTTCCCCCATTCCCAATGAGGTTAACATCAATACTAATGTTACTCACTGTTCCTCCAATGTTTCAGCTGGTTTTTAGCAATAATTGAAGTTGTTCCTTAATTTTTTTTTTTCTTTTTCAGTTTGACTTCCCCATAACATTAAACAGTTCAATCCTAATTTACATTTCAAAGGGAATTCAATTTCTGGGTCTAAATTCTACCCAAACTGTGGATATTTTCTCAGAGAAGTGCAAAGTACGGACCATGTTGGTTACTAGATGGGAAACATCAGCTAGGCAGACTTGTCCTACTGAAAACAAAAAATTGTGCTTTTAACCTCTGGGCTGATGAAACATTGTAATAACATTTTAATCCCATACATTGATGTTTTGTATTGATTAACCAGATTTGTCAATTATCACATGCATCATCTGACAGCACTAACGGCTTCTCTCGTGCTTTCCGTCCGCTAATATTGAGCTGTAACAGTGGTGTCTCTATCATGTACCCGTGTGTATATGGGGTGTTATGATTTATTTTATTTATTGGTTACCTATCCATGTACATCACTCTCTGCTAATTGGATAAAGCTCACACTCTTTTGCATATTGTCTGTCAATGTCTCACTAGGATGCATTATTTTTCTCTCTTGCAACATGAAATTGTCCTTGGGACTGAAGGGGAAGTTATGATAGCTATCAGATTCAATTCCAGTTGTTTAGTATTTCAGAAAATGTTCTTGATTGCTTTTTGTTTTTCTTTTTTGATCGGTGCCAGTGCTGCCACCACAGTAAAGGTACTTGTCATTGACAAGTTGTAAAAAGGAAAAAAATGAATCACGTGATATGGTTACAGATGGTTGTTTCCTTCATCTAGAACAGGTTATGGCATGAAAGGGAGACAAGTATTAAAAAAAAAATTAACAAAAAAAACATTTTTGCTGCTCAGAGGAATATTCTCTATCACTCTCATGTATGTGGAAATATTTTAGTCCATTCCATTGTTATAAGGAAAGTGGAAACAAAGTATGTAAATCTGCCCTACTATATATTAGCTTTCATTAATATGTGAGACCACACTACTCTACATATTGGCCCTAGAGCTGTACCTTCATGCCTAGTTTAGGACGGAACATTGGCATACTAATGCTGGCTTCCCATCTTTCTTAACAATACATAGATGCCAACCAGGAATAATATTTACTTAGGCAAGTTTGCAACCTCTTCAGGTCATTCCTGTGGACAAATTTGCTAAATTTTAGCATCATTTTTGTCCCCCAGGCCTCCTCCTAAACCAAGTCCAGGTTCTGTTCAGTATTCAGAGGAAGAAGAGAGTAAACACTATGAACCTGTCACGAAGAGAGAAGCAGGAGAGACAAGCAGTCTAACAGACAGATATGCAGAATCAGCAGTGAGTATTAATGGTGATTGTTAAATGAAGCCTCTCACAAATAGGTATGAATTGTCAGTAGTGAGTATGAATTGTGACTTCTCAGTATAATCTGTCACAAAGAAGTAAGTAGAATCAGCAGTGAGTATTGATGGTGACTGTTAAATGGAGCTTGTCACAAATAGGTATGAATTATCAGTAGTGAGTATGAATTGTGACTTCTCAGTATAATCTGTCACAAAGAAGTAAGTAGAATCAGCAGTCAGTATTGATGGTGACTGTTAAATGGAGCTTGTCACAAATAGGTATGAATTATCAGTAGTGAGTATGAATTGTGACTTCTCAGTATAATCTGCCACAAAGAAGTAAGTAGAATCAACAGTGAGTATTAATGGTGACTGTTAAATGTAGCTTGTCCCAAATAGCCATTAATTATCAGTAGTGAGTATGAATTGTGACTTCTCAGTATAATCTGCCCCAAAGAAGTATGAATTATCAGTAGTGAGTATGAAAGGTGACTTTTCAGCATAGTCTACCATGGTGGGGTAAGTAGAATCATCAGTGAATATTAATGGTGACTGTTAAATGTAGCTTGTAATTTTTATGAATTATCAGTGGTGAGTATTAACAGTGCCTTCTCTCTTGGCATGCCACAGACAGACATGTAGAATCAGTTGTGAGTATGAATGTCTAATAGTCATAGAGGTTGTTACGTATGCTCTGTGGTGACTGTGATCAGTGAATGTCCAATTTTACTTACATCTGTTTCTCCTAAATGATTACATTTGATCCACTCTCCTAGACATCCCTGCAGAAAAGTTGGTTTTATAATTCTGTTTGCAGTATAGTAAAATTTTGATTTTTTTTTTTCACAGCACCACAGGATGATTATATCTTTCTCCACTGACTATGACATTACATTCTCACTTATTGAAAAACTTCTTTCTCTGGTTTGCCCAGCAGGGAAGCGAGAGCGAATCTGAAATGAAAGAGGAGGCGATGGATACATTTGTGAACCATTATGCAAGTCTTCCGTCCAATCAGAACTGGCGCCAACAGAGGGCTCCTCAAGCGTACAGCTACACGGACAGCGAACCAGACCACAACAGCGTCACCATGTACAATAATGGTCTAGCGCACATGGAAGCTGGCTCACGTTCGCCCATACATGGATTTTCCTCGTTTGTATAACGACTGCCGAAAGTTAGGAACGATCGTCTTATTTCGAGGATTTAGGAGAACGACGGAGAGGTTTATACTGCTTCTGAAATAACCAAGGCATGGAAAAAGGAAATGGGAAGGCACCTTGTAGAGGAGGCAGAGTTACAGCAAAAAGAAAGCTATGGCACTGTTGAAGAATGCTACTGCCTGTTATTGAATGAATAAGAGAAGATGTAGGGATGATTTGTTCAAGTCTTTCGAGTAAAGGTGGTGAGGGTTCCAGCTTTGCTTACTATTAAGAGAACAGTATAGCATTGGTGCTTACTGGCTGTTTGATTGGCCGATCCCATACGTAATCACAGAGTGAGCAATTGGTCGTTGCACTAAGACAACCCAACGAAAGTCAGATAGAGACACCAAGGAAAACAAAATGTGTCCACTGGTTGGCAGAAAATCTGACAGACAATACGAGACAAAGGAAATGACCAGACTTGACTTTTGAACAGTAGATCATTGTTGTTCTTTTATCCAGGGTAATGTTGTCTTCCTCAACCTAACCCAAATTGTCTGGTTGATGAAGAATTCACCCTTCTCTGGGTTTGATCACTTCGGATATCCTTAGTCTAAACCCATCATTTGAAGCACTGTGAACTGTGTGGCCTTTCCTTATAAAGATTTATTAAAGTTGTTCTTGATTGTCAAATACTCTAAAAAGGTCACCTACAAAAGTGGCCAAGTGGTGATGGTGTTGTATTTAATTTCATGGAAATATATCACCTGGTGTAGAAAGTCTAATCCTGTTATTGGTTGCTGTGCAAAGGCAAAAGCAATGACAGCAAAAAAAAACAAAAAAAAAACAGGACACCATTTAAAGTGGCTGCCACTTGCTCGCCTGTTCCAACCAGTTAAACCCAGAGGCTGTTGGAGTGATAAAGGAGGGAGGGGTGCCTCTAAAACAAAAGAAAACTTAAACCTTATTTATTAATACATTTCCTTGTTTTGCATTTTTTTCTTGATTTAGTCATGTTTGCTCCTTTACGAAATAAGATGTCCCCACATATTTGGTCCTCCTACTGTAATTTCCATTAAAAACAATGAATGTAACCAAGTCCACTCCCAAATATGCGAAGAGTTCTGACGGACAAAGGACATCACATGTTGACATGGTGATGTGCACATCACTATTAGTATGGTTGCATGGTGTGTAGGTCAACAGTGTATTGAAAATTGTTCAACATGTGAGGGGTGTTTAGGGGGGATGTAGAAGATTGCAAAGAGTGACTCAAGGTGGGGGTAGGGGGAATGCCTGGGTGCTGTAGTGAGTGATAACTTGAAAAAAAAAATGTATTGTTCTGTCCTTTTAAATTTGCTGCAATAGTGGAGAGAATTCTTTGTTGGTGCTGCTGTACCTTAAGTGCTGTTTATTGTTATAACCACAGTGGAGGATGATATGGCACAGACCTATGGAAGGTATAATAGAGTTTTGTCATCTCTAACTAATTTGAGTGTACATACTGCTTAGAAAGTTATTATCATATTTAAAGTATAAAAACGTAATTTTTTTTTTTTTAGATGTTTTCTTCTTTCTTTTTCCTGTTGCAGGGTCCAAGTTATTACAAATTTACAGAAAAGGGAAAAAAAACACAAGTAAAAACATTGAACATTGCAAAGACTTTATGAAATGTAAATGTTAGTTTGAAAATGTCCAAAAGTATCAGTGTTACGTCTTTTAATTCAGAACATACCACATCTAGGGGAAAAGTCCTGCATATTCTTTGCTGCAGTCATGTATGAGAATGTTTCTTTGATTGGTTTGGTTTAATGGAGTTAAATGAATGTTCAGGTTTTCATGGTAGTTACTTTTCTGGCAGAGCACCGACACGTTCATTATTCATGGAGCTGTTTATCAAATTAAATTTGTACATTACCCATTGTTCGATAGTTGTGATCTTCAGTTTCAAAAAGCAAAGCAGTTTTTCCTCAGAAAAATACTGGGATTTTAATCTTGCTGTAGTAGCTTCAGATGATGAACACAGTGAAGCTCTGATTTCAAAAAGATTTCGTTTTTGACCAGTGAAGGACACCTTCATGGAAGCTACGCACCTTACCAGTTTACTATTCAGACAAACAGTGCTCTTTAAAGTGTTTCTACACTAGGTCAGTAGCCAGGTCAGACTCTTAGGGAGACCAAAATAGAAATGGAGATGTCTTTTGACACAATATTTATTTTCTTCACTCTCCCACCTCAACGACCCTTACCCTAAAAAGAGAAAATTCTGTGGAGACGAAAAAATTTTATTGGGAGAATTGCCCCCTGCCCCTCCTCCTTTACTGCAGGCCTGTTGTATATACACAACAGATGGTCATCGCGGACTGATTTCGTTGAATTGCTGAGGTTATTGTGGTTCCTCTGAGGTTATTTTTTTAGTCTCCGAGGTTATTTTATGGCAATGCAAACTTGATTACATCATCAACCAAGTGGGGACCAATAAACCGGACAGACCATTACGGAGTCGTGTTGATTTTATTTTAGCCGATAATGTCCATAAATATGAGTTTTAACATATAGCATACTTTGTATTAAAGATGATGGGTGGATTGGATTGAGGGAAAGGGGTGGAGAATTTGTAAGAATCCGATGTTGTAAATGGTCAATATGTATTGCCTGAAGTATTTTTGATATTAATAACCTTTAAACGTGTGTTGCAACAGGAGGCTGTGTGCAATGACTGTCTCATAATAATTGCATCTGTCACAGTATCTAAATAATAGTGCTCCTATATTTTTTGACTCAATAAATGTTTGACTGTTGGGAAAGATTAGATGAGAGAAAAAAAAATCATGCACAGCAATTGTCATATTCTCTTTAGTTTACAACCTCAACTCTGTTTTCATGCATACTGGAAGGACTGTCTGAACAGTCACTGGCATGCAACTTCAAATGATTCATCATTGCAAAAAATTACCTCAAAGGATCAATTTTAAAACAGATCAGAAACCTTCACCAAGACCTTGGCCAGTGCATGATGTTAATGTGCTCATCAACTTCCATCAGTGATATCACTAGTGACTGTTGCTTCTTAAGCATTGTTAAATAAGTTAGTATCTTCTGTAACACCAGTGGCGTAGCAGAACGAAGCAGTGGGCATTCCCCAGTCAGCCTGATATCGTAAGTGGCATTCTTATTTTATTTTGCGCTTTTGCAGTTTGAGGATCTAGGAAATGGATAATCCAGTTTTGCCAGCTCAGTGTATGTTGTCGACCACTTGTGAATTTTTAATGGTTTATCAAAGTTTGTTATTGCAGTCAACAAATTTGTGTCCTTAACTGTCAAAAATCTCTCAAAATTTACTTTCAATGGTAACACTCACAAGTTGCTTGTTTGACAGTAAAGGAATATCTGATGCACGGTGAGAACAACAAACCAGTTTTTTAACAAGATTTGTAAAATATTTCCAATGCATTGGCTGTGAGTGGCCTGTGCTAGGCCTAAGCAAGGAATCTGTAATGTTGTTAACATTTGTGTATGACTGAAATATTTGTGCATGTTCATCTTAATCCAACCACAAGTTTCATATGTGCCTTTTTTATACCTATTTCAGTGAGAAACAAAAAGTTAAATAGAGTTAGAAATATTGTAAACAATTGCTTTCTATAAGGAAATTGTGGGGAATAGTTTATATCTCTGAAAAATTGGCTTGAATTTACAGATGCGGTTTGTTTCGAAAAAGGAGACAAAAAAATTGTTTGGTGCAATGTTGTATAGCTATGGAGAGATATGTAAATAATGTAAAAATTTAAGATGTTGGTATTCATCTAAACGAGATATTGAAAAACTATGCTTGCAATTGTTCAGTGCTGTAAATGTTTGTTTCCAAATTTGGCAATACAGAAATCATGTGCCATTTTTATTTTGGCAAGAGTGAAACCATTTGAAGTTCTGACAACATGCCATCTTTTTCTCTCTTGCAAGTCAGACATGTAGATGTGCAAACCTTTTGGTGAAGAGAAGGCAATGCCAGGACGGTGGACAGCGACCTCTGCAAAACAGCTGCTTCCCTCCTCGCTGTTATTTTTTTTTATATGCAAAACATATCAACTTGCTTTACAAAACATTTTAATAGACAGTTACATTTGTCACAAAAGGTAGAAAAAGAAAAGAGTAACTATCATGATAAACTTGTGTAATCTCATCATGATTAATTTTGTTATTAGTTTGGCATTTTTGTGACAGCTCTGTCTCCCCTATTACTTGTTGGCTTTACTTGTTGATGGACCAACTGGAGGAATTAACAATACATCGCTTTTGATTGTTGTGGCAATTTTTTTATTATCCACTGGCTACTAGAAACTCTCTTTTGTGACTTTCAAAAACATGCCAGTTTTATCCATGGATGATCTTTTTTTAAATTTAGTATGTGTAGTGTCACATATTCAGGTTTCTAAAGTATTAGGGACTGAAGACACATTGCTTTTGTGTTTCTTGTTTTAATGCGATCACAATGCTTTTTGGTCACTTTGGATTATAAACACAACTCAAAACTATTGTTTCTTGACCAATAGGGTCTTGGATGGAATACTTTTAAAATGTTTAATATACAGCCTATGCATTACTTAATTCTTAATGCTAAAATGCCTTAGGCTCCCATTCGAAAGTATTCTTTAGGTTGTATTCATTTTGAGATACCGCTTGTTTCGTCTATCCTCGTCATGTACTTTAACGTCTTCGGATTGGATCCCTTTTTTTTTTCCAATTTCCTGACAGAATACTAACATTTGATCCTTGAATTTAAGAAATGTTCATATTTTTCTCTCAATTTTGAAATTACCATTTGACTTCCATGAACCAATTTGTTTAGTTTTTCCCTTTCGATTTAGTTGCTTTACAACCTTTTGAAATAATCTCTAAAAGTGAACTTGTTTTATTCCTTTTTCCACCTATTGCTTTCTAGTCATGGGATGATCCACTTGGCAGACAGTATGTACCTTTAAATACTTTTGCCAGGTTGACTTTCATAGTTTGATAAAAAAAATCCTTATCTCAGTGCCATGGAATATTTGAAACTCTTGTAACTTGCAGGACTTTATTCATCTGCACACACTAGAGTGGTTTATGTCAATGTTGATGAATCAAAATTGAGGTTTTGAGCTGGCCATCTTTTTTCAAATCCCATTTCCCTTTCTACTGATTTCCCTTTCTACTGATTTTCTCTTGACAAGTGTTAATAGTATGTGTTCGACTACAAGTGCTGAATGGCAATGGCGAGCTGATGCCAGGGATTTGTTCTTTACTTTTCATTGCTTTTAATTTCCCTAAGTTTGTGAATTTTTTTCTTTTCCAACTTCTGCATGAAGTTCAGCCAATAGGCAGACCTTAAACCTTTCCCTGAAGAAATTCTATGTAAAAAATGGTCATTTTGATTGTACATTTTGTTAATGTTATACTGTTTTGTTATTTAACCATTTTTATTAGAACAAAGAAAAGGATTTCAAAAAACCATACACGATAAATAATAAACCTGCCATTATATTCAAATGGCACATGATAGCCATGTTGTTATGTGATATGTTTTTGACTTGTCTGTTTGGCACCAACATTGCTGCCGAGGTTTTCTAGACTAATAGAGGGCAGTCTTTTGCACATTTACATTACTTTTGACAGGAACATTCCTGGTCTCTCTCTGTAGCATCTCTGTTACATATTTTTCCACACCCAGCGCAGTTAGTGGGTTCGGCACGCACTACAAAGATGACACGTGATATGGACCAAGCTTTCATTTGTTCAAAGTGTACACAAAAGTGAGCAGTAATTGGTTGTGGGATATGTCCAAGCAAGTCTGAGTTTGCTCCTTTGGTGACACTGAATGTTGCCCTTGTGTGAACAAGCCAGTTATGGTACATACACAGCTAGGCCAAACATGAAGCCTACCTAGGTAGTTGACTAATTGTGTCACTGTATATCATCTATTGTCTTATAAAACTTTGGACAGTAGTGTGCACAGATATGGCTTTTAAGGGACCACCTAAAAATATTCCCTAAATAGTATGTGGGACTACATCTTTAATGTATCCTAGAGAAGCAAGCAAGCAAAGATTGAAGTTACTCAAAGCCGGAAGGTCAAGAGGGGCAGCCAAAGCATCAACAGAATCTTTTTCACTTCAGAAGAGAACTGTGATTCCACATCGACAGCTATTTGCTTGAAAGAGAGTGGTAAATGTGGTTGTCTTTGGATCAGGTGCAAAAGTAAATAGTCTTATTATGTTTGGCTGGGATAATTGTCATTTAATTAGCTGATAATTTAAAACAAATGCAGTAAATTAACCAGAATGCTGAAATGCATTGTGGTTTCGATGATCTATTTAAGAGAAATTTTTTTCTAAATCTGGTATAATAGCATTAGTATGTGTCACAATTTGACCCCTGTTGACCCCAAATGACCTTTGACCTTCACAAAAAACAACAGGGTTCCTCTACTCAACATGGTACAACTACATACAAAACACGAGATCTCTACAAGCTTCCTTTCTTGAGGTATCGTGTTTTCAAGGTTTTCACAACTTGACCCCTGATGACCCCAAATGACCTTTGACCCCTACCATACACAATAGGATTCTTCTTCTCAATATGGTACACCTACATACTAAATATGAGATCACTACAAGCTTCCTTTCTTGAGATATCGTGTTTTCAAGGTTTTCACAATTTGACCTCTGTTGACCCCAAATGACCTTTGACCTTCACCAAAGACAATAGGATTCTTCTCAATATGGTACACCTACACACTAAATTCTGAGATCTGTCCAAGCTTCTTTTCTTGAGATATCATGTTTACAAGGTTTTCACATTTTGACCCCTGTTGACCCCAAATGACCTTTGACCTCCACCAAAAACAACAGGGTTTTTCTTCCTAATGTGGTACACCTACATACTAAATCTGACATTTGTCCAAGCTCCCCTTCTTGAGAGAGCGTGTTTACAAGGTTTTCACCATTTGATCCCTGTTGACCCCCAAATGACCTTTGACCTCCACCAAAAACAATATGGTTCCTATACTAAACATTGCACAACCACATACAAAACATGAGATCTCTACAAGCTTCCTTTCTTGAGATATCGTGTTTTCAAGGTTTTCAAAATTTGACCCCTGTTAACCCTAAATGACCTTTGACCTCCACCAAAAACAATAGGGTTCTCCTTCTCAATATGGTACACCTACATACCAAATATGAGATCTGTCCAAGCTTCCCTTCTTGAGATATCATGTTTACAAGGTTTTCACATTTTGACCCCTGTTGACCCCAAATGGCCTTTGACCTCCACCAAAAACAATAGGATTCTTCTTCTCAATATGGTACACCTACATACCAAATATGAGATCTGTCCAAGCTTCCCTTCTTGAGATATTGTGTTTACAAGGTAGGGCGTCATGGACATACCTACACACACTTATACATACACACACCCTTACACGCACACACACACACGTACATACACAGTGTTCAAACACAAGTTCCTTGACTATGGTCTTGGTGCGTACACACATACATACACACACACATATGCATGATTACAAAGGTTACGATTATCATCGAAACCAAAAAGGTAAATTAAACATGTAAAAAGGTACAAACTATAACCCTCAGTTGGAGCCTTGCAGGTCTGACCAGAAAAGGGGTATGGGAGAAGGTAATGGTCATAAAACAGGCACAGAAATAATGATGCCATGCAATATTTACCTCTCACATCAAAATCCAAAACAACTTGAAAGTTATGTTAATGCCCCGAAGCTGTGACCAGAGTATATTTGACCATGTGGATTCACTTACAATATTACTTGCAGACTTCAGCCTGAAAGATAGGAAATAAGGGCCAACCCCTAAGT
Organism: Stichopus chloronotus; assembly: GCA_021234535.1. Taxonomy (NCBI): domain Eukaryota; kingdom Metazoa; phylum Echinodermata; class Holothuroidea; order Aspidochirotida; family Stichopodidae; genus Stichopus; species Stichopus chloronotus. The sequence continues at coordinate 21,136,119 of CM037829.1, forward strand.
TGTGAAATATCTGGGTAACACTCAAAATAATGTCTTTGTAAAACTCTGAGTCACTCAAAATGATGTCTCTCATGATATATCTCACATTCATACATACTTGGAAAGAATCCTCAACTCCTATTGGCCCATTTCAGTCAGGTGACTGTGGGTTAATCGCTGGTAACCCAACTTGTTAAACCACGGTCGATCACAGGCGGATGAATACAATAACCCTGAAGATCAACAGTGTGTTTTCAGTCTGCTGTATATCTGGCACAAAGCAATGTCCAACACATGTATTACTAGTATCAGGCCTACGTTAGTGAAGTAACGTTCGATTATAAGTTCGTAGAACAATGTTACCTAGGCCGCGCCTAGGGCCTAAGGCCTGCTCAAATGTAAAATGTAGGTAAATCTACGTAACAACAGCACAGTATCACTGTCAGTGGTAATCCCTCTGATGTAGGGAAGCCTAATCTTACCTAAATACCAGAACTTGTGTCAGGTGAAACCTGCTTCCGCATATTTTGAACACCATAAAAGTTTAATAGCCTACCGGAATTAGCTTTCCTTCTTTGTAAAATTCTGCTGAGATGTTCAAAAACAATTCCCTATGCAATAACATCGTAAAGAGGACCAAGGACTGCAATACATTGCCATCTTGAAGGGTCTCCATACAATTACCGGATTTATTTTCTTCCGAATTTTTGCATAGCCTACTGAGAACTCTCACACCCGCAGGAAATTAGGGTCCACACTAGCACAACAAGTCTTCCACTCTCTGCTGCTGTTAGGACTGAGAGTAAGACCTCAAGCAGTTTTTCTCGAAATGTTCAGTCATGAATTTGTCACTGTCTTTATTCAAAATCAGTAATCAGGCCCCGTGGCTGTACAACGCTTCTGTTGCACGCAGTAGTTACGTACACACTACACAGTGAACACACTACGTACACTGACCACAGCACGCGTGCACACATTAGTACACTACAAGTTGCAAACTGAACTGTACTAAACCACGACAAACGAACTAAAGCACGCGTTGCTGCTATGTCAATTGTTATTGTTATTCTTTTTATCTAGGGGTTACTTTCTGTTTCGCACACGAATATTGTTGACATGTAGTAAATTTGTTTACCTTTTCTCGGGGTTCCTTTTTAATAAAAATGCGGTTATTTAAGGACCAAATTCCTGTTTTCGTCTTTTACCAAAATCTCATTGGTATGTATTAACAACGTTAATCAACTTTGGACTTGGGTATTAACTGTAAGGATAATGCACGATCGGGGGTTAATGCAAGCGATGCACGAGGGCGCAGCCCGAGTGCATCCAGCGATAGCAGTTAATACACGGTCCAGCGTTGATTAACCTTTAATTACCCATTACACCAAATAATTAAACATTAACCAAAAGAAAAAATTATGAGAAATTGTTCCAGCATTTATTTCAGCCATTTTCTCAAAAAAAAAAAAGAAAAACCTAGATAATCTGAAGAGATGTATTCTTGGGAAGCGTTGCATTTTTCTGAAAACGTCAAACGGAATGAGTGATTCACAAGCAAGTAAAGAGACTCATTGATCAAGTTATTCCAATCAACCTGGTAGTGTCCTTGCACTCTGTGATAAAGACCACATTTCAGAGCCTCCCCCTTTGTCTTGTCTGCGAATGGTTTCACAGTCGCAAAATGCAGACACATATAGATGCCAAGCTGACTGTAACAAATCACTGCAACTTAATTCATCTTGTAAATTGCATGAAATCTTGGAGTAGATCCGCAAATCGTTAAATTTTCAGCCAGAGAATTCATCTTGCTCCTTATTAGCTGTAAAATTCTGTAACTTTGTTGGGCTAACTTGGAGAAATTGTATGAAAAAAAATTTTATGTGTATTTCACAGTGGCACGAACTGATATGAGGGATAAGCCACTTCAAGAAAGAAAAACAAAGTTGAGATTATTCTCCATTCGATATGTAAAGGTCGTCTTGAACAACGACGAACAAACCTTATACCCAATGCCCGGATTTCATACAGCAACACAGACCCATAAAACTCTGGGTGTGTCTGGACACTTAACGGCCATGTTCTTAGGTAGAAAACTGCTCCAAAATCATGCACAATGTAGCTATTTGCAACAACATCTTCCTCAAGCAGGTTTCCTGCCTATCTGAGCAAAGGGTCAAAAGTACTGCCACTTGCCCAGGATGGTATCTTTAATCGCATTCACATATTGTGCAGGTACCCAATAAATCCAGTACCGAGAAGCCTCTGTGGGTCCAAGTTGAATGGCCTGCAAAAAAGAAAAAAATCCAGCAAATTAGGTATTAAAGCAGCAATTTCTGTCTGTCACTGTGATTTGGCAAACCAAAATGACTGAGAATATCACCCGTAGAGACATTTGTGAGCATATCTAGCCAATTACTATTCTCAACAGTGAAATAAAGATGAGATGGAACTACTTTCTGCTTTGCATTCTTGGAAGCTACTTTCCATCACAAAGCTGCAATAAACTCCCCCATATTATCAAACTATAAAAAAAAAGAATAAGGTCGAACAATGAAACCAGTTTTAGCAGTTGCACTCGTTCTCCCATCTGGCTGTACACAGGATTATCGGTGAAGGAATATATTTTTAGCTTTGCTCATGAATAAACATGACATCAGTGATTGTTTGACATTGAAACAATGATTGCATGTAATTAACATCAAAGAAGTAAAATGTCAGACAGACATTTCTTTGAGAATCACGTATATACTTTTATTACTATGTTATTAACATTTGTTAGTGGTGAAAAGTGCAAATGTTTTAGTTCAATGGTTGGTGTCAGAATTGTATTGCAAACCGCATGCACATAATGAATTATTAAGTGTTCCCCCTCAAAATATTGCTTTAACAACAACTGCACAGCAGTCCTGGTCATTCATCAAAAAGCAGCTAGTATGGTACAGTGGCCAAGCAGGGCTGAAATTTGACAGTCATCCGATAGTCCAAGATCAGTAAATATCACTTCCAAGAAGCAAATTCACTCCTTTTGGTTGTCCGATGGACAAGTGCCTTTCTGAAGCAAAGCTTCCACTTTAAAAGTGATAAAAGTTTGTTGGTATTGTTTTTCAAAGTCAACATTAAAGATAAAAATAATTATCTATTTGGTATGCTCCATATACCTATGGTTAAATTTACTACAGAATGACAGACATCCAGTGTGAACAACATGGAGGGGCTTTACGCTGTTGTATGTACACGAAATTATGAAAGCATTATAGCAAAATCTAGACTTGTGTTTTTGATTTGTCTTTTTGTTTTCTGGTTCAGCGACCAAAATGTACTTCAGACTATCAAATGTGGAAAGTGAGTTATCCGAAGGACAATGCAGAATTTTTGTTAAATATCACGTATGCATAGCCACGGATGGTGAAGAGCAATGCACGCCTGGACACACCAAACGGAATTCTGGCCTATGTAAATGGAGCTCTGGCCACCACACATGGGGAATTTGCCCGAGCAAATACTTGGTAAGCTTCACAATGCCCTGTCAAGTCAACGTGTGCATTAATTTCACCTAAGTGAGTTGATCTTACCCACCCAATGTGATCTATCTGTAGCCACCTCATTAATATACCAGATTTAATGTGGTTGAAAGGAATCTGACATTCAACATTAATGAACAATTTGGATGTGAGGATTAGGAGTGGCCTCCTCTTCCAACTGGAGGTGAGATTCCTGTACGGACCCTCTCATCATCAGATTGTAATAAACACAAAGTAAGGTACTGATCGATGAGCAGATACCTTATAAACAAGACTTTCTAACTTAATGAAATTACTGAAATTAAATGACTTCTGTTGATTTAAACCATCTCACCTATGATGTAGATAATCATAAAACACAAGCCCCTACCCCCCCCCCCATCCCGCTCCCAATGTTGCATGATTTGAGCAGTTATAAACTTACCATTATGTGGTACTCTTCGTGTCCCTCAATTGGTTCACTCACGACTGCCTTGATTGAATTCATTGGTAGCTTTTCAGTCCTCTCTGAAATAGAATGTCATCACAGGTACATAGTCAGTGCTTTCAAAAGTTAACACTTACATGAGTAAATTATTAATAAAAGCTGCCCAGCAATAATTTTCTTTCACGTAAAAGTCACTCTCTGGCTGAGCTTACCCACATGTGATTCATGCACAGATACTTGAAAAAATGCTTCAAAGTGAGACTTCGTGTTAAAATGATATTGTACTATATATTATATATATATACTCAGTGTTTTCCAAGGAGGGTGGCCCATCCCCAAGTGAAAATAACTACAGCACCACCCATCTGAAAAAGTGACTGCCCTTCTAGAAAAAATCCTGACCCCCTTCAAAAGATCCACTGAGCAGAATAAAAAGTTCACAACAGGATACTGCCATTCCAAATAGAGCAAGTAGTTGCCTCCAAATGGCACCATTTTACATCATTTCAAATCGCAAAAAACCAGAACTTTCTGGAAGTAACGTTGAACACCCTACCCCAAACCTCTCCCTTGCAATCACTTTATGATTGCGTGTGCACTTCACACATGACCACCCCTCCTCTTCCCCGGTCCTCTCTTGTAAACCTGCAGAGAACACTGTGCGGCGGCATGGTGTTCAATGTCATGCATAGAAAAGGATACAATAGCATATATCCGATCTAGACTTCTCAGGTTTTGCCAACAAGTTGAGAGCAGGCGCTATTCCCCCCATGTCTTACAGTTTCTACTGGAAGTGACAAAGTTTTCTGTAGAAAGTCTTATCTTTGATTTCATGTGCACCACACCTGTTTGTCTCTTGGTAAATGTATGTGATGTCAGGAGGTAAGAAAACATGACCTTCACTCCATACTTGGACAATTTGAATATGTTCTTTGCACACACATACAACTGGAGCACTGTTCTCCATGTAATTCTAATGTTTAGTGTCAATATCGTATGACTGACATTGCCTGTTCATTTTCTTGTTCACTTGAGGTTGAATTGTGTACAATATTCCTGAATGTTGTTCTTGGAGATCATACACTCTGAAATGTAGCATTCAATAGGGCCAACAAAAGATGGCCTTTCCTCATTTTGACAGCCACTCAAGGGAAGCTCAGCTCAGTTGGAGTCAAAAACATAATCGCCTTATAAGGAGGGGGTTACCACCCAGTCAAGGGGGTATACACTAAAGAAACAATGTCCTTAAATCATGTGAACATTAATTAAGGATTGCCTGGGGCAAGTAGAAACTATGAAAGGCAAGTTTTTCTCTACCTCAAGTTGCCTGATTGGGCAAGTGACAATTCATGTGCAGCATACATCTTGCATACAGGAAGTAATCGCATATAACTGAATGTAAAGTAACACCATGTTCTTCAGCCAAAAATCAGCCTTCTGCCTTATTTTCAGTACACACAATTTCTGGTCCCAAAAATTGTATACATTTGGGAGACACACTAACCCACAAAACACACTGTGCCGCGAAGCCATTTCAAGTGAGTTTTAACTGAGGTGCATGTTCTCATTGCACAGTATATTCATACAGTATGTTCTTCACATTTTAATCAACCTATCTATAGTGTGTCATGACTCTGTAATCATAAATCATTTAGTTTCAACTACAAACGTATGTTGCTAAAATACAATGTTACCAGCGACATCTGAGCTTTCCTCTTATCCTGGCATTTCAGGGCAAGTATAAACTACCAGGGCAAGTGAATTCAGGAAGCTTATTGCCCCACTGGGAGAGGTTTTTTAAAGGTTAACGTTCAGCACCCGTCACCCACAGTGGTAGGTGCACACCCCCCTTACCCCTCACTTCTATGTTAAATGTTTCAAACCTTTTGTGCCAATCCAAACTTGATCAAGTTCCAGCTTGAAAGTGAGTCGAACTTTACTGTTTGCTTTGTTTACCATTCCTGACACAGGGCATGGATGGCAGTCTTTCCTGTATAAAGAAAAACATATGATAGCTGCTTGTCTCAATCTCCAGCATTTTTACTTTCTTGCATTCCAAAAGTACAACCGTGTTTATTCCAGCATGTCACATGCTTACCTGTCATATATTCATGACAATAAAATAATCTTTAAAGTTTGAACAACCTGAATACATTGACAACACATGAGCAATGTTGAGACTTTGCAAAATTTCCAGAAATGTAATATTTTTTTTTAAAAAAGAGCACCTGGTGGCCAAATTTTAACAAAATTATGCTACAGTGCTGCAATTTTTTTCCATTTGATAGGTATGATTTCATACATCAGAAAATTTTTTAGTTTTTAGATATCAAAAACACTTCACCCCATTCAGGTGAAATTTCTGACAAGGGGAATAAATTTAACTGCTATTTTCACTCTACATTGGCATAAACTTGCAGTAGAACAGTCCACTATTATAAGGGTCACCAGACACAGCAATCAAAGTATCACTTTCTCACCTGCACACCTTTTATACCAGGCATGGCATCATCAGGAACACCTTTATCTAAAATCTTTTTATGTTGCTTCATCTTACAGAATGGTTCCTTTGTTGCACCTGATGAAAGGATATGAAGTGTGAAACATAAAATAGTACCATGTGGAAATATGTCAAAAAAAGAACCTACAGGCACTTTGGTTTCTTGTATAAAGATCCTTTAACTTTAAACCCAGCCTCAGATAAGAGGGTCAGAAGTTGCAGGGCAGTAGTAAAAATCAAAGTCATTTAGCAGCCTCCGTATCATATGTCAAGGTTTGCTGATACCATAGTTTTTCTTTTAGGGGGTCAATGATCAATTGAGATCAACCTTGTCCTGGTAAGGTGGATGGAAGAATTACTCCATTCCCATTTACTAGAAGTACATTACAGTGGTATCCATGTGATGACCTCAAATGACCTTTGACCTTCACCAAACACAATAGGGATGACCAACACACACGATAGTTATGACATTAGTCACGATTACCCTTCTTGAGATGTGTTTACGGACCAACCCACACACCAAGTGTGAGATCAGTCAAAGTTACCCTTCTTGAGATATGTTTACAAGCCAGGCATCACATACACACACACACACATATACACAAACACACACACGACATCACCAATGCAATGATTTCTTTTGCCTTCAGCAAGGTATAAAAAAACTATGGGTGGTTAAAGTTTTTGGCAAACCTTTCTCAATTCCTGAAAAGGTGACAAGGTATTTGAGCATTTTACTGTTAAATTATAAAATCCATTGCTCCATCAGAGGTCACCTCAGAGTGGAGGGGGTGGCAATATGGAATTGCAGGATGATTGGGTAATTGGTGGGTGGGCAGGATGAGTGGGTACATGGTGGGATGGATGGGCAAGTGTTCTTCTGCAACATAAAAAGGGTTAATTTTCCAGTTCATTAGCTGCAGCCCCAAACCTTTCTTTTCTTCCTCAGCGAGAGCCTTCTTGTCCACAGGCTTATTCACTTCCAAGACATCATCCAGCTTTGAACCAACCAACATAAACTTCGCACCCTTTGTGACTTTGAGTTCCCTTAGCGTCTTGTCATCTTTGACCAGTCCTTTGAACATTAATTTTTGCATGGCTGATGGAACACCTGAATCAACAAGGTCAAAATAAATAATCTGTGACTTGAGAAAACATGGCAGAAATTGGACCTTTAATTCAAATACAAGGTACTCAAAAGATAGAGTCGAAACACTTGATACGATACTTGTTGACCAAGTCATGAAATATTCACAATGATGATCTGATAGATAGCCAATTGCTCTTGAAAATGTGAGCAGTTTCTCCAAAATCACACTGGTTCACCAGCCATATGAGAAGAATTTAAGGTTAAAGGTTTCTCGGGCATGATGCACGATGCACTCAGTTGTGTGATTGATTTCAAAACTAGAGGCATCATGGAATGTTCCAACAAAATATGCAAAAAAAAAAAAAAGGAATGGCCTTTTCTGAAATAATAACAATCATAGACTGATGATTTCATACAAAAAAGATTTACATGTAAAACCTGTTAGGCTGCAAAAAAGTCAGCATTGAAATTTAAACTTAGCTAACAGTGAAAAAGGCCTACAAAAATTAAACCATAAAAAAATAGCATTTATGGATGTATAAAGTGTGAACAAAAACAAAATTAAGTGCGAAGTAAACATGCTTTCTGTTTAGGTTTACTTCAAAAGTACAAAATGGTTTCCTGCAAATCAGAACCAAACTTCCTTCTGCAGACCATTTGGATTTCCTGTCATAAAATTTAAATGCTCACTTCCTATTGGAAGACATCAATTTCTGTATTGCTTTTCCAAATAAATGCTTGTGATCTCTTCCCTTCCTGGTTAGCAGTGAATGTCCAAGAAACATTTTTGGTAATCAGCACAGCATAAGACAAAACCCTGGCTTTGCACCACATCCATGTATTGTTGGTATGGCATCTCAATCAGGGCTGTCACCGACTAGGTGCTGAGTAATTTCCATTCACATAATAAAGTTTCATAACAGACCTATAGCACAAGGTCTTTTTAGTATTATCAGTCTGACCAAATATTATAATTGCAGATTTTTCATGTTTTGGATTTTCGATTAAAGAGGTGTGGATATTTTTAAGCACTCTTAAAGGGAAATAAGGCGTTTGTTTTACAGGAAACATCCATACTTTTAATACCAGTGTTTGTGGATGCAGAATGATAGTATATTCAAAATAAAGAATTACAGTAGCCTTCTTTTCAAGAAATTCATTTCTCACAGATAGAAACTCAGTTATTTGTTGCTCCACACTGATTTGTTCACTCAAACTTTTCAAAATTCAAATGATGCATCTTCCCTTACTCATCACATACATAATGTTTTGAGGAGATGAAACTTTTGGCAGGTGTTTAGTGATGAGACTGAATGGTTTAACAATGACTAAAGCTATTTCTTTTGTAGGTCATGTTGGTGTATTCTAAACGCCCTATTTCCCTTTAATGACTGCTCAATTTAACAGTCTCATTCTACAATCAATGCTTCATCTAAATTCCCTGAAAAATCAATAACACAAAATTTTAGTTTCATCAGTGAGAAAAACTGCTGGGCAAGAAGGTTTATTTTAACATTTATTGGCTGATGCAATTCACCAGTCCTGAATGGGGTCGCCAAGCATAGTGACGTCTCCTGGCCGCAATGTACCAACACAGCATGAAGCATTGTCTAAAGAATTGAAACCTTTTCACATTGTCAAAGCAGATATGAATCCTTTCGGTTAATATGCAGAATGGGCTTACCACAATGGTCAGTACCATCTTTCCTACAATTGCAATTCACGAAACCCACAAGTTACCTTTTCAAAGGGAACTGCACATGTATTCACCTGTGATTCTTTGAATGTGATCTTTTAAGGCTGTCACTGTACCATCAAGGTCAAAGGTCACATCATGCTTTTGTTTGTTAAACATTACTTTGAATGTGACAGTCTCCTTGGTAGTTTCATCCTCTACGGATTCAGTTTCTTTTTCACCACTGATGTTTTCTGAGTTGTCAAGCTTCTGCTTCTTCTCCTCACTCTCTTTGACTAACGATGAGTCTGCTTTGTCCTCCAATGATGTACTGTCACCACTGCCTCCTTGGAGGCCAGAGTCTTTACCATTTTCAGTCCTATCAGCTTTCTCAGACTTTTCTACACGAGGTGGATCAATATCCATAGGACTGTCACTTTGTTTTGCTTTGCTTTCTGGTAAGTCTACATTGGTATCCTTTGTGGAAGCATTTACTTGCTCCTTCTCTCCATCCATTTTATATCAGACAAACGACAACAAATGAATACAAACACCAAGTCTTGCAAAAAAAAAAAAAACAAATGGAAAAAACGGAATCGTTCCACAGGTTATTGAACAGAAAGTGGTGTGTTTTGCTTGCTTTAGATCTTCAGAGAAAGTATCCTGTAGACACAAGAGAAGTCATCATTTTGTTATTAAATTGATTAAATTGGCATATTCAAGTCAAGTAGGCCAACATTAGAATTACAAAAGCAATTTTGGTACATGTATCCTAGGTCTAATGCAAATCAAACTACATGAGTGGGACTTGTAATTTAGAAAGGACTCATGCAAATAAGATAAAGACATTGTCTTTCACCTGTGTTTGCTTCAAAAAAGGAGAAAACTAATGTGATGATGTAAGCTGGTTCAACAGTATGGTCCGTGATCTATCATTACATTGTTGACCCTCATCTGCTTAACTAAAGTGAAAGTCTGAAGTCAGAGACTCCAAGGAGGTTGGATCAAAGATGTGAACTTGTATACTGGAAGTACCATGAGTCGATCACTTAGCAAACATTGAGACCATAAAATCTTCAAACATGTACTAAATTCAATAAAACTTTGCAGTAATAATTGGTTAGGTGTCTCTCTATTTTTGCTATATTTTGGTGAAGTCTTGATTGAGTAATCTATATACAATGAATTTTGAAATGAGGGTTGCAATACACAATGCAATGTTTTTATGAAGTAATCTTTAGTCAATCACTATCCAAAAAAGAGCAAAGAAAAAATTAATTAGCACAATTAATTAGGAATAATGTTTATAAATGAAAAGACTGTTGTCTTTTCTTTCTAAAATTGCAATACAAGCCTCATCAAAGACATCTTGGTCACAATTTTGGTAATGTGTGCAAATTTTTAGTCCATACTTAGCCTATCCAGAAACTTATACACATTGCCATAAGTAACATATTAGCTTTGAACATCACAAATGATAAGACAAATAACTGTTTTTTAAATTGTTTGAGGAGTATATATTGTCGATCACATCTACATTGAAATCGCATCAAGTCTACAAGTGCTAGCATATAGAACATTAGTGATCGACTCATGATACTGATCGACTCATGATTACTATGACTATGTTACATGATTACTAAACAGGAAAAGCCCCTACACTACACATCTACAGCCAGGCTAGCCTATCCCAAACTTGCGAAAGAAAGTCACTCAAGCCCACAACCTTAGTGATGAGACAGTACTTACGGCGTGTTTATCCACGTACCTCATGGCTAAGTTCTGCAACAGTAAGTGAGAAACCTCCTTCATCATAGCTACAGCATTTTTGTTAAGCGCGTGTTCATTTAAATCAACTTAGGCCTAGGCCTGCTTAGGCCTAACGAGTAATGTTAGCCTAGGCTAGTTGATCTATATCTAGGTCTATCTGATGGTATTAACGTGTTGCCTGTTGGTAGGTACATATGTAAATTGTAATGCTAGCATTTCATTCCAAACATGTTGATGCTGCAAGCATCCTTACAACATCATGTAGAAAGTCCAATAGGCTACAGTTTGACCTACTGACAATTTGGTACACTGTGCAATGCTTCCATTACCGCTGAAAAGACAAAATCATGAATATCAGCTCTCTTTTACTTTGTTCCCTTGTTGCAAAATTCAAGCTAGGGCCTTACGTCATGTTTTGTTATTGAGCAATATCGCCCTCGATTTGGACATCCTAGCCGGATGGGGAGTATGGCAAGCTGAATGTGCAATAAATAGAAAATCCAAGATTTCCGACCGATAATCCAAGATTATCGACGGATAATCTTGAATTATCTTTTATAAGTTTCTTACAGGTTTATCACAATATTGTCCAAATAGCTTGGACTATCGACCAATAATCCAAGATCATCAAATTTATTTGGTATATCAGTCCAAAATCTTGGATTATCAACAAACTTAAGTGTACTTCAATTGACAAACTTGGATTATCAACTGATTTGCGACCGATAATCCAAGATTATTGACCGAGTATCTTGGATTATCAACCGATAATTATCAACCGATAATCCAAGATTATCGTTTGAGGCTCCAAGATTATCGGATCGGTAAAAAATCCAAGATTATCAAACACACTTGGATAAACCTGGTTTATCTTTTGACAATCCAGGATAAAGTTATCAAAATAAAATTGATTAAAAACTTGGTTTATCATTAGAGAATCCAAGATAAGTTGATAATCCAAGATTATCAAAAGTCATTTTGATAACCCTGGTTTATCGGTACGAGAATCCAAGATTGTCGATCGATAAACCAAGATTATCAAAATTTATTTTGATAAACCTAGTTTATCGGTAGACAGTCCAAGATTATCGGCCGAGAATATCTAGACATCAGACCAGTACAGTCTTGCAGCAGTTCTGGTACCTGCATGGTCTGGTCATAGGTGTTACACTGAAATTTTCCTAACAAGTCATTACATGTGCGTATCACTTTACCATCACTATAAGTGTATGTATTCAGATCAGTTTGGAGCAGTGGCGGGGCCAGGATGTCAGACTTGGGGGGGGGCAAACTGAGGGCAGAGGAAACTATTGGGGGGCAAAGATTTTCGTGCAGCGCGAAACAGAGCGCTAACCGAGGCCGTGCGGGTGGGTTCCAGGGCCCCGCCTTAGGGCCCCTGGCGGGGTCCAGGGGCAAAGCCCCGGTGGGGGTCCAGGGGCTGAGCCCCCGGAAGCTCTGAGGTTTTAGCATATCTGTGGGTGGAAAATTAAGTCCCAAGAGAGGTATATTATTTATTTTTACGTTATTTATCTTTTCGGTTGACCGTACTCCAAGGTTCCCAACTTTTTTCTTTGGGAACTGGGGGGGGCAACCGGGGGAAAGGAAACAATATGGAGGGGCAAATGCACCCTCATGCCCCCCTCCCCCGTAACGCCGCCACAGGTTTGGAGGTGAAATTGTCAACAATTTTATGCCTTTCATAGATTTTGTCGGTCGCGTTATACCATCTGCCAAACAGAGAGGGCGCTCACGTTGACACTGGCGGGAAGCGACGCGACGCCGGCTCACGGTAACGTAACTAAAAGTTCATACGTACACCATGTATATTATTGCCCCCACGTGTCCAGTCATAGGGCCACAGTTGCGGTTTGGCAATCCAAGATTCTCGACCGATAATTTTAAATTCTCGACCGACAAACCGGGTTTATCAAAAGACAATTTGATAATCTTGGATTCTCGACCGAAAACCTTGAATTATCGAAAACTATTTTGATAATCTTGGATTCTCTACCGATAGCCTTGGATTCTCAGCAGATAATCCAGAATTATGAAAACAAAATTTATTAATCTTGGATTGTCGAGAATTATTTAGATAATCCTTATTTATCGTTACAAGATACTTGATGGATAATTTAAGATTATCTGGTGATAATCTAGATGTGGGGGGGGGGGGGGACAACTGCAGTACTATCTAAGCGGAGCGCCACCTTGGTTGGCTCAAATCGTAAAAAAAAAATGGCTTTTCAAATCCCCCATATGACATGAACTGTACTTCATGAATGTACTTGAGCTGCATGTACCCAGAATTAAAATAGGAATACCATGTCTGCAATTTCTCAATTAATGAGAAAAACATCATTCTCCTTAAAATGGTAATAATGTGGATTGCTCTTATCTAGAATATTTATGTTATCTTAAATTCCAGAGAAGTTATAATGCCACAGTTGTTACTTTCTAAGGGTAACAGTTATTTTTTTAAGAAATTTTCAATTTTCAACTACCAAATTACCAGGTAACCGTATACAAAATCTGGTGCAATATTTTGCAGTCATTTTGTTTCTCGAGAAATTATAGTTTCGGAAAAGGTATTCCAGCAATTTACTCTCTGATTACATTTATACATTTATAACTTTTGTAAATAATAACCACCTTGGATGAGGAAAAAAATGTCACACATTTGTGTTTTGATAGGTGGAGAGCAAATTACCAACCTACCGGAGGGCTAAAATACAATGAAAATTCCACTGAAAATGTCTGTAAATTAATGAAAACATATATCATCCACAAATTTACATAAATAATAGGAAAATAATAGAAAAATCATAATCCACTCCCTAGAACAGTAAACCTGTAGTGGGATATACTTACCAAATTTGACTCTATAAAGACATTTACAACATAAATATAAGAGACGTATTTTAATATACACGTCGTATTAAATTTTATTTTATCACCAGCTCTCAGTTTGTCGGTAAACAACCGTTGCAGGCAGAGATATACATTATACATTTATTTTATCATATATCCGTTATTCCGATTATTGCTGCTAGGTATCTACATTTCATATCTTGAAGGTGTAGACTATATATTTTAAGTTGGGATATATCACTGATGAAGCATTATGCAAATACTGACTTCAACTCTAACAAATACACCGACGGGGGAATATACTGATTACTGAATGCTTTCAGTCAAACTGTTGCTCTACCGTTATTTAAACTTGAATCGTTACAGTGACGTCAATCTTGAAGTAAAGTTTCTTTTTGGGTCATATTTTCTGTTATATTTTAGTGCATCTACTACCTTACTTGGACTTTCTTGAGCATAACTTAAGTGAAATTACATTTCAAACTAGTAATTTAACAACGAACATCTTTATATTTTTGAGACCAGTGATTTTTCAGAGTCTCACTTAAGTCAAGAACTTTATTTTCGATAGATTTGTCGAACATATAAGGTGCGACTTTACGGCATTATATAATTTACTTTAATTTAGTTTACAGTGTTTACTTTAGATCGTATATTTGATTGCTTTATCACAAAAAATTTCTGGAGCGCTCCGCACAAAACTGGTGGCGCTCCGCACTACAGTCTTCCACATTTCTCACACCTAGTCCAAAATCCTCGGTGTCCGGCTGAAGTTGCTGGACACTGCATTTCCGAGTCACATATCTGTAACTTGAACACCCCAGTACCCCTCACACACCGAAAAAATCACTTTGACCTCACTATAGAGCCAGAACAGAAGCTGAGCATCAAAATTCGGGCAACTTGTTTGTAGAGAATAATTTCTGTCCCCCCCCCCCCGCCTCCTCCCCTCTCCAAAAGAAATGTCGACTCCATACCCGTGTGAGGAAGGATGGAAATCATCACATATAACTCCATTGAAAAGAAAAGAGAAAGGAAAAACGAAAGAGAAATACACAGAAGATTTAAAAGGTCCTAAATTCTTAACTCTATATCAACATAAAATGCGAGAACAGAACGTCGAAATAAATCGAATGACTCCTTTTCAATCGATAACAATTACTAATTATACACAGTCAATGCTATTTTTATATTTTTTGCTATTCTATATTGACTTCGTAAATACTGATAATAACTGATAAAAGTCCAAAGACTTTGGGCAGATAGAAATAAAAAAAAAATTCTCACAGATAGAAATTCGGTTATGTGTTGCTCAAGAACCATATGTTAACCCAAACTGTCAAAAAATCAAATGATGTATCTCCCATAACTCATCTTATGCATGACGTTTTGATGTGATTTAGCTATTTTTTGTTGGTGAGACTGAACGGTTTGACAATAAGTAAAGTCGCTTTCTATGTCTGCCATGCTGGTGCATTTTAACACAATCGCAACTTATACCTCAATCCTTTTTAAAACGAAAAAAAGATCTTTAAAGATTTTAAGATTGAAGAAATTTACATGGCAAGACGAATGACGTCACGATATCTACGTCATACGGGTCGAATAGCTTGAATTATCATTGCAGAGTACTGACTGAGCTGTAAGCCGGATAGGCCTGTGACTCATGAGCTTATTCAGGCGTCTCCCATTTTGACTGTAAGAGCGACTTAGTCAGTTTGTGGACACTGAAGTCTAACGTGTATTAATAAATCGAACGTATCTGTTAATCGAATAATATAAGGGCAACAGTTGGTTTCTGGTCAAATAGTTCAGATTAAATACAAAAAAGTTACAAGATAAATGCCAAATTAAAAATTAATTACAGCTTTGGATGAAAATCGTAGACCGTTTCCCCGCTATTAAATATTGGCTCTAGAATCTGTGCTAATACAAATTAAATGCCATCTACTAACCAAGCAATTAGGATATTTATTTAAAGTTCGATACCCTTACTCACAGCATGGAGTACTCTCGCATGTAATCGCTCTATGCTCACATACAAAGGCTTGTATCTGGGAATGTACGTTGCCAGCCTTTCCTTTACACTCGAGATAACCTTCATCAAAATGACGTAACTATTGTTCGGTTTCCATGGTGATAACATTGTTTTTTAGTGATTTTTAGGATGAAGTTTTTCAAACCTTCCGTAGATCATCTTCGCTGCCACCAAATCTTCCATTGCTATACCTGAAACGAAGAAGGAGAAAAATGCAAAAAAGGAAGACAAAATTAAATTAACCAAATAGTTGGCCCCCCAAATAGCATTTCTAGAGCAGATGTTTTCTTTCTATTGTGTCACAAACTTTTCCTTACCTCATTCCCCCCTCCTTACGGTGTCACTTTGTCAAATAGTATAATATAGACAAAACCATTCACTCGTTTGAAGGTACTGTAAGTGCTTAGTTTTGAAGTATAGGACAACAAAAGAAAAAGAATATTACCCTGGTTAACAATTTTCGTTCAGGTTAACCTAAGTTCAGCTTGTTAGCAGCTCTCAGACTGCCGAAGGCAGAGACCAATCTATCTTTCTATGGCAGAGACCCAATTAACTTATTTTAAGCAAATTCCCCCCCCCCCCCCCACTCCCGACCATGTGGTCTTCCCAAAACCAGTTTTCAGGAAATAAGTATTCTAAAAACCATACTAAGTCAAAACAGACAACTTTCAGCAACATCAAAATAGTAATATATGAAACAATTTCTGCTTCTGACTATCGTATGGGATATCAAAATGTGTGCTTCTGTTTCTGAAGAATGCCTAACAGAAAGTGTTCTTGTCGTGACCAATACGTTGTTCTAAATTAGTGTGCCCTAGGTAAGGGTTTTTTTTTAATTTGAAATATGCATAGCACCAAATCCTTTTGCTTTTGATCTGTAACGTTTCCCATTCTTATCTCGAGACATGCGTACCCGGCATCTTGTCCCAGATATAGGATAGTGTGAGGGACATGAGGAGAGTGTGTCAGGGACATGCGGAGAGTTGGAGGATCCTTGTCTCGAAACGTATCAGCATGCATGATATCATACTGGATAGGGGGTGATTCATAGCATTCAAATATTGAACGTTAATGTGGTTAAAAAAGTATGCATACTTTGCATGTTTTAAGGCCTCCCCGAGTGCTAACGTTGAATTTTGACGAGCCAAATATTTGATATACTTCATGAGGAAAGTTATTAAACTAAACTTTGAATGAAAGAGACACCTCACCAAGTGACTCGTAAACCGTTGTTTCATCTCTCTTTGCTTCAGCCGTCCCCATGGCAACCTCTCCTATTTCAGCAAAAATTGATGCCTGCATGGACAACAATGAGAAACTTGTAAAAGCAGTGACGAAGATGAAGGAATCCAGTAACTTGTATCTAGGTACCGCTTCTTCTCTCCTCCTGGTCTCATTCACTACCCCTCCCTCAGCAGCTTCCGACTAGCCTTGTTGAATAGCACAGCAACATTAATCAAAATGGTGCATGACAAGTCGTGGTCGAATTTTATGAAAGTTACATATTGACAACACGTAATCATGAAAAAAACTTTTTGTATAAACCTTGAGAGCTTGTGAAGGCAACGTGTTATGGTAGCATACCCCACATAGAAGTTAGAGATTCCTCCGCATTCACACCTAGTCCTAACAGAATTTCCATAATGTGCAAAAATCATTTCTCGAGAAGACCTTTTCTACATGATACAACATGACGTGATAGCCAGATAAATCATAATGGTTAGGGTGGGTACCTCTCCAGAAGGGATAAGCATGTATGATATCATATGAGGATTGGCTAGTCGATGAAAGTCCCTATAATGGGCATTTGGGCAAATGAGGCAAATTGAAGCTATTATGAAGAAGTTATGGACTTGAAGCTGGCGAAGCATTGTCATTCAAGGCGAGGTGTGATTGTCCCCGGTGACAATCTAGACTCACTTCGACGGCCGCCACAGCTAAAAATGTAACCGAGCTAAGGTACGGAATATTGAAAAGGCCATGAATGACCAATGCGTCAGCTTTCCAACGACTGGTAGCCCATATCTGTTGAAAGCGTCTTCAAGGCTTTACAGACCACATTAGTTTTGCGATTTAGTGCGTAAGTCAAAGGATCAATTAGGGTATGCTACCTTATATTAACAATGTCACGCATTACCGGGGGGGGGGGGGGGTGCACTCTCAGCAATTGAAAGGCACATAATACCTGCGAGTGAATAATGTCACCAGATTCGTTGGACGCCGAAATTCTGGAATCTGTATAAACAACCGACTCTCGCATCAAAGCAGGCTCCAGCTCATACTTACATGAGACCCACGATCCGACCGCTGAAATTTTAAGAAGAAACCAGAGTTTACGAGAGAGGCGTCTAATCCAACATTGCAGACTGTTACATAAGCTCTCTTACGTCGGGGCTACCGGCAGTACAGACACATGTGAAATTTCCTGAAATTGCTAAATTTTAAAGACAAATGAAAGATGTATTCCACCAACACTTAAAGGGGGATTTTCACATCCGTGGACACCAATATCTTGTGTATAAATCAAGATATTGCCCTTTCGATGAAAAACTGCTCTGGGCAAGCAGAAAATTTTCAGTTGACTCAAGGTTATATAATGCCACGTAACACCTTCAAACTACAGTAAGAAATCTTTGATCGTTCTTTGAAATTGAGGTACTCATTTAACTTGAAAATTTTCAATCGAGTTTATCGAAAATTGGCCTTAAAAATGTTGTAGAAACCAAGGTGACATCTCTT
Source organism: Stichopus chloronotus (assembly GCA_021234535.1). Classification (NCBI taxonomy): domain Eukaryota; kingdom Metazoa; phylum Echinodermata; class Holothuroidea; order Aspidochirotida; family Stichopodidae; genus Stichopus; species Stichopus chloronotus. The sequence continues at coordinate 21,154,729 of CM037829.1, forward strand.
AACACGTAGCGTTTCCTTTATGTCGGTCAAGATTATAAAGATGTACAAAGGATATTCAAGTCATTGTGTCAATGTGTGACGTCACAGCTTTCCAGTGATGCAATGTAACCATTTTAAAATAAATATTTCTTTAAAAGTACGTAACTTCTAAACGAAAAATGTTACTTAGATGTGATTTTCATTAATAAAGGGAGGAAAATGTCCTTGATTCTATGAAAATGTTAATGTCCTTCAGTGACCAACCTCATAAGTTCGGGTGGTCCGGTTATTCAGGAAAGCAGTGAGTGTAACCATAATACAGAAATTAGATCAGTAAGATAAACTGCAAGGACAAATGTTGGCCTCGCAATGTTTAGTTCAGCTTGATAAGTACTTTAAACTTTACAAACTTTTAAAAAGTTTACCATTGATATGAGCACCTTGCTTCACCCACTCTCTGAAGAGAACTGGTGTTGGTGACGATGTCACCGTGGTAATCACATCTGCTCCTCTCACAGCCTCCTCCGCTGACTTGTAAGCCTTTGCTCCGTAATTCTTGGCTAATTCCTCACCTTTTTGGAAATTACGGTTCCAAATTCTAACCTGTGAAAGTAAAATGCAGCCAGTTAAAATTCCAGATGTTCACTTCCAGTGTCACTGAAAGACTGCTTAATTACTCTTTATACTTATTCTGTGGTGGCCTTTGCTATATTGCCACTGGGAAACTCCCGATTACGTCATCGATTTGCCACGGTGTAAATATGACTTCAGACCATAGAAGTAAAACCAAGTATGGGAATGTTATCATGTGATCTGCACTGAAGTTACACATCTTGCCGTTGGTTTAGCAAGATAAAACATACACTACGCCAATCTAATTAGTTCAAGATGATAATTAACATTCTACATTACTTCCACTTCTGTCCTCCAGGCTGTCTCTATACAAATTACCACATACTCAGCTGCTTGGCACAATGTAGGCCCATAGTCTGGAGGGGAAGAGGGGGCATAAATGCTAAACCTATTTTTCGCCACCGTAGATTGAAAGAAAATATTAACTATATGTCACATGTGTCGGTGGGTCCTGCCGTTGCATCTTTTTCTACTTCGGACCCTAAGAATTTGATGTGGCACAAAGTAAAAGTTGGTGTGTGTTTCTGCCCTCCCCCCCAAAAAAATGTGTGGTAATGTATCCCCCCCCCCCATCCACACAACGGATATGTATTACTCATTCATGAGCTCTGACTGCATTCGTAATACCAACAGCTGCTTGGAAGGGTAGCACCCACCAGACTGTAGGTAGAAGTAGAAAAAAAAACAGTGCTATCGATCTGTCGTTACATGCAGAGAATGCCAATTTATTGTGTCATTGAGCACAATGTTAATTGTTGGGGTTCTGGCCGGTTGGTTTAATTCAAAATTGGTATATACAAAGCAAGACCAGAGACAGATGCTCCATTTGAGGGAGGGGGGGGGGGCTGAGTGCCAGCAGCAGGATTGTCTACGCGGAACGCCGGCATTAGATGACGCGGAACGTCCAAGAAAATTTTTCGCTTAACAAGTCCCTCAGATGGCCAGAAACGGCACTTACCGGGTCGATGTAATCTGCATGTACCCAACCTCGACAAAGTGATCTCATGTCCGCAAATTATCCATCAATAAATAAGAAAAAATCAACCTATAAATAATGGTAATGTATGTCATATGGTTTGAGCTAGTTAATATGAATCATAATGAATTATGCATCCTCTTTCATTTTTCCTGCACTTGTCAAATACTGTGGGGATTGATCATACCCCCACCGCCGAAAGAATTTAAAGTGGAATCGATACCCCTGAATGATGAAAGCTGGGTGACGAGAATGTTCCCTCCAGGGGAATATAGCCTCTCGTAGGTTATCAAACATTCTTTTCATGCAGAAAACTTTGAACTCAGATTGATATAAAGACACAATACAACACCGATATTTAAACAGTAATAATGTCAACCGAAGGTGTTTATTGTATCATATTATCACGTTACACTGTTGACGTAAACACAACTTTCTCCGATATTTCATCATTCAAAAACTTTGATTTCAATTTCCGCTATGATATTTCTGTCTGGAACACGGTGAGGGTCTCATAGACATGTTCATATGAAAACCGACTGACGGAATCAGCGGAATGATTTCACATCGAGACATTGCTTCTAGACTGACTGACATTTTTGTGAAAACATTTATGATATTTTTAAAGGTGATATACAACTAATTAAATTCGTAATATGGACGGTATAATGCCCTCTTCAAGTGCAATGATGGGGGGATATCATTTTCATTTCCCTTGAGTGGTGTGAAAAATGTGAGGAGAAAAGATATATGCTTTCGCCACCACTATTTCCTAAGCCTATGGATAACACCCGGATGTAAATCACATCAAGCGAAATGGTTAATTTTACCTGATGACACACAAAAAAAAATGTTTGCAACTAATCACCTCATTAAATTTACAAACAGTTGCAAGAGCCTCTATGTGGGCTCCAGCTAGTCTGCCGGCTCCAAGAATGGTATGGATTTTGCTCTCCTTCGGCGCTAGGAACTGCAATATATGAGAAGAACAATATCGAATATAAGAGTTAGCAGCTCGGTATGGCAAGAAATGACATTGTAGTTGTGAGTTTCATGAGACATGTGAGTACACGTAAAATGTTCTGTTTATTGTACTCTTCGTGAACCTCTCCAGATATCTCTATACTTAAAGGGGCTCATTGAGTTGATATCAGTAAAGATTGCGGTGATTTTGAAGTATACAAACACACGACAACACTCACAATTAGCATCATTAATCAAGTTTCACATCCAATAGTTATATGAAAACTGTCAATTTTTTCGAATTTTTGACCGTTACTTGCTCTGATTGTGTGCATGTGAGTGTACTAATGTGAAAATGTCTGGTCACAAAGTTTCAAAAACCAAATTTAATCGTTGGTTACTCACTCATTAATGTTCCAATGTATGTAAAACTTGGGGATCCTTTTAGTTTGACTGTTTGTCATTAGTATGTGAAGGAAACTTGACCGGTTTAGAAAAATTGAGTGATTTTCACAAAACAACTCAATGAGCCTCTTTAAACCTATATGCACACGCCATGCAGTCATTTAATATCAACTACATTTGATTTCAGAGGAAGGATTAATTCCCTGGTACTTACTTACATGCGACAGGAGTTACTCCAGTCCTTAAACATGTGGTTACTCGGTGGGCTCTAGGATGTAACGTGTATGTGTGCAATTTGTAATTATCAGTCCCCTGATTTTTTATTTGCGTGATTCTTTACATGTGTCCAATCATGTCACCTACTGTTAAAAATCAAAGCTTTGTTCCAACGTAGTATCAAATTTTCAAAAAGCTGCCAATTACACGACAATTTGCAAAAGAGCGCCACTCGATGAACAGCTCGTCACGGGTAACATTTCCATGGCAACGGTACCTGCAATTAACATGTAGGTTATCATATACCTTTGTTGCCACCGCAGATGCAGCAGCTGTTCTCATCACTGTAATTGTACTGCCATCAATGTTCTGTGAGAAATGTGAACAAAATAACAGATAAATGAGGCTAGGTTCAGATAGGGAAGAGTAAGAAATATTTAGGGCTGTAGATTTACAGACTGAATGAGCTTATACAATGCTCTTGGAATGTATACCCTTGTTATAACCGAAATGAAAGTCGCATGGATCTCCGACTGACCCCCAAATTATGACAGTATAGCAACAAAAAAAAATGCTTTTAGTGGGAATAAGTTTCAAGAGAGAGGTCGGGGAAGGTGAACATAATCCTCCTTACAGACGGTTAATCGTTCAAGATCTGACTAAACAGAAGTTGCATTTAAGCTGTTATTTACAAGTTTCTTTTACAAAATCCTTCTCCATTTTTAGTCAGTTACACAGAATGGATTTTTATAAAGTTGTTGTGAAAAAAAATCTGCAAGAAAACTGTTTTTTTCTGCCTACTTTCTGGGATAATCACCAATCCACTCTGTCAGTGTCACCCCACCCCCTCCCCCTCTCCTCGTTGGGACTCATAACAATGCTCCCGGAAGAAAAGGGTTTTAACTTGCCGCTTTTGGAGCTCCTGTGGTACCGTCATAGAGCCAGATGTTAGAATGAAAGACAGGAAGACCTCGTGACGTGTTCCCAGGGCTTGCCGTATTCAGTTTCAGGGCGAAGACATCATCTTTGCGTGAATATACAGGCATGATTAAAAAAGACCTATACATCAAGAAAATGTGACAGAAGTCTTTATCTCCATGTGAAGGTGTACTGGCTGAATGGTTGGTTATATCATGAAATTTACTTGGCATATCAATTTGATTTTTTTCTATCGCAACATGGTGATCAGATTGACCTCAAAAATGTTGTATTGCAGGAGGAGTACCGGTATACTTTTCTCGACTTTAAAGGTTGGAAACAGCGGTATATACTCTGTAAGTTATACAAGTTACTGGATTCCTCCATTTCGTTTAAATGCACTCTTGCACTTTCGTAATCGAAACACAACTAAAATTAATAAGAATGAAAACAAAAATAAAAAAAGTCTCTGCCACGCTCACCTCACCCACCCCATTTCCAAAGACTAAAACTCTTTTTGTTTGGTGTTCTGATTGTAAGATCTGAACTGCATGGGTAATGTTAATCATGAGCCCCAAAATGGCTGAATGGCTAGTTGTATGATCCATAGGGGTCGGAAATGGATCTTTGGAATTAAACAGATTGGCAATGATTTATGTAAGCGGATGGCGACCAAATTGCTTCTATTATGGGTCCACGCAGGCCTAGGCACAGTATTACCATCGGTATCATCCACCCCCCCCCCCACCACCACCATACAGCGACCACATAGTTATTAATGTGAAGTACATTTGTAAGCATTTCCAGGGGGATGTTTCTTTGGTCCATCTGCATGGTTTTAACTGCCTCGGTTACTACCACAAATCACAATCAATGTTACTGTACAAATAAATCGATAAACAACGTTATTAGTTTTCTTGCAAAAGCTTTCAATTTTGTCAATTGTCATGGAGATAGTATCAAACGTTTGTGTGGTATCTCGAATTTAATAAGGAACAATGCACACTCATCCATTAAAGAGAAGTAACAGAAACGTTATGCGGTTATCATTGACCTCTCAAAAGATAGGAATGAACAATTGGCCCTGAATGTCTGCAAGAAGAACATATAGTTTAAGAAACATACCCTGCCCACCCCACATACACCATACCCCTTCCCTTTCCTCGTTGAAAAGAAATACAGTATGCCAAAGTTTGCAGATGCATCTCAAAGTTATAGAGATTTTAAGCCAAGTTTCTGAGTATGAAAATGATCTTTTCCTGGTAAATCCCGCCAGGGTATCCTCAGAGATTTGTGTTAATGTCCTACACTCCCTCTATGTCCCTTCCCCTCACTGCATCTGCGTGGGGAGTTCACAGCAACAGCTCCCTGGTTGGGATTTCTTCCTGTATAGTGCACGTGGAGAGAAAAGTTTAAGAAATAATTAATTTATCCGTACCAACCAAAAAATCATATTTTCCCCCAATATTTATAAATGTATAACTCATTAAAAAATTTTATCCGAGGGGAGGCTACAAAAAGTCAACAAATAAAAGCACTTAAATATCATCGGCTCACCCCCTCATTGGTTAGAGTGCATCATCAATACAAACCTACTTTGCTAGGACACAATATTTCTTGGCGAATTGCTTGAATTCACTCACCTGTTAGTCTTCTCCGGTCTGATGGCAGTCCTCATTGGCTGTTCAATGTCACCCTGTACGTCACGTGAGATATCGCATAAGCCTTGTTCGACGACGGGAATCAGATCATTGTACTTCAAATGGCGCTCCACAAAACTTTCCTCGATTTTGGTAATTTCCATGGTGATGAAAGCTGGCAATGTTCAATTGAACCCAAAAAATAAATAAATTTTAAAAAATGCATTCACTAAATACTTGGTTTTAGTTTATATGGAATGGTGAAGTTTAACTTCCTATGTTATATATGAACCATAACGTCTGACATCCCCGATGTCTTTTACGATGATAAATATATCGAACTATTGTGTGTTGCATCTGTTAAGACACGATTAAAATTAAAGATCCAGACACATCCTTACCGAATAATTAATTTACCCAATATCTGAACACTGCCAGGGCTATCTTATACTTCAGAAGGGAACTTATGTGAAGATGTACTGCATTCTTGTCGAAATAAGTAGAGTGAAAATATAGAAACGGCAAAAACCACTTTTCAACACATACATCAGCCAATCAGTGACAGCCATTGTAATTTGCGCTTTCCTTTATCCACCAAAAGTAGTCATTTTTCCATCGACAATAGTTCCTTCAGAAAAGAAAAAAAAGTGCCGTATTACTTGGTGAACGCTGATTGGCTGATGAAGCTAATGAAAAAAAAAAGAAGAAATAATTATGCTGGTATAAAAATGTGTGTTTTTATAGGAAACTTCTTATTATACCCGAAACCAATGGCATATTTAACAATTACAAAATGCAAGATGAAGTGGTATAGGACGGTGGGTTGGTTTTAATTAAGGTGAAATAAAAGAGTATCAGGGCAACTTACACGATATCAATCAATTATGGAATCCGTTTTTGTGTTTTCCCCTTTGTGGTTACGAAGCTGTCGTCGCTGAGATATTGGCCGATAGGTAGGTGACAATGGCATATCATGTTAACAGACTTTCAATCTTTGGTTGCGTGGTGTGGTCTTTTGAATAAAATGCATATGATGCCACATCTGCACAAACTTGTCCTACAGTCTTAAAATACATTATTCAATGTAACCTAATTGGTTCTTTGAGACATGATTTCACGGACCCTTTCGTCAATGATGTCTTACCGAATTAATCAACACTCCCTTCGATACCACCCACTTTGTTTTTTTTTAAGTGGGGAAATTCAGAAAGTGCCCCACCAATTGGTCAAAGTTGGATCAATGGTCCTGGAGAAACGACATTGGGCAAATTCGAGCTAAGCTATACAGTAAGGTTGGAAATAATATCGGTGAGTTTCCCTTGCTGTATATGTAGCCAATCTGTGGCAATTTTTACCTGCAATGATTAATGTTTTTAAGGAAAAAAAGTCAGACTATATCATCCCAAATCTGGGTTTCTCGAAAAAAATAAATAAATAAAAAAATGAAAAATAAAATCGTGCTTGTCTGTTGAAAAGCTACTTGTCTGTTGAAAAACTACTCGATAAAATTTTTCTCTCGCTCTGGTTCTCATTTGAAAACCGAATTATCAGGGAGAATGACTTTAAGTGTGTGTCTTAAAGCAGAAGAAAGAGAAATGAAGAATTTAGAAAAATGTGGAGATATCTGAAGTCGCCGAATTCACTGGCACTATGATTGGTAGTTTATTGTTCATCCATGACAAAACTGGGAGACGGGCTCAAACTGTGATGGTGAGGGCGCACTGCATGGATTGCAAAGTTGCAACGAAATAGGTAGGTTTTATAGAGTAGCATTAGACTACATCAGGGAGTTGATACAGACCATTGGTCTATGGTAGAGTTCAAAATTGCAGAAGACAGGTGGGACCCGTTACTAAAATCCTCCAATCAAAAACAGTATTCTACTCTCTCTAATGAACGACTTGGAATTCACCTATGCAGTACAGATTTTGGATCAACTCTAGTGTTCTCTTGCCTTATGCCTATGCGACAGTAATGTAATCTTTCAGTCAGTTCGGAAAATGTATTATTGTTTTAACTTGAAGAAAAAGGACGAGCTAGAAATTTTCTTTGGTTTCAAATGGTGGTACACCCGTCAGTTTTATAACGATTTGCCAGGAAAGGGGACGACAATGATCATTCGACATTATTATTTAGCAAAAAGTAATTTTCAGTCTCTTTCTGAAAGTAGCATAGCTACCGGATGTCATTGATGTTTTTAGGTAATTCTTGCCAAGACTTATTACCGGAGTTGTTCAACAAGAGCTTTCCATGAGCAGAATTAGATATTCTAATATTCTGTTAGATCTTGTGCTATCATAGATCGGATGAGGATTTATAACTTCATTAAACACACGGGGCAGTTTGTTACTTACATACTTATAAATAAAGGAAACTTCAGATTTTGAATTTATGAATATCATTGACTTTTTGATGACGTGACTCTAACTACTACAGCTAATCACGGGTAACCTTCACAGGGAGGTGAGTGTATAGTTCTCTTTCAGGTTTTGCGACACGTGATCTTTTCCCGTACTTTCTCTTCAATGACAATGAACAAAGGTAAATGACCAGGTGATTACCAGCACAAGTCATATTCCAGGGTTAAATATATTGTCCAAGTGTAACACTTGTTGCTCATCAATGACGTTATGTTCTTTCTTTTATAACATTGTAGATTTGTCAACATATATCAGCTGACTTCAAGTGTAGGCTGCGGAATCATGTGATCGCTACAGTGGGGATCCAGAAATATCATAGTAACGTGCAAAGTGGGGTGTAGGCTAATAGTTGGGGACTGAGACAAAAGGAGGATGTTCTTTGACCTTATTTTCAAAGATAGGCCTATCACTGATGACCCATAGGGCAACCATATCATATCTCATATGGGTCGAACTAAGCGTGTGCATCGAGGGGCTCGGGGTACGTAAGTGTACGGTGGGGTCGTGTATCAGTGACATGAACAGATGATAAAGGCAGTTTGAAAGGTTATAGCTGTAGGAATCATCGAAATATTCGTCTTGCCGGGTTTGAATCCTGGGGTCCGGTATAGGGTGTTATGATAGTCAGTGAAGCACCGAGCACGAGAAACGCATTAACTTTCATGTTACATACTAAGAACTTAGACAGGATGGTTGTGGGTCACAATTTCACAACCGTTCTGTAAATTTTAGGGTACTCTAAAAATGTGGTGGGGTCCAACAATCTGGTGGGGGGGGGGGAGGTCCATTTTGCGCTGTCCTTAATCCATTAGTGCGTCTCACAGATACGGACGAAAAAAGTGACGTAAGAAATTTCAAAATTTCTTTCACAAATACTAAGTAGTGAATCTCCTTCCGTAAGGACAATGCACAGGCATTCACTGGAAGGTACTTTACAGGACCTTACTTGTTTGCATATCCAGAAAGATTACAACACTTACAGAAATATCAGCCCTGCCAAATGTCCAAAGACCTCACTGACACATGGTCATCCACAGCCTACCAAGTCATCGGTTGAATGCAAACCACAGTACTACCTGAATTATGTAGGGAGTAAGTAACCTAAAATGTAATCAAAGGTCTTGTTGGATACTGCTAATAAGTTCCACCTGCCAATTTGCTGCACGAATGGCTTCGCCCCAGGCAGCCTATACACATCATTGAAATCAGGACCAAAAATATCCCCATAGAATATATGCAGGAACAATAGCAATTATACAATGTTGTGCAGATAGTTTTTTCTTTGTGCAGTCCAGCTATACTCATGTAATTTTGCATGATGATCAACAAAATTAGAAGAAAAAAAGAAACGTGATAAGAAAGAGGAAATTTCAGAAGTTACATGCTGAATGTATTAACCATTCTCTTATTTGAAACAACCACGCCAATTGTTTAGCAAATATCGTGGGATTATTGTTACACTTAAAATTATGTGGCCCGCCTTCGTTTGAATTTTTTTCCATCCTTCAACGATGACTTACTTTTTATTTTGTAATTATTTTATGATTAATGCTATTTTCTCATTCCTTTTTTCCAGTCATGGCTAAATGAGTGACCCTCAGCCATAAATAAACTTGATATAATATCTCTTGAGGTATGAGGTGAAAATGTCTGAAAAATAATGTGGCCATGCAATAAATAAGTAGGCCTAAGTAAATAAATCGAAACGCAAAAACGAAACGAATAACAAACGGTTCATGAAAGACAAATTTTCCCTTTTGTTTTAAAAGTTAAAGAAATAAGGATATTTTAAAACCCCAAAACACAATTGAAAAGTAAAGCAAAGAATTTGGAAAGAAAAGCAGTATTTGTTTTACAAACTTTTTGGAACAAAAAACAACTTTTTACGGTGTTCAACAAAAAACAAACAACAACAAAAAAATCCCAGAGGTTATCTCAAAACACATTTTTTAATATCTCAACATTTTGACCTTGCATCTCAAAATTTTGACTTCTTATCTCATAAGTTTGACCGTTATTATCTTAAAATTGTGACTATTTATCTTAAAATTGTGACTATTTATCTCAAAACTTTGACTTTTAATCTAAAAATTCAGTGATATTCTGTCTCGCAATTTTGACTTTTATTCTCAAAATTTTGACGTTCATATCGAAAAGTTTTGTACAAAAACGATCATTTGCTCATTTTACACCAAAATTTCTAAATTGTTCTAATCAAGGTAAGCCTAATCAGTTATGCCTCAGAATGATATGTCTAGGTGGAAGCAACCCACGAAACGCCGATTTTCATTGGAAATACATGATTTTTGATGATTTCAAAATTTGGTGACGTCATAATTTGGGGGAATTTCCCCAAAATAATGCGTCATTTCACGTCACACAAACGCGGTTTACGAAAAAATTATAGACCCAAATAAAGTCAACTCTTTTCCTCCTGCTACCTATGACATGCAGCTACCAGAAACGCGTTTAGCCATTTCGATATATTTACGGCTAGAAGTGTAAATCCTTAAATTATGTAAATCTGGGGTGAAAAGAACATTTTTGCTCATAAACATCATTCCCATAAGTTAATGATTTACGACAAAATTAATGGTTGTACCCAATCAAATAAGTATCCACTGGGTGTGTTATAGTACGAACAAAACAAATCCAACTTAGCCAGACCTGAAAACACAACCCAGAGTGCTACATTAAGCAAAAAAAGAAAAAAAAAACGATCAATGCACCATGCGCCCAGACACTGTAACGCATTGTGAGGTTTATGATCGAAATTTTTCCCATAGGTATCCCAAAATTTTGACTTTCTTTGGTTTATTTCGGTATCTCAAAGTTTAAAGTCTTGTCTCAAAAGTTTTACTTTTTATTATCTCATCGCCCTATAGGGGCTAGATGAGATATTGTAGTCATTTGGCTAGTGGAGCTATATATTGTACTGTGCACCCATGGGAGAATGGTTGCCATGGAAACGCTTGGAGTGGATGAGTAGCGACACCCCAGGGGTACCCCATGGTAGAGTGACCATGGGTACAGGAGGGTCCTGTTGGGTGATATAAATGAAAACGTGTCCTTGCCAATGAGTGTGCGTGTGTATGTGTGTGTGTGCGTCCGGACCTGTCCAAATTGTGGTTTTTCCAGAATAGTTTGAAAGGCATATAAGCGATTAAGTTGAAACTTGGTAAAGTTATGTATGATGCCAATATGTACAAGATGTATTGTATGGCAAATCGAGTCAAATTTGCTGATTTTTGAGAAAAAAGTCTATTTTGCCCCAAAATTTGTATTTCCAACATATCTTGACAACTATTAGATCAATTAATTTACAGTTTTGTAAGTTCTTACCTGAGAACACATTGTTCAACACAATATTACCGTAATGTAAAACTGAGTCAAATTTGCTGATTTTTTACAAAAAAAAAGCCAATTTTGCCCCAAAATTGCTATTTCCAGCATATCTTGAGAAGTATTTGAGCATTTAATGCAAAATTTTGCAAAAACTTGCATGAGAATGAAATATTCACGGTAAATCACTTTTGTAGTAAAGAGAGTGAAATTTGCTGATTTTTCAGGAAAAAAAGGAAATTTTGCCCCAAAGTTTGTATTTCCTGCATATCTTGAGAACTATTATACCAATGTGCAGGCCGTGTGTTGAAATCTTAGGTTGAAATCAATGTGCATGTTGGCGTGTTGGCGATGAGATACGCAACTCCGTGGATTTCCCTCTTGTTTAAAAAGTTTACTTCTTACCTCAAAAGTTTGGGTTTTTGCCTCAGAGTTTTGACATGTTATCTTTGATTTTTTTCTTTTTAACAGAACCGTCTTGTGCTGTCTCTACGAGACAAAAAGTACTTACTCTTGCAATATTTTTTTTTAGGTTCCTGCTTTTTCTGCATACATGTCCACCTTCCATTAAAAGTCCTACCATTGGAAAGTTGACTAAACCGTAGGATAGATTCTGTTGAAAGCTCTGCATTATCTTCTAATTATGATTACGTGTTCGAAGCAATTCCATTTCCTATCTGGTACACATTATATGTGCATTCATCTCCACGACACCTGTTCAAGTTCGAGTTGCACAGCTGTTTATGAATGAAAATCTCCGGCGAAGATTGCGTGCAAGTTGTGTACATACATGTAAACACACTGAGAGTGAAATCAATTCAGTGATAGGCAGGCAGTCAGCTTTGAGCACACTGTTGTGCAGAACCATTAACAACAGATGTCACAGGAGGTACGATCTATTATCCACGAACAAGAGTAAATAAAATCATGGAGCTTGGGAATTTGTTCTCAGGAAGGACCGCCGAAGGCTACTCATCCGGAGGAAATATTACTGGTGAGCACATTTTATCATATGGCATAAGTGATAGCCTAGCCTACGTTTGGGCCCCACACTAACAGACCGAACAGTGTCATTTCGTCAGGTGGCCTAACGTCCGTCAGTAGACTAAGTTAGGCCCGGGATAAACCCAGTGCAGCCTACAATACTTTTCCCGTGACCAAATTCATAATTAAGGTCTAACTTTACATGGAATGACCAACAGGCCTAACGTTATCCTCTGCAGCCTACACTGCCTAGCCTATACCGGCTATGAGTACGATTAGGGTTATGTACTAGGTATGGAAGCCCCTATTTTTGTGCAACCAAGCTGGAAAGTAACCTGTATTTTCAAAGTTGAAGATAGAATGCTATCGAAAAGCACATAAACGCTGACACTTTTTGACAGCTTTTCTTACCATGGTCGAGTTGAAACTTTTACTTGATACTAAAACGTTTGAGGGGACAATAAATTTAAGGTCTCATCACAGTGTCAACAGTGCGTTTGATCCCATATTTTCGTGCATCATAATGATATGCAACTTTTTGAACTCAAAAAAGTACAAAGTGACCTCCGAACTGAACACATTTAGTATGCCTCAACCTTTCTGTTACTAGTAGAAATATTAAGCAGCAGGAGGAAGGACTTTCAAGGAAAAATACAGCGATTTCATTCAGCAGGCTAGGCCTACTCTGTTGTGATAAAAAAGTAGCTATAAAGGCAACACACTCATATATTTAAAGTAAGGTATCATTTCATGGTTTTAAGTGAAAGGTATTCACCTTAAAGTAGATCATTTTGAAGGAAAATACTGTAGTTTTAGCTTAGTAGGCTATACAGTAGTACTTAACATAAGATAACATAACAAGTTTAAGGGCAAAGGAGGTCAAAAGCCCCTGTAATCCAAACCCCCCTCCCAAGACTCTAACCAAACTAATACCCAACAAAGCCCAGTACAATCAGATTCTGCCCCAGTCATGATAAAACTTATCAATATTGTCCCTGAAGCTATTTACTGAAGTGGAATTTACAACCCAATCAGGCAGACTATTCCACTCATTGACAACTCTATGTGAGAAGCTAAACTATCTCACATCTCACTAATGGGGGATTATATGAGTCTTTGACTCCCTTCCCCGTCAGCCACCTGATTAGTCAGGTGGCACACAGATGAATACATCAAGCCTAGAGAAGCATTTCACCAGCTTTTTACACTGGCCGCAAACCCTGGAATTAAGACATACCTCACAATTAGAGAATTCCTACCAGATAGGAATATCTTCCCTGGTCCTGCTTAACTCAGTAGAAGTAAGTCACAGACATTTGAGCCTATCATGATAAGGGATTTGACGAAATTGACGTACATTGGGAATAAGCTGAGTGGCCCTCCTCTTAACCTGCCCTAAAAGAAGCTTGTCCTTTTTGTAAACCAGCATTGTAAACCAGTATTTACAGTACCTCGGCATTGCCGATTGCTGTGGCTGCTTTTGAGGACTCTACTGCATGACGTAATACATCTCACTGAGATTCCAACTGGAGTGGAGCCATGGTAGCAGGCCCAATGGTTGTGTGTCAAGACATGTTACCTTGTAAAAGTATTGATAGCTCACTGATCAGGCTCCAATCTGGAGTGAAGTTGCTGTGGCAGTTCGGTGATGAAAACAATGGACTGTGACACCATAATGCATGACATAATCCAATTTGCTTAGCTCTCTAGCTGGTCCTGATTGCACCTCCAGGTCTTGGTGGATAATGCTTGACGTAATCCAGATTACTGAGTCTCCAAGCTGGAAGGGAGTCATGGTTGCAGTCCTGGTGATGAAAATAATTGACTGTGATTGCCTGTGTTCTATTCCCGGCTTCTGTAGCTGACCACGACCGCAAACCCAGGTCTCGGTGACCAGTAAAGGTTTATCTGCGTGGTATACTGCAGTTGTACCGGTATTTATGTCAGGGTACTACTATTACTTTGGGTGTGGAGGTACAGTCATAGTTGCAGTTAATGTGCCATGCATCAATTTTGGCTAACTGTTTCTTCAAGAGTTGAGGTGCCGTAGTCATAGTGGATGCATATCAAGGTACAGGCCTACTATTCTGAGAGTGGAGGTACAGTTGAAGTCACAGTGGATACAGTGTATACATCAGGGTGCTGTTATTCTTAAAGTAGAGGCACAGTTGTAGCATAAGTCACAGTGGATGTATTTCATATACATCTACTGTAGGCAGACATACTATTATGTGAGGAGAGGCACAGTTGTCACAATGGATGTATGTCATATATCAAGGTAAAGTTATTCTGAGACTGAGTGGAGGTGCAGTTGTAGTCACAGTGCAAGTGGATACCGTGTATCATGGTACTGTTACAATATTGTGAGAGTGGACGTGCTGCAATTTTTGTCGTGGATGTAAGTATGATCTTGCTGTTTTGAGAGTAGAGTATACATGCATTCATAGTCACAGTGACTGTGACTGCACTGTCAGAGTGTCAGTCGTATATGTTAAAGTGATGTTGTATTCTGGAGTTTATCTTTACTGCTGGTATGATATTGATATAATGATAGGATGCTGACCCTCACTTTATTGCCCTTTAGTCTGGACCTGAGTTTGATTGTTACTTAGTGATTTTTTCACCTGAGGGTTTGAAGTTATTTTTCCCCTGTATGACTTATATAGCATATCTTGTTGCAGTTTTGCACAAATTTTCTGAGACCAGTCTGCATGCCATGTTCTGTGTGTCATGCAGTGTGTTCTCAGTCTGCATTATATGGTCACTGAACTGGAGATTTTTGAAATGGAACTGACAGTGCTTTAGCTCTCACATAAGAAGGCTTTTTAATTAAGTTTATGTTGCTTGGTGAAGTTGGCATATCAGTACCACTGAGATATGAAAGTCTCCCATGGCATGATCATTGCATGATTGAAACTTGTACTGGATTTGTGAAACATGTGCAAAATTTGAAAGTGAAAGTGCACTGCTTTCAAATTCAGAACTTTGCAAGTGTTACATATGTATTTCACTCTTCAAAATTTTCAGTTTAATGTTGTCCAATTTCGTCCAAACAAAGTTAACCAAAACTTTGGAAAACTTTGGACAACTGGAAGATCTTGGCATTTTCTTGGTGTAAAGACAAAAACTTCTTGGCTTACAGAACCATCTGTGTGAATACAGTATAACATGGAATGCTGCCTGGAGCATGCCAAGGAAGCAAATTCAAATCTGTATGCTGAGAAGTTTTCTTAATCTCATGAATCATCGATTTGGTAAAACCAGGAATCAGTCATTTGCCCAAGGGTTATCTTTTCCCATTATACCGGAAGGTGGTAGATAATTCATGTGAACATAATTCATATTTCATCCATTTGCCAACATAATGACCTTACACCAGTAACCAGAGTGTACCCTTAAACTGTGTGGACGATGCAGTAGCTGCTGACTTTAATGAATGGTCTCACTTTATACAATACCAGTTTTCAAAACATTTTCTTTTTAATCTGCAGTCCTATCAGGCATTTCACGATGATGTGTAAAGTTGCGTGGTAGTGGCCAAAATATGTAAGATACCAAAAAGCTTAAAAGGACACATGTACAGTATGTAACATTGCACACGTTATTGCTGGGCCTATGCCACAGTATACAGTATATTCTTTGATTAAATTTCTAGGGCAAATGCAGACCTGTCTCTGTATACATAGCATTAGCTGCTGCTTTTGAAGAATCAATATTTTGTGTTCAGTTGACTTAAAGGGATGTAGGGTGTTTAAAATATACCAACATGGCACACAAAGAAAATGGCTTTAATCATTGTCAAACCATTCGGTCTCATCAATAAACAGAGCAACAAAAGGTTCGTCTACCCAAAGCTTTATGCATGTGATGAGTAATGGAAGAGGCATCATTTGAATTTTGAAAAGTTTGGGTGAACAAATCATTGATGAACAGCATATAGCTGAACTTCTATCTCTGAGAAACTTATTTCTTGTAAAGAAGGCTACTCTCCTGCTTTATTTCGAATAACTTATCATTCTAAGTCCACAAACACTGGTTTTAAAAATATGGTCGTTTTCTTTGAAACAAATGCCCTATTTCCCTTTTAACTGTTATTATTTTTTCGTTCAAATAAAATGGTGGTTGAGTAACAGCAAAGGTCCATCTGCATGCTCATATATTGCACAAATATGTCTTTGATATTTGTTACAAAACTGCTGCATATGCAGCCATGGTTGTAGCTGCTGGTGGGAGGCGTCAGGGGGCAGTAACCATCACTCTATATTGCTTTCCAGTACCCCAAGCTAGTAGCTCTTCTTCTGTCCAACTCTCGATTGACAGAAAAGTGCAAAACTTGCTTAAAACATAGCTCTCTACTTTATCTAAATAGACATTTACACCTTCAGTTTTCAATGCATTGACTATTTACATGTGCTGATCATGATAATTTACATGGGAAGCTTTACATTGCAAAATTCCATTGTCGTGATGAAGAAATCTACCTGCTGAAAAACATGTCACCCCCTCCCCATGGATGCCTTTCACAGGTCAGTGATTATTGTCTACTGCCATCTAAGCCAATAGAGACAATCAACACTAGTTTTATTCATACTAGATACCTTGTACGCTATCTCTCCATGTAGCGTTCAGTCGACACACAACTTTTTTGGTTTTGTTGTACTGGTAACTGCACAGTAATCTCTGAGATGCAGGACAATTCAACCTTTTGAAGACTAGGCATACTGTGTCCGT
Organism: Stichopus chloronotus; assembly: GCA_021234535.1. Classification (NCBI taxonomy): domain Eukaryota; kingdom Metazoa; phylum Echinodermata; class Holothuroidea; order Aspidochirotida; family Stichopodidae; genus Stichopus; species Stichopus chloronotus. The sequence goes on from CM037829.1 coordinate 21,171,936, forward strand.
TTTGTTCTAACCTTTGAGTCAAGTTCTGTAGTACACATAAATCATACATTTACAGCACCAGATGCAAGGCCACATCTTGATCCTTTATGTGTAGCCAACTGCTTTATCAGCTGACCTAGTCCTGGTTTTAGACTTTGGCTATCTGAGTAGATTGGTTTTCTGGTCAGTTTAACAAAGTTCAACAGTGTACAGTAGCTGTCTGGAAATGGTCAATACCAGTCAAGCTTTCGTCAACACCGACATGATAGCTAGGTACTGTAGAAGCAGCTTCTTAGTAGACTGCACATAGATGTGCAGAAATGGTGGATTTCTCAGAACTTTGAATGCTTCTGAACTGACTTAGGTAAAAGTCGTAAATGTCAGAGTTTATTCAGTTCAAGTGGCTGCATACTCAGGAAATAGTTGGGTAAAATTATCCTAAAAAATGAGCAGAAAACATTGAAAAATTCTCAGAAAACAGGCAGCACTTGCTAGAGTGTGTTGATCATTTATGATATTACAAAATAACAGGTTACTTGTCCACCTTTAATGCTACCTTCTCCGTGTGTCATTTCCTATTCTTTCCTCCTTCCTTTAGTGTTTTTGTGTTTAGTCTTTAAGAAAGGGACCAGGCTCGAAAAGTTTCTACTTATTTCTGGTTCCTCTACAAACCATTACACTTGCACTATTTTCTCTAATTTATTATTTTGTTAAGCTATGAATACCTTGTCATTCCTTCTTTATGCTATTTTATCATGAATTTCTGTACCAATTGGAATGTCATCTATGTACTTTATATTATGTTATATTATGTTACAATGGTTGTAGAAAATAAACTTCAAACTTCAAACATTCAGACTATTGCACATACTGTATACCAAGTATTCAAGGTAAAGTGCAGCGAGAGGAGTTTTGTGGTTATTTCATTCTCGAGCACTTCAGATTACATGAATCTAGGATAAAAAAAGTTAAGAAAAAAGGAAAAACAAAAAACAAAGTAGACAGTTGCTGATTATGATTGTCTTTTGTGATTGTTCCCATACTATTCATGGATTTGAACAATAGGTACGTTGTAAAGTGGAAGTTTGGAAATGTCTAAAGTGTACCTAAAGTCTAGAATTACAAGGAAATATATTTTAGAAGTTGGAAAATAGCTTATTCCTATAAGCTTATGCCTTTGCTGAGTTATAGAATGTTGAAAGATATTCACTTAATCTGATAATAGTCAATTACACAATACCCTTTGATGTTCTTCTTGTTCAACTCACATTACCTGATTTTGTGTTTCTTTGAAATTAAAATGTTTATACAGTATATCCTTGAAAAATTAACTGTTGTCTTTTCGTGACAAGGTGATATGGTTTTTAAAAGAAAAAAGAAGAAAAACAGTGGAAAAAAGGTACTGTAATTTGCATAATACAAGAATGAATGACATTTCACAATCTTAATTTCAGTGAATAGACTTTGTCATTTAATATCTTAACCTAGGAATGCCTATATTAAGAGAATGTTTGATTAACTTGGACCATTTGAATTCATTTTGTAAGCTATGTGATGTATAGCATTTGAAATTTCTGACTTAAAGGTACTGTTTAAAGGTCATGTGACATGAAAATGACATTTTGGAGTATTGGGTGCATTCAGCATTGAAAATTTAAAAAATGGCTACAAATTCCACCAAAATCCATTAAGGATTGACAGATTCACAGTCAAATTAGTATCTCACAGCTGTATCATGAATAAACATTGACTAAGTTTGGCAAATTCGTGATGTCAAGAGATGGACTCCTATTATATGTCTTATGTTAATCCTTTATTTATGTAACCTTTATTTCAAGGACATTTAAGAATTTTATATGCCTGGAGGGTTTTATTTTGGAAGCATGTGTTTTCTTCTGAGGAAATATGGGTATCATTTAACAATGTGAAAATCAGTAATTAATTAAGACGCAAAATACTTAGGTTTAACAAAAAAAATAGAAACACTCTACATAATCTGTTTTGCATTTTTCTCAAACTTTGAAAAGTCATATCTCAAAAATGGTAAAAGATATAAACAAAATTCCAATGGATTTCCACTCAGAATTTTACTTTGCAGCCTCTGAATGAAGGGTGCTCTTTTCTAGAAGCATGTCACACAAACGTTAAATGAAATTTCAGGTAGACACTGGATTGAAAATTTCATGAAATTGGAGTAAAATCTGGTACATTTCGAATGCTTGGCTAGGTTTAAATGTTTGTAGACGAAATAAAACACAATCATGAATTACAGCACTACTGTATGTTTTGACTCTTTAAGACAAGCCCCACTTGTTCATCGGTTGTGAAAAGGCAGTTTAAAATGCTGTTAAACTAGTCATGCCAATTTTTTCTCTATTGAGAGAAGGATATATTTTGAGTGCGTCTCACAAGATAGCCTCTCTGCGAATAGGAATCTAATTACCTTGCAACTTACTGGTAGAGGATGGTACAAATAACACCTCGACAAGGGTACTCTACCAAAGCACTGCGGTGACTGTACTACGCACAGGAGGTCTATCAAATTTATTGTCATTGTACAGTATTTGCTTAAACTGTAGGCTGTAGATAATTACATTTCTGCTGTGGAAGTTGTCTCATACACATCGCCGGGTATGTTAGCTTTTAATATGTGGAAATTTGCATGGATCTAATGCACTGTATTCATTTTGGAGTTCATCCTCTGTCTTACGTTCTGGAATTTCTGAAACGTTTAGTAACAGCGATACAGTATGTGTACAGTGGTCAAGTGTGACTACCATGTACTTGCCTAAATCAGACAAAAGTGCTTGTGTAAGTGGCACAGTGGCTTTCACATTACTGCACAATTGCTTGCAGTACAGTAATTAATTTTAGGAATTGAAGGGCATTCCACCGATGTTGAGCTTTGGATATTTTACTTTTGAGTGACATTTTTTGTAGTGTAGCCCTTTTCCAATGTTGGTTTTGGACTGAGTACAGTACAGTACCTCTATTGGTTTTCATTGTTAAGTGTATACTGAATGTACACATGTAGTCACATAACACTACAATGTACAGTACTGTACTGAACATTGTGCTTAGATAAACTGATCAATGAATTCAATTAATGTTTTGACTTGTTTGTTCTTGTTAACTGAAAACTGAGATTGACCACAAAAGGTGATGCCAAACAGACCACTATCCTGATATTCAAAGATACCAGGGCAGTAGATTGAACACACAAGGTTTACTGACAGAAGATGTTAGCTTCAGTACAGTATGTCATCCTATCTGTGGGGCAACAATTTGATATCCAGTCAGACTTGAATTAATGTGATGAATACTCAACGAAAAAATAGATAATTCCAACGTCTTCAGAGTTTCTTCCTAGTGTTGAAAAGGTTTGTCCGTATCCTTTTGTTCTCTGTGATTGAGGAATTTCGCAGAGTCCAAACAGGCCCTCCAGTTTTCTAATTTTTAATGTGAAATTTTGCACCAGAGGTAAACGCCCAATGATGAGATTTGAGGGTATGGCATCGTGTGCAAGGTCCATCAACGAGAATGGTAAGTACAGATTGGTTATAGTTCATATACATACAGTACAGTATATAATGTATAGAGTGAAAGTTTAAACCAAATTGCAATGCTTCCTTTCAAGTGGTTTTTGAGTGTGTAAACCATTGTCCCTTTGTTTTCTGTGAGTTCTACATCAAGTTATGAATAATCATGAGCGACATGTCAGTAAATTGTTCAAAGGTCAATGAACTACCTGATGGGAAAATGGAATATTTTTTAAAGTGAAAATTAACCTGGATGAGAAACATTGATATTTTTAACGTAAATTTCATTAATAGGTAAGTGATTGTTGTTCAAGATTTACTATACTGGTTTGTTTCATTGTTTATGGTTTGTTTGTTTTCATGGTTGGGTGTCAGGTAAACCAGCAATGAAAAAAGGACAAAAGTAGTGAAGGGGAAATTATGGAAAGGGGATGTTAAAGTGATTGCGTGCCTAGGCAAAAAGTAAAAACATTGAAATTTCATCTCCAAAAGTTTGGTAAGGCTTTTAATTACACCATTCATACAGTCTGGGAAAATAAATAGGTTTCAGTTGGTTAATTTTGCCATATGATTTCAAATTCTTCTAACATAACAACAAAAAGTGTAGAATACGATAATGTAGTGGTTGACAGTTTTCATTCAAATCAACGGTGCGCTTCTTTGCGCCAGCCAATGGGAAGTATGCTAGCATTAAATATTCAGCTACTACTCAGGATCACTGATGCCACGGGCAAGGTTGTGTTCAGTTGGTAGGTTATTTGGAAATACAGTGTTTCTTTTCACCAAATACTACAATTCCCAATACCTACAAAGGAGCGACGACTTGAGTAGTATGCTTTTGATACACTAGTGAGACCTGTACTGTTGCATATTCATTATGTAGGCAGTTATAGTAAGAACCGTTAATATTCAACTATGATTTCTGTTTTTTACTGTTTTAATGCCAATCCTATTGCTTTTTGAAGTAGTTACTGTCCTTTTCCTTCGTTGAAAGACATAGTCCATTCATGTACAACCTCAGCGTGTACATTTAAAAATAAAAAGTTGAGATAACATATGATCTTATCTTTGTGGTTTTTCAGTACTCATGCAATCACTTTAGGTAAACAATTTTTTTGTAAGCAACTGTATTGGTCTTAGTAAATCCAAATTGTCTGTTTGATATCAACTAAAAATTAAAAAGATGCCTTTCACTGGCTTTGTTTGGCACAAAGAAAGTCACTAATCACTCTGTGAGTGCCATACAGTAAAAACGTTGCTTTTATCTCGTCAGTCCAAAATGTAATTCTTTTATGTCATGCATTGATACAGATGTTATATAATGTTGAGATAATTTGCCAACATTGATTTCTGTTCTGGATGTTAACTCATAACGCATTTCAAATCACTGTTTGGTATGCAAATATACTGTAGGAAATGACTTTTATAATCAGAATCATACCTACTGAATAACTGTGTGTCAAGGCTTGAAGCTACAGTGAACCAGGAGTTACAAATAAGTTGTGAAGAAACCCAACACTGTATTCAGCTATGGCAATAGTTCTCAAACTATAGAGGTTTACTAAATGACAAAGCATAGTTCAGTGGCTAAAAGAATGACTGCCAGTTCAGAATTGAACAGTTGGTACAATTTATTCATCGTTAAATTTCATCATACTCCGCTTTAGAGGTTGTGCGACCCGTAAATGACATTTTGGAGTATTTGCTATTACAATCATCATATAGTTAAAGGTGTTGAAAATAGCCACAAATTCCATCAATTTTCTGTCAAATACTGACAATTTTTGTGGCAAAGTCCTGCCTTATATCTACATCATGAATAAGCATTGGCTATGCAAATTCATAACATCAAGACAGGGACTCACAGTGATATATCCTATGTTGTCCCTTGTTTTACTTAAACTATTCAAGGACAATTGAGAATTAAATATACTCTGAGGATTTTGTTTTGGAAGCATGTATTTTCTTCTTTACAAATATCGATATCACTTGCCAATATGTATTAAGCCAGAGGACTAGTAATTCAGAAGCAATATATAGGCCAAACAAAGGAAATGCTGACACTATACAACACTCCATGTCATCATTTTGCATTTTCGTCAAACTTTTATTAGTAAAAAATGCTACGTTATAAAGGTAATTCCGAACGGATTTCCACACAGGGTTTTGCTTCATATTCCATACTTATAAAACTCGCACTTTTCTAGATACATGTCACATGACCTTTAACAATGGTACAGTACAGTATGTGTTATTCATGAATCAACTACATACTCTGAAAAGCAACTATGATGTAATTAATGGACTTTCATAATTTGTTTGTAGCTCATACCAGCATGTTCTGGTGTGAGATGCGATCATGCGGCGTCACTATATCCGTCTATCTATCTGTCCACAGTTGTTCATGCTTCTCCTCCTACATGCTTTCATGAATTTGTTTGAAACTTTCACACAATATTTCTTGGGTGGTGGGCCATTTGGTGTGGTCAGGAATTTAGGGCCCAAGGTCCCATGTTGGCCCTTTGGCCCATTTTATAAAAATTCTGCAAAATGCTTTTCCTTCCACAAATTCTCTTGTACTGTGTTGATGGTTTGTTGTAATGATACTCCAATAGTGGTACTTTCAGGGACTTCAGGAATTTGGGGTGCTTGGTCCCATGTGGGCCCTTTGGCCCATTTTACGAAATTCTGCAAAATACTTGCTATCCTACTTGCTTTCATGGATTTGTATGAAACTTAGACACAATGTTCCTTGGGTGGGGGACCATTTGAGGTGTCCAGGAATTTTGGGTCCAAGGTTCCACTGTGGACCCTTTGGTCCATTTTGTAAAATTCTGCAAAATGCTTTTCCTCCTACAGATTCTCTTGTACAGTGTTGATGTTTTGTCATAATGATACTCGATTAGTGGTGCCTTCGGGGTTTTCAAGAATGTTGGGTCCAAGGTCCCATGTGGACCCTCTGGCCCACTTAATGAAACTCTGTAAAATGCTAAGAACTTACCGATTTTCTTGTACCATGTTGATGGTTTGTCATAATGATACTCCAGTAGTGGTACCTTCAGGCTGTTCAGGAATTTTGGGTCCAAGGTCCCATGTGGGCCATTTTATGAAATTCTGCAAAGTATTTCTTCTCCTACATGCTGTCATGGATTTGCTTTAAACTTAGACACAATGTTCCTTGGGTGGTGGACCATGTAGGGTATTTAGGATTTTGGGTCCAAGGTCCCATTTTATGAAATTCTGCAAAATGCTTCTTATTGTGCAGATTCTCTTGTACAATGCTGATGGTTTGTCGTAATGATACTTTAATAGTGGTGCCTTCAGGGTGTTCAGGAATTGGGGTTGCAAGGTCCCATGTGGGCCCTTTGGCCCATTTTATGGAATTCTGCGAAATGCTTTTCCAAATTCTCTTGTACAATGCTGATGGTTTGTCATAATGATACTCTGTCAGTGGTACCTACATGGTTTTCAGTAATTTTAGGTGTTTTAGGATTTCACATAACCCTACAGACACTTGGTTGAAGGTATTCAGCTTCTGCACCATTGGTGCTCAAGATCCTCCATATGCAGTTTTCATAAGAAGATGTTTCCACCTGATTTCTTTTTAGTAACTAGTTGTGGTTGTTTTTAGTTACCAGTAGCACCACTCTAGGTCTTCAATGTTACCACATGGTATAGGACCTAAAGTTCAAGTTGGTGTAATCTTTCAGCGACCGTGAGGGCTACTTTTCATTTATTATCCCACCATAGGCAGTTGGACCCAATGTCAGTTCTTTTTGTTATACCTGTACTTAGAAGCAAGCATCAATGATAACCTCAAATGGCAAACCAGAGTGAGAACAGCCTTCAAACTATTATTATGCTACACCAAGTTTGATTTTAATACTGTGCAATACAGAGAAATTCATGAGTTTGGGAACATAAATTCCAAACTGTTAAAAAACGCCATGAAAAAAAAAAGAAAAAAAGTAATGCCACTTCTAATCCCAGACCCAATCCAATCATTCGCCCTTTCTTTTGATGTCCAAATCATCTGTCCTAGTACAAAGTACAAAAAAAATTACTCCCATAATTACTGTAGTATTGGACTACATACTGTTGGCAGTTCCCACAGTGCATGATGTACACATTCAACATCTGTGCAGTTGTAGCAATTTCATGAATTTTAATGCCTATTTAAGATGCTGTAACACCAGCTGTGGGTCTATTCCCATTCCTTTGCATGCATAATTGTGTTATAATTTAACACAACAGATAGTGAGAGCTTGAAGTCATGTAGACAGGTGATTCCCATGCCTCCGTACTTTGTTTAAACAATGAACATTGTTTGTGCAGAATGTTGCTAAATTCTCATTACAATAGTAGCTGACGTCAGTGCAGTACATTGTCGTTCAACTGATAGAGGAGCATTTAACCTGCTACTGTCGTTAGTTATCAGACTGTGTGTCCCAGGTGGTTCGCAATGAAATTGATTTAAATCTCAATTGTAGTTCTGTTTTACAAAACTGATTCCCTGGAAGGCGATTTGTCTATAAGATCAATAGGGTCCGTTTAGCTTGTTCATTGAAATCAATGAACACTTAAAGATGAGGGCACCAGCCAGTTACATTCCCTGCATCCATGTAAGCAGAGGTGAGAATCTTTCAAATAATTATTTTGTTGACCTCTGTGTTTACAGTTCTTTTAAGTAGCAATATTTTGTCAGTGTCTGTATTATGTGTGTGTGTTATTTGTGCTATACATGTAGCAGAACTTTGCTATATGGTATTCTACCGTGCTGTGCTATCTTGTACTCCAATCAGTATGCCACAGTACATAAAGAATTTGGAGTTGAATTTTTTTTCCAGAGCGTACTGCAGACTTAGTAATTTTTACCTTACTCTGAGCAGTTTTTCAAAACTGGTTCATTTCCTTAAATTTCATACATTGTACAGAAACAGTAAGCAAAATTTTCATGCCACTGAAGCGACTGAGTTTGAAAAAAAAAACATGCAAAGACCTTCCCGATGTTTAAGATTTCATCATATCAGGAATCCCCAACAGACTTATGTGAGGCAGTTGAAAAACTCAGTGACTTCATCAGGTTTTTACTCTTGATGAGTTTTTCACAAAGACTCAGTTTTCTAGACAGTTCCATAGTGTCAGGACACAATTGGTGTTTAGGCTTGTATGGATTTGCCAACGTATGAGGAGAGAATCTGACACTGTCTTGCATTTTGTTTCTTACATTTTGTCAAATGATTCAAGTCTGGTGCTCAATCTGAATATCATACCCTCATTTCAGTGCTATTCTTACTCGTCTTAGCAAATATTTCGACCAAAAGTGATGTTGAAAACCAAATTCAGTGATCCCAAAGTTAAGTGTACATGTAACATGTAGTAAATAAGAGATAACCATGAACAGTGCCAAGTAGACTTATACTGACTTTAGTTCATTTGTCATCTTTTTAACTTTTCTTTGTAACTGTTGACTGACTTCAGTGTGTCAATGTTTACAAGTTGGCCATCGAAGGTAATCATGGTAAAAAATTTGTAATTACCCACCGAATGCCAAGAGACTATAACCTGGCCTCTGCTATTACATTGTGGGCTTTTCGTATATAGGGCCTTTCCTAAGTAGACATCTTAGAATGTTCAAAAGTATTTCTATATACAGGGGTGCATGTAATTACATTTCCTGTAGATTAGACAATTGAAAGTATTCTCTCAAATGAACTATCATAGTACTGTGGTGACCATAAAATGAGATGTAAGACCGGTGCTGTTGCCTAGTGGATTAAAGTAGGTGGCATTTGAAGCAATAAAGTTTCGCAATCAGGGGAGGTGGGTTCGATCCTCGGCCACGGCCACAAGTAAGGTGGTGTTTTTTTTTGTCCAAGAGTAATCTAGGTTTTTCCATATGAATCTTGTGAAAAAAAGAGATCAAATTTTATAAGAAAATTTTTTGAAGTTGATAGTCACCAAGAACGCTTCATAGTCATGTACTTACATAAAGACACATGGAGTAATATGAATGTGCAAAGCGAAATTTCATACTAATGCAAGTTACATTTTTGGGGTGCCCGGTGCAAACACAAGCAATCACATTTCTAGATCATGGCTCTCTGAGGATCTGGATTTTAGATATGTGTCTTGATACTGTTTGTATGGGATAGGTGCTTAGATAGGGTATGTCCTTGCATTGAGAGTACAGTAGGTGATTAAAGCAGGCTGCACTGTCAGTTCCTGCATTTTCAGAATCAGACCGAAGGACTGACTATAGTCTTGCAGTTGCAGAAAGCTATGAAAATCGTGGTCTTTTTGTCCAAAAATCAACAATTTCCAAAAGATATGCTTTTGCCGTTTACTTTTGTTGAGGTCACTTGCACACGTATTTACCACAGGACCAGTGGTTCTGCAAATATTTGATTTTTTGCTGGAAAAACTAACTCTGTTGTAATTAACTAATTAATGAAATATTTCTCTAATTAATGAAATATTTCCTGGAACATACAGTAGGTGGTGTTGATGTCGTCTAGGTTGATATCAAATAGAAGAGAAAGATGAAAGAGTGACTTAAAGACTAATGTTTCTTTAATCACACAGCACTTCCTGTCTTCGAGCAAAAATCAGGGTTTTGGACATTTTGGAATTACCGTTCGTTCACAAAAATAACATTTCACTATTTGTTTGTCTTGTTAAACAAGGCTAAACATCTCCAGAAATCTGTCATATTTATGATAAATTGTGATATTTAAGGAAAATTTGAACCATGACTGTGTTACTGTTGCATTAAATTTAGTGATATGACACAGAAGAAAGTTCTGATACTGTATGTTGTTTTTCATTCTTCAGATGATTACCAGCAACTTCGGTCCCAAATTGTGGATTTGTTATACACTGCCATGTTTTCTGCGATAACGTACTGTACTGACAAAAGTGTTGTAGGTTAAAGACCGTTGTCTGCTTTAACAGATTGAAATGTACATACAGTACATGAAGGAAAAGCAAGGAATGGATGATGAGGACTGAGAGATAAGAGGGCTTCATGACTGCTGTGTATCCAAGACAACCACGAAAGAATTTAGAAATAATTCATAAGATTGCCATGTTCTGAGTACTTACATTATTGACAGCAGCCGTGCAAGACCCAACTTAACTCCCCCCGTCTTGGAAACAAAGCATCTGGCTTTATTTGTGGGCAATGATATATCCCTCCTGATATTCTCCTAGGCATTGTAACGTTCATCTACATTTAACTCTCTTGGTTATCAGTTCTTACTGTGCGTTACAATTTTTAGTTTGTATACATGGACTAAAATTGAAAAAAAAATGCAAAATTAGGCCCATATTAGTAAGAAATGTGAGGAATGCATCCCATCTTTGACATTTTACAAAATCAGTATAGAAAAGCTAATCACTGCCCTCTGTTAGCAAATAATACTGTAAGTAGCTGTAATATCCTGGTTCAGTGCAATTTTTTGTTCCTTTTTTTTCTCCCACAAATAAATTGTAGTTGCATAATTTGAAAGAATTAATTCTACCAGTAGAACTGAAATATTAAAAACACTCCTTCACTCATGCATTCAAATGGATTAAAAAAAGGAAATTATGTCACCATCTTCAACGCTTCTACAAAACATGTTAATTTACAGTGCTAACTTGTCTGGCTCAAGTTATTAATCCAACCTATACATCATGGTACGCTATGTACAGTAGTCCTGTGTAGTGGGATAGGAGGGTGACCATACAATGGGTGCCGGTTTTGCTACATTCTGTAGTGACTATATCCAATTGTTTTATTTAAAATGAAGGCATGAAAAGCAGACATTTGATGAATTTGCTAAGTCCTGTTCTTCCTGTTCATTATTTGTTCAATTAAAATGTCAGCTCAAACTACAGTATGGCCCACCACCTGTTGTATATTTGCAGTACTTGGCTTTGTGGCTCTGCAATCCAATTTTCAAGTGTGAATGTTTTCAATGCCTTTCCTGTGGATGTGACATTTAACTCAGTCTAGGTGTACATGTGCCACTTATTTACAGTGGTACAACACCATTGTGTGTTGAGCTTATCATTATATTTGTCAAGGTACACTAAAACATACATCTGGTAAATGTCAAGCTATTTGTACAACTTTACAGACTGGCAAGTCTCATTCTATATGCATACCAGTATTGGTTGTACATTCAATTCATATCATATAATATGCACAGATATTATCATAAAGATGTATGTCAGCATATGCAGCATAGTACAGAATTTAATATGGCTCTTATAATTTTGTGAAATTCATTAAAGTTTTCCAAACATGTCAAGTTTCTTTACAAACTGATGACAAATGGTCAAACTAAGAGAATGCCCCATTTGTTCACATACAAATGAACATTAGTTTGTGAATAATGTAACGGTTACAAGTTGGGTTTTGAAAATGTGACCAGACAATTTTCCACGTTATCAGTGATTCATATGCACACAGCTTGGTACATCCTAGGGTAAAGAAATAAAACATTTTGACATTTTTCACAACCGTTGGATGTGAAACTGGACTAATTATTCTCATTATAAGCATAGCCATGTAGCTGTACCCTTCTAAAATTCTCAAATGTATTGAATATCAACTTAATGTGCCCCATTAGTCCTTTGTCAGAGTCGTCATGAATTCAATGTGACAGGTACATGAAAATGATGAGGACAATAAACATTTAAATTCATGTTTTTTCTTGAAAAGAAATCCATCATCCTTTCTAATTTTGAATTGTCTGTTATTCAGTGTATTCTGTGTTCCTATGCTGGCCTCCGTCAAGTATAGGATATGTTGACCATATCTACTTTTTTGTCAAATTTTGTCAAAGAATGGAAGTCGTAAATGACAATAATAGCTTGTGTCATGTTTAACATATCTGCCTGTGTTTGTTACCTGATTTGTACAGTAAGATGGTCTTGTACACTGATGTGCGATGTCAGAAATTATCTTAAATGGAACTTTCAGTTGGAAGCTAGAACACTCACTTGTTAACACTACATTGTTCTCATATTTTGGATAAGTTGATTCAACCATTGAAGGTATATCCCTACTGCATGATTATTACAATAGGAGACATGTACCCAAAGTTTATCTGTGAAGGAATGGTGCTTGCTGACCCAGAATTATCTTTCTATACATGCACCATACATGCTCAGTCATGGATGTTTACAATACAGTCTGCCATTTATTGCTTGCCATATAGGCCTCGAAACATTGCTAAATAAGCACTTAGTGAATTTAATATTGTATTTGTCTAATCTAAATAATGCAGCCAACAGTCTTAATAGCACATTTTTCGTTTTGCACTGAAGGTTGTTTACATGCTTTTGGTTTGCCTCCTTGCACAATCAGTCTCACATATTTTGAATAATTGCCTCTCATTACAGGCAATGATTGCATAGAGATCAAAGCTATTGAACCTCCTGTGGAGTTTATTCGTTTGAGAACCCATTGACATCATAATGACGTCAGACTGTTATTGTTCGCCATAGCAGCAGTATGATGCTGTTCAGTTATTAAATGTCGAAGATGTTAATGAACGTTGCCACAGAGAATGCAGCGGCCAGAATATTCTCCTACTGTTGTTACGTCCTGCCGGTGATGTGAATGGAATATTGATGGCAGCCTACCATATCACAGAGGAATGTTAGTGTTGAAGAGCCACTGTCTACAGTATGTTGCTATGAAGTACTGAAAGATCAACTACTGCTGATGTTTGTATTTTATAGGTCAGGGCTTGACAGGGATCAGTAATTGATATTTGTAGTTTTGTTTAAGGAACAATGCCTGAAAATGGTTTCTTAGATGGATCATGAATTTTGCACTATAAAGGTGTGCCTATCCTGGGTGGTGCCAGGTGTTGCTATCAGACACTTGCACATTTCAACCCGCACTCACCCATAACTGACCTTAAATACCTGGCACTCCTTTTCAGCTTTTTTGACTGGGTAGAATGCTTGGTGTTTGTATGGATTGGTATCCATATAGAAATGGGTCATTGGTACTATCAACTGTCAATATCCATGTGGAGGTGGATCAGTCAGTAGTGAGAGTTATGATGAATCGGTGGTGTCGGTGTAGCGGTGGATCATTTTGATGGTGGATCAATGGTACTGGTATGTATGTGGATCAGTGGTATTCCAATAAACGAAGATCAGTAATAACTGTATGGAATAGGATCAGTGATACTGTATATGACTGCTGGTGGATCAGTGGTATCTATTTATAGGTGCTGTGTTGTTGCAGGTAGGTGGACTGTTTCCTCAGTTTGGCTATTTATATTTTGGTACATTTATATTTTGGTAAATTTGTATCCATTACTGTATTGATACAATCTAACATCTGTACATCTACATCTGCACTTTAAAGGGAAATAGGGCATGTACATGCATCAACATGCAACATGATGTACAAAGAAAGCAGCTTTAATCAGCGTGAAACCATTCAGCCTCGTCAATAAAAAATTCATCGTGAGCAACAAAATTTGCTGAATTTCTGTCAGTGAGAAACTTATTCCTTGAAAACAAGGATACTGTCCTTCCTAATTTTGAATAATCTATCATTAGGAATCAATCACATCTATTGGAGACATCTTAGCTCCCTTTAAAATTTACTGTGTATACTGTAGGTGGTGTTCTTAATGCGATTTTGTGATCTTTAGAGGTTATAATAGCTTGTGTTTCTGAAGCAGTTAAAAGGGTCCTTAGGGATTATAGCATGTTAAATCTCAGGGTAGCTATGAGTGCCACTACACACAATGCACAATGCACAGAAGGGGGGTACTTAAGAAATTAACCTTTAAATTGTGTTCTTCTGGCTGTTATTGTCTTCATTGTTCTGAAGTTAGCTAGAGTGTGAGGGTCTTTATAGATCGTAGTTACCTGTGAGGGTGGTTTTATGCTGTTAAGGTTACTGTTGTTAATTGCATTCTTCAATGTCTTTGCTCTTAATTTCATTGTAATTTTTCATGAACACATCTTGTGCTTGCCCGTGTATTCCTTGCCAATTCCATTTCCTGTCAAAATCGAACTGTGCACTGAATTTCAGTGGTACAGTGACCTTGTATATTACCGTCCTCCCGTCCTCTCGTCCTCCACTAAGTAATGATAGTCTGCCTTTCAGCAATGCAGGTATGACTTTTGTGTATTCTCTTCACTGTCGTGTCTCTGTGTTTGTGACTTGGCAGTTGGTTTGTTGCAAGAGGGGGAGATATAGCCGGTTGTATTTGTATTACAACTCCCAGTGACCATATGGGATCATTGGACTGTTACGATCTGAAGTTGCTGTCGATGTTGCGGTTGTTTATTACTGATATGCAGTATGGTTTATAATTTTAAACTTGAACTGTGTCTATGTAAAGTATTGGCCAGAAAGACTTTTCTTGTCTGAAGCAAAGAGTGTTGCAGGGGATATACATGCTTCCTTGAAGGAAATCTGCATAAGAGAAATAAACAATGACAGCTTTCATCATGATGCTTATAATTATTGAGATGCAGGGAACTTTTGGAGGAAAAACCGAGTGATCTTGTTTAGTTTTGTAATTGCACACAGTTGTCGGCTTGATAACGTTTGGGATTGTGCTACTCAGTAAGACGAAAGTAGGCTTCCTGTGGACAAACAAGTTACATTGCTTCTTACTACGATGCCTTGTTGGAATCGTGAGTTCATGTTGTTTCTTATGTTTATCTCTGAGAGACAGAGCTCGTGAGAATCTGTGAGCATGGAGGGATAGAACAAGGACGACTCAATCTATTGTTGGTTTCTGAGATGAACTTTGTATTTTACAGTTTCCATGTTCTCTGATTCATCACAAATTGCTATGAATTACTGGTAAAAATTGTTTACTTTTGGATTGATTTAAATAATTTAACATACACCTACCTCTTTGTGACTTTATTTCTTCTTTTTTTTCTTTAAAGGCACATGGGGTAGGGTGGGAGTAGGCCTGTTAGAGCAAACCATGCAAAGGAAAAAGTCAGAAGTTGTGGCAGTAGTTTGAAACATTCTGAAAATCATGTTTCTATGAGGACTAGGTGTGGTTTGTCGTGAAATTGTGTGGGTGATCTTGTGTGCCTTGTATGAATATTGGCAGAATTTGCACCTAGCTAGTACAGTAACATGTGTTTGACCTACTGTACAGAAATACCTAGAATCTATTTGAGGTTTACAAATCATCTGACAGAATAATTGATTTGTGAGTGGAAGTGTGTCAAATATGCACAAGTATCTCTAGGAAAAAAATAATTGTCTGCTCAGGAAAAAGAATAGAGAAAATGTTTTCAGTAAATTTCTTGTCATTGTTTCCCGTGCCTACTGCAGTACCTTACGATTGCGCCGTCGGTTAGAAAAGCTCTATAATGCATTTACTTACTTTGGCAGAGACAGTATATGATCACCCGTGTAAGACTTGATGGTACTGGCAGCATTTTCAAAAATAAATTTATGCCACACCCAGTGTGCTGTGTTTCAAATTTAATTTTTACAGTAGCTGTCCTGTCATATTAGCTATGTAAAATACTGTGATGTGATCTGTCCAGTGTTAAAAGGACACAGAACTGAAAGCCCTTCTGCAACAATATCAAGACATTGAAGCTTTAAAATGAAAATAATTTTAGGTAGTTGGAATAAAGGTTTGGGCAATGCATAGATAGGTGTTAAAAAGTATTGGCTCATGCAAATTGCATGTATCAATCTGTCCAATGTTTCTTTTCATCGTATGTATGTATGTATGTATGTATGTATGTATGTATGTATGTATGTATGTATGTATGTATGTATGTATGTATGTATGTATGTATGTATGTATGTATGTATGTATGTATGTATGTATGTATGTATGTATGTATGTATGTATGTATGTATGTATGTATGTATGTATGTATGTATGTATGTATGTATGTATGTATGTATGTATGTATGTATGTATGTATGTATGTATGTATCTGGAGGCCCAATTTGTCCAAAAATTAATCGTTTTTCTACAGTCAAAACAAACTTATATCAATCCTTATTTGGTGGTCAGCAAACTGCTGTAAGAGTCAGTCCATTGTTTTACTACATGCTACTGAGATAAATACTCCTGGAGGTTTGTGTGCATTACTTTTTACTACTTAAGTTTGGAGCGCAAATTTATCAAGGCACACTGCATTCTGTCAATTGGTACCAACAGTCATCACAGAGCTGATACCTACAGTACACACACATATACAGTATGCTTTACTTGTGTCAATTTCAATTGTTTGTCTAGAATACGTCATTGTAGGTTCAATCTGTGGGTGTTTCTGTGTGACTTGATTTCATTTTAGATGCAGAGGTTGTTCGTACAAATGATATTAGTATTGGCATTATTAAGTTAGCTTGCAAGAACAATGCCATATTACTGCTGAGTGACTTCAGACAGTACAGTATCTCTAATGTGCAGGTTACTGTATGAACTACTGCACAGTATGGTCGTTATCTTGCTACGGTATACTGTCAGGTGGTCATTTTCATACTTTCCATCAAAACTCTCCTGAACTACTCAGATTAAACTGAGAAACCTGACAGATTTGCCCCTGCTGAGTGAGAATTTTGTTTATGAATTCTCCACACTAACACAGTAGTCACAGTGATTTGGTTAATAATGAGCCGGCCAGAATTGCTTACTGCTCCAAAGTATGCTGTGCCAGTAATTATTGGGATCATTCTGAGGACAAAATATGAGGACTTCATTGAGAAAATCACAAAATATGAGGACTTCTTTGAGAAAATCAAATCAGATTTTCTTCGGACTGCTAAGTGTTCCTTTCAATCAGGCACCAACTTATGACGGATGTAGTCGGTATACTCGTAGATTCTTTGCTTTGTACATGAGTTGATTATGCAGAGTCGGTCCTTCTGTGTGTGTATTTGTCTGATTATTTCACTGATTCCTTGTCTTTCTATCTGTCTGTCCATCTGGCTGATTCTGACTGATGTCCTATGTACCTGTTTCTGCCCATCTGATAGTCTGACTTTCCCTTTACTTTGGCCTTTGCAGATGTCAGCAAAGGATGCGAGGGCCATTGTAATAGAGTTGTATCTCAACTTTTTGAAGGCATTTTTGTCTCTTACCCAGTCAAACAATGCTAGCCCTCTGGCTGGAGATTCTCAGAGGCTTTTCACTGCATACGTAACTCACCCTCCCTACAAATCTCTCCACAGGGCAACTCCAACTCATTTTATAAAAACTCTCTTTGTAATTGTGGTGCTGTCAGCTCACTGTCAGAGCTGTCTGCATGGTTTAACTGTGGTTCTTCTCCTGGCAGGTATGAGAACCATGCTGTTCACTCAATACCTAAACCATACTCAATACATAAACCATAGCAATGGAAGACAGGCCTTGGTCCCTGGTGAGAGCCCTTAAATATTATTGAAACAAGATTGAAATTTCAGACCAATTTTGACAAACTTTGCTGTTCAGGGAGAGAACCTTATTTTTCTGAGGGCAGGATTTTGGAATGTCTAGTGTGAATCATAACCCCCTCAATTAATCAGGAGGAGAGGGGGGACTCATGATGTCCAAGGTGAGCAATGTCCTCAACTTTCTTTCCATAGAAAGCTGCCTGAAGCAGGAGCTTGTAAACTCATACTTCATTCAGGAATAATACTGGAAGTATATAACACTGGAGTCAGGTAATTCTGATAATTTAGGAGTGTAGGTCCTGCCCCTTGCACCACCAACTGTGTGAGTGTGCATGTTGTTGTGAGGAGACAGGTAAGTGAGTCATTTGTACATATTCCCAAACTAAAACTTATTTGGGTTATTTACGAATGCCTCATTTAGCTGTCTCACATTCCTCCTCCCCCTGCAGGGGCCAAAACACAACACTGTGGCAGATTGACTTTCATAAGGAGCTTGCTGACCTCCTGCACTGCTATCAAAGAGCCATCAGCTCTTTGCCTGATGTATACTTGTTTGACTGGCCTTTCAGCACCTTTTACCGTAATCACATGTGTTATTTCTGTGTGATTTACACATTCAGATGTATACAAAGGACTTTGTTGTATACATATATTTACCAACGTTTATGGTTTTATTCATGGGCTGCTATTAGCATCATCTGCCTTTGTGTGCAATAGTTCTTCACCTTGGTTTCATCCCAGTGGATTACCCCCCGCCCCAGTTCCTAGCAACAGCTGATAGTGGGGTTACCTCCGGCTGGTGTAGCTTTTCTAATAGCACATCATGACCAGCCATGTCTTCATGTGGGAGGGAGCATTTGTCTGGGTTAGGCTGAATGGCACCACCAGTGGTGTTAAAGGTTACCAGTATGTACTCTTGGCATGGTAGATGGGAGTGCATTTGTTGTAAGGAGACAGGTGAATCATTCATAAGTAACCAAATCCTGTGAGTTTTGAGATGTATGTGTGTGTGTAAATATGTATGTTTGTGATGTCTACCTTGTAAACATGATATCTCAAGAAGTCAAGATTTGGTAAAGTGGTGGAGGTCAAAGGTCATTTGGAGTCAATGGGGGTCAAATGAATGCAACCTTGTAATCATGATATCTCAAAGGTAGCTTTCAAACCTCATATTTGTTATAATAGTGTGCCATGATAAGTACAAGAAGCCTATTGTTTTTGGTTGAGGTCATTTGGGATGAATGATGGTCACATTGTTAAAACCTTGCAAATACAAAATGAAGCTTAGGCAGATCTGATGTTTAGTGTGTTGGTGTACTTCAATGAAAATCTGTATTTGCTGGTGTTCAAAGATCCTTTGAGGTCAACAGGGGTCAAATGTCACAACTTTGTAAATCTGTATTTCAAGACAAAAAGCTTGGACTGATATCATTTGGTGTGCAGGTGTACAACATAAGGAGTGTAAGAAGCCTATTGTTTTTGCTGGAGGTCAACAGGGGGTAAATTGTGAAAACCTTAAAAGACCTCAGGAAAGATAAGGCTAAACTCATATTTGGTATGTGGGGGAAACAAGTTGAATGCTAGAAGCCTATTGTTCAAAGTCCAGCATGTCCATAATGAAAACGGTGAGTATCAGTATTACAACATTCAAGCTCATCAGTTAACTCCAGAATAAACATTCTAGACATAAACTTCTCCCAGCCTAGGGGGGGAGTCTAGCCTTGGAAGATGCAGTGTTAGACTTGATTTGAGGTTCACTGTGAGCAGGATTTTTTTTGCTTTGTCCAAGCTACCCTTCTTGAGATACCATGTGTTCAAAGTTTGATCCTCAAAATTATGGTACCATCCATGCACTCACATGCTCACAATCAACAGTTTCCATCTTTCCAACCAAGAGATAGTGGATCAGCAGTAGACTTTTCCCAGGCAGACTTTCAGTGTGTGCCCTCTAGTAAAGCTACATTCACACACAAAAGTATACACATGCAATCATCACAGCATAAACTTTTCTTCACAACAACAACCAAGCATTCATTACAATCCTTCATTTGCTGTTGTAGTCATGCCAAATGAAATGGTTGAGGGACTGCAGCATTGCTACTTTGATTCAAAGGATGGACCTTTGATCAAGTGTTGTATGGAACAGTGATTTTGTATCCTTGGAGGTCTTTAGTGGATTGTGTAAGCACCGTCTGTAGATGTGTCTCCAGACAGTGTTATTTAATCTGTAATCACTGGGAAGAACAATTTGCAGATCTTCTGAAAAGGGGTTACAGTATATCTGGTCTCTTCTGTCTTGTATGAAAGTGCCCAAAGTGTAAAGTGAAGAAGTTTGGAAATGCATCAGTTGATTTCCAAACACTTTTTAAGCACATCCACCACCCGGAGGTACTTGGCCAAGTGAAGGACACCTCATACAAATGTCCTTGTCAGTCAGTCAATCAGTCAGTCCACTGTATCTTCTGAGAGACTGAAGACTACGGTACAAATTATTCTCCATTGGACCTTCTTCTGTTTAACACTGCAACAAGAGAAGTGCTGGTCACCTGGTGTTTTACAGTCTGCTGTATATACTCTTGTCATGGAGACATGAAGCGACAATGCTCTGTCAGTGAAGGATTTCTCTGTTGCATGGTAGTATCTGTAGCTTGAAAAACAAATCACCAACTACCTGCTCAAGAGCTAGTCCTGCTGACCTCGTTACCAAAAGTGAAAAAAAAAACCTGTTACCAGTATTCACAAGTGGTAGAATAGAACTGGACACACAAGTCAGAGCTGTACAAATCATCGTGTGGTGCAGTACAAGCACACATCTGCGCTTGGTTGCAACTTTTGGTAATTGTGCTGTTATGGGTGTTGTGCACACTTCTATGGATGCATGTAGTAAAGTATGTGTTGAGCGATTAATGGTATTCCATCTGTGCTTTATATCTCATTGAAATAAAAAGTCTATTTTGTTGCTGGTATTAATCACCATTAAGTTGCTGCAGTCATTTTTTAATTCGTCTTCCTGGTTTGCGTCATAGCCAGTCTTGCTTCAGCGACTACTTCGTGTATTCATTTTTGACCAGCACATCCGTGTGTTCAGCACATTATGATCACTTCATCTGGTGTTGGTTACTTGTGTTTGGAAAAGACTCTGTAGCAGCAATCAGAGGCTCATACAAACCATATGGATAATTTATTATGGATGTGACTTCTTAAAATTAATGGGTGCCAAAAGAATATAGCTTTGACAAGTTTTCATTGAAATTCAACTTGTTCTTTGTGCAAAAAAAAAGGAAAATCAATGAAGTCTCTTTTAATTGTGGATGAACTGTAATTGCATTGGTGATGTGAAAGGACGTTCTCTGTAACATCAGTAGAACACATCTGAATTATAATGTTGCAACAGACTGCACATCATCTTGTCTGTTGTGGAGCTCTCATGATTGATTTAGTATTTTTCTGTTCAGAAGGAGTTTGCACTGAAATTTATTTTTCACAGTGAATGAACTGCATTGGCGATGTGAAAGGACATCTGTGGAACACATCTGATTGCTTGTGTTGCAACAGACTGCAAAATTCACATCATCTCATCCGTCCACGTTGTGGAGCTCTCTTGATTGAGTTATTACTTTTCTGTTCGGAAGGAGTTTAAGTGGCGTGTATACTGTTTTGACAAGTGACAAAAGATAAGCAAACTGATTGTGTATGGATTGCAAACGTTATCTAGACACATGAATTTGTCTCTGTGGAGAAAAGGGGATGTTCAGCCAGAGATCAGACCCTGATGGCTCTCCGTGCGTTTGATCCTGACATTGCGCAATGTGAATCGACCATTGCTATGGGATACAGGCAGTTCTGCATGTTAATCTGTAAGAGCAACAATGCGTTTATTATTCTTTAGTGCACATAAATGCTTGCTTGTAATATGAAGTACTGTTTATAAAGATGTTTCTGATCTCAATAACAGACAAATTTTGTTTGGATTGTGACCAAGCTAGCAATATCGCATCTGTGTTGTCCAAATTTAAAGTTTTCAGACTTGATTGCCAACACTTAAGTCTCGCAAAGGTCACCGAGGTTGAATCATGGTTATGAGGTAACATTCAAACAGAGGGGCCAGTAATTTTATAGGAAATCTATCAAACCATTTCAGACATTCTTTCTTTGTTAAATCAAGTTTAACTCTGTTTCTGCTTCTTGATATCAACATTTGTTTGTGTAAAATCTCTTTTTTGCTTGGTTTTCAGCCGAGTCACTCTCTGAAGATGAAGAAGAGATTCTTCGTCACAGGTCCCGGTCATCTGGAGGGTACACCCCTACCCCTGGGGGACCATTTTCAGCCCTTATTCCCAGTATGTGGCCCAGAGATATATTGGCTAAAATTGCACAGGTAAAAGAATTTCTAGAGAATTTGTGCATTTTGTATTATGTCATATGGCAGAGGGAGAGTTGGGGGGGGGGGTTGGAGAGGGCTTGTACAATTAATACATCATATCGCTAGTGCAGAGGCACATATAGACAACACTTGTATTTTAAAGTAAGTTAATTTACTTTTTTTTATAAAGGCCAATTATGTGTAGTTCCATGATGCTGAATTTTTCTGGTTGTGACATGGTCATTTATTTCTTGTTATTTGATCAAGCCTTTTAAAAGTGAGGTGAATTGAAGCTTTGCAAATTTTTTAACTCACACGTTAATTTTATTTAGTGTGAAAAAAGTTACAATTAATTACAGATGTCAAGTTTTAGTTGCCAATAATACTTCTCACATCCTATTTTCTGGAGTAAATGTGTAGGTACCTAGATACTTTGATGCTGTCAGTTACAGAAGAATCTGTTTTGTCTTGTTTTACTTCCAGACAGAAGATGCAGGTGACCCACCTGATTTTCGTTACGATGAATTTGGATTCAGAGTGGATGAAGAAGGTGAGCCTGTCTTGTTGGAAACAAGGTCTAAATTGAAATTTCATGTTTATTTTTCCTTCTTGTTGTTGCTATTTTACCAACGCACTGCATATGCGTCATCTGTATTGTTTAAAAAGTACTGTAGGAAACAGCTTGTCTTTTTCACCACAGTGGGGAACCCGTTGAAGAGTAGGCCTACATATGAGAGGACTTCTGCCGCTCAACCCCTCAGACCTTTAATGTGTAATAAATTCATGAAGCAGTGTATGGCTGAATACTATATATGGCTCTTTTTGTCTGAGGTAGGGATGGTCCTAGAACTAAAACAATGGTATCACTCATTTCTTCTCTTTTTGTGTTGATTCACCATGCAGCCTTTGTCGTTTGCAGGTATCAAGAAGTCAGTATTTAGCATGAAATCACTTAATAGTATGTGTTGTAAATGGGTATTGTGCAATATCTTTGAACATCAGACTGATATGCAAACTGTAGGCAATGAATATCAACACTGAAAATGCTGTTGAAGAATATCTTGTGATCAGTGCTGATGCAAAGTACACCAACGTATGTTTGCAACATCTGGCGGAGTTCTATACTAAAAGTTTGACATATTTTGCCCCTTTTGCACTTTTAAGTGCAATGTGACATGATACGTCATACCAGGGAAGAAATGAAAAAACAGCACCTGGCAATTATTTGCTTTTATACGGTCGGCTGCTTCTTGTGTGTGTTTATTTCCTCTGTGGATGCAGAAATTCATGGTGCCCTCGATTTCTTCACGTAGGACGTGTAATACATTTGGTTGCAGTTGTTAGCAATTGTTGTTCAAAAGTTTCATTACTGGTAGGAAAGAAATGCCGCAAACCTGTTAGAATGTTTAATTTACGAAATCTTTTTGCTGTGTAGAATATGTTGCCTTAACTTCAATAGACATGAAAGATCTTGATTGGGACTGTATCAGTTCGAAGAATATGTTTTTGACTCACCACATCACATTTTCGTCCGAAGTTGACATTTCGGCCAGCTCCAGTTGATACTTGTTGCTTGGGACTGTGAGACATGTAGTTATGTGCTGGTATCGAAGGGTTGACGGTAAATTTTATGATTTGGCAGTACTGTAAGGTTGTCATGGATACCAGACATTTGAAAGACTACTTGATGTATTCAGAAAACAAACGTGGTACATAATTGTCTGGTTGCCATACTAGATAATGACTTCTAACTGTTGGCTCCCATACAGTAGAAGTGCACTTCAGTTTTGCTGGTATAATGTGCTAAGCAGTGTGCTCACATGCTACCATTTCACCTACAGTGGTAGCTGTCACAAAAAAGCTTTGTTTTATTGCAACTTTTTTCAGGTCCTTTCCCATTCTTTCCGCTCGCCAACACAAAGACATGAATAAGACAGTTAAAGACGGACAATTTGTTTACTTTTAAGACCAGTAAGAAAAAAAAACTAAAAATGACTGTGGGAGTGACTTTCTCCTAAAAATGAAGGTTTTGGCTGTAAGTTATTTTCTCTGCTTTCACATTTACAGGGTTCCCCCCTGAAACGCTACACTTTTACTTAATCCTAACTCTACTAACTAATACTGGTGGAGTTGTCCCACTCGTCTGTAAGTTTGTGGCAGCTACCTTGGTGGTGGATGAGCTCCTCGGTAGATGTTCTTGTGTGGTAGCTTCCCGTAAGACTGTCTGGAGGAAAACTAATGTTTATGTCCCCACAATTAAAAGAATTAATTCTCAATAAACTTTTTGTCTAATGCAACAATGCAAACCAATTAACGAACCCTTTAGCATTGCTATATTTGTACCATAAATTACCCCATGGGAATTGTGGTTTCCTGTGTCCCAATGGAATCTGTCTTAGTTTACCATGCGCTGAAGACAAATGCACAAACCGATATTCCTAAACGTAGAGATTTTGCTGACAGATTCTAGTTTGAGTTGTCTACCCCTATAATTACATTAGTAAAAACCCAAATAACTCTTCGAGTACAAACATAACATAAATGTCACTCTAATTCACTTTCTTCTGACACGGACTGAGCTAGAGAGGCCTGTCAACCCATTTCTCCAGGACCAGAGAGGAGTCTCTCCTTCCCTCCTGGAACGACTTCCACATTTCCCTATCCCGTCTCTTTGAGCCTGAGTGTACCACCCAATTCAATTGAACCCTGTACTAGCCTTCTACAAGGGCGGGTTCCTACCTGTTTGACGGCCTATGTTGCAGAGCCTCCTGCCTCACTCGCAGGTTTCTTCTCCTTGTCATCAAGGTTACTATTCGTGTATCATCATTGAATTGCTCTAGGGAACTTTTCCATGGAAGTTTCCAACGTTGTTGTTCAGTTTTGAACTTTCAGTTTGTTTTCAGTTTTGAACTTTGATGGTCGGACAAGGCCATCTGTGAATTGTGCTCATCAGTACTGTCCGCCAATGTACTTGATCATTGACAAAAGTATTTCTATTTTAAATCTTGTTTGTTAGATAAAGCAGAGCCAAATTCCAGTAAATTGCTCAGCGAGCCATTCCAAACTGAAAATCCACAGCTGCAACTAAAGTGGACAGCTTACTTTGAGTTTGCTCATAACCAAGAAGTTGGAGATCTCACCTGGGATAAGGTAAATCTATTGAGAGATGTAGGCTGATGGTATTGTGCTGTATTGACTGCTAGGCTAGGCTGAGAAAATGTAGTGTTCAGTGTGATATTTGATGGTAGGCTATCACTGTGCACTGGAAGAAATTGGTTGACAGTATTGTACATCACTGGCAACAGTAGTAAGGCTGACAAGATAGCAGCATGATAATGTGATGGTAGCCTGTCATTGTGTGCTGGAAGAGATTATGTATGCTGACAGAATTGTGCAGTACTAGCAGGGATTATCATACTTGGACAAGATGGAGTGTATAGAGTAATAGTGTGATGGTAGCCTACAATATAATTGTGTCACTGAATCACTGAATCTGATGTAGTCTGCCAGCACTGTACATGACTGGCAGTCATTGTTAGTCTGACAATATGGGATATACAATGTGAGCCTAATGATATGCTGGTAGCCTATCATAAAGGACATCATGGAGACAGAAAGAGTTAGAGCTGGAATAATGTAGGTGAATGTTGTTGGCAGTTTTAGAGTGTTGCAAAGTTGGTAGGAGGTAAATATGGTGTGATGCCATAGCTGCCTGTCTGTCTGTGGTAGGAGTATTGGACAAGTCTGTTTGGCTTGTAATTTGATGTTGGGCCTATGTAACTATTCTAAAAGCAACTGTACAGATTTGAAGGAATGGTACAAGTTCTGATGTGTGGGTATGTGGTTGAGAAGAGTTTATTCATTCTGATTACAGTGGTAATAGATTTTCTTCCTATAGGAGGAAATGTCATGTCAAAGTTATTCTTCACTTAATGTTTTCCTAGTTGGATAGTAAACTGCCTCCATCAGACAAATTGAAAGAATTGGTCCACCTCGGCATTCCTCACAATATGCGACCTAAGCTCTGGATGAGGTTATCTGGTGGTCAGCAGAAGAAAGAATCAAGCCAGTTATCCTACAAGGTATTGGTCACATGAAAAACACTGCTAACAATGACCTTAGTGTACCGATCATTGGACTGATTCCGTCGACTTTGTGTCAACGTTGTTAACATGCAGTGTCATAATAAGCTGAGATAGCCTCATACATTCAAAAGATTGGAAGAAAAAGAGGATGAGATTTCTCTTTATTCAGAGTTCACTTGTTGTATAATTTGTCTCAGGAATTGAGTTGTTTCACAAAAGTCATGATATTTTGTCAAACCGGTTCAGTATAACTCATATGTTGAGCATAAAAAGCCAAACTAAGAGATTATGAACATCTTTCACAACAGTTGAAGCAGCAAGTGATAGGGTAATTACATTAAAATCACTTATTTGCAGATTTGTGACCAGGCACTTTTCACCAAAAGATATTAACTGTAGGGCACTCCTGTTCATAAAAAGTTACAATTTCTCACATTCTCTGTGATTGTAGGAAAAGATACATATTTACTTTCACTCCTCACTAACCTATCTCAGCATAACAAATGCACTCCCATCTACCATGCCTAGAGTACTGTTAACCTTTAGCACTGCTACCAGTGCCATCCAGTCTAATTCGGAATAGCGCCTTCTTATGCAGAGACAGGTTAGTGAGTCATTTGTAAATAACCAAACCAGGAGAGTTTTGGGATGACTAATGAGGCCAGGTACAAGTACTGGCAATACAATGATTCCCTCCAAACTCATTACAAAATAAACTATATCAGCTCAATGAGGCCCTTAAGCTTATACTGCTTTGGTCTGTTCAGACCCATTTTGTAGATGGTAATAATCACACAAAAGAGAGTTATGACAAATCATTATGAAGCTATGGATATGCAGAAGGTAAAAGCTGTAAAGCTGTTCATTTGGACTCGATGTACTCACAGGACTAGGTTGACATGACCAATTTTACAAGCAGAAGCAATTTATCGGTGATAACTGGTGTTACACCTGTACATATGTGTGTAGGAAGACAAAGGCAATTCAAACTGTCACAGATTTGCTACATGCAAGGGGATTGAAAACAGTAGAACTGTTGTCAGAAAATGTTTGTACAATTAGAATCCTCTTTGTTGTTTTTGTCATTTACTTCATATCGTTATCTCTCATTCAGGAAATCATAAAGGCCAGTTCCGAAGAACAGTCCATTTATACCAAACAGATTGAGAAGGTAAGTCTGCTGAGAGGAAGAAAATTCAGGCTTCCAAGGTTGCTTTTCAGTTTGCAGCAGTTTGCCTAAATTTTGCTTGAGGTTATCCACCATGTACCTGTAATTTCTCATGTGTCCTAGCAGTCAAGGGATTAACATTCTGTGGTTTGTGTAAATTTATTGTATTTGGAGGGTATACCTTGCAACAGATGCACTCGTGTTTATGGCCTATTACAGTACCTCATTTCATTTTAATTTTAACAGTGTTTCTAAGCAAAATTGTTGTCTGTCCACGAAAGTAGCAAGGGCAAATTGAAAGCTGTAGAAGGTTGATAGCTTCTGCAAATTGAGGGTTTCCCAATTTTGGTTACTTTTCTGCTAACTTCCCCAGTTTGTTTATACTTTCTTTTGTAATCAACTGTACATGTTTAAACTTTGTAACTACAGTTTCATTTGATGAAAAAGTCTAACCCATATAATAGGTTCCTGTAATGACCATCTAATCTCATCTTTCTTCCTTTCATTTCTTTATCACCTTTTTCTTTGTCACCTTTTTCTTTGTCACCTTTTTCTTTAACTTTTTTGTTTCACTTTCAGGATTTGCTGAGGACAATACCAAGCAATGCATGCTTCTGCTCCAACAGGAGCCCTGGCATTCCTCGTTTGAGGCGCATCTTGCGAGCTATATCATTTCTTTATCCTGACATTGGGTACTGCCAAGGGACTGGTGTGGTAAGATAAAATCCATATCTACAGACAATATTGTTATCAACTTATTACTCATTACTTGTTTGTTGTGTTTATTTTGAGGATTGTGGAGTTGTTACATTCTTATCCCCAGCAGCGTGTATCTGCAGAGTCCCAGAACACGTCCCTGCAGCCAATTTCAATGCAATGATAGTTCGTCAGGAGGTCAAGGCAAATTCTTTGTGTCAGGGTTCCCACAGTCATGAAAAACCTGAGAGGTTTTGAAAAGGTGGAAATTATTTCAAGGCCTGGAAGACTTTTGAAATTCAGGGGTGTTGTTGTCATGGAAATTTTTTGGGAAGTGACATTGTTTCCTTCTCACTTGTAATAGAAAAATGCATTCTCATTTGTAATATCAAAATATATTATTATCTTTACCCAATATTGATTTGGCTTTCACTCTTTGTAGTTGAACCTTTTGTGTGAGACATCAGGGGAAAGTTTGTTAAAATTCTTCATTTGGTAGCGGAAAAGTGATTATCATGATGGTTATTATCATGATTATTAATTCAACTAGAATTTGCAGGAACCATATTATGTTTTTTTTTTGTTACAAATTTTTTTCACGAAGGAAGTCTGAATGACTGTGTTAGATGGTATTTCAATATGGTTAATAATTAGTCCAGAGGATGCTCTGCTGCTCAAGTGACTGGCATGTGATGTGCACAAGAGAAATTGTTTACATATCGTATCTGAGTGTCTTGACAAAGAGCTATTGTATTTTTCAGGACAAGGAGCTGTTGTCTTTTCAGGAGAAACGCTGCTGTATATGAATGAACAAGTAGCTGTTGTGTTTGTGTGTCAGAACCATAGAAATAGATAAACCAGAATCACATCATGGATCAATAAGTGAAGCCCAAACTCAGGCGAAAGGCATCCCATGAAACCGTGTATCACAAATCCAACAGGAATTTTATGATGATATAACTCACAAACAACCAAATGTTGGAAAGCAGTTTTCCCTGAATATTGTCAGGATATGTCACCTGAGTTTGAGGTTGGCTTACATGAAGTATATACCCTTATTGTGTCATGGCCTCATTTGTTTTGAGTGTGTGACCCATGTCAATCTGGCTTATGTATTTCTATGGTCAGAACACATGTATATAAATAGGCTATTGTGTAAGTATGTCAGAAAATTATATCCATGACAGAGCAAAGAGATATTGTTTTTGTAATGTTTATCTTCAGGTAATTGCCTCTCTGCTATTGTTTCTGGAGGAGGACGATGCCTTTTGGATGATGTGTGCAATCATTGAAGATTTGGTGCCTTCATCATACTATTCCACAAACCTCCTCGGTGTTCAGGTAACTTTGCATTATATATCCATAATATGTATATATGGATATATGGAAAGAAAATAATCATAGGATATGGAATTGCTCAAACCATCCTAGAAGATGTACAGGAAGAAGAGAAGTATATCCATCACTGTGGCATGAGCAAACAGACCATAGGGTCACAACGTTCTCTGTCTCGCTGTCCACAGCAAATGATTGTCCAAGACTATTGTGGATTGGCTAGGCATTATGTGACTTAGTTTTTTGCATATATCACAAGATGAATATATCCGTCATATGCAGCAGGATGAAGGAGGACATGACGGATATATTTGTTTTTGTGCTGGTAGCTGGGTTTGTATCAAACTGAAAGTAAAATGTAAAAACTTTATAGTTAGTTGCAAAATAGCAACTGCTCAGTTAGGAACTAAAAAGTCAATTAGAATTACCTTTAAGCTATCTGAGAGTGGACTGAATACCACTGGCTTGAATAAAATTTAATCAGATAATGTCATAGTAACATGTTGTACACATGTGTTGTCATGTTGTTGAAATACTTTTGTTTTCCTTTTTTTTTGTACTCGGAAGGCTGACCAAAGAGTCTTACGACAGCTGACCGTGAGTTTCTTGCCAGAATTGGACCAACTCCTTAAGAGCCATGACATAGGTTTGTATTATCCTGGTGTGAGTTCTTTCTACATATCCTCTGTTTCAGCAAATATAGTCCATCTCATCTGCAACATTTAAAAAAACATTTTTAGGACAAAATGAGGTCCTCGTTGGTGTGGCAACCTACTGGTGACTCAGTTCATCAAATTCTAGTGATGCCAGTTCAAGTTGTACTATTTTACAAATCATCATTAGGAAACCTTAGGGATGTTTGTTTGCTGCAAAGATGCATAAATACTTATTTTAATTATCTATAAATAATCTGTAGACAACTTCGGTCACCATCTATTGCACCTTCATACAATAGATGTTTGTAGCTTTTGTTGATGATGTTTATGAAATATTCCATATCTGATGTCTTCACTCATTTGTTTCTACATCATACATTTGGAAGTAGTTGAAATAGTGGTACCCGGTATTGGCTTTTTACAGTGTTGTCGTTAATTTAACACCTACTCAATGACAACCTTTGGTACCTGATGTGCCATTCTTTAATACGGTGTGATTATATGCTACCTGTCACCAAATTGTATTACGAGAATTTTCTGTAATATGTTTGTTCAAAATTGTCTAAGCAAAGGTCATCCCATCAAGGTCACCCCATCTTTGGAATTCTTTACCAAATGATTGAAGGAGAACAACAATATTTCTTTTCAAATCCGGCATGAAAACTAACTTTTTAAGTATTTTGCAATGTTTGAACATACATTTTTTTTCTTCCTGTTTTACATCATTTCAGTTTCTCGAATTTTTTTTAACATTCCATTCTTTTGCTAAGTCCTTGAGTATCTTTTCCACTTTTCAGGTGTATCTTTTTGGAATATATGGCTCCTTACATATTTGCATTTTTCCATGAGCTACATCTTTTCAGACTGGATTTTAAAACATGCCATTCTTTGGGTAGTTTTGAGCATCTTACCCACTTTCTGTTTTTCTTTCGTATTATGTGATTTCACTGTAGTGCTATTTTGAATTTTTACATTATATGTAAATGGTGTGCTATCTTACTTTGATGTAGAGTGCCATATTAGAGTAAATTGTTGTTAATATCAATGTAGGACTCCCTTGTGTGAAACACATTGACTTAATGTTTACATTTTTCTTTGTTTTTTATCAGAACTGTCTCTGATAACCCTCCATTGGTTTCTGACTGCTTTCGCATCTGTGGTACACATGAGAGTCCTACTTCATATCTGGGACATGTTCTTCTATGAAGGATCGATAGTTCTCTTCCAAGTAACCCTAGCAATGCTCAAACTGAAGGTAAGAAAAATGCTGAAAATATGTCCTGAGATACCTTCCCACAGGTATTCTAATACAGTGGTTGCTATGTTAATCTGGCATACATGTTATGTTGGTTTTGGAAGCTGTGTCAGTCATTAAACGGATGCAAGTAGTAAGTTACATAATTGGTGTACTACCCAGTAAAGTCATTGCTGACTCTTACAGATAAACTATATCTTTAGATGGGGTTTATTTGAGCTGGTATTGGAAAAATGGGACCTTAGGAAATCCAGTGGTATCTATTGGTATTTTCATGAGGTAAACCATTTGATATTTTTTATTATCAACATTGAAGAATTGTAGGTGTAAGCAAAGGCATCTGTACTATAAGGACCATTGGTTTAAGAGACCCCATTTGGAGAACCACTTGCATGAAAGAAACAATTGGTATTATGCAAATCATCAGTATTCATTAGAACTGTTGGTGCGACGAGAACCATCGCTTTTTTGAGAACCATTAATATTTGGAGAACTTGAATTATTGGCCACTTTTGCAGAGAAGGAATTCTTGAGGGTTAGCTTTGCTTTGAAACCTAAGCAGCTCCTTGGTACCTATGGTCTACCTTCGAGGGAGCATTTGTTGTCACTTATTACCTTAGCAGTTTTGGCTCTCTTTGCAGGTTCATCATTACTAGATGTATGGGTACTTAGTGATAGATCGAGTGGGAACTGTTTTCATGTGCTATCATTTCGTATTTCACTTCCAGTTACTTGTCAACATATACTGAAGTCAAGCAGTAATCTTTTCCACAATTTTGAAGTTGTGTATACACTTTGTCTTGACGTTTTGTAAACAGAACTTTTTTAGGTGACTCTCCGGGAGGTACTTTCCAACAACTGGATAAGCAATCATAGTAGGTGTATGAAGACTAACACCATTTGATTGCCTAACACTGCATGTCTAAAACAATATCATATTAAAATGCATCATTTGCAAAAAACATGTTCTATAGACACTTGACAATATTTTTGAATGTTTTGGTTCATCAATATATTATATCAGTGCACAAAAGGTCTAAATGTTTTACTTATTTTAAAAAAAACAGTACAGCAAACAATGCTAAAAGCTTGTCTGTCAATAGTTGTGACTGTAATTATGAAAACTTATTTTTTGCTTGATTTTCACCACCTCATTAGCTATGCAGAAGTTTGACTCACATTGATCTCAATGCTAAATTACCTTCCTTACTTAATTGATGGGCAAATTTAGATTGGTATGAAAGTGCATTATCTCTACCAGACAATTTGTTATTTACAGTGATAGTTTGATTTTGATTGTTTCTCAGAAATTAAGTTATGATTGTGACTTGAGTGAAGAGTTTGGCAAATTAATTTTTTAGAGAATATTTTAAGACTCAATTTTGTCCATTAAATAACTATTAAGACTTCATGAAGGAGTTGCAGTACTAATACCCATATGGTACCCTCAATATGGTACCGTATGATGGACCAACCTGACTATGATTTTAACATGCATCCAAGCTGTAGTACTGCCTTGTTAAATCCATCCAATTTCAACTAATGCCTCTCTTAACTGAAACATGTAGAATCCTTGCAAATTCCTATTTCATAATCACAGAGTGAGTACATAGCAGAGCTGGCTAATATTTAAGTATAAGAGCCTTAACTAACAAGTGGTAAATGAATTTATAAGCTATGCAATAGCCTTTGATGCTTTTAACACTCTGCATTACTTTGTCTGTGGTGCTCTCTTGTTTATTTTTCCTCGAGACTAGACCTTAACAATCAGATTTGTTTGTTTACTTGTTGCATTGGTAAATGTCAACAGTGTTTGCTGATTGTTAATTGAAAAGGTCATCTCAGTACAACAGGATCAAAGGTTTACTCTGTTAGTAGCACTCCTGAAACCAGATCACAGTCAAAGGTATTCCATAGGTAGATGTTGGGTATGTTTTGTGGTGAGGCTGACATTTCTTGCATTGGTTTGATATGTTAGGATGGTAGTGTTGTATTCTAGCACACGTTTGGTCAACATGGTCTGTGAGGAATCAAGGATTGTTTATTGAAGTATACTAGGATAGGATGCAAAAGATTCAAGTGGAACTGCAGTTTTCCAAGTTTATTCTCATGGTATAGTCACAGACAGTTCTAAAAGTGCTGCGCAGTTCATGAAAAGTAAGAAATTTCTACTCATTAGTGTAGCATGACAGTACTATCTTTCCAATGTAAGACGCAACAACTTACAGGCATTTGTTGCCAGGGTATTATTTGTTTTAGTATATTCAACCTAGGTAAGTAATTTTCTCATGTGTGTGATATTGATATTTGTTAGTACACACCAGCAGTATCCATGGGGGATGATTAATTTTGCTGGAGCCCATGCTCAAGGACTTTATACAGTGAGCAGTGTAATGTGAAAGGTAATAGGTATGTATGCCAAAAATGGCAATTTGAGTCTGTAAGACATTGTTTTTTGTTGATAGACCAAAGAAATGAGGAATATTTCACTAATCCAATCTGTCTGTCTACAAAGCATTTCTATTCTTTTTTTTTTACTTCTGACTTCTCTTAGTTTACATTCCTCACTGTATGTCATCTTCCCTGGACAGTTTGTAACTGCATTTATGCACCCACACTGTTCTGTTGCTGCTTTGAACTGGATTAGGTTGAAAGCATTTCTGTTTTTGAAAGTATCTTTCAGTATTTCTGCATGGATAAAATAATCCTTTTGTCACATACAAAGAGGTCAATTTTTTTTTCAACTTCAATTCTTTTTCATCTTGTGTCACTGTCCTGTTTATAGGAGGACGAACTGCTGCAACTGGACAACTCGGCACAAATTTTCAACTCTCTCTCCGACATGCCAAGTGAAGTCGATGACGTCGAAAGACTTATCCAGGTGAGTCATGAGTCAGTCAAACAGTCAGATATCATATGTATGTAATCTCGAGCATAATCTCTGAAGTGAACTAAGTTGACAAGTTGGGAGAGATTCATCTGTGTATGTCAGTAAAGGCAAACAAAAATTTTACCCCTCAGAAGTAAATTTTTAATTGAAAAAGCTATTTGCGGAACTTTTCACCCTAGTCTTTTAAACACTTTACATATGTAGTGCATAAGTATCGTGGCATTCAGATGTTTTTGGGTAACCCCCTACAATATATGCATCAGCAAAACTATGAACGGCTGATATTGGTAAATATTGATTATTTTGGCATCTTTGTGAAATTTACACCTCAGTGGTAGCAATATATAAACGGTGAAATTCAGGCATGACTGGCTCTATTTGAGCTTTGCTGCCTTCAAGAATGGCTATTATTTGTACTTCTCATAGGTTTTTTTAACCCTTTCATGGGAACTCAATTACACTTTCCAAGTCATGAGCAATTAAGTCCAATTTCCAAAATCAATCAACGAGTCATGTATAGAGGTCATTTATTGTTTTTTTTTTCATATCAGTCTAACATACAAATAGCATGATTCAACAAGCAACACACCTACTCTGCTTGTCAGTATTGCATTGTGTATTGTTTATTTAGTACAGGTGTCAAGCATGCCCCAGCAGATGTTACTGACTAAACTTTGAATATTCATAAAGACAAATCCATTTTGCTTACGAGGGACTTAGTAAGTTGCAAGTTGCGTGAAGTTTCCTCTGAAATTTGGGCAAAGTTTTATTTGCTTTGGACAGTTAATATTTATAAGTTGAAATTGTGCTATTGAACAGGATAGCAATACCCTCCCCCAAGAAAGAAGAAAACATAATAGTAATATTTTGTGGGGTAAATATTTCAAATTACCTACTGAAGAATTGAGTGGACCAATCTGTTATTGATAGCTTAACATCGGTTGTCATTGTTTGATTTGGGATCGGTTGTAGAGGATGCTTCTGAAGGCTGATTAAACATCCATGTGAGCGGTTCCACAGTTTGAATTTCAATTCATTGAATGTCACTAGCCAACATGGTCGTTCAGTCAGAACTGGACAGGAATGGAAACGTTGAGGTAAAACTTTTGTACATCTGGTTTGTTGAGTAGAGGAAAAACTGGTAGAAGTAGTCCAGTATTGATCATCATACAGTCTTTCAAACTAGCCATGTCTTTTTACATGAATAAGCTCGTGAATGTAGATAATAGCTAAATATTGGAGTTGCAAAAGTAAAGAGAAAAACATTTGTGATAGTTATTGTCTGGCCGGTTTAAGTAAAATTGTAGTAAGTAATCTTGTTATTTCTGAGTAGTATTGAAAAGTAATGCAGAAAATATATGTCCTTACCAGGAGAGGTGGCCATTAGCTTAGCAGGTGGCTTACTCTCCACTTGTTAAGATCTTTGATGTTAACAGTCTTGTCATTTTAATGATCAAAGAGGATACCTTGTGGGTATGAAATTAGTCTTTGATAGTCACTGTAAAATGATACGTGGATATTCTGCCACACATCCTCTGTTCAAGCACTGTTGCAGAGAGTTGTGGAATAAGTTAAGGACCAAGGAATAAGTGGGACCAAAAAACCTAAAAAGAAAAGAAAAAAGAGAGAAATAAAAGAAGGTATGATGACAAAAGAAAGAGAAGCACAGCAGTTGTTAAAGGTTAAAATTAAAGATACTATCTTCTATATTTCATACTCTTCATTAAATTCATGGGAGAGATTGATCTTATCACTCACAGATAAGTTTCAGAAGCTTTCATCTTAAATTATACAGAATGTCATATTGCATGATAGGTTGTATGAATATTGTAGCGAACTACAACGACTGAACTGCTACACTGCATTACAACACTGAAACCTACAGGGAAATGAGACTATGAACATATTACGTAAATAACTGAAGACACGGTGGGCCATCCTTGTAGGATGACTCCATCTGAAATCATGTCAAATGTTGTTACATTGCGTAATTGGTTGTATAAACTAATGTAAGAACACCAAACCGTAACACTGAAAATCTGCAACACATTATGCTCTACAATACGTGATTCAAGAGAATGGTCATAAATGCAACAAATACCTTCACATACTTTGATTGTGTTATGTATAGAAATGACATTATAAGATGCATTTCATTCAACTACTGTAGTTTCAGACAATTTGTTTCACTAACATTCATTTGCCTCAGGCATATGTGTGTTCAACTGACAAAGCTTTTCCACTTTTTTATCAAAACTTGTGTTGACAACTTTTATGAAATTAAAAAGCTTGAAGTCTTTTGGATTGGGTTTTTTTTTTTTGCCTACTTTGCCTAAATTGTTATTTTGAAGAACTCCATAATCTCTTCCCTTACTTTGTTGTTTTAAAGACGTGTAGAATCATGACAATGCCAACTAGAAGCTTATGATTTGAATGAAAAGACATTTTCACCAACAGTCTTTGTCAGCTGCTTTCTGTTTACTAATTGTTGTCAATCATCAGTGCTCAGTAAATGTTTAGTTTTCACTGCAACAGAACACCATTTAACCATTTGCACTTTGGATGTACATCTCTATTGTCATCAGAGCATAAACCAGCCTAACATGATTTACGACACTTTCCTTTGTAGATTTTTACTTTGTATTGACTTCTTGTTCAGTCCAGTCAGGGTTTGACCTCATCTACACTAAGTTTTTCCAGAAAAGTTTAACATTACTGTGTTTGCCAAAATTGTCATAAAGTACCACTGATGCTTTGCTACCAAATTGTTGAATAGTTAGTAAGTCGTTCATTCTTTTCTTATATTCTTTTGAATATACCAGCTGACAGTCTCAGGTAATTTGATACTAGTCTATTAATTGCACTGACTGTAAATAATGAATCATGTGAAAAATGTGTGCCCAGCAGCAGGGGAAGAAATAAGAACAGAATAGGACATGCCTGCACTCAATACCAGGTTGAAATCAATAGAGAAATGTTATTGAAAAGGTTTGCTTTTAGTTTGTTGCCAGCTGCACAATATTAGAAGAACAAGGAGATTAGCAAGGAGGGGAAGCAAGAGGGGAACACATGAAAGGAGAAACAAGGAGGGGCACATGCAAGATGAAATAAGGAGAAACAAGGAGGGAAACATGTTGGGGAAGGAGGGGGCAAACAAGTAAGGGGTAAATAAGATTGTC
This sequence comes from Stichopus chloronotus, assembly GCA_021234535.1. Lineage (NCBI taxonomy): Eukaryota > Metazoa > Echinodermata > Holothuroidea > Aspidochirotida > Stichopodidae > Stichopus > Stichopus chloronotus. The sequence continues at coordinate 21,209,470 of CM037829.1, forward strand.
ACATATTTGTACTGACTGTTCCTAGTTGCCAGCCAGAAATGCATCTCATCTGTGAACCCATGGTTTATGAGTACTAAGCAAATCTCCTGTATTAGCCATGAAATTATTAACCAGTCAGAAATGTAAACAAAAAAATGGAAATTGGCTACACCAATGGAGACAATGCACTTTGCAGAACAGTAATCATTAAAAGTATGATTTTGAAATCCATTCTTCATCAATACTTCTTACTTTCTGTTAAAAAAAGAAACTTGTATCATGTACAGTAGACAACAGAAAAAATTGATCAAGTTTACTGTTAGCTTTGCAGTTGGTATTTGCCCACTTCTACTAAATTTTTGCTTTTGACACTGTAGCACATTAAGTTTTCCACCATCTAACAACTGGATTTTTCAATTACCAAATATTTTCAATAAGAATCAATTTGCAGGACATGCTTAATTTGGGACAAGGTCTATATTGTTGAGCTGACTCACAATAACAGCCTTACATCTGGTCTTGTTTCCAAAAATTGATACTAAAGAGGTTTTTAAAATTAGGCCATCAGTACAAAACAACAACAGTATCCGTGTTAATATTATCGATTCTGTAACTAGTCATCTACAAGCTGATAGATGAATGGACGCTGCTTTGAATTGAGCTTTCTGGTTTTCGACATGGATTCTGAACGTTTGTAACCGATGTGTCTAGGTCACTGCTCTGACATTTCTCTCTTACCATCCAGTGATGGATGTAAAATGTCCCTGTGCTCAGGAGAAACAAACTGGTGAAGGAAAATTTACTTTTGTTTGTTCAGTTGTTGGGAGGATGCATGTATGGGTAGGACAGTTGTAAGAGGAGGGAAGGAGAGAGAGAAAGGAAAAGGGAGATCATCATTGAAAAGTCATTTTAAGATGGCTACTATAATTTGAGAGTTACTGTATTATAATTATACATAACAGTGTAAGAAGGTTTTGTTAGCCTGTGGGTGGAGTCAGTCCTGTGCAGTCAATCAGTACCTGAGGTCAGCCCAGTTTCCACGGTAACTGCCATGTTGGAGGGATTTTGAATATATACCATTTGATCATATTATAGTTGATATATTGACTTCCCATGTGCATGGTATCTTTAACTGATAGAGTAAACAGTAACCCTAATGTTCCTCTGCAATTCTAACCTGGCAGTGTAACCTTCATTTTGAAACCATGTCTCTACCTTTCAAAAATGGAATTTATTTTGATGTGCCATATCACAATGTGTTACCTATAGAAGGCTTAAAAATAATTACAAAGAAAAAGAGAAAGCTATGATATGACACAAGGTACTCTGGAATTATTTGAAGAAATAATGTTCATCATTTAACGTAGGAATCTTTGCTCGCCAAAAGAAATTGGGTTATGACTTTAATTCTTGATGAAGCATTCCTGTGAAGTCAGTGATTGTATTTTTTTTCTCTCACCTGTATTTTTCCACTATCTTCTTACTCATTACAACAACTCTGGTAGAGTTGTAAGTGGTCCTGGAATGATATGGCATGTTTTTCCTCATCCGGATGTTCTACTTGCATGGTAAGCTGGTGCCGGTCAATTTATAATGGGTAGCACAAGCTTTGATTATATTTCATTCACGACACCTTAGTCAGATAAGATGGGACATTGGTTTGCTTGGTTTGGTCTTGGTATATATGCAAAGCTGTATGACAGAAGGTGAAAGAAGTGATAGTATGCATGTCAGAACAACACATGTCCTTAAATAAGCGCCTCTTTTTCTACAGTTAACGTGAAGTCATATTGCTGCAGTAGTAAAATGGTAAACACAGAGCGTTCAGCAAAACGGAGAAGAATATAGCTTTTGCTTTTCCAACGGCTGCTGGGAAAAATTAAAACGTTTTTGTTGTTTTTTGTGTTTGTGTCTTTGAAAAAGTAGAATAAATGCACAACTCTAGTCGAATGGTAGTTGTTGAAAGGTTGGTACTGACACAGTGTGAAACAGCAAAAACAGAATTGGCAATCTTTTGTGCAAACTCAGTGAATTTCTTAAGACAAATGCAGATACCATATTTATCCTATTAAATCCACCAGGAGTTGCATTTTTCAAAAGAGGGGCATTTATAAAGGTCATTATCCCAACACATATTCTTATCGTTTGTTCAAAATTATCACGGAGCAGACAAAAGGATGTTAATATACATCCAATCTATTCAAAACAAATCCAATCAGAAGTGTGTGGATGAAGGTATGGAGTAGGCTAGACTGATTTGTTCAGTAATTTATGAATGGCAGGTGGTCAAGTGAAACATGTTTTTCACCTTCCCTGACTCCTGCCGAAAGGAGGGGTAGAGGGGCATTTATAAGAGAGGGGGATATTTATTAGGATACATAGGGTACGATGGTAAGTCGTCCCTATCACCTAAGCTTTCTTCTGTTCTCTGAGCAGAAGTGACTGCAAACTGCTGGAAGTGTAGAAGGTTGAAAAACAATGCATAAACTACCAGAGAAAAGGAGAAATAAATTTACAGGTCAAAGGGCAAATGCCAAAACTGTTGTCTTCCAAATGTACATAATAATATAAAAAAAATGGCTGGCTCACAGCATCTCGTCTCTTTCCCATCAATGTTATTGTGCATTCATTGTTCTGTCGTATTCAAAGTTCCATTTGCACCCATTTTGTTTTATCAGCATTTTGTGATTTCACTTGCAAAGGGTGTGTCCTTTCACTTCTGTAGTTATTATTTTTTATTATATTTTTTTTTGTGCTGAGCTGATTGGCAAGAAGTAAACATAATATTTGGCATTAGGAGTTGATGCTCTTTCTATTGGGAAGCTGCAGTTGGCATTGTCCTGAAATGGTAGTTCATTGTTTTACTAGAATCGAGGGTAGGTGTGCATGTGTGAATTGTTGAATTATAGTAGAAAGGAAGCAAATGCAAACCTGCAAAGAAAGTTATGTAAGCAGCAGTCAGTTTTTAGAAAGCATGGCTTCATTGTAGGAGGTTTCTCCTTTTCCAAGAAATACTTAATCCTAAGTGATATCCTAATGATAATTTTTGTTGGCCATGCAATCACCATTTGCCATGACTTATTGGGAATGATGTGATAATGTTCTGTTGGCGGTAAATAGTTATGTGTATCTGGTAACTGGCATGCTCCTTTCATATTTCCTTATTAGTTGTCCTACTATGTGTGTCAACTGCTTATGAAGTATGCCAACTGTTGCACTATTAAACACATTGTAGAGAGGTAGTAGATTGAAGTGAAGGGGAAGGGGTTGCTTGTTATGGCCAAATGAGTTTTGTATATCTGTTATCTGGTTCTGGTATGGTTATACATGTCAGCTGTTCTAGTGTTATCGAAGAAATTAATTACTAAAAATATTGCTATTTCTAATGCTTCATTGAAGTGAATTGTGCTATCGTTTGCAAACCAGTTTGCTAAAATCTTTTTAGACATAGCAGTCTCATTGTGCGTAAAAGTGTTGGAGTAGTTTCTTACTAGGAGGATCAGAAAAATTGCGTGATTTAAAGTAATCAGTATGAACAAATCAAGAATGTAAAACGTTTGTGAGTGAGTATACAATTTTGTGCACATATTCTATTGTAAATAGGGACCATTTTGTGTATTAAAGTATAGTATGAAAGTTACCACTACTTCATTTTTGGGGTTGATCATGTTGTGTATGCATTATGAAGTAGACAATGAAAAGTGATCAGGTTGTGTAGAACTTTTGCGTAACTATTATGCGATTATGTTGTGCACATGCATATTATGTAACACCTTTAATACTATTAACTCTAAACCTAGTTGTAGGATTGTTGTCACATAACATGCTTAATTTGACACTATCGTCATAATTTTGATGCTCATTCTCGGGTATACAGTGTGTCTGAACCCACGACTATGGATTAGTATGTATAAACCTGCAACCATGGGTTAGAATGTCTTAACCCACGACCATGGGTAGTACATAGTTACCCACAGCAATGAGTCCTCAATAGTTGCATTGCAATATGTACAACCACAGGTACTGCAACTCAACTATGCCACTGCAAAACTGGGGACTGTGCAATGTTTGCTACCAGTTATTCCATATTTTCTAATCTTATTGATTCAGATATTGAGGTGTTACATAAAACAATTGAATGTTTTCCATTCATGCAATAGTATCAAAAACATTTTTTGTTGAGAGATTGTACATTCTGTTCTACTCAGTTTTGCTTTGTTGAATAGAGCATCCAGTTTTTCAACTCATGAAATTATTCATACTATTGCACTCACAAATGTCATCACAGTTGCCCACCAAACCCTTACCTCCCCTGTTAGTGCCTGTTCAAGAGACTTATTAGGTAGCTTTAATGTGACAGTTAGTAGAAAGTTTGAGGTGATGTCTGACTACGGCTTTTTATTTCAATTATGTAGGAGGGTAGTTTGAAGACAAGATGGAACAATTTTCTGGGACAAAGATGACAAATTAAAGTAAATTTTCAAAAATGTTGTAAATGTTGTTAATCTAAATGGCAGTGTCCTGTATATGTTGTATTCCAGTAAAAAGACTCTAGCACATGTTGGTTTTTTTTTAGTGCAGGTACAGGAGTCACCTTTTACAATGTGGTGCATCCTGGTGTTAATGCAATGTACATAAATGAAGTTCAGTTTTTAATGCCTGAGCAGACCGTGATAGTTTTAGAGCAGATAAGCGCAACGGCTATCTTTTGTAGAAATTGAAAACACTTCCTCGCATTTGTCGATGATGATTGATTCCAGTGGATTCTTAGGACATTGAACTGTGCTGCCTGCGAGCTGGTGGCCCTCGTCCAGCTGTCGATTATCACGGGTGCTGGATCTTGTCCGTCATTGTTTAACGGGTCGACCAGCTGTGAAAAAAAAAGCAATATTTTGGCACTTCAGTGCTATATTTGTTGGAATAGTGGCATACTGTGGACCTTGCACTTGAGATTTAAACAAAGACTTGTATATGTGTGCAGTGGTTAATTACAATTAATAGTTTTAAGCATACATGTACTGCATTTACATGCATTTCAGTCTATTTAATTGACTTGGATACATGAGTTAATGATAAAAAGCTGTTAAATACTGAGGCATGAAATATATGACACCTCATTTGAATGTGTATGACTGGAAATGAAAGAAAAGTTAAATTGAGGTAAATGAAGTGAAAATTTTTTTTTTATTCTCCATGTTATGACAAAAGATTTACACGTACGCAGTCTACGGTAAAGGTAAGCACCGGTGGTACTGCATAGACATATCTCGCCTAGAACTGCAATAATAGACAAAACAAATAGTGAGATGGGAAAAGAGAAATGTAGATATTATGATGAATATTCAGAATAGCTTTACTCACCCCAAAGTATCATAGAATAGTAATAGGACTCTACATACCAATTAAAAAGCAGATGAAAAAAGAAAAGATATATTTAAATAAAAGAACGTGTTTTTAAAAGTGTGTGTGTTAACCATGCATTTTTCCAATTAATAATTCTGGGTGATCTATCAAGAGATAGGCCTTGTCGACCAACCTACATTGAGTCTAGAAAAGTGGTCCACCAAGTTGATTGATCTGTCAAACTCGAAATCTGTTAAACTCTTACCAGCGGTACATATCTGGCATCCTGTATTTAAGTATCATTTGAATTTATTCTGGATCTGAATCATCACCATTGTCGACAGAGACTGCATTTACGCAAAGTCCCTAGGCCCATAACAGAATGCTACAATGCCCTGAAATAAATATGGGGGGGGGGGCGGTTTCCTCAATTCCTGTTGTCATGACTTTAGGGGGATAACTGTCAATGAGATTGAAAAGATTGCATAATTGGAGCTAAACAGCCATTTGTCGCTAAAATGTAGTATAAGCAACACGTTGTGAAACTTTCATTTCAGTCAGCAAAATTAAAACTTGTAAGAGGTCATAATATATACATTTTGCTACCTTATTACATTTACCCCTTATACTCTGCTGGATAATATATTTGTCTGATTGTTATGTTCAATAGTTAGTGTGTACATGTCTTGTGAAAGAGTGTTTAATACAAAGCTTCAAAGGCTTTCTTTTGTGATACTTGCTTTGAAAACAAAGTGCAAGTTGCTTTCCATTTAGTTTGGTTCTGGGATAATTCCCATCCCCTCACACAATTACCCTGACCCTTACCTTTACCCTAACCTTTTCCTTAACTCTAACACTTTCCCTGAAGGAATTATCAGGGGAGTTGTTCAAGGGGGAATTTCCCATGGGGGGAAATTTTCCGAGGAGGAGTTCTCAGGTCATGTTTGATTCAGATGTTCTTGTCGGTGCAGTATTCATTCTTGTAAGGTGATGGCTTGTTATCTGTTTCCCCTGGACTGGTTCTTGGAGATTCTTCTCATGTATCTCTTCTTTTTCTTTCTCACTTGGCAAACCATCTGCCATCCACTTTGTCTGGCAATCACCATCTTGCTGGTATGTTCATTGTTTATAATGCTTTCTAATCTATTGACAGGTTGGGATGAAGCATTCAACATCCCTCACAGACCTGGTCGTGAATACTCACAGAAGGAAACATTTAGCTTACCTCATGGCTGAGCAAGGAACCCTGGTAAACCCAGATTCACAATCCAACCTACCCAAACAGGTTTGTATGACACCTTTTCCTTTCACCCCCCACTCTCCCCTGGTCTCTCAGGTGGTTGATTGCACTTGTTGAAAAGATTATCATTTTCATTTTTGTTTATATATATGTACTAGAAGACATTGGATTAAAAAAAATCCCATGCAACAATAATTATAACACCAGTAAATCAATGATAGAACAGAAAGAGGTAAAGTCTCTGAAATTGAAATAGGTCTTCCCTATGTCTCCCCCATGCATGCTGGTCCATTTTAAGGATGTTTATCGAACACGATCTGCCGTGATGTTAACATTTGTCTCCCTTAATCCTGCAGCAGGTAAACAAGAGACAATTACAAAGAAAGAGGTCATTCATTGGGACAATATTTGGTAAGTAATGGCGTTGAATTAAATTTGTGAATGTTCACCAGTCATTAATGAGACTAAAGAGGAAAGAAAAACAAAGAATGAGAACTAGAGAGATTAGCAAACTCTGCCTGCCAGCAAATATTTTGCAGCTTAAAGTTGTATATTTGTTCCACTTGAGGCCTAAAACTTCCTTGTACATTCATACACAGTGAGATTTTGATGAAAGATGTGAAAACAAGCAAAATTGGGTTTGTAAATGACCACATTTTTATTGAAAACGATTAACAACATGACGACAACAATGTTTGTGCACGATTGGCAAAGTACCACAATTGTTTTGTATATTTTGACATAAGGTAACAGATGACAAAACAACAAAACATTGTCAATCTAAGGTTTTGTTGTATTCATCAGCCAGTGATTTTACTCTTATATGTCCTTGCAGTTATCCAAGGGTAAACCACAGTCACCTGACTGTAATGGGCCAATAGGAGTTGAGGATTCCCTGACTGTAAATGGGCCAATAGGAGTTGAGGATTCTTACTAAGTATAAATGAATACCTGTAAAACATAATGCTATGGAAGTGCATGTAGTCTTTTGCAGTTCCTTAAATTTCTGATGTAGACTTTGTGCTACATTTCTGAGGCTATTTGGCTTTTCATTTCCTCTACTATGCAAGCACTAACTAGCGGTTATCATTGCACAGGTTGTCCAGTTAAGCATGAGTCACTGTAGGTATATTGTTATGCAAATGAGAAAGCAAAGCAAAGAACCACCTTTCTTGTGAACAGAGAGTGCCTATTTGAGTTTTGCCTTCGCTGGCTAACCAGCATCCATGCCCATATGTCTGGGATTTTATGTCTTTCATACACAGAAGGTTGTAGCAGTATTTCCATTCGCATAAAAATTTTGTTTTGATGCCACACGTTTCTACTTCAACGGGCGTTTTTCCTCGCTTCAGGCCCCGAAGAGAACGGAGGAGATTTAAAGGCCAAGAACATACGGCAGACAGAATTGGTCTCGGACTTGAGAGATGCTGTTCTTCAGATAGGGAGACATTTCCAGTCAATCGATCCAAAGAATGCAAAAATTGTAAGTTAGTGCTCTTCCTTTAAGTAAGTTGTAATTATCTTGAAGAACACAAATGCCCATGGACCACAGTCATTTGCAAGTCTACATTTTGAAGGTTAATGTCAAAGGTACAAAGCTAATAAACCTTTTATTAAAATGTGGTGTTGCAAGTTGACAATTTGACCTGAGCCTCAGAATTAAAATGAATGTAACTGTCACCAAAGTTTGAGAGTCTTGTAAACATCTCTTACAAAGGAAACTTACTAAAGCTTTGGATGTGGCATCTTGGTAGCACGTAGTGGTTATCCTTCCTGGCGTCGCTGAGGTCAGGGGTCATGTTAGGTCAGTTTGAAGCAGCAGTGTTGGTAGTGAAGAAGTTAAAGGTTTGCTTGAATAATGTTGGCAAACATAAATCATTACTGTAAGAACATTCTACAACAAATTCAATCCTTACGCCCAGCAATGCAGAAATATGACAAACATTTTGTTCCAGATTTCACGTTGACGAGGATTCACTAAATTCATTTGGCTTGACTTGTCTTTCCTCAGAGTTTGATCGCTGATTACTCCCTTGAGAGCCACCAACTTGACCATGAACAGTTTGTTAATGTCTCAAGGACAAGAAGGAGAAGAGCCAAGGCTCTCTTGGACTTTGAGAGACATGATGACGATGAACTTGGCTTCCGAAAAAATGACATCATCACAGTAAGGACTCATAGAAGAGTTTCAATTGAAGCAGTAGATTTCTAGTCTGGTCTATTTAAAGCAGCAATCTGCAATTTTACAAATCATTGTGACTGTAAAATTGAGTTGTTATTAGAACTTTCTGCTTTGCATTCTTGGAAGCAACTCTCCTTTACTAAATCACACTTAACTCGTCCATACAGTAAAACCCCATTTATTTGAACACATCAGGACCAAATGATGTTCAGATATCAGAAAAGTTTGGATAACATGGTTTCACATAATATTGTTAATTTGCTGTGCTGGGTGAAGCATCTGACAAGTAAAGTAAAAGTAACCATTGTTATGTTGTCTCTTTGATGCTTTCAGCACTCCCTGGTCTATTGGTTGAATTTTGGTGGGTTGGAGCATTGCCTTGATCTGACCATCGCTAGGGTGGGTGCCTCTGGATGTGCTGGTGCATTGTCCAGGAGCAGGATAGCCTTCTCTTAGTTGTGTCAGAGATTTGTGGTTGTTCAGCCCTTCCAGAATAACCAACTTTTCACCAATGGTTACGATCGACCTCTTCCTCTTCGCTGGAGTCATAGTGCCCTGTAGTAGCATTCTCTCCCGACTGAAAGGTCATGCAATGATTGCAGAATCAAAACTGATAAATCGTCTTGGGTGTAGCTCATTTAATTCATTTGAATCAATTGTTGTGCCACCATAATTGGATATCGGGGAGATCCTACATATTTGGAAACATTGGTCGAGTCAATCAGAATGAATAAGGCGCCAGTTGCAGAAACCTATTTACTTTTTCAAAAGTGCAATGAGTGAATGATTTCAAAAGATTGCCAAAAAGATGACAGATGGTTTTATTTGTTTTGAATCTTTTAAAAAGACTGTACCAGCAGCTCACAAGAAAATGGCATTATTCTATAACACTTCAATCTCACTGAATATCCTTTTGAAGTCTTATTTTGATTAATTTACCACAGAAAATACCCATAACACTTGGTTTGACTCCACCACAGAAATGTGAAATTACAGCTATTCGTAGAACCAAGGCCAGGAAGCAAAGTTAATCTGTTGTACTGGTTCAGCATGGTTGGATTAGGTCATTGTGGAAATGTCCACTTTTGACATAACTGTCCCTTAATATGCATACAAAAAGTTACAAATTAATATTCCCTCTAACTTTGTAAAAAAATGAAATTCAAATCTTTCATTGATGCTTCAATTTTCTTGCATTTCAGATTATATCACAAAAGGATGAACACTGTTGGGTTGGTGAACTCAATGGTTTAAGAGGTATGTGGTGCTCTCCTACATATTGTTTTATGTCATTGACTACTGTAATCAGCAGAATGTCTTAAAATGGTCACGCCTGCTATAAACTGTTTGTAGATTTGTCGGAATTTCTGAAAGCTCAGTGCACTTTCGATCTGCTGTTCGGCACGTCAACTGCTTTATAATCAACACCAAGCACGGTAGTTCCTTTAGAATAGTCGTCAATTATTATGTTTTGATGTGTTTAGCCTCCTTGTTAAAGAAATGCAACAAGAGCAACAATGCTGTTGGTCACAGTAAAGCCCGGGTCACACTAGCGCGATGCAACACGCGATTCAATCTTCAACTAAATTTGCACAACTTGAATTGCCATTTACATTAATGAACGCAAAATATGAACTAGGAAATTGATTCTTCCCTTTCAAGAAATCCAGGATTAAGAGAAATTATGACGCTATTTTGTTCTGAACAACTTTTATGATCAACTCAATTTGCACTGATTTAGTTGAAAGTTGAATTGCGTATTGAATCGTGCTAGTGTGACCCGGGCTTAAGGATTTTTAGCATGTTCACCTCCTTCCATAGCACTTGACTTTTTGACTTGCCTTCCTTCATACACTCCTCACCCAAAGTGAACATAAAAAAAAAAAAAAAAAAATGAAAAGCTTGTTCTATGATGTTGCAAGCGTAGTGTGGTTGTTGTTTTCATTTTAAAGGCTGGTTCCCTGCCAAGTTTGTGGAGTTGCTCGACGAGAGAAGTAAGCAGTACACCAGTGCAGGAGATGACAGCATCACTGAAAACATTACTGACCTGGTCAGGGGGACTCTGTGTCCTGCACTGAAATCCATATTTGAACACGGCCTCAGACAACCGTCCATACTAGGGGGACCATGCCATCCCTGGCTGTTTATTGAAGAGGTTGGTTTACAGTTTATAATGGAGATGATTTAGGTTGATTGAATGATATCATGAGATATTGATGGGTGTGCAAATGATCTACTGTAACAGTCTGTGCAACAGTCACCAATATATGTATCATTGTGGTATACCTAGGGCTTGGACGAAAACACGATTTGCACACTAAGAAATGCAAAGTTCTGGCAAAAAAATGCTAAATAATGTGATTGTAATTGCAAAAAGTGCACTTATGTAATGTCCCTGCCGAACCTGGCATTTGCTTATGTAGCAGTACTGTCATTGTTAATGAATAATTTCAATGCTGGTAGAAAAGCCACATTTAGATTGATTTCTGGAATGTTCTTACATGCTATGGAGTGACGTTCTTGCTTGCAGTTCATCAGGCTAGCCAAATGCATGACACACTGGAATTGGTGTGACTCTGTACATGCAAATTATTAGAAAGGTCACATTAATACAAAGTTGCAAACTGCTAAAAGTATGTACGAATTCGGTTTGAAGAAAATTTACATTTGTAGTAAATTAGTGAAAAAATGCAATAAACTGCACAAACATGCAACTTGTGACACAAAAAAAAATGCAACAATGTATATGTCCAATCATTATGAATATGTGCAGTATGGCGTGCAATGTGTGCGACCAATTTGAAACCACTTACTATGGTATCTGTGACCTGAAGAAATTAAATCACAGTGGTAGATCATATACTGCTGTGTAGTTGATGCTGACCAAAGGCAGTTTTTAACAGCCTTATGCACATCAGTGGGCTTATGGAGTGTGTAGATTAAATGGTAGTCGCTTCAGCAGTTATCATCCAACAACAAACAACATATCTCTGCCATCTACATTTGAAACATCTGATAGGCATTTGGTCTGTCTTCTTTTTAACTGCAGGCAAGTGCAAAGGAAGTGGAGAGGGATTTTGAGTCAGTGTACTCAAGACTGGTGTTGTGTAAAACATATCGGTAAGTATCATAGTTATCTAAAATTTTCAATTTGTTTTCATTTGTATTGGATGCAATTATATCTCAGTAGCAACCTGTGAATGCATTTAATGGCATTTTATTGTGGAAACCTTTCACATTGCAGTTGTGTAGCTACAATCACTAACTCTGTTGGTGTTTTCTGACACTAACACGTTCAGTGATCTTTCGCTGTTGGTCAGTGCTTGTCAGGTTCGACTTAGAATGCAGACCATCTCTAAGGCACTGACTTTCCCAACTGGCAGCAGTTTGAGCAAACTTTCATATTCAATAGTCATTATCAGTGGTAAAAGTGTTCTAACCAGAGAGACTTTTCCCTAGACTTTCAAATTTTTGAGCACATTCCTCAGCATTTGAATGCTTTTTGCAAGACCTGGAAGAGTGTCATTTCTTGCAATCTGGGAGGGGGGAGGTTGGTTTATGGAGCCAAAACATTTCTTGTACACTTTCACAACTACCAATGGTGCTGCTAAGCTTAGATGGTTCCGTCACCACTCAAACTGAGGCAGAACTATGCACATATTAAAACTGGACTAACTGATATGGTTTTCTCTGCCATTCCGATGGCTGATGATTTCATCACAACATCAGCCAATATCCGATCCAGTATTTTTGCTCTCAAGCGTGTCTCCTCCTGAATTTTTTTTCATTTTATGTATGATGTAGTCTCTGTAGTGCTTTTGTCATGCTTCCAAAATTGTCGCAAATTTTACAGGTATGCTTTCACCTTTTCAGAAACCCTTGTGGGGCATTTCTCAATTCCTATCCTTGTTTATGGATTAGTACATCCACGGTGCTAATATGTTTTCAGGTCGCTCAATACAGGCAAACATCGGCATCCAAATTTCGCCGATCTAATCTTTTACCGATACTGATGAACATCTCCCTCTAATTGCTACTATTTTCATTAATTTTTGATTTTGTCTCTTCATCTCCAACTCCAGGCTGGATGAAGATGGCAAGGTCCTCACCCCAGAGGAGTTGCTCTACCGAGCAGTTCAAGGCATCAATCATTCACATGATCGTGCTCATGCTCAAATGGAGGTCAAATTGAGGTCACTGATATGTGCAGGACTCAAGTAAGTGGTAGGGTGGGTCATTTGTTTTGTAGTTGGATCACAAGTTGCCATGGTGACTGAGCCATCTGAAGTTGGTAAACATGTTCATTTCTGTGCAGTTCCTTTGTTAAATGTCTGAACTCACTCATAATACATTGCCTTCCATTTCCAGTATTACTCTTGAAATTTTCAAGGAGTAACTCTTTCAAAATACCTGAAAATGAATGAAACAAACTGATGCATCTTTCTTTTTTTTTTGTTCTCATTACAGTGAGCAGGTCCTCCACCTGTGGTTGGAGGCCCTTTGCTCCTGCGAATCGATCGTGGAGAAGTGGTACTACCCTTGGTCCTTTGTCCGCAGTCCAGGATGGGTACAGATCAAATGTGAGCTCAGAGTGCTCTCTAAGTTTGCGTTCAACCTGTCCACAGATTGGGAGATACCAAGTAAGAAGGAGGTGAGTAAAATTTTCTCCATTATTACATTTATGTTATGTAATCAAGAAGTAATTATTTTGTAGAAGTTTGTTCCATGGCACGTGAACTTCACATCATCTCACCCGTACTAAGCACAACTTATTAGAATTGTTATCGTAACCTTTCTTGTTCATCCATAAGGGATGACAGACTGCAGTTGTTTTGTCATCCATAAGGCATGTCAAACTGCAGTTGTTTTGCCCTTAGAAGTTTGGTGTGAGTTGGTCTAATCACGTTTGTCCGATTAATGAGATAACAGACTTAATGCTTCATAACAACACTTTCTTTTGAAATTCATTCTGAACTTTGGTTGTTGCTGTATGAACAAGTGCATTTTGCTATTCACTTGACATTCTTGTGAGTCCATCTTTGTTAAAATAACTGATAAATTCTAATATTACAGACAGCATTGTAGTGACTTGTAATTGTTTAATACCTCACCTCACATACATCAAAAGATTCTCAAGAAGTTGATGAGATGACAAAAGAAAAGAAATTAGCATTAGAAAAATAAAACGGAGCAGACCATTTGCATGTTTTGTTTTTTTTCTCTTTTGCTTTTTCTATCATTCATGTGCATGCTGTTAACATTTCAACTAAAGAAAATGCCCAATTTCTAGTCCATGTGCCACTCCAAACAGCAAACTGCCTCTTTTTATGAAATTGTCAAAAAGTTGTTCAGACAGTTTTGTCCTCAGTTCCTAGTGCTCAAAATAACAGAAAGCAAACCAGAATATGAAATTGTGTCATTCTCAGAACCTTCGGTTATGGTTTTGTTTTTAGATAGGGAAGAATGTAGCTGTAGGTGATGTGTCTGGTATTAGGGTAAATAAATGAAAATAGTACTAGTACATCTTGTGAAGGTTTCTGCTCCCAAAGGAGAATTTTGTAATACATCCTGTAACTTAATGCACCCTGCAAAGTGCCCAACTGTGTTGAGATTGCAGTGAGATTGGCTGTGTGCAATAATTAGAACCTCTGTCTGAAAACATGCATCCGTGCCAGTAGTTTTAATTATCATAATGCATGTCATTTTCGTGGTGCATGTTTTTGCATTTCTATAAATTAACATCCAAATGCATGAAGGCTTAAATCTCTATTCCTGAAATACTCTACACACCTCTTGGTTCTTACTGTCGATGGCCAGTTAATATGGGGATAGTTTTCAGGCTGTTTGGTGAGATGAACACCTAAACATGTATATTTTGTGTTCTTTTGATTGACAAATATGGATAAATGCTATGGAAAGCTAGAACAGAATTAACTCCTCGAACTCTTGGTGGCATGACATATCCACAAATGAGCCTGATTTTCAGTTTGCACAAATGTTCCTAGTATTCAAACCATTCCTTAAGCTTCCTCACCCTCCTCAAAAAAGGGGGAAAATGATATTATCATTCAAAATTCCTGATTGGCTTTATTCTGGCAAAGAAAGCCTACTTTATTAAAATATTTGAAAAGGTTCTATTTTGGTGGTAGGATATTTATTGGGATACCAGACATCTCCCCCCTGGGCAGAAATTCCCCTCCACAAGTTTCCCCTCAGGCAACCTCCCCCCAGTCAATTCCCACCCGACCAGTCCCCAACCCAGAGAATTCCACATAGAACTACTTACCCCTGATAATCCCTTCTGGAAATAGGGTTAAGGAAAGAGGGTTAAAGAAAGAGGGAAAATGCCTGGGGGAGGGGAGGACCTTTTGGGAACCACTCCTGTTGTGAGTTGTCAGTTGTATGGTAAGCTATCCAGGGAATAGGTGACCCAGAATAGTGGAACAATGTCAGCATTCTTGATTTGAAACTTGAACTAGTCTCCAT
Source organism: Stichopus chloronotus (assembly GCA_021234535.1). NCBI lineage: Eukaryota > Metazoa > Echinodermata > Holothuroidea > Aspidochirotida > Stichopodidae > Stichopus > Stichopus chloronotus. The sequence continues at coordinate 21,224,700 of CM037829.1, forward strand.
ATCCCACAAGCAGGTGTCGCAAGAGCACGAGATTGGGGGTGGGATTCATATGATGGGTTAAGTTAATCATCGGGAGGGAATCTGGTCACTCGTTCCTTTAATAATCCTGACTCTCTTTCTATTCTCTTGCTGCTGTTGTTGTGTTCTTTCTCTATTTACTGAGTCATTACATTTCTCTCTGTTTGTACCAGGGCAAAGCTTCTCTTAAAGATAGTGTCCAGGATATGCTTATCAAACATCATCTATTCAGCTGGGATCTCTGAAAACAAACATCTTCATCTCCACTCACCGCTGCTACCAAAACACAGCACCCCCCGCTTCTCTCTCATTGTTTGTGTCTCTTGCGTTGAGTAGGTGTCGGGTGCAGCGAGATGGGCCTGTCAGCTGTGATCAAAATGTGGAGGAGGTCAAACCATTTCATGGACTTTAACAAAATTATTTCAGTACAACCAAGAAATCATTCTTTTCCCTGATATGTGCTGGTGTATATATTGGTGAAGGATCCTTGTCACTAGTATGTATCTTCAATGGTGTTGTCATGGTTACATGGTTGTCATGGTAAAAATGATGTTGGGGTCACAATGTCATGTATAACCTGCACAATTAAGGGTGGTGGACACCCAAATTCATGAAATTTTGCATTTGCTTCCCTCGTTCATTGGGTTTTTCTTTTCGAACAATAAATCAACTAAGAGTCTCTGCTACAAATAGTTTCTGATTACTGACACTCGCACAGCTGACTGTGAGTTTACTTCATTACTTGATTGTAGTATTTCTTTATGTTGAAGGGAGATACGGTGTGTACTATGCACCAACATGGCATAGAATGGAAATAGCATGGAAATAGCTCTAAGTCACCATTCAGGCTCATCAATAAACATCTTCAGAAGCTTCATTTCCTCAAAGCAGTATGCATAAGTTGATATACAGCAGAGAAATCATTCGCATTTCTGAAAGTTTGGGTGAACAAGTTATTCTTGAGCAACAAATAACTGGATTTTCTATCTGTGAGAAACGTATTTCTTGAAAAGGCCACCGTCCTTTCTTATTTTTAATCTATCATTCTGTGTCCACAAATATTTGCTGATAGAAAGAATGTGATTTTTTTTTCTGTAAAACAAACCCTTGTTTTCTTTCCAAGGTGGCAGCTGCGATTATTGTATTCTTTGTCTCAAATCCTCTATAGTTTTCTTTGATTGTCTTTTTCATAATGACCAGTTTATTCCACCAATTGCTAGTGTGTCTAAATGGACTCGTGTGGCTCTAAAGCCTGATGCAATTTTGGCCAGCTCCTGTAATTTCTATTCGGTAGAGTTACAAAATTGTTTTAAAATTTCAAGCGTTAGCCGTGCAGTTTACTTAGCTTGCAGATAAGAGTTGGTAGTAAAGTCGATTCATGAAACAATATTTGCACAAAACTGACCAAGTGCAATGGAAAAGAACCAAAAATACATCTGAATGGTCTATGAAGAGCAAGAGAGAGCAACTGTAAGCTAGCTTCTCAAAGGAACTGGTTAACTTTGAATAGAGACGACAATAGTCAGATGTATTACACATGTGAAAGTCATTGTTTACTTAATACTCGAAAGGATAGAATTTCATAACTTGCCAAGAAAGTAATGTAATACCTTTCTGCCTGTTTATGCAATTATTATTATGTCAATTACAGGATATGTACTTTAGTCAATTTGAATTCTTGGTTGTGCTGCTCAGTACTTCATTAGAACTCATTCCTCAACATCAGTATACACTGATATATTGTTTAAATCATTTGCTGATGGGTGGGAACAACTGTATTCAAAGTATGAAAATTTACAGTTGCCATATCAATGTCATTGTTGGTTTCTGCACCAATTTTCCTCAAATAATTCCTCAAAGGCATTCTTAAAGTCTTCTGAGGATACCATTGGATTTGTGTGACCTATTTCTTTTGTAGTGCTGTAAAAGTATTCTACCTCCATTGAAATTATCACTGTCTCATATCAGTAGTTATGGAAGGACTGTTTGTGTTTACTCATCTGAATGTTAAATTTTCAGTTTAGAATGTACAAAAAATGAATCAAAAGATGACAGACAGACAATATTTCACTTTCTTACTCTTTGTCACACAAAACCTAAATTATTCCATTTAAACAGTACCATTACAGAAATATACTTTCATCGAAGTAGTATTTTATTTAAAATAAGTTATTCCAGCTTAGTGCAATTTTAATTGTTTCTATTACTGAAAAAAAAAGAATTTACACACATTCAAAGTGAAAGCTCTCCTTTGCGAATAACAAAAAGTCACATTTACAAAAGTCAAACATTGGCTAGCTTTGTCATTGTTTCCAAAAGCAAAAGAGGTAAACGTTTTACGCCATCTTGCTTGATACCGTGTTGTGTAAAAAGTTTTCCCTTAATTGGTATTCTTTGAAACACCCATTCAGATTTTTAAAGGTCTGCTTGAGTGGGTCTCAAATTTGGCAGGACTTGTAAACCTGGAAGTCCTATTTCGGTACTCCGGATCATGTTTTATATTTACCAGCCACTGGAACTAATTTCATTTCCTTTCAAGAGGCACCCTTAAACCGGTAGAGTTGTGACATGGGCATGCAGACCATGATAATCTATAGCCATAAAATCATGCCCACAACTCTGGCCATGTTGGATTACATGCTGACTGAAATGCATAAACTTATGACCACTCCAGCAGATCTTTTTAACTGAGTATTGTAGACAATTCTTTATCAACATGCCCAATGTGATGGGATGTTTTTTTTTTCCTTCTCAACTGTTTTCAATTGTGTGAGTGGGTTTCATCACTTTAGGGGTGTGTTTGATTCCATTCATAGATGAAACAATCGAAATACCCTCAGAGTGCCCTCAGATGTTACTTGGTGCAACAGTGTGTATGTACAATTGTGAAGTTAATCATTTTCCTAGGGATCAGCTCTATAGATTTTTTGGGCCTACCCTCAATTGGGGCCACAGCCCATTCCCCTCACATCCCTCGGATATTCTAGTAAACTAAGTTTTGGCTTCTATGCTCGTGGAACTGCCTTGATGTGTCTATCCAGCTATTTTGTTTGATTTTCTTATCTAAAGAAAGAGTTGCATTGAACAACCTATTCAAAATTCCAGCGAGAAAAGCAGTTCTGCTTGAGAAACTTTCTCTTCCATATCCTTAAAAAAAAAATTCAGAACTTACCAATCTCTTTAATTTTTTTTCTAAAATTTAAAACCTTGACATTTCATTTCTGTTTTTTTGTGCAATCACAAACCTCTTTCCACATTTTGATTTTCAAGTTCTTTTCTGTTCATTTATTCAGTATTCATATTGTCAACAAATACCTTTTAGTGCTTCTTTCAGTGTTCATCTTAAATCTTTAAATCTGTTCCTGTTCTTAGAACTGATACATTTTATCTGGTACAAAAAATCTTATGCACCAAAAGTTATGTGATGATGATGATGGCTAAGATAAAAAGTGACAGGGCTGAATCCATTTAGTCCCATAGTGGAAGGAGACATGCAACTGAGAAATCAGTATGTCTTGCACTTGTTCTGCTTAAGTATTATTTATTCTCTAATTACCAAGAAGTGCAATATTTATGTTATGCAGTTAGTATGTTATATCAATGTTGTCATGCCACAACAAAACAATCACCCGGCAATGTAGAAGTTGAGGGGAATTGGTTCACGTCCATTTCTTGCTTGCTAAATTGATTTGGGGAGCTGATATGATTGGTACAAAGGCAGGCCATTTCATTTGAATGTATGAAAAGTTTGTATACACATTTTACTTTATAAACAGTAGAAAGTGTTCACAGATAAGACCAGATATCCTTGGAATTCTTGCAAGGGGAGGATTGACAGAGTTTTGAGTAATTGTCAACAAAGCAAATTTGCTTAAAATTACAAATCATCATTATTAGAATTTAAGCAAACGAAATATATCAGTTTCAGAATGAAAGTTTCCTGGTTTCTTTTTCGTTCATGAAGTTTCAAGATGGACTTGATGACAAAAATTATTCTTCCGCGTAATTACTGACATTTTCTCGCTTTCTCCCTTTCAGGGTCCGTTACTGAAGCAGTGCGTCCAGGAACTGTTGGTTACGCATCATTTATTCAGCTGGGAATTGTGAACTGACTGATCAATTAATGTACATTTCCCAAAAGGAACACCAGGAAATTAATCCCCATATCGCTATGTTTAGAGTGCCACATTTAGAGTGCCACATGAGCAAAATTACCTTACAAAAATTGGGCAAAATTATGAATTGCAACAGTAATAATTTCAATTCAACAAAATGAGCAAATTTCAGTTTAACAAGTTGACCAACTACAAGTTTTGCAGACAACACTGTACATTGCATGTTTAGTTACATTTTAAGTAATATTTACTCAACAAAATAAACACACACACAGGGGTATAAGTTTGAAAGCTTTGTATTGAATTCCTGTAATATCCACATGCTTCCTATACAAGCAAAACAAACAAGAAATATGTCATCTGTGAATGGACATACGGTTAAATCCATTAAAACAGCAAATCATGATTTCAAACTGGATCTGGGAACGACTTGACTATTTCATTGTGACAGCATTCTTGGTGATTGACTGCCTCAACAACTGTTGGGTAGAAAATATGACAAGGCATATATATGGTCACAGGTTATCTCAAGGGTACATACTGTATGTACACAAGACGGGTACATAATGTTTACTACCCGCTACCCTATTATTGTATTTATTTAAGATCATATTCTGTAGTGCAATATCTAATTAGTTATTTCGTTACTCCACTTGTTGGAAGTGACTTTTGCCGCTTCTTAAAGGTCTACAATATTGAATGAAGTAAAAATTATGGACCATGTTATATGTTACAAAAGATGGCGTTGTCACTCAGAAGTCTCGACGATGGTATTTTTCCGAACTGTAGTATTGTGTCATCACAACTCGGTTAGCAAATTTACGACCAGACAGAGCCTCTTGAGCTTTCTTGGCTTCACCAGCATTCATGAATTCCACAAAAATCTGTAAAGATTGAAAAAAAGAGTCACAGATTACTTGCATGTACTTCAGAAGTGTTGGTTTTATAGCACCTGAGATGCCTTAAAAGGATGCAGCTACAGCCTTTGCCAACTCAGCTGGATAGGGTGATGTTACTTGCATTTCTGGTTCGTCTCCCGCTCCACCCTACCACCTGTCAAAAACTTCAACCAACATGTGAAAAAAATCTCGAAACACACAAATTAGGAATGCTCAGATACACCTGGGAAGTCTCATATCTGGGGCGCTGTGCCCCCACTCCCTCTGGAGAAGCATTCATTCAAGATGAGAAAGAAGGTATTTAAATGTCGTCTGTCCATTCTCAAATTTATGAGCTAAATACCCCTACTGACTTCAAGCTCCCGTACGACAACAAATCTTCCAAAGAAGAAAAATAGCAAGTACCTTTCCAGTGCCGGGAACATCAACCCCCTGATAAGGTCTGGGGATTTCCAGGCTGCGGACCATGCCATATTTCTGGCACTCTTCCTTCACATCTTCAACGATATCTGTGGAAGAAGCAGGAGTATATTTGTTAGTTGGTGTACAAATAACAAAAGTGGCGGGCCATGAGTGTGAAAATGTTTGTAGTGATCTATAATAAACATGGCTAGATACACTGGACACTGATCTGGCATCGTGTGTTTATACATACACTGTCACAGATGGGAATATCTTAACTTGATTTCCAACACTTTTTCCTTTGCAAGCTTAATCATCTCAAACTCACTGTGCCTAGTCAAGCAACACACCTGGAATCGTTGTTTGTGAAATGCTCATAAAGATTGATGGTTGATTGGTAACGATAGTGTTGTATATTGCCTGTGTATGTCGTGTGTGTGACAAACATCTGGACGGAGGCTTTGTCGTGACTGGGTCAGACATCCAATGATTTCTTACCTTCATACTCATCATCGTCCATCAGTTCTTCCGGTGTCACCATGTTCATCAGACAGAGGACCTCAGTGACAGGACCTGCAGTCTGTGGCAGTTCCAGACCAGGTACATTAATAGCCAGTTGCTGATTAAATGAAAAAAAAAAAATGAAAATCCAAAAATGTTGTACAGAGTTTACAGCCAACCTCTGACCCCAACATAACATGGTTCTCTGCTCTTTCGTGCATAATATGCTGTGAGATCATTTGAAGCCCATGAGAAATGACCAATGAATTGAATCTTCCTTTGGATATCTCTGCCTCCCATTTTGAGGAAAGCAGCATCTTATAAACTGACTAAATATTTTGTATGATAACCTATATGTTACTCACCGATGTCTGAGCATTCTTGGCACCAACGCTGGCTCTCTGGACGATCAGTTTCTTCTCTCCAAGCTGCATGCCATTCAGACCAGCGATGGCCTGTCAAGAGGAAGAGGCGTAATCACCATCACATGACTTTTACACACTTGTAAATGAAATATCTATGAATAATTGTTGAACCAGGGAAGGTACACATACTGATGGGCAATTTTCCAGGTTGTAGATTTTCTTTTCCAGCCACGACCACCTTTAAAATCCTACCTCATCTCTACTTTTGGGTGATAACTTCGGCTTTTTATCACATGTAAAAAGACTGTGTCGTTTACTACTGATAAAAGAGATAAATATTTCTCCGGGGCATGTCGTGAAAAGGAGCAAATTAAAGGCTTTTGAAAATGGAATGGACTTTCCAGAACCCGTATGAACCCTGAATCACAGTGTAAATATCTGCAAGGGAGGACAACTGTGGATCCCCTACACAACCGTGGACACATTTATGTGTGTTACATGGAACACTACAAAAACCATGTGTTTCATTACAACCTGATCTCAATCCAATTCAACCGTGTACCTTTGCCGACAAGACTGATGACCTTGTGTGTACGGTTTTGATGTTCAAACGAACATGTCTGTATCGTCCTTCACCGCCGGTTAGGCACATAAAATTCTTAAAATATACACCAAATGGAGTATGGACCACACATAGTCCTGTCCTGAAACTCACTTAATACCATCCCAATAGACCCTCATGTCATGCATGCCATCATTCCCACTGTTGACATCCTCTTTTACAGAATGTGTTTACAAATTAACACACAGACACACACTGACACGTGATTTCAACTTACATCGTCTGTTTTCATGTGGTCGATGTACTCGCAGAAAGCATATCCTTTAGACAGTGATGTGGCGCTGTCTTTAACTAGGTTGAAGGCCTTCAGAGTGCCAAATGATGAAAGCAGTTCCTTGATCTATGACAAACCATAAAGTACAAAACCAATAATAGTGCTGGAAAAATTGGAGGATTAACCCCTTCACCAATGAATGCATCCATCATTGCCCATCCAAGAATGAAGGCAGATTTTCATAGGTAACTAAATTTCTCTGAACAGATGGTGTAACTCATAATGCTCTAAAACCAGGCTCAATGCAGGTAGAATGAACAAGGTATGTAGGGCAACATTATAGAAGGGAACTGTAAAAATTCGAAAAATGGAAAATATGACAATTTCTTCAGTCCTGATGAACTTGTGAATTTAAATCCAAGGACTTGAAAAACTTCAATGACAAGCATTTGCAAATATAATTACTGAGATTTATGCATATTCATGTCATTTCAAACAGAAGTACACATAATGAGACAGCTGGCAGTGATTCTAGCAATATTAAAAGCATGGATTTTATAGAATTTGGGTATCTTAATGATTATCCATCCATATGTCATATTATCAGTTACAATCTCAACAAGTCTGCAATTCTGATCATGACAAAACAAACCTCGCATATTGTGAGGCCACCCCTGGCTCCACACAAAACCTTTGTCATCGATTACACTTTTTACCTGCCATTTTTGACGAACCGAAACAAACCGCAAAGGTTGGGTGCAACACTTTGGTATCTCAACTTGTAGCACTTATCCACCTCCTCCCACTACTGATAACTGGGGGTGGTGGAGGAGTCCAAATAATTGGTTTTTATTTTGGGAGAAAAACGAGGAGAGAAAGTGAGGGAAAAAGCAGAAAGAGAGATGGTCAGTATATAGTTGAGAAATCACCAGCCATAAAATACCAACAAAAAGAACAAAAACTGGACTTATCATTAACAGAGCATGAGTATCCAGACAAGAGTCTGCCATTGCTATGGAGGTCCGATTGTTACAATAGGTTTCATTTTAAACACAAAGGTGGAGCCATTATAGCACGCTTCACACTTGATCGAAGAATGCAGAATGATTACGCCTCCATGACAACAGAGTACAGCCCCTTGTCTGAATCTAAAAAATCTATGAAAAAGGCACTTATACTGTATGTGTCCTTTGCAACAATTTGGCCATTTCTTTTTTTTTGAAGCAAGATTTTAAAATTTGACTGAGCATGTGATGCACAGAAAAATGAGACCATCACATCTGAGTTCACAATGTGAATCAACAAAAATCTACGGGGATGATTATAGTCACAAAACAAAAGCAAGACCATTAAAGACCTGAGTAACTCCTGCCATCATACAAAACTACAAAGTTACAATACTTTGGTGACAATTGACCAGAGGGATTACATTTGGTAAACTTTTTGATTCACAGAGAATGCTCATGATTGCAATTGTGATATTTCTACTACTAAAACATTTTAGTTCATTGGAATAGAACATAACATGGCTGTGGAGAGAGTTTGGAGAAAAGAAATCCCTGTGGAAACAGAAATTGGGAGAGAATTGCCTGCAAATAGAGAGACCTGCTAGGGAAAAAAGTTCCTGAAAAGGAAAATTTCCACCTAATTCTGAATTTTTGATCTTCAACAACTTTAATAGCACAGGGATAAAAAACACTGTTGCAATTAGCTCCTACTGTTTTGAAATTGGTTGCTTGTTTAATTTTAAAAATCAAGATAATTTTAAGTTTTGATGTTTAGAGGATGACTTTTATCTGGAGACAACAGATTTTAGGTTACAATGTGCACCTTTGTGAATAGGTCTGAAACTTTGCCTAAACACTGCTTCTAGAGTACTGGCTTCCAAATTTTACAGAGATATTTTAACTCCTCTTACGGCTGCCACCATTGCCCAAACCTGTTGGAATAAGAGCAAGACCACTGCTGCCACCAGATTCCACTAGGCGTTGCTGGTCTTCATGTGCAGATACCTGAGCTGTGAAGAAAACAGTATGCTAACAGGCCGTCTCACGGAAGTTGCGTCGGTGAAGGTTGTCCACAAAGTAGCCGGCACCTTCTTAACGCACAGGCTGTTCAAACTAATGACACTAGCTGTAATGACAATCAAAAAAGAGAAGCGTTGTGCATACACCAAACCCTTTGACATCTTCTGGGCAAGACTCACCTGGTCTTCATTGAGATAGTTCGGCAACCCGCCAATGAATATCTTGTGAGGTGAATCTTGGACAACGGTTGACACAACACCTGCACAAAGAATAAAAACATGATAGAAATTAGACTAAACTTTGTTTATTATCATCTGAATTTGATTCCTTGTAAGGAAAGTGACTGTACTGGAAAGGAAATGTGTATCAGCATGTAACAAGAATGCACTGTGGTTTCAAAACCGTGACCTAGCATCACTGATCACTGTTACTAATACTGCCCATGCTCCCTTCATAAAGTACTGCTTAATTAAAGAATCCTTCCATTTGTGGTTTTGTCACCTGGCCCCTGTTTTATAAAGAATAACATTCCAAATATTTTAAAGATCCTAAATAGCCCAAGATTTGTTCCTGTGCCTTTGTTTTACAAGGTATAAGCAATTTCAACCCAGCGCACATCAAATTACCTCTGACAACAACAAAAAAGATAATGGTTTTTGTATACAATGGGGTACATCAACATACAAAATAAGCTTCCAGCCTTGAGATATTGTGCTTACTAAGTTGACACAGTTTGACCTTTGATGAACCTAAATGAACTTTGACCACCACCAAAACACAAAGTGTTGTTTTGGTCTATGTGATGTATTAATGCAATAAGAGTGACACATGTACAAATCTCCACTCTTCAACTGTTCCCAACCTTGGACCTCCATGACAGTTCTTCGTACTCAACGTGATTAATGCACCATGAAGGAATTTCATGTTTACACAAGGACGTGACAATCACACACAGGCCATTATTACGACAAAGTTTGCAATTATTGTCAAAATGAAGAAATGCATAAAAGGTTTGATGATATAAATTGGACCATCCTATAAATGGTACTTACTGTATGGATGACATATTTGACACTGACAGCATTGAAAATGTATGACATGTCATGACCACCATGGAAAGCAATAGACTTATTGTCATAAATGCGCCTCACTTTCAGACTGCAAAAGTTTGTTTGAGGATATCTATCCAAGTTTCCGTTCTTGAATATGAAATTTACAAGGAATTTTGTCGTTTCACTTCCGCTGACCGCCATGGAACTTTGAATGTCAACCAACTTGTTCAGGAACAGCTAAAAACTGAACAGTGTATGAGATCAGTCCATGTCCCTCTACACAGTTCACGAGGTTTTGCATTGCCTACAAATCCTGAACTCCAAGACAAAGGGTTCTGATCCTTGATGTAGCAGACCTAAACACGGCTAGTCAAAGCTTATGGTATCATGCTTCTGTGATACAATCACAGCAGCCTCCAGAAGAAAGAAGCATCTTGTACTGATCAATGTGGTGCAAATACAGACCAACTACGAGAACTGTCTGACCCTTCCTATATCAAGTCTTATTAGGCATGACAAGTGTTGGCACACACACACACACTAAATTGTTGAATGATTGAATATACTTGCTCACCTGGAACATGTACTGTGGGTGTTTCTGACATTCCAGGCACTGGCTGATAATCTTTCGGCCTTCTGATCTTCAGGGCTTGGCCTTGGAACATTACTCCATCAAATGCCATCGCCTGGGTGGTTTCATCTACAGATCGGAACTAGAGAAGAAAAAGAAGAAAGGTAAGTAGGAACTGATGCATCTCGTTGCTTATCCAACTTTAGTACTTAGTAGACCATATCATCTTGTAAGCTGTCAGATATACTTTACATTTGATTACACTGACTCATACTCTGTTGTTGTATCCCATGCATGTACCACAGCCCAATTACAAGCACAATGTCACTGCAATTACTGTTTGCTGTTAACACTTGTAAGTAGTAGAACAACACAAAATACTATAAAATCTAGAGCAAAATACCCAAAATACCTGTACCTACCCCAAGTATTCATGTGAAGCTACTTGTCCCTCTTATAAGTAGTACAACAATGACAATTTCAAATATATGTGTACAAGATACAATAATCATTCCCTATGGCTGACAACACTTTACATTAAAAAAAAAAAACTCTTGGGTTTGTCACTTTATGCCAGACTTAAAAACATAACTCACATGTGTTATGTCATTGGGATTATTAAACCATATAAATTAATGTTGTCTTTGCAAGGTGCACAAAGAAGTTAGCTGTTTTAGTTTTAAAAAATCCACACCTGGAAAGGTAGTTAGGCTGCGCTCATACTGTACATGCAAAAAGATGTCATTAATTCTGCAGAGTAAAAAGTTTCAAGATTTCAAAAAAACTTGTTTGCCTAAAGGGAGATAAATAGCTGTGACATACATCTTACACAACTTTTTGCACTTTCTTCCAGTAAATCGAGTATATCTTCCTCATAGATTTGTGGTAAAAGTATTATGACACCACTAGGTCGACTTACCTCGAGGAAAGCAAAGTTTTTGTCGTGGTTGACTTGAACAGCTAAGACTGGCAATCCAGGGGCCTGGGAAAGTTTGGACTCGTGCATACGATCATTGAAGAAATCAACCATAGCTTCCTAGGGGTTGAGATAAAACCAGTGAATAAAATAAGATAAAATCACAAACTAAGACAGAAATAAGGGTAGACACCTGTAAAGCAGACAAATGTAACAGGATAAAGCTAGGGCAAATAAACTGCAGTTGTGTGGCACCTGATAAGTTTTACATAAGGATTCAAGTGATTCTCTATTACTGATTCATTAATGAAGGGGAATCAATAATTATTACACACACAATTAAACAATTAACCACTAAATGACTGGTTATAAAAGAAGTTGCTTGTACAAGGAAATAATGCCCTTATCAAAAAAGAAAACTATAGCTTAAACCTTACCTCTGACACACCAAAGGGAATGTTGCCTACATACAATCGTCTCGCTTGCCTGGTCATCTGACTACCAACAGGAGCAATTGGCGGCGTAGGGACGGGAAGCTGTGAGGGTATCTGTGGGATGACAGGAACAGCTGGAGCATCTGGAGCAACTGGGGTGGGGGTCACCAATGCAGGGGGCAGAGGTTGAGTGGGGTCTCCAGGAATTCCTGGTGCCAGCTGACCAGCTACAACAAAAAGAAAAGACAAAGAGTAACCACAATGAAAATCAACTATTTACTGCAGGCATCCAAATGGTAAATGTAAACACTGTCCTACAAACATAACGGGGAACAGTTACTAGTGCTTAAATTTTGTGTACCAGTTTTGGGGATCTTTGACATATTTGGGCAACTATGGGTGAAAATGTAAGGGTTAAGCATACAGAAGATTGCTATACCATTTGCTTTTATTTTTTCAATTTGTGGAGCAATTTGGCCTGTTCATCTTGCAAACTGCCGCACAATAATGGATTGCGATCACTGGAAGGAGTTTGAGGGAAGGGAGTTAAATCTCACCCCCAGAGATTTTTGATAATTGAGATGCTTAATGATGCAAAATGGTGCCATTTTGAGGAGATACTTTGCTCTATTGAAAGCAATAGTCGTCTATTTTCAACTTTTTTCATCCAAGCGTAGCGTTTATGGAGTAGGGTGGGGGGAAAGCAGGATTCATTTTGAGGGGGTGGTAACTAATTCAGCGGTGCTAATTTTTACTGGGGAAGGACCACCCATGCAAAGCACTGACATGGTATGTGTCACTCTTTTAATGTAGCAGTTAGCTATTAAGAAAGCTTGTTTTAGTATCCCAGATACGCTCTGTAGCTTTGTGACCGACAAACATTATAAGATGCTAGAGCGCAATCACAGTTGCATATGACAGTTAGCAAGAGGCTGAAAACCAGAATGTACAACTGCATTGTCGTTTCGATGATGCGGTAATGAGCACTTTTATCTGAATCTAACATCACAGTATAAGTATTTGTCACATTAAGCTACCTATGCTCTATATGAAATATGAGATCTGTACACGCTTCCTTCCTTGTAATCATGCCTACAGGTTCTCAAAATTTGACCCTTGTTGACATCGAATGACCTTTAACCTCCATTAAAGACCAAACGGTTCTTGTACTCGATAAGATATGTCTGCATACTGAATATGACATTTGTCACAGCTTTCCTTCTTGAGATAAGATGTTCACAAGAATTCCATAAGGAGACCCTGTTGACCTCAAATGACCTTTCAACTTAACCAAAGACAATGGAATTCTTGTATACTAAATGAGATACACCTACATTCTAGTTTTGCAGGTGGGGGGGGGGGAGTAAGACAAAAATGATACTTTATTTTTCTACCAACACATACCTTCCCAATTTGAAGTAACGAAATGAAAACAACCATGTAATTCACTCCTCTTTTTGTTGTTCTCATTAACCTTACAAGCCAGCAAATACATGTATTTTTAGCCATATCGGCCTTAAAGCTGTTTATCTGGGTAGGTATACAGTATTTTGGAATATTCCTCATTCTCTTGCTTTGTTTTTGTGTTTATGTCTTGTAACTGTTGTTACTTATTTTTATCTTCTACTATCGCCAACTTTTTTATTTTTACTAAAATGCTAATTTGTGTTTGATGTGCCTGGCAAAGTGCACCGCTTTTGTGTACACAATTTGAAACATATGGGCGAGAGAGCAGGTATCAACATTGGTTTCTTTACACAGTTTTACTTTTTACTAGGTACTATCCTGTTTTCTGGGTATGCTTGGTATTTTCGGTATACTTGTTAGTTGTACATTTTGATACCGTTGGTATAGGTATCAATGCCATGCCAAGATATATCCACGCAGCTTATTCATAATGTTTCACAACTTGACCACTGTTGACATCTGACCTCCACTAATATCACAAGGGATTTTGTACTCAATGTGGTACACCAACACACTAAATATGACATTTGCCCAATGTTCCCTTCTTGAGATATTGTGTTTACAAGTTTTCACAATTTGACCCCTGTTGACTTCAAATGACCTTTGACCCCACCAAAAGTAATTGGGATTTTTAACACAATGTGGTACACCTATGTACCAAATGAGATTTTGTGTTTACAAGATTTTCCACAATTTTTTACCCCTGTTGACCCACAATGACCTTGGACTTCCACCAAAAACAATAAGGCTCTTGCACTCAATGTGTACTAAATATGAGATATGTCCACGCTTCCCTTTTTGAGATATCGTGTTTACAAGGCTGGCGTCACAAACACACATACACTCTGCCACATGATTACAAAGGTTACAATTTCATCAACACCAAAAATCCCACCTAAATGAAAGTAATCTTAGAGTGCCTACTTTTGATCTTACAGTTACCTAATTAATTCACTTCATGTTTATGTGAATACAAAGTATTTGTTATATCAACTGAGCCTAATTCTAACAAAAATAACAAAAAAAAAATTCAGAACATTTCCTCCCTAAAATTGTTTCATGTAGAACAAAGCACTCTAAGGTTGACAGACATGCTTGAAATCCAGCATTGCAAATGGTAAATCAATCATATGTACACAAGGCAAAAATCCACAAAGTAACTCAATTATCTGCATATTAACTGCACCTTGCATGGCCTTATACTGAGCTGGCGTGATGTGCTCAAAACCAGGTGGTGGGACATCCCAGTATTTGTATGGCTTCTTCCTGCGTCTGTCTCTGTCATTGGACCGGCTGCAAGAGAGAGAGATATTTAGAGCTTAAAAAGACTGGTACGCCACCTGCAAGTGAACAAATGACATGTTGGGGATTCTAACTAACTGAAGAACTGAAGAAGAGTTAAGAATAATTTACTGTCTGCAGAAAAACAGGAGAGAGCTAGCCCATGGCCCCACTCAAAAGATGGGCTAAAACATTGTTTATAGCACTAAACTAGGACAGCAAATTTTCTTGGAAGAAAATCAACTTCAAAATTGTACACTTTTGTTGCACCAAAACTCATACAAAAAGTACCCTCCACTCTTCTCTCAGACACCTCTTCCATATATCACTACACCACCAGTTTGGCCCCTCCCAAAAGACACCTCTTCCATATATCACTATACCGCCAGTTTGGCCCGTACCAAACATAGGAACTTGATATGTCCAAAGGACTTCAGAGAGCTGCACTCACAAGCTAGACTATGGTGACCAAAAACATTTGGGGTTGTGTTTGTAATGTGATTGTGATTCCTTGAAAAACCTATCCAAAGAATAATCATCCGGCTGCATTACTCTCCAACTATTGGCATTTGTGAAACACAGTTCACTGACTTAACACATCCCACAATATCAACAGTGAGCTGACTGAATAACTGAACAACTGTAGTCAAAGTCAATTTATATCTTCCAATTCAGAGATATTTCGAACCTTCTTCTCCTTCTGCTTCTATCTCTACTCCTGGACCTTGATCTTCTCCTATCCCTGCTTCGACTTCGGCTTCTTCTTCTCTTGCGGTCTGTGAAACAAAATTTAATTATTTGCTTTTTTAAATTTTTCAGGCACTGTAAGCAGAAGATCAATCTTGAACCTTAGAAAGCTACACAGCATGTCCCTTCCTTTCTTGAATCGAGTGCTGCTTTATCCCTTTTAATAATGTCAATTGTCGATCAATACCAGGCAGTCCTGGTATTTATCTAGTATAGCCTCAGGGATTATGAATTTACAAATTTTACACCCAAAATCTTCCTGAGAATTCATTTCTATTTATAACAGCAGCATTTTTTATGGAAAATAAAGACAGTATACTGCTGAAAAACACACTAAAACAAGCTGATGACAGTGATGGCTGAAACCAACATAATCTAGATAGTGCTGTCACATACAAATTAGTGTTTTCACTGGGTACACCGGTACCCGCCCGATGATGTTCTACTCGGGTAGCGGGATACCAGCCTTCTCCAGGCCCGCAAGCAACACACCAAAGTTTTGTTAATCAGGGCATTGTCACTTACTACGCATGTCTGTTAACTTATGCAAGTTTGTTTTGAAATTTTCAACCAACACGACAAGTTTTTCTAAGTCAGAAGACACGCCCAGTAATTATTTCGAACGTAGCACATGAGGCATGTTCTGGCACATTGGTATCTGTACAACTTGCCAAAGGTAAAACATATGAACATGTGAAGCAACATTACATGTGTCTGAACTAATTCCAACCGGATCTTCTCGTGCTCATGGCGACAGTAAAGGCTAGGCCCAAGTTAGTATTGGTAATGTTAGTAGTAAATTAGTTCTTCTGAACGTGAGGCACTGTACTAAATTTACAGGGTTAGTACGCAGTATTACCTATACTGTACTTGCCTGGGCTAAGTTATGTTGGATAATGCAAACCGAAGAAACAAATTGGAACTGATGAAAGGGATAAAGAAATTAAACTTCACAGAAGGTGAGATCAGCAGAGTAACCTGGACACACGTAACTGTTGAATATTTTTCGAGATATTTATCATACCTAATTTCACTTTTCTTTTTGCCACACACAATTGCGTTCAACTCAGCTATGAAGGCCTAATCCATTTCAATATGAGGCGGCATCCTGTCTATTAGAGCATTTGTAGTTTGTTTAGGCGCTACATCTCTAATCACTTGTTACAAAACAAAAGAAAAAATCCAGTGATAACTTGTAAAGTAGGCCTAAAGCACTCACTAGTTTGCCGTCTACTGTAGAGATATGTTCGGTGGATTGTTTTGTGAATTAAAGGATTAGGCCTACACAATTTCAAACCACATACGAAGTCGTACATTGACAACCGGGTACCGGACGGGTCATGGCATTCGGGTACCAATTTCTATCTGGTGAAAACACTATTTTATAAATGTTTAAACGAATGGTAGGCAGTTTAAACAGAACCCAATTCTGCTAAAGGCAGAGAATAAACTGCAGGTTTTTACTGCCAAATCATGGTGTTACCCTAGATGATCCCCTACACAAAATGCGCCAGGACAACTTTGTTCCTATAGCTAGACGATGTAGCTTCCCTCAATTACTGCCTTGATTCTTGGATTCATAATCCATATAAATTAAAAAATTGCATCAGGACTCTTTAATTCCACACTGGGGCCACTGACTTTCTGCTTTCAAAGGAAACAAAGTCTGTTTTCAAGTTTTTTGATACCCACTAATATTTTCCATTTTCAAAGATATGAATTAAATACAGTAGCTTGTTTGAGGTATAAACAAAATCTATCGATGGCAGTTTTGTGAAGTCTCTTTCACGGTCAGTCTCATGGTAGAATGATGCAGTCTATGGGGGGAAACACAAGTTAGAGCAAAATCATTGATATGGCTTCATATCTATCATCATGAAACCTTGCACATGTCATGTAAAGCAAACTGTGATTACATACATAGTTGAAATGTCTGAAATAGTCTTGTGAAGAGAAAAAGGGAAAATTGTGTGCAGCCTTATGAAAAGGTGGTGTCTATTTACCCGAATGTCAACTTTATTATTCAGGCTCTTTTGTTATTAACCCCGAAGTAACTTTGGTACTAATTGAGAATTAAAAACTCTGCAATTAGTGTAACGATAGCCTAAACCATGGAAGCAACACTCATGGGAAGCAAGTTGAAGTTGGCAAGCCTATTCAGATCGTACAACTTCAAGAATACCGTAATTGTGCTGTAACTTCTGATTTGCTAGTCTGACTCCATAGATGGAGATTTGAGACAATTGTCCCAGATGCCTAAGCTACAACTTCTCTTGTTATTGGCCCGGACCCAACTTCCATGTTCCGATGGCTGCGTGAATAGTAAGACTTGAGCCAACTGACTCAGAATTCGAAGCAATCTTTAATGAAGGCTACACCACTGAACTCTTTATTAATATACAGAGCAATTGGTGGGCTAAGTTTGGCTCTTCTATCTTGCACCGATGTCCCCAGTTACACAGTGTATTATATCACCTGAGTCCGGGTGGATAGTGTTTGATAGTGCATTATTCAACCAGCGTCCAAGTCAATAGACACGACATTATGAAAATTGTAAGTGTAGCAGCTTCAACCAGAGGTCATAGATTAAAAGCCTGCCCTCACTTCCGATGTCCAGTGTCCACTTTACAACCAAATTTTTGGAAAAGTTTCCTTGCCAAGTTGTGTACCTATAACCTGTTGTTTCGGCAGATGGCTAATTATGCATCAGCTGCAACTCCTTACTTCACCCGAGAAGATGAATAAAGAACTCATCACACTCTTAGTCCTACTTCTCAACGATTAGGCATGAGCCTCCATCCCAACTGAGAGTAGCAAATTTTTCATTAAATGCCCGATTACTGACGCCAATAACCCCAGCATATTCATCTTCATAATATTATCCCATTTATATTGAAGTCCTTCTAGTGTCATGTCGCGGAGTGACCAATGATTATCACTTATTATACTTCACAGAGACCTGGTGAGTACACTTATGATTTCTTTATTCGAACTGTGTAGCTACCCCCATACTCCCCTAAATAAGTAATATCGAAATGTTGTGGTTGTATAGCGAATAGCCAACCGCCTCGGCCATTCATATTTCCTTAGGGAACAAATGACTTTTTGTAAGTTGCAGAATTCAGATTTTTCTTAAGAAACATTTAAATAACATTTTCTCTTTGTACTTTGGACTTGGTACAACTACAAGTACAACTGGTGCAAACTACAAAGATGGAGTGCAACAGTAGGCTTGCCGAGCTACGCATTATTGCTGAAGGAACGAATATCTCCCGAGGCTGAAAAATGCTAGATATATATAAGGCATCCCCACAAGGTCGTAATTAAATACTGCACAATGAAACTGAAGTGAAGCCTGGTGTAATTAGTAACGGCTACTCGCAACACCAGTTGTGTGTTAGGCTAGACTCAACGCAGCCTAACTTAGTCCTTACAAGGTATTGTTTGAACAACTTTTCATGAATGAAAAAAAAATGACTAGAAGACCAAAAATAGAGAATCATGGCAACAGTTCAATCGATCTTTTTACCTGAATCTCTGTGTTTTCTATCCTCTTCCATTTTCTGTGGAAGGGCGACGAAGATGACAACGAGGAAACAGCTCACTGGCTACAGACCACAGCCCACGCTTTGTCGACGTCGTACTATATACTCAAGTCGACGTCGTATAGCCTACTAGTACTATACTCGACATGACATGTCAAGACGCGTACTTAGCGTCTCTACTGTACATGGACTGCGACACCTATCGTACGGATAGGCTTCGTACCTGTTTACCAATGTACAGTAATTTTGTGAAGTAGCCCACTATACTGTGTGTATTGTATAGGTGCTAACCGTACAAGACAGACTTTTGTATGCAAAGCTAAGCGGTCACAGTGGTAAGGGGCCCTTAGTTTCTCAGAGTCTCGGGGGCATTTTTAAATTTCAGGTAAAGGATGCAAAATTTAAATCGTGCCATTACAGACGAGCAAGGTAGAGCGCGTTTAGCTCTTATCCCCTAAGGAAACAAAGATCATCGTTATCTAATAAACTGGAGACCTATCGCTTTGCTAAACACTAATTACAAGGTTACTGCCAAGTGTGTAGCTATACTCGCATGAAAAGTGTCCTTTCTGATCTCATCAGTCCCGAGCAAACTGGATTTTTTAAGGGCCGTTTTATTGGCGAAAATATGAGATTAATTTTAGATCTTATTATAATTACTGTGATGATAATGGTATTCCTGGTGCTCTTATTTTTCTTGCTGATGAAAAGGCGTTTGATCGACTTGACTGGGACTTTATTTACAGCACTCTCTCTCAGTCTTATTTCAACTTTGGCAACGATTTCCGTGCTTGCATTTAAACACTCTACAGCAATGTTTCATCTTGTATTATTATACAGATTTCTCTCTAATTATTTCAAAGTATCCAGGGCCGAGTGTTCTTATTTATTTCTAACCTGTTCAGAAATCTTTGCTTCTTTGATTAAATCTAACTGTAGTATTCAAGGTATTCGTGTTGCCAATTCTATATAAATTCTATTATAAAATGTAGGCTTACGCAGACGATACAGTGATAATCACCGATGGTTCGTCCAATGACATTTCTGAAACAGTGAATCTGCTTCGCAAGTTCTGCAATATCTTTGATACCAATGTAAATCTAGTCAAATATTGTCTTTTCCCCTTTGGTCTTTTTTACCTAACTCCGCCCCGCCATTTTTGGAACTCTAGATTTTGTCACCACCTACGGACCTGTTAACTATTTAAGCATTTCGTTTACCCACCACCAAGATGACTTCTTTCAACTAAATTACGTTCCAAAACTTTCTCGTATTCAAAATATTATTAATCTCAAGTCTTAAAGAGACCTCACTCCTATTGGCAAGATTGTTTTTGATTAAATCATTTCTTATTTCACAGCTTGTTTATTTATTCTCAGTTTTACAGAATCCTAGCTCTCAATTTTCCAAAGAAGTTCAAAGTCTTCTTTACTGCTTTATCTGGTCCAAAATACCCGACAAAGTGAAAAGACATGTTTTAGTAAATGACAAAAGTAAGGGAGGCCTTAATATGATTGATGTCAAATAATTTGCAATGATCCTGAGGTGTAAGTGGGTGAAACTTTATCTTGACGACAATGTTGGATTACGAAAAACCTTTTTCGATGAAGCTTTCAAAAGGTATGGAAAAGTCTTTTTCATGTAACTTTCATAAAAATGATATCGATGTTACAAATAATTTTATACGAAAAGTATGCTTGGTCAGACTTTGGTTTCCTAACACCAGATGTTTCTGACTTGGCAACCAACTACATTCTTAATAACTCATTTAATTAAAATTGCTAACAGAATTTTCTATTCAAAGCTCTTGAAAGATACTGGGGCCTTTCGTGTACATCATTTCTTCGACAATAATAGGAATGCTATCAGTTACAATTGTCTTTGTGCTAAATTTAATTTACTCAATTTTCCATTCACTACTTATTTTGGTATTGTGTCGGCAATTCCAAAGAATTGGAAGGAAGGTATGTTCCTTCCATATCACCTTAATCTCAACAAGCAACTACTTATTAAGGCGACAGCGTCACCAAAAAATAACGAAATACAACTCATAAAAAAGCAGCTTTAAAAATGCATTTATTTATTTATTATTTTATCTATCTATCTATCTATCTATCTATCTATCTATCTATCTATCTATCTACCTATCTATCTATCTATCTATCTATCTATCTAGCTACCTACCTACCTACCTACCTACCTACCTACCTACCTACCTACCTATCTATCTATCTATCTATCTATCTATCTATCTATCTATCTATCTATCTATCTATCTATCTATCTATCTATCTGTCTGTCTGTCTGTCTGTCTGTCTGTCTGTCTGTCTGTCTGTCTGTCTGTCTGTCTGTCTGTCTGTCTGTCTGTCTGTCTGTCTGTCTGTCTGTCTGTCTGTCTGTCTGTCTGTCTGTCTGTCTGTCTGTCTGTCTGTCTGTCTGTCTGTCTGTCTGTCTGTCTGTCTGTCTGTCTGTCTGTCTATCTATCTATCTATCTATCTATCTATCTATCTATCTATCTATCTATCTATCTATCTATCTATCTATCGTGATAATTGTACAAGATGCCATTTGCCTCAAAATTTAGAAGTTGCACGCAAGAATCAACCTCTAGCCTTAAAACTTCTTTTCTTAAAAGTTTGAAAATCAGTGCGACGAATTTCTTGATAAAGTGGCTATAATGCTGGTATAATGCATGTCAATGGGTGTTAAAAAGGCTTAGGCTCTGCATAAACTGTCTCGAAAGACAGGCGGTGGCCTAGCAAGATCTATATAAGGGTTTCTCTTCACCTAGTTGTTCCCCACATGAGTCTACTTCTGGGTCCTAAATAGCAACTTCATGTGTCAATCCTTACCATTTTATCAAATTAAGTACACTAATAAAATAATAACTGACAAGTGGTCAAACTACGATATAGCCTATAGCAGTGTGGTAGTCAGGACTCTATCGGAGTCCAAGACCAAGATCTATTCGTATCGATTCGAGTGCAAGACCAAGACCGAGTCATTGAATCCGAGTGCGAGTCAAGACCGGGTCCAACAACTTCGTATCCGACAGTCCCCGGTCGAGTCAAAAAAGACAGGACATGCATGCAGTCTTTCTGAAAAATATGTTACAAGCATATATGTTGGTTTCAGCCTTTCACCAAGAAGTATATATACTATAGGGCAGCTCTACGACAATATTCCAACGGGAATATCTACACTATATATATGCCACCTTATTTTGAATCATGCGCCCATGCGTGTTTATCTGACAAATATTTCCGTAGGCTGTTGCAGGTATCAGAAAATGGTTAAGGAAATTATAATGAAGGTTGGTGAAGATCCCATAGCTAACAAAGGCACACTAAACCAATTAATAAGAGCGTTTCCTTAATTTGTTAATTTATACCATATAGTGGTGGGAATGTCCCTATCTCTCTGAATGTATTACCCTCTGTACATGCTGGTAAACAAGCAAAAATTAGGGCGAAAGTTATTAAATACTGCAAACATTTGCAGTTGGCTACATCGTATGAAGTAATTAATATATACGGTGGATGGGAAATGATCTCACATAGGTTCATGGTTCATAGCAGAAGAAAAATGGTGGAAGCCGTGTCGATGTAGTAAGACTGTTCTCTTTTTAGTGCACTATGTGACTTTAACGTTGTGCGAATAACATAGAGCCGTTTATGGTGGGTAGCTGTAGACATGACGAAAGGTAACTTACTGGCATAATTGGCAGTTGTACGCTTATTGCGTGTATTACCTACCTTCCAGTGTAGGCTCTTATGGTAGGAACGTTAGTTTTTTTTCTGACAGTAATACTTCTACCCCGGTAAAAGTACGAACTCACTTATGGGTCTGGTGCGTGGTTAAAAGTTATGTGGCAGGAAAGTGACCTTTTTGAATATTGGTTGCATTAATAGATGAAAATATTGAAAATAGCCACAAATTCCATCAAATATTGACACTTTATCAAGCAAATTTCTGTCTTACACCTGCACCATGAATTAACATTGGCTGAGTATGAAAATTTATGTCTTCAAGAGAAGAATTCGCACGATATGTCTTAACATGGCCTTTGCTTTCTTAACCTCAATATCAACGACAATTGAAAACTAGAAAATGTGGTTACGTACCGTAACCACAATGGACATGACCATGTACAAGTCTCTGGTTGCCTATGTAGGGTGAGGATAGACTACCTGGTTAATCCGACAACAGGGACGTAGAACTGGTATGTGGACAGGGGGGGGGGGGGGGGAGTAAATGTTTTCAAAAATCCAACTTCCTGTCTAACCCTGGGTCGTTTCCAGGACCGGAATCATCTACAGTATAAGCAATCCACCCTAGTGCACACACACAACCAAACATACACTCTCTCATTGGCAAGCACATACACTCAAAGTGACGTGTCCTGGAATCCCTCCGTATCGTAAAATGTTATTATATTTTGTTTATTTTGCTTGTTGTTTTTTTTTTTCATTTAAGTCTGCCTGAATTATTGAAGCCTGGGCAAAACAGTATGATTTTTCCCCCGAGTATTTCCAATGGGGTGGCAACTGCCCACCTGCCCCACCTCGGATTGCAGCACGCACCTGTCCGACAAGAGAGGAGTGCATCAAGTTTTTAATAAGACTTTGGCTCTCATACTCAGAAGATAGCCTAAGTGCCTGAAATGAAGTGAATCTGCAAATGTACGTACAGTTAATGTACTCCGTTTTACGTTTTGACTTCAGCTCAAACTTATACATATGGTAAAATACGAGATTTGCATCAAAAATTCGGACGTGAGGTTTGATTGCACTTGCCTCCCGTAGGACGTTAGAAATTCCTTTTGTTTATTACGAACATTTACCTTAAACACGTTAGAAAACTAATTCGTGCAATTAGTCACATCGTTTGTACAGTGACTGCAATAGACCGTATACATACTGGCTTTCTACTGATCGCTGATCCGCGGCCCGGCTACTACTGTACACATATTGTACATACGTAAACTGTTTGCAGTTCAAACGACGAACGGAGACATCGTAGCAGACCGCTATGCCGAAATTCCAGGGAATTGCCAGAAAGAATTACACTTATCTTTTCACATTTATACAGATGTCTTCATAACCATTTCATAAATCGATTGTAAAATTAATTTGGTAACCAGACGGTTCTAAAAAATTGATTTTGAAAATATATATAAACGGTAGCAAACACAACGATCTGGAAAGAGAGTAAGAAACCCAATCTACATGGGACAGCATCTTTCGTTCATGGCTGCGTCATGTGCAAAGTACCAGGCCTAGGCGTATTAGCCTACTTAATATTGTAAGTAGCCTACTTAATATTTAAATTTAGAGCATTTGAGGAAAAATGTACTGCATTTCGTAATTAGCGACCTTTTTCACACAATCTTGTCACATACCCGTCTCCTTTGCTGCAAAAATCTTTTCCCAAAAGATCGGTTTGTTTCTTGATGGGAGTCGTCCGATAAACTGAACGAAAGAAATGTGGTCACGTGATCATCAGAAAATGCGACCAACCACAATAATGGACATGCTGTCATGTCTATTAATTACATGCGCTTGAGAGTTTTGTTTTGAAAGCATTTTGTTTTCTTCTTTACAAATTTTGTTGTCGCTCGTCATTTTTGAAGCCAGAGACCAAGTAATTAAGAGGCAATATGTATAGGCCTGGCTTAAAAGAAATAGCGACAATCATGTACAACACGTCATGTCATCATATTTGCATTTTTATCAAATTTTAACAAGCTCCAACGGACGTTAATCCAGGGTTTTCCCTGCAAATTGTGAATAAAGTCAGCTCTTTTCAAGCCGGCATGCACCCTTAAGTTGAGGAACTGTAATTATGCTCACTGCAAAAGGCACAGCGTAATCACAGACTAACATGCTTATCGCTCAACTAATAAAGGATGAAAGATTATTCATATAGAAACTTTGATAAAGTACATAAATAATAGATATTACCGGATACACAACTACAAATAACAGGCAGTATAGCATAATGAGTAGTAATATAGTCTATGGCATGAATAATAGAAGACCAATTATCACTTTCAACAAACAACATTATACACCAATACATGCATGTCGGTGTTCGTGAATGTTCACAGCTGTTGTGAAAGTTGTGTCCATCAGCCAAATATATATAAGCATTATATTTTTGCTGCCTCGTCTCCGTGACTTTAAAGGCAGTCACTCATCACCCTAAGCTATATTTTTGGGTTCCGGGTAACAAAAATCTCGGCTGGTTCTACAGCACTCTTTGATTGACAGCAAATTCAAAAGATGCAAAGTACCGTGGCTCATATTACACATAGTACACCGGGATCGATTGATTTGAGTACACATGTACAGGAATTTTATACAGGCTGTGGGAGGGAATAGACGTAAGTGGTTGGGAGAATTGAAACTGTCTGGGGTGATGAGTTTTGTCTTTAAAGTCAGGTCCTCAGGGACAGGTAGCTAAGACCGAATGATTTCGGTTCGAGACTAAGACCGGACAATCCGTCGACCTGAATAGTCTGGAGAGGCCGGACTCGAAACCTGTCTTCCGGTGACTACAAAACTGCTCTGTAGAGCTCACATTTACATTCAGTCTGCTCAATCATCTGCATTTTAGGGGTGTCTTTTGCTTGACCAATAATGATAACCTGCAGGGAAAAACATTCATCCGCCGAAAATTCTTAGCATAGTCCAGGAAATCGCTGTGTTCAAAAACTAGTGCGGCTACCGACAAAGCTATTTTACCTTATACTGGTGTTAAAACACCCACGTATATAGGTGCCATATTGCCATATACCAATGTACAATTACCCTATTAATTTTAAACGCTCGCAATAAACACACAGTGTGTGTACGGAGGAGTTATCGCAGTTTCTTTGGTCGGAAGCCTAGCCATATCCCAGCTAGCTTCAATAAGCTGCAGCAAATCTGCTGCAATTGTATTGAGGGCGGGACTTAGTGCTCTAAACTAGACTTTTGTCACTAAAAAACAAGGGCAATACACCATGGATGGGGAGACAATAAAGAAACGTCTTTTTAATCTTTTGCAAAAAAATCTACCGATAAGACATCGTATTCGACTTGTAATTTTTACATCTTAAAGGCTGTATTGCATCACCCTAAGCTATATTTTTACCTCCCTGAAAGGATAATTCTCAACTGGTTCTAAGTTACAGTACTCTTAGATTGCCAGCAAATTCGAAAGATGCAGAACAGCTCGTATTACACAGCGTACACAGGGATCCATTGTTTTGACTACACATGTGGAGGAACGTAAGACAGGCTGACAGAGGGACTAGAGGTAGGTGGTTGGGAGAATTGAAACTGTCTGGGGTGATGCATTACAGCCTTTAATGTCGCCATAAACACCACCGATAGTTTACAAAAGAATAACAGTAGTAAGTAACGTACCTCCGTTGGGACGATACCATATATGACCGTCTCATTGATATGCAATGCGGACTAGACAGATGACAATTAACGCCAGTCACGAGGACCTATAATGTGTGCCCACTTGGTCAGTACGGTAATGTATAGTAAAGTTCATCTAGTCATGTCGTATCCATATGCGGGTTGATCCGTGCTCTATCACTCCACGCATGAATCCTTTTCAGTAGGCTACCTAACTAGACCGTGAATATAATTTACTTGTAATCATTGTACCTTATACTTGTGTTGGTACTTTATTCTCTTTGCTCACGAACATTACGGGTATCATGATAAATCGTGGAAATCTTGGTGGGGCGGCAACCATGAAACTGTACTTGAGATTGTGTACTAATCCGCTGTAGGCTACGAAAGCCAATTAGTGCCATCTAAAAAAAAATGTTAATCTGTATTTACAGATTATTAATATGTATTTACAAATTATCAATATGTATTTACAGATTATTAATCTGTAATTACAGATTATTAATCTGTAATTACAGATTATTAATCTGTAATTACAGATTATTAATCTGTAATTACAGATTATTAATCTGTATTTACAGATTATTAATCTGTATTTACAGATTATTAATCTGTATTTACAGATTATTAATCTGTTATTAAAGATTGAAAATATTTACATAGATCTCACTAACAGGCTTTCGTGGTAGGCAGACTGTGTGCTTATTATTATTTTGTTTTTGACAAGCGTATGAATCATGTGTGACAAATCGCGCAGAAGCTGAAGAACGATTCCAGAGACGTAGCCTGTGAGGCCACGTAATAATCTGTGATAATAATAAGAAAAGGAGAATAACAAATAAAAAGTACATGTGAGGTGTCTGGCCTGACTGCAAAGAAATCCGAATATGGCCTCCCAGTCCCAGACAGAAACATAACACACGAAAAGAACATATTACAGAAGGAGAAATAGGACAAGATAATAACCCTCGAAGTGCATAACACTACACACAGAGAAATAATAAAACAGTTAGAGGAACAATCGAGAGAGAAATACCTAAGAGGACGAAGAGCAGAAGAAATAGATTTAAGTCGTCTTTTACCCTGAGATCAGAAGGAAGTTCAAAGTTTCACCACAGAGTATTTTGTTTCTGTTCCATACCATTTCTTCTTTGACCCATGTCCATAGAGAAACTCGTTGGTGATAAAACCAAGGAAGGAGGGTATAGTTATTTCAATGGAAAAGAATGTGCGATCATTCAAAAAACAGAAAAAAAATCTTGGAGTTGGGAGGAATCTCACAGATGTTGATAGCATAAATGTGGCACTTTTGACTTGACGTTATATCAAACGCTGTTAAAGTAATTGCATGTGTGTTGAAAAACCAGAAGGATAAGATTATGAAGGATGGTAACTTTTCCTTTATTTTCAGATGTATACGCGAGGTTGTACGCAGACGGACTATGTCTTTTCATGTACGAAAATGATAGTAACTACTTTGAAAAGCAACTCTTACTGTAATCGCCTACATGCAACAGCACAGGTCTCACTGGTGTATCAAAAACATATTACTCAAATCGTCGCTCCTTGGTCGGTATCGAGAATTGTAGTATTTGGTGAAAGGAAGCTCTGTGTTTACAAATAACCTGCCAACTGATCACATCGCGGCCTCAGTGATCCTGAGTTGTTTTGACTAACTGAATATTCAATACTAGTATACTTCCCATTGGCTTGTTCAAAGAAGCACAAGGTTGATTTGAATGAAAACTGTCAACCACTACATGATCGTTTTTTACAGCTTTTATCGTTGTGTTAGAAGAATTTCACATTTTATGGCAAAATTAAGCAACTGAAACAAATTTATTTTCCCAAATCGTCTGAATGGTGCAATTAAAAGCCTCACCAAACTTTTGGACATGAAATTTCAATGTTTTTACATTTTGCCTACGCACGCAATCACTTTAAAGTTTCCAAAGAGCCCAAAAAACACTTAAACAAGAAAATATATGTCAACAGATATTGCCCAAAGTGGTTTGGAATACTCTGAGCCACATGGAAGGAGACGGCCGCAACTTAAAAAGACTCATTGAGTCAGTGGATCACAAAATTCATATTTTGTCACACCTGTTCGGTACTACTCATGTTGATGGTAAATATAGTTAAACGAAGAGGTTTTGAACTTGTTACACACAACTGTAACAGCAATGATAGGGTCATCAATGATTAAAATCAACTAGTTGCAAATCTGTGACCAGATACTCTTTACCAGTTAAGTATTAAGCATTAGCGACTGCTCTTCATAAAAAAGTAAATAAAATTTCTCACATTTTCAGTAACTGAAGGAACAGATACATGAGGCAATGAGACTTTTTGCATGTATTGCAGTGGTGGAGCTGTGTTTTTTATTTAAGGAGAGCCACATTCAAGATTATCTAAGCGGAACGCCATAACTCTTCTGAAAACGAGAAATCGACTGACATTTTCCAATCGGTATAAATGTATAATGGCAATCATTGTTATTTTGAACAGTTTCTTTGTGATTTTCTTCGTGCATCAAGAATTCTCAAAACTAATTGGCAGTGAGAGGAAAATAGGGGGCGCAGGTCACCATGAAAACATATACCATTTCACTCGGCAATCTATATATTCAAACAATATTGCTTGCGCAAACTTGTTTATCATTCCTTCACCAAAATATCAACCTGCGGGAGGTATATCATGCATGGCTTTTCATGCAAACATGCATATCAGAGCTTCTATCTTTCACCACCCTCCCTCTGATGGGAGTGTCGTGTTCTTTGCACGATAATTGTTTTACCTGCCGTGACAGGGTACATAAAAATATGCCTAAACACATTGGAGCAAACAGCTCCTTATTTGGTGTTTAATCTGGAAATAATTGCAACCGTAGCAATATTTATCCGAAAGCAGAGAAAGAAAAACATGTTCAGTGCATTATTTTTATTTTATTTAAGGTAAACCGGGCACAGTCCGTTGAAACAGAATTACAGCTCCCTGGCTGAATACTTGGGGAGTATTGAGTTAATACTGGATGAGGGAGGATGTGAGAGTATGGGGCCGGCAGGATGGTGGTGTGGAAACATGATAGTAATCTATATAGTAATAATTATGACCCATTCAAAGAGACTTGAGTCTGCAATTTTGAACGTTACATGTCTTATTTGACCGATTTTGACGTTCCTGTCAATTTTGAAAGTTAACATCGACTACTGAAAAATATTCGCAATAGTACCAACCCCTATTATTATATTCATATTTGTAATCTTAATTCATAAACGTTGGCCTCGAGGTGATTTTGAAGTAGTATGTAGGAAGGGGGCATTTTGCCTAAAACTTCTCCCCTATCCTGGTGAGGAATCTAAGAGGAGGAGTGCAGATAGAAAATGCTTCAAAATGTTCCAATATGTAGTACATGGTATAATATGGTAGCTCCAATATGGCAATGCTGAACAAACATCAAACCGCCTTTTATGGTTGCTGAGGAAAAATAATAATATGGTTTCGAAAATGCAGATTATAATACAATTTTCATGTAGTGTTTTTAGTTACCTGACTTTCTAGCTTCAGATCACAAATCTCGGTTGTCGGACATAGGTGTTAGCTCCCCCCCCCCCCCCCGCACCGAAGTAAAAAAGTAGAGGACATGCATTTACTGAAACTTAACATTAAGTATAGGTATCATGGACCCACTATCGAGCACGGGTTAAGAAGTGTCCTTGATGGGAACAATGACAATAAAACAATAGCAACAAAAACAAAGACTCATTATCTTTACTTTACATTAAAATCATCTTCATCTGTTCTCAAAATCACCCTGATATGCTGGACAATAACGAAGGAAAATGTATGCACATGCATACATATTAAATATTAACTTTAAATCACTGTATGAATATGTATAAAACCCGTCAATAGTGGGGGGTTCGCAGCAAATCATTTGTCATATTTTAAAGTAGTAATCTTTGATGAGAAACCAATTTCGTCATATGTGCTCTTATACAAAAAATAGTTTTTTATTGTTTTTTTTTTTTTTGCATGTTATTGTAACAGAAGTGAGCAGAAGGTAGAAAAGAAACCACGAGTAACCTTATCATCAACCAAAAAAAAAAAAAACCAAAAACACGACAGCGCAACAGTCAAAACGTAGAAAAAAAGAAACAAAAATGCATGAGCTCAGTACTCGTCACAATTTAATGTGAGTGATTGTTGCGCATTTAGTGGGGTGCGCGAGGGTCGGGAGTGACTCAATACCCGGGAAATGGCCAATCGTATAGGGTGAATGTTCTGTCATTTTGCAAAAGGTAAAATTTGTAAAAACGGAATATATGCTACCACTCTGTACAATCGAAAACTAGCCACAGATAATACCATTTTGCTTTTCAGTACCATTAAGTTTGTAAGATTTAAGGGGTCATCCCCATATTAGTATGGGAGGACCCCCCCCCCTCACAAATAGGGGCCTACTTTACAAATTTTAATTCCACCAACTTATCATGCGTACACCACTGGTTTCATTCTTTGATGCTTCTGTCTTATACAGCCTCAACATTTCAAGTAAAGTATTGTCTTTCTCGTGTGTAACCAAAGTCATGGAAACTGATATTAAGCATGAAACATGCAAGAGGATTATACAGGCCATTTGCAAAACCGTTTGTCATCAGACGATCATCAAGGCAAACCCGAAGACAAATACACTAGCATTTTTTTTCTTATATGATTAACCTGCCTTGTAGAATCCATGTTTTCCATGTTTTCATTACCTGTAAGTTCCTGTTATTACACACATAAACAAAAATAAATTATGCGACAAAGAGGGAAAGAAATCCAATTCAAAGACAGAGAACACAATATTTATCGAAAGAAACTTAAAATAGTAAAGAAAATCTAACAGAAAAGAAATTGTTCGCGTTTTTTACTTCGATTAAAGTACATTTACATCCTTTTTTTAAATTTCACCTTATATTTTTAACTTAAATTTAGATATCCGACTATTTTGTTTTTACTGGTGATGGGGTGGAGTTGACCAAAGCACTGAATCTATACCACCCACTTAAAGGCATGTGATCATATAATTTTTTTTTTCATTTTTGAATTCCATTGTGGTTGCGGCGGGGTTGGATGGATATATGCACCTATCTGTTAGACCAGGATAGCCACACGGAATGTATGTTTATCGTACATTATGCTTGCCATGCCCATCTTCAAAATTAAGAAACATCAAATTCATTATCTACTACCCCCCCCCCCCGTCCCCTCATTCCTTCCGATTGTCGAACTACAAGAGAAATGTGGAGACTCTGATGAGCGAACGAAACATTGAATGATACACCATTTACACCTAGAACTCAAGGAAGTGAAAAATTGACAGAAGGAAGAAATGTTGGAAGAACAGCGGGAAGATGTAAACGAAACCCCAATTTCCCACTTCCCCCCTCCCACGTGCCCATACAGAGGACTAGAATGCAACAACATATTACGATCAGTGATAGCAATCCGACATAGGTGGCCGTCTGTAAATGGACATGGATTATTTTGTTCTTATGATAGCCTCAAACCAAACTTGTGTGATTGCTTTCCGTGTTACATCACATGACTGGTATGTCAGCTGTGTTGTTTTGTCATTCACACTCTACAACGGTGGGGTTTCGTCAACATTTCTTGGAACATTTGATTCGGCCTCCCTCTCATGACATATTTCATTCAGTGTGTCAGTACCCTTATTTTCCGTTTCATCCGGTTCGTCTGCTTCAGAGCTGTTGAACGCTATGCCCACACACGTAGAGACAATTAGGAATGCACCAACACCCGTCTTCCAATCGGGATAAACACGGAATATGCTTATCTGCCATATGAACGCAAAGACGACCTCAGACGTTGTCGCTATGGATACCAAGATGGCTGCTTCCAAAATCAAAGCCGTTATTAAAGTTACCTGCGCCCAAAAATCTATAGTGGCAAATCCTAAAATTTCAAACCAGTTTGCAAGGCTAGGCATTTTCCAAGCTTGTAGTCCTGTGCAAATGAGAGCATTCAATGAGGCTGTGACAATAGCATTGTAAAACATTAAAACAAATAAATGCATCCCAGAACTGGTTTGTTTTCGCGAAACTACTGCTAACAGCGCAAACGTCACTGCTGCAGTCAGAGCAAAGATTGTCCCCAGCAGGAGATTTTCATCCGGGTTGTCTTCTCCTCCTTTACTTCCAAATATAAACTTAGGTTGTGCTATGAGGATAACTCCTGCTAATGATATTGTCACGAATAACACATGAGTGAGTTTCAATGGTTCCTTTAATATGATCCAACCAAAAATGCCTGTAAATATTGGCATCGTATATATAACAGCTATAGATGAACCTACGTCCATGTACTTTAAAGAAAGCAAGGCGGTTGGCATACCAAGGGCAAGGACGACTCCACTAATTGCAAGTGAAATCCACTGCCATTTTCCATTCGGTGGATTTATCTTGCCGAGGAAGAGGCAGGTACCAGAGAATGTTATTGTCAATGTGCTAACCATAAACGTAACTTGGAAAACGTCCATTGTTTCCGCTAAGATCTCCATTAAAACATCTTCGCTGGAGAACAAGAAGGCAGACAAAAGGGCGAAAAATAAGCCTTTTCTCTTAGTCAGGAGAATTCGCAATCTTTGTAATTTAGTTGGAATGGAAGCCTCTTCCCCGGCTCCTTCTGTCATGTCACTGTTCAAAATGGAGATATCTCTCGATTCAGTCTGCAGGCTGGTTGTCGTCTTGACGCAGGACCCTTGGTCGTTATTGTCAGGGACGTAAGCGGCATTGGTGGCCGTCATGCTGTCCTGTATATGAGAAAGCAAAGTGAATTCATGAAGAACCCGTTCTTCGACGACGACGGGAAATTCCTGGCATTTCTCCTTCAGTGAAATGGTAAAAATTACTGATATTATGATATTTGGTAGAATGTGTAGCAAATATTACAATATTTTTACATTTTACGATCACTACTTTAAAATTTCGCCAGTCCGCGTACCACTATGGCTGTAAATGCAGGTTCACGATTCACGTAAATCTTGTAGAAAAGATGGAAGAGGGTATTGCATGAACAAGAGTTGTTCCAAATGGACAAGTACTGTACACAGCTATACTTACCCTGACACTTTAGTGTGCGATTTTTGTCCGCGCAATTTTAGGCAATGTGTATTGACAAGGTCACAAGGGGTGCTACAGAGCGTGAAGCCGTGATTTCGGCCAGTTCGCGCACTGTACACGCACAAGTTCCTCACTGTCACCGTATTGCCTAACAGAAAGCGGATACGCAATAGCATTACCTGATTACCCATACGCTACGCAATTAAAGGTTACTCAACGCTGGACCGTGCAGTAACTAGAGGATAATGCAAGATCGTGGTTTAATGCAAGCGATGCACGATTTGCAACCCGAGTGCATTAGGCAATAGCGTTCACCTCCGAGAGTGCATTACCCTTTCTTTAAGGCTTAGAGTCAGCGTTGATTAAGCTTGCTCATTCACACACAGACAGATTTTGATATTAAAAGAAAAACGAAAAAAAAGATGGTTTTGTAAATAACCATTTTGCTTTAAACAAACCCAAACGAACCCCGAGAAGAGGTAACACACTTAACAACAGGTCAACACTGTTCGTGCGCGATTGACAAAGTGCCACCATTGTTTTGATAACACAACACTAAGATAGCAGGAAACAAAACACTGTCGATCTATGGTTTAACTGTATTCATCCGTCGGTGATTTTCCTCTAAATTACCGTGCGGTTATTTAAAGATAAACCAAGGTCTCCTGACTAAAATGGGCCAATAGAAGTTGAGGATTTTTACTAAGAATGAATGAACTATCCATCCCAACTTCAGCAGTAATCGTGCAGTACTTCCGACAGTGCACACCCATGGTTAATTGTAGTGGCACGAGCACTGGCGAAAAAAAAATGATGCCTGCCGAATTTTTTGAAAAATTTCAAAATTCTCTTCACACATCTCTGCACAGGTAACCTCCGCACCTTTCACCAACTCGCTCACGCTCGTTCACGAAGATTTAAATTACCCGCACGCTGAAGTACGCGCCATTGCGGGGACAAAAATTGTTGCAGTGTGAAGGTGGATATCGTTACACCAACTACATATCCAACGTTGGCCTTGCCTGCACCTAGTTACATATCACGCACAGAGGATTTCCTGCCAATTATACATACATACTCAACATTATTTTAAATAACAATTTTGTTTTTTAAGCATTAAAGCCAACATGCCGTTACTCGTACATTAAAGTGGAATTCACTTCAACCTCACTCTTCTTTTGTTCTACTGAGGTTCAGCTGTTGCAAATTTTCATCGCCTCAGGTCAGTTTTATCACCTCATGCTGTAATAATCCACATGGTCAATTAAACATCGTTCTCGTAAAGTAATTCATTCAGGTGTGTCAATCCAATGTCTAGGCTTTCTTGAGCTGCCTAGCAAGGGGGTATTAGGTGTCATGTCCATAGGTGCTAAATGTGTAATCGGGCATGAAAGATGGTCTGTTGAACACTTTAGTACGGTTGTAACGTCATGAAAATATAGACACCAAGATGAGGTCATATGAAAAGCTGCGTCAAATATTAGCAACAATTTAGCTATGAAATGTCCCCAGCATCCGCCATTGAATATGTGATTGAAGTCTGGTTTGGTCAGAATGATGACGTATTTTTAGTCATATTTATCCTCATCATTTTTGTACAAAATTTATAAAACGCCCTGAGTAATTGTTATGTGCGTGCAACTGTTTACTGTCAGATGCACTCCCAACCGAACCGTATGGAGCCCTGACTGTGGTGAATTCCACGTCGTTCAAATCACCAATCAATGTTGAATTAATCAAGATTCACATCTAGGATTCCACCAGACTTGCAAAATGAAGCTAGTTCTCCTTAGTGATGCAATTCTGATAAGAAATGACGCAATCCTACTCTAATTAAACATGTGGTGACATACGGGCCTGGTGAACGCGCCACAATACAATTCTCTTTCATGGAATCACATTTGGCCGATACATTCACAACGTCACTCACGCAATCTTAAAGGAGATGTTGCATCATTCTGCATTTGGCATAAATTCTATTTTTATCGTCAACGTCGTAAACCTATGCAGTACATATATACGGAGGAAACACCTTTAAATAAACATTGTCACAGACTTGGACATTGACCCCCTAAGATGGAATGAAGTGATTAAATCGGCTAAGTCATCGGTTCGTTATCTTTACTAGTGCCATATACCAGTGATAAAAGCCATGCATCATTTGCAATGTTGATACAGGTATAGACCTACGTGCAAGAAAACTGTGTTCAGTAAAACTGTTCATATGAAGTACACCGAATAAGACAGGTAATAAGCTTGGTAGAGGGTTACGTTTGTCACCTTTCCTCAATCACAGCAGGGGGGGGGGGTCCCAGGCCTTAGTCAGGTGGGAGTACAGGGTCCTTAAAATGTTCTCCCCTCTGAAATATATTGGGGTGAAAAATTATTAACATTGTCTCACATGTACCGATGATCCCAGTCCAATAATTCTGTTCCTATGGATTTCACTTGACTAGGCCTACACGAGCCTTTCTCCTCAACACACGTACACGTCCAACGGAATTGTTTATTGCCAATCACAATACGATATTCATTTTTTATGCAATCATGGGCAAGTGTCTTTAAACACGTTTACACCGTACCTGCATAATTCAACGATCGACAAAAAAAAAAAAAAGGTGTGAGAATCACACTCTGATTTGCAAAGGAATAATAAATTTACGTCAGCCGTTAGAGAAAATTTAATGAACTCGCATCACCCATTTTTGTGAATAATTTCCATACTGCATGGAGTTTGTACGTTTAATTGTTAAACCAAACATCAAAGTGGGTCCAACAAGATATGTGTCTTTTTAAACATAGGATAGCTTCTCAAACCTTGGAGATGAAATCTCCTTTCTTTATCATGTGCCAGAGACAGGGGCGTAGCCCACAGTGGGGGGGGGGGGGCGCCGGGGTGCCCTCACAGAAATTTTGGGGACGCGATTGATAAGGATAATACAATACAAGAGCAGAAAGGTGTGGGATCATTGATTCGAGGTTTCGAATGGCCACACATGCGCCTGCTGCTCATACACAAAGTATGCGGGTAGGGGATGGAATCCGTAGCAGAACGGTCGGCATATTTATTTCCCAAACGACAGAAGAACCCATCCCCTAAGACCTCTCCTGATGCCTCCTGGACCCATCTGTGGACCGATTGATTTGAAACATCCCTCCTATCATACCCCCCACACCCCCAGACGACCGTCAAAATAGGGACGATCATGAGCCGATTTTGTCCCATCGCAAACAAACAAAAAAGTAAAAAAATACGCCCCTTACCAAAAAATCGTCATTCGTTCTGTTGTACTGTTTCATGAGTTGAAGTAGACTCTTTTCGTTTGAAATACAGGATCGGAATCTTTACCTACGTGATGACAAATTTCTGAACAAAATGTCCCACCCTGTTCATTAGCAACCTCGGATTGGTGTTAACACCCTTTTCATGTTTTAATATCGGTGTGTCGAAATTTAGTCTAATGAAAATCCACCCATCTCCTTCGCTACATATTTCTATTTCACAACAGACATCTATCTATTCTATAGATATCGAACTTTACACTCAGTTCTCCTGACCGCACATGTAGGGGATGGATTAATCTTGCATTCCTTCACATTACATACACCTGTCAGCCTATGGTAGGGAACACAAAAAAATATATACCCGACAGGATGTATATATACCGCAGATACCTTACACTACGCCGAGGGCTACTACTGTACATTGTTCAAAGGCGATAATTCGATTGACAGTAAGGACAAACATATCCTAACAACTTGTAATTATCTACTTTTATGCTTATATGGAAGTTGTTCACTAACCTCTTCCGATCTCCCTGTTTTATCTTCCATGATATACTAAACCGAGATATCTCGTATTGGAAGTTCCCTTGAAGTGTCGTTGGAAGGGTGATCCTCTCCAAATAAGTAGGTGAACCATTAGAGTTGTTCAGTTCTACAGTGTCGGACTGCAATGAAATTACGCACAAAAACTCGATTAATTAGTTTTCGAATTGTAATAGACGTTGACAGACTAAGGAACCAAGTGTACCAGCATTGTTAGTCAAGTCACGACCAGCCGATGGAAAGATTACAACTCCAAAATATGGATGGAAACGGATTCACAAAACGAGTTCTCTTTTTCTCGTGACTTGGTGTTGCGACTGATAATGACAAGACATGGTATACGGAACAGCTGACTGGAACTGTAGTGAACAGAGATTACTTAACTAGTTCAAACACATGATCTGTTTGAGAGCTTGTGTGTACACGACCAAAACTGAACGTGATTAGTGTTATATATTTTCATTTTCTGTGGAGGGCTGAATATACACACTGAAAAACTATAGGCAAACGTATCTAATTTCGGCCCATCAGAAGATGAAAAATATAAGCCTAGACATTTCATATTCCTGCCTGCATGCATTCTGTATCAAGAACAGATCTGTCACATGTGCAGAAAGATTTAAGTTATCATAGTCATATGGTATAAGCTATTAGCTTTCTTTTCATGGTTAGATGCAGCTAAAGTTATAGCATACCATCATTAAATAATATGCATCGGGCAGTTGAAAGGTTCACACGTAGGTATAAAGAAGTCCCTAAAGTGAGCTAGGATAGTTAGGTCTTTTCCGGAGTCAACACTAGGATATTGAAAAGCACCAATTAAAGTAGATAATGTTCAAAAATTTGCATTGTATTGAAGGAGGAATATTGTTTTAGAAAATCTAGATTTTTGCAGTGATGTTTCGCTTATACATAAAAGTAAAACATTTTCTTTGTTTTATAGATAAAAATCATACTTTTAAAACCAGTCTATAGTAATGGAGAACGATAGTTAATTCAGAGTGAGGTAGGTCGGAGGCCCTCTTTTCGAGACATAAGTTTCTTACAGATAGAAATTCGGAAATTTGTTGCTCAAGGATAATGTTATCACCCAAAATTTCTTAAATTCAAATGATTCACCTTTTAGAACTCATCTCATCCATACTGTTTTTTTTTTCGGGGGGGGGGGGGTTGTGATGACACCTTTGCTGATGTTTATTGATGAGATGGAATGGGTGAATAAATAATTAAATTTGTCATGTTTGCATGGCGTGATGGTGGAGGCTTTAAACGCAATATCAAGGAGGTAGGATCACCATTAAGCCTATATTCCAGTGAATTCTTCACCATCGCCTCTTATGCCTCTTCAAAAGATGCAAACATCATTGTAGACAAGTCATCGTTCTCATTTTCACCCGCTGACAGGTCGACGTATGGAAGCTTGTAAATGCCATGAACCATTAGGTCGTTAGCTATCACATGACAGGGTAGGGTTTGCCTGATGTGAGGTAGCATAGTATCCTCCTTAGAAGTTGGGAAGTTTTCCGCATGTGACCTTTCTGCTCGTGGTCCGTAAAAGTTATTCTATCTCATCACATGCCTTGCATTGGTTATTATCTTCATCGACATTTAAGTCCAACAAATAAGTTGGATCTGATGGGAATTGGATATTCAAACGAGCCGTGTGAAGTGTACGTAGTGTGAAAATGCAAGCAACTGATGTAAATTCTGATGATACGGCCTTTTAGGCTTTTGGAGGGAAACGATACTTCGGAAACGATACTTCCTGGGTTTTATGAGCTGAATATGCAGTTTTAATACAGGGATCTCAAATGAATGAGAGTAAAAGTAAATCTATGAAAATGCTGATACATATCAGATGGGTTGAGTTGATACAAGAATCCTTAATTATGCATACTCTTTCATATAATTTTTGAGCACTATGCAAACATTTGGATGGGGATGAACATTCCTTTAGCCCCACACTTTTGTCATTAGGCAGAAGCGTCACAGTGACTGTTTGCACGGGGGTCTGGAGACTCGAAGTGCGCCGCCATAAACGTAGCTAAATTTGTTTTCTTCCTGGGCCTTTGAAATTGGCGAGGGGATATCATCGAATGTGATACAGTGTGATATTGAAATACAGTATGCCCCCGTTGCATTGACGCAACCAGAATGTCTGATTAGAGGTGAAATGCGAATTGTTTGAAGACTGTATGAGAGCGCCAGCATCGAGTTAATGTTGGCCTTACAATCTAGTTCTTTGATGTTACCCAAGTCTCACATGCAACCACGTGTCAATTTCAACCAATCATTGATGTGATGGGTATTTATAAGCAATGTTGGATGTAGATTCATTCCGGCATAGCTAATTATTCCTTGGTGTCCTATCGGTGTTACCATGGAGATCCATGGTGTACAGTGGCTGCGCTACGGGGGGGGGGGGGGCTGAGGGGGCATTTGCCTCTCCAGATTATTTCCTTTCCCCCTAGTTCCCCCTCCCCTCACCCTTCCCAGTCAGATCTTGTACTCATCCAAAATTAATTTAATCACAAAACTATATATTGGCATTGGACTGAATAAGAGCAGCTTCCGGGAACCATGATTGATAAATGCCTAATTTATGTTACACAGGCTACCATTTTTCATATCATGCTCATAGCCACTTCAACAGTAGGCCAGCCTGGTCAGACCAATTTTCTCTGGAATGTTTACCGTCCAGCATAAGGGAAGGCAGGGTAGGTGGTTGTTTTCCTAAATATAGGAATGTCCTTGTTTTCCTAAATATAGGAATGTCGTTGGCTGCATCATAATAAACGTGTTAATAGTAGGCCTCACTTTTTATAACTATTGGTAAGTACTGCACATTTTTATAAAATAAAGTGACTGGAATGGAAGTGAATGTAGCCTATGTGTGTGTGTACTCGGTGGCGCCGCGTAGATGTGAAATGGTACTCCCAAAGAAAAAAAGTTGGGGACCTTGGAGTACAGTCAACCGAAAAAAATAAATAATATAAAAATAAATAATATACCTCTCTTGGGACTTAACTTTCCACCCAGAGATATGCTAAAACCTTAGAGCTTCCGGGGGATTCGCCCCTGGACCCCCACCCGGGCTTTGCCCCTGGACCCCACCAGGGACCCTACGGCGGGCCCCTGGACCCCCCTCAAGACTTCGCGCTGTTTCGCGCTGCACGCGAAAATCTTTGCCCCCCCAACATTTTCCTCTGCCATCAGTTTGCCCCCCCCCCCAAGTCTGACATTCCGGAGCCGCCACTGATGGTGTAACACATTTGCTAAGTTACTGAGACCGCCTGAATCTGGTCCTACGTCATTCAACGGTCTAACTTTTTAAAATATTCATTACAAGGGCAGGCGTTATCACAACTTTGTAACGGCTTCCAAAAGCCGAAAATTGTACTTTCTCGAATTCTTTTCACTGTTTCAAACTGAATTTACATGTTCATCATGTTTATAGATATGATATTTTACGGTCACGACGTTTCGTGAAATTACAGTGACTGACGCAAAAGAAACTAGGAAATGTGGTTACGTACCGTAACCACAATGGACATGACCATGTCTCTGGTTGCCTATGTAGGGTGAGGATAGACTGCCCGGTTAATCCGACAACAGGGACGTAAAACTGGTATGTGGACGGGGGGGTAAATAGTTTAAAAAATCCAACATCCTGTCGAACCGTGGATCGTTTCCAGTACCGGAATCATCTATAGGCAATCCACCCCAACCCACACGAAAGCGTGCGCACACGTACACACATACAACCAAACATTCACACACTCTCTCATTGGCAAGCGTATACACTCAAAGTGACGTGTTCTGGAACCCCCTCCATATCATAAAATGTTATTACATTTTATTTTGCTTGTTGCCTTTTATTTTAAATCTGCCTGAATTATTTAAGCCTGGGCAAAACAGTATGACTGTTCCCCCGAGTATTTCCAATGGGGTGGCAACTGCCCACCTGCCCCCACCGGGATTGCATCAGGCCCCTGTCCGACAAGAGAGGAGTGCAGCAAGTTTTTAATAAAACTTTGGCTCTCATATTCAGAATAGGCCGCCGTTAAGTGCCTGGATTGAAGTGAAGCTGCAAATGTACATACAGTTTATGTACTCCGTTTTACGTTTTGACTTCAGCTCAAACTTATACATATGGTAAAATACGAGGTTTTCATCGAAAATTCGGACTTGAGGTTTGACTGCAATTGCCTTCCATAGGACGTTTTTGTTTTATTACGAACATTTACCTTAAACGTTAGAAAACTAATTCGTGCAATTGGTCACATCGTTTGTACAGTGTGTCTGCAATAGACCGTATACATACTGGCTTTCTACTGATCGCTGATTCGCACCCGCCGCCCGGCTACTACTGTACACATATTGTACATTTATAAACTGTATGCAGTTCAAACGACGGACGGAGACATCGTAGCAGACCGCTATGCCGAAATTCCAGGGAATTACCAGAAAGAATTTTACTTATTTTTTCACATTTATACTGATGTCTTCATTACCATTTCATAAATCGATTATAAAATTTTGAAAATATATCTAAAACGGTAGCAAACACCAACGATCTGGAAAGAGATTAAGAAACTCAGTCCACATAGGACAGCATCTTTCGTTCATGACTGCGTCATGTGTAAAGTACCTAGGCGTATTAGCCTACTTAATATTGTAATTAGCCTACTTAATATTTAAATTTAGAGCATTTGAGGAAAAATGCACCGCATTTCGTAATTAGCGACATTTTCCACACAGTCTTGTCACATACCCGTCGCCTTTGCTGTAAAAATCTTTTCCCAAAAGATCGGTTTGTTTCTTGATGCGAGTCGTCCGATAAACTGAACGAAAGAAATGTGGTCACGTGATCATCAGAAAATGCGACCAACCACAATAATGGACATGCTGTCATGTCCATTAATTCTCCACCTAGCATGCTAAAGAGAAAAAGCGGTCACAAGAATCATGGTAGTTCACTTCATGAGCGAGATGACACCGGCTATTGTAAAAGTGGATGTCATTTATTGCAAGATTACTTTGTAATACATCTGCTTTGTATAGATGCTGTTAGAATGAATCATTCAGCAATATTCCACCAGTTCAATAAAGTAAAGCCTCTACGAGGAATATTACGGTATGTTAATTAATCTATGATATTTTGGTTAAAAGACTCAATTTTTAACTCCGCTTATATCTTATGAAAAAGTGGCCAGTTTCATTAAACAGAATGTACTCAGTCGTGTTCTGTAGAGAGGGTAGAGGAAAGGGGTGTGTGCCAGCAGATCTGCGAAATTTATCACCCTGGTCGAAAGTTTGCAGTTTAAAACGAAGAAAAATCTTAATTGAGAAACTAGGAAAACATGGCGGCCTGTGTTCTCCCTCCCACCCCCCATAAAAGGATCCTAGTAGGGATCGTTTTTTTCCCTTAATATATGACGAAGCCATTTAAGTGACTGACTCATAAAAATCAAAATTCTAACATTTATCGCTAGCACCATATGTTATTTGAATTTCTCAAAATATGGATGATGTTTCACACATACAAAACTAGTCCAAATGATTCCTCTGTGAATAATATGTATATGTAAATCGGCCTATATACGTGACATTACTAATTTTAAATTGTTGTCCATGAGCGGTATTTGTGTATCAGCCTGTGGAGATTTATACGAGGGGAAAAGTAGGCCTAATAGGGTGGGGATCTACCATCTTAACCATTTGATAAGCATGATACATTCAATGTGCTTTTCGAAACTATGTGACTTCAACTTCTGTCTATATCGTAGTACGGTAAATATTTTAGTTCTTGAATAATTTTTCGCCTAGGTGGCAACACCGGCAACCAGTTAGTTCAATATTCCATTAGTCATCAATTAATCTCTGGAGTTTGAAGTGTGGTTCAATGTTTCAGTGTCCTGATCATTTTGTGTTTGGTTCATGTGTCAGTGCCTTCATTACATTGAGTTTCTTCGGAATCTGTAGGCTGCACTGGTTCGGAATTGCTTA
This sequence comes from Stichopus chloronotus, assembly GCA_021234535.1. Lineage (NCBI taxonomy): Eukaryota > Metazoa > Echinodermata > Holothuroidea > Aspidochirotida > Stichopodidae > Stichopus > Stichopus chloronotus. The sequence continues at coordinate 21,268,252 of CM037829.1, forward strand.
GCGCTATGCCTACGCACGTAGAGACAATTAGGAATGCGCCAACACCCGTCTTTCAGTCGGGATAAACACGGAATATGCTTATCTGCCATATGAACGCAAACACGACCTCAGACGTTGATGCTATGATGGGTACCAAGATGGCCGTTTCCCAAATCAGAGCCGTGCTACAAAGGCTATTGTGGCAAATCCTAAAATTTCAAACCAGTTTGCAAGGCTAGGCATTTTCCAAGCTTGTAGTCCGGTGCAAATGAGAGCATTCAATGAGGCTGTGACAATAGCATTGTCAAACATTAAAACAAATAAATGCATCCCAGAGCTGGTTTGTTTTCGCGAAACTACTGCTAACAGCGCAAACGTCACTGCTGCAGTCAGAGCGAAGATTGTCCCCAGCAGGAGTTTTTCATCCGGGTTGTCTTCTACTCCGTTACTTCCAAATATAAACTTAGGTTGTGCTATGAGGATAACTCCTGCTAATGATATTGTCACGAATACCACATGAATGAATTTCAAAGATTCCTTTAATATGACCCAACCAAATATGCCTGTAAATATTGGCATCGTATATATGATAGCTATTGATGAACCTACGTCCATGTACTTTAAAGAAAGCAAGGCGGTTGGCATACCAAGGGCAAGAAGTGTTCCACTAATTGCAAGGGAAATCCACTGCCATTTCCCATTCGGTGGATTAATCTTGCAGAAGAAGAGGCAGGGACCAGAAAATGCTATTGTCAAGATGTTTACCATAAACGTAATCTGGAAAACGTCCATTGTTTCGGCTAAGACATCCATTAACACGTCTTCTCTTGAGTACAAAAATGAGGCTAATAGGGCGAAAAATAAGCCTTTCCTGTTACTTAAGACAATTTTCAGTCTGTGAAATTTGTTTGGGATGGAAATGTCTTCACTCGCGATTTTTATTGTGTTGACCTTTAAAGTGACGTCATCCCGTGAACTAGTTCCATTGACTGACGTGTTAGTGGCAAGAGTCTAGCCGTTATTTACAGCGACGTAGGTGATATTGATGGCCGTCATAATGCCCTATGGGAATGATTAAGAATATGTGCAATAAATGGCAAAATTGTGTTCTCTGTTAATTCAAACATAGCTACGACAATTGTCGATAGCAAGCACAACCATCGTCGTTATCACCATCGTTGCCAACAGCCTTGTTGTCGTCCTCACCGTCATTACCGTAGTCTATTATCACCATTGACTAACTACCACGTTTATCATCTTCAATATTATCAACTTCGCAAAATCCTCGATATCACAAATATCATCATCCAACAACCGTTACGATCATCATCACAGTCACACTCTCACTATGAAATATTCCTTTCTATGACTACAGCATCCTCCAAGTTGTGTTACATTAGCGCATTCGTCGTCATCCCTTCTTCCTTCATCATAGTTCATAACACATACAAACGTCACAAAACTATACTTTTGGAGTCAGGTTGGAATTATATGCAACGCGAATCAAGCAATCCTAGGATAATTCATTATCTAAGAAGTTTGCCAATAACAGCGCCATCATTACTGCGGCGTTTTACGATGAATTAACCCCTTTCTTATAGGCTACCCGACTTCTTGTTACCACACCTCTATAAACAATTTCACTGCCTTTTCACTTAAATTTACGCCATTCTTTCCACCTTTTAAACGCCATTATATCTCAATCACGTGGTTAATTTTGTGGCTTAAGAGATTGCTCTAAACTGTCATTACAGTCCTTCAAATAAATTTTAAAGTAATGAACATTCCAAGAGATCACTAAAATGTCTTACTTGTTTTAATGACAATAATTTTAACGGTTTTCTCCGACATTCTGTTCAGGCTGTTTAGGCTGGTACCGTAACCAGGTAACCGGCAACTTTCTACGTTTGACTTTCGCATATTATACAACAAAGAATTTGCCTTTCTCCAACGATGGTACGTGATGGTACCTATGCGACCAGCTTAATGAGAACAGTTGTAGGAATAATGGTCCCTTGAAGTCAATAATGATGAGCTACTGTCCGAGATAGCGCCAGAAGTACGCCCGAGGTATGATGAAAAAGTATCATTGAGGATCGTCACCATGATAGACTGTCAATCTCTGCTGATGACTCCATCTCCCTTTCCTCGGTCTTCCCTTTACTTCCGATGTTCACTACATCACGTCGTCCGACCCCCTCCCCCCTCACCATCTCCTTCGTGTCACTGATCAACAATCAGTTGAACATTGGGGGCAAATACATTATTTACCCATCTTCTCGCATGCACTGACGAATCGTCTGTGTAAATTACCAAACTCATAAGTAAATGTAAGATAAAGTCGCGTATATCTGTCTATACTGGTCTCGTTCAAATACCTGACTATGCCATCGACTCACTTCCTATATTCAGGGACGCTCCCTGCTACGTTCAAATGTATAACTCTCATGGCCTCAAACGAGATATTCTGCGTAGTGTAGTAGCATACATGACCACGTCAACAGTCACTGACATGGATTCTTCAAACAGGGACCAACTCCCCTGGCCCAATTACCCCAGTTTAGTTTTAAAGTTAGCAATTAATTCCTAGCAAATCGAGACATGATAACGTGTTATTTGTATTGTCCTATCATAAAGAAAATCATACATCTCGACCGGTCGACATTGGTAAACCAGTCTGTTGGCCTCATCACTATTTTCGGAAAACTATTTCGAAATTCTTTCTCAGAGGTTTCTACAACATTAAGGTCTTCTTAAATAAAAAATAAAAAAAAAACATATCACCGACCTTCGTCTCTTGTCTTTGTCTTCCACACAAGATTACATGCCGGCTGCATTGGCTTTGAATACGGATGTAAAATACAAACAACAAAAGCATGTCAATCCAATTGTGCCACAGTGGTCAGACGGACAAGACACTCTGCGTCAAACCGTTAACGGCGGTTAGTTAGGCCTACTTGTGCAGTAATACTCACCTTCTCATTCAACAATGTTTGACTGGTCATACACCAGGGCTAGAATAGGCTAGTACAAATCCCTCGTACCAGCATCGTGAGCACGGCTGAAACCTACGTGAAACGAAGTCTCAACAATGCAAACGCTGGGTACCTGCATTCTTATGCTGGGAAGAGAGAGTCCTTCAGGAACACCGGTTTGTAAAGTTTTAACCATGGCAATGGAGAAAATCAGTGCATTTTCCGTTCCACACAATACATAATGTAACTCCTGGTGCAGTAAATGATCGATAAGAATCGATGACCTCATGCAGTTTCTCCAGCCTCCACTGACCTTATGAACTACTCATGCTGTGACAATCTAAGACATTGTCTAAACCGAAGCAAATAGTACTACCGCCTAACGTCCTTTACTCAATGTCAGTGTACTGATTGAGTAGACAGTTACTGCCTCTTTAAACTTTTGTAGGTATTCGAATTGTACTATTTGAGTACAATTTGCTTTTGTTGTCGAAAAAGAAGCCCTCGATCTCATTAGTTCACTTAGTTAGAGCTGGATGTACCGTTCATCCGTGTCCATTGGCCAAAGGATAGGTATTCGAATTGTATTATTCGAATGCAGTGCAGAACTTCCTCCCTGTGGTCATTGGAGTATAGTTGAGAGGGTCGTACTTTTGAGACTTTGGGCCACTGGTATGTTGTTTAGCTGTTTAAAGAAATATTCCTACTGCCAAGTGAAAGAGTTCTAAAATGAAAGAATGATTTTTCACCGCAGGCTTTTCAAACCACACATCAATATCTTGCTGATAACTGAAGATATTTTTGTTTGAAAAAAAAAAAACTTCCCCGCATGCAGTGTCGGCATCAATGGCGGGAAGGGGGTGGTGCAATTTCTCTCAGTCAGAATCTCTTCCCCTAGTTTCCCCCTCCCACTGAGCTTAAGTGACCTGACATATACATAAATGTCTATTTCCTAGTTATGTTCATAATTTCCTTTTTTTTATTCTTTTTAAGCTAAAGATGACCTCAGACTCAAACCTCAGAGTTTTGACTACCTGGACTCCTTTATGCTTTGCCCCTTAAGTTGACCCTACCAGGGGTCGTCAGTTTTCATGTTTGACGTATACGTATCCTACCATTTTTTCACCCAGAGTTATGCTAAAAACCCCAGAGGTTCCGGAGCTTCGCCACCTGGACCCCTTCGGAGTTTTTGACTGGACCCAATGGGATGTCTTAAGTTTTCACCGGGTCAATTTAGATGAATGACCGAATTAATGAAATCGTTTGGAATCTTTGCGTTTAATGATGCACTTTGAACAAAAATATGCCCATCCTGAAAATAACTTTTTCTGACCCTGAAATCTCCTAAAACCTCAGAGTTTTAAAACTTTAAGCAAAAATATACCTATCCTAAGATTTGAATATCCACTCGGAAATATCCTAATACCTCAGAGCTTCCGCAGGCTGGCCCCTGGATCCCCACCGGGACTTCGCCTCTGAACCCCCACAGGGGGCCATAAGACGGGCCCCTAAATCACACTGGTAAAGCCCGGGCTACGTCCCTCCGGACAGGTTTTTTTTTTGCCGTCCATTTGCCCCCAAATCTAAAATCCTTGTGCCTCCACTGTTTGGATGGTCAACAAAAATTCCTACAGCTGCCTAGAGGTTATAAAAATACCATGAAACAGTGGTAAAATCTACGCTATTCTCTTTTAAGGGCTGTATAGTAAACGATGAAATTATACACCAGTGATAAATTTAGACTAGGTTTATTGTAGCCTTATTATAGAAATGAAGGTCATATCATATCATGACGTTTCTTTTGAGACAATCAAGAATATGTAAAAAATGTGTGAAGGATATCTAAATAGTTGTTGCGTCTGTGTAACAACCTAAATTTCCCATAATAAATTGTACCATTTTGGTTTTACTAAGTTTTCAAACCATTCCAAATGGTTTGAAACTTAGTAGCAAAGGTGCAATTTTTTGTTCATCTCGTCTTAACGTATAGAAAGATATCTTGGGGCATGGTTGTTTCTGAACATCTGAAACACAACTGAAGCAACAAGGGTAATTAGGGTAATTAATGATTAAACCACTAATTGAAAATCTGTGACCAGACACCTTTTGCTAGAGCGTGTTAACCATTGCCAACCTATGGTTATTAACTTCGTCACATCTTTAGCAACTGTGAAATCATGACCAATGAGATTGATTAGAAGTAATGCCATGCGATGGCTTTCTTCAAACACGTCACAAAATAGACGATATCAACTCAATGGGCCTCTTTAAAATTAAAGCTGAAATATGAGTTGTACTGGCCCGGTTATCTCCTTTCTTCTTTACCAGTGTTTCAGGAAAGAGAAAGTAGGGGAAAGATCACCTGTCACAAAATCTGAAAGAGAACTTTGCACTCACTTCTTCCAGATATTTGAATATCAAAATGTTTTGTTGGCCCTACAATGTTCAGGATCTTCTCTCAGGGAACGCATACCTGTCAATCACCGTTACTTTAAATCAAACAGACCAATGGGAATGGATCTGAACATTCATGTATGCAAAAATGGCCCTTAAAAGTTGTTTTTTTTATTGGCTAAGACATATTCTAAGGAATTTGAATTTCACTGACAAATTTTCAACTCATACTCCAGCTTTCAACTCCAAACTGTTCCAGTGTAATCTACGTATCATTTTGCAACTAGGCTATAAATATCCTCTGATATTGTAATATTGAGATAATGTCCCTCATGCATGCAGTTACACCGTAAGCACTACGTACATTTAAGCCTAGGATGCGGGACTCGGGAAGCTAACCCAACCCCTCCACTTCGGGCAAATGAGGTACTCAAGAGAAAAACAATACCTATTTGGCTGGCCATGGCTTGTTGACTTTGAAACTCAGAACCGTGCAACTTGGTCCAAAAATCAAAATTCGGGGAAGAAATCATCCCTGCCCCCCCCCCCCCTTGAAATATTGCCCGGGTACACTTATGCCCATGCAAGCAAGGGATCAGCGTAAGCTCTGTTCCCACACCAACCACCCAACCCCCTTCCCTAAAAGAAAACAGTGAATACAGAAAAAATAACGTCAGATTTAAAAACGGGTTTGTCATAAAGAACAGGCTGCAGAATGTTCCTTCAATCATTGATTTCTTGATTTTGTTGACACATGGGAGATACTCTCTGATAACTTTTAGTTCAACCAAAGTCCTCTACACCAGTCTGTTGAATTTGTATTGTAAAGATTTTATTGATACGTCAATCACATTGACTTTCATGTTATGAGTGCACCGTTACCGTTGCCACTTCTCTAACGTTAGACATAAATGATGGTCCGCCCGTGTGATACATGTAACGTTGTTGCATTAATGTCGTTGATTTCAGTTTTTATCCATGATGTTACTGCTTGGTGACATACTTGTGTTGAGGTGTGGACACATGAATATCCCTCCTACCTTTTCAGTTTATGGTATATGTAATACGGAACACCATCAGGGCCAACCTTCTAAACAATCGTTTCTGAGACTTGTTTTTGTTCCTGCGACTTTTTCATCATTTCTGGGACTTTTTTTATAGTTGCTGTTTTGGTTTCTGAAGTCTTTTTTAGAGATTCACAAATACGATGCTTGCCATTGGGTGCATTCAAGCCCAGTCAGTATCTACTAGCTGTGTTGGCACGCATGCAGTTAATATTTATTTTGTAATTAACGGTGAGTTTTAATTTTCTGGTTATGTTTGACTTTTCAACCTCTTTTAAGACGGAAGTATGTCAAACATAAACGAATGATAGGGGTCAGACGGTAAAAAAGCGGCCGACACATGTTGTCATATTGTTATCGATATCATTCATATTGTCCTGCGTGCAAGCAGTAATAAGACATAAAAGCCTCTATACACAGATGATAGGCAATGCAGTTAGGCGATGGAAAAATCTCATGGTTTTTGCATTTGTCAAATCTCTATCGTTCCAAACCAGTACTTTTTAAATACATTAAACTTTAAACTAATTTGATCATAAAACGAAGAATTAGTTAATTATCAGGTACGATTAATGGAAGAGCCTTATGTTAGAGGAGGTCAATATTTCTCCATAACGTCATTATTCATATTTGAGATAAAAATATACTCCCACAATCTGAAATAATCGCCACAAAAGTTCGACAAGCGACCACTGAATCGTCAATGTATTTGCCCTTTGAAAATATAGGCCTAGGGTTTTGTCGTCAAGGATAAGCGATAAATTCAAGATCCGGGTAATATCACGAATTCGTTTTAAAGTCTCTTTGTTTAGTTGTTTTTACGAGCGAATAGCGCAGTCGTGTTTCAGCCTCTTGACATTCTTTCCTTTGGATGACTGAAAATTCTTTCAATTTAACCAAATAAAATTACTTAAAACGAAACTTTTAAATGTAAATAGGAATTATTGTATGCTTTTTAGAACAGTTTGTAGACTACTACATTGTAAACACTAACATTTTTGAGGGATTGCACAACAAAACGACTGTAAAGCATGAATTACAGCCCTTTCCACCGTTTTGCGAATGGCTGTTCCGTATGAAAATCTCAACTCTTCACTGTCGGTATTCTGAAATGTTTGAAATAGATTGTAGCGGACTTTGGAATCTATTTTTTTCTAATAGAGGAATGTAGTATTAAAATTCACTTCTTAATATTTCAACCCAGGAGGTTAATACTGCTTGGTAACAAACTGGTTTGTTTTATATCTCAATAAAAGAACGACCACAGGTGGTAACGCTTCGAGCTGTTCTGTCAAACTTTGCATATCTATCTTCATAATATGCTCGTGTGTATGCCGTACTACTATACTGCTGTACGTGTTGTATACATGCGCGTGGACCACTACACTGTACGTGTCCACCTGACTGTCAGTTCTACTAGGCAGGGTAGAAAAGTTTGGCAAATGTGTGTTATCGTGACTGACCGTGTTGTCTTTTTCTTCAAAATTGACACTAAGCTTAGAGATAATGGTGTAATAAGTGTACGGTTACTGTCTTTTCAAACGTTCGTATGTATAGTGCCATGATCGAGTAGAAGTTTACTGGAACTTAGCCCAATGTGTCATAAGTTGTAACTGCTACGCTAGGCTAACTCGACTCGAGTCTAAGTTAGCGAACGAACTCGTCGTGCTCCTAGTCGAAGTCGTAGACTGAATTCTGCGCATATCCTTGTACGTGTTTCAATCGTAAGTTCGTTGGACATTGGTGCTCCTTTTACGTCCCTAGACTACTAGTACTACGGTTATCATAAGCAGTAAACCGCAGTGCATTACTTGAGTGATGCCACAGTCCGTTTAGATTTGCAATTCGGTCCATATTCGCGAGTGTGAGTGCCTCGCATTCTGATTATAAGAGTGGGACAGACACTTATCGAAAAAAAATGATTTATGTTTCTTTCCGAGAATTTTTGTATGTGAAGCAGTTTCTACTACCACTGAATTTACACTTCATTTTAAAGAAGACCACACAAAAGTGTACCGTATACGACAAATCCGTCTCTATGACCGTCCATTAGTATACATTTCCTGACCAATATGCTAAATATTCAAAATATATTAGCATATTTTGTTCACGTTTGTATTTGCTATGCTGTACTTTTTAAGCGTTATGCGATAAGGTCATGGAATTGTGTGAGGCGTCAAACATGTTCAAGCTTTTCTCTGAGTGTAACGTTCCAAAATGTGTGAAATGTTTTGTAATGAACTCTTATGATGGATACAGTGTCGCTCTCTATTGAATGGAAGGCTGTAAGCAAGCTTCCGCTAAAATAGCCCACGGATTGCAAGAAATGTCACTTAATCACAAGGATTGTCCATTGCATCTAAATACGGTTTTTTAATGAGCTATATTAGAATTATAAAGACTGACAATTTTGTCCAATGTAGAGTGCATAATTTTCACCGGAAGAATAATGGAGTAGATTCAGAGGGGCCACCAGGGTCTAATGATGGGGGGGGGGGGCGAATATTGTCATACAACAACAAAAGGACATATCAGCAGCGTGTCCAGAGTTTTCAGTGGCGGGGGGCAGACAGAGGGCGGAGTCCATTTGTGCGCGGGCTGGACTATCCGGCTTAGCGGACAGCCAGCATCGGTAAGCGAGGAGCGCCCCCCAAAAATTTGAGTCCGACAACCCCTCCCCCGGATGGCAGAAAACGTCACTTCGCTGGTGTCGTGAGTTTCATGCACCCATCCTTGTAATATATTGATATCATATTCTCAATTTCTCAATGAGAAAATCATCAATCTCAGGCTCAGGAAAAATGTTAATCGTTGGAATTACTTTTATCCAGCATTGTTTTCACCTATTAAATCGCGCTCGCTCGTTCGGAGGCCCCACACATAACCTTTACAAAATCTTCAAGGGAAAAATGCATTACCCCCAAATTGGAAGTATCCCCCTATGCTAATTCATGAATGGCTCTTTTTAATAATGGAATACCATTTTTGTTGTTGAATTGCTTAATTTACCTTCGTAACACCTTGCTTATGCGGTACTGACGCTCAGCAACATCATAAAAATATTTTTAAGAGATACCAGAAGAGAATTGCAAGATTTTTATAATTTTGAAATGAAGTTAGGGACGCACTGCTTATTCCCTTTAAATTCAGCGCAAGTCTCACGGCCTACTAACTAGAGGGAGTGCTACCGTTGGTTGGTGCCGAGGGTTCCCCTGAATATTTTAGGCCAACGACATGCTTCCACAGCTGTACATTATTCCAGTTTTTTATCAAGTGATAACATACTTGATCCATGTGTTTGTCTCGATCTTGTTGGAGTGTTTGCTCTGAGGTCACGGGAGGTCTCTCAACTAACTCCGAGAGGGTCTAATGGTTCAAGGCGTCACCCATCGTATTTTTCTTTTTGTTGTATAAAAGTCAGTGTGTTTAAATGGCATTCTTTTCAAATCATGCTACTATACGTCTAGACTTGCTGTGCTTGTAGAAGGTTTACTTGATGTGCATTCAGGTTTCTATGTGTGGCGATTGCTTGAGTGTAGCCCATAGTCACACAATCTTTTCCTTTAAATTGCGACGTTCTGAGTGTTTCGTAATCATTTATTAACCATTTATGTGTTCAGGCAACAGCTCACAAGTATACTACGGTTCTACCAGGGAGTTGCTCTTTGAAAAGTAACTCTTTATTTGATTCTATACCCGGTGCAGCCAACCCATGTACAGTTACAGAGCTGACAATATCGTGTTCATATGACCTCTGACAGGATCGTTCCTCAAGTCGATGATGTGAAGGACTCAACTCCATCTTCATCTCCATCTTCATCATCATCTTGGTGATCTCTGGTTAATGACGACTTGACGAGGAATCAAAGGTTCGATCAATGATATGTTTTTTTTTTTACTGTACAAGATAATGTTGTTGTGCAATAATTAGTTACAACGAAAGTTTTAATGATTCTCAATTTTATTCCATGTTACCGTAATTTCTCGCCGCTGAATCTGTGTGAAGCCATGTTCTTTGAAAAATCGTGTCTGTAGCTAACAGTTTGGACATAGCCTAATTTACTGGCAATTCTTTTATGATTTGAGTTAAATTACGACATTTTATTTAGAGAGCTTGTTCTCTTCGTAACGTATCAATAATATTCTTTCGATTCCATTAAATCCTACCATGGCTTCGCTTCATTGGTATTGCACGTAGGCTACAGATGAGGTATATAAGTAGAGCATTACATTAGCCTATTCATACACTTATATTAAGCTTTATAGTAGGTATAATTCTTTCAGAATCTATGATATATGTTTGAATTCGGTGAATTATGATACCAGGGTCTAGTGGCAACTCCCTGAAGATACTATCCTACTACAATTCGAACAGGGGTTTACCGTCCGATGTACCCGGGGTTCTTTGTTCCCAGGGTTCGATGTTTCCCACTTTTGTATTATTTCAATTGTTGCCGATGAGAACAAGGTTCGTTATTCCCAGGGTCCGAGGTTCTCATACATGTCACTGCTCGGGAACATTAAACCATGGGAATATTGACACAGCCCCTTTTGAACTTTGTATGGCCCGGATGACTTCAGCAATTCCATACCGCAATGCATACCAGAGTAGAGCAAGATCATATTAAATTTGGGGGGATCGAAATTAAACCTACCATATATTGCACATAAAAGGCCGAGTTTTAAACTGTCTTATAATTCTACTACAATTCTAAAACTGTGACCTCACAGAGCTTGACAGTACACGACTTTCTCTTCATCACACGTTATAATTCTTTTGCATTTCTCATCACAAAACACATTCAGGAATTTCACGGCTACCTTACGTTGTATGATGGTGAAGGCTGAATGAGTACACACTTGAAGTTGACCCATTTTTTTTTTTTGGGGGGGGGGGGGACGGTGCAATAGATTCACGCATTGCGGGATAGTAATTTCCATCTGAAGGATTTGTACCTGGGTTCAGGTCGAGGCTGGCCTAGGCCTCAACGACTCAGGTCTCTTGTGGCTTCGAGACCTCCGTATATGTAGTGTTGAAGACCTCTGTTCAAGACCGACCTCGGCCTCGGTTTGCCAGGACTCGACTACATCATTAGGATTTACGTAAATATAGTGCTGCCAATAAAATGTGGAAGTTGCTATACCATAACCGTGAGATGTATGATATTGAAGGCACAATAGTTCGACTTTTGGGGTGCACCCAGTGTTGCAGGCACCGAGATCGGCCTCGGTCTCTAGTCCCGCCTCGCCCCACCGTATCGTTCTCGGATTGTCCGGTCTTGGTCTCGAACAGAAATGACTCGGTCTTGATCTCCTTATCGGTGACATAACTGGAGGTGTTGGACTCGAGACTGCAAAAATATAATAGCCTACTAATCAAAACTGATTACTAATGACTTGAATGGACGCAGCAGTTGACAGAACATTCAGTTGACTGTAGCACGTCCATCACAGCAAGTATGAGATACTGGGTAGTATTTTTAAAAGTTACAATTAGTCTCTAATAATTCAGGAGGTGTGACACAGCTACTCATATAGCAGGAAGATTCGTGGTTGTGCAACCAGTATTAACTAGTATATTGCAAGTTTTACTAGTTTTATGGAAAGATTTTACGAATATTCTTGAATCCAAATATATCTGGCTAAGTTTGGCTAAATTGTTTCTGATATACTGACCATAATCACCTCAGCATAAAGATGCACCAGACATGTTTTTCTTCCGGGGTAACGAGAAGGTCTCAAAGAAAAAAAAAACAAAAAAAAAACAGAAAAACTTCAGCTCCTATCAATGCTTACCATCATACACATGCAGACTTCAATGTAGAATATGTAATACTGTGTATACATTATGTTATGTAGGTCATTATCGCTGTCAGATTTGACCTAGAGCTGACTCTAGTTATACCTACACAAAAGTGGCAGGGAACTAAGTCAAATGATTCTCTAAAAGGAGAAAATGCTACATTACTAATGAGATACAAACGGGATTATTTATCAAATGTGGCATCAACCATAGCAAAAACCATAGCAAAAAACCGTTACTGATCGATTTAATGTGTCTTTATTAGCAACCATCATAAGACATTCATACTCTTTAACCATCCTCTTATTTATCAAGTTGTATCAGCCTATTATATTTCGTATACTTATTTGGCCTACATGACACTGCATGATTTGGAAGGTGATATAGTTTAGACATTCCTGTATGTTATTATGGAACTGCACTGAGTATCTGCCGCTTCTTGGAAAAAAATAATATGTATTCTTATAAAGTAGTTATTAGGAATATTGCATTTCATTTCTTCTGGTCTCGGTAACTCGACTCGGACTCGAATTCGTTGGACTCTGTCTTGACTCGGATTCAAATGACTCGGTCTTGGTCTTGAACTCGGGCAGTACGGTCTCGACTACAACACTGGGTGCACGTCCACCCACGGCACCTCGGTGGATCCATCGCTGCAAGGTTCACGATATTACATTTCCACGTAGGGTCACCGTTGCTTTTGACAGGCTGTTGTTTAATCGTAATATTTTGACATTTTTTTCTCTGGTATATCGATATTGATCTTTACCGTGCTAAAATTATTATGAAACAGAACAATATGTTCGCACAAATACTTCATGGAGTTTCTCCTCATAGCATGGTGATATTCATCTCTGACATATTGTTTTAAGTTTCTAATTGATGTTTACATTGACATATTGATGTCAAACTGTGACATTTTTTTCTTTAAGGAGGTGATATCGCTTACATCACAGATAAGATGAACACGACTTATCAGATTTTACTGAACCTTATTGTTGACTGAGGTAGAGGTCTCCTATCTCTCTAAATGTGTGAATAGTATCAGATAGACTTGCAGAGGTCTTGAACCAAAAGGACAGAAAACAAGGGACTGTTTCTTTTTGTGCTGTAACAAGAAGAAAAAAAAAACATCGCATCATTCATGGCATAGAACATTCACGGTCCCTGCACTGGGAGGGCCAACTTCGATCAGATATGTGACTTTCTAAATTTAATTTATTTCATTCTCGTTCCAGAGCAATATGACAGCCGTTAACACCGCTTTCGTCTGTGACGATAGCGACGATGTTCGAGATAATACACCAACCAATCAGATTGAACAAAACGATACCATCATTTCGAACGGCAACAGGGCAACAATCTCAACGGATGATATACACATTGACGATCAACCTTCAAGTAAGTTTCAAACATTGGTGTTTCTCCTTCGTAAACGGAAAGGCTTATTTTGCGCTGTGTTATCCGCCTTTTTGTTCTCAGGTGAAGACGTATTAATGGATGTCTTAGCCGAGACGATAGACGTTTTCCAGATTTCATCTATGGTTAGCACATTGACCATAATGATTTCAGGTGTCTGCCTCTTCTTCAGCAAGACAAATCTACCAAATGGGAAATGGCAGTGGATTTCACTTGCAATTAGTGGATTATCTCTTGCCCTTGGTATGCCAACTGCCATGCTCTCTTTAAAGTACATGGACATAGGTGCTTCAATAGCTGTAATATATACTTTGCCTATTTTTACAGGCATTTTTGGTTGGATCATATTAAAGGAATCTTTGAAACTCATTCATGTGTTATTCGTGACAATATCATTAGCAGGAGTTATCTTCATCGCACAACCTGAGTTTATTTTTGGAAGCAATGGAGGAGGAGAACACAACCGAGATGAAAATCTTCTGTTAGGAACTATCTTTGCTCTATTGTCAGCAGCATCTTACGCACTGTTGGTAGTAGTTGCGCGAAAACAGACCGGGGTCGGTATGAATCTCTTTGTTTTAATGTTTTTCAATGCCATTGTTGTGTCAATCCTGAACGCAATCATTTGCACAGGTCTGAATGCTTGGAAAACGCCTACTCTTGCAAATTGGTTTGAGATCCTCGGATTTGCCACGGTAGATTTTGGGGCACAGATATTTTTAATTGCTGCCCTGACTTGGGAAGTGGCCATCTTGGTATCCATAGCGGTAACATCTGAGGTCATGTTTGCTTTTATGTGGCAGATAAGCATATTCCGTGTTTATCCTGACTGGAGGACTGGTGTTGGGGCATTCTTGATTGTCTCTACATGCATCGGCATAGCGTTATGTGAGTCTAATGACGAGCCTGAACGCCCTACAGACACCGCCGAAGAAACACAAAAGAAAATTAAGCCTACTGACGCAGTCTATGAAACTCATCAAGATGAAGAAGTTGAACCTACCGTTAGAAGAGCTGATAATGAAACACCTTGAAATCGTCTCCCCTTTGAAAACGATTGGGAACGAATTGCAAATCCATCGTGTGAGATAAGTTGTAGATGCCATCGACCCAGGATGGAGAGTATAGTTTGTCATTTTAACCAAAATGAATCAATAATTAAGAATTCTAAACCAGAATGCAGAGATGCATTGTGGTTTCGATGATCTATTTAAGAGAAATTTTTTCTGAATCTGATATAATAGCATTAGTATGTGTCACATTTGTCACATTTCACAATTTGACCCCTGTTGACCTCAAATGACCTTTGACCTTCACAAAAAACGATAGGGTCCCTCTACTCAACATGGTACAACTACATACAAAACATGAGATCTCTACAAGTTTCCTTTCTTGAGATATCGTGTTTTCAAGGTTTTCACATTTTGACCCCTGTTGACCCCAAATGACCTTTGACCTCCACCGAAAACGATAGGGTTCTTCTTCTCAATATGGTACACCTACATACCAAATATGAGATCTGTCCAAGCTTCCCTTCTTGAGATATCGTGTTTACAAGGTTTTCACATTTTGACGCCTGTTGACCCCAAATGACCTTTGACCTCCACCAAAAACGATAGGGTTCTTCTTCTCAATATGGTGCACCTACATACCAAATATGAGATCTGTCCAAGCTTCCCTACTTGAGATATCGTGTTTACAAGTTAGGGCGTCACGGACATACACACACACACACATACACACACGCGCACATATACATACACGCGCACATATACATACACACACACATATGCATGATTACAAAGGTTACGATTATCATCGAAAGCAAAAATTAAAAATCAATATTTTGCAATTTTTTCAGCACTACCGGTATATGTTTTTTTTTTGTCATGAGTATAGATCTTGATAAGGTACATAATGCGTTGGAAAAAAATTCGCTCCCCTCCCCATACGCACACAAATCAGAACTGGTGGTTGTGGATAGATTCTGTTCAGAAATCGAAATCAGACCACTTTCATTTATTAATAGCAATAATGTTGGCAGGCTAAGTTCAACACACGACAAAAGTTGATGATCATATGACAAAGCGATCGGGCATTCTTTATCGACCAAGAAGTCTTTCCCTGCCTCCAAAAACAGCCTCTGTAAAATGCAGTATAGAAACAAGGACACACACACATACAAAAGAAAAAAACTTG
This sequence comes from Stichopus chloronotus, assembly GCA_021234535.1. NCBI lineage: Eukaryota > Metazoa > Echinodermata > Holothuroidea > Aspidochirotida > Stichopodidae > Stichopus > Stichopus chloronotus. Next base: position 21,284,085 of record CM037829.1, read on the forward strand.
ACGTTTAAAAGTCTCAGGTAAGAGCTACAAAGACCCAGGGTTCGGTCCCTGGCAATCACGACAGATGGCTTCACTGAGTTATAGGGCACAATAAGTCAACCAGGTCTGTTCCTTTCTTCTGTTAGTTCTTCCCCTCCGCTTCTTTCTCCCTGGACCTCTACCTCTCTCCCTCTCCAAAATAAATTGTGTGTCCAAACATTATCCAAAATTGACATTAGAAATTTAATGGAAATTCTTGCAAATGGAAAAAGTCAACCGAGAAAGAAATATACTGTTGACCGTCCGACTATAAACTGTCGGACGATGGGGGGGGGGGGGTATTGGGGCGTCCAAGATGGTGGAAGGGGCGGTAGTCTTAAAAAGGTTGAGATACTAAAGTATTGCTGTCACTCTTTATTATCTAAGCTAATGGTTACTGATAAATAAAGAAAGTAACATATACATTGAGGTTGTCGTGACGATGTATCAGGTGTGATAAAAGTTAAACTTTTATTTTCATGTGTTTTTTTTTTATCAAGTGTCACCATAAATATACATATATAAATATACATATATATATATGGAATTGATATACCTCTAACTCAGTAAAGTGCTCAATGCCGAACAGACAGAGCTAACATACAATATTAAGCCCTATACACTATTGAGTGGTTGCTACACGGTGTTTCATGCCCTATGGCATTCTTCAGGCAACTAGCAGGAATCAGGATTTCTTCGTGAGTTTATCTTTTCTTGGCTCGGTTGGCTGGCCTTTTTGTGGTTGGCCATGAGCAATGAGAAATACAGTAAAGAAACGGAGCTCCCAAAGTATATCTGGGGATTAAAGAAGGAGAACAAGGATTACGAGGTCTCTTGGCCAATCCTGAAGGAGTCCAACATCCATAGGAGAGCGTCGGGACAATGCAATTTGTGCTTGGATGAGAAGTTGGAGATATTTAAGCTCAGCGGACCAAACATGTTGAACAAGAGATCAGAGATAATAAGCACGTGTAGGCATGGAGAGAAGCCAGCCAACCGAGCCAAGAAAAGATAAACTGACGAAGAAATCCTGATTCCTGCCAGTTGCCTGAAGAATGCCATAGGGCATGAAACACCGTGTAGCAACCACTCAATAGTCTATAGGGCTCAATATATATATATATATATATATATATATATATATATATATATATATATATATATATATATATATATATATATATATATATATATATATATATATACATACTAGAAATAATGATACCAGCAATAATATGCACGAATTTATTTCATACTTTATTGATTTCGCATACCTGGACAGCAGATTACGTCGGTACTTGGTAGGTTAAACAACACGTAATATTTTCGTTCTCTCCTGTACTGTATAGGGGTTGGGGTGTCGGGGATGGTGTGGTGGGTAAGGGTGTCGGGGATGGGGTGGTGGGATGGGGTATCGAAATGGGGTTGTGAGGAGGGGGCTTGGGGTATTTCCTTTTTTCCCTCTTCTTGTATTTATGTATGGTGGATCTGGCTTGTAGAAGCTAAGCGTTTCTTTCAGATTCTCCATTCTCTTTTTTCAATCTTGTTATTACACTGCATTTATTATCGTTTTGAACGAGCGTTTACAAATATACGAAAGACAAAGATTTAAACATTTTTTAACAAATGTACAAACATTTTGGGTAGCATTTGGGTCGGCTGAGACTATATACTTTGAGAAGATATACCATGATAATGTTATCATATTGGATCTTGCGTTTTGATATAAACTGACTTGCGCATGGTGTCGAAATCGAAGTAAAAGCAAGTAAAATTCAAAAGAAAATACACAGTTTAAAAATACAAATCAAGGGAATGTATAGAAAACGTCTCATAAATCCAGAGTACGGGAGAATCCGTTTCTGAGATTTATATTCATCAAGGCTGGTTAAATTTCTGTTAAACTTATCATCAGGCTCTTATTTACTTACACTATCTGAACGAGGCTCTTAAATGTGTAGATCTCAATTAAACGTTATGAACTTAGCTGTTCAAAAAATAGCGAATCTGCTCACGCTATCCGATCATAGGTTTGCTGAATAAATCTTCCACATACTATATTATATGCAGTTATGTATTCCGTTAGATCCAAATCACGTTCATATAAAGTTTTCTGAAGTACATTTTCAGATTGCAGGATGTATTAGTAAAATGACGAGTTTCAAGTTAACAGTTTTCAACTTTCAAGTTGTTTTATATAATAACTACAGCCTGCCTCTCTTATAATTACGATATTTACAACACCACTGGTCTGGTCACTCACTGTGAGAAAAAAGTCCCCTAAGTTGAAAAAAAAAATTCTAAAAATGATGCCATTACTATTTTTTTTCATGATTGCACCATAAAGATAAGATTAGTCGCAACATGTCATTGTCACTTTCTTACCTTGATGTGTTCGTGAAAACAGACTCATCAGCTGTATCATAGCGCGTCAGAAATATGGTGGCAGCATTGCAAAAACCTCTAAAAGAGGTTCACAGCATTTCGATTAGAAGATAAAAAGACAAGCCTTTGGTTTTGGTAATGACTTTTGAGGACGTCAGCTTTTGTTAAGAATTCGGCCATTCTTGGCGCACTACATACAATGTAGTCTAAATTATACCTAGGCCTACTTGTCATTTGACCTCCCTTCCCTTTACCTTTCCCATCCTTTATCACATCTCATCTACCGGCCGCCTGAAATAGAATATATGGTAGGTACTAGAATATAAGGTAGGTACTAGAAACCTGGGAGTTTGATGGTGGCACAGAATTTTAGTTACGTTACTGTTATTTTCTGTGCACTATATTCAATAGGATACTTATGCTGTCAGATAAAAGAAGGTGTGCTTTATTGAAGCAACCTTTTGATTGACCAACTCCAAACCTTCTTTGATAAACGATGAATTGATTGATATTCTGTGCGACCGTCGTAGGGGCTGGTGTACGCAATGTCCCTGATCAACAGGGTCAAGGGAGGGAGTGAAGCGGACTTTTACTCACAGTTGTTATGAATGGTATTGCTACATCTGAACAACACGTATGAAAAGCAAACCGTTGAAAGTTTAACTTCTGTCTTTGTAATTGTCTTTATACGGTAAACAGAGTTTTGACTCTGTCCCGTGCGTTTTGCACGGGCTAGGGTTTTATACTTTCGACTCTCAATTCAGCATTTCCGATGGTACTGAAACTTTAAATAGCAGCCTGAGTGACGGGTGTTTGGCCCGGGAGGCTGGATGTACATTGGCGGGAAACAGACAACAGCAGATAACACAGCACTCAGATTGTTAACTGTTATTTGTTTGTATGGTGTCCGCCAGTTGTTAAGTCTTGATTTACGAATTCTCTAGTTTCTCCATCATTGCTGATGGTGCTTCGGTGTACCTATCAGGTTCACGTTCGGTATCTGTAGCTGTGATATAGTGGAAAACATAAACTGGTTTGATAATACAAATAACATGATATGATCACATGCACATATTTTGAAATATGATAAGAATGGCATGATATGATTACATGATATGATATAATAGAATTGGCACATGATTGAAGCATGCTTAGGAGACCACCTTAATTAAGGAGAGGATGAGGGAGAAGGATGAGCTTTTTCACACCATGCAAACAGAATTCATACATATCCACGTAAATTCGATGCTTACACATAATCATTTACATTATTATGGACGCTTGATCTGCGCGGTTGTCTTGGATAGACCATGTAGAAATGATTCCAGGCATAGTTTCACAACACGCCAAGTGGCGCAACTTGGCTGCTATACATGTAATAATATCACCTTTCTTCCATCCCACCATGCGAGCACACACACTACAGATTTCTACGTTGGCCCTCTCAGGTGGCGATCCTACCAATCCGCACCCCTGCATTCCATTCCAACATTACGTAAATGTGCTTAAAGTGCATTTATTACTCACATTGTCCTGATGTTGTGGGCTGACCGTGGATTTCTCTCATGAATTTTAGGAGGGTTTGCCTGATATTGGTCGCTTCCCATTCGTCACATTTCATTTCGATGGGTTCTGGAAAATTGTTAACATTTTTAAGATTAACTCAAAAGGTTCAACGATCTTTCTAGGAACATGAATTATTCTCGTCATGTAAAATATTGTCATTCCATGACTTATCCGTTAATAACTAAAAGGATGGTCTAACCACAAATATAGCTTTGATATGTTAAAGAGTAAGTGAATCTGATCATATACAGTGAAACTGCCATTCAATTCCCATGTGTGGTTATCGAGATATGAGCAGTTGAAGTTGTCACATTTGTTACTGACAGTTAACTTGAAGCAAGCAGGAGTGATGTCATCTCCCCCCCCCCACATTGATAAAGTATTTTATGTTTTTCTTTAAACTATACACCAAATTTAATACTTCAATATATAGTGATATCATAATGTGAATGTAGGAGTGGTATGAGAGTTTTGTGACCTTCACGTAACCAGTATGTAGACTGACCACCTGCCGATTTCAAGGTCAAAATAATAAATTTGAACCTGACGAAAACAAAAGACTTTTTAGCAATGTGAAGGGATGATGTCATTCCTGTTTGCTTCAAGTCTGCAGTTGGTAGCAAAGGGGGTAACCTCGAACTGATAAAATCGCGAGGATAATCGCGAGATAAAATCGCATGGGAATTAAATGGAAGTTTTACTATAAGGGTCACAGTTACTTTCTCTTAAACCTATCAAAGGTCAATTTCTGACTGGACTATCCTTTTAATGCAGATGTCCTCCATAGTGGCATGAGAGCAATTGAAGCGCATTTCATTTATAAGCTTTAGTGCGCATGTGTTACGTATATATGTACTTTGCCCCTGTCGAAAAAGGGAATGGCAAAACCTGTTGATAAATTTTTCCCAAAATTTTAAGTTACTAAGACTTTGCAGAAGATAGCTTAAATTCATAGGCGTGTGGGCTAACCCTGTGATGGGGTGGGAGGAGGGAAGACCGAATCTGTCCGGAAAAAAAATATCTATCAATTTCCTCTATACAAAATAATTTATTCAGTTTTCACCTCTGAACAAAAAATTGGGAAAAAGAAAAATCGGCTGTCCCTGGTCCATATGCCTATGTTCAAAAGGCCGTGATTCACCATCTCAGATATTTGCAAGTCTCCCAGCGACTTACTTCTAGCCTCTCCCACAGCCTGCTATAAGCTCCTCCTTGCGCGAACACAATGCTAGATTGACATTATTCAGACTCTCGGACACCTACGATAGTAACGTTCCTTTCGAAGGGAGAGTCAGATCTCACTTTATTAACGAAAAGTATTTTTCAAATCAGCATGGAGGATCAGACAAACTATAAATCAGTGTGTTGGCAACATAGATGAAATAAATTGCCAAAATAGTTTTTTTCTTCTTTCTCGTATTTTTTTTTTTTTTTTTGTTGCTTTTGCTGGTAACAAACCACATGTGTGGTGAGAGTCAGTGACGTGGCATAACAGGACAGACGCACGCATAAGACATGACATAGTGATCAATTTATTCATCTGGTCCCAGTGTTAATTTCAGTAAATCCCTCCGTAATGATATCGTTAAAGGCTATGAAGTCTGGAACTTTGACAAGTTAATGGACTCCAACGATCACTTGCGCACCTTGGCTTTCATCTTCCAAGTAAATGATGAGAAGGTCGCCCTCTACTCTGCAATCATCCAGATCAGTGATAGGCCATTGTTTCAGGCACTTTGGTGGGTCCAGTGTTCCAACAGAGAAGGTATATCGGGTGCAGTAGAATGCTATTCTGAGATCTGCAGTCTGTAATCCACGTGTTGGATGCACGATCCAGCTCTCTAGAAAGAAATTTAAAAAGTCGCAGATGAGAACACGGGCAAGACCTAAAATATGCATGAAGTTACAAACGCGCTCATTCAAACATCACCGTGATGTCATTTCTGGCTCTCAATGATGTACTTTTAAAGAGATTGCCGAATATTCGTGGGTATAGGAAAGAGTTCACAATATTCCACAATACAAAACATACATAATCTTAGTATACATAATCTTAGTATACTCAGATTACGCACAAAGGGTCTCTTCTGGAATGTACTGTGCAGAATTCCATGTTGGTCCTTTAACTAGCTTCGAGACATTTTGGGATCCTTCGACGACGTGGGTTTTAAAGAAGTATACACTTTTGTTGGCCTGCAACTAAAACTAGCAACGACTAGAAGCTGCGAAATAGCTACTGCTGTAATACGTCTTCGAAATCACTCGTGTAAAGTTGTGATATTCGATATTACTGGTTGTTTAGAGAATATTCCAGAACTATGTGAATTATACATATTGCGCTAGTCATCCGCGAAGGACTGATGTCAATCCTGTCTGAAGTCTCACGTCAAAGTCATTCTGAACCCTTTTCTTCCTGTGTAATATTGGCCTTGTCATCATAATCCTCGTCTAAAGTTAGTCAACTGTCATTACATATCGTCGCCTAGCCTAGAATATTTCACGGAAGCTTTACTGTATCATCCATTGAATATTTGGACACCACTGCTGATTCAACGGTCAGGAGCCTAACCATCTGAAGTGGCGTCTCGTCACCTTAATTCGTACGACGCCCAATTCATCGGTTCCGATTAGAGACTCATAGCTTCCGGCCTATCATCGTTACAACAACTGCTGTCCGCGTTATCTGTAGCGTTTTGGAACTTGTGGTCATCTTGCCCAGCTCGCCTAACTACAGTATTACTTTACTCCCTACCTGAAGCCGAGTTGAAGACCAGTCCAATGAAAGCTGTTACCAGTTACCAGCTAACCAGGTACCTAACTTGGAACTGTTATTAGCTTTAGTTAATTAAACATCATAAACATTTTAGCCCGATCAAGAAATAATTTGCACATTGTAATCTGAATCTGTCTGAACTTCAATTAAACCTTAACGAAAAGTTACAATTCTATCGGAAACTAAAAGCAACACTGTAATTCCATCTATCGACTGCTTGGGTGTATATTTATTCACATTCTTATTCTGTCGCCATTTCGTGACACTTTCATAACCACTTTAGAGAGAATTAACGGTCTCACATGTTTTGGCTATTCGGGACGTTCAGACATAAGAGATAACCTATAGACACATATCATCTGAATGAAGTTTTGAAAAGGAGGGCAACAATGCTTTGCAAACTGAAAAAAAAAATAATCGCTTATGTAAGCAGTACAACAATTATTAAGAGAATAACACCATAAAGAGAAGGGAAAAAATAAGCATGCACATACAACAAAACAACAAATAAATAAATAAAATATCCTTGAATCCTGAATGCATAATGATATGGATCCATTTCAGTCCTTTCAGGCCCAAAATAATCGTTCACAACCTTTCTGCAGGAACATGGTAAGAAATAGCAGCATGATTCTGGTAGGTCAACCTCTTTATGAAGATGCGGCCACCCAGTCTCTCATTAACTACAACATATATTGTTAGACAATTCATTAATAGCCACTACTCACCGCTTTGAAAGATATCATCAAATATCGAAAACAAACAAAACAACAAATAAATAAATAAATAAATAAAATATCCTTGAATCCTGAATGCATAACGATATGGATCCATTTCAGTCCTTTCAGGCCCAAAATAATCGTTCACAACCTTTCTGCAGGAACATGGTAAGAAATAGCAGCATGATTCTGGTAGGTCAACCTCTTTATGAAGATGCGGCCACCCAGTCTCTCATTAACTACAACATATATTGTTAGACAATTCATTAATAGCCACTACTCACCGCTTTGAAAGATATCATCAAATATCGATCCCCACTCAGCGAAGGTGCTTCCTTCCACGGTACCGTGGTTTTCCATATCTAAACCGAATATCACGGTATCGTCCTTCAACAAGATCGCGAAGTAGTTGCTCTGTCCGACATTCTTTCGCCGTATCTCCCCTCTTTCGGTTCCAACAAAATTCTCAGAGTTGAGCGTGTACGAAGTTTTCAGGACTCGTTCGGTATCGTCCTTGTATAACTTTAATTGAAACAGCTCTGGTGGAGAGAAAATTACAAGACAAAATAGATCAGGGCCGTGGGTGCGATGTTTTATGGAGGATAGTAACCAACTATGAGTACAAGAATAAAAAAATGCTCCATTTCTTTTGGATTTCGGTAAAAAAAACTACTCGTTTCAGTATGAAAGTGTTATGTTGACTCCTCATCAAGTGAATGTTCTTAATATACAGTATGTTACTTTAAACTTCTTTCACTGAGGCTGTCCACACACTAGCCGATCCAAGTCTTTTGTTTCAGAGGGCTCAAGCTGGTGATATAAGGGAGAGTCGAATTGAAGTTGATTCCCAAAAGGATGGGGATTTTTGTAACTGATCGCCCCCAGATCATTCGAGTTGGTATAAAACAAAAGCGCATACTTGTTAAGCTTATTTTCTTCTATTTTTTTTGGGGGGGGGGGTACATTCATCGGGTTGGGCCATGGCCCCTATTGGCCCCGACTTGGATCCGCCGGGGTCACTTCTGCATGATTTATTTTCCTGTGTATTATCTTTATGTTTTCATATCCTTAAAACATACACAAAGTATACCATAATACAAACTTCTTAACAGATCTAAAAAGAAATAAAATAAACAAAAATAAAACCAGTAAACATAAAAATTAATACAAGAGAACAAAATAAAACCATTCATTATGTAAATTTTACTGAGTACAGTGACATCAGCATGTAAAAAGGGTACATAATGTCAGACCATGTAGTTCCTTTTGTCTTTTGCAACTCATTAGTTTAACAAGATCAGAAATTCTGTCACAGAAGTTCATTGGAACTGGTATGTAAGCACATTATTTTATGAAATATTGAACATTTACAGAAATTGCGCTTGCTCTTGAGAGTGTTTTTGCTCGATATTAGCCTGTACATTCAAGTGCACTGGCAACCTGAATATACTTAAGTCTGTGTACCCAGATGACCTTTCAAAGGTTGGTTTGATCATGCCCAGTTGTTTTGGCAAAGTTCCAATTTTGAGTTTACTTAATTTGAACAACTAACTGAGAACATAATAGATAGATGGGTGTGTTCGTCACTCGTGAAGGAAAGCACGGACGCGGCATTTATTTGAGCTAATACATACACACAGACACACACAGACACACACACACACTCACACACACACACAATATTTAATGGATGTTAGAGGGTTGTGAAAAAGACGTAGTAAACGTAAGACTGTGCAATATGCATTAATCATTCAAATCATGAGACCAGAAACAAGCATAAGGAACTTGACAAGACGTTTGAAGTACAGAAAAAAAAACTATATTCCATATTTTCATTTAAAATATAGGTATAGAATGATGGATCATTCAAAATAAGTAGGACGGTGGCCTTTTCTACAAGAAATGTTTCCCCCATATAGAAATCCGGGTTGTTTGTTGCTCAAGGATGATCTGTTTACTCAAATTTTCAAAAATTCAAATCATGTTTCTTCCGAACACACCTTACATACATAATGTTTTGAGGAGATAACTCTTTTGCAGATGTCTATCGAGTCTGAATGAACGGTTTAACAATGGTTAAAATTATTTTCTTTGTATACCATGTTGGTGTGTTGCAAACACCCTGTTTTCCTTTACATATAATGAGTAAAGACTGGGTAAACAGAAAGAAAGATGATCTCTTTGGCACTGTGAGAAAAACACACTTCACAGTCAACCTTTCCCGAAATCTGTGTCTCATTCTTAAGGAAAATTTTCAAATTTGTGTGTTTGTATAACACTGTTGATCAAGATCCTTTTAGTCAGTATTTTTACCATCAGTTTCTACTGGGAACGTAGAATCTCTCTTAAATATTTACAATGACCTATCCAGTATACAGAGAAACTGAGTTACAGCTCGAGAGCAAAATTACAGACCAGCATAAAAACAATTACTAGGAGTCGTTAATGGATATTATTACCGTATTTATACTCACTTGTGTTGGAATTGCCCTGAAATACGACCCAACGCTTCAAGTATAGAAGAGAAAGATAAACAAGAAATTATGAAGACGAAAATGTCAGAAGATCATATGGTGATTGAATGTCCAGGGGACAGATAAGTGAGTTCTACATCTTGCACACGAAATGTACTCTATATCTATGGCATATGGATATTAATAACATGCCGTAGACAAAGATTGCTGTTTGTCTGCCAGGCTCTTACAGCGGATCCTCCAGAAAATTGAAGCGGACACCGCCCTCTTTATTTGGACTCGTAGACCTTTAAACTTAACCTGAATGATAAATCACTGTCATGCACTGCATGATGGTGTGTCCGCCTTCAAAGAATTCAGATCTAGGGAATCGATTATCATAATATGTTCCCTAATGGTTTAATTGAATTGTCATTGGCGGGTATCGATATGTATATATTGATTATAAACTTGCTTTTTTACTCCATCAAACAACGTGCAGAGTAAAGTACCCTTTCGATATGACTGGCTTTCAACATGTTGACATGATCACAAGTCGAGATTCACTGTTGAATGTAAAATTCCTATTTAACGGTAACACTGAGTAATCTGATATCTGCAGAACAGATGACGCATTTTGGCTCACGGTTAACGCATGTGCAAGTTTTGCAGACTCATTTGAATACTTCTACAAGGCGTGTAAATGACGTTTAACCAGCCAACTGAAATATCAGAAGTCTCGGACCTGAAAGAGACCTATATTAATGTATTTTTACCCCGAGTGGGTGTGCTGATAAGATAAGATAAGAAAATGTAATAGTTAATAGTTATCAGGAATCCGAGTACAGACAAAACCTGTCATTATCTATCAGAGTAATCAAAGACAGTTTCCTGATAGCCGGCTTGCTCTACCACAGAGTAAGTTTGGTTCAACAAGGTGAACTGGTACACAAGGCAACGTCAGAATTACTGACGTCATTGTTGTCTGCCGAGGGAATGTCCCTAAAGTGGGTTTAACTGTACATTGACGTCTGCAAAGTTACACGAAATACGATACTCATATCATTTCCAGTTATAAAGATTATGCAACTCATAAAGTTAAGACGTTATGCGTATCGTTACATCACTTGTTTAGTTAATTTTGCTTCCGAATTGTTGGAAATTTCATCCAAAGGAGGCGAAATGCTTTCTAAATATGCTTTCAATATGCTTGTCAATGCTTTCTAAATATTCAATCAAATATATAAGCTACATTCCTAATTTAGAAGAATGTTGTCACGTTCTCAGTATAATCCTAAAAGTTGGTGATATATTTTCAGACCGTCAAGTAATCATCGTGTTTTTGAGAAATATACGTCAATATATCGATTAAACACTCTGAAAGTAATACGAAAACTTCAACATATACCGCACTTTAGTATACACCGTTCCCCAACACCCCCCCCCTGCACGATTGCTACCCGGACGATTTCCAACGGACAACTCCAGCCTGGAAAACCAACTGAAATATCAGAAGTCTCGGACCTGAAAGAGACCTATATTAATGTATTTTTACCCCGAGTGGGTGTGCTGATAAGATAAGATAAGAAAATGTAATAGTTAATAGTTATCAGGAATCCGAGTACAGACAAAACCTGTCATTATCTATCAGAGTAATCAAAGACAGTTTCCTGATAGCCGGCTTGCTCTATCACAGAGTAAGTTTGGTTCAACAAGGTGAACTGGTACACAAGGCAACGTCAGAATTACTGACGTCATTGTTGTCTGCCGAGGGAATGTCCCTAAAGTGGGTTTAACTGTACATTGACGTCTGCAAAGTTACACGAAATACAATACTCATATCATTTCCAGTTATAAAGATTATGCAACTCATAAAGTTAAGACGTTATGCGTATCGTTACATCACTTGTTTAGTTAATTTTGCTTCCGAATTGTTGGAAATTTCATCCAAAGGAGGCGAAATGCTTTCTAAATATGCTTTCAATATGCTTGTCAATGCTTTCTAAATATTCAATCAAATATATAAGCTACATTCCTAATTTAGAAGAATGTTGTCACGTTCTCAGTATAATCCTAAAAGTTGGTGATATATTTTCAGACCGTCAAGTAATCATCGTGTTTTTGAGAAATATACGTCAATATATCGATTAAACACTCTGAAAGTAATACGAAAACTTCAACATATACCGCACTTTAGTATACACCGTTCCCCAACACCCCCCCCCCCGGCACGATTGCTACCCGGACGATTTCCAACGGACAACTCCAGCCTGGAAAACCACCCCCAAGCCTGGACAACTCCCCCCCCCCCCGGACAATTACCACCAGGAGAGTTCCCAGTGAGGACAATTTCCTAATGAACTAAGTTTTTCGGGTGTATAAAATCAGTAAATCCACTTATTTTGGAAGAAATGAAGGAAAGTGGATGTGAAAAGAAACAATGAAATATTCTGTCCAGTTTTCCTCTAATCATAAACATTTTGTAATGTGAGGATTATGAGTGGAAATTAACACAGCTGGAATTTTGACCAAAATACGTTTCGCTGACAAAAAACGAGTTCTTAAGAATAATTTACATTCAAGCTGTTTTTTAGTCAAGACTGAAGACCATTCCGTAGACTATTCCTAATCTTTCCTCGTGGCAGATGCAATTCAAACGCTAAAATAACAACAAAATAAAAAGAATACTGATTGGAATTGGTCCTACATCGGCTTTAAGCTCAAGCTGTTGAATCCTCTTTAACATGTGTGAATGAAACATTGGTCACCAGGAGGAACTCAAATTCTGCTCTTCCGGTTTACGTAGAATATTGATTTCTCTTTTTGGTGTTTGGTTTTTCTTTTTTTTTGTCAGCATTCATATTGATAACAGTGGTACATGAATTTTAAAGGAAATCTTTATTTATTCACCAGTTTGCTATCATTGAGTGCCTCTCCACGAATTGACGTTTTCTGGTAGATATTGTCTGTCTAAATTATGAAAAAGTGACAGTTCATTTGGGTACTGAAAGCCAGGGTTCTAGCTAGACGATTCTCAGTGCTGGTTCTTTTAGTGCTTTGTCGGTGCAGAGAAACCGCGGTCCTATAAGGGAGATGTCTTAGGGGAAGCGACAACCCCCCCCCCCCTTTGAATTGGTTTTTGCTAATAAAGTATGGTGAGATTGCAAATTGGCAGTACTTCTCCAGACATCTTGACTTTCATACATTTTCCGTGGATATTTTCATTGAATTTTGTGCCAGTCGGTAGTATGGTAATCTGCTCTTCACGCTGGTCGGCAAGTGTCTGTACCGGCTACAGACCGCCACCGGCCAGCTAGATTAGCGTACACCAAATACTCTTGCACTGGCTGATATGAGCGTGACAATAACTGGCAGTTTGCTTCGCACTACACACAGCCGCTATCCCCCCCCCCCCCCCCCCCCACACACACACACACACACCAGCAGCATCATTCGATACAGTTGTATACGGTACGTAGAATTGCCTCTCTGCAGTGGGCTACGAGTTTTGAGGCTTGCAGTCACGGATACACTAGTGCATGGTTGCCGTCGGAAGCAAGTTTCCAAAATTGCATGAATCTAGTCCCACCCCCACCCCGAGAAAAAAAAAATCCTTGATGTTACTACACTACATTTGGTGTACATCAATTTATAACTATGGAAGAAACATCTTCTCTAATTTTACCTTTTTGACCGTCTTCTTCTTCTTTCCGTGGTAGATCATGTGTTTTATATTCGCCGACAGATACCGAGTGATGTCAAAATCTGAGGCCATCATCTTGAAGAAATCTTCACCTCAGATCAGGCTACCTCTTTGATAAGTAAGGGTAACTTTTTAGTTTTGGTTTGGAAGGTATGTTTGAATGGTGAAGTTCCACTTTTACAAGCTCCTTCTGTAGTTTGATACTCACTCAGATACGAATCGGTTCCAAGAAAACATAAAACGGAAGTTTCTTCAGTTTTCTGCTATTTCGTATTTTTCCTTTTCTTGAAAGGCCTGTAACCGGGTAAAGTAAAACAAAGAACCGATAAAACCTGTAACAGGAGGAAGATATGATCAAAAGTAACAACTTATTGATCATCCCCCCTTTGTTCTGATGAACGATGAAAATTGTTAATAAATAATAAAATAGATGAATGTCGATGAACGGTCAATGTTCGGTGAGCTGCATAGCACGAGAACAAAATAATTTTGCTGTCTGCGGATTTGCTCTCAACATAGGACCAAATCATACAGTGGTTAGTTTAACTTTACATTAAAAGAAACCCGATTCGCTGTAGACAGTCATAAAAATAATCTAGGAGAACTTGATTGCTTTAGACATGAACCCATCAGTAAGTTCTGACGTCACTTCTTGCATTCATCTACCAACCATATACCCGTACTTTGCAAACAAAGAATCTCTCGTTACCTGATTTTCTCTCTGCCAATTGCACCACAAATAGACGATCGTCAAATTGGTTATGCCTTCAATATGTTAATATTAACGATGTATATGCAATCCATGCATGTGTGGATACGCCTGTAGCCCTGTACACAATATAGTTGACTATCTGCCGATTTTTGTGTTTATGTGTACATAATATTGAGACCCCACGGTAAATGTATAATGATACATCAGTCTATTGTGTACAGAGGTAAACAAACTATGACCGTTTATTGACCAAACGGTACATGTCAGCAAGCCTTGTCAATTACACTTATAAGTAAAGGGCTGATATGCAGGTATGTCGACAGACGAACCACACAAGGCACACACACACATATACATATATATATATATATATATATATATATATATATATATATATATATATATATATATATATATATATATATATATATATATATAATATAACGGTGTGCCTTTGCGCATGACAGAGAGCCACGTTATATTATAACGTCATTGCACGATCTATTTGCGCACTTTCGTGCTCCTGCTTGTAGATTTGATCAATGAGTACAATGACCATGTTGAAACTTGAAAAACAAATAGACTAAAAAAACGTTGGTAAAAAAATATCGACTGGATAAAAGGATTTGGTTGACTGGCGATGGTGTGAAAGTATCAATCTTCCTTTCATTAAGTGTAATCTTCAAATAAGGACACTAGGACAAGGGATCAATACACAAGTTGGTAAACTACAGATTGAACATATTTTACTATGCAGTAGTTACAACAACCCATTCAAACACATAGAAACTTGAAATCTCTGTTATTCATGTGGAGATGATGTGTGGTTGGTTACGAGGGGAATACGTTAATGAGGAGAGAATAAAAAACTACAAAACATTGTGATAAATTTAGCAATGCGAATGGCTCCATTGTATCCTTCGGTGCTTCATAGTAGAAAGCTGTGAAAAGGCTGGGGGATGTGGTACGATGCATTAACCAACCACTTTTTTTTAAATTTTACTACACACATATCTGGTGACTAGTACTATTTACATGTAGTCTCAGGAGTGTGTAGCTTAATGAGTCAAACGTTGAAGTCTGAAATGAATGATTCTTGAATGAAACTTCAAGTTTGTGCTGAAGAAGGACACAGGTGTGTCCGAAATATACACCTTTTCTTGTTAAATTTTTTGTGCTTCAAAATTGTCTTATTTGTTAACATATTTATATCAAATGGAGCATACGAGGATTTTCACATATTATATATATATATATATATATATATATATATATATATATATATATATATATATATATATATATATATATATATATATATATATATATATATATATATATATATATATATATATATATATATATATATATCCCTCGTCACCTTTTCCTTATGTACCAAAGTTATGAGCTTTACTCCGTTCATAAACACGTTTACTTACCACAGATTAGTTTTCTTTGAGCCTTGAACAACGCCAAGTCCATTCGTTGCTGTTTGCATTCAGATGCGGGAGATTTACTTCTTATAGGCCTACATCTGATTGTCCTGAAATATATAACGGGCCTACATATAGTTTCTTCTCTGTTGTGAATAACTGAATTTTCGAAAAATTTCCCTTTTAGGCCGGTGATAATTGGCTATAGCATTTTTTATTCTGGCGAAGCACGGGTCTAACATTAATCCAACGTTAAGCCTAGTCCACAGAAATTACACAATTTCATGTAAATCTAGTCGATGGGATTTACGTATAAGCTGACAAGTTAAATCTTACCTGTAATTGATGATCATGTTACTTATACAGATAGGAGAAGACACGGGAGTGTGTGTGTGTGGGCTCGATTGTCGGCTGTCAATGTACTGACAGAGATATACACTGACATACACATCATTGATATACAAAATCAACTTTATTGTGTATGAGTGTGCGTTCGGATAGAAACAAGGAAAATATCATAGACCCGTACGCAAATCAATTTGACTGTCGAATGTATCAGGTCTCTGACCATCCATTGCAATGCCGAGTTCATATCTCAGCGAATTCCTGACGAGGTCAACACCGTGGGTTGTGATTGATAACATGAATACATATTCCAAGGACCTATATGCGTATACAAGAAGTCTTTATTGTTGTCTTTTTCTTATACGAATAGCCTGAAATGACGGAAGTTTTATGTTCGCCTGTATATGGATTACAGGCGTGCATGGAGTTGGGCAGTCTAGGCCTATGTACCAGCCTGGCCCGCCGTTTACCTAGGCGTGTGTGTTGGGGGAGGTATTATCATTTCTTATAAACTTTAAGTTTTTCAGTATCAAATTAACAGTTAAAAAATTTGCAACATTTTATTATTAAAAGGACTGAGGAGTGATTACAAGAGGCTGCTTATTGTATATCACTCCCTATAGAACAAAACAAAGAAGACTATAACAAACAAAATAGCAAATACGAAGACAAAAGAAAGGAAAAAAAAGTGAATGAACTTGACATAGCAAAACAATCGAGGAGAAACGGAAGAAACGCAACGATTGAATTAAATCCTGTTTTAAGTATGCTCTTAAATGTATTCAAGAGTATCTACTGTGTATGACGTTGCACCGTGATAATCTAGCAGGGAATACCAACTAAAGTATTTACACCCATAAGTAACTATAATACTAGGCTGCTCTAAATACATAGGAATGATTACGTCTATAGGCCTAATTCGAGAATAGCAGGATTCCCCCCCCCCCCCCCCCCTCGATAGACTTGTGCCGCGAGGCGAACTGGCACTTGGCTCATTTCCAATCCAGAGTAAAAATGACGACAGTTTTCTATTTCAAATCAAACCGAATTTTAAAAATGATGTCAATTTGGAAAAATTTGTAAATTTTAAAATCACGTGTAATTATTTAAATAATGCCACGGAATAAAAAATTATTTAAAGTTTACTAGGTTGCTATAGTCTAGTCCGATGGTTCTCAAACTTTGTTTAGACCACTGCGCACTTTCAAACTTTTAAACAGTCCCAATCGGTCCCCTAACCTGCCCCCACCCCGGCCATCCCACCATTCATATTCAGACTCCACATTTGATCTCATATAACTTTTTTTCTACTTTAAACAGCAACAAAGTGAACAAGCGGAGAGTAACAGACCAACTGGATGTATTACTGTGTCCTTAATCGCTACATAAATGTATCATAATTGCAGGGACCTAAGTCAGGGCCAACGTCCCCTGATATCTATGTACACTGGAGCGCCCACCTGAGACTTGTCAATGCCCCGGGGGGGGGGGGGAGCAGGTGTCAATTTGAGGTTGAGTACCACTGGCCTAGCCAAAAATAACACTGCTGTTTGTTATAGAACAATCATGAAATTCACAAGACAATGGGTTTCTCAAGATACGGAAATGAGGCTTTAACAACAGTTGTAGGAAAAATGTTATAGTTCAAGTTGGTTAATGAAATGTCCACAATCGGTTACATATGTTAGAGCACAAAAGTTTCATATTAAGTACCATGTCACATAGTGTTCACTGAACACTCCTATCAATGCACCAAACATTTTACATATGATGACATAGACGCATCGAGCAGAAGAACTTAAATTTAGGGTTCCAAATTGGTGATATGTCACATTCCGTCAAGGAATTATATACCGATTACACTTAAACAATCCCATCATAGATATTTCACCAGGAATTTGGTGGACGGCGCACTTCCCCACATATGTGAGAAACTCTGTCCTTAAGTATAACGTAGTGTCCCTACCACAACTAACAAAACTAACAAATAAGCCATATCTGTTGCAGGATAACTTACTTTACAGGTGTCGTCGGGTAAACTGTACAGTCCCTAGTGGTTACACTTTCCTATCGCCGGCAATGCGCTATGAGTCTTTTGGTCCATAATCAGATAGTATGAACACGCTTATTCAAATAGTACAAATTCCATTCTGGAGTTGGACTCGATACTTCAAATGGCAGTAAATTGTACATTTCCCGCGAAAACCTAAATGCTGTTTTGGCAAATAGCTAACTTGATTTTTGAACGTTGATCACAAACAGTTAACTGAACAGTCGCGGATGCATGAAACTCAACAATGGAATATGAAAGCGAAAAATATAATTTAACAAATACCTCATCCCCAAAAACAATAAACCAACTCCTACACGATGACCCAGAATGTCGTTGTCATGGCGACGTTGTATCCCGGGCACTACCAGAATCACCTTTGCGTCTTCGTAGCCAAATCGTGAATGCAGTTCAAGTCTGTTGATACATACAACCCGAGCGAACTCGCTCGACACCCATCGAACACCATCAACGGACGCGCATTGGTTTGACGGTGATAATTGACTTGGGAAAGTATCAGTATACGGGAGGGAACGTGACAAACTGCACCGACCAGATCCAGAATCGAGCACTAAAGGCATATGAAATTGTGCTTAAAATCCCGTGGATAATTTTCCTTCACATCACTGTTCCAATTCTTTCTTTTTTTCAGAGGTCAGGTAAATAGAAATTTCCAAACATGCGAAGAAATTTTTTTAGCATGTATAACATGCAGCTTTTCCATACCTTGATAATCCCCGAGTCGGCTGAGTGTTATATGTACGTAGCGCTTCTTTCGCTTGGTAGAGTTTCAAAAGAAGGGGGAAAATATGCGATATCCGTTTTACTAACCTCGGACAATGTCGAAATGTTATTGTAAAGTATTTCCTGGCGTGAATAACTTCCCTCCATTTCTTGTATCAAACTATCATATGTGGGCCCACAAACATGTGATAATATATACAGACAGCTTTATGTATAGATACCTAACCTTTATATGACGAGGAAATATGGGAAGTCTCGAAATGATAAATGACGTTGTATTGTTTGATAAATTGATACAGCATGAATAAAGTACAATGGAGTGTCAATTAATGCATGTGCAACGCAACCGTAGAAGTGGCCCGCTGAATAAGACGTCCTGCAATGATCCTTTAAAGTGCCTCAACTGGGGTAAATTAAGGGTGCTCACCCTTTTCCCATGATTAACATATGGTTGCTATTAAAGTTGGATGTGCCCTGCATATTAAATAACAGCAAAAAGACATATTGCCACATACATAAGGAAAATATGTAAAATACAAAGGTAAATTCCACATCGCAGACTTACATACCGTACTTTGTGTAGAGGGTAAAGAAATCTAAGGCTCTCAACGGGCTGCTGTGTATTTACAGACGATATGGTAAGGAGCATCCAAGTTCAATACGCAATATTAGCGCCACATGTATTCTCCATATAGAACAACAGAAAGTACATGAAGTATTACCTCAGATTCAACGTTATTGTATCTTATATTGACCATAGGTTGTACACACACCGTGCATGTATCTTCTTTGTCCATAGTACAACAGCGTAGGCAAGTACAGACATTAGCAGCGTCATTGTCAGGTGTAAAGCGACAGAGCAGCCAATGATTTGGTGGGTAGGGAGGGGGGGGGGTGCCCTAGAGTCCTGCATTGTGGGGAAAGTGTCTTTTGTTTGATGGATTTACGTCAAAATAGTACTCTCAGTGTGGCGTCTACGTCAAAAAGTGACGAGACGAACAACAGTGAGAAGTAAATATGATATTAAAGGCACAATTGATAAATTTTTGATTTTGTGGGACGGGTGGCACAAACACCCGTGGGAAACACTTGGATCCACTGCTTGTGGAAATAGTTTATCTTACTAATTCCTATTTGAAACGAAGAAGTGAAAGTCAAAACCTAGCAGCTTTCTTTCCGTTCAAGAAACCCATTCCACATACAGTATTTAAACCTTAATGCACGAATGCATCGTGGTTTCAATGACGTTATTATGATCATATGTTATGAATCTGGTAAGGTGAGGATGTGTTACATGTTGGTCTTAGTAACAGTAAATTTTCATGTCACTAATTGAGAATTAACAACTGCTTCAAACCCAATGATAGCTACTGACTTAAAGTTGGCATATGAGTTGAAAATTTGTCAGTGAAAGTCAAATTCTGCAGAATATCTCTTAGTTACTACTAAACATCATTGTTTAAACCCAATATTTGCAAACATGAATATTCATTCCATTCCCATGCATTGGTCTGTTGGATTTCAAGTAACGTTCTCGACTACTATGTTTTCTTAGAGAATCTGAAATTTGGAAGGGCTAGCAAAAATCTCGAGAAAATGTTCATGTTAAAAATATTTGCAAGATGAGTGCATAGTTCTCTTTCAGATTTTGTGACAGGTGATATTTTCAATCTACTTTCTCTTCCCTGAAACACTAAAGAAGAACAAAGTTAGATGACCAGACGATTACCAGTAGAACCCATATTCCAGCTTTAACATGGTGACTGATATGCATTGTGTGCTCAACATGCACACCTACATACTAAACAAGTGACTTGTCCAGGTTTCATGTCTTCTGATTTCATGTTCCCATGGTTTTCAAAAATTGACCTTCATTGATCCAAATGGACTGCACCAAATTTAATAGGCTTTTGCACTCTCTCTGGTACACCATTTCTTAACAAATATGAGATCACTGCAAGCTTACCTTCTTGAGGTCTCGTGTTTACAATTTTTTCACTATCCTACCCATGTTGACTTCAAAAGACTTTCAAATTTTGATCTCCTGATCTCCACTAAAAACCGCAGGGCCATTGTAACTAATGTGGTTTATCTATATAATAAACATGAGATCTGTGTAGGCCTACGCTTCCCTTCTTGGGATATCACGCTTACAAGGATTCTACTGTTTGGCCTCTGTTGACCACAGATGACTTTTGACCTCCACCAAACAATAGCGTTTTTGCACTCAGTGTGGTACACCTACATACTAAATGTGAGATCTGTTGAAGCTTTCCTTCTTGAGACTTTGTGTTAACAGTGTCATCATTATTTGATCTCGGTTGACGCAAAATGACATTTCACCTCTGCTTAAAGTAATAGGACCATTGACTCTCAATACAAAGCACTCTCATACTAAGTATGAAGTTTGTCCGAGGTTTCTGCATTGAGGTGTCGTGTTGATAAAGTTTTCAGGGTTTGACCTCCAGTGGTACCAGATTTCCTTTGACTCCAACAAAAAGTGGGATTTTCCTTTTAAAATAATGCATCTTACTACAAACTATGAAATTTTCCAAGCTTTTTAGTTTGAGATATCATATTGAAAAGGGTTTTTTGGAGTTTGACCCTAGGTAACCAGATAACCCATGACCCCCATCAACTTTATAGAGTTCTTACTCTTTACCATAAAGCATCTTCACATCAAGTACAAAATTTATGCCAAGCTTCCTGTCTTGAGATATCGTGTAAACAAGGTTTTCGGATTCTGACACCTGGTGACCTCAGACGACATTCGGCTCCAAACGAAAAAGTCCGGTCTCTTACTGTACGACATCTATATAACAAGTATTAATTTTATCCAAGCTTCTTATCTTGTGATACCGTGTTAACAAAATTTAAGAGTTCGATCCTCGGTGACTTCAGATGATCTTTGATCCCATATAAACGAGTTCTTCCTTACAATATGCGACATCTATTTACCAAGTGTGAGAACTGTCAGATTTTCACATCTTGACATTGTGTGAACAACATTGTCAGCACCAGGATTTAGAATTGGGAGGGAACAAGTGTAGGGCAAAAGAAACTGTTGAGAGGACAACAAATTTTACCCATAATTCGAAATTGAGCATATAGAGACAGCTCTAAAGAGTGGGGGTCCATCTCAGAGTACCAAATGAGGTCCAGGAACAACGTTCCGGTGGGGATCCAGAGGCGAAGTCCAGCAAGCTCTGACGTTTTGTCATACAGCTTGGTGAAAAAGATAAGGATAAGTTTATCCTGGTTCATAATGCATCCTTCTAATGCATTGCAAAGATTCCAAATGAATTTAATAAATTCGGCTATTTCTGCCAGTTGACAACATGATTATTTAAGACCCTTGGTGGAGCGTCTACGGGGGGTCCAGGGCAAATCACCGGAAGTTCTGAGTTCTTAGCATATTTGTGGGAGAAAAAGTAAGTCTCAGGATTTCTTAAAACAGAAATTAATGAATGCTATATAGATGCAAACAGGGCTGTCAGTGTCGCACTGCTGTATTGCAGCTGAGTGGGATGTGTGGTGTGTGTGTGTGTGTGTGGGGGGGGGAGGTTGGGTGACCTTTCTGATCTTGGTGCCATTGGCTTACAAGCAAAGTGTCACAAACACTCACAAGTACACGCACGCATACACACAACATAATTAATGCTGCAGGTTTCTGTTACCATCGAACCAAAAAGGCAGGTGGTTAAATAATCGTACCAGCTTCTGGAGTTTCAACTTTATTGGTTGCTCTCCGTCTCGCGTGTGTACATGTGTGTGATAACGTCGCAACACGGGAGGATTTTATGAGACTGAATTTATTTTCCAGCCAGGTGGGATGCTCTATGCAACTTTTAACGTTGCTCAAAGGTAAACCTCATATTAGTCATAGTAATAGTAAACTCTAACTCTTTTTTGCCTTGATCTTGGTAAACGGTATATGAGAGGGCAAACGGAAAGTTTGACAGGATAACAACTCCATACAATAGTCTGTACTGTATTTTGGTGAAAGAAACATATCTCAGGAAACTAACTTATGTTAACTTATGTCTGATCGCAGACCATATGCAAATGAAAGCTCTATGCATCAGGCAGCACGTATTATCTATTTCTATGAATGGTATACATGCACAGCATGTATTTACGTGGTTCCTAGAATCCCAGATTAAACTTTTAAATAGTTGAAGCCTACACATCCTCATAGACCGAGCTCATGACGTCATATTTCCTGATGGATTACCTAAAATAATAATACTGAAATTCACTATTTATGCACAATCTCTATTACCATTTATTTTGTTCCTATGTTGAGGAAATATATACAGGTCTCTGTGATATATATATATACAATATATCACAGTGATACACTATATCACTCAAGACCTTGGGTTGTTGAACGATTTTCCCTCTGTTTGGGGTGTGGCGGGGTGATAGTAATAATTAACACGCACTAAAATGGGGCGCATAACACACACACACACACTATACATATATATACATATATATATACATATATATATATATATACATATATATTTATATATATATATATATATATATATATATATATATATATATATATATATATATATATATATATATATATATATGACAGATACGGCTAGTGATATTTTATCGGGTAGTAGACTGTGGCTTAGATTATAGTTACATTCAAGGGACTCACATCTTCACCATGGTACTAGCTTCATTTGTTTCAGTGAACATTATCAGTTCATTAAATAGGTTTGGAGCACCCCATCATAATGTTTTAAGACTGATTACCTACTTGATTTTGACTGAGGGCAGCAGGTGGGTGAGGAAGATCTAGTATAGTCATTGTATCAGCACGCCAACACTTCGGTTCGCTGGGGATGGTGAGGTGGCCGACGAATATATGAGAGTGCTGTGCCTCGTCTTTTCTGCCTAGTCTTTCCGACAACACATCTCCAAACTTTTATCGACGTGCGACTAGCTATATGCTCCACTTTTATGGAGCAAGTCGTGTTATTTTTTTATTCCAAATAGAATTAATATTGAGCTGTCGAATAATCTATGAGGCGTCTCGTGTGTTGCCATGGAAACAGATTTTTGTCCAGTCGACACCAAAAGCATACGCTTATGACAAGACTTTTCAATTTTGTTTCCCCTTTAAAGATATCGTCAAAATGAATTCAAGATATTAGATCATTACCGATACATTATAGTCTACTTTTAATATCATAAAATGAATTGTTGATATGACTGATCGAATTTATGAAATCATAAATTCATTACAGATATCTGTAAATTCATTCATGATATTTATAAATATGGCGTACATATCGGTAATTCCGCCATATTTGTAATGATATTATAAAGTCTATTTAATAGTATAGTTAAGTAGAATAAAGGGTTTGTATATATCATCAATCGAATTAATGATATCACAAAAAATGACGGCACATATCGTTAATTTTGACCCCATTGTAAAGATATCACTTCATTTGAATATCGTGGAAGAACATATGATTTAAAGAAATGCTATTCAAGATATTGTAGCGTGCCGAGGCGGGTGAAAGTGATGGGAAATCCGTTGTTAAGGCCAGAACTTAACTCTTGGAAATAAGACACAACCTGAGTTTCAGATTGGCGGTGCGATATATAATCACATCCAGGGCAGAATAAGACACACCAAAATGGCAAGAATACACAGGTATTTATACCAAATAAACAAGTAAATAATACGAAATAACAAGCAAAATAATCCATCCCCTATTCCTATTGGCTACAGGGGGGTTGTCTGTGAAATGCAAGTGATCTCATTGGGTATCACTCCCTACTAGTGGGCGTGGCCAACTAATTAGCAATACAGGCAAATCACAACGAAACTGATAGTCGACTAGTACAGTAAACATCACAAGGCAACGACAGAACTAACACGCAGCTCGCGTACGTAGGTATGTCTCGACTCCAAGCACGCACGCACGCACGTACGTACGGACGGAGGCGCGCACGCACGTACGCCCCGAAACACGCACGTACCACCATCCGCACGCACGTACGAGCACGTATGGACCGTTCCCACGTCTGTAGGGCTCACTCGTACGTATGAACTTAATAAAAGCAAGACTTCACGATTTTACCGATCGTTCTACATATTAGCATAATGAATATACATAAGGGTTTAATACGATGTCTATTCTACAACGGCATTTTACAATATCATTAATTCGATTTGTTAATATCTAGGTTTTTTAAGAGATTTGTATAAGTACTGAAGACCGCTATATAAACCTTTCCTAGTAAATTTATCATCTTATGCTTACACTGGAGGAGATACTGTACTCAATCGACTTGTTTCATTACACAAATGACCCTTAAATTGTAATCAACACACCTGACATGCCTTGTAGTATTCAACTAAAACTAGCTGTGGGTCACGTGAGCCTTATAACGGGGCACTTTATACCTAAATGGCATGGGATGGGATTACCCAAACTTAGTGGGTCGGAACCTAGATACTGCATGGAGTGTCAATGACATATTACATTAGAGGTAGTTACGAATGTGAAAAATCTCTTTTTTCTCCATCAGCGGCATCAATGGGGTAACCTTGTCGTACAGCGGGAATGTGGGGGAGGGGGGTTATGGATGGATGTGCGTTTACGAAAAAGTGTGCCACTATCTAGCCTACCCCTTCCAGACTTGGTGTGTCCAAGATTTGTACCTAGACAGTTAATGAACTGTGCGTCCTACCAATGACATATGCCAAAGGTCAAGGTTCACATGTTAAGGAAGTGAGAAATCTCCCTATTTTATGAATCAACTGCATGGGAAAATATCTTTAAGAACCAAACGATCATAACTATGTTTAGGTCAAAACTGCAAAAATACTTTAAAAAAGTGTGTGTGCCACGATGATCTCCTTCCGTCTGGTCCAAATTCAGGTGAACTTCAGAGGTGGTCGAAGGTGTCCGAGTAGCAAGTGTCGAGTCCGGGCCGACCAATAAACGATGTTAGCAGCACGGGCTTATGACAAGTGATACCTACGAAACTTCTTGAAATTGCAAGAGCTTTGCCATGCTATAAGCTCCTCTAATACCAGCGGCCCGTTGGTCTAGTGGTATGATTCTCGCTTAGGGTGCGAGAGGTCCCGGGTTCGACTCCCGGATGGGCCCGATAACTTTTGGTCCTACTTGTCCAGTGTCACTCATACTGCTGCTCGTGTGACACCTTTTTTCTTTTATTTTTTTATTTGACTTATTTTCGATTCCTTGCTGAAGGAAGACGAAATCTATGTGATGGAGATGTCGTGTGCGTGTGTGTGTGAGTGAGTGTTGGTGTGAAACGTTTGCTTGTACTGTAACACGCTATCTCAAGATGGGCAACCTTGACTGATATCAGACTTTGTGTGTAGTTTGTTTATACTGAGTAGATTTTGCAAGTGGAGGTCAATGTTATTTGAGGTCACAAGAAGTCAAATGTTCGATTAGGGTAACCTGCAATGTGTAGGTTGGCCGTACTGATTATATGATTCCTGTTGATCTTGGTGGAGATCAACGGTCAATTGAGGTGACAAGAGGTCAAACTGAAACACCGTTCAAGTAATGTGTGTGGTCTTGAGAGCCTTGTAAAAGTTTTCGCCACATATTACCTACCACTGTACTCAAGCTTTTAGCTTTTACGCTAGATGTCAACAAACGTTTTGATGTAAGTGAAGAGGTTTGTGCAAACTTTTCCTCCGCCGACCTCAAAAGTTGTAAAAGGCCATAACATCGTCAAAATTGCATCGATTGCCTCAATTTTTACACTACATAGAACCCAACCCACTTGCTTTCACATCCATATCACAGAAAAACCCAACTTTTTGCTAACATATTGAAAAAGATGGGCTTTCCCAACTGCTACATAGCGTATGGTACCATACGTATCCCCCAACGTTACCCCAACTTTTGTCTCAACTGTATCATTTACATTGGTTATTTGGACACTGTTTATACAACGGTCGGAAACCTATCCATCCGACGTGGCGACGTCAGTCGTTAACTATCGGCTTTAGTGATTAGAGACCGCGTTTACCAAGCTTCTGAAGGCCACAGGAGGGTCAGCTTGATTTTGAAAAAAAAGGGTGACATTAGTGGAGGGGAGGGGCGTTAGATCGTATGTATGGTGATGGATGACCGATCAAGGTGGGGAGGACCCTTATGTTCTCCCCTTTGGGATATTTTTGCTTATGTAGGGCGGACTATATGCAAAAGGTGCTACATTTTGAGGAATCTCCGTTAATTCCTATATTTTAAATAATGCCTTTATGTATTTTTCATCTTGCTTGGTGAAACAAAGAAGACCCTATCTGGTGTAATCTGGCGCTTGTCCAGGATTTTCAGCACTTCTAGGGAGTTAGCCTGAGGGCCAAGGCCAAGCGGAATTACCTAAGCCGAGCGCCACCAGCGGTTGTCCTGTAGCGCTACTAAGCAATATTTTGGCTGGAAAGGTATCCCAGATTGCAGCGAAGAGCACTGGGCCTCGTTCAAGGGGTCCAGATATTCTTTATTTTGAGATCTCGCGGTGATTCAAAAGCTTACTCTGCCCTAAATAAAGATGTAAATCACTTTCCCATTTTTTTTTTTTTTTTGGCGTATGGGATGGCCATATTTTTCTTTAAACCTCCCTACATGAAACCTGCAAACTCCACCCCCATTTCCCAGTTCTGCACCCTCTGTCGCAATAAAAAATATGTTGAAAAGATCCTGATCCAATAGCATAGATCCTGGATTGGGGAGCACAAGCATCGGTACAATGTTCATGACTGTTGACTAAAATTGAGTTCTTAGTAATGTCATAGTTCCCTCTTGTTCTGGTATCTGTCACTCTGATGCGAACTTTAGCAACAGTTTCAGAGAACATCACCTTACCGAAGAGTTTGACATGTGACGTAGCCAGAGACCTAGATGTGGACCTAGCCTATGACTTACATGTACTGGCACCACCGCAGACTTCTTTTCGAGAAATTCACTCCGTTGGGTGAAAAAATAATTTTTTGTTAGAAAAAACTAGGACAGAAAAGAGGGCAAAAATTTCAGTGCGAAAAAAGTCAAACTGCTTTTCTTCAAGCCAACCACCTCTGAAAAAGAGTCAAATTGAGAAATCTATTTGGGCTTAAAAACCTAACCTGGTCACCCTGCCAGTCCATAAAGACTGCAAAGTTTGGTACGGAATTGTTGAAAAGTCGCACCGTAAAATTTGTTAGTAAAAAGTATGAAGCCGCCCTCCACCATCCAGAGGGGGTTGTTGAATCAGTGTTGCGCTACCCGGTAACCACCACCATTCTGGGTCCGCCCCACCGCCCCCGCCTAGTAAAACTGGTCATCAGGCCTCAGGATTTTTGGAATCCCCTGTGAAACCTCAATTCCTCAACTTTGGAAAATCCCACCGACGGCAGTTGACCGGTTTCTCTTGAAGATGATTTGGTGTCACACAGGAGGGACAGGTTCCGACAGTGAGCAGGGGAATAAAATCAGTTACAGATAGAAGGGGTGCTGCCGTGGAGTAGGGAAGTTGAAAATGCACGGGCGTAAAAGTGGTAAGTGTATAGAGCGCCAGAGCGCGCGAAAAAAAAATTGGGTCTTTCTGAATATGGAAAATATGAGTTCTAGCTACCAACCTTTCCAATTTTAGAAAATGAGCAGCTCAAGCCATCACCTACATTAAGTTTATACAGTGATTATAAAGTAGTAGGCTTACTTCCCTGAAAATTTGAGGTGACTAATTTCCCCATTCCCAACTGTGGCGTTGCCAATGGTTTCCATGTGTTTCGTCACCAAGGAATAAGGAACGATGTACGATTGACATTCAACGTTGTGATATGCATTGCTGGGATATATTCTGCACTCATGAATATAACACAAACTCCCCATTGGGGACCTTAGTCAAAGGTCAGATAGGCCTATAATACCGGAAAGAATTGTGTTGGATTGTCTGGGATATACATCATAAGAATTACACAAGTTATATACGTCAAAATGTTGCTGGAAAAGATTACTCTCATAGTGTGTATAGATAGGGGTACTGTGTCATTTATTCTTGGTAATTAAACTTTAATCTTTGCAACACGGTCCCAGGATATTTCTTGAAGGGAATTTTCATTAGCTTGCTTTTCAGAAAATATGTAGCGTATTTAGGGCCAGAAGTGACATCACATTTGACTTAAGTTTGGTGTGTGTCCGTCCCTTAAAAACAAAAAAGTGCCAGGATCAACCTCTAGACTTTTAAACTTGGTGTTAAGATAATATGGCACAGACGGAGAAAATGTGACATTAATCTTGTTTTTCTAGTTGGCATTAACTGCACGGGTAAATGTCCTAGCTAGCTAAAGAATCAAACCTATCATATACCGATCAATACAGTTATATATCGGTAAAACAAATGTTCCTAAAAACATTCGTTACGTGAAAACTGCAAAACTGTTCTATGTGTGTCACGGACCTTCTCTCAAGTGAAAAACTTCAAACGTGATCGCTAGGCGCCCACCGTGTAGCACTTGTAGTGTCCGAAGGGGCCAATAAACGACGTAAACAGCACACACTTGATGACAACTGACAACTACGAAAATGTTTAGGATCTTCAAAAAAACCACATATTATGTATAAAACTTACAACTTTACCAGCGGCCCGTTGGTCTAGTGGCATGATTCTCGCTTAGGGTGCGAGAGGTCCCGGGTTCGACTCCCGGATGGGCCCGATAACTTTTGCTCCCCTTTCGTGCTTAGTGCGTTGAGATACACAATATTTTTAATTTGAAATTTAGCGAGGATGTATTTTGAGAATGTAACAACAAAAAACCTGTCATCTCATAGGAAAAATATATACATAGTTGACTACTCAATGGCGAAACTGATTTGAATCGAACCTATATACCGTAGTTCAATATCGTACACAAATTTGCAGAGTAGTGTTAAATAGAATTTGGTTAGTATTTTGCATTTGTAAATTTATCGTGTGGAAGACTAGATGTACTCACGTGTTTGAAGGGCATGCCAAAAAAAAAAAAAAAAAAAAGGAAAGGAAGTAAAGCTAGAGTTAATTACTGAAGAAAGTTAAGTTTTGAATTCAAATAGACTGCAATCGATTTTCTTCATCGAAATTTTCAGGCATATGAATAAAGGTAGTTCTTTCGTTATGATTGTAAATAATAACATTTGAATTGAACTTTGATTGAAACTTTCCTTCAAAATTCAGTTTTCAATTATGGAACCCTTGCTTAATTTCTCCATAAGCCTGCGTTTGTATTTGTATGGTTGAGAAGCAATAAACGGAAGAAGCAATCCTTAAAAGAAAAAAAATAATAAGAAGAAGAAAGAAAGAAATAAATTTGGATTCCATTTTCACTTTGTGTTACTAGGATTTCATCTTTTTGCTATTCGAAATATTTGAATTAGTAAATCAGACTTGGACACACAAATGCATTGTGATTTCACTGATGACATTATGGGTATTGTCTTTTATGACTCTGACATATTGTAAAAAAGGTCCATAGCATACTTGGGTTTGTAATTGATAACAACTCCTACGTACACAATGACACTTAAGATGATATGCATCACGACTGCAATTAATAGAAACACCAAATAATAGATAAGGGTCTAAAGGTACGTTCAGACCCCCTCCGCCTACTGTTTGCCAACTTCTAAATGAATAAATGAAACAGAATAAATAATTCATTATGATTCTTGCATCATTTCAACCCATCTGGTATGTATTACCTCATTGATTTTTATCTCATTAGGCTCAACTGAGAAGTTGCAGGCATGAGATCCCTATTTCAACGTTGCGCACATGCACCTTGGAACGCCCGGGAAGGGCCATTTCCGACCGTCTGGAGGGTTTGAAAAGCCAAGAAGTTTCTTGTGCGATCCGCGCCAACCGATGGTGGCGCTTCGCTTAGATAATCCTGGCAACACTCAACCTCTTCCAATACCCTTTCACCTTATTTTAGGTTCATGGGTGCAGGTGTCGTATAAAAGTCAATTGGGCACCATATTGGCGAACTAAAAAGGCAAAACATAACGATACTTTCAAGCTACGTAGGCCTACTACTGTGCACTGTCTGATTTGAAATCCTGGCTTACGCCTTGGTAGGGCAGCACACCCTTCCATCATACCCCTCCCCAAGGTCGGCGCTCAAAATGGGGACGATGAGTCGATTCCCCCCCCCCCCCCCCTCACACATACAACCTGGCTACGCCCCTGGCCGCAGTAAACAGTTCCTACACCATGAAATACCTCTTCCCAAACTTCTTTCAATCTGGCAACGCCGCTGTGACTGAAGTCGTATCAGAGAGTTGCTCAGATTGGTATCTGCAAATTAACTAAGTGCATTAGGACATAGTGCCATGTACTTCTACTCTTGCAAATAAACTCTTCTAAGTGTACTTTGAACACTATCACGAGGGGAATATGAAGCGTGTAAGCTTATTTTAACAATCTGATCCCCTGAACCCAAATTGACCTCTTTCTCACCTTTAACAAGAGGGTGTTCTGAATGATCGAGTGTGATTTTTGTCCAGGGCCCTCTGAAGATGTCTTGTTAAGCAAGTTTTTTTCACAATATGACCCCCCATCCATACCCCTTGACAAAAGTAAACTTTACCAAGCAACAGATGAATACCTACCTTACCATGAATGTGGCACACACCTACACACCGAATGTGATACATTACCTGGCTAGCCTTTGACTTAGAGCAAAGTGATAGACTTGTCTTCAATGTAGTTCACTTAAATACCAAATATGAAATACGTCATGAAACCACACATCTCAGAACATTCTGAGAAAAGCTGTTGCAGGCCTACATACACTTAAACGTTTTCTTGAGATAGACATCAACTTTTTTCGAAAGCACGCCACAAATCGTTAGAGATTAAACAAAATGACAAAAAAGGACAAGAATCGCATTGCACAAATTCTTCTCATAAATGCATATATTCATAAAATAATTGTAAAATAATTTCAGTATTTTCGCACAGAACTGTGATACAACTTCCCCTTGAAGATTTACTTTGCAAGTAAAATATATACAAATTTTTTTCTCCCTAACTGGTAAATTTAACTTTTAACTGGCGTAAAATTTTTAGTTAAATACTATGGAACAAAAAGAAATGGAAACAAAAAATTCTGCTTTAATCTCTCTGAGATGTACGGAAGCGTCTTGTTGTCACCTAAGACTTTTTGGGAAAGTTTTTTGAATATTCAAAAAATTTTTCGAACGTTCGAAAAGATTTTCGTACGTTCGAAAATTTTTTTGGAACGTTCGAAAACAGTTTGGAACGTACAAAAAAGTGAAAAAAAGTCTTAGGTGACAACAATACGCTTCCGTAGAGATAGAAATTCATAATATGATGATATATACCATGGAACAAAAAGAAATGGAAACAAAAAATTCTGCTTTAATCTCTTTGAGATACACGGAAGCGTCTGGCTGTCACATAAGATTTTTTGGAAAAGTTTTTTGGAACGTTCGAAAAGATTTTCGTACGTTCGAAAAGTTTTTTGAACGTTCGAAAAGATTTTCGTCTGTACGAAAACTTGAAAAAAAATCTTAGGTGACAACAATACGCTTCCGTAGAGATAGACACTCACAATATGATGATAAAAATTCTTTACATGTTCTTGTCTGTCAGCTTTCACATGAACATAATCTTTTATTATCTACATTTCTGTGGGTTTGGCCAAACGGGTACGTCCATAACGACACTGATGCATAAATAGACCTACAGATTTAGCCAATAGCAACAAATTCAGTGAAACCATCACAACGGTTTACCTTGTCACAGAGTCAGTAATTTGATGCTGCTTCAATGCAGAACTTGAGGTCCAAAAATATTCTGTTGACTAGCAATCCTTTGAGGATCCTTGCAGGCAGCTGAATACTTATGTAAATCAATGAATCCATACCAGTGTTTTAATATCACCTCGGTAGAAAATGCTGGTATGGGTTCACCTGTACATATCGATTTCAAACTTGAAAATTGGTCCGGCCATAACAATGAATGACAGAAGCGTGTTTGCATCACTCTGTCAAAAGTCAAAAGTTGAAGATATGACAAAGTAGAGGCACTTTGTTTTGCTCTGATGAAACACAATCTAATCCATTTAAGCTAGTTTTAGTGTCGAGAGTTTTGGGCAACAAATTTGTATGATTCCACAGGCACTAAATAAAAGGTAGAGAAGTGTAGATGGAATGAACATCAGAGAACCCTTTGACAAGGTTTGCTGTGCCAGCCTTCATTCACTGCAAAACCCCACAAATGCTTCCAACACAAATGAACGCCATGACAAACAAACTTTTGGCAATGGAAATTACACTGACAAGTCTTTGGATTAAATGTAAAAAACAAGGTAGATTGTACTGGAATTCCTGGATAATACTTGTAAGAAGGTTCTCCTAAGGTATTAAATAACTACCAAAGGCTAAATGCGGTTCGAATGAATGTGACTAGTTCCACTTGTAATGATTACGAGAAATGCTGGGGGTCAAACTCCTGGTTGTAGGAAACACATTTGGTAACATAAACTTAGGGGTGGTATCTATACTTAATTGAACTGAATGACAAAATTGGTGGGGGTTATGTATGCCCTAAAATAATAAGTAATGATAAATAATCTGTGAAGTGTTCTTTCAGAGAGAATCGTTCTTGTCCTAAATGTTCACACTTTTAGCCAGAAAACTGTACCTATATAAAGGGATGAAATAGTTGAACAAATAATTTGATTTTGCTAATCAAAGTTCGAATTTATTAAGTGGTCAGTCGATTTTGATTAGAAGATGTTAAAAACGGAAAAGTTGTACCCTTGACTTCAAACAGTCCAACAAAGAATTCAACGTTTCATGTAGGGACAGAGAAGATACAGATCGGCAACTATTGCGATGCCTACATGGCATTAAATCCAAAGGGGGCTTTCAGGGGTAGCAAGTAATTGCAATGATGTATACCAAACTGCTTCATTCCATGCTATCAAAAAGATGTCAATCACTATCTTGGAATGTTTGCCATTTGCAATAACCATCCAACTTTATACTTTGGCCAAAGTCGAAATTTTCAGAAACTCAGTCAAGTTTAGACACTCTTGGATCATTTAGTAAGTATTTTGTAATAGGTTTCAAGATCATGAGTTTTCTTCACACTTCTACTAATAGCTACTGTATTGTATTCTATATGTAGGGAATAATGGTTGTGGGTTGTATGCTGGAAAACATCCCCAAAATCATTGCATGCATCAAAATATAATCATCCCAAATTACTCTGACAGTGTTAGATTTTTTTTCTTTTTCCAGAACACCTGTGGTGATGTGACATTGGTCACATGACCATCCTTCAGTTCTTCACATGTCGTACCTCAAAAGCACTCCAGATGTAGTGTGAATCCTGAAAGTGAAAAGACCAAAATGTTTAGGGTTCATTTCTGACTGACGACTTCAGTTCTCTTATTTTGGATAGCACCTTAGCAGATAGTTTTGCCCAAAGAATCCTTCACAACTTTAAGAATGTTCAAGTCTTTCATTCTACCCTGAAGGGAAAAAATGCAAAGGGGGAAAAGAAGTTGATGTATACGTAGACAAAAGAGAAAATTTGGGTTTGGGAAAAGAACTGAGATTGGTTCGTTTACTACAAAACTGAGTATCACTTTGGTGTCAGTAAATCTGTCCAAGTAGCACTGTCCAAGCAACAGTGGTACAGATGACACATATTTAATGCACATGTAATGTTACACGATCAAGTCAGACTGGTCCCATGATAACATACAGATAATGTCAACTGCTTTCCGTTTCCAAGCAGATGTAATAACAGATGCTTGTATCCTTACTTTTCACAATTTCCTACTTTTGAATTCCTTAATTTGCTGATACTGTGTAACGCCAGCTGTGACTGAGACTGTTTAACATCTTAAAAGTGTTTGGCTAAACTTTGTTTTGAATAATACAATGTACTTTGTTTAGTTGGTCACTATTGCTGAGAAATTACAAGTGATAACTACAAACTGAATTGCTTACTAACTTGATGACATGTTCAGCTCCAAGGATGTCGTGAAGATGATATTTCATCCCCAGAGGACTTACAGCCTGCAATTGCCTTCCCTCAAGTTCCTTAACAAAAAGACACAACAATTATATGTTCATAATGTCATTAAAAGTCAAAGTTATGGCAGTGGCTACTTGCACTAAAACCTACACAGTTTATCAGTTTAAGTGCAATTAACTGAAAATGGATGGACATGCTGGATTTGTTGCAAAGATTACTAAAAGGAGACATGATCACTTTAACAGCAAAGACATTCCAGCAACTGAGAAACATAAAACAAAAAAGAAAACACACATACATGTACCAAAGAATTCACCCATATCCCTGTCCTTGAAAAAAAATCCCAGCTGTGGAGTTATTTAAGCATGAAGCACCCAACCTTAGGGTTTATCATCTGCCAATTCTTTTTTACGTTCATGTCACAAAAACTCTAAGTGTGCTACAGAATGGACACCAATTGTAAAATGCACAAATCGATACATTGCGACAAAAATGAATCACCCACATGACAAGTATGAGATCAATTCAAGTCATTCTACTTGAGACATCATCTTAATGAGGTTTTGACCTTTGAAATGTTTTGAAAATGACCTTCCAATTTCACCTCTTCTCACAACAAAAGGAACACCAACCTATATGGCTATCTACATGCCAAATATGAAAAATACAAGGATAAGCCACAGACTCAGTATGCAATTCCTCACAGTTTAAAATGGTTTGACCTTTTTACTTCTGGTGATAAAATGACCACTGACCTCAAAAAAAAAAAATCGATTCATCTACTTAATATGATTAATACACATGCAAAGTACAGGGTCCTTCACAGTTTTGTTTCTAGAACTTTAAATGGTTTTGACCTTTTGAACTCTGGAGACCCCAAATGACCTACGACCTCCACTACAATCGATAAGAATCATCTATTCAATATAGACAATCGATGCGCTAAGTAAGAGATTCCCCAACAGTTCTTGAGGTATAAAACTTTACGTAAGTTTGACCTTGTGACTTCTGGTGACCCCAAATGACCTTTGACCTTCACCAAAAACAATAGGAATCATCCATTCATTAAGGACAGTCTACTTGCTAAAGTATGAGATTTCCCACAGAAACACCTCTTGAGATGTAGAATTATACATTGCTTACACCTTTTGACCTCTGGTGGCCCAAATGACATTTGACCTCCACCACAAACGATATGGATCATCTACTCAATATTAGCAGTCTTCATGGTTCTTATGACTTATGACATTCACCACAGCTACCCTTCCTTTGATACAGTTTGTACAATTTGACATCTGGTGACCTCAAAGACCTTTGACCTCCACCAAAATAAGTAGGGATCATCTACTCAATATGGCTGAGCCACAAGCTAAGCATGATTTCTGAAGGTTGCCCTTCTTGATACTGTGTTAACAAAGTTTTCATGGTTTGACCTCTGGTGACCTCAAACTACATTTGCATTATTCTAAAAACGATAGAAATCATCTACCCAGTATGACTAATCCAGACAAAATGTATGAAATCAGTCAAGGTTACCCTTCTGCAGATATCATGTTTACAAGCAAAGTATCACACATACAACAACATAGTGCTTCAGAGAATACTAGGCTTAATAACCCAAATTAAATGTTTTTCTACTTCCACCAGAAAATGGAGGGATCACATACTCTTTGTAGGGAAGCAACATCTGCAGTATTACAATTCACAATACCCACTGTATCTGAATATACTGACCTCACAAAAGTTCTCATGCTTAGAGTTATTGCGCAAATATCCTGATGTCATCTTGTGCTAAGCATGAAATTGCCAATTGAAATACGCACCTTGAGATGCTGCGTTTAATGGACTGGGCTTTACATACATACACACATAGAAATGCATGCAATGTGCATAAACACATGCACACATGCTGACTGCTTGGCTAGGGAACATAAACATGGATTAAAATAATTCACTAAGCCACAATAAACTACCTCCAAAATTTAACATTCTAAGATCCTATGATCTTGAAACTTAGAGGAATTTAATGGACTGCATTGATTATTTAAAATTTATCAAACCTTTGTAAAGAGTAAGAGAGAAGAGATACCTGTATCAATATTTCTTTGCGTCGGCTTGTGCGAATAGTTCGCAGCATGGCATCCCTTCCTAGCACAATGGAGAAAGAAAAATGACCATTGATTAGCAAAATTAGTAATCCCAAGATGAAATGTTATTCACCTGAAAGTAAAATATGATTAGCTACCAGTGAGCTGACAACAAAATTTCACTGAAGTTTGTCACATGTGAAAACAAACAAACATAAAAACTTTGAAAGGGACAAATTCTTACAGAAAATGAATAAGTTTGCATACCAAGTTGTGCAAAACATACTATAAGGCCTGCTTATGCATAAGACTGACAACAAAATTTGGAGATGACCTCAACAAATTGTAAAAAAAACAGACGAACACATCAATTCTATTCTTGATTGGTCACTTGTGATCACACATTCTCAATGATACAATTTTTTTTTCAAAAAATCTTGACTGCTTTCCTGGAATTCCAAAAGTAAGCTTGGTTAAAACAATTGCCACCTCCATATCTAATGACAGTTCAGATCACTGGAAGAAATTAAATAAGACAATTCTCAGCAAATACATAAGAGACATCAGTTCACATCACAAATCAGGAGATCTGCTGTTGGAAAGTGTGTTACCTTTACGATAGCATTTCATAAATATTCCTGCTCCTGGAAAAGCTAGCCACCAACTTCCAACTTCTCTCACTGTTAACATTCCACAATGAAGCAGCTGCCTGTCAATAACAGTACAACAAAATCAACCACTTTATGGTTTTCCTATGATTGGAGCAGGGGGAGGCAGTTCATGTAAGTGGAAGGAGAGACCTCACGAGGGTAACTTTGCTATCTAATCTCTATTAAACCATCTTCAAACTCTTTTGTAACAGTATTAGACTAAGCTTGATGAACATTATTTTCTACCTTTGCAACTCATGGTGCAATGTGCAACCACTTTCTAACTTGACATCTGTTAATTATTCACTTTCTGTTGCTTGCTCAATGTAATTACATTGTAAAAAATGATTATTGAAAAAAATAACAAAGCAAAATACAAAATCTTGGCTAGGAAAATTGAAAATATTCACAAAGATTTTATTAATTGTACACATTTCTCCAGAGTGGGAAACATTTTGAGAAAGAAAAATTTTGAGCACATTAAAATGCAAACAGTCTCATGAAGAAACAACCAATTAAGTTATAGCAATGCACAAAATGTAGAAAATAAGTGACATAAATGAAAAATAATATGCAATGCATGAGATTAAATTCTGGTTGACTATATCCAGTATCGACTTACGTGATATCCTTCTCTTGAAAGCCCCATCTATTCAAAGTTGCCTTGTTGAAAGTGAGATCTGTTGAACCATCCACGAGAATGGTTATAAACTTCTCTGTGAAATCATTAGGGCACTGCTCATTACCTCTCAGACACTTCTTGTAGTCATCGGTAAAGACCAAACAATTTTCACTTTCATTACCAACATGAAACTCTTTGATTTCTTTCTTTTCCCTGAGAGCATTCTGCAAATGAGAGAAAACTTTTGCCTGTCATATATGGAGTCAGCTTAGGAAGTGTATCATTTCAAACTTAAGTTGGGAAGGTTGAAAGATAAACTGGTTTATTTATGTGAACACTGCACTGTACCAAAATCCTAAATCAATATTGTCACAAAATGCTGGATATATTGACTTTTAATGAGTTTCCAACAAATCACTTCATTGCCCAATGTAGACCCACAATAATCACATTCTCTACTCTGCTTCAGTTCATTGGTTATATCATAGCACTTTATCAGAGTGTATTAAGTTTTTAATGATAATCTTAATCAATCTGAAGCACGGTTTGAAAAATGAAAGAAAATACAAAAACACCAACCATTGTTCTTTGATGTGACTGTTTTTTTTTTTAAGACAAATAGTTTTACTGGATTAACAGACTACAGATTTAAAACAAAAACGAATTTCTCCCTAGGTCTCCATCAAAAATGGTAACTCACAATTTCTCTGTCCACTTGAGTTCTGTTGTTGACCACGCTATACAGCTGATGCTTAAAAATGACCGGGGGTACTCGGCCACCAAAATTATCAGAATGGAATATGGACCGGAAAAATGCCAAACCAGCAGTGGTATCAATCTCATCATCTGACAAATAAGGACATTGTTGTAAGATACGATATGAATACCATCAACACTGGAAAATAAATTTGCTTACGCTTGGCTACAATTACTGTAATTTGGTAATGACAAAAACATCTAAGGTATGAACCAAAATAATGTTAAACAATTGTTCTTTGTTGATATGAAAAGTATGACTAGTAAATTACTGTCTTTCTCTTTTCTGTTTCTCATCACAATACTTCACATGGCAGATTATTTTTGAATAATTATTGCTTTAGGTTGTTGTGTGATATACCTTAGCAAGTACTAGCATTCAGACAAATTCTTCACAGGTGTTCCAAAACAGAATCAAGCAGTACAACATTAATAAGTTATTTAATGTGAAGTGTATCCTTTGTTCTATGCTCTGGTATATCATTCCTGTTGTATTTCTTCTTCCTTTTTCTTGTTTTTTGTTTAGTTTTCTTTATCTTCTACGATCACTAGCCTGATAACAGCCTGTCTGTTTTTCTAGTGTCCCTCAAATGATCTTCTGCATGCTCTTCATATTTGTACTGTCCATATTTTCTTTGTATTGGTATCATTTGTGAAATAAATTTGAATTGAAGAAGTTACTGTTCAATGAATGTGATGATGTCCATCTTAGATCAGAATTTGCACTTGTCAATAACACTATAGTTGTGCATCAATGTTCTTGGACAATGTTATCGGTAGCATGGTGGGCTGAAGGTTCGTCTACAGTGATGCACAGAAGCATTTTATCAAAGATGACTGAAGGTGGAGAACCTCAAAACTCTGAAACTCATGTTTTCAACTGTGCGGCACCAGAAATGAAATACCAAAATACCTTGCTTTCTTTTCTAAAATAATGTATCATTGATCAAAAGTTTGTCTCTGTGTGTGTGCTGTGTCACTGTATCTTCATACCCTTTGATTGACACATTGAGCTTTGGACGGGCTTAAAGGCAGACTCTGATGATAGTATGTAATGAAGTAGACACATTCATTTATATACCTGTACGTAGCAAGTGAACTGGTCATAGAGGTGTTGTTCTTTTGAAGTGTATTTAAGGCAACTTTGTTAAAGTTAACAAAATTTCCAAGTGAGGCAAGTAGCTGAAGGTAGTCTACAGTACATGAAGCAATATGGATGGGTGTACAACAAGCACATACAGAAACTACAATTTTGGCAGACAGGTACTTGAAATGGATAAATTACCATGAAATATGTCACACACTATGGGAGAGATTAGGTTGGCAACAGCAGCAATCCTATGGTAATAGCTAGTGGTGGTTCAATTTAGAGGTGAGTTAATTAAGAAGTCCTTTATAACTTTTAAACATGTATTCTTGATAAAAATGTAAATTTTGTCAATTTTTTACACAGTACTACAAAATTGGGATGGCATAGCATACTGTATACATTGTCTTTACTATAGTAGTGCATATGCTTATTATCACAAACCTTTAGAAACTCCTGTGGCACTACTTTCATTCATTGCTGACTTCTTCTGTCTCTTGCCATAAAACAAAGCTCTTGGATTACTCCGCTTCATAATCTGCAAGACAAAAGTGAATAAAGGTGCATAGCATTAAGCTAAACAACTGTATCAATCATAATATAAATTAGGCATATCTCAAGGCACTTAATAACTTGACAGACAATCATACCACACAGTTTACACATTTGCATATATAGGCCATTTGTAAGTTTGGTTTACATTAATGTATGCCAAACAAAATGTTCCAGTTTGCCATAACACATGCAAGCCTGCTAATGTCAAATAACCTATGTTTTATGAAGAGCATCCACAATTGACACCTCATGTACTATGCTGCCAGAAGTCACCAAATTTAGGATAATTTAATTGGCTATGTGACTACGTAGGATGCAATTTATGCCTTCACTGGGTCTAGCAAATTGACCCTAGCAAGCATGCACCCAGGTTAACTGACTCGGACACATAAAAACAAAAACATAGGGTAATGGATTTAAAATACATGATCAGAGCAAGTCTACCACTCCACCCCTGAATAAATGAAGGCCTACTGCAAAAAAATAATTTGTAACTGCACAAGTAACAATCAGGGTACTAATTTAGCATAAGCCTAAGTACTACTGTATCTCTAAATCTAATGATAATACTGCAAGTATCACACTTTAATCCCTACTACTACTACTAGTACTAGGACAGAAGTTGAAGTTAGCAAGCTCATTCAGATAGTACGGACTCTAAAGTTGCACCTACCTCAGCAAATAAAGGAATACTTTTAAAGCAGTGTAGCCTGCTGCTGTGGTAATGGCGAAGAATAGGCACAGTTTTTTTCTTCACTCTGTGATTAGAATACGTATTAACACCGTACCGTACTGTAGCCAGTAGCAGAACTGGACCAAGTATAATAAACTTACGTTAAGCTAAGCCTGAGTTTAGACAACGAAATCCTGGCAATAATACCGAAAATTATTTCATTTTAACAGCTTCAAAAAGCGATGAGAGATGAGTTTTCATACATTATCAATATAATATGAAGTCAGTGACAGGCAACCTTTGGAATACAGAGAAACAAGTTTGGCCCAAGTAGCCTAGTAGTAGCACCTAGTGCGAGGTGTCACGTCTGTGTTAGGTCCACTGCAGCGTTGACACTTGGCTTTTCAAATTTCACTACTCGGGTGATCGAAATTGCACTCTTTAACATGGGACTTCACTACATGACGATCGACAGAGTGCCTCACCCTAATCCCCATCATAACTTCCCCCATTTTCTATATTTATTTCCATTTTCAAACTGGAACCAATTTCTCAAAGAAACTTGAATAGGTGTAACATTTTTCACGAGAGGTGAGGGGGATGCCTTGTGAAACAAACAAGCAAAAGAAAACAATCTCCGTGGCAATGCATGTTTGTGTTTTAATTTTTAATAGCAAAAGTCTGTCTAGTTGTAAAGACTACCTTCTGACAAACTGGAACCAATTTCTCAAAGAAACTTGAATAGGTGTAACATTTTTCACGAGAGGTGAGGGGGATGCCTTGTGAAACAAACAAGCAAAAGAAAACAATCTCCGTGGCAATGCATGTTTGTGTTTTAATTTTCAATAGCAAAAGTCTGTCTAGTTGTAAAGACTATCTTTTGACAATGGGCGTCAGATTGTTATTGAAAATGTGTGACTGGCATCTGATGAAAACTTTTTCTCCTGAACGTGGAGTGTAAACTAACGGTGGCAGTAAAAAAATATATATATATTGGACGGTGTGTGTGTGGGGCGGGGAGGGGGGGGGTGGGTTTAGTGGAGTAACGACAGGAATATCTCAGGAGCGCCACTGTAGCTTAGCAAGGCACGTATAAGAAAATTTTTGGCTTTGCAAACCCCATACATGGCCGAATACGGCACTTTTCGGGTGTTCTAAGCTGCATTCACCCAAAATGTGAACAGGGATCTCATGTCTGCCATTTCGATGAGCAAAAAAAAAATGTATCTGTAAACAACAGATGTATGCATCAGATCATGGGTTGATATGATACAAAAATTATAATTGAATTATGCATGGTCCATTATTTCTGGATCACTTGACAAATCATTACGGATGAACATACAGTATCCCCCAGTTGCCTCCCGTTCTCCCGCCACGGGTGTAAGTAGACTTTGAGCAAAGGATTGAAGTGGAGAAAGCAGTAATGGTCTGTCAGAATCGTATATTATCTACATTCTCGACATTAATGTCACTGGAACAGAGACACATATAGACAAGACCTGATTGCGTCTTACAATATAATCAATGAGAAGACGGATATACAATTGGATGGAATAGTGGAAATCATTGGAAAGGACAGAACAAGAGGTGACTCATTTAAAATAAGACCCAAATATCTGCAATAGATTAGAAACCAGAAGAAATACATATTTTGATGGAATTTGGAAGTTTATGAACTACACGATGTTGCGGTAAAGGCAACAAATGTGAATGCTTTTAAAGGGGGGCTGGAACAGTATATGATCATTAAGTGCCTTTGGCCTCCTATCATCTACTAGCCAGCCTCCGCCAGGAGATGATCCGTCATGGAAAGTGTGGCACTTCAAGGTAAATTCAAGGTAAATTAATTCCATCAAAGTGTAGTGCTACCATTAGTTGGCACTTAGTGTGTACCGAAAATTCTTTTATAAAACTACATCTCAGATTGCAGGAAATGGCACTCCCTCGTCTCTCGTCCTGTTAATTGCAACTAAATTTTCTTTATTTTTGGAGCACAAGTTGGGAAATTTACACTTCCACAAAGAATAACGTGTAGTAAATTGTTTCATTTATTTAGAGGAAAATGCAGTCACCCCAAACTGAATTACCAGTGCATATTTCCTATGTTATTTCATGAATTGGTCTTTTTCATTTTGTGATATCCTTTTGTTGTTGAATTGTTTAATTTTGAAGCATAACACCTTGCTTATGCAGTACTGATATTCAGAAACATCATGAAAAACACTAGCGTACACAGGGGGGAGGGGGGCATTGGGCCATGGCCCCCCTCACATTCCCCATTTTTTAAAATACTGCATATTTTGCTGAAAATATCAGAAATAAGCGGGAATTGACATGATTAGTATCAATATAGGCCTACTATATGTATATAGGTAAACTTGAGGGAATACAGGCCCGTAGCCAGGGGGGTCGGAGCATTCGAACGACCCACCTCAGTTGAGGGAGGTCCATTTTTTCCAGCCATGTGTTTGAAGGGTCAGCTATGAAATATTTTTTTATCTTGACATATCGTTCAAATTTAGCAGAAATACCCAGGAGTATAGGCATAGCCAGGGAAAGAAGGGCGAACGGGGCGACCCTGCTTGATCTCATTTTCGCTTTTTTTCCCCGCGATATCGCTAAATAGTAATTCCCTCAATTTATGTGGCAGGCCTACCAAGGCAGGGGTGGAATGCAGGGTTGGGAGCATGTATGTCTGCATGTTAAACACCCAGGAAGGGCAGTTTTCATCTATCTGAGTGGTTTGTAGAGCCAAACGTTTCTTTGAATGCTCATCTCGGCATTGCTTCATTTTTCACAGACTAATTATTTTCTCAGTAACTGAGAAATTGTAGACATGAGATTTATATTTCAAGGCTGGGTTCATGCAGCTGAAAAAAACTTGGGAAGGGCTATTTCCGGCCATCTGGGGGGTTTGTAAAACCCAAAATTTTCTTATATGCTCCGCGGCAACCGATGGTGGCGCTCCGCTGTCTTCACGAGTTTGCATACCCTCCCCTTGGAAGGTCTTTCAAGGTCTTCTTAAATGCTCCAGATTGCAGGAGATCTGCAGATTTCACAATTTTCCGGGGAAAGCATGCCCCCGACCCCCTAGCAAAAACTTTCTTGTACGCTCCGCGCCACCCGATCGTGGCGCTACGCTCGGATCTTTCAATTGCAGTAATTCCGGCAGAGGCTACGGCCTCCCCCTCCACAAATTCCTGGGTACGCCACTGATGAAAAATACCCATTCGAGGAAT
This sequence comes from Stichopus chloronotus, assembly GCA_021234535.1. Lineage (NCBI taxonomy): Eukaryota > Metazoa > Echinodermata > Holothuroidea > Aspidochirotida > Stichopodidae > Stichopus > Stichopus chloronotus. The sequence goes on from CM037829.1 coordinate 21,328,708, forward strand.
GAGAAGAGAATTGCAGCAGTTTGATAATTGTGCAAAATAAAGTAGAGACATTCCCTTAATTTCATGCTACAAAATGTAGGGGACAAATGTGTCAGGCCCAGTGTCTTCCTCTCAAAATGGCAGGAGACTGACCCCAATAACCACGCTTAAACCAATTTGACCAGTGAAAAGAAGAAGTAGATTTCTCTACAGATCTGAAATGTACCTGTCAGCCGTTGATTGATTCATTGTACAGTGGTCGGTGCAAGAACACAATCAATTGTGGTGAAAAATTGATGGTTCATGAACATACGGATCGTCAGGCTGTAATTTAGATTCACGGTAAAGAATAATTGGCAGAAAGATCATTCATTTCACCCATGACTGCAGACAGATGATAAGAAGTAGACTAGTAGAGCACAGAATATTTTCGAATTAAAGTTGGTGAAATCTCACTACATTTCGACAATATCCGTATTTCTTTCACTACATCATTACGTAGGTCCACATTTCACTACAAATAGTGAAATTTCACTACGGGTGGCCACGCTGGCCCACTGATTTCCAATATCAGTGGTACCGGGTCAGCACTCAGCGCCAACGACGAATTAGTATGCCAGTAACAGAAATGCCATTGACATTCCTACGGTAACAACCACAATAAGATCAGAGCTAGAATTTGTCTTTGACACTCCCTGGTAAGATATGCAATGCAAGAGGGGAGGGGGGGGGGAGGGGTAGTAACAGAACGGCTACGCAGGCTACTTGACAGTAGGTTTACTTGTAACACTGTTTCATAGCCGATGAAGTGAGACAGGAAACCAGTTGAAAATAGTAAAACAGTGTATATATACAACTAGGGTCAAAGTTTGGGATCTGAGCCCCCTCCAAATTAAAAACCAAAAAGAAGACAAAAAATCAAGGGATCTTCCCTCCATACAAATTAGTGAAAAAAATGCTATTAGGGTTCCGACTGGAACCCTATATACTCATTGAGTGGAGATCTGCGTGGCCACCGTCAGTCACTGTTGGCGCGGAGTGCACCGGAAATTTCTTGAACCGAAAATACCTCCCAGATCACAAGAAATTGCATTTCCGGTGATTTTGTTTCTGTTTATTTTACGCCTCACCCCAACCTTAACCACTGGATTCTTTCTCTTTTTGCACGCTTTAGTTCTGAGACCGACCGGGACCTAAGAGATGTCGTTCCGACCTCAGTAAGCGGACCTTCCAAAACCGACTTTGGTGCAACTCCTTCGTCATGGGCTTGGTCGCCCTATTAAAATTTTTTGGCTATTTCAAATGACCCCAATCTATGCACGAATAGGCCTCCTCTCAGCTGATTTAGAGTTGTTGATATACTGCTTTGTATTATTACGGATTGCACGAGGACATTTGAAAATTGTCTTCCCTATTTTTTGATGGTGATTATAAGCAATAGACCTAATTCATGATCAGTGTTTATTTAAATCTGTTACTGTTTTGTAGTCAAAACTAATAAATTAATAAATGGTAACTGTTTTAGAATCAGCGTAACTCGCATGAAAATACTAGTTCAAAGGCACCCTACGAAAGAGACAGAGACGTTTAATGTGTTTACGAGACATTCAAGGTCTGTATAGCATATATACAGTAAAGTCATCGATTTATGGTCGATTCAGTCACTCACTATAAATTGTCCTTTGTTCGCCATAGATTTTCTTTCTCATGACGTCCACAATTTTGGATGATCAAATTTGTCCTCGACTGTTCCATAAACCAGGGAGTTGTTGGGGGTCCTGCATAAATTACCCTTTCTTTATTCGAATTCGGCCATCAGAGAATTGGCGTAATTTGCCAAACAAAGAGACAGAGAGGGGGGGGGGGGTGTAGAAATGAATTAGCATTCACATGTTGATTGCATAAATTACTTTTTTATTCGAATCATGAGAAAATTGTTGTAATTTAGCAAAAGAATTAAAAAAAAAGAAATTCACATGCAATCACAAATTTCTGCTTAAAATACCCCTTTTTATTCCAAATTAGACATCAGAAAGTTGTCTTGTCTTAATGTAGCAAAGTTATAAAAATTAACATGCAGTCAAGTTGTAGATAAACTTTAATCGTATAACCATTTATGCCTTTGATTAAAATGTTGTATCCAAATATTCTTTGCAATCAGTTTTGGTAATACTTTCATCTCTTCGTATAGTAACTGTGTAGATTTTCAGCCAATGATTTGTTGTTATAGGCTATTCTAGAGGCTATTCTAGAGGTAAAGTAAAAAAAGTTGATCAGCATTTCTTTAAATTTACTAACTCCATTTGACTTTATAACTTTTTCACGTTTGTTGTCTGCATATGAGTTGAATGAACGACAACGATATCCGAAGATAGAAAATACATGAGACTTTCACACTCCAAGCACATAGGATTGCAGAGAAGAAGGCGCTAGTCCGGCATCACACCGGGGGTGGGGGTGGGGGGGTGGGGACAAAGGTGGTGTTAAAGCACTCTTTGCACTGTATATGGGAGTGCAGTTGTTGTGTTAAGACAGATAAGTAAGATTACTCGCATAACCCAAGAGGTTACGTGTTGAGATATGTTGATGACAGGACTATCCACACTGCGTCGAAGTTTTGACAGGTATGAACTCAAACTTGTGTCCTGTTTCATCTTACTCCTCGCCCCATGTGTGTATAGGGTATTGCTTCTCTAACTATATAGGGTTGCGCGGTTACAACCTAGGGTACCTTTATAAAGGTACTCTACTGAAGTCAACAATGGCGGGCCCTTCTATTTAAGTCTAAAAAAAGAAAATGAGGAAAATGAAAAACTGTAAAGTTGAAGGGAAACGACGGTAGAAAGACGGTCTAACATATAACGTATAGCGTTATACGAAGATATGTCTCATACAGTTTTATGTTCACAGTTTCTCCCATACTATGATGGCTCGCACTGGCCGGAAGTGATAAATTACAGTATCCCTCTTCAAATCGATTATATGATCAGGCTACATACGGTCCTCTTGAAGATAATTATGGGAATCGTGGAGCCTATAAGTCCAAGCTGGTAGTTTCTTCTCTCAATACTTTGGCCCTCTTCACTACTATTACACTGAATGACTGAAAATAAGAAATGTTGACACCATCCACCAGTAAAATCAAAGGTGGATATTTACATGTATTTACGGTGGCTCCTGAAGGAAATCCCCTCCCTACTGGGTACGTTGACAAAACTTACTTTTTCATGACTTTTCACCCACTTTTCATATCTTAATATCACAGAAAATTTTTGTCGTGTAATTTCATTCACGAAAATGTGATTATACTGGTGGAAGTGAGCTCACAAAAGAGATGAGAATGTACCACAATTTCTCATCTGAGTTCCCTTATGAGAGCAAAATTTTCGCAATGGAGTCTGTTACTATCAAAATGAAAACTTAATATGGTTTCTCACTTCCTCTAAATCTAGTCCCTTTACGTCAGATGTTGATCAACAAAATATTGCAGCAAGTTGCTTTCTGTAGGGAGTTGCTATACAGCGACTATACCTCGGCCTAGTCTCTGTTAAGCAAAGTTCCACTTCAAGGATTCTTTACAATGAAGCCATTGGCTCTCTCTTAAATTCCACTATTACAGTACTTAACACGCTCATGTTCACAAGGTGGGGGAAAATTTCCTCTCAAAATTAGATATGATATAAAATCTATTTGGTCCGCATAAGCATTTCACGTTGTGCATAACTATTTGAAAAAGTTGTACAGAACAACTTCAAGGCCATTTCTAATAAGAAAATAGCCTACATTTTCAGCCACTGTTTTTTTTTTTTATTATAAAGCACAAAGACTATGTTCAGTAGAACAAGGCTAATATGTGGACATAGGATGTAACGAATGTCGTATGTCAAATGTTTCATGTTTCAGTCTAATATGATAATCGAAACTCCCTTCTGCCTCTTCCAAACACAACTGTTTCTATTTTTGTGTAAATTATCTTACTAAAATCAGAGCTATGCCTGTTATTTCGTGCATATATTTTTGTTTTATGAAAACATGAAATTCGATTTTTTTTTATCAAGGACAATCATTCATATTGACTAAATAATGTAGCTTCACCAAATGACACTTCGATATTGACTGCTTTTACTAATTTATGTTTATTTTTGTTCTTGAGGGGGAATGTGATGTGACTATGTTGGCATATCATATTCAATACTTTAAAGTAAAGACGTGTGTAATAGTTTGTATCGATAATGCAAAACAAAATCGATGATGTGTTGTAATGCAAGGTTAATAAACGCTGGATGGTGCATTAACCCCAGCTTAATGCATGCATGATGGGGGTTAATGAAAGTGGCGCACCCGAGTGCATACAGCGATAGCGTTAACCCCGGGAGTGTATAGCGTTAATGCACAGGTACAAGTTGATTAACCTTGTTCAGTCATACACTACTAGATTTTGACGAAAAAGAAGAAAACGAAAGGACATTTGGGTTTGTAAATAACCACTTTTTCACTGAAAACTAACACCGAGGAAAGGTAAAAACAATTCACAACGTTCCAACAATGTTCTTGGGCGATATTGACAAAGTATCATATTGCTTTTCGTGAGATAACAGACGACAAGACACTGTCGATCTGCGTTTTATTGTATTCATCCGCTGGTGAATTTACTCTCTAATCGATCGTGTTTTATCCTGAAAGAAACAGGTCAATAGGAATTGAGGAATCTTACCAAGCATGAATGAGTTTCTGCTCATGAATAACACATTTTATGCAACCTCCTTCATTCTGTTGCAATTAATTGTTTGATGTACATTCTATAGATATCTGCAGTCTATTGGTAACTGGTTATTGGGGTTAAGAATATAAGAAGATCGAGGTGAGAAATTGTCACAATCGAAATTTCTCTACCATACTTTCTATCATACATCGAGCCGAGGACGATATTAACCTTGAATTTCTCCATGCACTCGTAGTATACTGTGACTCCGAAAAACTTAGGGCATTGCTGCAGCTCCCTGACCTGGTACTTCGGGTTAAAATAGTTGTCTCTGATGTGGATGATGATAGCAAATGGCTGCACGTTTCCTGCTCTTGAAGTACCCTGAACTCCTTCAAAATTAATTCAAACTTTCGACCGACAGTTATTTAGAATTATCTTCCTGAAGTTGGTAAGTCGGTAATGAATTTCCCAAAGGCGTAAATTTTGCGATCCAGTATTGACACGAAGCAAATATTTGATAACGTACAAATTTAATCAATAACAAACATCGAAATCGCGACGCCACTACATGTAGCTTATTCATATTTAACAATACAAATGTCATGCTATTATTAAAAGAAAAGATAAGTCGACTATAGTCAATAGGGAGGAGGACAATTTTGTAACTTGTATTAAAGTTGATGGTCAAAAAAAGCAAACTTGTTATTTTACAGCGTGTATAGATATGCCATGTTTTAAAAATCCAGTTGGAGTTAACATTGCATATATCGCACCGCAAACCAGCGGTCTTCGTTCATTGGAATTTGCAGCTTCTCCGGGATACCGAAAGAGGACGCGTTGTTTGGAATTTATTCATGCCAGTTATTAATGAATCTACTCGAACGGATCACACAGAAAAGGTTAAGTAAAATATTCAGTGAATCCACAACTTGTGAATAGACCGGAATACGATCATTTTAGTTGGAGGACAATGAAAAGTATAAGACTGAAAACGTTTAGTTTGGTGACTAGGCTATGGTTAACTTCAAGAGAAAGAGAGAAATATTTCAACATTTTAATTCAACATTGCTTCAACTTGACTGATTGAAACATTTAATTTCTTTTCCTTTTTTTATAATCCTTTGTTATTGTTCGTATCTTGTTCTTTTGATGAAATTGTTGGATTGCCTTTGAAAAACGCTGATAAGTCATTGGACTTGGGGTGATTGGCCCAAAAAGCCCAAATAGATTTAAGAGATAGCCAAAATCACAGCACACCCAGTATGCTATGATGTCTGGTAACACAATGTATCGAATTAAGCACTTTTTTATGTACCGTTTAATGGTTCGTGTGTAATGTTGGATCTGTGGGGAGGGGACGGAGAGCAATGAAACGGAATGTGTTTCATGTAAACTGCATGTTGAAAGTCTTTTAATGTACGCAAGTCTTCCGTATAGAATATTTGAGTATTGAAATAATACATGGAAGTTGGGGATCACAAAATGGCTGTGTGATTGAATTAAAGCGCCGTTGTAGATCCTGGATGTTTTTAGGTTATTCACCTCCGTATAGCTCCTTTATCAGGACTGGTGTGGTCATACATTATTCGACCATTCTTCTTTAAAACTAGCTTTAAATGTAGTTTCTTTTGATAACGAAAATACTCGAACTAAGCTAAGGCTATCGGTATAATGCAACAATAATTATTTAAACTGTGCAGACAATGTTACAGCGTTTATATGACAATGGTAAATTCAGCTTTGTCAGATAGAGTTTATAAACATAGAAGAAGAGAATAAATTAAATGATTTTTTGAAACAAGTGCACATAACCAGCAATTTGTTTTCTTCTGGTATAGTTCACTGCAGCACGTGTGACCAGATGATGCTTCAACAAACTTGCCAGAGAATGGAAAGGCGATTTAAAGAAGTGATACCGATTACTTTTGTAATAATTTTCACCTTTTTCTATAACTGTGACGGAATATCTGGTACGTATATAGGAAACTGTTCCATCTTTACATACCTTAGAAACACATGCAGGGTTTAAAATCGTGAGCGAGTAGCAAATTCTTTATTTTGGAGGCAGATGAGATATTACATTAGAATAGGCAGTTATGAAAAAGCTTTTAGGTCATTTTTCTGTGACGTCAATGAAAACTGAAATGTATAGTCATCATAAAGTTAAAAATAGGAATATATTGCAGGCCCGTATGCAGCTTTTTCAGTGGGGGGGGGGGAGTTCGATTCTACTACAAGTAGAACATTTTACCCGACAATTATGACCGACAAATTATAACTCATTATATATGTTGCTAACGTAGGCCTACTATCATAGGCTGAGAGGAACTCCAGATCTTGTGGGAGGTGGGGGGGGGGGGTCGGACGACCCCCTGAACCCCCTGGATAGGGGCCTGTATTGTGTATTTTGCAGAAATGAAAGAAGCTTTTAAAATTGGTCTATTTAATTTCGAGATTGTGGCATGTATATAGGTATATGATTAAAGTGTTGTCAGGGAAAGATGTGAAATTTGTGTCGTCTGTGTTTGAAGGGAATGTGTTATCAAACTTTGACTCAATAAAATCGTTATTTTATGAAGGAAACACTATTATCAAAATATATAATACACTTTGTTATTTCTTTAAAATGTTTGAATAAAGGGAGGATACAAAAATAAAATAAAAGGACGAAAGGAAAAAAAAAAGAAGTCACCTATGAGAAGATTAGATGACATACAAAGATTAGGAGCTGAAACTCTGAAATCTCTTAATCCACATAAAATTCCGTGCAAACTTTGATTTTTTTCCTCGTAAAAGCTGTTAAGGAAACTTGACAATGGAACTTAGATTGACTTCACGTCCACCATATTGATTGCAAGAAAGTGGTGGCGGTCAAAGATCCTACAAGGTCAAGCTTGTGCTGTATAAGAGGCACATTGGGAGAGATGCTTCATCCAGAAAAACTAATTGACTAGGTCTCATATTTAGTTTTGTTAGGGTAAATGGCATAAAATTACATTAACATTATATTTTCTTTTTGCAGTATATTATTACAATCAAAAATATTCGCATCACCGAAACCACAATGTCTTCTTGTATTCTGATTGATGAAGAATTTCAGGGGTAGTTATTCGGAAAATAGTCACGGAAAATAGAGAACACTATAAATTTTTGTACTGCCGAATTGATTATTTGTCAATTTATCCATATGTATCCTGAACTTATCATGGTAACACATTCTTCTACGTTCCACCTTTCAGATTGCTTTATGTTCAATGAAGAATGTTTGCGGGTACTTGAAGGCACATTTTCCCAATTAGATGCACAAAACAAATGTATTATGTTAGGAGGCAAGCTCATCCAAATAAAAGGGACCTCGTTTATCCACAATTTAAGGGCACAAGCTCTACCCTCTGGAGTATATCCAATATGGCTGGATGTTTACAAAGACAACTCTGTTTGGAGAAGCGGTAACTTCGCCTACTATGGAGATGGAGACGTTCGCAATACAGGCTATTGGCGTAAGTATGTAGTCCTTGTACTGAGACATTCTTAGGAGGGAAGAAGATGCGATAGAAAATGATGTCAACCGAGTGGTTTGAAATTACTAAACGATCACATTTTCTGTCTTATCTGTCTTACCTGTCTACTTGTCTTATCTGGCTTACAGTGTGTCTCATCTGTCTATCAGTGTCTTATCTGTCTCATCTGTCGTACTTTGTGTTACCTATCTGTCTATGTCTAATAAGTCTATCTGTCGTATCTATCTTATCAGGCTGTCAATCTGCCTGTCTAGTATCTGCCTATCTGCCCATCTGTCTGCAGTGACAGAGCCATCATATGATCAGGGAGATAGTCACCCGAAAAAAAAAAAAAAAAAACTGAAGATACGTTCATCCCCACCCAAGTATTTGTGAAGTGTTCCAAGAATATAAGACAGAAGATGCATAATTTATAATTCTTGTATCAACTCAACCCATCTGATATGCATTACCATTTTCATAGATTTACTTTTGCTCTCATTAATTTGAGCAACAAGTTGCAAACATGATATCCCTGTTTCAAGACTCTGCAGCTTATAACAGCCAAGAAGTGCCGTTTCCAGCCATACGGGGAGTTTGAAAAGCCATAATTTGCTCGTACGTTCCACGTCAACTGATGGTGGCGCTCCGCTTAGATAGTCGTGCAGGCACTTATCGCCCCCCCCCCCCCCACGCCCCTCCCCCAATATCTTTGAAGAGTAATGGGTATTTCTATTACACAGCGCTCCTAAAAGCTATTTTTGAAATTGCTAGTCCCATCACTATCTGTCCATCAGTCTATCTGCATGAAGGTCTTATCGTTTTGCCTCATCTGCCTTGTCTGTCTGTCTCATTCGTCTATATGGCTATTCGTCTTACCTGTCTTACTTCTCTCGTTTGCTTTATCTGTCTTATCTGTCCATATGTCTGTCTGTCTTCTGTTTGTCTTCAGAATTATCTTAGTATCTTACCGACCGGTGTACCTATATGCATATCTGAACAAAGTTAAGAGCTGTTGATACCTCTAACCGTAGTTTTATTTGCTTCCCTTTTCTTTCTTTTAACATCAAGCCTAGTCGCAACAAAGATCACAACACTTTGTGAATCATTTGGAAGTCTTTTTTTCCCCTCTCTATACAGCTTTCGCGGTACTTCCAGGCCCGGTTGCCTTTGCTTCTAATTCAATATGTGTTGCACAATATGGAGTGAGTTCACTTTTCGAACAGGAGTGTAGCAAGACAATTGATGCGGTATGTTCTTTTAGCATGCAAACAACCACAGGTAAGTGTGTTGCCAGGGATGATGAACACATCATGACTCAGATAAATATGTCTGGCTGTATGCAATACAATGCTTACCTTTAATGTGATACTACGTCGTATTCCTGAAAATGTAATTAAAAAACTCAGCTTTCCATATACTGTCACGGACAGTAGTCTGTTAATGCATGTAACAAAACCCTCGTGTTATGAACGTTCTTACGCCTTACCAGTTACCTTTATTTTGCTAAGTTCAAAATTACCTTTGATATTAAGTTCCGGATCGAAGTAAAGTGTATAAAATGAACATTTGCCTCTATACCACTTACTCGGTTTCTAGAGATTTGTTAGAAAAGTAAATACAACGTTTCCAAATTATGTTAATGTTGGAATATTGTTTTCACACCCGAAACTGCAGTATGAAGGGCAAAATCTTCTCATAGTCAAAATAGTGTGCATAGTACAAATGCACAGTCCATCTTCCATGCGAACCTATAGGATTACAGTGACCTGTTGACTCAGATTTACAATTGCTAAGCCAGTGTATCTCACTAGTGAGTATTTTCTTAATATTTCGGAAAGATTTTGTCATGTGATAGGGTAAACAGGTCACCGTTCTCATTCGTAATTCATTGCTTTTGTTCTGAAAATGCAGTATGATGGGGTTTATCTTAAAATAGCATTGGTGTAAAGCCAGCGTCACTTTCTGAAACCAATTTAAAATACAGTAATTTTTTTCTACTTACAATCAACAGCCACTGAGTTAACGACAGATGTGCCGACTACAGACTATTCCATAACAAGCATGCTGACTACACATCAACGGACTGCAGAGCCAGCAGCCAGTACAAAGTCAGTTGCAACAAGTAGGCCTATGCCGACGACACTTGAACATAAAAGAGACCACACAGAGTCGTTAACAAAGAGCATGTTAACTACACTTCAACCGACTACAGAACACAAAGCTGTTACGGAGTCATCTGCCACAAATATGGTGACTTTACTTGAAACGACTACAGGACACGAATCTACATCGGAGTCACTTTCAACTAGTGTGATGACTACACTTCAACGGACTACAATGCATGGAGGTACCACACAGCCACCTAGTACAATTGACTTATTGCTCATTTATATAGAACGCCGAAAGGGCCACAACATAAGCTGATGATATCATTTGTTACGTTGTTGTACCGAAAATATACGTCTATATACCCAAAATATAAGTCTATACACCCACAATATACGTCTATATACCAAAAATATACGACTATATATCGAAAGTATACGTCATTATGTCAAAATGTTATGTCATTGTCCTCAAAATATACGTCGTTATAACGAAATCTTATGTTTATGTACTGACAGTATACGCCATTGTACTAGAATTATACGTCGATACCATTATCAGAAGTGATGATGTGTTGCTAAGGTCCGTGTCTAGGTTGCTTATATGCATATATGGAAGACATGAAGGCGTGTCTGGGAGTGGACTGCAGAAACGCCAGTCATGTGTGTTGTTTGCATTTTCGGTGTATACTGTACTGGCTGCATATAGCGGAGAGCTCAGCACATTTGAAAAGATTGAAAATGGCAGGTATATATAGACGAAAGAGGTGGTAGACATTGGCTTGACCAACCACGAAATAGCTGAAATGTTGCATACCAGTGAGAAGACAGTGAAACGGAGAAGATGTGCATTACATTTATGAGGAAGAAAGACCTAAATTCAAACATGAGTGGTCTGTAACTTTCGGTCGTAATCAAATCGTCAGGTCTAACGGTCCGGCATGTCAATTTTGCGGCAACTCTTTGTGCTATGAATCAGTAACCTAATTGGTTCCTTCCAGTAGCAATGCATCACGCTTGTCTCCGTTTGTCTCCTTCAGCCACGCATACACGTCTTTCCTTATTTGCATATGATTACCCCAGACACGGGCCTTAGCAACACATCACTTCTGATAACGGTATAATTTTAATACAATGATGTATACAGTCAGTACAATTACATAAGATTTTGCCAAAACGACGTAGACTTACCAATAGAGTGACGTATACTTTCGATAGACAATCATGTATACTTGGTGTATAGACGTATATTTTCGGTACAACAACGTAATAAGTGATATCGTCATCATATATTGAGGCCATTTTGGCGTTCCATACATTTGCATTTTTTTTTTTTTTAGAATGTGTATGTCCAACGACAGTCCCGCAAATGTCAGTTGAGTTGTATCATCAAGGCCTTGTGATCATTACCTCATCCCTATAAGTGGTATACAGGGAGGAGATATGTGCTCCGTGAGCGGTTCAAGTCGACAGAAATGACACTTAAAAATGGTAGCCCACCTTGCACACCTTGTAGTATTCATTCGAAACTTGGTGCGTCAGTAGTCCTAATGTGGGGGGGGGGGGGCTCATGGGATACAAATGACATGGATCGAGATTACCCACTGGAGTTGGAAGGGGGTGTCCAATTGTGTGTGTGGGTGTGTGTGTGTGTTCAACAGAATGTGACGCTCTCCTCCTAGACGGTAGGTCGGATGATCCTCAAACTTGGTGGGTATATGCCAGGGTATGTATAGTGTCCGCTTGACCAGTGACGTCATAGGTCAAAGGTCACAGGTACTGAAAACGAAAAAAAAACATTTTTTAGCATTAGCTCTAGGTGTGAATATCCTAGAGTTACAAAACTACCATATATTGAAAGAAGACGATACGATTTTTTTTCAAAAAATATTAATGACGTCACTTAATCAAAGGTTACCTGATTGAAGGTCAAATAGGCAAAATGGCTCTAAAAAGCGTGTCCTCTTAGACGGTAAGTTGGATTAACTTCAGACTAGGTGGGTAGATGCCTGGGTATGAGATGTAGTGTCAACTCCACCGATGACGTCATAGGTCAAAGTTCACGGTCAGTATAGCCCATAGTACAGTATGTTAATGGCTGGTAGTGCATGGTGTCAACATGACTTTTACATCTTTGCCTTTTCGATGACTGCGACACGGTATTTCAATCCATGCAACCATGTTTTAGGCTGAGTGATTATGTCTGGCAGCATTGTCACTTTCCATGCGTTGGTAGTACCTTCACTGTGTATATAGGTCAAAGAACTAGTTTATCTATATTTCTATGATATAGGTATACTACACGTCTTGTTGTACACGAATCCGGCGGATCCGGTGGATCTAATGAATACTTTGACGCGCCCACAATTCTAGGAATACTTTTGACGCACACTCGATTTCTAGGCAAATTTGTACGCGCATGCAGGTATTTTTGCCGTTCGACGCTTACGCGGTGTATTCCAGTACTATATCAAGTAACTTGAATATTCAGCATGCACTTCTATCCACAACGAGCAACCCGAACCACTGATGAAATATTATTTAGCTCATCGCGCATGAAATGATGACCATGCAAAATGATAGGGATGAGATTTGAGGATTGCCTATAGTTGTTGGTGCAAGTTTCTTAAATTTACCACGCAACCCGGCTCTGTTAAACTACTGTTAGGTTAAAAATATAACCGTGGCCAGTCGCAGGGCCAGTAACAAGGCATGTAGTGTTGGGGAATATGTTAAGGGTTAGGTCAAGGTGTTGTGACCTCGAAAAGAGGCATTCAGAAATCATGCAGTAGGGTCGTAGGAGCAAGGACGTACTTTTAGAGTCGTCGCACCTAAAATGCCCACCTAAATACAATATCGATACTGTTGTGTTTACTATGCCATGAGAGAGATGGAGTGCACAGAAATGCAGCACAGAATAAAATAAACAAGAGTTTACATTTTTAGACCTACATAGTCGATATTCACAATTGACTTTTTCTTCTATTTTCATGTTTTCTTTGATTTTGCAGAATTTATGTTTGGAAGTACTTCTTACGCCCTTAAGTTCAAGGGTTGCTTAAACAACATGCAGTTTCAGCTGCTACCGGTCAGAAGTTTGACACAGTGTGGACTGCTGTGTCTCCAGTATTTCAAGATCGGGGATCGCTGTTTATCATTTAACATATACGGACAACAAGGTAGTCAACTTTACTGTCAAATCAGTTCTAGAAAATTAAATGTACTCACTGAAACTTTACTCGCCGAGTCCAATTGCAGATACTACGAAGAGATGTAACTGTACCGATAGGTCTTAAAGGGAAATAGGGCGTTTGTTTTAGAGAAGACGTTCGTATTTTTGAAACCAATGTTTGTGGATGCAGAATGGTAGATTATTCAAAATGAGGAAGGACAGAAGCCTTCTCTTCAAGAAATAAGCGCCACACAGCTAGAAATTCAGTTATTTCTTGCCAATTTGTTCACCCAAACTTTTCAAAATTCAAATGATGCATCTTCCATTACTCATCACATGCATAATGTTTTAAGGAGATGAAGCTTTAGTAGATGTTTATTGATGAGATTGAATGGTTTAACAATGATTACCGCTATTTTCTTTTGTATGTCATGTTGGTGTATTCTAAACGCCCTATTTTCCTTTAAACATAAAAACGATTTCACTTGAATGGTCAATCAAGAGATGCGTGGAGACTAACACTGAGGATTACAATTATACAATAAATAGGAGAAAGTCAGTTCAACTGCAAATATTGAATCAAACAATTCTCAATCAAGAAAATTAATGTTGACGTTGTATTCTGTGCATGGCATTTAATCAAATGTAATATGAAGTATTCCGAGTGGTTGTAATTGCCTCTGCATAATCAGGTAGTAACACTCTGAAGGTTCAACATTTATAAGGAAACTGACATCAAGTTTGACAAATAATCCACGTGGAATGGCTAATGAAATGATAGCTAGTAAATATTGGTAAGAAAGTATAAGCACGCCATGATTTTTTGTACATTATGGGTAATCCATTACTCTCTTTTTTTTTGAAACTGCAATGATCAATTGTTTGATGAAAGCTCAATGACAAGTACAAATGTATTTGATGGCTGTTCAATTAAGAGTTCACAAGTGTCAAATACATAAAACTTAAGCTTTTCGAATCGTGTAGGGATGGCGTCTAGAACCTATTAGTGTTACGGTTATTTTGAAGTAAGTGGATTAATTGATTCTGCTGCAGCATAAATTACTATAACAAACAAGTTTTCATGATGCAATGCACTGGGCTTTTGTTTGTGGGGTGTATTTCTAACGTTTGAACGAATCATTCATTTTTTTTCTTCACTTTGTTTTGTAAACAAAACGGCACTCAATAATTGCAGACCAGTCGCAAATATAATATGGATGCCATAGGTTTTAAAGTAAACCAGGATTGAGATCATGCCTGGATTATGATAATGTCACTCAAATGTAGAGGGCTTTCACGTTACCGGCAGCACGATCAGATCACATGTTGACCTGGTAATCAACAAAAATGAACACTAAAATGTTCAAATATGCTGCTCAACTCATCTACCTGTTGCTATAACTTCAGTTTTAAATGTATGTTCATTTTGAAAACAGTCTCACATTCCCTAAAAAATTTGACAGATTTACGGGAAAATTCGTGTCTAACACCTGAATGATGAATTTATCATGGCTAAGTAAGCTAATTTGTGACATCAAGTGAGAGACCCATATTATAGGTCTTACGTTATCCTTTGTTTTCATAACCTTTATTTCAAAGACAACTAAGAATTTTTTTTGCCCCAACGGTTTTATATTGGAAGCATGTATTTTCTTTTTAGTAATATTGATAGCATTTACCCCATGTGTGAACCAGTTGGCAATTTAATTAAAAACAATATCCAACAAAAGAAATACCGACACAGTGCAACGCTACACTTCATCAAGTATAAATTTCTATCAAAAACTTCGAAAAGCCATACTTAAAAAACGGTTCAAGATAAAACAAAATTCCAACGGCTTTCCATGCACGGTTTCACTCTACAACTTCTGAATGGAACCAGCCGTAGTTGAAGGTCACACGACCTTTAAGATGCAGTCGCAAAGTTTTTATGGTTTCCCCTACATGTAGCAAAGCACGATGTGATAGTAAAGAAGATTTATCATATAATCATTATGCAATACAAAGCAAAAGTACGATAATGTACGGTAACATATGTAATATGCGAGACTGTAGCCTTTCTACGAACAAGTTGTCACATCCACGTATTGGAAAGAGCAAGGAAATTACTGCCATTCAAGTATAACAATGATTTCTTCATATGACGTCAAAGTAATAACCATGAAAGTATTGTCTTTCAGAAAGTGGGCCATACCGATACGACTTTTTTTTAAAAGTTGTATAGCGCAAGTAATTGAGATTCTTTAGAAAAAAATCGATATGATAATGACAGTATAATTACACCAACACTCGAAAATGTGAGAGCCGTTTTCAAATGAAATGAAATATTAACAAGTGGAATAAAGAAAATTGAAGAAATGTTATTTTTTTTAGTTTGCTTGTCACCACTCCCACTGAATGAGATATGGAAGAAAGAACTGGGGATAAAACTGGAAACGTACAGGAAGTAATTAGTAATTAGTTCAAACAGATGCATGACCTTAAATTAACTTGACCTGTGCGGCACAATGCTGAATATACTCTCTTTGAAAAGGACATTCATCGGTCACACAGTAAAAGTCTCAACCAACGGAATGACATATTCCTAGTGAACTGGTACAGTTTGTGGACACATTTTCACAAAAAAAAAAGGAGAGAAGTAACATAAAAAGATCGATTCATGTTGTAATATTTTACTAACATGTTAATGAAACTTGGTTTACGTCGCTGTTCAGAAGGCTCGGCTACTGTTAGGTTAATCTGATGTGCTGACTATATCGTCGAATTGGATGTAATCATATACAGGAGGATAGAAAGACAAATAGACAGACGGGGTGCTGAAGAAAAACGTTTTGTGAGTGCATCAAGTTTTCACATTTTTATCTCTGTACTGTAAGAAGAAAATCGAGAAACTATAGTGTTGTAGGCTAATTAAATTTCGTTGCATTAAATATTGAATACGGGTGAATAAGGAAACTTATTCGCATGTTCAGAGACAAGTAACCGTCATTATTCGCACAAACGTGTTCGCGTCAATAGACAGCTGAGTGTCTATTTGTCGTGTAAGTGCGAATAGACCTAAGCTTGGTTATCCACCTGAACTTGCCTGTGTGAATAGACAGTCAGTATATGAGTGGCTATTCGTCTGCGTTCGTGTAAATAATGATTCTTATTCACAAGGATAGACAACACCTGTTCGCCCGTGTACGTACAAATAGACACCTATTATATGAGTGACTATTCGCCCATGAACGTGCTAATATATCAGTCTTACAAGTTGCACTAGCTTCCGTTGCTCACTGAGTCCAACTGAAGTTCACTTAGACCTATACGATTCTCGTTCGTGCCAATCTCGTTACGTAATAAAACCAATTTTGACTCACCTTCTCACATGAATCAGTCCTGGATCAATTACTAGTATGCCCCCCTCCAGGAATAGTGGTAACCCCCCCTCCTCCAGTCAGATTTGTCCCTTTTCCTACATGGTGCTGTAAATGTTTGATACCATAGGCATATGTTTGTATTTTTATTTTGTCTGGAAAAATCAGCCAGGTTTAATTCCGGTGGTGGGGAGCTGCATCAAGAAAGCCGCATCTGCATTAGACCCATGAATGTACAAGGCAGTAACGGTATAGGCTCACACAAGGACTACCATATAGCTGTACAGCCAAGTTCGGGAGGCTCAGCTATATGGGTAGGCCGACATTTTTCAAATTCATTAATATTTTCCATTATAAATGAATCACGTCTTATGTTTTGTAATGCTGGACACTCAGAGAGCGTTTATCTTGGCAAGAAATTCTCAAATGCTTAATTGTCGTGAAAATTCAAGTGTTTTCATCCCTCCAGCAGTTGCATGTACCGGTCGTTGCAATAATTCGCTTTGCTTCCCTAAAATTGGCATCCGCTTCTCTGATTGCTTGTATCGACTTCGATCGCTATTTGGTCCGATGACGTTAGGGCGAATCATCGCAATTTTTCACACAAACATGTTCCAGCGAATAGTCAGAACCTTTGTTTAAATTACTAATATAAAGGCCTACCTACCCTTCAATACCTAAACCCAATTCAGAACTGAAACTTATTACAAGTCGCTTTTTATTTCTGTTCACTATCTGCTGATTCGCCACTTATTTGATGATATCACTTTTTATGATACCACTAATTCATTTGATGATATCATTTAATGTTTGTATATCTATTATCAAATAAGTAGTGGCAAATCAATGTATGATATCAGTAAATGATTTGGTGTCATCATAGAATATACCGTACCCGCAGCGAATGATCACCTCAATTTACAATTCATTCGATGATATCAACAAATATTTGCTGATATCAGCAAAAATAAATTCTGATATCAGCAAATTTAATAATTTGATGATATATCAAATGATTTAGTGATCGGATCATATCAACAATTCATTTGATGATATCACCACATATCAAGTATGACATCATCAATTCATTTGATGATGTCGTCATGTCATTAAATGTCAATAATACTCATATTTCATGTTATCACCAATTCATTTGACGATATTAGTTAATCAAACATGACGTACATATCAGTAATTCGATCTTGCCGGCTTATTGCAATTCAATGAGGAGTTGAAAGGTCATTGAGCAGTTATACTATCTGAAACGATATAAAACGTAAACTGTTAAATGAGAAAGGCAATTCAGTGAGTTTCGTCTGATATGATTGAAGACAGGTGTACAAAAATCTTGGAAATGACAAATCAGCCACGTCTTATAGTATGTTATAATCCTTATTCTTATTGCGACAAGCTACCAACGAAAAATGGTTGATTGCCTTCAATTAAGTTGATGATGTCTTCAATTGAATTAATGATAACCAATAAAGTGTATTTCTGATATCAACAAAAGAACATATTTTCAATCATGTAATAACATCATCAATCCAATTGCCGTCAAACCACTTGCTGGTGTCAGCAAATAATCGGTGATATCAACAATTGCCTCATATCAAGAAGTCATATTAAATACACTGTCTTACTGTTTATGTCATTACTTGTAATTCATACCTAAAAATTAATTATTTAATAATATTTAATATATTTAATACTAATTATTTAATAAATATTTGGTGATATCGTTAAATAATTGTTGATATTAGAAAATGTTTAGTGATATCGTAGTTGGCGATATTAATTTGACAGAATTTGTGCTTTCAGTTTCATGTATCTCCTTTTCGTGGGTCTTGTAAACACACACTACTTGTCCTTAGTAAATTGGTGGGAATTGATATTCTGATGTTAGTTGTTTCAGTTTACAGCTCATCTGAATGGAGGCTACACAACAACTATATAACGAGTCTTTGTCACAACTATAAACTTATCCGAATAACCTAAAATTTTCTGTCAAAATGGGTATCCCTTTCTCCCAATCGTAAAGCATTGAGTTTGTTTTTTGACTATAAAGCTTTACAATGATAAAGAAAAATATCGTGTTAACGAATAGCTATGAGCGAACACTTTATACTTGAATACTCCCATTTAAGATAAATGTTGAGTTGAATGCTCCCTTTGATCAACAAAATGCGTTCATAACTCTATATTTAACAGATATGACCAGACGGCAACTAATACTAATTACTGGAAGATAATGCCAAGAGTTCGTATGGAGTTCGTAGCTTTTCTTGTAACTTCCATCTTGGTCTGTCAATGTGGAGGTGTATTCGGTACGTATATTACGTTTTTGTAAACAAAAAATCGGGGATTGCCTTGAGACTGGGGATAAGCCTGTCTCAGAGAACATACAAACTACACACAATTGCATGTATGTGGACTTCAAATGAGTTTATTACTTCCCGGGTATGCCAACAAATAATGTTTCCTTTCTGCTATAGGAAATGATGTTAGTATTTTCTTACACGAAGGAGCATTGAGCTTTCGAAATAGGTGAGGGTAAAGGGGGCCTACCCACACTTCATGTTGATAAAATACTTACGGGATAGATATTAACAGTAAATTGAAAACCTGTTTCATTGTTCAAACCCTATACGACCTGCAAAGATAAATTACAGTCATAGGCTTATTACACTAACCACGAACTTTGTATTGGCGTAGCTGTATTTTTTGTGTGTGATGATGATGATGATGATGATGATGATGATGAAATTGATAAAGATGATGGTGTATGAATTGTGTAAACGTGCTTTGTTTCAGCTTTTCAATTTAATGGAAATCATTTTTGGACACTCGGAGTGTCTGTAAACAAAGAAGAGGCAGAGAAACAGTGCATCAGTTCAGGAGGAGATCTCCTGGCGGTCACAAAGGAGGAATACCATAAACCTAGGTCAAGAGGTTTCAATTCGAACGGTGTGACGTATCCGATATGGATTGATGCTTATCATAACGGTACTGCTTGGCTTAGTGAAAACTTTGTTTACTATGGAAGTGGAGATCCTCGGAATACGGGATATTGGGGTAAGTCCTTTTGTCACCGTTGACATGCGTGAGGTGGTATGCAACTGAAAATGCACGTTACCGATCACATTTACAGGTGAATATTCCCATCATGACGTATGACGTACAAAACTATTCCCAGCAATTATACTTGTCTACATTACTGCTGGTGCAATAACAGAGCACTGAAATGTGACTTTATAAAGCAAACATTGTGAATCCGAGCATATATAGCCATATTGCAGTGATCCACGTGTTGGTATTAGAATAAATGGTATAAACATAAACATGATGGTATAATATAGAATACCGGTGAATGGTATGAACAAACAAAACATATAGTGACGCCTGTTGTAGATATAAATATATTGCAGATATATATATATGTATATATTGTAGATATATACGTATATATATATACGTATATATATATACGTATATATATATATATATATATATATATATATATATATATATATATATATATATATATATATATATATATATATATATATATATATAATACACCGACATGCAAAAGAAAATATAGCGGTTATAATCGTTAAACCATTCAGTCTCATCAATCTCATCAATAAACATCTAGCAAAGTGCAGTCATTTTCTCAAAACATTATGCCTGTGATGAGTAATGGAAGAGGCATCATTTAAATTTTGAAAAGTTTTAGTGAACAAATTAGTGTTGAGTAACAAATAACTGAATTTCTATCTGTGAGGAGCTTATTTCCTGAAAAGAAGGCTACTATCCTTCCTTACTTTGAATAATCTGTCATTCTACGTCCACAAACATTGGTTTCAAAAATATGGATGTTTTCTCTAAAATAAAAGCCCTATTTCCTTTTAAGTCACCTTACGAACAGTAAAGATGATCAATTAGTCTAACACTTAAATGACAAAAATATTAATATATAGAATTATTGGTAGATTAAGTGTTTTTAAGATTTATTGATGGATTATTTTTGGTGATTTCTTTTTCAGGCACTCTTGTGGCAATTGCACCGAGTCCGTCACAATGCATTGCACAGAATTCAGCTGAAGCGTATACCATAGTGTCCTGTACTGCTTTAATGGACGCGGTATGCTTTGGCAAAGTACAAACAACATTGGGTAAGCATTGTCCGGGATGTTGTAGCCTATGGTATATGTATAGAACGCCTGCATAAGTGACGAGACCGCTATACTCCTGTAGAGGTCAGAAATGAAATAAATGAACGCAAATGTAATAAAATGCTAAAACCACACACACACACACAATACGGTACAAGTTGATCACAAATGTAACAAATGTTCCAAAAATATCTAATTGTAGCCTTTATTGCTAGATGCTAAAAGGTTCAAAGAAAATAATCATTCGATCAGTCAATGTTCATACGAATATACCTCTAAATGAAGTTATAGCTGTACACACTTTATTTTTTATAGGCGCATTAAGTTTAAAACATTTATAGATTCTAAGATCAGGGCATCGACCAGGCTGAACATAAAATTTTCCAAGGCACAACACTGATGAACGGCGCTTACTCATATTAAAGAGTTACTGACTCCATGCTCTCCTCAATGTTAAGGTCCCATACCATCAATAAATTATGTACCTATACACGAGATCTGTTTATCTTTTCCGGGAAAAAGGGCCTGAATTGAGTCGCAAGGATTCTTTTTTTTTCAATTATCATCACTATTTGCATTTACTTGGATGTTTAAGAGCACCAAGTGCAGTTTTGAAAGTATTGGTAGACCATTCCCCCAGTTCTGTCCCCTCTGTCACCGCAGAAGCAACGTGAGAAAGATCCTGGCTCAATAGCATTCAACTGGGGTTGCTGTATATTGGGTGACTAACCGATAATCGTTAAAAACACCGCAAAACTCAGAGACATTAAGGATAGCAGTCTTTATCCCTGTAGATTACTTCGGAGTAAACTAAAAAATGTTGAAGTAATATTCCTATTGTGAAGCGTTATCGCAGAAATCTTCCATCACCTAGGCTACATGTAGTTTTTTTTTTTTTTTTTGGGGGGGGGTTTCGCTTTTTAGTTTAGGTCACAAAACGGTGTCAGTGTTAGTAGTGCAAAGCTCAATGGTTGTATAGTTAATTCCACCCATCATATACAGTAAGGTCTAGCAACCTGCACTGCACTGATTGTTATAACATCAGGGCATTCACTTTCAACCTGCTACAGCGGGGTAGCATGTCTGTGGAACGCTACTCAGGCATGCGTCATGCCGAAGTGACACACGAAATCTGGGGAAATATGTTGCATTAAATACAAATTATGCATGCAAATGTCTCAAAATTTCTTATCCGAAGAAAAATTTGTAAAAATAGAGAGGGAAATATTATTTCACCAAATTTCTCGATTTTCCCAAATTCCCCCAATTTTCTTTCCAGGAGGGGCAATTTTCTCTCCCTATCCCATTAACTAAGCCACTGGTTGAAGGAAATGTAAATTGTTTGAAAAAATCAAATTTATCTTAGTGATATTTCGGTTCATGAACCTTGCCAAAGGGGTGGGAGCACCTCTCAAAGGTCCCACAACTTCTAGCTCAAAATCTGAACATTCAACATACGAAAATTTTTAAATGCCATGATAGGCCTGGCCATTACCAACAACATGGTAGGTGGGGAATCTCTGATATGACGTACCTTACATGCACGCGGGACCCTCCGAGTTCCCTAGTTTAGTGTGTAAGTCAATGACAGTGATTGGTATGTTGCATCGGATTATGGGAGAAGAGAGTTCGTCTTTAAAAAAAAAAAAAAACGATTATCATTTCATTAGCCTATCAAAATGCATTTATCTATGGAATTGTTCCTACAGAAAAACATGCGACAATTACCTTTGAAAACAGGTCATTACGTTAAACTTCATGAGTTCTCAGTTGTTTCGTTACGTGAGATAAGGTATTCAAACGCCTGAACCCCCCCCCCCCCTCTCCTGTCCTTTGCAGTCAACAGAGTTAATAGTTTCCTTGGAAGTTTGTCCCTTGATTAAAAGTAAATAGTTTGTGTACGATATGTGTCATAAATTGGAACGTTGTGTGGTACTGTAGAGTGAGTACTGCTGTTGTTGGGAAGAATTCAGGATTGCTAAAAAATAAATCAATAAAAGAAATATTATTCAAATTAAAAAAGTCTGATTTAAATCAATAAAAATCGATTATTTTCTGATTTTCTACATTCGCTCACCGTTGTAAGTTTTAAAGCACGATAAAAGAAATCTGATTGAAATCGATAAAAAAACTGATCGTTAATAATGTTCTAAGTAAAAAGACTTCGTTAACCATGCCATTCTAAGGAAGCAGTAAGCAGTTGTACTTTGTAGTCATTTGTAATCAACAGCTGCTGAGCCAACTACGACACCTGAGCCAACTACGAGATCACCTCTTACGACAACGCCGACTGCACTTCAGTCAACTACATCATATGTAACTTCTACGGCATCACCTACGACAAGAATTCAGACTGAAGAACACAAGGTAACAACGCTGGGGTCAATGACCACTACACATGTTACATCGGAGCCACCTTCACAAAGTCCAACGTATACGCTTCAACCTACTTCTGTACATGAAGTTACATCGGAGTCACCTTCACAAAGTCCAACGTATACGCTTCAACCTACTTCTGCATGTGATGTTAAATCGGAGTCACCTACCACAAGTATGCCGACTGCAATTCATATTGTGGTTAATAGTAGCATTGTTGTATGAAGATCTTCTCTCTTACACTTTTGTAATCAATGAAACTCTTTTTAAAAATAAATAACCTTAATACCCGAATCATAAGTTCCAGCGTATACCTCAGTATAATGTCAGAGCAAAGCCCAAACTGTAATTCAGTGTGATTGCGTCAAATTGCTTACATAAAAGAAACACCGTATCCCTAAATGGCTGCAGGGGACGTTTACTTCAATTTCGACTTTAAAAGGGACTTGGTGTTTACATGGTTCTATTGACATTTTACTCCTTTTTGGTTGTAGTAATTCTTTAGTCATTATTGCAAGTTAGAATTAACTTCTAGGTTTGATGTGCACAAAAGATTTGTAGCCTTATTATCTATTGTTTTTTCTACAGAGGTAAGCAGAGTAAAATCACCTCTTTCAGAGGATCTTGCTTTTGTTTAGATAGCTCTGATTTGGGTGACAAAAAGTAGAAGTATGGTGTCATGCATAAGGTCAACCTTCATGCAAAGCTCGTATTTCAAGCCGCTTTTCTTGCTTGACTATCGTGTTTGTAAGGTCCCCATATCTATCTGTTAGGAGCAATTCACCAACAAAAAGTTAAGAGATCCTTAGAGAGATGTGTATTAGGCAAACATCAGACGAAAACAAAGGTCTGTTCAATATTTAAACTTTTTTTTCATAATCCTGCAATGTCTTGTTCTTTGTTTTATTTCAGAATTCATGTTTGGAAGTACTTCTTACGTCCTAAAATCCAACGAGGGTTGCCTATATAACACACCGTTTGAACTGCTGCCGGTCAGAAGTTTGACACGCTGTGGACTGCTCTGCCTTCAATTCAGCCAAAACGGGAGTCGTTGTTTATCATTTAACATATACAGAAAACAGAGTGGTCAACTTTACTGTCAGATCAGTTCTAGAAAATTTAATAAACTGAGTGAAAATTTACTCGCACAAAGCAATTGTAGTTACTACGAAGAAATATAACAGTTGAGAGAGAAAATAAATAAAAAAAACCCCACAGTGGTACTAGCATTTCGTTAAATAACTGTAGTTATAATACTTTGAACAATATGATCGTTCTTGTTTGAGTCTATATCTTTTCAGTTTTCCATATATGGTAACATTTAATGTGACAAATCAAGCCAAGAACATGACGAATGACGTAATGTCATGAATTTGGTAAAAGAAGCACTTGACCATTTATCTGATAAAATAATTAGTAAAGGATTAATGTTGAACAGGTTATTGATTGAAACAAGAAATATAGAAAAAAAAATAATAGATATATGAAAGGTGCATAGTACATAGAGACATGGAAAGAGTGAACGTCTTTGTGAACATAAAAGCATATAATTAAACAATCGAGTAGACTGAATGAATTATTAGAGGAATAAATAACCAATAGTGTTTGGACAAAAGGCCTTAAAGAATTCTAAGAAGTAAAACTGAGGAATGTTGGTCAATCAACGTCATTTCATTTGAAATAAAAAAAAAATGAATCTTTCATTTGAAACAGTTGAAAAAAAAGTTCTTATAAGAAGTATGTTTTATCATTTCCATGTAGTTGCCTTTTTTCTTTAGGAGCTCTGTTTTTGATTAATTGTCAAAGGTGTGAACAAAATAGGTAAACATCTAGCTGTCTATACCTTTACACTGGATAAGGTATCAAAGCAAATACATTTCAGACAAGATAGACGAGATACCTCCTTTTTAATATTCAGAATTAATTTCTCTACTTGAAAGCGATTACACATGAAAGCAAGGTCAGTCGCTTTTTTTTTTGGGTGGGGGGTTCATCAACAATGTAAAAAAATGGTTATAATATGTATGCACAATGCAAATTGCCCTGTCATCTTGCACTG
Source organism: Stichopus chloronotus (assembly GCA_021234535.1). Lineage (NCBI taxonomy): Eukaryota > Metazoa > Echinodermata > Holothuroidea > Aspidochirotida > Stichopodidae > Stichopus > Stichopus chloronotus. The sequence goes on from CM037829.1 coordinate 21,354,141, forward strand.
CGTGGAGGGGGGGGGGGGGGGGTGGTGCCACCATGAAAAGCGCCCGGGGAGCTAACCATTCTCACTAGCTGCCTTCCGTCAACCCCATCTCCACGAATCATGAAAGTGGAGCATAGTGGGTTTGAAACACAGCATATGGTCTGGGCTGCCAGTTTCGAGTTTGTGTTTTATCTTCCAAACATGGTCATTTTGACGTATAAAAGTTCAGCCGGTCAAAATCGGTCAGCCGGTCAAACGTGGCGTTTTCGTGAATGCTTTCTTCAGTGTTTTCGGCTTAATAAAAGTTGATAGATGGGATGGTGGATCGGATATAACAAAGTCATACAAGTTTACAATGGAGAATACGGGAGAGAAGATACATAATTTATTATGATTCTTGCATCATCTCAACGGCAAGAGCGGATAAAAGGGGAGGGGCTTTCCCGGCGTCAGCTCTTCCCGATTTTTTTTTTTTTTTAGTGCCACAGTCGACAATATAACAAATACGTGAAAATAAACGTAATGTTAGTCTAGGAGAATATTAAAGGGGCTTTTCTAGACTCACACTTGATTCCCTCACAACAATACCAAATACAAGAACCTTGTATCACATTCCGTCCATGTAAATATTTACTTGTGCTTTCCCTTGCCCTATGGTACGCTCCACACCGAATGACTAGTGGCACTCCTCTTACATAGCCTTGGTCCCTACACCTCCTGTTTTATCTCATTTCAGCCCTCCCCCGCCTCCCCGCTTAGACAGCATTGCAGACACTCAACCCTCCTAATTAGTGCTTCCAAATCGACCCCCTCAAAATCCTGCACATCAGGCTAAAGTTACTATGCAATTTGCGCCCCTCCGAACTCCTTTAAAATTCTCTTGAGTAATATTTGTTATTTTGGAAATGGACAATTGAAAAGTGACATTTTCTGCGAAAGTATTTTCATCAAAAATTTCCTCTCACCGCAAGCCGCAAATTGATGATGGCCCTTCGCTAGGATAGTGTCAAATGTGGTTCCTTAAATATAGGTATTTTTGTCCGGAATTTTCTGGCGCCCCAGCTGATGAACGCGATCCACTTAAATATTGCATGGGAAAGTTATTTTCTCAGTCAAGTAATTTTTATCCCTGTAAAATCCGCTGGAGTAAAATATGTCCCCCCTCCCCTGTGAAGCATCACATCCGCGTACTTCGGTCGATATATTATTTCGACTTAATTAGTCACAACCCCCCCCCCCCCCCACCATCGTTAAAAATTCCAGTGACTGTTGTAGTATACGTATATGTGTTAGTGATCTCTTAAGCCGATGAATATCATTTAGAGTTTTATGTTATAGGTCTTGGATTTCCAAACATACTAAGCACATCACATGACAGAATTATCAAGAACACTTTTAATTATAGTTAAAACAATACAATGTTTTATTGGGACTCAATACTACAGAAATTGGACGGCTGACATTATCATCCAGAGTTTAAGATAACTGATTTTTTTACTCATTTTTTTTTTCTTCTCTTGACCCTGTCTCACTAGGGGACACGCCTGTATTAACGTATCGTGTAGAAGGTTGAGTGAATGGCATGATTTGTTTGTTTATTCTGTTTGAATTACTTCCTCTAAGAATTGAAAAACAACAATCACCACAAAAGCAAGTTTGCCCTGGCGTTTATGCCTTTTGTTCGTACTTCCTGGTAAAACAATGCAGCGGATGAGCACCTGGACAGTGCGTCCAGGGACTTCTCAATCAAAGAGCGTAGATTTTATACATAAACTATCGCAGATACTAAATTCACCACGGCTTATGACATACTGCGAAAGAAACTAAGCAACACGAAACGAAGTAGCCTTACCCTGAAAACGCCACTCTCTTTCATATGCAGCAAACTAAGTAACATAAGGAGAGATCAAAATTCAATCGCTCAAAGTATTTACAGATTTTCCGTTTTCTTTCGCAAAATATCATTAGCGTGGTGGGGTATGCCATGTGAATGACCCAAATTCAGGGATTTGGGGGGTGACGCCCCCTTCAGACATGGTTCAGTTGACAAACTTCGAGACGACTGTTTTAGAAGGCCGAAGGAAGCCCCCTCCCCCATGTTACGAAAGAAGTAAAGAAGACTGTGTTTGACTGCTATCATTCATTTAAACCTTCACCAGGTTAACTGAACCTTGCACCAGTATATTTTTAATATTTCACCCTTATCAGAAATAGCTTTCGCATATCAAGAATTACTTATGCCCCCATTTACAAATCATTGTCACTGGCTTGCGAAGTTGCACTGCATAAGTAATTATGATGACAACCAGAAAAAATACAACTTAAAGTTATTAGAATTTCGTAGAGAGAAGATCTTCCATAATGTTAAGGATCCAAGGGTTTTCTACTAAACAAAATATTTGACAGTACCATTTGTTACTTTCTCTCTGGGAAGAGCCATTTCTTGCGATCGAGGGGATTTTTATCTAAAAATTTCCTCCCACGGATAGTGGCGCTCGGCCATATAGTATTCCGTCATATATACTTCCTTTACAGGGCTCTATAAAGGGACTCCATTTTCCTGTAATTACCTTCTAGTTCAAAAATCTGGGTACTCAACTGCAGTACAAGTCACAATCCAATTGCGTAACACCATACACTTTAACTTTGCTTTAAATGATCTGACATGATTTTTGGAGGCCACCTCATTCATTTGCTACGGCCCCTCACCCTAAAAACAAACTTTTAAAGTACTGAGTTTTAGCAGTTGCATGGACAAGGCTAGTGACAATACAGTGATGCAATATAGATATTGTCATTTCTGCTAGTATCCCTCTCACATTAACCATTTTTCCCCTCAGTCCCCCTCCAAGGATGAAAAAAGTTGAGTTACGTCTGTTTGTTATGTATTTCAGAGTTGAAAAACAAATCAAGCCAGTCTGAATATGTGGACCTTCACACCCCTAAAATGTGACCCTAGTTACGTCCCTCCTTGAACTTCCAAACAGGATTACAATACATCGTCTTCCATTGAATTATGTTGGCTGTACGAACGTAAACAGCCGATCTCAACTTTTTTCTGATGAAGCTGCAACAGAGGACACGTATACAAACTTCAACGTCGAACGTGAACTTGAGAAAGGCGTCAGCTCTTACAAAATCAATTTTGCAGAGGAATACAGTACTTGATATACAACAGTAAAGGTTGATCTCAGACAACTCGATAAATAATGAGAAAAAAAGAGTTGGGCTTACGTCCATCATAATTTTCATGACATGCTCCCACGTCCGGTCTAGTTGCAGTCAGTAACGATTTTGCAATTTGCCCAATTAGAAGTAACTTTCCTTCAAAAAAGGAGTGAAAACTAACTTAATGGCACACACATTATCTCTCATTGACAAAACACTTTAACGACTCTACGTTTCGTTAGAAAGTGTAGAATAACTTAAAAATACTTGTTGACTAAACGGTCAGACTGGTTATTCTTGGGGGGTTCGTAGGACTTTATTCCAAAGATTTCTAGTTTTGCTGTCTACATAAATTATTTCAAGGTAATTGTGTCTGTATAGTCTTATTTCATTACTAAAATACAACTTTTGTTGATAAATTTGCTTGGATGCAGCAGTATTCCACGTTCAATTGGATTACTTTAATAGATCCAATGAATCCATATTCCATGGAATGGATGTAATTATTTTTTCTAGAAGTGTCGTCACCAGCTTTAGTTTACAATAGTGAGCGTTATTTAAATAAATAGTCCATGTTTTTGTAACAGTCTTTGTGAAATTTTCAATCAGTCATCAAAGGAGTTTATGATCAAGTAAATACTTTTTGTCAAGGTAAGTCCGTTTCCATGCATTATTTACTTCCTGTTTGGTGTAGAGCATATTGCCTAAATAATATAAATCAGAAACTAGTCTAGGATTTTGATACATAGCTAATTGACTTTATTTAAATGAAGTCTTCTGCCCACATATTGACGTAAAGCTATTTTTAATATGTAATTTCTAGTGAAGGTTTGCAAGTTGTAAAACACCAGTGAAAGACGATCGCTTCAAATAAACAAAAAAAGGTTTCAACTAATATTGTTTTTTTATAAGATTTCATAATTAAGATTGTTTTAAGTCATTCGATTTGTTTCAAAGTATAGTGTTTACTACTTAACCCTTTAAACTCTGGAAGGGATGAGACTGACGGAACGACTTAGAATTTTATCTCTAAAGGGATTCATTGAGTTGATATCGGGAAGTTCGTGAGGATTATAAACGGCACAAACACATGACAATGCTTACAATTAGCATAATTACTCAAGTTTCACATCCAGTAATTATGAAAACTGTCAAAATTTTTGAATTTTTAACCGTAACTTGTACCGGCTATGTGCATATGCGTTAGTACTAATGATGTGATAAGTGTCTGGTCACAAATTTTCAAAAACCAAATTGAATTGTTAAAAACCCACTCATTGATGTTCCCTTGTATGTGACATATTGGGATTCTTTTAGTTTGACCATTTGAAATTAGTATGTGAGTGAACCTCAACAGGTTTAGGAAAATGTAGTGGATTTCACGAAACAAGAAGCTCTCAGTAACTTTTCGTTACCTTTCACTTTATCTAACAATACGTCTGCCCTATAGTTTCCTCCTCTTCACTCTCTCCCCAAATAACTGTGCTAACATAAGCGTGAAAGGACTGGGGGGGGGGGGGGGCAGATCGCTCCATCGGGTCAAAGAAGTAGATCCAATGAGGAAATGAGACAGCCAAGGGAATAGCTTATATTGTTTTGTTGGCCATGGCTACGCTTGCGAAGTCTTGAAAGTTCAATTTCGAAAAGTTTCTATTAGTTTCGCGCAAAGCAAGTTGGCGTTCCGCTTACTCTTCCACAATTCCCCTAGTCTAAAATCCTGGGTGTCACACTGTAGTTTACTGACCTATCACTCTGTAACTTGACCCCCGCCCCCCCCCCCCCCATGGAAACGCTTGAGACGTCACTGAGACCAGAATAAATGCTGAGTCTCGACATTCGGGCACCTTGATCAAAAATTCTAAATGAGGTCAAAATTCATTCCTACCGCCATATGTGCCTACGGTGGCTGATTTTTTGACTTTCTACATAAGACAGATTTTTCATTATACATTGAAGCAGCTCATCGTTTGATGATGTCAAATGACATACGGTATAATGGTAAAAATTATAGGGACGCTGACGGTATAATTGTTATATTGATAACGATGACGGCTGCGATTATGATGACAACGATGACGATTATGATGATGATGATTACGATGATGATGATGATGATTATGATGATGATAACGATGATGATGATATCCATGTTATTTTCCTCCAGGTATATCTAATCCTACAAGGATCAAGGATGTCTGATTTTCTTTTTAAGACGGGCAGCATGCCTTCCTGCAGTTTTCTGGTTTCCGTTATACTTGGTCTTTGTTTGTGCAAATGCAATGGCATTTCTGGTAAGGTTTTTATCTCCATGTCTGGTCATCCGACATCCCCCTACTGTTGTCCCTTCATATGAGGATGAACCCACCCTACGTATATATTGATAACTAACTTGGACATTGCTCCCTATCAAAAAAGCTATGAGTTAACACTGGTATTCTGCTTTCCGATTTAAGACTACTCTACTAAGTTTAGTAAGCAATCTTTATCCCACGAAAGCCTGTTAGTGCCATTCAAGTAGTAATTACTAATTTGCTGTTACACATTATTAACTTGAATAAAAAAATTAAAAATTTGTTATTACAAAGTACAAATTAACAATTTGTAAAAGCAAATGAATACTTTGTTGAAACAAATTAATAATTTGTAATAAAAATTAATAAGTTGCAACAACAAATTAATATTTGCAATAACAAATCAATCTGTAATAACAAATTATCCATTTGTAATCGCAAATTTATCATTTTAATAGCAAATTAATAATTTGTTATATTAATCATTTTTAGTTGCATGGCACTATTAGGCTTTCATAAGTTTGTTATCATTCTACAAAACAATAATTCGTCTGCCATTATTACCTCTGTTGAAAACTATAGCATACATGCATTTTTATCTCATAGAAAGGAAACTCTGACGATCCTTGGCGAGGCTTAAGTTGACCTTTAAGTCCCCTCCCCCCTCCTCATTGACTCTATATCAACATGCTTTTTTTCTTTGTAATATCAATATAGATTGTCTTAATTACGATGGGCAATGTCTTCGAGATTTGGAAGTGAGAGCGACTCAACAGGCTGGTATCGATTTGTGCAACTCCACGGGAGGAGATCTCCTCCCAGTGTTACAGGACAGTCTATTGCATGAACAGAGGACGCACGTTCTAGAGAATCATGGCATAACAACATCTACGTGGACAGACGCATACAACGACGGTAGGGTCTGGCGAAGTGGCAACTACGTTTACTACGAGGAAGGTAACCCTAACAATACCGGCTTTTGGAGTAAGTACAGTCTAATTCCGCATATATTCTACTTTTCCTTCTCTTTAATCGCGTAAATCAAAGTTTAAAATCACAGTCTAAGTACAGTACTTAATTACAACAAACAAATCTGCCGCTCTGTCACACTCCACCACAAGTTTGACCAAAGGGGTACTTACCTGCTCTCAACATTTTTTTTTTTTTCATGTCACATTATGTATAGGCCTGTTTACTAGTATTCTGAACAGATCTCATCTTTCTTTCCGGAAATATTTCGCTACCACAGTATGCAATTTTTAATTTCATAACACTTTCAGTCTGTGTGATCTTCACGAATTGGGGAAATCGGGTTTAGGGATGGGTCGTGTTTGGGTCTTTTTCTAAGAATCACTGATTGAATGGCCTAACTCTCTACGAGTACATAATCATTTCAATCAGTTTTCAGTTTTGTCTTTCGGTTTTATTCCCATTAAGAACAAGGTTACGGGGTATACCATATCTTCCATTCATTACAATAATCACGGCTTTGAATAATCATAGAGTACCTTCTCTATAAAGGTTCTCTATAATGGTACTCTAAATAACCAGCTACAAGGGCGCCCTCTTTACGAAAACGGTGACTTACATTGAATATTCGAAACAATAACTAGAACTTAGTATCGAAGTGAGTCTTACGTAGAAATGTCGGGACGGAGAGGGGAGAGACAGACAGACTGAGGGAGTGGGTGGGTTGAAATGGTAGGATGGGGTAAAATACGGATTGAACTATAACAGAGGACAAGAGTAACAGTCTTATCTAAAATTAATTCGGAACGGTGTTTCTCTTTAAACGTGTAGCATCCGCATTGTGTTCCGCATTCGCTTTTTATTTTTGTATTCCCAGATTTTGGAACGGATCAAATCGCAACAGACGGCAGCAGTGGTCCACTCTGCGTGGCCCTCAGACGAGACGGTTACACTTTCCGTGCTTCTTGCAGTTATCAACTCAACATTATATGTTCTCACCCTGATCCAGTACCGAGTGAAAATGGTATAAAACTGCTTTCCCAATTACTTAGACCTCTGGCTCTTTCTAGAAAATTTGCAGCATTACTTTTTTTTTTAAATACTGTCAAATCGGTCTATATTTCCGAAGCCTTCAGTTTCCAAAAAATATCACAGAATAATGTAAACGGCTCTTTGTTACACAACTGTTTATATTTAGAGGTTTATGATCCTGAACATTTTTCTCTTCAACTCGCTTGTCGTGATCATTTCTGAAAGGCAAGCTGTCACAATTTGACGGATAATTCGCACCTTTTTGTTTTGTTATCGATAAATAATAGACTACTTTCACTAGATGGAAAAAGATGCATTTCCTATAACATTAACTGTAATGGAATAAAGACACACTCCTTATAGTGGTAAGTTTTGAGGAAAAAATAGTATAGCTTGGCATCTGACCTTTCTAAAACAAAACTTGTGAAGAATGATTTCATGTTGTTGCGACAAAAATTGATAAATATAACATGATACCAATCAGCCAAAATACTCGACCCTCTCTCTTTCTTCAACAAAACAGTGCTTACGCGACAGCACTGATCAATTTTTGATTTCAATAAAAATCTCATACTATAGTCTACATGTAATCATGATGGCGTGAAGAGTAGTAGCCTAAGGGTGTGGCCGTGTGTATTGGCGGTGCAGCCAATGCTTCTTAAGACCCCCTTAGACAAATTAAAATTGAAAGATCCCAAATTAAACAAAACACATATAAGTACAACAAGAGGCAGTTTATTCATTCAGTGTTTTGCATTCCAGAAGGATATGTGAAAGTTTGGAGCATTACTGGACTGAGTTTGGTTGTATTTCTTTGTCATTAAATCTGTGTACTATTTGGCGTTCCATGTGATTCTGCTTTGTCATCACTGAATCGATGTACATTAGTCTGCTACATGGAGGAAAAACCATGTTGGTATACAGGATTTAACTTTGAGGAGGACAATTTTTTTTTTGTTAGATTTGCAGGTTGAATCATACCAGTGAATAAAAATAGATTTACAATACTCAGATATTGTCATAAACATAACCAGTCGAAGTGTTACGAGGTTCAAATCACCACTTTTAAAAGTATAGGTAGCCCCCATGGAAATATTGACTTTTTCTCCTTTTCAAAGTAAAAAAAAATGAATTTTTGCATTTGTCCACTTTCAATTGTTTGTTTTGAAGTTTTTGTTTGCATGCGAGTGTGTGGTATTTCTTACCATGTTTGCTCACTCAGCCCAACATCTGGGAAAATGCTCAAAGCGTCTTGCGGTGGAATGGTTGCTGACGCCTTTCCTACAGTCAACAACGCAGCTCATGGTTTATTTACATATATGCCTGTAATCGACTTTTAATTGTAAACATGCATAAACTTTCTCTTCTTCAACAAACAGGCACAACTATTTCATCATCTACAATGCCCACTGAAATCAAAATTCTGACAACTGAGGGACAACCCATGCCGAGTAGAACAGAAGAAAAATTGATAGGTACGAACGGACAGATACCAGTTTATGTCATTTACAAAGTAACGTGTTTGAGAAACCTTGAAGACATTTCAGGTTACTAATACTACACTATCTGGGACCCTCCCACTAAAACACTTGGAAGCATATGAATTTATCTGAAATATTTAAAGACCTGTTTTCTGCCTTGTTTCTGAATCAGATATTTGTTGGATGTTTGCTACTATATTCTATCGTTATCTGAACTTATAAATGGTTAACTATGATCTTCTGTGAAATGATGAGGAGTTTTGCAACATGGTTTATAAGCCCCCTCCCACTTCTTTTCATATCAGGCACTCAGGGAGTGACTAAAGGAACTGGCATGGATCTTGCAAGCTAAGCTCCCCCCAGTGCCCCTGCACACTTGATAATCATTACAATGTCTGAATGGAAAATGTCAGAGTGAAAAGTTAAACAATGGAAGAATTTGCATAGGCCTATCTACAGACCTGTAAGCCTTCCTCTTATTCACCCCAGGCTGTGGATAAATGTTCACCACCATCAATTTGACATCTTTTCTGCAGTTCATACTTCTTCCAGAGAGTGCATCCATCCACAATGTTTTTTTTACCATAGTATCCTATTTAATACACGAAAAATACAATCACATCCTGTAAACGATTAATGTAATTTATCTTCACATTATCATTTTGCAATTTTTTTTTTGTACATATTCTCCTCTCAGAGAAAGTCACAACCCTGAAGTCATTCAATCCACCATCGACCACCAAACACACACAGACTCACACACACAGGAGTACTGCAAGTCCAACAGAATGGATGGACATCATGGGGCAGTCAACAGGTAAAATTTAGATTTACTTGAAAAGCAGGAATTCAGAGTGATTTCGATGACCAACAGCACAATGACTAATATGTTTTAGTGAACCTGACATAATGGACAGTGACGTTACACACTACTTGGCACTAGTAGTATCATACTTATATACAGAGAAATGAACTACAATCCAGTATTAGGCACAGTGACAGCACATTCGAGTACTGTGCAGTTGAAATTGTCTCCTCAAATACTACTTTTGAAAGTAGTTCAGTGTAAAGAAAACTATTTTCTCTGCTATTGTAAAAGGGAAATGAAATAATACTCCATGCTACATATTAAAAGTTACTGATTTGTGTGTAACAATAATGTAAAATATTCTTCTTTAAGAATCAACAGGACTAAAATTATCATACCAAGATTTGACTGGGAGGAGCACAGTCTCTCGAATGGAGATCAGGGGGACATGCAAAGGCCAAAAATACATTATGCAGAGATCGGTCACAACTTTGAATGAATGTGGACTTCTATGCCTTTGGCATCATATCAATGGGATCCACTGTACACATTTTTCGTTGTGCAGACCTGATTCTGACCACCTGTTTTGTCAAATTCATGTGAACAATTTGGATCTTGGAACAGTGGATCTGGGAACAGACTTTGATAGAGTCAAAACTATGGGAACTGAGTGTAGCTGTTATGGTCCTTCACTGCGACAAAAACTGCATAAGTTCAAGGGGAAGAGACATTAAATTTCTGAAAATCTGAAGAAAGGAGTGGAGTGTTTTGGTCAAACACTTACACAATATGACTGGGTACTCTTCACCAGTGGTCCTACTTCAGTCAATCTTAATAATTCTATCCATACAGGATACATTTCACCTGATCTATAAGAGATCAGATGTGGTCCCATGTTCTTATTCTGGATCAGGATTGAGAACAGTAATCACCATTCCTTTGATCTCCAAGAGGTACTAGCTGACTCTCTCAGTCTCACCCAGCTGACCTCTTGATCAACATTCCTAAGAGTATTACCTCTGCAGGAACATTTTCACTGCTCATGAATATGAATGTGTCCTCATGAATAATGAATGCGCAACGTAACTGTTCTAATCATTTCTGACCGAGTCAAAGCCAAAGCAGAACATTTCATTACATTGTGGCTACATCACCAGTGTGATAAGTCCATCCTCAGTCTCCCACAACCCACTTGATATCAACCAATGTGATGAGTCAATCTTCAGTCTCCCACAACCCACTTGGGATCAAATTCCGATGTGAACGGATCTGGAGCAGTGACATCAATTTCTTCAATGTGTGATGGGATCTTTAGCCTGTGAGAATGTAGCATCATCCTGTATGGCTTGGTATCCATCCTGCCACTGTAAGTGTAGTCACCAACAATCGGATGTCCTAAGCTTAAGCAGTGAAGTCTTAACTGGTGACGTCTCCCTGAAAACGAAAGAGGAAATTGGCAGCATGTGACACTAGGACAGTTCAGACACTTTTAGGTGGCAACACACAGCTTAAGGTGGCAACCGATTAACAAAGGTGACAAACTATAATAGTCAACATGTTTCAGATTGTTTTTCATATTTTTGTTCGCCAGTGTGGGTGCACTGGATATCTATAAACATGTCAACTACTAGCGCGTACTACCAACCATGCATCCCCAGGTTGTTTCTTTAGAATTATTCCATCTGAGATTAAGGCAACCAAATTGTGTCAGTCACTGATGTGACAAGAGACGCAAACTCAGGTACTGGTACTCAAATTGAAATGTGTAACCTAAAAGTGGACACAAAGACACTACATCAACTTGATGGTGGCAAGATATAGGCCACAGTTTAAAGTGAGTAGCACACTGTGATCTAAGACTAGTCAGGTTGTTGGTAGCTACATGCTGTTAAGTGCCATGACAACACAGAACTGCAATGCAAAGGGTCTGCATACAAGATGCCACTTTGCCATGATGAGCACCAAATGCTGGCTTTCAGTGTAGTTGAGGGTTAAAAATTCAGAGGTCACTGGTCAAGCCCAGCTATAACCCTACTAATTTGCATGGGTGCTTCGGGCTTGAAATCCTGCCAACTTTCCAGCTGGATTTTAAAATTCCAAATCCGGTACGCACCTTACAATTTGTTTCATTACTGTAATCTCTCAGTCAAACCTGTGCATTGTCTACCATTGGCCTACATGGGTTATTTTTCTGCAATATTAGTGACAGCTTGGCAACATTATGAGAAAGTTTGTTTCATGACATGAACTGATCGAACTAGTTAGTTTTGAATTTACCGAGAATTGTTGTTCGGTTTGGTAAAATGAAACAGATCATGGGCATCCATTTGATTTGAAACAGGGAAGGGGACATCTGACCTCAACTCCTCTCCTGTCAATGATGTAACCACATTGTTTTTAGGGGAAGGGGAATGGGGCCAAAGGCAAAGGGCTTGTGGGGAGGAGAGAAAAGTTTTTGACAAATATGCCTCTCAAATGATAGGAAATGGTACTTGCCTGTGGAAATCTCTGGCACTGCAAATTTCAGCTTGTTATTTTCTTAGTTTCAGGACATAGAAAGTTGAGGAGGGGTGGGGGAAATGTATTTGTGCTCCTCAACACATGTCCCCCTCATCCCCCCAAAAAACAAAGATCAGCACCCGAGGAACAGAAGCATCATAGGTATCAAACAACTGTTTAAATATAAATTTGTACAGTAATTGCCTTCACATATTAGCAATGACTTGTTTCTCTCTGTCTGTGAATGTTTCTTCCTGGAACATTCGTGTTTTAATATTCATCGATCTCTTGCTTTTGTACGACTGGAAACAGTACATTTGCCATGAAGCAAAAGTCTGTTGTTCAATAACAGCTGGTTTTATCTGAAGGTTTTTGCTTTCTGTACACAGATCTAATTTACTTTTTGAATTGAAAATATTTGTTTAAGTATGCAAAAGCTCCTTGCAGAGTGAATACATATCACAAATTGGTGTGGTTAAATACTTTTGACAAGACAGAAAATTGGATACAAGGAAATGTAAAGAGGTTTCTTAAGAAAATCATCATAAAGAGGAATCAAAACAGTATTAATTTAATTAATTGTGGTGCCATCATTGTAAGGGGAGACTTGCAGGCATCAATGTGATAAGACAGAGAAACCTTTAAGAATGAGTAGGATAAATGCCACAAAGACAATTGTGTGCCTAAGAATTTCTTGAAATGAGTTCCCTTAATGTAAAATAAAAAATTCTGGTTTCCATGTTATTTGTAGCTTGGGACATCACCTTTATTTAAAGTTGCCACCAATTTTCACTCCATTTTTTATTTGACCATTTTTCTGTCTCCTCATATGGTTGCAAAGGAAAACTCTTTGATGATTACTTCCAGCACACAAACACACACATTCATGACTATAGACTACATGCTGGTGAAACAATCAATCCTTTGGAGAAGGGAAAAATGATCTCTTCTCAGAGAATCAGTTAAAGGAGAAGTACTTCCAGCAGGAAGTAGCAATCAGTCTCACCAGTGATGGGTAACAGTCGTATCTTGGTAGCAGGATCTCCGTCATAAGAGCCTCTCTCAAGTACAGTGATCTCTGTCTTGGCCGTCTTCACTTCGACACCTTCTGGATCATTGCCATCGCTGAGACACATCATATGGGTGAAACCTTCTTCGATGTTAGGGTAAATTCCTTTCTCCACAAGAACATGATCAACAGTTACATGGCCTCTGACCTGTACATTAAAAAAAAATAGAAGAACACGCACTTAATGGTAGTATACTGACATACATTTACAGGATGTACAGTAATCTTTACTTCGTATTCCCCTACCATGGATACTCACCTTTGTGTAGTCATAAATATACAGGAATCCCATAGGTTGTAGGTTATGCAAAAGAGTACATCCTTTATCCGATTCTCATGCTCTGAGCCATTATATTCTAAACAACTGAAGTAAATGATGAAACACAATTTTACAATCACTGTCAATACACCACCAAACAAAACCTAAAATAATGTCTTCAAACCTTAAATTATTTCTCCATAACAGTTGTACAGAACCATCACACAGAACATTTCCTTTACCGACAAGAACAAACACAGTACTTACAAGGGCAAGATACTCCTTTGTCACTTTCCTCTTCATAAACAGTGTCTGAGCTGCTGCGCTGGCCTTCTTGTTCAAAGCAATGCACAGTACACCCGATGTAGAATAATCTAATCGGTGGGTAAACCTACCTCATTAAAGATACAAAAATTTAAGTTATGCCGTTATTTCACATGACAATGAAGTAAACCTCAACATGGAGGTATTGACATCACCTACTGTACTGTGCACACTTGAATGTCTGAATCACATCACTGTAGTTAAACAATTATTGATTAGCATTAAAGGGATTCACATCATGAAGTTATTAGTCAAGCAGGGCAACTGTTATGAATTTCATAAGCATTAAACATATATCATACAACAATGTACATCACAAGATAAATTGTCATAAATTTACCTAAAATAATGCAGCAATCCCTCCTCAACAAGGTCAGGAAACTTGTAAGCTAGCTGGTTAGCAACTGTGACTTTGTCCTTTTCCTCATCGCTGTTGATTTTTACATCATAGTGCTTATTGACTAGTATGTAGTCTGCACTCTTGTGAAGCACTGCCAAGTTGTCCAGAGATGCAGGTTTGTGCATTCTGTACAGCCTTCCAGCAAAAAGCAGTCCCAGTGAACTAGACCGGCTAAATTTCATTCAGGTGAAAGGGTCATGACAAGGACAAACAAGCCCACTACAGGGAGGAGAAAAATTATTGAAAACACATCTGAAAGGGTGAATTGCAACTTGTAAGTGACCTCTTTCCTTGACTTTACTAACAGATTAGTTAATTGGCAACAGCCTCTGTGTGCAAGTATCAATTCCCACATCACAATTTGCAAAGAAAGACGAGCCTGCTTTTAGACCTCAAGTAGTCAACTTTTATGAATGTGTTTTGCTCTACAAGAGTACATGAAAAGAACAATTTAACACTAATCACACTGACAATGCGATGATCACAAATAAAATTGCAGAGTGATACAATATTTTCAGTGCTGATATTCAAATCATTACACTCATGTACATTTACTTGTTAATATTTTCATTTTGTTGGTTAATTTACACGGCAGAGCAAGTTCACCATGGCCCAGCCTACCTTGTTCACAGTTCACAAAAATTACTATTCCAGGGTTGTCACTGCACATTTACACTATATAAAAGGAAAAAGTTTTTGACAACGTAGCAATGTAAGTGTTGTCGTTATCTTGCTACATGGGCAATCAATCAATTCTAACAGTACTGCAAATGATCAAATTTTGTCTATTTATGTAAATTGGTGTAAATGTTCCAAAATAAAAGTACTGTCAGCCACTGAAAGCACCAAGCAACTCTATGGTACTTGTAACACATTTTTTGTAATGGAAGGAAAAAGCCAACAGGTTCATCTCATAACATGTGAACATTGCTTACATTGCTTACGATATTTATCGGCATTAAAAAATTGTCCAGTACAGTATTGCATACTGCAAACTGTTCATCCCTCTTCTACCCCTCTCCTCAAGATGAACTCGCAAATCCAATTACCAGTATCTACTGCACACTACTAAAGATGTCTTGCAGCAGTTAAGCTTGTTATAAACATTACCATAAGGAGGAAAAAGGAACATGACATATTAAAATGAATGCATGTCCTAATGATTTTATGATGTGACATTCAGAGAATTGCAATTACTCAATTAGTATTAAATACTTAATTAAACACAACAAAATAATGCCTTAATATGAATACATTAAAATACTCTATAATGTATGCATCACATCACACAAATGACACAATTTCACTCACAGAAACTAAATGAGTTCCACACAATAAGGGTGAAGGCACTCCTATCTGACACCTCTATGTCTTTGATACTAGTATTGTATCTTTTACATAGACATGAAAGTTGAATGATGATTTACATGTAGGACTGACCTTAAACTACTGTACTTTATACAATGATTTAGGTGGTCATTCGTCTAACTCTCTGGAGAACAGTCCAGTTTCTGAGCACCCTGTCCTTCATTTAGGTTCACAGGGCACTTCCATATTTAATATTACTCCCTTCTGACAATTCTAATGTAAACCATCCCAGCAACATGCAACTCAAAAACTAGCTTCTTTTGCTGCATTAGGGAATGGTCAATAACAATCAATGATCCCAGGAAATACAGAGTAAGTACAGGATGATGATACCCTGATCAATTTAGAAAAAAGACCTTGGAAACTTCACAGTTGCTCTTCCTGTATTGCCATGAGTAAAGTATTCAAAGTCCACTGAACTTTGATACAATCTGGAATGGGGTGTCATGAAATTACCAGTGGCCATTTAATGTATTCAATGGATCAACAAGAGTGGAATCACAGTCTTGGTCCTCTGAGATGAAAACAGGTGACCATGATGTCATACTGCAGAATGACACAATTCCAGTCAACTGAGCTTCCAATCTAGAGTTGGGGCACAGTCGCAGAGGCCAACTTGTCATTTATTCAATTTTAAGTGCGAACAACCTAAGTGGAGTCATGGTCTTCAAGTGATGAAACTTGGGGCAAACTAGCAGACCGTGACTGTGCCTTCAATTGTCTTGGTAGTTAAGGTTTTAGGGCAGGCTCACTGGGTGTTCTGCAGTTGTAACATTAATAATCCCTCTAATAGATAGTATCCACCTCTAGCAGGACCTCCTTCAAGCAAAATTACATTAAATCTTGACACAGGACCATGTGTTAACAGCCCTTTGAGTAATTTACTTGGATGCAACTGAGCAGGAATTCTGACATCCTGCACTAATGTCCATGTTGGATGCCAATAAAATACGGACTAACTATAGAATCCAGGGCCACTCGACAGTGGTATCTTCCCAACCGGATGCGCAGATGCGAAGTTGAACTTCATGGTCGTTTTTGCCCATTATGTAGTGGCGTGTTTGAAAACTTTTTACGACCACGGAATTGTTATGAGGGTGTCTTGTAGGTATGGATGCCTTTTGAGAACGACACATTGTCAAGAAGGAGCCCATATCAATAGCCAGTGTATCGGTGTATGCAAAGTCCATACCAAGCATCCCTTGGGTGGATGCGCGGATGCGAAGTGATAGTCTAATGTTTATAACGTGTGAGATCTATTCTAAAAAAATTCAAAGTCCATACCAAGCATCCCTTGGGTGGATGCGCGGATTCGCGGATGCGAAGTGATAGTTTAATGGTTATAACGTGTGAGATCTATTCTAAAAAAATTCAAAGTCCATACCAAGCATCCCCTGGGTGGATGCGCGGATGTGCAGATGCGAAGTAATATGCGTTTCGCAGAAGTATTACGTAAGTGGGAAGTCTGCTAAAGTTTACCGAGAGACAAAGAGGTAGTCCACCCGACATTAAAATCATTGACATCGCATCCGCGCATCCGGATGCGAGGTATAGTTGAAGAGTGGCCCTGTATTCTATAGTTGTACCTAAAATACAGTCTGCCACTACAAACCATCCTAGAAACAATTCTTACTCCAAAGCCTAACGTAAGGCCTAGGCCTACACTGTATTCCTACAAATTACAAAACTGTGTAAAGAGTGTCCCACTCACTCACAGGTGGTCCTAGCGTTAAGTATACACTATTACCTACACCTAAGTCTTATTATACTTAACGCCAGGACCACCTGTGCCCTCACTCAGGCTGATGCTACTGTATACATAAGTTACATGTGCTTCTCAGAATAAACTACCATCATACTTCATAGATGCTGGGTCAACATCTTTCCGATGCTCGAAGGCGAAACCTTCGAGCCGAGTACTAAGTATGAACTTTCTAGTTAAACCTAAGCCCTAACTTGATAGTAGTAATTGTCACTGTACTGTAACTAGTACTGTATGACGTTAGTCCAGCGTCTAGAAAATAGAAGTGTAGCAGATTTTATGTTAGCATTCTTTTTTATGCCATGACGCCAGTTACCTTCCTTTTCACTACGACCTTATTCATAACGTTCGTGAAGAATCCTTAAAATATTCGAACTAATTTTCAACGACCATCAGGCAAACTATGCGTCAGGACAAGATTTCGCGAAACGTGGTGATACTTGAGCTTTGTACAGACAGCAATATTAGTACGAATTGCGCTATTTTGATTCACAGCGACCATTTATGACCATATATTTGCTAGATTCTTTAGCATATTGCGTAATACCGGTTGTTCAATCAAGTTATTGCACAATGACAGGTATGTAGTTTGCAGTAGAAGTTGGAGATTCTTCCACATTTCGTTCACCTGTGTCGGTGGAAGTCCCTAAAACGGACATTTTGACAACTTTTCGGTTTTTTTTATCTTTTGGGATGGATTCTTTGGTGGATTGAATATGAAAGAAGGCGAATTTACATACAAGGTCTGAAAATGGTGCAAATTGAAACAATCATGGAAAAGTGGAAAGCAATGGAAAAGTGAAAAAATGGAAAATTTATGGACTTTTAGCCCGCGGAGTAGTATCATTTGAGACGAAGTGTGATTTGCCCCAGTGACAAGGTCTGCCCATTTGCCTGCGACGACCTCTAGCAGAAAATCTACCCTAAGTAGTTAAGTACGGAACATTGAAATTGCCATGAATGGCCAATGTGTCAGCTTTCCAAAGAGTGGTAGCTTATATCTTTCGAAAACGTCTACAAGGCTTTAGAGACCACATTACTTTTGTGATTTAGTTTGTAATTAGTCGATGAGGCAATTAATAGGGGTATGCAACCTAAATCAAAGCGTAAGGTTTAATGTCAATCAACGTCAGGGAGTTGTATGGCGAGCGATTTCAGTTTTTATTTTCAGAATTAAAGGTATCTCTAAATAATAAAAAATACACTCAAATGTTTAGGACATCTTGAATTATTCGAAGATATCTTTAAAAAGATAATAAATATTCAAATAAAATAAAAATCAAATATTCTGTTTAGTATATCTATGTCTACAATCAGATATCTTTAATTTCATCTAAAGATACCTTTAAATCCCTTAATCTCTAATACAATTCAAAATATCTTTAATTCGTTAAAAGATATTTTGAATGGAAAGTAAAGATATCGTGAAAAGTAATTGTTTCTGATTCGACTTTTAGATATCTTAAAGAGGGATTAAAGATACCTGTAAATAGAATTAAAGATAGCCTATCTCTAATTTGTATTGAAGATATCTTTAATTCGAACTAAATATATCTTGAGCAGGAATAAAAATTGTCTTAACTTCGAATTAAAGATACCTCAGATATGAGTTAAAAAGATTTTCGAATGGAAGAATTTTCCAAATTTCCACCGCTGGCTGTTTTCCCCCTTCGAATGTACAGGCAAATTAGTGTCTCACAGCTGTATCATGAATAAACGTTGGCTAAGTATACAAATTTGTGACGTCAAGAATGGACTCCTATGGTATGTCTTATGGTAATCTTTTGATTATGTAACCTTTATTTCAAGGACATTTGAGAATTTTATATATCCAGAGGGTTTTACTTTGGAAGCATGTCTTTTCTGCCTCAAAAATATCGATACCACTTACCAATGTGGAACTCAGTAATTAAGAGGCAAAATATATAGGCTTAACAAAAGAAATACTGACACTGTTCAACACTCCGCATTGTCTGTTTTGCATTTTTCTCAAACTTTGAAAAGTCATATCTCAAAAACGGTAAAAGATATAAACAAACTTCCAACGAATCTTCCCTTAGGATTTTACTTTGCAACTTCCGAATGAAGTGTGCTCTTTTCTAGAAGAATGTTACACAACCTTTAATCGCCCTGATGGGAGAACCCATAGACTTCTTAGAGAATAATCTACAGGAATTACGTAAGATACAAAGGTTGCTGTTAGCAACCTTTTTTCCTCCAGGGAGAATCTACCAGATTCCTGTATTTGGTATTTGTGGAGGAGAAAAGGAAGGTGGCGCTACGCCTAGATAGTCCTACTGGCATTCAGCCTCCCCCACCACTATTTTTTCGTTCCACAACGCCTGTTACCACACTCAGTATGAACAATTTATGTTCTCGGCATTTCTGGCAACAAATTTATGTTGATCAGACAAAATCCTTCTTCAACTATTTCATTCCCTCTAGAATGACCACGGAGCTATTATACAGAATGGCTATACTTGGCTTTGTAGTATTTTCTACCTGAACTTTGCAGGTTCCCTGCTTTTATGAATTACAAGGTCAGGCGTGAATATTCATATATATGTCTAAAGAATCTGAATTTACTTTTTCTGCATTATTCTGAACATTTGAGTGAAATTTTGCTTGTAATTTAACATCTGTTCGGCAACCAACTAAATTCGGCAACCAACTAAACGAAAATTGAAGCTGGTTGGCCGGGTGGAATTTACAGTAGCAAAGCTGGTACTCCTACAAAGGGCGCTGTGACAGATATGACTGAAAAAAAAATGTTTGCGCTACATTCGGGACGGTATATTGCAACTTTCAAGGCTAACGTGCTACGGAACTAGCCTTGTCAGACTGTCTGATTTTTGGCGATCAAAACTTCAAAGGTGCGCCATTTTGACCTAATGAAGAAACCACCTGATAACACAACAGTTCAAAATTTCAATAGGGAGGGGGTGCACCTGGGGATAACGACTTTTTGTTGAACAACTCGTTCTCCAGTCAACTCCAACATTAACATAGTTACATCACAGCCTCTAGTGACTTTAAATGATCTTTGATTTCTATCCAACTCAAAAGCATTTTTTCACTAAAAATGGAGCATCCGCACACGACAGATTTTTCAGTATCTATCAATTGTAACTTTTTGTTGATAAGGTTTGCAGCATTTGACCTTTGATGGAACTTATTCCCCACCCAAACAATAGTGCTCTCCAACTTAAAATGGGAAAATATAAACCATGACTCAAACTATCCATCTTTCCTAACTTGAGACATCTTTTTCACAAAGTTTTCAGTATTTGACCTCTAGTGATCTCAGATGAATTTTTGATCTCCACCAATAACAGGATTCTTCTGCTTAATACGGGACTTCTACATATCACAAATGAAAAGCAAAGACCACGTCTTTGGTGACCTCAGACGAAATTTGACCACTTCCAGTCCCGTAGCCAGCCCATGTGGATGGGTGGGTCTTTTTTCCAAGATGTGGACCTTTTTCCAAGTACGGAAGCGGATGGCGTGTGCCGTAAGCATGCAGTTGCTAGGGATCCGGGGTATGCTTCCCGGGGAAAATTATGAAATCTACAGATCTCCTGCAATCTGGAGCATTTTAGAGAACTTTTGAACGCAACAGATTTCCTTTTCCCCCAGGAATTCCACACAGTATATCACTTTTTGAGGGAAAAGAAATCATACATGAAATTTGGTAGTAGAATAATCTACATGTACTGTCAGACTGTCTGGCTTCAGATTATACTGATTTTGATCTCAACCTTTTCAAAAAAATTGTTGTTCCATTGAAACAATGTTAGGCACCAGGTAATAAACAAGAATGATCATGCAGTGGTCTTCGTTAAATTTCTGAAATGAGGTTTTAAAAAACCATAGCTTACAGCCTGCATTATGTACTCCACAGAGCACAACTAGTAGTATTGCGGAATTTGCACACTCAAATATTCATGTGAATGTCTGTTGTCTCTGTTGCTTTTGAAGTTGTCGTGGCAGCGTGTCCTGGGCTTTATATTGTATCTAGTTCAATGATATCCACGGTCACAATGACATAACCATGCATGCCCGTTTTTGAGCTTATCATCTCATCACCCCACATAGTATATGTGTGTGGTGATTAGATATTGTGGTCAGTTTGGGTCTCTACACAGTGACATAAGTGGAAAGGTTTTATTAAAGTGAACGGAAATTCGGCCTCAACATGTCAAGATATAAAATATTTTATAGCTGACCCTTCAAACACACGGCTGGAAAAATGGTCCTCCCTCAAGTTGGGGTGGGTCGTTCGAACACTCCAACCCCCCTTGGCTACGGGCCTGACTTCTTACATCAAATGGGATAAGGCATCTACTTATTTCATATAACCAGAAAGCCAAAAAGCTTTGTTATCCTTGCCATATGGTTATACCATGAATTATCCACATGACAATTAGTATGAGATCATCTACAGTTACTGTTATTGAAATGCAAGATTAAAAAGCGTTTAACCCAAAATGACCTTTCACCTTATTTCTTAACACATAAAGGTGTAACAATAAAGGTGCAACAAAAACATAATATGACTTTTTCATGACCAAATTTCAAAAACACCTATCATCTACTTCATGGAAGAACATACATCGCAACGATTGTGACAAACAAAGTAAATTTATTTGCTTACAAAAATTTAACAGACTCCTCTGGGCTTAATTTCATGAGTTTTCCATGATTTCTGTCATTTTTAGCTCATACCAGCATGCTGGTGTGAGCTTTTGTGATCACGCAGCGTCACTCTATCTGTCTGTCTGTCTGTCTATCTGTCTGTCTGTCTGTCTATCTGTCTGTCTGTCTATCTGTCTGTCTGTCTGTCTATCTGTCTATCTATCTGTCTATCTATCTGTCTATCTATCTGTCTATCTGTCTATCTATCTGTCTATCTATCTGTCTATATCTGTCTATCTGTCTATATCTGTCTGTCTGTCTATCTGTCTATCTGTCTATCTGTCTATCTATCTATCTGTCTATCTATCTATCTGTCTATCTGTCTATCTGTCTATCTGTCTATCTATCTATCTGTCTATCTATCTATCTGTCTATCTATCTATCTGTCTATCTATCTATCTGTCTATCTATCTATCTATCTATCTATCTATCTATCTATCTATCTATCTATCTATCTATCTATCTATCTATCTATCTATCTATCTATCTATCTATCTATCTATCTATCTATCTATCTATCTATCTATCTATCTATCTATCTATCTATCATCTATCTATCTATCTATCTATCTATCTATCTATCTATCTATCTATCTATCTATCTATCTATCTATCTATCTATCTATCTATCTATCTATCTATCTACAATTTGTTCAAAATGCTTTTATCCCGTCATGCTTTCATGGATTTGCCTGAAACTTAGAAACTATGTGTGTCGGGTGCTGGACCATTTAGGGTTTCAGGAATTTTTGGTCCAAGGTCCCATGTGGGCCCTTTGGCTCATTTTATGAAATTCTACAAAATGTATCTTCTCCTACAGATTATATTGTACAATGTTGATGGTTTGTCACAATGATGCTCAGTTATTGGTCCCTTCGGGGTGTTCAGGAATTTTTGGTCCAAGGTCCCATGTTGGCCCATTATGTGACATTCTGTTTGAAATGTTGCTTCTCAGACATGCATCCATGGATTTATATTTAACTTGGACACAATAATCCCTGGGTGGTGCTTCATCTGGGGTGTACAAAAATGTTTCAGTCTAAGGTCCCATGTGGACCCTTTGGTCCATTTTATGAAATTCTACAAAATGCTCCTTCTCCTACAGATTATGTTGTACAATGTTGATGGTTTGTCACAATGATGCTCAGTTATTGGTCCCTTCAGGGTGTTCAGGAATTGGTAGTCCAAGACCCCCATGTGGCTCCCAATTGCCCATTTTATGGAATTCTGCAAAATACCTCTTTTTCTACTGTTTAAGTGCCCCTTTAAACTGTCATACACATCTCAAATATCCCTGTCGTGCATGAATGATAATTTTGAATTGGACAGTGTCAGTTGCTACGCTAACTGTAACTCTTTATTGCCTTCAGGTATGTTGACCAGTATTTGGACTTAAAGGGGCACTTTGAATTCTTTCATGAACTTCAGGGAGTCTATAAGATCAAACTTCTGCAATGTTGGGGCTCTAGTTTATGGAATTCTGAAAATTGTGCAGTCCTACAGATTTTCTTGTACAGTGTTGATGATTTGGTATAATGATACTCAGTGATACCTATAATTTGACATAGCGATACATAAATGGTACCTTCAGGATGTTGAGGTATGAGCTTCTGCATCAATTGGTGCTCTAGTTTGCAATATTCCATGACTTTTCCAGGCCTGGACAATGAAAATAATATTCCATGACTTTCCAGGCCTGGATAATGAAAATAATATTTCATGACTTGTCCAGGTCACAGGAAACCTGTATGTATATATGTAAGCCAGACACCCGTTGACAGTGAAACATTGCAGCTTGATCTGGGTGAAGTCAAGAAAATCAATATCCACTTGGGTGGGAGGGGGGGGGGGCAAAGATACGTCATGCATGCAGAAAAGTGATTACAAACTTTTACACTTAATGACGTTAGTATAGGTGTGATAAGCGGACAAATTTGAAAAAAAAAAATGACACAAAGGTGCTTACATTTTGATGCATCAACATTTTACTTCATTACAAATTCATATTTTCCATCTTACCAGATTCACTCTGATAACTATTAAAAGTATTTTACATTTAATTTAAACAAGTTTGCATCTTCAGTTGGCAGTTGTAGCACAATTATCACCTGCCAAGAGAATCAGTTACAGGCACTCCTCCTTCAGTACAGAGCACTCCTTTGTACATTTTCACTAGAATTTACTGTAATATCAAATGATGGTATATCATTCACATTCATAAACTATGCTGAAAAGAAAAAAAAAAATCCTCCATTCAAAATGAAGGGGCAGATTCATCTCAGTGCATGGTACTGTTATGACAAACTCATTCAGAAAACATTTGCTAGAATAATAGAAATAGATAATCAGAATGACGTCATGGAACAATGAGCGAAGCCCAAACTCTGTTAGGCAAGAAGCGTTCTCATGAAACCGTGAAACACAAGTTTTAGGATTTTGCAAACCAATGAACGTGGGAACACAGTTTTCCCTGAATATTTCAGGTTATCAAAATGAAACAGTTGCATTAACTGTTCTTCTGTTTTACCCAAAGATGTAATTAGATATCAAACAAACAAATTCTCAGGCTGTACTCTGATTATTTATGGCGAATGTTGAAGACAGAACTGTTATGTTTTACAGGCAAGGACGTACCCTGCGTACTGTAGCACCCTCTCGCTGCCCCCCCCCCCCTCCCCATGTGGCTGCTGCCACATAGGGCCTGCTGGTGATGATCAAACACTGCTTTCACAGAGCCCAAAACTTGATGAACATTATTCATGGCCATTTGTCTATTTTTGCTGCCCACATGGTACCACAGAGTACCAGTCAGATTGTTCGTTCACAGGCGAACTACACGACTACAATGTGATGGTGGCAGTGTTTCTTTTTGAATTAAAAGTCCTGCTTCAACCAATCACCTTAGATCTTTGAAACTGAGGGCTGCTTAGGATCTGTCTCCCGTTTCGGCAGACGTTAGTTTCCATAGCAATAAGCTGAACGATAAACTTGTCCACTACTGTACACGGGGGTGGCAAGGATACTGCCATTGTTGTTCGGCTCCATTTGTTCATTGGGTGAGTAGTTAGCCTGTCATCATTCTGGTTTATCTATTTCTGTGGCTAGACCACATAACCCTCATCCATGCACGGAAACAATGCAGTGTACAGAACTGTTAAACAAAGACCCCATCCAATGTTGGTATAACGAATGCAAAGACATAATAAATGACTCATTCATGTGATGTCATACATGTTCATGTGTGCTTGAGAGGTCAAACACTAAACCTGACAGTATATCTGGACATCCAGTGACATTGTATCATGCATAGTCTTCTTGAGCTATCATTTTGATACAAAATTAAAAATGTTAAGTGAGAGAAACAGACAAAATGACAGTCCTTCACCTATACTTCGGAAGAATGGTGACTGTTCTCCATACATTACCTAGGGCTTCATCATTTATATAAATCAACTGGTATTACACAATGAGAGATTCTTTCAGACACATTCCAATTTCCAGCAGATTTCTGTCAGAACACACTTTTTGAGAAAAAACAACTGGACAAGGATATTCACCTTTTTTTAAGACCAGTTGTACAGTTCACCCAGCTTCCAATTACCTGATATCCATCAAATGTTTAACTTTACTCAAAAGTTGAAACTAATCTTTCAATTATCATCATGATCCTGGAGATGCCGCAGACAAGTTTGACTCAGCGACTGGTTTATCGATCTATTGTCTTCAAGAAAACATCAGAAATTTGGCAAGTTTGCTATCAAACCATGGATCAGAAGTTCTGCAATGTCGATCTCAGCTGAGCTACATCCTGAAGTCCAGTCTGTATCTGTGCAAGTTTTCCTGCAATGCCACTTAAACTTTCCTCCTGTATTAACAATGAGAAACAATTGACAGAGAAGTATACTGTGTAAAACATTAAACATAATACAAGCAAAAATGTTCTAAAAAAACACTCATATGTTACAATCAGCTTGTTGAAAATTGTTATTACCACAAACAAGGTTATCCTAAGTTGTAGGAAAAGACTAGTTCACAATGTAGGGTAGGTAAGGTAGGCAGATAGGTACTGTATGTAGGTAAGCTTCTTCCTATGTATTTGATGAGCAGTGCCTTCACTGTATGACAAAAACACCCTGGCTGTTGTATATTTGTTGTTTGTTTAATAATTTTCTATTTCTCAATATGAATCGTAATCCATCATTAGTGATGTCATGCATTAAAAAGATATGTAGGCCCTACAAAAGTTCATCTCATTTATAAAATTAACAACATTAACACCTGTCTGGTGCTATGACACTGTTCTTCTACAGAATACAGCTGTTAACATGGATAGTGACTGGTGATGATCATCCCCAAAGAAGTTACAGAAACAATATTGTCATACTATTTTCTTCTTTCAAGATGATCATGTGACTGCCACTTTTAAGTTTGACACCAACCTAACGCTGCAGTCGTTGCCGAGCAGTGTGAACATGGTGAGGGTAGGCAACATAGAGTTATTTCTTATAAGTTATTATATATATAAGTTTTTCCTACATATAAGTTTTTCTTACATGTAAGTTATTTCTTACCAGCTGTTCATCTGTTTGTTTAAAGTCATGTGACCACTGTATATTTTCCAGATTTTGATTCAGTTTTGCCAGATGTAATGCTACCATTGGGAAGAGTTCCCTTATGTGGTCATGGTACACAGCCTCAACTCGGAGATTGTCACCAACTACTGGCTGCTGGAGTCTCGTTGTCAGTTCCTGCTTCTTCTCCAGAATGGTTTGAAGATGAGCGTTGAGAGAACTTATAGTCGCTATCTTTGACTCTGAAAGCAGATGGTGCACCAATGTTGAAGTACTCTCTGAAGCAACTGCTTGCATTTCATCATCAAATTACGTTAGCTTACACATAAGGGTCATTCCATGACAAATCAACAAATATTTTGGAAAGTCCCCAGGTGACCCCCTCAGATATTGATGAAACTCCCTCAAAAGGTTGCATTACATACCAAATGAAATCACTCAAAATTGCATCTCCATAGCTCAAACACTTTTTGAGTTACGTCCCTCTGAAAAGTATTGAGCAATACCATATTTTCCTGAAGAAAGGTCTCATTGCCACTTGTAGTGATTTTGCAAGTCCATAACTTTTCATGGGAATAAGATATAAAGCTGAAAATTTGTATGTGGGCAGTAATGTGGCCAAATAAACAGAATCTGGTGTCAAAATTGCCCTAGCTTTCTTTATTTAAAAATATGGACCATTGAAAATAGAATTTTTCACTTGCGGAAGTTATTTTTTCAAAATTTGGGTCTCATCTGGGCTCTCAACTGAGTATCAGAGGGACTTCTTAATTGAGCACAACATTATTTGGTCAACGGTCTTAAGGGAGAAACAAGTATAGCAACGCAACATTTCTAAGGATTGAATGGCTCGGGTCCAAACATGGTCCTTTTGAAAAAATTTTAATAATGGGCCCCATACAGGAAGGTTGTTGACCCCGTGGACAAATACCCACATGTTTGAGATTTTTTGTGAGGAAGGTTGTATATCCGATTATAATATGTATGAAAAATCATTCACAAGTATGGACCTCCTTCGTGGTTAGATAAGGGGAATAAAATGAGTAGTATCCAACACTTTTTAGAAGACACTCTGCAAAACGCATAGGGTCCCATATTCAAGGGCCCATAACTCTTGAATCATACAGTACATGCTACTTCTTCCAAACTAAGCAGCATGAGAATATCTATGCCAGAGATTGGACAGATGATTTTAAAACCATGATATCAATATCAATTTGAAGATTTAACATTTGATGGAATGTACACATTGTAATGTTATGTGGGTATAGTATACAGCATGATTTAGTGCTATTACTGAGGTACTATACAGCATGATGTAGTGCTAGTGGTGGAGTATACAGCATGGTTTAATAATACTGGTGGGGTAGGGATGCACCGGATATCCAGTCTGGCCAGACTGTCCGGCCAGATACTGTAGTGAAATGAAATTCGGTTCCGTTTTTTTATTCCAGGTATTTTTCAAGGTCCGGCCAGGTTTTTTCCAACATTTTGTTGCAATTGTGTGATCAGAGAATGTTGATATAAAAGGTAAGAGCATCTCTCAAAAATGAAATTGCAAGACATGAAAGGAAAGGTTGAACAATAACAGTGTGAAACACAATTAATGTAATATGTTGACAACTAATACCTAACTTGTTATGAGGAGTAAAGGATACTATAGTGGAAACAAAGAAGCAGTGATTTCGCACTGGGACAGTAGAACGGTGCCCCATAGCTATGCCCTGGGCTTGCATCAAAATACTAGACTAAACCATGTGGTAAAAATGCACCACTCTAACTTACTGCTTTCAAAAGATATCTGTAAAAGGCTAAAAAGTAACCGCAAGCATGGGGATTTACAGTGCTTCACCTAGAAAAGGAAAATTTTTGAACTAACCTGTATTGTGATTTTACAGAATGGCTGCAAACTATACAACATTTTTCCTACATAGTTCCATGTGACGGTACTCAAAACAGAGATACTGTAAGATTTGTAGCACACAACAGAAGGGATCAGTTAACAGTTTTAAGTTATTGGTGAGTTAAAAGTTACTGTACTTGTACAGTAATGGAAACAAATTGGAGCACAATAGTCCCTAGGCCCTTTCCATCTAAAATGATGCATTTTGAGATGTAGAAACTTGCCTAATTCTAATTTTATAAAAGCAGTATAAAAATCCGGTCCTCCCGTATTTTAGGAAAAATCCACCTAAATCCAGTCTGGCCGGATCTACAGTACTGCAAAAGATCAAGTGCATTTCTATGGGGGAGTATTGTACACAGCACAACTCAGTGTTGTTGGTGGAATATAATAATTTGGTGACTATTGGTAGAGTATACAGTAGTTGTGATTTAGAGTTAAGTGGGAATATATATGACCTGATGCAATTGAAGGAGTGGAGTACACAGCCAGAATAAATACACAACATGATCTGGTGCTTTTGGAAGAGTATACTGTACATGATGATATGGTGCTATTGATGAAGTACTGTACCCAGCATGATATGGTGCCATTGGGGGAGTAATACAGCATTGGACACAGCACATGTTGTTATTACCTAATATATCCAGGTGAGTTATGTCTCTGGTCTCCTTGTCCATAAGACGTTTCTGAATGGAAACTGATACCTGAAGATAGAATACAACATGCCTTTGTAAACTGTCAGTCAAAGGATACATGGCATCAAACAAGAGTCCAAGGCCATTACGGTTCCTTGCGTGAAGATTATTTTAACTCAACTGTAGTCACTTAGTCTTAACCAAGGTTAATCCACAATTTATCAAATGTATCCCCAAAAAGTGTGAGCCCCAATTTGTCTCTAAAAATGCTGATTAGCCAAAGGTAATTGACTACCATAGTACTAATCTGAAAAACCATCAACACTGTTACATGTACTGTATGTACAGTAATCTGTTGAAGAACTTTGGCTTCGTACAATGTACAATAAGTTACTGCCTGTAATGGCACAACCATAGGTTGGACCCTTGAAATGTTGAACACTGAAAAAGTTCCACTACCACAATGCTAATTGGACAGTCCTTCCACATTGTAAAGCAAAATATATGCAAAGAAACATTTTGCATGATTTCATACAATGGTCCATATGGGACCAATTATTCTGAACAACCGGGAGGAACCACTAATATAGCAACATGACACAATTTCAACTTAGTGCCATACTATCTGCAGGAGAAGAGACATTTTGCATGATTTCTTAAAATGGCCTATTTGAACCTCGGACCCCAACATCTTGAGTACACTAAAGGCACCATTACCGTAATGCATCCATATACCAAGTACAAACTTTGTTCAAACTTTATAACTTGAGATATTGTGTTAAAAAGCTTTAGAGAGTATTGTCCCCAGTGTCCCCAGATGACCTTTGACTTCCACTAAAAACAACAGGGCACACCTTCTCAATATGGCAAACCTACATACTAAGTTTGACTTTCATCCGACTTTCCCCTATTGTGTTGCAGTGTACAGGTACCCAAGCAAGTGTTACAGAAAGTTTTGTCCACCCCACATTGTCCCCAGATGACCTTTGACCTCCACCAAAAACAAAAAAGGCACACTTTTTCAATATGGCAAATCTACATACCAAGTTTGACTCTCATATGACTTTCCCCTATTCAGTTAGAACATACCCAAGCATGTGTCACTTATAAACACATGCACACACGCACCAACCTGACCGCATACTGTAGGTTCCTTTGCTGACTCATGGAACCAAAAATAAAGCAAACAGAGGCATTAGTACATACTTGATGAACATACAGTACTTGATGATACAAGATACTATGTAACTAGTAGCTTTTTCTACAAACAAACAAGAATTTCACACTCGTGAGAATACAAACTGCCGCCTTTCAAAATAGATGAAGCAATCTAATTAAAAAGTGTTACTGTTTGTCACTTCCATTTAGAGACAACTGTTAACTACAGTACTGCATACATTAGAAAGTAATGTAATCATCAGTATCCAGTAATCCAGTATCCAGTAATCTTAAAACTTGAAGAAAAAAGCACTCTCATGATCGCCTAAGGTATCAACATCATTGAGACATGCTCAATGTCATGCAAGCATTGACCATCAGGAATATGCAAAGTAGGCACATTTATTGTACAGTTATTTCAAGCACTGCATTGGTTCATAATTTGATACAAACTTCATATTCTTTTCAACATTGCATAGGACAAATAATAATGCCAACTGAGTCGTGCAGAAGAAGGGAAATGCAAACTAGTTCTGCTAAAAGTTTTGAGACAAACTGTCTCAACTGTGATGACAGCAGTGAAGAAATTTAGTGGTAGTATGGGTACAATCTCAAAATGGGCGACAGGTTTTTGAACAAAATTTACATCTTACTTTCAATATATATCTGAGAGAAACATACTGACATTCGGCACTGAATTTGCATTGTGAATAACAGAATACAAGAGTGCTTATGGTACAGCAAACCTAGAGAATTCAGTTCAATAATGGTGCTGAAGTCATAATCTTTGCCATTCTTTGGTAGGACAACTTTTGAAAAAGAAATACTGCATATTTGCAGACAAGTACAGTAGTCCCTTGGACAACCAAGTAAAACTGCTTAAAGTTAGGTGATGGTCAAGGTGACACATCTCCACATTTTTTTGGAAGCAGTGCAATTTAAAGTGTGAAAGATTCAAACCAACAATTCAACAAGAAAAAAACATGAATGAAAAAATCTTTCTGATGAAAGCATGGTAATTGTGAAAATCTTGACTTTGAACTGTCCTTTCAAAAGTGCAATACTGTAGTGAAGGGCTGGCTATTCCACTCTGGCTTAGGGCGAAGGTAGAGGCAGTGTCAAAGGTTACCAGTCTTTTATGGCATGGTATTGGGACGTGCTCTACATGTAGTTGTATGGAAACAGGTACAGTAAGTGAGGAACGACATAAATTTGCTTTCCTTGAAAGTTGAGTGATGAACCTCAAGAGATCTGAAACCAGTAATGCTGGTTTCTTCAAGGTACCTGGTTCAAAAGTCCTATTGTGATATTGTATATTTTATTCCATTCTTCATTCTGATTTAGATTTACATCCAGGCTACTAACTTCCATACAAACATATGAAATTTCTTGTTTAACTTGTGTTTACTGTTCTACTGTATACTCTTCATCTTTTGAATTTTATTTTTCTTGAAAACTAACACTTTTAGCTTACATTCAGACACACTGAGCACAAATAATACCAGACATATATACTTACTGCAGTGACTTCTTTTACAAGATCTGCTTTCTGCTTCAACCTTTCAGACATTTGAAGTGAAGCTGATTGTGAAGCCAGACGACTTTGCATGGAATTGCTTTCTTCGACAGCTCTCTGTAAAATGAAATTCAATCTGCATCAAATATGAGAGTCTTATGTGTATTAAAATATGTTGGTTGCAGTAATAAATGCTACATTGAGCTACAGGAGCATCAATGTAGCAGGTGTGGATTTAGAGGTCATCGATGTACCTTTAACATTTGGAAATTTTTCTCAAACGGGGGATATTTTGCCTTTCACATTTTACATGGAAGGTTTGAAGTCTTTTGAGTTTTCTACAGTCAAATCTTAAAAGATCTGGTCCACAATTACAAGTAAACAACATCTGCTACTGTATACACTGTAGCCTACACATGCTGCATGCACTGTGATAAAAGATAAATTATAATTTTTTGGGGGGGATGGCTCAGAGTGGAATTTTCCTCCAACAGGGAATAATTTGGTTCTCACATTTTGCAGTTTGCATAGCAATTTTGAAGCCTTGCAAGTTTTCTATGATCACTTCTTTGGAAACCTGGCCCACAGCTACAACAACAGACTGCTATTTACACACGTTGCACTTACATAACAGTATGATCACCTTGTGTGATACTGTACATTAAGGCCCTGTGATACCAGATAAAATACCTGCTTTTTTCAATAATGCAACCAACTATAAAACTTATCTTCATAACAAGGATTTCCAGGTCATAGTGTACATTCTGTGAAATCTGCAACACATACTACTCTCTCATGAGACTGATTACCAAAACCAAATTTACAAAGCATGTAGATACAATACCAAGATACAGTACTTATACATAACTAAAGGAAGACTACAGTATCTGAAGTGAATCTCAAATGAGTCATCAGCTACTTTAACGGTAAAAGCTCTTCCTTGGGCAGTCTACAGAATAAGTTGTAGAGGCCTGGACTAAAGCTGGAATATGAGTTGTACTGGTGATCCCCTGGTCATCTTTTTTTGTTCTTTGTCAGTGTTTCAGGGAAGGGAAAGTAGGGGAAAAGATCATGTGTCAATAAATCTGAAAGAGAGCTATGCATTCATCTTCCAGTACTTGAATATGAAACTTGTCTCAACATTTTTGCTGGCTTCCAAAATTCAGATTCTCTAAAAATTTGGAAGTCAAGCACTGTTACTTGAAATCAAACAAACCAATGGGAATGGATATTAATATTCATGTATATGCAAAAACACAGCCTATTAATGTTTTTTTTTTTTTGCAGTGGCTGTAAAGTTAGCATATTTGACTTTCAGTGGCAAACTGGGAACTTCCCATATTCTCATATTCCAGCTTTAAGTTTTCATGATTGATGCTAGGCACTTAGATGCACATTTTCTCATCCTTCAATCTAGCCCTGTTGGGATATAAATGGCCATTCAACTATTTGAACTTCGAGGCTTAAGACAGCGCATTGAATGATGTTGATAAATTTGAGAGGGATCTTGCAGGGTATCTCTTCAGGAATTTTGAACTCAGACTGTCTTGTTGACCAGACAATTTTTCACACGTGGTATTGGTTGTGTTTATGTAAATAACACACAAAACTATGCTACAGTACTGTGTAAAAAGTGTCTGGTCAAAATTTTCAAAAATGAAATTGAAGCATTAAGTAGGCCTACTCACTCTGTGGCATATGGGATCCTTTTACTTCATTCATTTGTGATTAATATGTAAATGAAACTCCACGGGTTTGAGATTGTAGTGACAAAACAACTCCCTTGGTGTCCTTTTAACATCAAGGCCAAGTGCCCTTTAACTTAAAGTTACACAGCTAACAGAAATTACAAAATCCACCAGTACTGTATGAGGCATCATGCAGGGTTGAATTTTAGCAAGTTCATCTGGTCCTACATGGTAGTCCTACTGTAGAGCACTAACATGTAGAATGTGATTTTCTTAGGCTAGCATGGCCACACATACAATAGCAGACCCATGACAAACTTTCACAGACAATTTTGTAGACAGAAATCTTTCAAAACCTCACTATTACCCTTTGGGACAGGCTTCCAAATGCAGATCAGATACTATAAACTGATTGGACACAAAAATCGTCATGCATAGTTCGTCCATTTGCAGTGTTTTCTTTCCAAACATGCAGTTTTTGGCGATGACTATCAACTACGTTGTCGCCGCACTAAAAACTTTGTGCAAAATGCCATATAGCATGCTCACCTTCAGGCGCACTTAACTAGCTAAATTCTGATCTACTGCTTCAGTGGGGTACCGCTAGAATATGGTAATTAAGTGGTTAACATTAATCATACAAATGTGGTAGAAAAGCAATGTATCCTAACAATTTAAATATTCATTATCTTTTTAGTAGTACTTAAGGGTACACACTGTAGCTCTCACTTTGGAGAGATTTTGAAAGCTTTTCAATGTAAGTAGACAGAAACTTGTATTTTTCATGATCATTTTTTAAATCAAACATTGTTTCCATTCACAGGGATTGAGAATCTTTGTTTCATTACCTTTCAAATGATATAAAACTTGTAAAATTTAACCACCTCAAACCAAAAAATAGTGATTAATTATAGCCTTGTGTCAGAGGCTTTACATTTTACACATCTGTAGGCAACTACACTTCTAGTATAGCTTTCATCCTGCACTGTCACAAGGGCTGCCACATATTTCTTTTTTTAGATTTTGTAATATTGAAGGAATCACATTACTTCAATCAAACAGAACAAGGTTGTGTAATCTTTCAAAAATGCTATGGTATTGAACTTTTTACTGAAAACCACCCAGCTCATTCCAAAAATATGACGTTTCTTTGGAATATCCCAGAGCAATTTGTGACAAAATAATGTGCATGTTTAAGATGAAGATGAGGATGTGTCAGTAATACAGATGATGATTGGGTGAGCATTCAGAATGGCGTATGCAAACAGCTGTTCAGCATTGCAGTAGACTGCTTACTAACAACTGAACTTGGTTGTGTTCTGTTCAATGTATGTCACGCAGAATGGACAATGTTGCCTGGACAGTTTATAAATAATGTTATAATGGGGTGACCATCAAATGCACTATTAAGGAAATTTATCATTCCAAGTTTGTTACAGTTTCATTTACAAAAGGCAGGACATTTTCTTATGAATCAGTATTGTTGTAAAATGAAAAAACTGAGTCACCGAAGGTGAAATTATTCGCCTGCTTTACAACAACTTTTCCCAAAGTGCCCGTAGAGTGCACCTGCTGTTGACTTTGTGTGGAAATGACAAAAATGGTGGTACGCCTCCTTTTTTGAATTATCTGCCCTACCTAAGCTTTCAAAAAGTAGATGGCTAAATGATGGTTCCTTTTCTAACATTATACAGTAATCATATCTTACTGTAGTTACCTGTTCACCTATTTATATGAGTTTGTTTTGTTTGCTTGATTGCGTGATGTTGTATTTGAACTATGTTCCTCCTTTTTTCGTGTAAATAGGCTACCTAGGCTAGGCCAAGTTGAAGTTGATTGTGCGCAATCTCCTTTTTTACATCAGAATTTTTTTACTTTTTTTTTTGAGGGCTAGGCCTAAGTGAGTTCTATTTTAACTTACAGTGTAGGTCAAGGCTACCATAGGTTAATAGGGGCCCCATTAATAATATTATTGGTCTTTGTAGCCTAGCGATAATCTCCATTGTAACTTAGCCTAGGCCGCCTAGCCTGGGCTGTCGTAAAAGGTAGGCTAGTATTTTAGTGAGTATATGTACAGTGTACATAAACCGTTAGGCCTAACATTAGGCTAAGTTAGGCCTAGCCTACAGTAGTTAACTTACATCGACCTCATATCCACATCCTTTCGCAAAACGTAAGATGCTCGATAGTGCTTGTGTCTGTTGATCTTCGGATGCCCATGGATTTGCAAATGTAGAAGACACTGTATCCATTGTGGTCACATTATGAA
The DNA here is from genome assembly GCA_021234535.1 of Stichopus chloronotus. Lineage (NCBI taxonomy): Eukaryota > Metazoa > Echinodermata > Holothuroidea > Aspidochirotida > Stichopodidae > Stichopus > Stichopus chloronotus. The sequence goes on from CM037829.1 coordinate 21,389,991, forward strand.
TTAGGAGACAACTTCCAAATATTACGGGACTTGCCCGTGACTTTACTATTGAGGTGTAGTCTAAGAGTAACAAGCCTTAGCAGTGTGTAGGCAGCTTTGGAATTGCAACAGACACAACCGGTACGTCCGTACATATCTGTGAGCTTTTAAGTATAAGGAGACACAACGTACGTCAGAGCTACAATGTTTGTAAATAGCGCCGAAATAGTTGAGTTGAAGTTAGCAGCAGACAAAATAGTCGCTTCAAAAAGGTGTTGCAAACCCACGGCTATAGTATGTGAGCTTCTATTGTGCAGTGACGCCACCTCAATTAGAATGTGAGGGGACATAATTACATGTGACTATTAATTGAACATTTAGCAAAATTTTTATGCAATCTCACCTTCGGGCTCTTCATGATGTTAAAAACATTACAATGCAATGAAATACCTGAGCAATAAAAGTAACATTTTTTTTTACATTTTGAAGAGAATCATGTCTACAAAGGAGCAAATTGTGAAGTTAAGTCCTTGTGACGTTTCCGTACCAGGCAGTTTGTTCATTCAAATCCCACCTACCTGTTAGTTTAATCATTATGGGCAAGTTGAGATCCCAGCAATTATTTGCAAATAATTATTGTAGTGCACCGTGCTGCAATCTTGTCATTATTAGTCGAATGCGAAATTCTTTTTGTTGAGTCTTGTAGGGCTAAAAACGCTTATCCTGCGCGTAGTTCATAGAAACATGCACGCTCGACCTTTTAACAAAAGCAGTAAGTGCAAGCTATGGCCATCGTCGATCAAAATTTACTGAGTAAAAGCAAATGCCACAACTACAAGACCGATTTAAGGAGTTAAAGTAATAAGAGAGCAATGAGGATCAATTTTCAGAAAACGCCACGAAATGTCGTTCGGCCTTTTTCCAAATAGCTGATAAACCTGGAGTATCAATCATTGTTTCTCAGTAAATTGGTGTGCTATAGGGCGCCATTGTGTTTAATGTGGTGTCATTGAATCGTGTACTGCTTCACTGCGTTTTAGTGGGTACAGCATGGCGTTCTTGTACAGAATCATATATGTACTGTTCTCATGTTCCATTTCAGTGGTGAAACAGAAAGCATATATAGCAGTACTAGAGTGCCCTTTATAACTCAAAGCAGAACATCTTACATATATAGTAACGATAAGCGTCAGCAGTTTTACAACGTTATGAGAGAGATCCCATGGAATTTTTGTGTCGCCCAGTGTGATACCAAAACATTGGATTGGGAAAGAGACCAACAGGAAACAGCACTCCCCCGCCCCCCCCCCCCCCAAAAAAAAGCTACCCCTATGAGGAGTAGATCCACGAAGACTAGCTTACTCCCAGCAACAAGGACCTGTCGATTCCGATTACAATTCTGCGTATTTGCAGGTAAATTGCAGTCCTAGTTGTGTTCTGCATTCCGGCGAACTTGTTCGGGTGAAGAGACACTTAGCTTGAGGAATGTCCAATATTGAATGTCCCTTTTACTTAATATTTATCCATGGTGCTAGGATAGAGATCAAATTTCTCTCTTCAAGTTTTTGTTTTGCTGCCGGCTTTGAATAAAGCCCCTTCATTTCACATGTGATTGTTATAATGATGGCAGCTGACATGCATTTCCCATACATAACAAATAACATAAATTGTGTGTTAGAGCTGTCTGAATGTGAACACTGTTTGTACAAGAATTGATGGTATTACCCCTTTCCCGTGCTTCCCCCATTTTTTTTTTTGTCTTGACTAGCTTGAAAATACGGTGGCATTAAGCTTCGATAACAACATACGTGTTGACAACTTACAGCATACAGACTCTATGCTGCTTACGCCCTACAATGTGTATGCCTGTATATGTCTATGGCTGTTCAATTACGTAAGCATACTTAACTGATAGAATCATGCATAGTGCAGTATTCATACTTCTTACCTAGTAGATGTGCTTCCCCAAAAAGCTCGGTGAAAACTCAGTCTTCAGTAACTTTATGTAAAGGTGCTTTGGACTCGCTGTTCAAGTGCAGCTATTGTTCGGACAGGAAGAATAAATAATAGCATCAGGTCAGGGGAGGGGGACCGGTAACTGGGATTATTCTCTCTGAAAAATAATAATTAAACCCCCCGACACCGAAAAACTGAACGAAGAGTAGTTTTACGGAAGACCTGCCTGGCGAGGTACCATTTGACTACTGGTTTGTTACAAAACGGTGTAGTGGGAACGGCAGATCATCACATTAGACTGGTAACACGCGGGAAGCCCCGTTTTCTGCGATTTGGGGGTCTCTTAAACCAATGATTTTCTTTAACGCTCAACGGATGGTAGGGTTCCCTTAAGATATTCCTAGCGCGCTCTTACATCCACACCTAGTATCTTTTGTTGTTGTTGTTTCGTACCTGAATATGTATGTGACCGCCCTGACTTAAGTGTGCTCTGTGCCCGGATCCTGACCGCCCCTTGGCGAATCTGGTTACGCGTTCTCAGCCACGTCCACTCCCCCCCCCCCCCACTCTCCCCTCCCAATTTATATATATATATATATATATATATATATATATATATATATATATATATATATATATTTATATATATATATATTTATTTATTTATTTATATATATTTTTGCCTGGTTGGGTTCTGGGCTGCATTCAACTGCCAACCATTTCCCGTGGCCTTGCCTAGAATTACAGCTTGCTATATAAGCCTAATTTCTTATCCAAGTAGGAGCAGATGAACAGGCTTAAATTGTAAGACTGTGTTAAATATTTATGGAAAGTCTATCATCGATATTTTGAAAAGTAGTCATGGACTCGGACTCATACAGCATATGTGATTTTCGATCGGGTTTTTCATTCAGAAGTTTGACGAAACGATTTTAACAGATCTTGACCTCGATGGCAGATCCGGTTAAACTGTGGGAAGAGGGGTGGGAAAGGATTAATCTATCACCGTCGGCTGGTAGTTCGCATCTGAAAACCAGTCGTTTTTATTGATTCCTGTAGTTATTATGACCTTCTCTGTGATGTACAGCATGGCATGATGTGAGTGTATTCTGTCAAAGGAAATACCTCCGTCTGTTTTCTGAAAGTTTCTGTTTCTGGGACTTCAAGCAAACCCACGTAGTAACAAGTCTTGGAAACAGTTTCCGGTAGCGAAGTTTATGTGAGGAATTAAATATGTACCTTATGCAGCATAAGTTAACGCTTACTTGCACTAAAATGTTTAGTGGCAGTCGACCCTGGAATTGTATTGTTGTAATAAGTCGGAGAAATTTGAAGGGGGTCTCTCAGGAGAATTGCGATCAAGGGAGTTTGTAGCCTTAGATATATGTGTTCTGTTTGTTCCATAGGCACACACTATAATTTATCCATTGTAAATCAAGTATAATATTTAAACAAGCAATTAAAATTGAATGTCAGTGCCAAGCACCGCCAAATTTTTTGACTGTCCTACGAAGTTGTATATCCGGGATACAGCCTCCTTATCCTAGTGTTTGCAAAAGGTTGTAATAAAATTAGTGATTGTTTCTGTGAAATTAGAGGCTTTCATACTCAGTAGGTACTTTTGGTTAATTCTATGGTATAGCCTTGTTACATATTTGTGCTGATGAAAGCTCTAAGTTCAAACCTACGGTGACCTTTCTACCAAAGTAAAGGAGCAAACTGCAACTGCCATACCACGAAATGCTGGCATTGTGCATTTCGACAATGAATTGCTACAGGAGTCATGAGGAAAAGGTGCTGAAAATGACAAGCAAACAATAGCCAGGCTGATACGACACTTTCACATGAGGCACAACTGTTTTCAGATCTAGTTGGGTGTGCTCTTTTTTTAATTTTACAGTTTTGGAGTAGCGCCCACTAAAATCAGCTGCCATTCTACATCAGTTTATTCTGCGGGTGAAGCGCCACACGGTAAATATGTGTGTAATGCATCAACCATCGCAGTCCTTGCAGACGGGTAAAGCGTTGCACTCTCCACTTAAATCCCTTCATGTTGTAGCGTTTCCGAGCCAGGGCTGGTAGACTTCATCCACATTGGAGGTTCCAAAGTTGCCTGGTAGTGAATCACTTACTAGGCAACCGGATTCGTAGCCGGGATTGCAAGGTACTACAAGGTACTACTACTACTACTACCAAAAAAAAAAAAAAAAAACTCTGCGCACAAGTAACCTCTTGTTTCGCTTGCTCGTTTCTCTCGGAACATGAAGTCCTTTCACTTATTGTTCTAACTGCATATGTAATTAATTATGGCACTGAGCATAAGTCTGAACACGATCTTTTTAAGTATTCACTAAAGATAATTTACTAATAACGATAACATTTACATGAAACCCATACACGCATGTCCGGTATATGTACTTTTACAACAGTTTACTGATTTCGTTCTACCCGAAGACTCTTAACTTTTAATTAAGCAATAATAACATTTAACTCGAGATTTTGAACAGCTCTGTCAGCAGCTTTCTCTAAGGAGGATTGTACAGGCCATTTACAATGACACTGTGTTTGTGTCTAAGAAGGGGTTCAGAGTCTGCTCGCTCTTCCCAGACAAATTTTTCCATTGAGTTTTCATTTTATTTTTAGTTCACGGTGACTTAATTTTTTTTGGATGTACCAGATATATTCTTTTTATTTTGAGACCACGTAGAGCGACAAGTAACGCTCGCATATGGCAAGCTATTTTAGCATTTACTTCCTACTTCCACATAAGAGGAATATATTCTACTTAAATAACATAGAATTTCACTTCAGTAGAATTTTATGCCACTTAAGTGTATGGTTACTTTAGTAAAACACCATTTCACTTAAGTAAAATTGAAAATGAAGGACGCCTTTTACACGTTAGTGGAATTGCGTTCCACTTAATTGGAATAAACCTTTTCGCAATCTCAATTCACGCAAGGAATTGTGGGATGCAAGCTAGATAAACCGCGTTTGCCAAACAATGCGTGAAAATACACACACTTGTAGACTGATTACAATACAATTTTTGTATTTTTCTTTTATTTTAATTTAAAAAAAAAAGGAATACTAGCAACTGGTCTACAAAATTAGGATTTGAATATATTCTAAAATAAACTTAGTTTTTGGCACGTGTTGCAGCCGGTGCCAGAGCGTGTTTGTTTATCTTCCGAATTTGAGGATATGCGCATTCGAAGTTGACATTGCGAAAAGGCCTATTGTTTTTCACTTAAGTGAAACAGAATTTTATTTAAGTGAAGTTCTGTTTTACTTAAAGGACGTGTGACATGCTTCCAAAAAAGAGCTCCCTTCATGCAAACATTACAAAGTAAAACCCTCAGTGAAAATCCGTTGGAATTTTGTTTATGTCTATTACCGTTTTTGATATATGACTTTTCAAAGTTTGAAGAAAATGCAAAACAGATGACGTGGAGTGCTGCACATTGTCAGTTTTTCTTTTGTTAACCCTATATATTTTGCCTCTTAATTACTTAATTACTGAGTTTCACATTGGTGCGTGATATCGATATTTTTGAAGGAGAAAACACATGCTTCCAAAATAAAACCCTCTGGGCATATAAAATTCTCAAATGACCTTGAAATAAAGGTTACATAAACAAAGGATTAACATAAGACATATCCTGGGAGTCCCTCTCTTGACATCACAAATTTGCATATTTAGCCAATGTTTATTCATGACTCAGGTGTGAGACACTAATTTGCCTGTAAATTTGTCAATTTTTGACGGATTTTGACCCAATTTGTGGCTATTTTCAGCATTTTGAATGCCTAATGCACTCAATACCTCAAAATGTCATTTTCATGTCGCTAGACCTTTAAGTGGAATGTATTCCATTTACATGAAATTAGGAGGGACGGTAAATGTTAAAATGGCTTGCCATACTCGCGTCGCTAATTGAAGAATTCCGCTCTACATTTACCTGTCTGTGTAGTTGCCTGTAAATGGATTTATTGCAAGGACATCTATATATAATGTATTTTCAAGGGCGTAGAGGGTGTCATATCGAAGCAACATAACGTAATTGCTTTACATTTAAGTTTCCTGAACTCGTGTCGTATGGTATCATCAGGGAACTGTCATTCTGATATTACTATGTGAATGGTACTGCCGTTATTGATGGTTAGCCACGAACCAAAACTCAGGATGAATGAAATCGAACCGTTCGTAATAATAACAAGCAAGAAATCATCCCGGATAAAGTGGTCTGAGCACGGAAACGCGAGGCCTTGAAATAAGCCTCCACTCTTATTAGCTTGACCATCATAGCTGCTGATTTACCAAACTAATCATCTGCAACCACGCTCTTTCATTTGGGGCCTTAATGGTTTGTGATTGGGACAGTGTGTGGCTCTGTGATCCCCTTTGAAATGACTGAGACCTTACAATAAATGCGATCACAGCCGACATGGAGGAACACGAACAGAATCATACAGTACTGGTAAAGGTAGTGCTTGTGCTGCAACGTGTAGGCTACGTCCTTGGTTTATGCAGGAGTATTTAACATACGACATAGATGTGCCTTTACCTAGTGCCCCGGCTGTAATTATCAACGGTCTAGCGGGTAGGTTAAACCTACACACACCCGTCCACCACCGACAAACAGGAAATCTGCACAAAAGGTTTGACCATTCAAAATAAAATCATTCTCAGAGTACTTAATCCTACAGTACGGCAAGAACAGTATTATGATTGAGTAGAATTCTTTAAAGGGAAAATGCAGTCACCCAATACTGATTTAGCATGCTCCCGTCCCCCTAAAGCTAATTTATGAATGTATATTTTTCCGTATCATTTTTGCTGTTGAATAGCTTAATTTTACAGCATAACAACATTACTGGTATTCTGCAACATCATGAAAAATACCTACAAGAGAAATGAGAAGAGAAATGCACGATTTTGATGATTTTTTCAAAACAAAGCAGGGACGACTGCTTATTCCCTTTAAACTAAGAGACCATTTCGTACAGTCCACCCCTAGCTCAAAGTTCTGGATGTTCTAATGCAGCAGAGAGCTACTTGTTACCATACCGCACTGCATCACACTCGTTGAGACACCCCCCCCCCCCCCTCATTCATTTCCCATCGTCCCATAACCTACCTATCGCGCCTCTTTGCCCGCAGTCCCTATATGACTGCTGAAGGAACGAAAAGACCATAGAATCAACATTTTGTAGTACGACCCACGACGAGTTTCTTGCCCTCCCCCTCACCCCGCCTCCCCCACCGTGCAAACAATTCCACTGCATTGAGTTGGTAAGGTGTGTTCATATTACGGTGAGCTTGGTAACATTGATTACGACGTAATGTGAAGATGTGTGAATGAATGGACGATGTATTGCAAACTATTCTGTAATGTTGTAGGCCAAAAAATAGTAACACGTGTGGCTTTGAGTGTGATTAATCGAACTCGGCTACAATATAATAGTGAATATACTGGATTAGAATTGTCAGCACCAACAATTAGTAACATAATATCATAACTGGATAAGTATTCGAATAAAATATATCAACGCAGCTATTTTGTGCAGGAGGGTCTGCTTAAAAGTCGCCGAGTGACAGTTTTATGATAAGACGCAAAATTGCCGTGTGAATCTCAAAGGAAACGAAAGGATTTTTCGAAGCCAAAGTGGGTGAAGGATGTGGACATTTTTGTCATATTTACTGGTCAGGCACATTATCCTGCTCAACTTATCACTGTTACAACTGACGATGCAAGATTCTCGACGTATCGGTTAGGTATATATTTTACTCGACCTACTACAACCAAAACAAATGCGTGCTCAAAAATAACTGACCCATCATTCACACAATTTACAGGTCACTTTTAATAAAGTACTGTAATACCCAAAGTCAACATTCAGTTTGCTAATACTGTGACTGTAACCACTATGTAAGGGCTGCTCACTGTCAATGCTACACTTAATTTTATCTGAAATTCAACTGAGAGCACAGAAGCTGTCCTATATTACATGCACACAGACACAACAGTGCCTTTTCTTCTTTTTTACTTCTTTTTTCTTTTTTCCAAATTTCTAAGTCACTTTTTTCACATTGTCAGGTGGCAAAATTGCCTCCAGCACCGTAGTATGGTGTGAAATGATTATCATATGCTGAGTTGTGTAGACCCAAGTTACAAATTTAGAGGTAACTTTGTTAGGAAAAAAACGTTCTAAAAAGACTTCAATCCATAAACAAAAATAATTACAATATGTTATACAGTAGCAATTACGTCAGACTTGTGCGGTTTGCTCCAAGTTCACTTTGACCATGAAATGATTAACTTTATCTTTCCATAATCAAAAGAATATGAGACAAAAATTGAAAGTATTCATTTCTTAGTAAACCTCTTCATCATGCCCCTCTTTTATGTATTAAAGGGAAATAGGGCGTTAAGAATACACCAACATGACGTAAGAAATAGCTTTCGTCATTGTTAAACCATTCAGTCTCATCAATAAACGTGTGCCAAAGCTTCATCTCCTCAAAACATCATGCATGTGATGAGTAACAGAAGATGCATCATTTGAATTTTGAAAAGTTTGGGTGAACAAATTAGTGTGGAGCAACAAATAACTGAATCAGGGAGAAACTTATGTCTTGAAAAAAGACTACTGTCCTTCCTTATTTTGAATAATCTATCATTCTGCGTCCACAAACATTGGTTTTAAAAAAATGGATGTTATCTGTAAAACAAAAGCCCTATTTCCCTTTAAACTTTTAATTTTAGGTATCCTGTATGAAAAATAATGATGGTATCTGAAATTCTGGCAGATCCGTTCTGACTGGGATAGTTTCCAGCCTTTTTAAAATAACAAAAATCAGGTTTTGTAATCATAATGCGGTTGATATTCATGAATAAAACAAGATAAAACATGCAGATGATGATACTTATACAACATATATTAAAAAAATAATGTGGATGGTATAGGGGTTCCAGAGAAAGCATAAACCTTTGTAGTCTGACCCCTTCCTAACAAAGAAATAAATATATGGCTACAACAGAGACAACACATATACGTACATAGATACAATTATTTGTTTCCACCCCCCTCCCAAAAAAAAAATATGATGGGCAGGCAGGAAAGTATTTATACAGGTGTGATTATACAATCATATATAGGCCCACACCTCAGTATGGGTAAATGATCATCACACATAGACGTGTAATGCGTGCAGGTTACATCAACGTTTTTTCGTTTTGACAATGAAAGAAAAAAACTAGAAAACAGGTCAGTCAAATTCTCTAACTTCACTTTGTCTCTCTCTCTCCCTCCTTGTCTTTTATTTCTTTTTTAGTTGCTTCCCCTTTTCTGTGGACGAAAATTGTTGCTTACAATCGGTGAATTGAAAGTATTCAGTGTGACTTGAATAAACCGTCCATAATGGAAACACTTACACTGAACAACAAACCTACCTTTGCATGTTTATGTTGAGCTTTATATGACGTTTAACTCTAGTCAAGGAACCTAAGGATGTTGTTTTCCGATCTCGACAAACACGTTTTGAGACTGAGATACCGACTATTGAATGCTGAAGACACTTAAAAACACCGGAGGGTTTTTGCAGTTTTCTTTTTTCGTTCTTTTTTTTTTTTTTTTTCAAACGATGCGTTGTCACAATTCAGGGAGAAAAATAGATAGTTTAAAGTGATATGGCGTGTGTATTGAAAAACAAAAAAGATAAGATTATGTTTGATCTCAACTTTTTCTTTATTTTTAAATGTACACGCGAGGTTGTACATGGACGGACTATGTCTTTCAATGAAGGAAAATGGCAGTAACTACTTCGAAAAGCAACGGGATTGGCATAAAAACAGTACTACAGAAATCGTATTTGAAAATTAACGGTTCTTACTATAACCGCCTACATATGAATATCCAACAGTACAGGTCTCACTAGTGTATCAAAAACATACTTCTCAAGTCGTCGCTCCTTGGTATCGGGAATTGTAGTATTTGGTGAAAGGAAACACCGTATTTACAAATAACCCACGAACTGAACACAACCTTGCCCGCGGCCTCAGTGATCCTGAGTTGGTAACTGAATATTCAATACTAGTATACTTCCCATTGGCTTGCTCAAAAAGCACGCCGTTGATTTGAATGAAAACTGTCAACCACTACATTATCGTATTCTACACTTTTTGTAGTTATGTTAGAAGAATTTTAAATCATATGGCAAAATAAACAAACTCAAACTTATTTATTTTCCCAGATTGTCTGAATGGTGTAATTAAAAGCCTTACCAAAATTGTGGAGATGAAATTTCAATGTTTTTACTTTTTGCCTACGCACGCAATCAAGCTGCAAAGAGAATTTTTAAGTTGACAAAAAAAATGACAGTCAATGCGCTGAACTTATTCTCATTCCAAAACTTCGGATTTTTGAGGGACTGAACAACTTAGTCGCTAAAATGCACATCTGAAAGAATGTTTTTATCTTTCTGACAGTATAGAGGGGTGGGATGGAGATGGGATTTGTGAGAGATTAAGTTGACTGCAGTTGCATCTTACTATGACATCAGGAGTCTGTTAATGGTTTGCATAACAGAAATCATCTATTCCTATGGTTTGCGTATTCATAATGACTACCTGAGTGTTATATGGAGGGGAGAAGCTGATTGTGAGGTGAGGTACACATGGCGGCTATTAAAAATTTATTGGACAGTAGCCTCATACCTGCTATAACGGTACCAAGCAAGTTGTGATGAAAACCATAGGTATTTTCAGATATGTTGTCTGCAGTTAAGTCAGGCGGAGGATGCACGTGTAACAGAAAACTAGACAGATAAACAAAGTATTTCCCACAACTATCACCAAAGCCTTGCTCAGGCTGGCTCAGACATTCACATCGCACAGCTTCACCACTTTTTCGTGCCCGCTTCAAAAGACAACATTGCGTGACTCGGAATGCTACAGAGTTCCATATTCGATATTCCTTCGTAACCAAGGAGCCACTCGGTTCTCCTGGTGTTTAATTAATGAACGCTAAAAGAGCAACCTTACATAAACATATCTAAACTGATGCTTGAACTTTCGTTGATGCCATGTAAATCTACATGGACCTACATTAACTGCTCAGGCGTGTGCTATAGGCTTTCATACGTAATCGGTGGGTAAAAGACGTCAGATATATACACGCAATGCCCAATGATATTTATCACAGAGGTCATGCAGGCCGGGGGCCAAGAAAAAGAAACATTTTTTTTCCGTCGGCAGACAACTACCGAGTCTTATATTTATTTACAGCGAATTCAGTGATTACTCGTGTTATTTTCAAAAACTGGTCCTGGCCACTCACTCCCCGACATAAATGTTAAAATAATGATGCTAAAACCATGGAGCTAAAAACAAAACTGGATGCTAAAACATTCTTGCTGTTGTAGCGTTCCGTCAAATAGGGCAAAAACTCAACAACCAACAGGTAACACCACCCACACCCTCACCATGAAAACGTTTTCGCACCACGGTGCCTTTCCATTTCATAAATTTGTCAGTTGCCCCCAATGTAATCTGCACTTGTGTTCACGTTTCTAGTTGGATGTAGTTGTTTGTTTTGTTGTACTGAACGTTAGCTGTAAAGGCGTTTATGCCCCCTGTGCAGTATAAATGCCGCAGGCCAAGATATTTCAAGGACAAGAAATATTTCACGGGCCTACTGTAATTGTAGCTCCTTGACCGATCAAACTTAAGTCAATTGATATGATATTTCGGACTTTTTTTTTGGGAATTGTAATCAAGCAAAGAAGTCTTTTAGCGCTCTAGGATAAATTCGTCTGTAGATTTGACGCTCTGTGCCAAGGGTAAGTTCAAAGTTCGCATTTGAGTTGGCCACATGCGTCGTTTGTGCTCATCTGCAAAATTTATCACAATGGCAAGTTCTTCAGCGATCAGAGGCATAACTTGGAACTTCACAAAAAACCAACGGTGGAATACAAAGATCTGAAAATCTCACTTGCCAACTTTGGCGATCATGACAAATTTGGGGATAGACGTCAATTCTTGAGAAGCTTAACGTCTTCATGCATATCATGAAATACAATTCCTTTACATTCATGTGTGTTTACTGGGCCGTAGCTAGGTTCACATCTTTAGAGCGGGGTGTGAAGGCTAAAAATTCCGACTGACTGGTATTTTTTTTCCAGCTATGTGGCGACCCCACCCCGATAGTTTGGAACAGACACTAGGAATACATTCTCAGGGGGGTGAAGAATTAAAGGGGAACAGTCTTCACGAAAAGGGCATTATCAGGTTTGGCGAAACAATCAAAAGAAAAAAGCTTGGGGAAGGTGGGGGGGGGGGGAATTGAGTAATAGCAGGACTATCTAAGCTAGGCGAGGAATGTAGAAAAATTATGGCTTTTCAACCCCAACGGGTGGCAGGAAACGGCACTTTCCGGGTGAGCTTCAGCTGGATGTACCCATCCTTGAAATATGGATATCATGTCTGCAATTTCTTAATTCATGTGAAAAGAAAAATAAATCTATGAAAAATGGTAATACATACTTCGTTTATATTTTATTTTTCTTTGAGAACTTGACAAATATTTTGTGGCTGAACACATTGGAACACCGACACCTAGATTTTTTTCCGAGGGGGGGGGGGCGGAAATTGTCTGAATTATGTTTGTTACTAATTAGATTGATCAGTATCTAAGCGGACCGCTACCATTGGTTGGCGGGGATCGTACGAGAAAGTTTTGGCTTTTTAAAAGCTCCAGATGGGGCTTTTAAATTGGCCCAGGAAACGGCCTCTATGCGGTGCATATGACCATTCCTTCACGGTGCAGGAATTCAACTTAAGCATTCCTACATTGTGTAACTTGCGTTTAGAAGGTCTGTTACGCACAGTTCTAAATACTTTATGGCAGTCACTGCACGTAGGGTACTGTAGGCTTATATCAGTACGGTATGTGTGTTCGCGCACTCATAAAGAAGTTTAATATCACGTTCCTTCTAACAGCTTGGAACAATTAAACTTTATTACTTTAATTATTTAATAATTCTGATTTTATGACAGAGAGTCCATTAAAACTCAATTACGTATTCAACGACGACGCCCGGAAGCGAATCATTATTTTAAACTCACGGGGCTCTATTAGTGACGGTGAGTTGGGAAATCTACCTTCGTTCGTACATCCGTTAGAGCAATCTTCATTAAACTGACACGAACCAAGTTCAGATAAGCTTAAACGTTCTGTAATAATACTAAGAATTTCTCCCTGTTCCTTCATATGGTCCTATGCCTAAACATACCACGGTGTAACTGGTAACTTAAAGTTGTATCTAACACAAGTTGTTAGGAGGTTTCAATTACTAGCGGATATATGTCCTTACGTTCGTTTGCTTATGAGGGGTCAAACTGGCGAGATATCAGAGCGGGGTAGGGGTTGTTCACTCCCCCTTTGGTAATTTTCTTTTCAATTCCCTCGGATGCGATTTGATGCAACGAAAGTGTACAATTGTAAAGGTTATTTTCTTCTTAAACATTTTCCTTTCATAGATATAACCTTTGTCAACAACCTTTGGCCCATTTTGGGTGGGACATGACCCCGTCGGACCCCCCCCCCCCCCTCCAAGTTGGAGTGATCATTCAGTTACGTCAAAGACAGGTCAGTGTTTGAAATGAAATCACGAACAGTCAGTTCTCACTGATGACGTATTAAACAGCCTTCGTCACAGTGGCAAATCCAGGACTTCTGCAATAGACTCACCTGTTGTGGGACATTTTCTTCCATCTGAAGGATTTACATAAAAATAGTACTCTCAATAATGGCGTTTCTTTTTCGATAAAAGCAACAGTAAGATGTCGGTGCGAGATAATGTTGATCAGTCTTAAGGCCTGCAGTAGCGCTGATGCGGAGGAAGAAGGGGGTGCACCCGAAGCATATAATTTCCTCAAATTAATTACTGTAACTTGAAAACGTATGCAAGCGACATTTATTTGAAGGGAGTTGGGTGAGGTGTAAAACTGTAATCCTAAATACACGAAACGGTCTCGTAAATGCCATTCAGTTTCCAGTGACATGAGAAGTGTTTCGGTGAAACATTTTCCGACCCACTTCGTGCCAACAAATGGTGGCGCTCCGCTTATTAGTGTTTGTCCTATCATAAACGTATACGGCAAAATGTATGTTATCATCATAACTCTCTGGTAAGGAACAGTACTCTCAACTGAATACTGACTTCTTACTTTCACAGAACATCTAATTTGACCACAAAGTAGTTTTCTGTGGTAACAAGTTAACCATAACGATCGAGAAGTAAAACTTATGAGAGCACATTATAGTATGTGCTATTGTAAAGGTCATTTTGGGAAAGCTTCCTCTCCCCGATATGATTACGTATAGCAACATTTGGAGGACATCGTGCTATTTAAGTTAACACTCGTGCTTGGCCACTCAGCAACTGCAAGTGTATTGTATTGGAATAAATTTCCTTTTTTATAATGGATTTTACTTAATTGATGCATCACTATCGATATCACGCATGGCATATAATAAAATCAATCATCTCTAAAGTGAAAATGTTGGTTGCTTACTCCCACCAGTAGATCCTGGCCGCGCCCCTGGATGCTTATTTCGCATAAAGGAACTCTACTTGTTATCATCATCAGAAAGTTTCGGGCCGTATAGACATTTGAACATAATGACGTTAACTCGCTTTTATGTGCTGGCATTGCCTACAGAATAGAAGAGCGCACCAGTGTATTGAAATTCACATCGACGACCGGGGTTACACCCCCATACCCCCTCCCCTTCAATTTAAAGGTAGAAAATGGTACTCAGCTACCACCATCAACGAATGTCGGTTTCTTTGATCTATTGTAAGAGGGAAGTAAATATGTGTCACTGTCAAAACATACATAGATATTGATTGTATTGTTTTACTACGTGGCTCAATATACCCCACGATGACGCACGTGCTTACCGAGCAATATCCGTCTATAATTTACCCTCTTGAGCAATAAATAAAAATAACTGTGAACTGCAAGTCAACCAAACTGTACAGAGTAGTATACATGAAACTAAGAAAGCAATTGGAATCACCTGATATGTAACGTAGGGCCACATTACATCTTGGCTGTGACCACGGAGCGGCTATACCATGCCTGGAGCTATTACAATTGAGTCATTCGATCTACTCTTTAATTCTACGGACGTCACGGTAAGTTGAAAAAAAAGTGGAGGAAAGAAAATCGATTTCTCGTTTCGGCAGAAATAAAGTACACGTAGAGATATTTAAACCTTGACCCCATCAGTCACACTTTAATCCTCCGGAGTTTTCAAAGGCCGTTTCGACGTAGAACAGTGAAAACGAATCAACTGATATTATACCTCACACATTTAATCCATTATTTTCAAGATTGTTTTGATTTAAGATTTATGTTGCAGGTGCTTAGTTGGTGACAAAAGAAGTGATTATACATTCATAGAAAAGATCAAATATGGAAAGGAATTCTTCGAAAATATTACCTACGGGGCATATATCGTTGATGTAATGTGAAAACAACAAAAGGGATACGATATATTACGTACGGTAGTCACAAAGACCTATACGTAAAGAGAGAGATGTTACAGGTACGTACTTTAGTTCCCTGACGTAGGTTATATAGGGTGTCAAAGACCGATGCCAGAGGTACGACAAGAAATTGAATGAACGAATTAGAGACACATGTAAGTTGGCGGGAAACGACGGCAAGCAGGCAAAGAGCATCAGTGAATCATAACAAAAGACCCCATTGGGAATGATAGCACTATAAGCATTGTTGTGGAACCAACTTCACCACTTGTGGGTTCATCAGAATCATAGGCTATGTGTTGGAAACTTAAAGGAGAAGGAAACCCTGGGAAAATGTTTAACAAAATGAAACAGAAGTGTTTGACAAACAACTTCCCAAAGTTTCATTCAGAAATATTGTTTCCTGTCCAAGTTACACACTTTTGAAAATCAGAGAAGGATGCTGCCATTTTTGCCCAAGTTGAATGTAAACCAACTTGAGTAAGTCGAATAATGATGTCACATAACCACAGATAGCACGAATTTTGATGTATTTCTTTGTTTTCTTTACCTAAAATTACCACAAATCCACACACACTTGTACATATTTTGTGCTGAATTTCTGAGGTGTATCATGCAATAATCAATTTATTAATACTCTGATTTGAATCTATGCATGCCTGTTAAAAATATATTGACAGCAAAATATAAAGAAACACAAAAGCTTTTCCAATCACACGTGGTCCAGTGATGTCATCACAATCTTAAAATGGCAGCTCCCTGATTAATTTTTCATGAACATTCAAATTGCAATATCTTGGAAAGTGAACAACATATTTGAATAAAATTTGGTGATGGTGTTCACCAAATGTTAGTCCTTCATTTAACTGTGTCAAGTGTCCTGACTTTCCTTCTCCTTGAAGAGACCTTCATGATATGTGCTGAAGTGTCCTTCTCAAAGGCAATGTCATTTGCAATAACTGTTCTTTCAGTTACAGGGTTTCCCACCAATGTCTCTCTCCATCATGTGACACTCCAAAGCACAGGATCAGAGCACTCTGATCAGCATCCAGGATCAGAGTCAGTTCGCCGTAGTTTGGTGCCATAGCCTACGTAGACTTTACACCTGTCAACCTTCCCTGATTTCTTATTTCTGGCCGTGGAAAACTATAAACTATGCCTGGGTAAGATGACTTGTAATGTGCCTAAGACTGTGGGTGGCTATTCTCCCGAACTTAGTTCAGGACCGAATATCGCTATTGGTACCGACGAGATTTTAGCCAATCAGTGATGGTTATGTGGTTGGGGGGAGGGGGAGGGGAATGTGGAGGGGAGGGATGGCCTAGAGAGGAATGAGCAGAGGAGAAATAAGGATGTCAGTCAGGTAAGACAGAATATAATTATCTACACGAAGTGATAGAATGTGATATTAAAATCGACAGTTTTAACTTTTGATAAAATTTGTGATTCAGTTAAACAGTTGAAGATTCGGTAAACTTCAAGTCGTTAAGAGCTAAGGCTGGACTTAATGAAAATGACACCGAACAAGCAAAACTAGGCAACATCAATCCATTGGATGTTGTCTTCGACGTAGTTTTAAAGTTTTCAAAAAGTTCAAGAATGGGAATGGTTACCATGGAACAAGTTGTGAGACCGAGGGTTTGTCCACCCCATTTACTTGTTCACAACAAAGTACACCTGCACCACCCGTCGGATTATCACATTTTCCCGCCCTTTTCAACGTTCCAGCCTTTACTTCTTATTCGGACAGGGAATCTGTGTCATAGGATATATACTGAGCTAGATGAATTGTATGATTGACGTCAGGACCGATAGTCCTGCTGGATAAACACTGGGGAGTTGTTTTGACAATTCTTTGCAGCTTAATGCAGCGATGAGTTATTCTGAAACCATTGCCAATTGTGAGCGAAATACTTGAAGAATGACTAACCTTTCGACCTCAATAAAAGCGACCCAACCTCCGAGCCGGACGAGCGCTCAAAAAAAAAACTCTTAAAGAACCAGTTTGTTCTAATTTCAGGGCCACTTTGCTTTTTTAGTTAAATGAAGATGATCGATGCACACGTAACACACAAATTCTGTAAGGACTAGGTGCTGTAGCTTACAAATGTCTCAGCTGTCAAGTCACATTTGCATTTCTTCATTGTTCAAAAGGGTCAAAAGATGACGTCAACAGTTATCAATGCTATCCATAACTTACAAATCAAGAGATTCTCAATCAAACACAATATGGTTGCAAGATGTGGATTGAGTCCTAGTAAGAAAGGTATAAGCTGTTTGTGTGGTCTCCAACTCCACTGACATCGAAGTGTGGCTTGTTAACGACCTAACCCCCCCCCCCCCCCACACACACACACACTCAGCTTTGTTTTCCATTCATTCCGAGGACCTCATTGTGCTTTCTTTTGTTTTTTCTTCCTCAACCATTAACCTTAACAATAGACTCTCTATAGTTAATCTTGAAGGGAAAGGAGAAATCTATTAGATTTTCTACAGAGGACCTAAAGTCTATTGTTTCCGGTCCTCGATCCCACCCCAAAACAAGGGCACCGACAGACACACACGCACACACACACACAAGTCATTGCTATTTCAGGATCCATTCATCATCGGATAATTTAAGGAAGCGGTTATTACATGACAATCCACCATGGCCCTTAATATTAGTGTTATACATACACATCACCCCATACAGCGATGTGCTTTGAACTGCTGCTTTTGAAAGTCGAGTTCTTCCTTGCGACATACAAACTATCTATATTTTCATCCACTTTGGAAAAGGAATTTGTTTTATCACATACCGCTATTGTTGTCAAATCCTGCTGTCCAAGTCCAGGGAGTAACCCGACCCTCTCCAACACCCCTCTAGTTTCCCCCACACTATCCGTCGCTGTATTTGTTACTCATAACAATTTTATAACCTTAATTTTTAGAAATGCCAGAGCAAAACATGAAAAATGGTATTCAGATTTAGATCAGGGTTAGGGTTGAGGCAAAGCAACTCTGATATCTCCTATTCGCTCTGAGAAAAATGCGCACCGTAACGACTGTAACATAGGAAGAAAAATAAAGCAAATATCAAATGAAAAAAGTAAGTCATCTGTAAGACACATAATGATACTGGTTCACTCATACGATCAGGGTTATTGGTCATGTAAAATTGTAATAAAATAATGTAACTTCAGCCAATGAAACCAGTAAAATAAAAAAAAGCAACTTTTTACCACACCCCCATTTGGTTAAAAACAAATGTGACGTCAGTCCATGATGTATGGTTGAGAATTTCTTTACACCTGTGACGTAACCGTCCAATCATGAATTTTTCATATACTTTCCATGTAACTGAAGAGAACACGACCAACGTTGGTCATTCCCTTTAACGATTCCCTTCCAACCTGTCAGGTACAGGCCGATGATGACGAGCGGAACGTTGATCGAATTTGACATATGGGGTTAGACGACGCAAACTGTTCTACCAGCAAGAGATTCCGTAATTGTGAAACCATTAGCGATTATCGTCGCACCAAGGGTCTCGGTGATCCGAGGGAGGGGTGAGTCAATCGCCGCAGTTAATGACCGTGGTAAAAGACTGGTGTTTAAAATACAATCTCTGGAAAGCGCAAACAGCACGGTCGTATAGTTCAGTCAGTCACCAGCTGTCCACAACCACAGATACAGGCACACACATAGATGCTTCCACGTTATTCTTTAAAGAAAATCACAAGCTTTTGGAAGATGCGGTGACAAGATCAACTTGGTGACCTCAAATATTAGTTTTTACTTCAAGGCACACGGATTCGAAGTCCATTGTTTGTGAGCTGTCAAACTGGTGGTACAGTGATATGATTTCCACTTAAGAAAATCTTTCAGTTTAACTGAATTCCCTCAAGATTTGGTCCCACAAAAACCAACAATTTTGACGTTAATTTCCTTCTAATATCTTTCGTTTTTCCGAGGTTAATTCTATAAACAACCCCACCCCGTGGATCCGCTAGTACATCAAGGTGGAGGATGTGCAAATTGTCCAAACCCCACCACTTGTATTTCAGCATTCAATCCAAAACTGATCTTTGAAACTGCTATTTCATTTGTGTCATGCACCTAACAAATGTTTGAAAATTATTAGAGACCAAAGGTTCCAAGAATCTGAAGTTTTTATAATAACAACAAAAATAACCGTGTTTGAGTAAGAACATTCTCAAAATTAGGACAACCTGACATTTTTCATATCTTACTCAAAAAGATCACCCCACTAACTCATCATAAACCTGTACCCAGTGCTTCGTGGATGATTTGATCACCGTATCTTTAAACTCATGGCAC
This sequence comes from Stichopus chloronotus, assembly GCA_021234535.1. Lineage (NCBI taxonomy): Eukaryota > Metazoa > Echinodermata > Holothuroidea > Aspidochirotida > Stichopodidae > Stichopus > Stichopus chloronotus. Next base: position 21,409,810 of record CM037829.1, read on the forward strand.
TTAAGTGCGACTTTCCTGGTGGGACTGGCATAGGAGGGTAAAGTCTTGACTATATTTTGACATACTAACTGTGGGATCTGTTCAAGTTTCCCTTCTTCAGATATTTCAAAATTATATATTTTCAAAATAATAATGTTGACCTCAAACGATCTTTGATCTCCACAAAACACGGCAGGTTTATCGTAATTTGTATGATACCTCTGTACATCAAATATGAGTTCAGCCTTAGCTACGTTTTGTGATATCGTGTTTACAAGTTTTCATTATCTAACCACTGTGGGACCTCAAGTGATTTTTGACCTCCATAAGTAGGCAATAGCGTTCATGTATTCAATGTGGCACACCTCCCTGATACCTACCTACCCATATCCTCCTTGAGATATTGTGTGTACAAGGTTTTCACAATAGCACCCGCCCTGTGGACCTCAAATGACCTTTGACCTTTACCAAAGACAATAGGGTTCTTGCCCTCGATGTAATACACTATAATAATGAATAAAAGATTTGTTCAAGCTTCCCTTCTTCAGATATTGTGTTTATGAAAGTTTCAGCATTTGACTTTCACCAAAACAGTAGGTTTCTTGTGCTTAAGGTGATACACCTACACACAAAATATGAGGTCAGTCCAAGCTTTCCTTCTTGAGATATCATGTGTACAATTTGACCCCTGTTGACCCCAAATGACATTTGATTTGCACCAAAAACAAGAGGGTCTTGTGTTGTGTGCAATGCTTTGTCTAGTTCTTCCGCTATCGTTCCGGTTCAGTTTAGAAAACAATAGCGACAATCCAGCCTGAACTTGTTGTTTACACTACAGACTGTAAATGTTTACTGTTTCTGATATTAAAACTGATTCAGCCTGTGTAATTAACAAGTTCGTTTTGGCATAACGCGAAGGAAGTTAGTAGTAGTTTTCTTTCATTTTTTGCGTAAAACTAAGCTGATATTTATTGTTTTGTTTCACAAAAAAATAACCTGTGTTTTGCTTATTAGGAGTACCTGTGCGATGTAGGTATGAGATGCGCGAAAGTCTTTGTATTTTATTGCTCAGCAGTTTACCTTATGAACTTACAGGGTAGGACGTTGGAGTTAGATTATATGAAGGCTACTTTTCATTACAACGATCATAAATAATAACATCTTACATTACTAGTGTAAAAGAGGTGAAGAGTCAAGGAGTCAATTTTAAACTTAAAGTACAACCGATATTCCGTCATTGTTTTTATATGCCTACTTGGTCTAATCCAGTCGTTTCTTCTTTTTTTTTTAAAGAGATCTAGGGCATAGTTTGTTTGCTCATTCATTGTTTTAGCCTCATGTTTTCATCATTTACTTTTTGTAGATTGAATGAACAACTGGAGTGAAGTCGTTTCAAAATACAGAAAGTCATTCCAAACAAATTTAGTTTCAAGCCTTATACCGGATTTCTTATCTTCGTAGGTTTATCTTGTACTCAATGTGGTTCACCTACATGCCAAATATCAGACCCACGAGAGCTTTCCATCTTTGGAGATATAGTCTATACAACGTAGGTATCACAAACATACACACAGATACACACACAGACACCGCCGAATAATTACAAAGGTTACAATTTGTCATCGAAACCACAAACTCATATCAGTCATTCTCAAAAGGGCAACCTCTAAGCTGTAGATCTAATTAAACGGGCGCATTAAAATTTTAATACTCATAATTGGTAGCGTCCTTTATATTTAATACCTGTGTAATTTTATATGTATGCATACAAGCACAGTTCATTAAACTGAAATTCAATGATTACTGTGATTAAAACAAACAGAGCGGTCACATGTCCATTTCTCATGTTGTCCTATCACTTTATTTCCTCATATCTGGTTGCTCAGCATGTTACCCGTGACGAAAGTCACATCACATGATATATGTCAATTATTTATTTCATGTTTGAACGCATTGTGGTTCGATAATGCAATTATGAGCATTTGTCCTGAATCTAACATCGTAACATTGTGTTTGGTGTCACAAGCTGGGTCTCTGTAATATTAAATCAGTAATGTATATGTCACGAATTAAGCTGTAGCAATCGCTGTAAACAAATGAATTGAGTTGATGAATAACAGGCATCATGTACTCCACATGCACACCTGTATGTAGAGATGCGTCCCAGCTGTCTGTCTTGAAATTACATATGTACATGGTTTTCACATACTGATCCGTGCTGACCCATGAGGCCTTCATTTTTACTCAATATGACTTTTTAACTTGATATGACTTTTTCACTTAATACGGTTCATCACTACAACTACATAACAAATATCACGTCAGTACAAGCTTCCTTTCCTGAGATATCGTAAGTGCAAGGTTTTCACAATTTATCCCTTGTTGGCCTCAAATGACTTTTGACCTCCACAAAAACAACAGGGTCAGTTTACAATGGTTTAGCTGCATACCAGTACCAAAAATGAGATCTGTCGAAAGTCCCTTCTTGAGATACCCCGTTCACGATTTGACCTCTGTTGACCCCATGAGTTTTGCCCTCCAACACAGACACAAAGGTCCTTGTACTAAATCTGGTACATGCTAAATACGAGATCTTACAAAGATTTCCTTCTTGAGATATCGTGTTTACAAGGTAGGCGTCACAAACATTCATACACATATACATACGCACACACACAAACACACTCATACAACGCGGCGTGATTACAAAGGTTACGATTATCATCGAAACAAAAAATGGTGTCAGACTTCCGGGTTCGATACTCGCTTGAAATCCTGAGTTAGGATATCATGCTAATTCAGTTAAGTGGGGCAAAAAAAGGAGACCCTAAAATACTAAGTGACACTCTTTTGGATCAAAGTTTCTTTAATCACAGAATTCAGGGGCAGCTCTTTTCGTCACCGTGATTCCCCAACCCTTATAATATTTCCATACTACGTTTAAGTTCAAACAACTGAACTAGTCAGGATGGATAAAAGAAACACGACCCCGAGTCACTCAGTGAGTATTATTATGACCGCAAATGAAAGAAACTTGCCAGGCATTATTTTATGATCAAATGGAAATGTCATCTTAAATTAGTATTTGGAATGTCGTGTGTAACCGATGAGTTTTCCACAGTGTATTGGTCTTAAAATTATTCCCTGAGTCAGAACCATAACAACGGAAACATTTTGCACATGATCACACATGAATGATCTCACACGTTCCATATCCATTAATGAAGGTAGTGACACATTGTTTCTCTACCTCGGTCTCTACAAACTTGAAATGCAATTGAGACCACGAACAGAATTTTTTTCAATAGAAAATCTCCTTTTTATAAGATATTTTAAAGGTATATGACAGTAAGTGACATCTCTTGGAGTTTAAAATCATTTCAGTTTTCTCAAGAAATATCAGGTTCGAGGTTTTTATTTTTTTGAAGTAAATTACCACAACACGCGTAGCCGTTACTTTACAGTACATTTATTGACACGTGACCGTCCGCGGGTATACCTGATAAGTATTTATGATATGTCTCTAGAGAAACTACTTTCGGAAACACCAAAATCTGACAACCATGCACGACTGCACGACTAAACCCGTATAATTCCGAAACCGTGATCTGAACACGTTTAAAGCCATTACGCCTTGCTGAGACGCATCGTGAATGCTAAATCGTTCTTGGTTTACTGACCAGACACAGTCCCCGCTTTATCGTATCTTAACATTTCCCCTACAACCGGTACATTATCTTACATATCTATAGTACTACAAGAGATTGTGACATTCTTGCATTCAGTCATCATACCAGTACAGTACTTCCGCGGTTCAACTATATACACTTGAGACGCTTGCTGTACGATGTAGCATGAAATTGTATAATGTTCTTCTTGCTTTGAAGCATAAGCGTAATAATCGTATTTAGGGTAAGACATATTAGAGACCATTTGCCTAAAATGTTTATACTTTAATGACTTTCACTGACGGCCATCGTGTTCAATTTCAGATGTTCCCAAGAACATACGTCACTCAGCTGCAGCCTATGTGATATGTGCAGTAATATTCCAATGTTAGAATAAGGGTATAGTTGAATGTCTTCTTTTCATTCATCTTTGTCTGTCGTTTTATTTTGATCAAGGCAGACGTGAAGTCTCCTAGTGAGTCGTACAAATAGTAGGCAGTATATAATTATACCATGGAGCTATATAATAAGGCCTTTTTTACGCATGATTGTATCACCACTTCGTATATAGGCCTACAAAATATGTACCTCAAGTCTGGCATCGCTTCGATTTGTATCCCACTAGAACCATCTACAGATTATGATAATCTATACAGATTAATACTCTGATAGCTTGTCACGTGCAGTATTAGTATCGCAGTTAACTTATGACTTTATGAAAGAGCTTAAATTTAAGGAACATTCTGGCAGGCAGCCTTGAAAAAAATCATGCTGTATTTCAGACGATCCGGTAAAAATAAATGCATGAAGGATCGCTGAGCCCGACATCCGGGGGTCTCGTGTATCCCTGGGTAGGAGACCCAGATGGAGTGCCGTATTTTTTCAGGTGCTACATTTGCAACTTAAGTCCCTGCCAAGTATGCATCTACGAATGAAGCGTCATGAAGCGAATGAGCGTTATGAAGCGAATGAGCAGTACATCAGCATTGCAGATAAATGGTCACATTGTCAATTTGCATGGAAATTACCTCACATTCTTATGTACATTGACCAGGGCTATTAAAAAAAAAAAACATGATTTATACAGTCACAATTGCCGATACAATATTATTCCTTACTAAAATGGGTATTTTGCCCTTATCAGTAGGCCTGTCATTAAATATCAGTATTCCTTGACCTGCTATATACGGGGAAAAATTTTTCTTTACATTTCTGCAAATGAAATAATGTGAGCATTATTTTCGATGATCTTATAATACCCTGCATGCAGTAGACCTAGCCTCATCCCGACAAGGTCTGAGAGAGTGCCAGCGATGCAAATTGTGGAAGCCTTTCCATTCACAGAGGTTTATTTTATCAATGTTAGCATGCTAATGTTTCCTGAGATAAACTTCAGATTTGTTTACCATAGCGGAATTGGTTCATCACACGCCTCCTGATTTGAGTCGAACAGGATGCACGTGTGGTTACTAACACCAACGTGCTCAAAACAATGAGGAAGAGAAAGTACAATAAATAATGCCCAGCTACATAGCGCACGGTTTAAAAGTCTCACATGGCCCTCCCGACTCCAAGTGGTCGTCTTCTACTACATTGTTAAGTCACCGAAGAAGATCAGTTACAAAGGATACACCCTACGTCATATTAAGAATGGCATCGGGTTCAGAAAAGTAGATGTCCTGGACTCAATATTGTAAGAAGGCCTAAGTCAAGTATGAGGTCTTCTCTTCTCAGATGCAATGGCTGTTGCTCTCAAAGGCCGGGTTAACCCACCTGAAGCTGTTCGGTGCATCTAATGACTGAAATTGACAAATTACCCCCTTATAACATAAGAATATTTCAGTTTTCATCTTGTTGGGGGGGGGGGTGAGCGCATGTGTCAAGGGAATGTGTGGTTGGGGGGACAAGTGGTAACCGGCCACTCACCATTAACATGCATTTCTAAAGAAAGACTAAATATACGCACAGTCATTCAACGTCACTCGACAAATGACGTCACAACACAGAATAGCATGTAGACCACCCTCAATGTTTTAAAGCGGATAGTTCTTCTGATGCGTGGAATGAAACGTTTAACCTATGCTGCCCTTGGCAAGCCTCAGACTTTTGTTAGTTGACTGGTATCCAAAATCAATTGTGTAATTACTACCTCCCTGTATAATAATACGTGACTGGTATGTAGCGTTACTCACACGCAACCGTTACGGTCAGTAACAAGTCCATCTCCTGTCGCGCGCTTTTAACTCACACTACACAATAGACAACTCGAAGGGCGCAGAGGGGTAAATGTCAAATAGGTTCATTGAGGTGGTGCACAAAATTCATGATATTTTGTAGCACCTATTTAATATAACTCATATGTAGATGATAAATGGTAAAAGATTCTGAATTTCTGACACGCAACTGGAACAAAGATGAAAGGGTATATTGAATATTTAAATCTGTTAGATTTCAAACCTGTGACCAGACACTTTTTATCATAATACTGTATTAGCCAGTGTACTTTTGTCTGTCTGTATATGAATAACTGCAATTTCTCATATTTCAGCCAATGTGGGAATAGATAAAGTACATGACTAATGAGGTTAATTAGAAGTATTGGCTGCATGCAATGGGTTCCTTTACACTCAGCACAAATTAAATGACATAAACTCAATGAGTCCGTTTAAAGGACCAGTGCTGTCTAGCTTACATATTTTAGCTAAGTAATGATTGAAAAGAAACGCAAAAATGGGATAAATGATTAATTTTCACCGAGCAATTTTAATTGTTGAGCGTCCTCGGCATTATGACCTAGCACATGAGAGGCCTACCACTCAGGCCGACATCAGAAGCAGATCTTCATTAAACGTGCCTCTCCCCTGATTACGCAGAATGGAAAATCGTGTTAGTATTCAAGTATTCAAACATCGAACAGCTGCTAAAGCAAGGAAATTGTGGTGCAAGATAATTTGTAGATTCATCGTATGCCATTACACGGCTAATGGATTACGAAATCGTGAAACTTTATTCCGCGTATGGCAGGATATCACTTGAATATGGGGGGGGGGGGGGGGGGGATAGGTTGGAATATCGTGGCGTTGTAGGCCCTAGTTTTAAGTTTATCGGTAAGGTCAGTGACTTCGAAAATGTCAACCGGGACAGATTTTTATTTGTTCGGATATCCTGCAATAGTTCAACAGAAGAGGAATATCAGAAAATAAATTGCGTTCTCACATCCTTCCCACGCAGATGCTGACAAATTTGACCTTTAACCCGTGATCGGCAATGCCTGAAAGGATCACGTCAAGCGTCTCTCGTCTCTTCAATGTAGACTTATCCATATTTCTGAATGACAAAATAATAGTTTTGGTTTTAAATTTACTAGCAATTACATAGCAACTTACGCGAAAATGCTACGTCATGCGTTCGCGAAGACCCCAGATAACCTTTTTATCAAGTTAGAAAAGACAAAGTTGACTGAGGTACGTGGTAGGCTCTTAATTAATGATCTATTGTAGTCGAATTTTGCCTATCATGATGCAACTCCACCACTCCGTTCACTCAAACGGCTATTTTGTTTTAAAAGAGCATCCCTAAAGTAGTATTATGTAACTTTGAAATGTCACTCAACTTTGAGTTGTGATTTTTTGAATGGGCTAGATGATAACAACTAAAGTAATTCATCTAATACGATCTCTCTTTCCCCTCTTAGGCTATCCTTTTAAAGAGGCTCATTGAGTTGTTTTGTGAAATTCACTCAATTTTTCTAAACCGGTCAAGTTTCCTTCACATACTAATGACAAACAGTTAAACTAAAAGGATCCCAAAGTTTTACATACGTTGGAACATTAATGAGTGAGTAACCAACGATTAAATTTGGTTTTTGAAACTTTGTGACCAGACATTTTCACATTAGTACATTCACATGCACACAATCAGAGCAAGTAATGGTCAAAAATTCGAAAAAATTGACAGTTTTCCTATAACTATTGGATGTGAAACTTGATTATTTATGCTAATTGTGAGTATTGTCGTGTGTTTGTATACTTCAAAATCACCGCAATCTTTACTGATATCAACTCAATGAGCCCCTTTAAAAACCAAGGCGCAAGACGTCTCACATTATTAAAACATTTTGAATATTTTCTTAAATAGTTTTTTATGTACGTGATGTAGGTACGGCAGTGTGATTGTTTATTTTCCCATTTTCAGCATGTGCACATGCGCAATGGACATTGCGAAATTGCTTATAAAGGCAACTTCACACAATAATGAAGGGTATCATCATATATGCAAAGAACAGAAGGTATACAGCGCGGTAGGTAAAGGGTACTATGTGCAGTGCACACAAAAAAAGAAACTTAATATGAGAGAAAATTAAACACATGATATAATATTGTTTTGCAAGGAGGTTCGGCTAACTTTATAAATCAACTTTCTTTTGCTTCGTATCATTAGTACACACTTCCTAGGCAACGAAAAGGTGTTTTCTACCGTACATTATCTTATCAGTATAGGAATCTAAGAAACCACAAACATCCTAGGCAGTCCAAAAATGTGGCTTTGGGGGATGTAGGGATGTTTCCGTGAGGATGAAAACGCTCCCCCTCCATCCTCCCTATTACATACGATAACAGAATCTCAATAGCAGCATGCGTAATACTTATCTTCATTTGCAGGGTAGTCGATCTGAAGAGAAAACCAAAACAATGTCACAGAGTGGGAACTGGACATCCGTAAGTTGTAGCTTGCTTCAGATACCGTGTACGATTGGTCATCTATACTAGATAAGAGATGCAAAGCATATCATGACAAATTTTGTCGGTGTTAGACACCAAGTTGCACTCTCATCACGGGCTGAAAAACCAATCGAATTCATGGAAGTATAGGCCTATACTAAATGAGAATTTACATGACAATCGGCTCAACTTATATCAATCCACTCATCACTGGGTATTTGTACGATATAAGATGATTCTAACAAAGTAAAAAAAATCTGCTAAGTTTGTTACTGCTTCTTAGCACCATCAGAGTCCATAACTAATTGAGAGCATCGTGCTACCGCGTGTCAACTTCTTAGCTTGCTAAGGTACACAAAGGTGATTGATCATCTCGCCAGCAACATTAAAATCGGAAATAATACATCTTTAAGTTTAAAATGTCTTTCGTAAATCTAAACATCAACCTATGCGACCACATAGGCCCTACCACGAGCCTCCCGTTAAGGGGGGGGGGGCATACATGCAATTTCGATTAGTTCGACAACATGTTGCCAAACTACTCAGACTTTCACGTACTTTTTCACAGGCATTTCCTTCGTGACATTTCCTTAACAAACATATGACATATTATTCAACACAAATAAATAGTTTTTATTTCCCCTTTTACCGGAATAGAATCTTCCTCTCGATTACACAATGAGGACCAAAGAGTGTACCACACTCAATTTTCAAAGTTGTTGTTGATATCAAAAGTATTAAGTTGGGCACCGAATGCGCCATTAGAGGATCATAAAACTTGGATTAATAGCCCATTCGCGTCATTGACAATATCCGCCATGGTTTGGTTTCTATAACTGCAACCTCGGAACAAGGGCAGACGGCGAGGAGAAAAAGCGGCTTCCTGTTTTGGTGAGAGATCTAATTAACAAACTAATTAACAATCTCATGCTTTTCCTGTTACACGTGATAAAATAGTGCTGTTCATACTTCGGAAGTGGAAATCCTCGTCAGGAGAATACTCCAAACAGTGGAGTATCACAAGGGTGACAGATTACAACTTGAAAGGTCACTGATCACGAATGTAACGTGTATAGCTGAACTGAGATAAGATCTTACGAGGGACCGAAAGTGAAGTAAAAAAAAAAAGACCATGCGTCCAACCTGTACCTACAGTGTCTTGTGACATAAAAATGGCATTTTGAAAGTACTGGGTGTAATAATCATTGGGAATGCAGAAAAAAGCCACAAATTTCATTAAAATCCATCAATTATTGGCAATTTTACAGGACAATTCCTGTCTCGTGCTTGCATTATGAATAAATATTAGCTATAAGTATGCAAATTTGTGACATTAACAGGACGTACTCCACATGATATGCTTAATGTTATCCTTTGTTTACTTAACCTTTATTTCAAGGACAGCTGAGAATTTCATATGCCCAGAGGATTTTATTTTGGACACATATGTTATCTTCTTCAAAAAATATCGACATGATTTATACCAAGGTGAAAACCAGTATACCTAGGAGTACTGAAAAACCAGTAATTAAAGGTGGGACTATGAGTTACACTGACAGTCCGCCTGGTCATCTATGTTTGTTTTTCATCAGTGTTTCAGGGACGAGAAAGCAGAGGGAATGATCACCAGTCACAAAATCTGAGAGATAACCATACGCTCATCTTCCAGATATTTTGAAGATGAAAATTGTTTCAACATTTTTGTTGGCCCTACAAAATTAACACTCTACAAACAGCATAGCAGTTAAGCACCATTACTTGAAATCAAACGGACCAATGGGAATGGATGTGAATATTCATGTGTGCAAAGATGTGGCTTACACAGTGTTTTTTACAGTGGCTATGTAATATTCTGCAAAATATGACTTTACATGACAAATTTTCAACTCGTATTCCAGCTTTCAGACGCAAAATATATAGGCCTGACAAAAGAAATATCGATACCTGTGTAACACATCACGTCATCATATTTGCATTGTCATCAAACTTTAAAAAGCCATATGTCTCAAAAACGGTAGTGGACAGAAGCACAATGACAACGGATTTTCCTACAGGGTTTTACTCTTCAACCCTCTAAATGATGTCAGCAGTTCCTTGCTGCATGTCACACGACCTTTCCCTGCAGAGTCACTCCGAAGCTTAAAGGGAAATAGGGCGTTTGTTTTTCAGAAAGCAACCATATTTTTAAAACCAATATTTGTGGATGTAGAATGATAGATTATTCAAAATAAGGAAGGACAGTAGCCTTCTTTTCAAGGGAATAAGATTCTCACAAGATAGAAATTCAGTTATTTGTTGCTCAACAATCATTTGTTCACCCAAACTTTTCAAAATTCAAATGATGCATCTTCCGTTACTCATCACATGCATAATGTTTTGATGAGATGAAGCTTTGACAGATATTTATTGATGAGACTGAATGGTTTAACAATGGTTAAAGCTATTTTCTTTGTTACGCCATGTTGGTGTACACGAAACACCCTATTTCCCTTTAATATGACTTGACATATCTAATTTATAACTATTTGGTAATATTTTGTTTTATCACAGAACTTGTTATCGGAACAATATCTTTAACTAACGTTGAAACAGAGAGGATCGGCTTCAAAAGTGGAGGCACAAAAGTGGTTTTCTCGGTAAGTTCAACTTGAAGGGAAATATGGCGTTTCAACTGCACCAACATTTTATACAAATTTGCTCTAAAAATTGATTAAAGCATCACCAATAAACGTCTGTAAAAACTTTAAGTCCTCAAAGCATTCATGCCTTAGGTGAATTACAGATGCTTGAAAGTTTTGGTGAACAAATCATTCTTGAGCAACAAATAACTGAATTTCTATAGCTGTGATAAACTTATTTCTTGAAAAGAAGATCACCGTCCTTCCTTACTGCGAGCAATCTTTATCACTCTGTGTTCATAAATATTGGTTTTAAATACAAGAGTTTTGTAAAAACAAATGCCTTATTCCCTTTTCAAATAAACCGTCCGCAGCGAATGCGCTTATGTATTGTAGTAACATTGAAAGTGTGTTAATTTGCTTTGTCATTTCCGAAAATCTTTCAAACAAAAAGTCACTCTTTTAAGGCAAGGAAAGAAAAGGAGGGACATAGACCTTGACCCGTTCTTTCCAAAGTTCAGGGACTTCAGTCGGAAACATTTTGCATGTAATTGGTGGTGATTGAGACTGTTCTGTACTGTACTGTACGTAATCTTTTCTGCATTATTCATTAATACTGACTTGCAATGTAAAATTATTTAACCAAAACTGTCATGATCGCACCCCCCCCCCCGACCTTTGTACTGCATGTACTGTACTATGGTTACTGCATGTACGTTGCACAAGCTACTTTTATAGACAACTCCATCGATTCACTGCCTGACTTTTGTGGCAAACTTTTAATTCGGAAGTGACGTAACGAATCCTGAGGCCCTCGATTTGTGAGGCGATCCGTTGCCTTTAAGTTGTTGCGAAATATGGCCCATAATTGAAGTGTAGGGTTTTCCCCTCTTATTTTTCTGTCATTTGTAAATGATTATGACGACAGTTTTGAGCTCCATACATGTCGAATTCAAGTTTGTAAAGATGATGTTATGAATATATATAAGGCATACTGGTTCTACACTATCACTGACAAATATAACCCTATATATCATGACATCGTCTTGGCCTTATATCTAACTGTATTACTGCAGTGCTAGACTTGAGCCTGAAGGCTGGAATTAATTAAGAGGCTGCTCACTGCGTTATCGTATCGGTATATTAAAGACGACGAAAAGTCTCTCTATAATAATGTGGTATGAAATATTCATCCCATACACGAACTTGCATGTATGCAGCGGTGCGACCAGACTTGACAAAAAGCATACCATTTCACTGTTTTTATGTCGTGGAAAATCTTTCCAAATTATCGCCCTGGATATCGTTTCTTATTCTGTCAAAGAGAACGAGATACCCCCCTAAAAAAAATGTATTGCGGTGGTGTACCCTTAGTCTAAATCAACTTTGGAACTCAACTTAGAAACTATATACATTATTAAAATGTTCAATACCAGGAAAGGGAATATAATACAATGTATTCCCAAAGTGATAAATTAAATCCATATTGTTGTTGGTTATAGTCACTGACGGTATAAATAACCCCTTCTTAGGCCACGTGACTAATCTCGTTCTATTATCCCTGTTCACCGTCATCGTCTCTGGTCTCATTCTCGTTAAATTTAATTTCCTTGTTCTCAAATTAACGACTCCGATAACAGAGCCAATAATTACAGAGAGTAAAAAAAAAAATATACAGCGAGTCAGTGATGATGTAAATTTGAATTGCTCTCTCATGACAGATCTCGGGGGAGTCGCTTGATTAGAATGTTCAAAATTAAACAGGCTGTTGTGAGTCCTTAGAGGTCCAGAAGCTGCAGGAGGCAGATTAACATTAAAACAAAGGAATTCGTATGACAATAAATAAAAAAGAACAATGGAGATAAATGAGTAATGCAGTGATAAACACCGATAAGATCATTAAAACGGTTGAAGTTGAAAGTCCCTGAAAATGGAACGAAGTTCGTTAAAAGCACTAAGACGAAGTTGCGTTACATATATGTAGCCAACAGAAAAGATACGTAAAACATCGATCATAAATAATGAACTGTTTGCAGAAATTTATTCCTAAGCATGTTTGTGTACTAACAGTAACAACAACATATTGCATTATCTACACTCACAAAACGTAACGGTAAAATAAGAACTCCATAACTTTTAGGTAAAATTTTACACACTGTTAATGTAAGTCTTACATTGTGTATATAACAATTTTACTGAGGTGTAGTAAAATTTACCAAAATTAATGTAGAATTTACATATACTGTTTACCTAAATTATGTACAATAAGAACTCCATACATTTTACATATAATTAATGTAAACAGTATATGTAAATTCTACATAATTTTATTAAATTTTGCTACATTTTAGTAAAATTGTTATATACACAATGTGAGACTTACATTAACTGTGTGTAAAATTTTACCTAAAAGTTATGGAGTTCTTATTTTACCGTTATGTTTTGTGAGTGTAGAGATTTTTGTTCTGTTTCATACACGGCAGTGATCTTCACTTGCCTCCAATTGATTACGAACTGACACTGTGCAGTACTTTTGGTTTTTTTCCGCAACATATTTGCTGTCTCCTAATGACACACGCCATCAACAAATCCCTTCCCACCTATAGTCCTCACAAAATACGCATAATGTGCTAAAATCTTGTGTCAATGAGACCTTTCGTGCATGATAGAATATGACGTGATATCCAGATGTACTATAATGGCCAGGGTATGTTCCTCTCGAGAAGAAATAAACATGTATGATATCAAGTGAGGATTGGCTACCCTTCCATGAAACATGTTACATATTCATTGGTAATCCAGTTTCAAAGCTGTCAATGTATTTGTCCAGCAACATTTTAGAATTTGCTCCTTGTGCATAAAATCAGTCAGTATATGCATAGCACTATAGCCAGCTAGAGTCTTGTATTAGCTACACTAAATTTGAAGGTTATAAGTCAGTGCGATTTCAAGAAATAAACTTCTTGTCGTGGTCTGTTTTTAAACATTCAGGTTTGCCATAGTGACAGAATTTAATTTATTTTTCTTGGCAGCAGAATATTTATAAAACCTACACAATTACCGTTGTTAACTGATAACTTGAACAATACAGACGAATAAATGTCAGTAAGAGATTTCCCACACGTTTTTTTCTTCTTTTTTGTTTTGAACAGACTATCCAAACGTGGTGGTTTTGAAGAATTAGACTTGTGCATCAAAGCAGAAACCATGACCAGTTCAATTAATTTCTGGGTTATAAACGGTAGTGGGATCAAAGTTTTATTTTTATTCCATTTCTATTACTTTTTTTTCTATAGACACTGTTTTTAAAATATTCCCACGTCGCACAAGACGAATTAGGTCTTTTTTTTCGTAATAGATCAGCTTATGAAAGGCGTGTACATCTTATACGGTATGCAATGTTGCGTGACACCAATTAGCGTACTGTCGCCATTAACAGTATATGGATTAGGTGTATACAATCAACGGCCGGTGAACGTAGGCTGTATCAAATACTTCTGTCTCAACAGTTATTTTGAAAACAAATCTGGCAAGGTCGAAAAGGGTGCATACATGTGTTGCCTAAAAAGTGCCGAGGTCGGTTTTACGACACTGTATGGAAGGTACTTCAGGTAGGGACAGGGGGTAAAATAGGCCTGTATGGAGGGGTGTCTTGCGGTAGAGGCGGCTGCGATGAGCACAGGGCACCATTGTAGAATATACAGCAATGAGGACAGAGGCACTGTTGCATAAATGGTCGGAATGACTACACTGGCACCATGTAAAGAACCGGCCAGAAGGACCGACACAATAGAATTTCATGGGAAGGGCCGGCGTGGATTTTGGAGGATACTTTATAACTCAAACAGTAAACAATTGCGTAACGGTTTATATAGATATACAGAACAGAATGTACACATACGATGTCTTCAGCAATTGCTCTCTCTCTCCTCGCACCCCTCTCTCCGTCCCCCCCCCTCTCTTTTTTTTTCTAATTTCGTGTTTTGCTAGGGGGACGGGTAGGTTTGTCACCACTCCCATCATGAACTAACCTGGAGCTATGTACAACTTAAAAAAAAGAACACCATTTTATATTATTTCTTTCTAACCGTCTCACAACTCACGACCAGCAACCATTTAAGGGAGTAAGTGGTCAGTCGCACGCTGGGTGAGCGTCAAATTGACATCCTCTGATCGGCGGGGGTTATCTCATTGATCTGTCAGACTTGCCATTAGCTTGGGAGAATATCCTTTCATTTGTCTCAAAATAACATCGAACTTTTGACGATTATGACTAACATCTAACGTGCATGGCTACACTTAAACTCTCTCGTCTATACTGGTTGAATGTGAGATCTTTAACGACAGTTAGCCTATAATCCTCTGAATAATGTTTGTTCCTTTGTTGTGATGAAACAGCGGGCTTCCTTACAATGACTAATGAATTATAAAGTAAACGTGCGAAATGCATCACTCGTGTGTTATATTTCCTAGCTCTCGTTCTCGCGGGGAGCTGCATGGTTCTAGCATTCTGTGTATCCTACGTCTTTAAAACAGTGTTCAAGTTCATAAAGAAGAAATAGAGAATTTCAATATTGAATGTTATTTAAATATTCAGTAACACTAACTTGCAGTCATATATATATACGAGGAAATCCATACATTGAGAAACCATGAAAGTTATAGGAATCAAAAGCAAAATCAGATAGACTTAACTGAGCAACATCTAATGCGAGGTATACAAAGAGAGAGAGACATGTTACGCAGTTGGTATCAAATAAAGTTCATGTACAGGGGCAACGTACCTCATTTAATTACTATGAACGACCATCGTCATAAATGCGAGTGATGCGTATATGATTGAGAATTATGACCAAAGCAATTACGCTGTAACTTTAAATTGAACATGAACTACGAATTAATTTGCAAAAGTCGGGGTAGGAAAATGTTCTCAATACTGTCTGAAAGACAGTGCAAAAACTGAAAAGCAAGAGTTGACTTATCACCCAATCCTATATATGGCACGAACTATGGCGTGCGCCTGAATGCAATGCGTCTTGTATACAAGAGAGGTATCAATGTACAGATATACCTTTCGTCGAGAGGAAAATCTTTTTGAAATAGGGCTATGACACAGAAAGCTTAGCCAAACATCTTCCCAAAGTTTCGTTCAAAAATATTGTTCCATTTCAACGTTGTAAACATCGTTGAAATTCAGAAAACGGTCCTGCTATTTCTGCCTCAGTTGAATGTAAACATAATTGAGTTAGTCGAATTATGATGTCACATAAACCAAACTGATAGCAGGAATTCTGACGTATTTCTTTTTGTTCTCTCCTCCTAAATTCCATAAATGAACATGCACTTGTACATTTTGTGTTGAATCACTGCATGAGGTGTATCATGCAATGAAACTTTGATTTTGATCATGCATAACTGGCAAAACTATTTTTCAAACAAACCATCAAAATCAATTACCAGTGGTCATCACTGTTATGGCATCACAATGTCAAAATGACAGCGTCCTGACTGGCATGATGGCTTTATACGAACGTTCAAAAATTGCAATATTTTGAAAGGAAAACAACATATGTATATAGTTGGAATTTGGTAATGGTGTTCACCCACATGTTAGTCTCTTATTTAAAAGTGATAATTTTTTTCATCGTTAAAAGTTCTGACTTACATTCTCCTTTAATTTGACTCATTAGTAATTAAAATACTGTTGATATCCTTGTATAATTACAGCTGATCAGTGAATCATCCACAGATGCAAAACCAACTTAAACTGATGTTCTCACTTAAGTTTTTTTAATTTCGCTCCGATACACGTGATATTTGTCGCCCGCATGCATGAACACCATTCGTTGGGTGTAATACGCACACTAACAACACTGAAATTGCATTACATGGCCTGTCACGTGAACATTAATGATGCGAGAATATACAGTCCATAGCAATATGTATGATACATCTATAACTTTGCAATGTGCCAATAAATGCGTACGTGTAATTTTCCTCGGTTACATGATCAAATTATATCAAGATCAGATACTAGCCCTAGAATCACTGAGAGTGCAACATTGTTTTACATTTTCGACGCTAGGAACCTTTTAGTAGACCCTCTGATACAAACACAGTGACGCCTTATAATTTACCCAACGAGGCATGGACTAATTTGACATTTGAGACCATCGTTGAATAACTGAGGAAAAATAACTTATGGAGACACGCAAACTACTTCAACTGATGCGAAACGCATATTATACTACAGAAGAATCCCTTAGGGTAAATTATTAACTGTTACTTAGTTATCTTACCTAACTGTATTGGCTTGTTTGTGTGTTGAAAGGGTTAAAATGCATTTCTGTTAATAATTCATTTCTGTGAAAGTTGATCTCTTCGCGCTGTCGCAAATGAAAACCAAACCTCTCGGCATACTTTAAACGAACACGTAAACAAGTTTTATCGTAGTAACAGGACAGGGGACTTCATTCCTGGCACAGTTATTTTGAAAAATGTCAGTTGTCTGCGTTGTTACGTTATTAGGACAACATACATCGAACCGAGTATCGAACTGCTTATGCACGGTTTTATTGTTTTAGTCTTGATATCGTACATAATGGGACTCATCTAATGAAGATAGCCGTGTCTCCCACATATTGCTAGCAAACACCCTCGTGATTCGAAATGTTTGCATCAATTTGGCATTCCATTTACATAGACATTCCCTATAAATGAAACCCACGATATTTTCAACTGCAAGTTATTGCCTAATTCGAATGCCTTTTCCTAGAGTTTAACAGACTATGTACTTAAAAAAGTAAAATCTAAAGCTATAATCAGTTTAGTCATGTTTTGATTTAAAACAACAAGAAAAATGTTAATATTTCATAATTGCGATAGCTTTGAGGCACAGAACATGTTGATATTTATCAACACTGGTGCACAGAGGGCAAATATTACATCCTATTGCTAAATAGGATAATGAAGGATCCGGAGGCCGTTTTGATTGATACGAAACGAATCAAATGAAATATTCGAATTACGAAGTTTAAGTCCCAAAGGTGACAATATGCCAGGTTTTTTGGTATTAAATTCACACCATGTCATTTCATTTTTTCGGGGGAGATAAACTTCGACTCCATTTTGAAATCGCTCACAGTGCAGAGATAACTAACATACATGTTTATTGCATGGATAGTAATCAATTATCGTCATGGATCAAGTTCTATATAGTGCGATGCAAATTATATTCCAGGGACTTTAAAAGGTGAATTCTTTCAGCGTCTTCTACTTTTTTTCCAAGGCACGGTACTGTAGGCCTACTAACGGTAAAATACAAAATGGCGTCAACTACATGAAATTTCATTCAGTTACAAATTTGAAAGTCTTTTGACACGCCTTCTGCAAGATGTGTGTCACAGCTCTGCATAGAATGTAAATGAACCCGTGTCCCTTGCATTGACTGAGATACCCTGGAAGTTACTCAGTTACCAGGTTGAATGTTGCCTCTTTTATCGATCTCAGCATCATCAACGAGGTTACGAAATACTATGGATGTTTGGACTGTTTGGTTTTTAATTCGGCTATCTAGAGAGACTTAACTTTGTCCAACTAAATTGCTTCTTCGTCGATCCACATGTGACGACGACGAATGAAAAACGATAACGCCCATTCCAATCATAGCACAGACGTCAAGGTGTGCAAACTTTGAAATATTGACAAGGCAAACATTCCACAACGTATAGGGGCCCCTACAATCATCCAGTTTCACAACTGACAGATGTGAGATGCGGAGAGATAACATGGAGAGCACATATAGCAAAGACTAGGTATACGGGAAGAGAGATTAATCAAGCTTACGACGAAATCAATTCTATTCTCATACACAGCAATGAATGATAAATGTTAGTTAAATATGGATTGTACCCGCGATGTGTATACTGGTAGCTTCGCTATGACGTGGCCGTACTTCAAAAAGTGCATTCTGCCGTGTGTGAGTGTGTACTCAAGTGGACAGCTCATTGAAAAGGCCCGTATGTATATATAACTACCGGCAAGTTGTAATCAATCTATCTGTTACCAACCGATTCGCTTCAATAGATACAGAAACCATAACACTTACATTATATGAATTAGAATATGTGATATACATAGGCCCCTGCGTTCAATATTGGCTCGGGGTATTCCTATGAGCTTTTGCAAGAATATGAAAACAAATTGTCACATATATGGTTGACTGAAAAGCATGCTGTGATTATCCGTATAACAATAAATTAATGGATGAATTGCACGCACGAGGTTGTCGGGTACGTTGATATAGTAAAGCGGTTCGTGCTTTATTATTAGCGTGTATATCACGGGCAGACTACGGTAGAGCAAGTTGTCATGGCAACTACCCAACAGCGGAAGAAGAAACTGAAAAAAGTCTGAGAAAGCCAGACGTAGTGAATTTAGACCGATAATGATATTCTGTATTAAATAATGCAATCACAGCTGACATGATCTGTCTCAAAAACTTTTGTTTTTGTTTAACTTGATGAAATCATTAGACTCGTTTCTCCCGACAATTACAATCAAATAACGTGCGACATTTTGAATGGCAAGAGCACGTTGGTTGCATTCGACACAATCATAAAAGATTACCCGCATACTCGTCGGCTAGTAACATATACGGAAATTGCAAGATCTCCGGTAGTAGTAGAATCGAACACTTGGTTTCTGACGTCATAACAATGCCAGACATGAAATGAAACTTGCTGAGCAGCGGCAGTTATATCGAGCGATACCGTTGTCAACTGCTCTATAATTGAAAGCTGTGAACTGTATATAATTTTCCAAAAAGTCTTTCTGCAGTTTGTACTATGGCGTCAGGTCTGCTTGAGCAATGTGTTGGTAACGTTAATACGAAAACCGCTTTCCTCATTACCCGCCCCAAAAGACGATAGCAAATGTAGAAAAAAAAATGCAATTGTTACACCAGTAAAACTATGAGATACGACATTGTGTGAGCTGATTACAAGCTAAACTGTAGAATGTTGTATAGACTATAGCTGATGTCTCACTAGTGCCCTTTATAGGCCTATAGTAAAATGATCTTGGCACGATAACAACCGGAGAGCTTTCTTTTTATGGACTGATGTCACATGGTAAAGACATACGTTATAAAATCAATTATAGAACGGTATAATTCGGCTACAAAAATTTAAACTTTATTTCTCTTCTCTCTCCTTCAGCATATGTTTAGACTCCATGTAGCCTACCAGAAGAGAAGTGTAAAAAAATGGCAACAATTAATCGATTGGATTTCAATTGCGATTGGACTTCAAACACATATGCAGCCAATACTGACGGACAATCTTTAAAGCAGTAATTATTAGTTTTGGAACCTTGTTTCAGGATAATTTAGACCATAGATCTACTAGCATTGAATATATGCGTCGAACTTTTTCGAGGAACTGGTACGTTCAATCGGTGACATGTGGAACAGCAATAAGGTCCATTTTGTCATTTCGGTTATCAGATATCAATAAGTTTTGTAGCATATTACGACTTTGCCATACATTTCCACATTATATATCGCATTGTGATGAGGTGTTGCTGACAAAAACTTTGTAAATAAATACGAACTCCTGCCAGAGGCACGGATGGATAAAACAGAATCATGACACTTTTGGTTTTGCATTAGTGACCTCTGTCGGGGCTGCAACTATGCCAGCGCCATATAATGACTCGGAATGACGACACCGACTCTCTTCGGGAGAAGAGAATGACATGAAACTCTCTGCACGTCATGCCTTCGTCATAACCCACGTGATCTCAGTATGAAAGCATAACGTGCAAGCTTGAGAAGGGTGTCAGTTTCAGGAACAATATCTTTCAGATTATTTTTTTACTTCGAAATGATCACTTTCAAATGAGTGATCATATAATGATATCGCTGCCAAGGGCACACTTCCACACACAGAAACGTTAAGTCGGCAAAAAAGCATGTATTTAATGGAAATATCGGGAAAAAATTCAAATAATGCAGCCCCAGTTACTCTTCTTATGCATTATAATATGCCGAGGAGATGTTTATTGCTGAGACACAATGATGAACAATAATAATATTATTAAGTTATTTTCTTTGTTTGCCAAACTGAATGATGCACCATAAAAGCAATATTTCCCTTTAAAAGTTTGTTCAATCTATGACTTATCATTGCACTTGAGACTAAGACTGCACTACAACAATGGACACTTAATAACTACAGGTGATATAATAATAAAGCCACTCGGTGTGATCTGTAATGATTGTTGTTACGTAACCAAACATTCCGTCATTTATTCACTCATGGAGTTAATTGCATTCCAATCTGGAAAAGACAACTATCTTGGTTTATCCTCGACGCCAGTCCGAAATCTAAGGTTTACCGTAGGTCTCTGTAAGAGTGCTGTTTCAAAAGGATCTGGGAATGTGTATGTAAAAGTTTTTACAGTTGTTGCTATCAACTGGTTGATTTCCATATGAATTATTTTTATAGATTAAGTTTTGTGAGTTTCTTGTGACGTCCGCAATCAGTGTACCCTGCGAGACAATGTGTAGGAATACAGACTTCAACAGTAGTCATATAGCTTGCTTGTTTAACTTTTTGACTTAAATGTGTGTGTGTGTGTCTGTGGTCAGTATACTCCGGATGGAATCAATACAACGACTTTCCTTTAGTCGAGTTCAGACGCCAAAGTTATGATGTATCATAGTGTGTTACATTAAAACTTATTTATTTCCTGCTTCCCATATTTTTAAAACCTATTTGTTGTAGTATTCGCATAACTTGACCGAATTTACCCAAAATCATTGTGGTTTCGATCACATGATGTGAGTCAATAACGTCAATGCGTGCTTTTGCACTCAGAGTTTATTGTTTTTGTATGTCTTTGTTGAACTTGAGTAGGTTTGCAGATAATCATTGTGTCTCTTCTTCCCGGCTTTCTCAGGCTGCTTAAGGGAGACACAAAAGCCGGAGTTCTACAGTAACCTCATAGCAGAGGCTTATATTATTACACCCTCTGTGAAATAACTTAGCAAATCTGTTTAGCTTTACTTGAATTTTTATTATTTTTCTTCTGATACTGTAGGCTGCCATTTGTCTGCTGAACAAAACGATTGCGCCTCGAAAGTGACCTCATGACGTCGCTTCAAAACCACAGTTTTAATGTGTCCATCATGGTTGTAGTGTTTAAAGTGTAAACACTGCTTTCAGTATTACTGCTCCAACTGGCTAGAAGTAGGCCTAATTCAACAAAGGTATACCACGAGAAACTCTGAAACTTTTACTTCATACATTTGTATAATTTGCCTATTATTCAGTGAAAAAAGAGTCGGTTTCTCTTTACAATTTTACCTCTGCCGACCGCAGGTCAGTCCTTTCATCTGTCAGAAACAACAGGTAGACGCAGGGTTGTCACCATCCCAATTTGAGCGTCGCTTAATTGAATTGGCAGACGGTGCTTCACCCTATACCCTCTCCCATGTAATTTATACCCCATTGTTCAGCCATTATATTTTCCCATTCATTTCCCTACATTTTCATACCTGATTCCGTTCATCGATGCTGATTGCTTATTGTAATGTTGATCGACGATGTAATCATTCATTAGTCAGTTAAATCACTCAGAGAAATCAGCCACTCTTACCACCTTAATGAAAGTTAAAGTACGGTACTCAAAATCAGACTCACGTGATGATTTGCAGGCATAATTCATGGTTGAATACAGTTGTGATTAAGTTATGATAAGTTATGATTTCTACTGACTCTTTTTTTCTCCTGACGCTGATAATTTAGTGCTTGTCGGAAGTCAGCAATTTATAGAATACGTGCCGATCGGCAAGAGCTTGTGTCTATCAATGGCCCCCACCGGCACCAGCCGGTGTGACGACAGTCTAACACAAAGCGGAAACTGGCTCTTGCACAAATAAAGTCCACTGCATATCAAAGCAAAATCTCTTCTTTCTTTTTTCTCGAGATACCATGTTTTCGAGGTGCTTTCGACTCGATACCTGTGGATCCCAAATAACTGTACACCTAAGGCAAAAGCACTCGTACAATTCCCAAATTTCCACATTCTTCTTGCAACTTTGAGAAACCGTGCTTAAACTGCAGACACCACAAAAACACACCTGAAAGCGGAAACACACCGGGTATAGATTCGTCTTTAAAGGCAAAAACTCATCACCCCAGACAGTTTCAATTCTCCCAACCACCTACCTCTAGTCCCTCCCTCAGACTGTCTTAAATTCCTCCACATGTGTAATCAAAACAATTTATCCCTGTATACGCTGTGTAATTCGAGCTGCTCTGCATCTTTCGAATTTGCTGTCAATCAAAGAGTACTGTAACTTAGAACCAGATGAGGATTTTGCTTTCCGGGAGGTAAAAATATAGTTTAGGGTGATGCAATACAGCCTTTTAGCGTCACACTGTCCATAAGACCGCCCATAAATTGAGCAAAATTTGACTTAGGATAATCTTTAGTACTACTACTACTACATATATAGTCCGTATTATAAGTAATTACTCTGAGTTTTGTCACGAACAGGAACTTGAGATGTGGAGCTACTGAGAATTCGTACATCACGATAACACATGGACTGAACACACCACGGGATTTCAGGTTTCACGAGAGATTATTGTACATCTAATACGATTAGAGGTCAGTCAAATAAAAGGGTCGATAGGGAATAACGCTTTACCAAGTTAACGCTGCCACAGTGGCCTTTACACACAGTAAAATGTTAGACAAACGACAAACAAGAGTACAGAGACGTTGCATCTATGGAATAGAGCTCTATGGTCACGTGGCGATCTTATACCTACATTAAAACGCAACACCTGGGAGAAAACAAACACTTTAACCCTAAAAGGGATTGTTAGTATTGTAGACGAGCCAAATAGCTGTTCGTTTTGTTGGCAACAATACTTTTATAGCCTATAGGCCCACAGGTGTGCTAGAATTCATTAGACTGAAAGACCCTAAACCAATAAAGGACACCTTTTAACACATGAATGCAACAAAATGCTAAAAGAAACGAACTTAGAAATGTCACGTCTAAGGTGTGCGGTATTACACATCAGAAACCCTAAATTTCGGTGCAGCTATTGGCCTGTGGGCGTATGTATCAGTAAGTGTGCATATACACGGATGTCCTTCCCCAAGCGCTGACTTGAATTGGCCAGCATGTCTTCATGAGTCCACACTCGAGTCCCTTTAGGTCCATCCTGGCAAACCTCATAATGACCACGCCACCGAGGAGCTGGATAACGTACTAATTCGATATTCGAATTTCTCTTAGGTTTGTTTTTGTGAATAGGTGTTATTATGTTCCTAGTGCTGCTTGGAGATATTAATAAATCCATGGCTGCACGCTCAGTTGCAACACTCCATGTGAGCGAAAGAGTGAATATTCTTTTTTAATCTGTTAACTGACAGATTTGGAATTGGTTAAAAGTCGTTAATAATTCCCTAAAGGTATACTAAAGCCTTCATACCGGTTGCACATAGAGAACGGGTCGAATGACCATTCACAGAAGAATCTTGAACTGGTTGATTAGACCAAAGTGTAAACAAAAGACTTCCAAAGAGAGGAGACTACGAAAACCGTCTGACTGCTGAATAATCACCTTTTCTTAATTGGACATTGAATTTCTGCACACCCTCTTGTCACGACGTTCGTTGAGGGCTTATTTCAATTAGGTTTTGTGCCAGTCACCACATTTGTTCGTATTCTAGGTAAACGGTTTTCGCTTTGAACCGCAAGGAGATCTAGAAAATGTAAAAGAGTCGGCCCTATTATATCCCTCCTTGAATAGAGTTTCGTTTAGGTCCACGAGTAGGAACCTTGGTAAAGGTATCGACGCATCCTCGCCGAGTACTCATGAGACCTATACACGATACTTCTGACATCGAAAGTAATACGTGAACAAAGTGCAATGGTGTCTTAGATCAGGAATTTAGTTTCGACTACTTCAAAATATGTGTAGACTCCATCAACAGACACATGTAGAGAAGAATTCACACACTAAAATGAGATTTCAAATGCACTTTATACGGTCAACTAAAAATATTTTTTTTAATTTGTCGATGAACACTTTGAAAAAGGATGATACGTCTCGTTAAAATAAATACATATTTTATAGAATATATGAACAAATTGCAATATTAAAAATATAGGTTCCGTTCTTCTGAGAAGAACACGGCAGGAAATCTCATGAACAAAAGAGAAAAAGGTTTGAAAGTTAACAAGTTCATAATTATAGGCTACATGGGGTCATAAAAAGAAGAAGTCTTACTACGCAACACAATGGGTCATTCATATACACTCCGCATTAAACCTCAAGTATAAGGTCTATTTTCCGTTCAAAAAGTCATTCAAACTGAAGCATTTGTGCTTCATGAGACAGAAAATTGACCAATTCGGTATTAGGCTCCCACTTGGCAGGGCGTACCGTAGGCAATGTCAATTTATATGGTCTTGGAGAAAACAGCTTTTCCTGTGGATTAAAGGACTTAAGGATCATTAACCAGAGGTGTTTGGAGGTAGGGGGGATAACAAAAGCTATTGAAAAACTTCAAACATGTTGCTTTACAAAGGGCTCATATGTTTACCTACCCGTAGCTACAGCCTTCCGAGTAATTGGTACGAATTTTAGCCGTCAAACCAGTTTTTACCCATAAAATTTGCACATAATTTACATAACACCACAGTGTACCCTTAGACATCACCATACTCAGATAGACATCTGAGAGTACATACCGTACTTAATTAACCAATCTGGAAATTCCAAAACTAAATGGTTGAAATTCTGGGAAATTGCCAAAGTTATACATGTACCTAAGGTAATCTAATCTTTACACACCTTACTTCATGAAATACTTATGATTTAAAAAACATGTATGGAAGAAATCTGATAGTGGATATTTTAAAAAAGTAACAAAGTAATTAAACTTAATTGATAGATACTTTGGGTTTCGATGTTTCCACGTTGTCGTTGTAAGATTGCAATGAAAAAATCATTACCTCCACGGGCATTGCTCACATACAGACATGTTCTGTGACGATAAGGCTCTCCCTCTCCCGACAGTAAACAAAATCAGTTGGGGATTTAACCAACAGAACCACATTTATCTTGGATTTTTCCGGCACAAATTACCAAAAAGTGCCGATTCATTTGTCAGTTAGAGTGTCATTGCTACGGCAAACTATATAATTACCAATGACGTCATTTTCTCAAGAGGCGGTTTTGATTTTTTTTGGGGGGGATGTTGTCCATTGCCCATTGACTACGTACCGTAGTTGAAATTGCTTGCACTGTGTTACCAGCCATTTATGGCAGAAAACCAGACTCTTAAAGGTATTTACCTGGAGAGTTAACTCTCAACTAATATTTTAGTTTTCTGAGGGTGGAAGGGGACCAAAACACTTCACAATAACAACCAGTTCCATGCTTAACATCAATTGCATCGTAAGAAAATATTTGTTCACGTAAACACATTATAAGGTGTGAAAAGCATTAGATTATTTTCAGACACCATTTTGAATATTTTTGCTACAGTTAGACCGTACTGACAGGAACCTCGTATTTAGACTTCCGTCGCGTGAACGTGTTAAAATATTTTCCAGGTTGGGGCAAAAAGAAATTGTGTTATTGGCTTCTTACATATTCAAGGCTATTATTCTGGGCTCACGATATAAACAACTTTACAAACTCGCACGGAATTTGCAGAAACTTTTCCCAAGATATGTGAAATACCCCTCCCCTCCACACACACACCATTTGTACACGCATTCCATTAAACAAAAATAATTTCGAATATAGCAGTTTAGGAGAATGTTTCTATTTTATAAGTGAAATACGGTCACTCATATACGAGTACAGGTGTGGCAATTGCGCTGATATTCTGTGACTCTAGACATCTACTAGGCAGGTATTAATCAAAGAACAATTACCGTTGCATCACAATAATGTAATGCCACTTAGTTACATTCATGTTGATCCAGGAAACATTAAATAGATACTTGACTCGTAACTTATCAGCCAAATGGTGCACATTGAATCACACTAACCATCTTGTACGAATTACACGTGCATATGGTTAGCTCAATCTGCAATAATTCGAAAAACATCGATTTTCAAAGCTTTTTCTTTTTCGCAGGGTCACCCATTGATTGCGAAAATTAAGCTTGATCAACCGAAAAAAATGGGTTTTTTTACGACATTTTGCAACAAACACTATTTTTCGAAAAAAAAAAATGAGAGCGAAAAACAAAAACTATCGAATTATGGTTCATCAAGCTTGCCATAGTAGAAAAGTTACAAATGTTGTTCTAAAACTCATGGAACAACAAACATTTAACATAACATTTTGCACTTTCTTCCCCCAAATCGTGTATTTCTACTTAACAGACTTTTGGTAAAAAATGGTCTATCCATGACATAACTTTCGGAAAGTGCCCCAGGCCTGTAGCCCCGAAGAGAGTAAAAATGTTAATCTAATTTTTCTTACATTGACGTCTTTTCTTATGTTGATCTGTCATCATTATGTCGTCATATACTGTAGATAATATTTATGAGCATGCGTTTTATGCCTCTCATAGCTTACATAATGAATGTTCTTTGGTCAAAGGTCATCAACGATTATACCTCAACTCTGCAGGTAGTACATTGATGATCTTCAACCAATAACGTTCCTTCTGCAGAACTAGAAAGAGACATTAAACATGTACTACACTCATGAATATTAACTATGGAACATTAACATATGAAAAATTAAAAAAAAACGGCTTTCTCTATATGAGGCACTTTCCGACAGAGTTTGTCAGTGTTAGGTCATTTTATACCATATTTACAAGTTAACAAGTTGCAGTCAGCTGGTGCGATTTCAAAATTGAGCCCTAATGAATGTACAGTATACTAAATAATTGTTGGGACACAGATGCGTAAGAAAATGTCATGTAATTCGATGAACCCGTAACCACATGATTCCTCCCTCAATGGCATTCCAGTTTAAAGGACTTTACTGTTTGTTGTGATAAGACGGTATTTCAACAATTATGTACTTTAAATTTTACATTTACGATGTTAACGATTACAATGGCATTGGAATATAATGGAGTGTTGTGATTGTGAAGTAATTACCCTTGAAATACAACTCCAAGAATTAACTCAATGATGGTGAAGGGTTGTTGATGTTATTGCATTTATCTGACCATAAACTAAGCTCGGTGCTCTTCTGCACATGCGTGCAAAGACATCATTATTGGATTAAGGTGAACCCTAAAATGCACTTTCCATAGAACTTGGATGGTCGATTAATCTAAGACGAATATAAGTTAATGAAGAATCTGACCTGCCAAGGCTTGAACATTTGTCTGTGGGAGATATATGTAAGATATATGTGCTCTAAGTAACTGCCTTCAATTTCCTTTACCATGTATTTTGAGAGACTGAATACTGCAGCGCTAATACCAGGCAACGGAGTAATGACTTTACTTGGAAATCCATCCTTTTTTTTTTAATGTGAACAGAACACACTCTTGCAGAGGTCAGATGGTATAGCCCTACATATTTGAACTGCTAAAATTGGGATTAAGTTAAAACACCGTTCCCTGGATGTCACATAGGAATACACAATAATGTGATCAGATGTCCTAATGTATGTAGGAGAGGTAAGGAAACCTACGCCAAATCTCTGGAACTGTCCTCCCACAAAGGTGACGTGTACTGTATAGTGTAACATAAAATCTTTGTGCCATTAGTAACGTACAAGAAATCTTTCCTTGACTGACATCCATATTGTCTGCCGTGAACATGAAACGTAAAATAGATGAAAGTGACAGCCTTATTATACATAACGAATCCATTGTAAAGAACTTAATAAGAAAATACTCTTTAAATTTGACCAAATTCTGAAATTCATATAAATAGATCAAAAAATAAAATGCATTAGATTATTTATAGTTTTATTTTTAAAGTTTAATTATCATACTGTATAGTTTAGTATTATCTTCATAATAGGCCTAACTTTACTATCCGCTACCTTCCCTTTTTCTTTTGTTGTTTTGCTAGTTTCTTTTTTTTCTCAGCCATATCGTGGAGGATATCCAGTACCTCTTCCATGCCCTCACCAGTTATTGCACACACCCCTATGACGTCACATCGATGCCGATGACCTCTGACCCCACTGACCCCTAAACTTTCTTCCAGTTTCTCCGCGGGTAGCGCCGTCCGCAAATCCTGCTTATTGGCCACTATTAAAATTGGGATATCTTTATTTTCTTCGGTTCTAGCTACTTTGTATAATTCACATTTCGCCTCCTCCAGTCTATCTTGGTCTGTGCTGTCAACTACGTATACGACTGCATCTGACGCTCTCGTGTAAGATTTCCATAAAGGTCGTAGTTTCTCTTGACCGCCAGCGTCCCAGAACTGAAACGATTGTCCTTTGGATTTGCCACATGTTGATTTAATCTTCTCTGAATTGAATCCTATGGTAGGTACTGTATGAATGAATTCGTTCAGATGAATTCTGTATAAAAATGTTGTCTTTCCCGATCGATCTAGCCCTACCACAGCAATTTGATGCGTGTTGGACGGAAGGAGCCCTTTAGCGTGGTAGGAGAGCTCATTACCCAAGTCGCTTACAGTTCTCAGAATTCCGACCCCTTTCATCATTGTAAAGCGTTTGGCTCCCTTTTCACACGAGTGGGGCAAATCAATACAAGGTAACACAACGACCAACTTTCATGGTACAGGTCATGAATTTTCTAGCGAAAATAACAAGTAGCAGATATGCTTTAGGAGGAAATTCTTTGGCCGATTTACAGATCGGTCAACTGCAAATGTGACTGGCAAAAAGTTAAAACGTCACAATAACTGAATAAGTAGGCTACCTGGTTGCACAGGTACCAAGTACAAACACGTTCTCTGTAAACAAGCAACACATGAGCTTACACTAGTTACAGCGTTGCCTCCAAGCGAGTGCTGAATCCATACATGATAAATACGTTTGTTGCTCAAGTAAATTATCTACATATACTGACTTAATATTTCATATCACGATCATATTAGAAAGTGAATAAAAAGTATGTGTATGAACATCCCTCCGTAGTCGAAGTAAGGCCAATAAACATCACCACTACTAGTAGTACTACCAGTAGTATATTATTTTACCGTATCCACTATCCAGTGCTTTAGAAATCATTTAATTTAAGTGTACTGACAGCGTAAGCAGAAGAAATCCACCGTTCACTAGTGTAGGCTGCAACGCGAGGACTGCCAAACAAGACTGTGATCATACGTAAAACAGAGGCGAAATGAACGTAATGACTCCAATATAGATGAAAGGTAGTTAAGTGTACTGTAACTTTGTAGGACGGAGAAGTATCGAGTTAATCGACTGGCAAAGGTCTACCGTGACAGCAATGTAAGTGTCACACTTGCAGATCGATGAAAGAACTAAGCAGTTTCATATCACGCAGTAGCAACCGTCAGGGAGAGAATAAATGATTCCGTTCGACATTCGTCCAAGAAATATGACAATTGACAGCTCAGATACACGCTGAAGTAGCAAATGTTCACATTTTCGATGTGATGAAGCATATACGCTGCTGTAAACCCAGTCACACTGATAAGATCTCACGTATATTTTATATACGACGTACAAACATTTCTGAGAGAGGGTCGAGGGTTAATTGAAGCCCCGTTCCTTCCGCACGACTGAACCCGCTAAATATAGTCCAGGCTCTCGCGTAGATTATTACAGTACACTCAGCACGCGATGTTGCAACACCGGTCGACCTTGAATAATAGGTAAATAGAAAATGAATGCCATTTGAACGTAAACATCCAGGGGGATCGATAAAGGAATTGGATCGTCCATTACCCAAATAGGGGTGTCGTGCATGAACCTTAATCAGCACGGACGAATAGAGGTCGCCATATATAAATAAATCCTAGGGTTCCCCATAGTAATCGAAGCCCATAGTTTCGATTAATCGATTTAACTCAGCTCGTCATGAGCTTTTTTCCTTTTTCGCCTGCGTTGGTGCCCAAGAAATATGTTCACGTTAAGTATAGAATCACCGTGAATGTGAACAGTTACATAGCCATTTCTGTTGTTTTATAGTGCTAATCACCATTAAGCCTGCTTGCAATATCTTTTGATTTTAACATAGTGTGTATTACTGAGTAGAACCACTCGAAATATCACCGACTTGCACGCAGAGATAATCGGGGATTTGTTTGATTGCTCCAAGTCGTTTCCATCTTCCCCAGTCCCCATTGACACTACCAGTCTGAAACTAGCTTTCAGAGGTGTAGGTAGGGGCTACGAGTCTGTCATTGACTACAGGGAAGCCTGAAGAGGCGATTTCCGGCTATCTAGGTGGCATTTCTGGTGCGCCCCGCCCCACCTGATGTGGCGATCCTCTTAGTCTTCCTAGTTCTCATATAAATTATGACGAACGCTGCTTGAACCTCGGCCTTCCGTCTCCCCAGGAAGAAAACACTCACGACGCCAGTGTGAAGGGGGAAGGGGTGCGCCATTCTTGAACAAAACCTTGCCTCCAACGGCCTCTTTGACGGTCCCCGTAACAGTTTTCAATTGGCCCCATTTGCTGCAGCTCGCGTCTTATCGTAGATAATCGCAGCTTGAACTTAGACCTCTTCTTCAGGGTGAGAAGAAAGCAAATGATCACAGTTGCGAATATGCATAACTGACAGCACGAGTATTGCGCACCAGCTGTCTGGTAATGTGATGCATCTGTCACGTACGAATCACTCTGTGACGGACTTCATGTTCGTACAGTGACATTTAAATAAACTGAAATGTGAGGACGGGGTCGATGCCGGGGGGGGGGGAGCATTTGTGGTTAACTGACAGATTTGAATGATCAAAGTTGCCCTGGCAGGGGGCTACTCACTACACGTTTTGATGACTTAGGGCACATTGAACAGGGGACGCCAAAGGCTTTCCCCTGGGGTTGGGATACGCCCATGAACATGACCAGAAGAGAAACCCCGGAAGATGTGAAGTATTGGCAAAATTGCAGGCTTTGGAACGAAGCACTTCTGTACCTTTTAAAGGGTAAATGAATGCGCAAAACTGGTCAGTTGCAACGTTCAATATATTATATTTTGAGACTAACAATCAAATTAATGATTGACACTGGAGTCACCAGGTTCTAGTGATTGGTGGGGAACTTATCGTCAAACGTCGACGGAAAGACATACAGACATATCAGCGTGTCCAGGATTTGTAGGGGGAAGGGGCTGACCGGAGAGCATGCGCGGTAGGACTATCAAAGCGCCACCACCAGTTGGCGCCGAGCGTACTAGACAAGACTATGGGGTATGAGAGAAGGATAATGGGGCCTATGGACAATAATTCCACGCAACTTGGTCAAGAAAAGCTTAAAATGTAGACGGTTAATTCAGAGAGGACCGCAGAAGAATCTGTACCCCCCCCCCCTTCAAAAGCAGTCATGAAGTGATTGTGAATGGGGGGGGGGTGGTCAGATAAGAATGGATCATGCATGGTAGCTAATCTTATAGTACACTATAGGGTATTCGAAGTGCAAAAGGAAGGAGGCTACACTTGAAGTCCTGTCGAAAGGCTGCAAGCAGTGACACCACAAAAAGAGGCACTATAGACAGCCGCAGTATCGCGATTCTAGGAGGCGTTACATTAAACGACAGGGTTGTCATCTACAACCAAATGAGGTCAACCAGTGTTTACTACGCATGAAGATAAATCAAGTTCCAGTTGAATCTGAAATGTACGACACGGTTTATGATCATCTCGTGTTGTGACTGAAACTGCAACGAGAAAACCTCCGGGGGCATCCAAATATGCCTCCTGTATTTCTGAAGTAGTGGGGAGAAAAATATTTTTAGCTCTAAGTTTGGAAACAGGGAGGGAGGGAGGGGGTACTGCTCCTAGTGCCCTTGTTTGGTATGTTTGTTGCAACTCAAAGGAATTCTCCACCAACAAGAAAACTTAACACAACGTATGAGATTCTTTTAACTTCTATCAGTTGAACATAACGATTTTACCAAAGAAAGTTTCATTAGGTGTGAAATGATGCTTTGAAAGTTTGGCTTCTGCACTAGCCTGAAAATTTGTAGAACCAACCAATACTGTTTTCCGTTCGTTGCACTCTTCCTGTTTCTGGCAAGGTCTTGTGATACAAACACTCTATTGTTCAGAGATTATGAAAACCCGATGAATGTCTACATTCAGTAAGATACTTTTCGTGCGTGAAACCAGCAGAGCTGTTGTTGTGATGGATTTTAAATTTAATTACTCCTAATATTTTAGTCCAACCAAACCGATCAAAGGTAAGCTGTTAATTAGCTCAAAGGTATTTCTATTCTCTATTCTTCGGTACCAGTTCAATTGCATTTACGGAAGCAACGTCGTTTAAGTCAACTAATCCTTAAACAATTAGGTAGCTCTGAACAATGGTAAAAGGTAGGTCTTTGCCACTCCCTGGTGAAACTAAGGTTTTATCACCAAACAAGAGATCAGAACAGTACTGCAACCTAAAGTTTGAGATAAAAATCAACAGCAATGTTCAATCTAGGTTTGTAAGTGTTCGTCACAACCGATTGGTTTCTAGCACCAGGTTCGTACCTTGAATATTTACTAAAATAATTTAGTTTCCGAATTCTTTGAGATGTTTCCTGAAAATGAGATCGATGATTTGCCTACAATAATGTTCGCACGTTTTTAAGAGCCATGAGAAGCGATTGTTCCAGAAACCCTTTATGTATGAAAGAAGGGAAGGAGAGCTTAGGCAGCACGCGAAACGTGCTAAGACTTATCAGCTCATGTAGCGAAAATTTTGAGGTCTTATTTCGAAAATGTTGAGATCGGATTTTCCAAATTTTGGAGTCGAATCTGTCCTTCGCGTATGTAAGTACTGTTGAGAATGTCCACCGCAGTTTTCCTGTCATGCACAGGTGTGAACAGAAACAGTGGCGTGCAGTGTAGCTCAATGAAAATTCCAAATGTGGAATTATTGTAAAGGATACCATTTCATAAAGGTTGAATTATTTACTTAAATTATGTAAAATAAGAACTCCATAAATTTTATGTAAAATTAATGTAAGCAGTATTTGTAAATTTTACATAATTTTGGTAAATTTTACTACATTTTAGTAAAATTGTTATATCATAATGTAAGACTTACATTAACTGTGTGTAAAATTTTACCAAAAAGTTATGGAGTTCTTATTTTACTTAACGTTTTTGTGAGTGTACGAAAATACAATTTAAATTTCGTAACAAAATAGTGTAAATGTGTAATAAGCTTCCCGGTAATTGGATAAAACCGTTTAAAACGGCACTTCCGGGTGTTCTAAACTGCATGTACCCAGTCTTGAAATAGTAAACAGTGATCTCATGTCTGCAGTTTCACAATAATGAGAACAAAAATCAATGAGTATATGATGGGTTGAGCTGAAACAAGAATCATTATGCATACTCTTTCATTTATTGTTGAATCCCTTGGGAAATATGGTGGGGGGGGGGGGAAGTGGGGCGGGACTGATCATACCTATAGCTCCTCCTTTTTTTATTGGAGCAGTTCAGTCGCAGAGGATGTTTGTAGGGATGTCAAGAGACACCCGAGTGTGTCCCAGCATCGTGACTATAATTTCTTCTAGCTGGGCTTGGGACATAAATGAGTGGCATAAACCACTGTGATTCGGAGATATACAGTATGCCTCTATTGCAGTGGCGTTTGCAGAATTTTGGATTAATGGTGGGAACAGTAACCCAGTGAGTGTTGCCACAGCACGTACGTCGACCTTTTGTCTATATATATTCTTTGAGTTGTGACGTCACATGACAAACCTATTTGACTAAGCGCCCAAGTTACGTAAGTGTGTGCACTGCTCAGGGTAAAGTAACGAAAATGAACGCCGTCTACGCATTTTACCAATACTTCGAAAATAGCACGATTTAATTAGAAATATATATTGTTAAAGAAACTGTACTGACGGCTAATATGGAAAGACTCAGTTGTAATTTGGAGAAAAGTTGAAAAGGGCACCGGTAACCCATTTGATTCGGTCATGGAGAAACTCCCTTGACCGTATGGTAGTTGAGACACTGGCAACCACACAGGGACAAGATTCCACAAGTGACAACAAATGTCCCACAACCCATACAGTGATTGAGATGGGCACATTGAACGAACATCGGATGGGCACATGGGGGGGGGGGGGCGGTGGATTGAATAGGTGAATGTAAAACAACACCTAATATCCTACTTTTTGATCCATTGCGGCGAGGGTTGCAGACACATGCAAGATTTCTCTTAAGAGTTCATAAATTTTGCACTCACCTGGTTTACGCAGTGTTTTGGTTCAAATTTACGGTGTTTTCTTAGCCTATAACATCGCATATGTAAACCAAAGAGCTGGTAGTTCCTTTTGTAAACACTCATTTATTGTTCGAAAGACTCAAATTTGGTATGTCTTCATCCTTTTTAACAAAATAACGCTTTATTTTCAACATGAATGAGGGTTCATAGATGTAACGTCAAAGGTATGTTTTCGTTTGTCTCTGTAGTTGTTTATTGTAAATTTGAAGTGTGTGTGTGTGGGGGTGGGGGGGGATTTTCACGATGCTTACAGTTGACTTACACCGTGATGTACATCTTTGTGAACTTTTCGACACTTTATTGTAAGGCACTCTGACTGTAAGAAACCGATCGACGTATACTAAAATAAGCTGTGTAAATAAATTACACCTTTGACATACAATGTTGATGCTTGAAAATGTCGATGGTAAATAAATTCACATCTTCACCAGTACTACGTTCGTATAGTGTGTAAATGAATTGCAACTTTTTGCTTGGCCTGATTCTTTTGGTCCTGATTTGTGAACGTGTGCCATTGTGGACTTGTGGATAAATTTGTTATTAGAGAGATTCACACGCTGGTTTGAACCCAGGAACCGAGGCATCAAATATAAATTCGGTCCTGACCTCAATAAAGTCCCATGCTCCTTTGGAAATGTAGTTTTATCAACGATATCGCTTTACAATGTGTGGCACAGAATTAGTAAAACCATTTACAGCTTACCTCATGAGTCATGTTAAGAGGGGGGAAAGAGGGGGCGGCACTTGTTTTACAGGAAAAGAATCATATTTTTAAACCGATATTTGTGCACACAGAATTAGGAATCATTCTAAACAAGCAAGAAATGTAGCCCTCTTTTCAAGAAAAAAGTTTCCAACATATAGAGATTCGGTTGTTGCTCAAGAATAATGTTTTCACCCAAACTTTTAAAAATCCAAATAATTCATCTCCAATAACTCATGCAAGATGATATGAGGAGACGAAGCTTTTGCTGATATTTATTGGTAGGCCTGAATAGTTGAACAATAATTAGAGCTATTTTCTCCGTATGCCGTGTTGGTAAACGCCATATCTCCGACCAATCTGCAGTGACTCGTTCATGTGGACAATATGTCCTCTCCATGTGTGACCATATTATGCTTCGTACACAAATCATTCCACCGTGCAGCCCAAAGCGCAGTCTCTGTTCTAACAATTAAAATAAAAAGGACACCCTGGAAATATGTTTATGAAAATAAAGGAGAGGTGTTTGACAAAGATCTTCCCAAAAATCTTCAGAAATATTGTTTCCTATCCAACTTACACACTTTTGAAATCCAAAATGGGTGGTACCATTTTAGCTTAAGTTAAATGTAAACGCACTTGAGTAAGTCAAACTATGATGTTGCACATAACCACTAACAGCGGGAATTTTAATGTATTGCTTTGTTTTCTTCACCTATTATTTCCAAAAATCCGCACAAACTTGTACATATTATGTATTAAATTACGGGAGTGTATCATGTGATAATCAAATCATTAATACTCTAATATGAATCTATGCATAACTGTTAAAAATATGTTGACAATGAAATATAAAGAAAAACAAAAGCTTTTCAATCACACGTGGTCAGGTTATGTCATCACAATCTTAAAATGGCAGCTTCCTGATTAATTTTTTTATGAACATTCAAATTTCAACACTTTGAAACGTAAACAACATATTTCCATAAAATTTGTTAATGGTGTTCACCATATGTTAATATAACTTAACATAACTTTTCTTCTCCTCACCGTAATCGTATTGCACAATGGCAGGTGCTGTATGTCCGTGAAGCCATACATGCTTTTACTATTGAAAGATGTTTTTACCCACAGACTGCAGGTTAAAAATTAAAAAAAAAAAACTGAAGCAGAGAAAACTAATTAATGTTTCGATATTGTTTCATATTTTACTATTGATGTTACATGAAAATATTTCCAACTTGAAGTATCAATAATTCAAAATGAAGTATCGAATAAATTTCCGACTCTTCCGTTCTCCTTTCCAATATTGATAAGAAATGAAAACATGATGATTTTCTTCCTTTATTTTATCATAATTCTGAAACTAATTGCTCCTTCAAATATTTGTGAAACGAGAACGCAGACATATATATATATATATACATATGTGTGTCCAATATATATCTAGACCTAAAAAATTAAAATAGCGTCAGCGTGTGCAACAGTCACATAGTTTCTGATTTTTCCGACAAAATCGTGGTCTTAGTTTCCCCTAGATATTTTGCTCTGAAACGTCAATAACTTTCAAAAAAATTAATATCGATTTCATCGATCCGAACCTAACTCGTGACGTGTTTAACACAGATTCAATAACAGTTGATTACAAAAGAGGAAAAAAGAAAACCTTTTCTGAAACGTCGTCGCGTGACATGGTTTGTGATATACGTTTGAAGTGATATAAATCTGAATATGTAAAGTCATCGGAGAATGATATAGCTATATATATGTATACCAGGCTATATTTGGTAAAACAAAACAAAACAATGAAACATGCCTCACATATAGTCATACGGTATCACCTTGATACTCGCACATTGTTTTTTTTTATGCCAGACTATGAGAGAGATTTTACAGTATCATCAAAGTGTTAACTCAGGTCAAGGATTTGTTTGAAAGGGGGCAAACTGGTGGTACAGTGATTGAGGGGAGGGGTGAAGGAAAGGCCTATATTTGAACTGAATGCCTCATTTGAAAGGCCTGTGCTTGATCTGAATCCCTCATTGCCGATTTGGTGCAACAAAAATGTACAATTGTGGAGGTAATTTTCATCTTAAAATTCCATTTTCTAGGTAAAAATTATATCAACATGTGGAAATTGCATGGGGAAATTTCTCTAGCCAGAACCTCCCCCCAGTTTCCCCCACTTACACTATATACTTTCATAATATTCATACATACATATCCACATACATACATTACCAAATATTGCGCTAAATTTCGGTTTGATAACATTTTAGCAACACGATCTTTGTAATATCTATTGTATCTCATCTACTAGACAGGCTTTCTTTTCCCTCACGTTTTTTCTTTTTCTTTAAGGTCAATTGAATTATTTTAACATTCTCAGATTGTACGAAGTGTGGTTGTATAGTCATTTCTGATACCAAGTGTATTTTGAGAGTGATACTTGAAACTGAAGATAGAATGTTAACAAGATAAGAAATTCCTCATAAAAACCGCAGCTAAAGATGTACTGGTACATCATCCAGCTTTTATTTTGTCCGGGCAAAGTTGTACATACGGTCGCAGATTGTTTACGTTTGGTACATATACTTAACTGGCGTTCAGTGTCATATATCACGGGCACAAATAACTTGTAAAATAGAGACATTTGAAGGAAAATCACACACACAAACATGATTGAGTTTGGATGACATTAATGGCACTTGCCTGGGATAAAGGGGGAAAGAGGCGTTGCTTAGGGCAACACATAACACTGGTAGGCACGTGTGAACAACAAATGTAAAGTTGTCATTTGACACACTGTATTACACAGTTAGTGCAACCACTGGTGGTGTTCCCATTGGAAAGAGCCCGGTGGACCTCCACTATATACTGATCAAACTCTGACGGCAACCGGGATTACGAACACTCACTCAAGATCAACATTCATGGGGTGGGGGTGGGGTGGATATTTTGTCTATTCCGGGGAGGGGGTGATATGCAGTGTGATTTGATTTCTGGGGCCTGAAATAAAATCACACCTGAATTACCAGAGTAACATGTAACTCAACTGACCTTTAAAGACTTTTTTCTCAGATGAAGTGTATGGCAAAGCACTTGATGAAATATCCGAGCAAAGCCTATCATCTCCGATCGTTGCTAGTATACACATTCCTGGTACTACAATCAAAAGTGATGGAAAAAAATTCATGCGAGCTTTTTTTCATTGTATTTCTAAAGACACTTGAGTTTAGTCAAGTGAGTCACTTCCCCCACCTCCTCATTCAATGTTGGTCACTCCATCAGATGGAAATTCTCAAGTCTCTGACTAACAACACTGAATGTGGGGTGGTGGGAGGGGTTATTCCAACCTGATACTTTTGCCCCGGATAGTAGCCTATAGGTACTTTTGCAACATTTAGAAACATGAGAGCTACAAGACAAGCTCAAACAAATTCAGTTCTTCTCAAGTTTGCTCAGTGGAAGGCAGACAGTAAGCAGCGAGAGAGAATGCCACCACTGATTTCACAGATCCACATATACAACTGTACACCCACATGAGTCGGTTTTATAGTCATAGTCAGACATTGACTTATAAGAAAAAAAATATCAACAACAAAATATTAAAAATGCGACTTTTGTCTTGAAGACTTCATAACATGCTGATTGTTTTTCTTTTTCCAAAAGTATGACGGGACTTCTTGTCAGTCCAAATATCAGGAAACGCCATTAATTATACCTTCTATTGAAGCCAAGGGTCATGTTGCGTTCACCTCACTATACCTTTTTCTGAAACCTACATAAAACAGCCAATACCACAGAACAAAGGAGATGGGACTTGACACCGTTTATTGAGGAAAGCTTCATGAAAATTCTGAATTGAATTTTACCCGCCCTCGTAGACATTACCGTGCATAGTTAAACAGAATTTGTCACCAAAACGTGCACCTTTTTGTTAATGACTTAATTGATGTGCTTGCTGTTAAAAATTCTTGAAGGTAAAATCGTCTGAATTTCATGGGGTGATAATTGCAGGGACAGATTTCAGAAGTGACAGCACCAAGGTGTGTGTGTGTTTGGGGTGGGGTTGGGGGTTAGGGCGAGGTGCATGGGGAAATTTCTCTATTCAGAACCTTCCCCCAGTTTGCCCCTCTCACCTGAAGTATAGAAGTCTGACAGATACACACACACACACATATATATATATATATATATATCTCATCAATAAACGTCTGCGAAAGCTTCATCTCCTCAAAACATTGTGAACGTGATGATAACAGGAGATGCATCCCTTTAGAATTTTGGAAAGTTTGGGTGAACTAATTAGTGTTGAGCAACAAATAACTGAATTTCTATCTGGGAACTTATTTCTAACTTATTTCTTGAAAAGAAGGCCACCGTCCTTCCTTCGTTTGAATGATCTATCGTTTCATATCAACAAACATTGATTTTAAAAATATGATTGTTATCTGTAAAAAAATGCCTTATTTCTCTTTAATGCCCGTGGCATGGTGAAAAAAAAAAAGCGAGTTGTCGAGTTTGCAAAGAAGGCGTCTAGCCTTAGTGCACTATTCGTTCTTGGATGGGGTAGTATCATGGGATGGCGGGTTCGGACAATGGCAGCTTTAAGGTTACGGGGTTGCCTGTGGACCAGCAAAAGGGGTGTCTCCAGAAATTTGGCAATCCCTGGATCGCACAGTAGAACGTCTAATACAGTAACTATTAAGGAGGGGTTTTAGTGACGGGTGGAAGGTGGTGACTTATGAGATGAGATCGGGGTGGTTGTGGTGCGATAGGACAAATGTCTGGTACTGGGGATGGGGAGAACCCTGAAAAAGTAATGGCTGGGTAATTTGTAAGGGTACCCCCTACTGATTAAAAAATCTATCAAACCAGCTGCCTTGTCCTTGAAAATGTCATGGTGAAAACAAATGTGTTTGTCTCTACGAAGTTTGCTGTATGATATAGAATGTTTAATATGGATGGGGTGATGACTTTTCAAGTGCAGATAGGTGTGTCTATCAGTGGGCTTAAAATAAACAGAAGTTTCGATATTACCATTACATAACATGACCAGCACATCAAGAAAACATATCTGGGTGGATGAGCGTTCCATGGTGAATTTTATAGAGTCATGATAGTTGTTTACAAAATAAAAAAAATCTAGGAGGGCATCAATGCCATTTTGTCAGATCGTTAATACGTCGTCAATATATCGTATATAGCTTTCTTATACAGCTTTCTTTTTAGGAAGTCCTGAGACTTATTTTTTCACCCAGTGGTGTGCTCAACATCAGAAGTTCCCAAGACCTCGACCCTGGACACCCACAGAAGTTTTTCCCTGGACCCCAGCACTCATCTTTTGTTGTCAGCTTAGAGGAATAATATAATACATTAAAATCATTTGCGATCTTTGCCCTGGCCCTACTCTCTGAAGCTCGTGCGATATTGTTTGCCACCCAAACAGTTTCTTTGGCCATCCATTTGTTCCCCAAATTCTAAAATCCCCGTTCCCTGCCGAGACTTAGAATATAAGGAATGAGAAAGAAAACCAATTCTTTCGGGTATCATTGACTTTACCGATCACGGAAGAGTCAACATCACAGACAGTTATCAGAACTGGTATAGAAACTGATGGAGCGCCGCCTCAAACAGAACACTTTCTTCCGTCACTGCTGCATAACCTAACGAACGTTGTAAACTAAGTGACAATACATAAGTTACAATTTAGGCTAAATTCCTTCAATTGACATTATTTGTACTTGCAAAAATACTTTTATTAGGTAAAAATGTTAATGAAAATGAGTTTTCATTATTTCTGCAATTACCGTATAGCGTAAGAGGTGTAACCCCCGGTGTTTCACTACCTTGGTTAAACCTGCTGTAAATAAATGTGCAGGGTAGTTAATAGTAGCAGGGCGCCGTAGCAAGTGTACGTTACGGCTTGATGCTCCGTTGACGAGCCCTGTTGTCATTTGTAAATATATCACTGCAGTGTGTAGTCCGTGTATACACCGTCGATGTAATCAGCTTGCTGGATTATCCCGTATCATCACCCTTTTTGCCACAGTTTTGCAGAATCGTTCGCTCTACGCAAAGGAGGTCGGATAATCGGATCGTCGTAGTATTTCTGTCGCCGCACCATGACGGAACCAGAGGGAAACAACAATGATGCCGGCGAAGAGCAGCAACCCAAGGGGTTCGCTCGTCGAGGAGCACTTCGCCAAAAAAACGTGTTCGAAGTAAAGGACCACCAGTTTATTCCAAGATTCTTCAAGCAGTTTACGTTTTGTGCACACTGCAAGGATTTTATATGGTATGTACACACTGCAAAGTCATGAAATCGTATTGCCAGGGATTCGATAGTAACCATAGACTGGGTAAATTTTCCAACAGTACAATTATGTAACCCTATGTTGCTCCTATTTTCCCTCACCGTGCGACAGTCCATCCTATTTGCAGTGCTGTAAGGCCTACAACTATACAAAGTTTAGTACGTTAGACCGCCACAAAAGTGAACTGGTTTGCTTCAATAAGTTTGTAACTATAGGGCCTAAATGCAAATAGATGTTTTGCCTTGTGTACATTTGCAGAACACCGGCTTCTTGCCTGTATCTTCATGGGTTCACTCGTTACTTATATGAATTGATGGCATTGGCAATGTCGAGATGGGACCATCGTCCGCAGATTGTTGTTACACGGGCTTATTGATCTTGGCACTACGGCCTCTATGTTTACAGACACGAAGAGTTCACCCTCAGTGATTTACGGTCGACACACATACTTCAACTATAAGATTTGTTGCGTTTTAACTACCATTCATTCATTAACAGCTACTGTAGCTGTACTGTAGGCCTCGTGCTTATAAATAGCAGAACGGAATAATATTTACAGTGAGTATAATGGTAGTTCAAATTAACATTAGGGATTATTCTAAAGTTTATTATGTCACAGGAATTGCAATGAAAGTTTAAACATATCCTACCTGGTGCATGGATCTCAAATAGCCTATCAATGATTTTGTGCACGTTAATCCAATTTATTCAATGACATGGCCAGGTGTGTAAATCACTCAAGCATATATAAACACAATATGTGATATGGTTGGAGTATGTAGAATTACATGCATAATAAAATCCATTGCATTTCAAAATGTGAACATGTGTTAATATTTTACATCGCTTTTGAAGTTTTTTGTGCAGTCGTTTGCATATCCTTTTCATTGCGGTCTAACTTCTCACCAATTCTCACTAACTTCTGCAGCTGCGTATTTTAGGCCATAATTGAGAAAGTTAGAGAAATTGCTGTAGCTGTATTCAGTAAAATCTCTGTTTCAGTGATTCTGTTTAAACTTCTTCCTTAATTTTCATTTGTCTGTGGTACTCATGAACAATTTACAGACATGTACCTCGAAAACTTTGTTCATCCGTCAAAGTAGCTATTGGCAGCAGTAGCCTATACTCATAAGCTGTCATAAGTATGTCTTGATGAAGTATAGACCTTCCAATAGAGTGCTACGTGCCACTCTGGTTTTATGCCACTACAGTATCTCTGTTTGGGTGAAACCAGTAATTTATGAGTGTTTGTTACAGTACGCATACAATATGTATTAGGAAGTGGCAATCCAAACAATATACTGACAGCTTCATGACCTATTTAAACTAAGCTATACATCTAAACTGTAGATTGACTGACAAAGAGGATCGCTTCATTCAGCAATTTTTTTTTTTTGCTGTTGATTAAAGCGATGGTACAGGAGGCTACGTAGCATGTGTGGCCAACTATGAACAATGTTGAATACAGCACAACAATTCAGAGAGTGGTTTGGCCCGAAATAGTGAAGTATATATGAAACAGTCTAAAAGAACATTCAATGTCTGTTTTAAATCACTTCAAATAATAATTTGGCAAGATGTGCTAGTGGTATGGTTTCTGGCAGTTCAAACTTTTGTCGTTCAAACTCTTTTTTGACTTGTACAAATAAACGATTCACAAAATTTACATGTATGCATGTAAAATGTCAGTTCTGAGCAAATGCTGATTTCCTAACTTTGCCAATATGCATGGCTTGCAAAATAGTTGACAGGTATTAGATACCCCCATATTTACCATTCACAAACAATACCAGCATTTAGCTGCTCAGGCCTACATATTAGAATGCAACCTAGCTGGCATATAACTTGGTTTTTTTTTCGTAAAATAGGAAAATGAACTTTTTTCTTGTGCTACAACATACAGTGGGTAATTACTTTGTGTATAGTGCATGGTCACCTAAGCTTTTGA
This sequence comes from Stichopus chloronotus, assembly GCA_021234535.1. Taxonomy (NCBI): domain Eukaryota; kingdom Metazoa; phylum Echinodermata; class Holothuroidea; order Aspidochirotida; family Stichopodidae; genus Stichopus; species Stichopus chloronotus. The sequence goes on from CM037829.1 coordinate 21,454,182, forward strand.
TAATGCAGCCTAACCACCTACATGGCAAGATATATGCAGGCATTACAACTGTACCTCCATGGCTATTAATTATGCACTGTGCATGAATACCTGCATGACAATATGTGGGATGCATCACAGATGGTCTGTTATTTTGTACCAGCTGGATCATGTGTAGGATACTTCCAACAGGAATGAGCCATAGCAACTTGGCAGCTTGAAGTTTATACACATGTTTAGGTGGCTATATGCATTTATACTACTGTAGGTATGAAAAATACACATGAACAAGACAGTAATAATCATTAGAGGGAATTTCAGTGTTTGGTAAAAGTTACTACTGTGTGACAGCTCAAAGTTGGTGTATGGGGAGGACATAAAAAGTATTGGCTGGGATTGCTTTTGGGGCAGGTCAATGTCATCTGAGGTCACCAGTATGCAGAATTTGGACACACAATTTTTGCAGTATCTCAGGAACCACATGTTGCATGAACTTCAAACTTGGAGAGTGTGCACTTCCTTTTAAATTGATAAGATTGTTGAGGTTTTTTGAGGTCAAAGTTCATATGGAGATATCAGATGTTGTACATGTAGTGAAAGGCTTTTGAGCACACTCTTTTCAAAGTGGAAGTAACCCTGAACTTTACAGGTGGTGTTAAAGTGCATTAAGTGAAGACCTTTGGTCGGTTTGGTTTTGGTGTAAATTGAAGGTCATTAGTGTCACTAGAAGGTGCACAAGGTTAGCTCGCAGATGGTACTTTTTCTTTTCTCTTTTTGTGGGTTAACAAGTATTTGGTATAACCAGCAGGTAAAGACCAGCAATACTTGAAATGTTTTTATAAAATTCAGTTAGTATTTTTGATCTTGTAAATTTGAATTCTGTGACTTTTAATGCAGTGCTCAACAGAAAGTGTGCATACCTTTACCATGCATCCTTTTGTAGCTGTTTTGAATTATCCCAAAAGGCAAACAATTGGTTCTTGATGAGGTTTTACTGTCATGGAATGGTGACAGAAAAGAATGCTGATAAATATGTATACCCAAGCAGACGACAGATGGAACGAGAGCATGCTTTAAGTGTCAATTAAATTATTTACTTGTTCGGACTTGTTCAGATTACAATGTACAGGCTAAAATGATTTGGGTGTTCAATTAACTAGAGCTTAATTAACCATTAGACTGTGAAACTGTGCCTGTCAGCACATCCAGAGAGGAGTGATTGCGATATGGATTACCTGTGAGAGATTTCTTTACTGTAAGATATGATCAGATAGTAGTTACATTTTGTGTATTTGCCGCCAGGAAATGAGTCGTTGGCAGGCTGTTGTGGACTGGACTTCAAAGACACACAGTAACTTCAACTGTAATATCAATATCACTTGCTGGCTGCAGAATTCTTGGTAAATCAATTACAAACCTGGAAGGGCATTTGAAGAAAACTCCTGTGAATAATGTGAAATTTCAATTTCAAACTTTTACACTTGAACTAGAACAAGGCTAATATTGTTAGACCTGTCTTACTGCTTTCACCACTTTCAAGTAGTAATGGTTCAGTTTGCTGCATTACATGGCATGCAGTATACAGAAAAGACAGTCAGCACTTAAAGGGAAATAGGGCATTTAGAATACACCAACATGACATACAAAAGAAATAGCTTCAGTCATTGTTAAACCATTTGGTCTCATCAATAAACATCTGCCAAAGCTTCATCTCCTCAAAACATTATGCATGTGATCAGTAATGGAAGATACATCAATTCAATTTTGAAAAGTTTGGGTGAACAAATTAGTGTTGAGCAACAAATAACTGAATTTCTATCGGTGAGAAGCTTATTTCTTGAAAAGAACGCCACTGTACTTCCTTATTTTGAATAATCTATCATTCTGCGTCCACAAACATTGGTTTCAAAAGTATGGATGTTCCCTCTAAAACAAACGCCCTATTTCCCTTTAAATTGAGATGGGGGTCTCACACTTAATGAGATGGGGGTCTCACACTTAATCTCTGTGGGGCACAGATCTCAGGAGGGCATTTGAAAACTCAAGTAAAATAAAAGCACTAAGCCTCTTGGCTTTCTGATTACAACCTTATGAAAGGCTTGCCTGCTTCTGTTTGAGGAATTTCATATTATTGTTGAACAAAGTGTAATCCTAATTTAAAATGAAATCTGCAGGAAGTATTTAGTTATCACCTGCTGTGCAAAGCATATTTTAAGCTTTTGTTGGGATACATACTGTAATTATATCCATAGCCACATACTGTAGATTGACATGAAGCATATGCCACCTGTTGAGGGTTTTAATTAACTTTCGCACCGTATTTCACTGCTGTATGTCACAGCACTGTCTCAAATAACAGTGCAAGGGACACAGTTTCCTCTGACAATACTTCTCGGTGAACACATCCATGGGAATTTGATTTAGTTGGCGATGAATGGCTAGATGAAAGGAAAGAGAATAGAAATGGCTCAGGTAATGAGAGTTCTTGTCATAACCTCTATGAGAATTAAAAACACCATCCAGCTATCATTGCCCTGCAAGTGTGCTCAAGTTGTTTGATTTTAGTTTGAAGCTTACAGTATGTGAGAGCTCTCTAGAGCAGATTGATATTTTATTCTGTTGCCCACAGCTAACACAATATCATGTAGATGTGTGTGACATTGGATACATGTGAAAGTCATGTGACTTGGTTGGATGTCAAGACAAGTATTAAACAGACTGTGGGCTATACATACTGCTGACTATATAGGGGTTTTGCAGTGATATGACTCGTTGCCAATGGAGACGCGACTATCCATATTGTTGGATCCACGGAAAACAAACCTTGCCAGCTGCCCATGTGCATAATGAACGTTGATGTACTTGCTTGCTGAGTTGCTTGTTTGTTTTCCATGCAATGTGGTGAAGTAGCAATTGATACCGTAGGTGCAAAAACTCTATACTGTACCCATGCATCCTCACTGTACCCCTCATTCCATACTTATACCCAGTTTTGTGCAGGTACAGTAACTATGAAAAGGTAGTTTACTGTACATACTTAAGTGGTAAGTAATCACTGTGTTCTTATTCAAAATTTCAAATTCATCTTTAAAGGTAGTCTTTTTTCATAAAATTGGAAATTCATGCAGCTCAAAGTGCAATGAACACTTGTGACTTCACTGTATGTAATGAAACACTGAATCATACATCTGTTTTAATGGCATTTCCAGAATTCTACAGTATGCAATGACCATGACTATAAGTCATGCAGTCATTGTATCAAACATAATTCATCTCCAGTCGAATTGAAACTTTAAAAGCGGCCCATGCTGTACTTTTTGAACCTTCAATCAAAACAAAGAATATGTGCATGTGAATAACTTCATCGATAGCGTGACACTGTATAGTTACCATTTAATTACTTTAAGTTACCTTACAGTACAAGGTGCAGTACAAGGTGGAAATAACATTGCATACAGTTATCCAGTTATTTTAAAGTAATGATGGGTTGATAGTTTTACAGTAGGTTTCCTCTGAAAGTTTCTTTGCTGAAGTTCTGTTGTTTATATTTGTTTGTGTGATTATATCAAATAAATATCAATAAATCAAATCAGATATAGTTTTCATCATCGATGGTTTTACCTGCATGCATGCATGCAATGAGGCATCATTCATGTTGAATGGCTTTTTTTTTCTGAAACTTTTTGGCAGTTTAAACTAATTTGTTAAAAAAACAATGCAACCGACATGAACAAACTGACGTCCATGTTATATTTAAAACAAAAGATTCTTGATATTCATGAGAGATGTTCAAATGTGGGTATGCAGTGTACTGCCTGTCACATCTCCATGAAACCTAAATTTTCTGAAGGGCTTTGTACTGCATATATACAGTAGTCTACGTTATTGAAAAATTAGACTTAATTATGGCAGGGCTTGAGTGCCTGAGGACACCCTGTCTGATGATCAGGACATCAAAAGCCAATAAATTTTACAACCTTGGATTGTAGGTGCCCATTTTGGGCACCTATAATCTACATTTTGGATTGTGGATTATAGCTAGACCTGTGCTTGTTGCAAGCACCTATAATCCATGATGCAAATTATTGAAACTAAGTTAGTGGTGACAAATTTGCAGACTGTCATCCTGCATACTAGCTGAAATGGAGGTCTTCATAACTCTGAAAACCAACAGCTGCAAGAGAAAGGAAAGTGAAATGTGATGAATCCAGCAGTTATTTTATAATACATTACTAGCTTCTATTCAAGTACAGTACCCATGTTAACTGGACACCAAAAAAGAAAAAAAAAGGTTTTTCCAAAAACAGATTGCCAAAAGGAGGGAGAAGGTGCAATGAAATTTTTAAGGCCCCTTTACAGGTGTTTATTTATTAGGCTTCAATGTGATCATGGTCCTTGTCAACTATTTTTAACCTCTGTCATAAATTTCTGAGTGCCGCAAATCGCAAATCGTGGAAGCTACAAATCATGTCATACATAAACTGGAACGTTTTGCCACACTTGTTCATAGTGCTCGCATATGCTGGTACAAATACTGTTGTAGTAATTACACGATCTGTTAAGGTAGTAAACTGTAGTACTGCACTGTGTCAACTGAAACTGGTCTTTGTATGGATAACTAAGTACAACAGCCTGTGGGAGCTGTGATGCAATGACATGCTTCCTATCTTAAGCTGAATAACTCGATCCTCTACCCAAGGTTCTGTAAGCAATGAACCTGTTTAGAAATTCAGGTGACAGTAATCACCTTCTGTCAAGAGATTATTGCTTCCTGTGAATTTTGATTATTTAGAATGTCAGTTTATTCACCTTTTCCTAAAATCCTCTAAGGGGCTTCATTTCGAGATTTGTTTTAGGATGGTTTGATAAATTAGACTCTGGAGGGGCAACTCTTAAGTTGCAGTGGTTGCTCCCACTTACTGACGTGTAGACTTGCACAGTAATCCAATTGATGTAAACTTTCACAAGAATCTTACACTACACTGTAGTCTGTTCACCTTTAGAACTCAAACAACACATCCAGCTATCCTGCTATGACATTCTTCAATACCGTATCATAATCGTAAATGCAGTATTTTAGCACTGTTGTTTACATGTGGAGTGTTTGTGTATACATACATAGTACCAGAGATCACTATTGGAGGATGTGGTCGGTCAGTTTGTGTTTACAATATGAGAAGATTTGTTTCAGTGGAATTGAATCCAGAGCAAAGGCAGTACTATCAGAAACTTTATAATTAGCAACACTTGATTACTTTAATCATCACAAAAATGAAAATGAAATGAGGGCAGACAACTTTGATAATGTCCTTGTTTATTTTTAAATTTTGATTCCTTAATGAATTACTTTATACTCTCAGGGGATTGCTCCTGACATTTCACATTGCAATTAAAATTGTTCTGTGATGTGAATGATGTGTGTGTTAAATGTTTAATAAAGGCTCAAGTCACTGTTTGAAGAAAGAATTTTGAAAACCTGTGCAGTATAAACTGTGTAGGAACCAGTTTATGTTCATGCTTGCATGCACTTTACAGTCTTTAAAGCAGTGTGCAGTTAATTTGAATTGAAATTCAGACAGCTCTAGAACAGTTAAGTTTCATGTGGAAACAGTTTGCAACACAGATTCTTTAAGTCCGGAAAATCAGTGACATTCTGTGGATGAGCCTGTAACAGGTCTGTCAAGCAGGATAAAAGTGCAACCATACTTTGTACAGTAATGTTACTATTAATAGTAGAATGACCAAGTACAATGATACCAAGATGTGAATTGCATTGATACAACTTGTAATGAGTGCATGGTTATTGGATCCTATTCCTTTCTTGAGTCATTTTGTCTTTTTTTTTGAGAGAGAGAGAAATCCATCCATGTTGGTCAACTTTGGTTATACTCATGAGTAGTAGTCAACAGTTTCCAGTTACACTGTAATTTACTTACTCCTTTGTCCTTGTGAACATCGATGTGAAGTACTGTAGAGTCAGAGCAGATCGTAGCTGGCATATGGAAATGTTTCAAACATTGAAGCAAACTGCTGTACATGTATTTAAACATACAGTACTGTAGTACAATACATAATCCAACAATGTATGCTTTTCATAGGGAGTCCTTCAATAATTGTAGTTTTATTATTCGGTGGAGTCTGCCTCAATATGTAACTTATACACTGCTACTGTACCAGACATGTACATGTATGTCAGAGGTCCATCCTGTTAAATAGGATATTGGTTGACCTGTGGTGATAACCATCAGTGTTGACATTCAGGCACTTTCACCTGATAGTCCAGAGGACTAACTAACAGGGAAAACTCCTTTCTTCTGTTCAAAAGTTAGTTGTCCCTGCAACAATTATGCCACATATAGTGTTGCTGTACCATGGACACACTTGCATAGTTGTATTTTCATGACAAAAATTCTATTGCCACATGTCATAACATAATCTTAGACGTTGCACAGCGAAATCTTCATACAGTTCATGCACCCGCTGAAGTTTTGATTCCTTGCCGAAGGCAGAAGGAATCAATGCGATGGTGATGTCGTGTGTATGTGTGTATGGGTGTATGGGTGTGCGTGTGTGAAGTCCTGCTTGTAAATACGATATCTCAAGAACGGTTTCTGTGACTGATGTCATACTTGGTGTGTGGGTTGGTTATAGTGAGTAGATGATCCCTATTGTTTTTGGTGGAGGTCAAAGGTCATTCGTGGTCACCAGAGGTCAAAATGTGAAAACCTTGTAAACACAGTATCTCATGAACGGTAACTGTGACTGATGTCATACCTAGTGTGTGGCTTGGTCATGTTGAGTAGATGATTCCTATTGTTTTTGGTGGAGGTCAAAGGTCATTTGAGGTCGCCAGAGGTCAAACTGGTGAAAACCTTTTAAACACAATATCTCCAGAAGGAGAACTGTGACTGATGTCATACTAACTGTGTGGGTTGGTCATATTAAGTAGATGATCCCTCTTGTTTTTGGTGGAGGTCAAAGGTCATGTGAGGTCACCAGAGGTTAAAATTTGAAACCCTTGTAAACACAATGTCTCCAAAAGGATAACTGTGACTGATGTCATACTTGATGTATGGATTGTATATACTAAGTAGAAGACTGCTATCGTTTTTGGTGGAGTTCAAAGGTCGTTTGAGGTCACCCGAGGTCAAACCTTGCTGACACATTATCTCCACAAGGGTAATGTTGACTGATGTCATACTTGATGTGTGGGTTCCCTATACTGTGTAGGTGATCCCTGTTGTTTTTAGTGGACGTCAAACGTCATTTGAGGTCACCAAAATAAAGGTTATTTTGGGTTAAAGGCAAATGTGTTGTTTCAAGAACAGTAACTGCAGTAACTCTCATACTTGTCCTGTGGATAATATCATGTTTGTTATAATATAACCATGTCGGAAGGAATCACAAAGCCTTTTTGGCTTTCTGGTTTGGTGTAAAGGACAACCTTATGATAAAATTTGGTTGTCAGATTAGAGATTTTGGACATCAGGGATGCTGGAACTACCTCTATACTTTGTCATCTTAAAATCAAGCAGGTTTTTATTTGAGAAGAAAAAATGTTAGCTATGTTAACTTTGTCAACAAGCAGGGCAATTTGTAGTATATTATTAAATAGTTAATACCTCTATATACAGGTAGACAGTAAGATATGCAACTTTAGTTGATTGGTACGTAGTAAATGTAACATTCGCACCTGGCAATTTTCTGACAATATTTCAACATATTTTAAAAGAACAGGCTCAGCATACAGAAACATGTTAATGATGTTAACTTTATCAATTTGAATAACATAAATTTTTAATGTAAACATTAGCTGATAGTGCATGCATATGTTCAACATATTCTACCATATCAGTTGACAGTAGTATCGTTTAGCCATTAATGGTTATAAATAATGCAACTCCACACTCTAAGCAGCATGGCTGAAAGAGAAGAGGGTGCTAGACCAGTTTAGGTTGGACATCTTATTAGTTGGTATTGACATGCTGCCAGCACTTTGTGCAAGATACAGTACTCTTGCTGTAACAGGTGAGTCACTTGTACCCAAACCATGCCAGTCAAGTTACATCCTTTCTGCAAACTTTGGACATTTCTTTCATTATGCAGATTCCTAAGTGTAGACTTGGTGTCTTTCAACCTCAAGGCACTGTTGTATGAGTTATAAACATTCATCAGTAGAGTGATTTTAGGCTATGCGTATTTTTAGGAAGTATCAGTGTAGAACATTTTTGTATCAAAAACAAAGGTGAAGTTATTAGGGAATATTTCTCAATGTGGTGGCCCACACTTAGTTTGTGGGTGATGGACCTGAAAGCTGAGCATAAAAGTGCAACAGGTTTGTTAAAGGTGGAGAGACACAAATTGATAATCTCACTTCTAGAAATTTTGAAGAGTAGACCTTACCAAGTACTGTATGCCCCATGTGTATGCTGAACAAATCTATGACATGCCTATTCCTAAACCTTTCAGAATAAATACACACTTGCAGAAATGGAACAACCCAAAATGAATTTTTTGAAGAAAAGTGTGAAATTTGTCACCAGAGCTTGTGAGGCTAAGTTGATGTCTTAATGGATCGTAGCCATATAACAGAAGCTTCAACTTGACAATGGAAAGCCAACAATGTATTCATTCCATGCATACATCACAAACTTTGAAGGGTTGAGAATGTCAAAAACATGCTCCAGTTATACGTAATTTTAAGTGAATATACTGTGATGGTGAACATTGTTCAAACTTTTAAGTTTTTTGTCAAGTTTATGGTTTTTGTATTGAGAAGTGCTTGTGCAGACTGTATTAGCTAATGTCTTTCATTATATACAGCGCTACACACCCAACTCTAAACACCTATAGGACTAAATATTATCCTGTACAAGACAGTATGCTTAGGCCTTAATTTCCAGGCTATTGTAATCAGAAACTGACATTCCACGTTCACTGTAGCATAGTGTAACTATTGATTTCTTAGTTGGATTAAAAGTAAAAACAAATTGTACTCTGTGCATTAATCAGTGGTTTATTGATTAAAAGCAAAGGAAGTTATAAGAAGTAGTTTGGTTAGTTTAATAAATGGTTTGTGCCATTTTCACTTAAAAAAGTCATGAAATTTACAGGAAGAAACATTCAGCTCATAAAAAACGTACCAGAATGATACTGTCACTACCGTAAGGCTGGTTTGAGGCTAAGACACACCCATTTGACCTAGCCTTGGTTTGATGTTACTGTACGTACTGTCAGTGTAAGGCCTTTTCAAGCACAATCATGTGATACAATTTCCATCTAATATCATTAAATACAGGAGATTAGACCAGGAAACATTAAATTTAATGTTCTGCTTTGCAATGTGTATCATGGTTACAGAGTTTCAGAGATACTGTGGGCACTTGATTGGGTTTAGTCATCAAATTTGCTACTACTGTACAGTCTCCGAATTTGTGCTTCTTTTAAAGACGTATCTCTGGCCAAATCTGATGTCATGGAGAGAGACCTCCTGATTTAAATGATCGGCATGTTCATTCATGGAGCCATGGTTGCTATACTCACCCATGATCAAACTTCACATTCTTCACATTTTAACTTGGTATTTAACCATCCTGCAGTACCTGTAACGGTCAGCCACACACAGGGTGACTACACTTATGTAGAGCACATACCAAACCCTGAAAACTGTGTACCTCTAACACATTTACTAGCTGCGACAATGGTATGAAAGCCGCTCTTCGCTAATTGTCCATTCATGACATATGGCTACAGGTGGTATGTTTGCAGGTCTTGACCATAATACAAATAGATAGTTTAGTAACAATGCTGTTGTCATGGACCCTTGCTCCTACAGTATTTGATTGAGTTTATACATTGATGATTCTTTAGCTCTTTTTCACATTTAAGATTATTTTTGCTGGCAAGGATGTTATGCTGCTACATGAGCTACAGAAGTGATATCTCTCTAGTGCTGTTCACATATTATTATTATGTAAGTACGTAACATGTAGTTGTCGATATTACTTGTGCAGTATGAAACAACATATGCCAACCCACACAAAAAACAAACTAGTGCAATTTATAGAGCTGTTGAGAAATCCTTTTAAAATACATAGTGTGTGTTCTCCTTGGTGTGAAAGCGACAGGAATGGTGTACATCTTGTTGCAGAAATTTTGCCGTCAGAGTTCATTGAAAAATTGTCTAAATAAGTGATGTCCCCAAGGGAGGGGGTTCTGGGGATAAATTGCAAATCCCCATGACCCAAAGTAAGTGGGTTCTGGGGTACCAACCCACTCCCCATGAACCAATTGAGCAATAAAAAATTAACATTCAAAATTGAGTAAAAGAGAAAAATATTCAGAAAATTCCAATTAGAAGGTTGCTTTGGTTGGTGTTGCTCTATTGCTCGTCACCAGCACACACTGAAACTTGACATATGCACCCACACACATGATTTTTATAATGTACAAGACCACAATGCACAATAAATTGCAGCTCAAATGTACGGTAAATATGCAATATTATAGTCTACATATACGTCTACACATAGTGCATGGTGGTGAAACATTTTTTCTGGTACTGAGCCCATCAGCTGACACATACTGTAATGTTTAGGTGAGGAATATTTGAACAAAATAGGCCTGGTATAAAAGGCCTGGTCTTTCACTGTATTCCTTACACCTCCACTCCACTATTGTGTATAGTTTTGTACTTGTAAAGAGAGTACTACAGTAGTTGTGTACACTATACCATACAGTAGTGCTCACTGAACAGCAAAATTGCAGAGAAGTACAGTTTATAGTTGCCCTATTGCACTGTTTGGGCTAGACTAGTTCTGTGTAGCTGCCTTTACATAGCCTTCTGTTTACAAAATTTCTGTGTTAAGTTCATGTTTCCCATGTTAGTGGCTGAAGTCTTCCTGTTCGTGTTTTGTTGTTTGAGATGATGCCGGAAACTTGCCGAAGTTTCAACTGAAAGAAGAAGGATCATTTTTGACGAAAAGAAAGAAACAGGAAAGAGAAAAAAGGGGGAAAAAGAGTAAGAAATAATCTCTTGCACCTCTGTTTCCGATTTCGGTTTGTGTTTCGTAAACCATTGTTGCAGTTTCACATTTAAATATGTCAACAGTATATTCCCTCATATGTGTTACAGAGTCACTGGACAAATAAGCATATGACATTTATAGTTACAGTACTATGATGCAAAGCAATATTTACATGTTTGTCACTTTACAATAGATCCACTCTAGATTATTTTCAAAATTCTGTCTGTCAGACTTTTAAACCAGCAGATCTGTATCATAATATGAGTTCAATTTAGCTTTCTCAATACCTGTACATATGGTACACTGCTGTTTAGAGTGTCCAATTCTACACCCTTATTGTTGGGAGGCTTCTGAGCTAAACATGTAGGTCTTTATTGCTAACAGAGCTATTGTTGCAGGTATTTTGTATGCATCTGCATGATCTATACAACTAGGGGGTCATGCAGAATAAAGTATGCAAGAATAGGTCAACAGACAATGCATCCATTAGCCTCACCATTGTCCCTGTCTTTAATTTTATGCGGTATTTTGTGAACTTTGCCAACTGTAGTTGATAAATTTTAGGTTGGTACAGAACGCTTCATTCGTCCCGTTACTGTGGATATATATACTGTGTGACTTAATCATAGTCTTCATAAATCTTTCATACCATGAACAGCCCCTACCGAAGAGATTAGATTGTAACTGTTAATCACATTCAATATGATGTTCAAACTTTGTAGAACTGGTGCTAGCTACAGTATAAGCAATTGTGGAATATACAATGTAGTATAGAGAGGTTCATTTTGTCAATCATTTTGTCAATTGTCATTTGTAAAAATTATTCGTATTTTGGGCTGCAGGTAATGTGGCATACATCGCCACATTAATTACATACCATTGCGTTCAAATGAATTACTTTGTGGACAAAAATGTGATATGAAGTCAACTCTGATTCTTAGCTGCATTAAGTAAAGCATTAGCTGAGCTAATTTAGGTGTCATGTTACACAATGCATTAACTTCTTTGACATTTATGCATCTAAATTAAGGTAAGCTACTTCCAAGATTATTACCTTGGTGAATGTTAGTTATTTACTTCACCCATCACTTACCTGTCACATCACAACGACTGCACTACCATCTACCGTGTCACGAGTCTGTGCTTTGACTGTACTGCAGCATGTACATCCATAAAGATACATGAAGACTCTACTCAGAAACCTATAGATACTTCATGCAAATTTGGTTTTTTATATGTGTATGATGGTGGCAGTAATGGACCCAGGAGAGTCTAAACAGGATTTTAAATTGTGGATAATTAAAAAGTCTTCAACATTTTTTTTTACATGTCGGTGTTCGCACAGTAGATAAAATTGCTCTCAGATGTCAAAGCTTCTTTCCAAGTGTGGTATTTCTTTGAACAAATATGGTGTGCTATTAAATGGAGAAGTGATTCTCAAGAAATGCCAATTGCAAAATGATTTGTGAATGTGTCTATCATATGTGCCATTTTGCCTCTGTCTGGGTTGCAGCTGATTTGGAATATCAATTTTGTTTTTTATGAATGTTTGCCATTTACTTTACTCTTACCTGTCTCAACACAACTTTTGCACTCCCATCTACTGTGTCTGCAGTACTGGTAGCCTGTCAAACCTGCCTCTGGCACTGTCCGGCCTGTTATGGACTAGCGCCTCCGGCCCATTCTGTCTTCCTTCCATGGAACACCCCTAAGCCATAGCAGATGTGTGGGGCTTCAGGTAATTTTTGTCCATGTTTCTCTAGCTGTTAACAGTCTGTCTACAGTACCTTGGCTTAGAATGCCTGTTTTTCACTTTTGTGATGAAGGTTTGCTCACTTCATCATGTTGCACTGTTCCTTATACTCTAAGAGAAATACATGTCTTTAGAGAAGGGACCAGTTGAATTGGGTCTAAATTAACTGGTAGGATTCAGTGTCAGGTATAAGCCAAGTACTTGTATTAATGCTTGACATGTATCTTATTCATATTTTAGTTTGCTTGCATTTTTCCAACCACTGGAAGTCCCTGTTTAAAGCTAGAATCAACAGTAATAACAAGAAATATTTAAAGTTTTTTCTTTTTCAGAACCAGTTCTCATCTTTCTTGTGTATGTTGTTGGTTTTAAAATATTGTGCCTTAACTGTTTTCAAGTTCTTTTCATTCCTTTGACAGTTAACATGCATCATGATCTCAATTTCGCAATGATGACACACACACACACACACACTGTATCACTGAGGGTCATCATTTAACCTTTGATCTTAAACTTCTTTAATCACGTCCAATTCGAAGAAAGAAAGCTCTTCACGTCCTCCATGAAAGTGCAGAATTAGATGACTTTCAGAGACAAACTTCATTAGGAATCATTGAAGCTTATTGTAAGGTCATCATCAAGAGTTACACTGAAAATTGATTTCTGTCCGGATGAGTGATGCCAACATTAGCAACAGAAGTACTGTATTGAGGTATACTCATGACTGGATTCAAATGAATCATCCCAGGTGCCATTGCATCTAAGCAGAACAGTCTGTAATTTGGATTGTCCTCGTTGTCTTTGCTGGTCGAAAGGAGGGGTTGTCAGAGAATCCAGTGAGAAAAACTTCCATACTGCAGTAGCCGTAGACTGTCCGTAACATCGGATCTAATGCACACATCAGTCACTATGCAGTAATGGGAAATGTAATATTCTGTACTTATGTCTAGCAATGTACTGTATTATACTGAACTGTACTGTTCAGCAGGGCACTGCATGATATACTGTACTTTACAATAGTAGTGTAGAGCAGATTACACAACACTGTAGACCAGAAGTGTGCAATACGTTGATTGTGGTCTACAGCTGATAGACCGTGGACAGATCCTAAGTTGACCGTAAGCGAAAGACTGCGGATAGATCCTAAGCTGATCCCAAGTGAGTGAAAAAGTGAAAAAAAAAAAATCAGTTTTTCTGTGTAGCTATATGCAGAGTGTATATTTCTTTTAATTGTTGTAATAGAGTGAGATTAGCAAACTTTGGTTGGACCTCTGACGAAACTCTGGCCGCTGGAGGAATGTCCAGTGGCTCAACAGCGGCCCGTGGATGGCAGTGGTGCTATTTTGTTCAAGTTGTTGGTGCATCATGCAAGGTAGTAGACCTCTAATGGCCCTCTGTAGGCTTGGCCACCTATGGCCCACCAGATATTACTGGTCTATCTTTAAGTCTGAAAGAAGGAGGGGTGATATTTGATGTCTAGTTATTGTGTGGCAACAGGAAAATGTGTTGTGAAGTTAGTGTACTACAGCCTGTGAATGATGGTTTGTGATTTGATTTTTGATTCCTTGCTGAAGGCCGGCAGGGAACCTTTGGGATGGTGATTCAGTGTATGTGCGTGTGTGCGTATGTGTGTGAGACAAAATCTTGTGAATGCTCTAGCCTGTTAAGGGAAAGTGCAAGGTGGGTCAAACTTGGTGTGTTGATAGATTATATGAAGGTCTCGGCTGGGATTGTTTTTGGTGTATGTCAAAGGTCATCTGAGATCACAAGCAGGCAGAATGTTGGTAAACTATGTTTGCAGTATCTCAGAAAGGACAAGTTGCGTTATTTTCACACTTGGAAGGTGTGTACTGCCCTTTAAAGGGAAATAGGGCGTTTAGAATATACCAACATGGCATACATAACAAACAGCTTTTAAACATTGTTAAACCATTCAGTCTCATCAATAAACATCTACAGCAGCTTCTTTTCCTCAAAAAAATATGCATGCGATGAGTAACGGAAGATGCATCATTTGAATTTTGAAAAGTTTGGGTGAACAAATTCTTGTTGAGCAACAAATAACTGAATTTCTATCTCTGGGAAACTTATTTTTTGAAAAGAAGGCTACTGTCTGTCCTTATTTTGAATACTCTATCATTCTTTGTCCACAAACATTGGTTTTAAAAATATGGTTGCTATCTGTGAAACAAACGCCCTATTTCCCTTTAAGTAAATGAAATTGTGAGGGTTTTCTTGTTGGTCAAAGGTCATCTGAGATCATCAGAAGTCAATAATGTAACAAGCTTGTAAACACTCTAGCTTTTGACGGGAATGTGCAAGACAGTCCAAAGCCAGTGTGTGGGTAGAACATTTAAAGATGTTGGATGGGATTGATTTTGGTGGATGCCAAAGGTCACCTGAGGTCTTCTGCAGGCAGACTGTAGACAAACCATGTTTGCAGTATCTCATGAACTGCACATTGCACAAACTTAAACTTGGAGGGTATGTAGGACTTTCTAAATAAATAATATGAGGATGTTTCTAGAGAACAGAGGTCATGTGGGGTTATCAGAGGTCATAAAATGGAATGCTTGTAAACGCTATTTACAAAGGGAAGATAATTTAGTTATTGTAAAGTAGTTCTTTTAAGATGCAGCATATATGGGGTTGGTTTTTGTGTGGAACTAAGGTCATCTGAGTACAAAATTTTAAGACCTTTGCTTGTGTTGTTTCACTTTTCTGTCTTTTTCTTATGAAGGTATTTGAGTTCTCTTCCAAGCAAAAACTGGCAATGCTTGCACATTTAGGAAGTTTCAAGTCCGAAAACTTTTAGCTGTCATTTAGGTTGTGAAGTGTACTTGCTGTACTTATTCCACAAGCCTTTGACTTATAGTGATGAAACTTCATCTATGCATCTTCAGGTGGCATTATGCTGGTTCCTGATAAAATATGTCTATGTTTGCAGATTATTATGCTATGGTTGTTTGCTGACCTCATAACAAAGAAGTTCCGTGGAAAAGAAGTGTCTGAAAGCCCAAGTTGGTTGATTGAATTCAGCACCATACACCTTGGAGTTTCTATTTAGTCCACAAATCAGCAGTATGGTATTGGTATCATGCTTCTTTTATTTCAATTTCAAATTTTTTTCTCATATGTTTTACAAAGTATGTACAAATTAAGTGATGCAGTTTATAATACATGTATACATATGAAGGACACTAGATTAACAGAGTAGACTGTTGTCTAAGCTGGTGACCAAAAGTGAAAAAGAACAAAGACATACATTATCACTGTTCTTTTGACAATTACAATTGCTCACCTAGTTTTCAAAGCAAGAATTGGCTTTTTATTCCAACTGAGACATTTGTTCGTCTGAAAATGGTGATTGACCAATGACATCTGAGAAAAATGGTGAGAAAGGTTGACCTGCTTATCTTTCCCAAGGGAATCATGATCTGAGATACAGCTCTTGATCTGCCATCAAACAATGTGGAATACATTTGTCTTCTGAAGTGGAAATGTAATAATTGTGTCGATTTTTTTTTATAGGGAAAAGCCTTATTGTACAATAGAGATGAATATGTTATTACTTGGCTATGTAGATGGGGTGGATGGAGGAATTTATGTAGTAAATTAATTAGTAATTTATTGGCCATCGTATGTATATCTCTTGTTCCTGGAGAATGTGTACTGTACCTGTGCTATCACTGAGTAGGCTGGAGAATTCTTGCCCTCCAATATTAACTGACATAACATAACATAACAAGTTTAAGGGCAAAGGAGGGCCAAAGCCACATGAGATGCCCTGTAATCCAGACCTCCCCAAAAAAAAACCCTAACCAAACTAATATCCAATATATCCCAGCATAATTAGATTGTGCCACTGTCACAATAATACTTATCAGTGTTACGTTTGAAGCTATTTACTGAAGTGGAATTTACAACCCAATCAGGCAGACTATTCCACTCATTGACATCTCTATATGTGAAGCTAAACTTTCTCACATCAAGCCTAGAGAAGCATTCACGTACGCACAGTAGTTTTTGGAAAATGATTTATACATCATTAATGGTTTTATCTGGTAGCCTGTGGTTACTGCAGTATATTGCAACTTGAAAAAAATTAATGCAGGTGTTTATAAAGTGGCAAAGAATCACTAGGCCTCTTGGCTCTCTCGTTCCAGACTGATAGCTTTATGTACATACTCTGTAATACAATACACTGTACTATATTACACTGCAATGTATAGTAAAGTGAAGCACAGTCAACTGTACCCATTATGTGAGATTAGTTGACTTTTACCAGTACTAGCTCTGCTGTCCTGTACTTCATTGTGCTGCATACATGTGCTGTACTCAGCTATACTACACAGGGAAGAGAACAGTGTGTCTTGCATGTATCCCTTAGTATGTTAGTGAAACAGGTCAATACTGTGAACGTTTTATATGAAAAAGGTATATTGAAAATAGTCTTATTGTGTATTTCCAGTATCGCTGATACTGTAGTCAATTCATAGTCGATCACTTGCGCAGCTCTTCTTCCAACCATTGGAATAATCCACTCCAGTGGTGATGTCGCTGCCGCTATTTGCTCATCGACAAACTTCTGTGAGGAAATCATAGGCAGTATCTTTGCAGTTGACACTCGATATGGCAGTTAGAAACATGATCACTTGTAAGTTTCATGGTTTGTGTCAAAATAAATAAACTTCTTAATTGTTCCCTTTTCTGTCAATTCATAACTTTCAAACAAAGTTAAAGAGCTGTGCAGATTTTCCCAAGGGATGTGATCAGTGCCGTGATTTCTTCGTAGAAAAGTAAATCATTTTAGAAATGCCTGTTCAATCAACAGAAGCAAAAGATTCAAAGAAAATGTCATGCTTCTCACTTAGATCTCTTGTTTTTGCATAATTTGCGTATTAAATATGGTGACATTCACTTTTAAAGGAAATTCTCCACCAACAAGAAAATTTAATGTAATGTGAGCTTTGTCTGTTCTAACATTTGATCAAAAGTTGTTTTGCCTGTAGAAGAAGTTGCAGTTTCAGTAAGAGCCTAAAATTGTGTGATGTAGGACCAACAAATGCTATTCTTGTGTTCTTTGTAAGGGTTGGAGATCTTTGTAAGGGTTGGAGATCTTTGTTAGGGTTGGAGAATGCAAAAACTCTGTTGTTCTGCAATTATGAAAATCTCCTATCTACATTTCTTTCCTCTACTTGGCAGTTCTAATTCAATATCCTTCACAGGATCATATCATTTAAGTCAACTAATCCTTAAACAATTAGCTCCCTCAGAGCAAGCTTTGAAAGTCCCTGGTGAAACTAAGGATTCACGTACTCCCTCACTTCATATAACCTATGCATTACCGTGTTGACCATGGTCTAGCATCTGGCAATTTTGTGTGTGTGTGCATGTGTATCTGGCCACCGCCCTTTCGTAATTGCCAGCCTTTTGGTCTGCCAGCTGAAGTTTGCGCAGCTAATTGCATCTGCTCTAATCTGCCTTGTTATTGCAAGCTTTATGGAAGGATGATGGCCAGATACACATACACACACAAAATTGCCAGATGCTAGACCATGGTCAATACGGTAATGCAAAGGTTATATGAGGTGAGTGCGTCGCTAACGAATTCCCAAACCAGTAAGTTTTGGGGATTCTATCACTGGGTAGATCAGAAGCGTGCACACTATTTCAATAGCAACCAGCAAGTTACCAAATTTTGTCAGTTCTTAGGGCCACTGATATTCTGAGATCATGGAAAAGAGCAAAAAAAAAAATGGAAATTGAACTTTGAACCACAGAAATTCATGGAATTTACTAATTTTTGGAGAAACTTTCTTAACTTAGATATTTTGATCGAAGAAAATTAAATTAACAAAATGTACATGCCTTACAGCTGTTTTGAGTTTCTTGCATAAACTTTACAATCAATATATCAAAGAAACTATTGTAACACTTTGCGAAACATAGTACGAAAGTTAACCCCAGCTGCATCTGGTCAAAGCTCCTGATTGAATCAACCGAACATTTCCCATGAGTGCTAGCGCTGACTACGGTATTCCTAGCCCTTGAAAATGCGAGGAGGGTAAAATGTTACTGTGACCTCAACGAAGCGGTCTTTGTGCAAATTCAATCTTAAATCTTAATATTTTAAGCCTCTTAGGTTGAAAAACAGCAGAATACATTAGAATAATGCTTTAAATAACATGAATTCTGTAAGTTAAATATAGTCAGCTGTTCTTTCACAGGTGATGAAGTATGCACATAATGTCCCAGATGGTTCCGCTATTTTTTATACATCTAATTTTGTTAGGATATAATTATTGTTAATTTTCACAAGACTTTGCAAAACCTTTTGTATTTTTTCAAACGAGACCTTTCTGTACATTTTAACTTTAAAAATGCATAAAGTTTGGTTTACATGAAATATGCAACATTTTGTGAAGCATTTAAACTTTTTAAGCAATATCGAATGATTTCTTTTGATCGAACCTTCATTACGGTGAAATTATTTTTTTTCATCCTTGTGCCACACTGTGTGCAAGGATTCTATATCTCCATGTGCTTTTGTACACGTGTGGGCCAATTCTCACAAGAGTCACAAAGATCACGGGTAACTTTCAATTGCTGTTTACGTTTGAAACGGAAATTCACGGAAATGGGAAACTTGAAATGGGAAAACACAGAATTTGAGAAGTGGAAAACGAAATTTCTTATTTTGAAATTTGTTTCAGTCGTGGTCACTAGGTACCACTGTATGTCACAATCTACATATCACAACCTATTGATTTTTAGCACCTGTGTCATACTTGCTATGATATTTACTAAAATAATTTATTCTCCAGAAGTATTTTGTGAAAGTAAGAAAGGTTAATTGCATAAAAACATGTTATTTCTAAAGGACATGGAAAGCACAGGTGGAGAATTCAGGTGACAGCTTGACAATATCATATATCCCACTACGGTGTGTAAGTTTTGTACAGCTAGTGTACACCCAAAACAATTGTGCCATTATATGACCAGTAAAATCATTATCAGATATTCAGGTTTAAAATTTTTGTGTGGAAGAGGTATGCAAATGATACCGACCTGTTTTGTAGGCAACATCTGGTGGACTACCAACCAATATTAAAATCGTATCAAGTTTCTGTAACAGAACGAGTGTGGGGTGTACACTGCATCTGCAGTTACAGTAGTACAACTGGAAGGAGGAAGGCCAATTTTACATGTTTGAGGTTGGTTTATTCCAGCTCATCATTGCACTAACAGTGTGTGCTAGGTCTTCTACAGGAATGGGTCAAGTTTGCAGTTGTTTTGGAAATTTACTGACTTGATTAGTGGATTCCACTATGTGGTTGAGGAGTAAAAACCTGTTGCTGCCTAAAATTGATGGATAAAATATCTTTACATGAACCATCACAAATCTTTAAGAAAGTCATGATTTTAATCTTTGACATTTTGGCCGAGAAGATTCAGTTTGAAATTGACAGTATAACAAGTCATTTTGTAACATGCTCATTGATTTAGTTTTCGCAGTTGAGAAATCACAGTTAATTTCTGAGTGTGATTCCCTCAGACTGGGGATTACAAGAAAATGATTATCAACATTGCAATACAGTATATGTCTGTTGTAAGAAAGTTTGGTATACTGTAGTATTGGAAACGGTTGAGCTTTTAACAGTGTCACGTAGGCCTTACTCATTCAAGATACCTGCCCATATGCTTTTTTTTGTAACCATCAGCCAACTATCACTTTTGATGTTGCTGTGATGCATATAGTAACTTGATATTCATTATGTCAGGCATGTGTCCTTCCATCTATCTTTCCCAGTATGCAGGACATAATGATATCCCAGAGTGTAAAATTCTGTTGAAATGTATTTTGCTGTAGCTTAAAGGCTACTGTCATAGATTTTCACCAAAAAGGATAAAACAGTGGTGGAACAGGTTTGTCTGAACTATAATCCATTTGACGGAAAGAACATTGCGGGCGGTTCTGCATTTTTATGTTGGGAAATGGGAGAGGGGGAAAGTAAGATTAACTTTAAAATTTAGACTGCTCTTAGTGGAACTTGGTTATCATGGGTGGAAAAAGTTTGGAAGCCGGGAGGATCCTTCCCAGGAAAGTTTTGTATTCAGAGGGAAATTTGTGTCTGGGGAAAATTTAGGCACTTTGCAGAATTACCCTTTTTTTACAGAAATATTATAAGGGTGGAAAATTTAGACTCCCTTCCAGCACTGCTTGGTTATTGTCCTTCAGAGTTCTGTATCCTGTTTCCCGGTTGACATTTTTCCTTAGAAAACCGGTTGTTAAAGTTGGTCTTTTCATTTTTTGCACAATTCTGTATTACCTTTCCTTCAGGAAGGATGTCCTTGATAAATCGGAAAGGGCAACTGGTATCAGTTTTATGTCCAAAAGTTCAATTAACACTTTCTGTCAATCTTAAAGGCAGTAACTCATCACCCCAAGCTATATTTTTAACTTCCGGATAGCAGAATTCTTAGCTGGTTCTACACTTTGATGACAGCAAATTCGAAAGATGCAGAACTCATATTTCACATTGTGCACAAGGATCCATCGCTTTGATTACACATGTGAAGGAATTTTAGACAGGCTGTGGGAGGGTTTAGACATAAGTGGTTGGGAGGATTGAAAGTGTCTGGGGTGTTGAGTTTTTGTCTTTCAGTTAGCAGCAAAGACATCAGTATCTGGCATACATCTCACACAATTTTCTTTTACACCATTGATGAAACTTCCAGAAGCTTTTGTAGGGGGGGGGGGTGTGTTTATTATGGTAAAGTTTTTTCCTTTCTTAAAATTTCATGAATGTTAGTTGGATACACAGCAATCTCTGCTGAAGTTCATCTCAGCGTAATCAAAACTACCAACCTCTCTCAACCTGCCAATGAAGCAGTACAAATTGACTGTATGCAAGTTTGACATCTACCAAAAATGTTGCAGAGACATTCGTTTGTGGTAGGATATGGGACTTGATGAGATTATGTAACAATGAGTGAGGAGTGGTAACTTTTATTCTGATCTCTCATGAATTAGAAATTTTACTAGGTACAATGTGATGTGAAAATCAAGGGGGCAGGGAAGGGTCATTTATCTCAGAAGGAATGTTTCTTAGAGTAAAATACTGTAAGCTTTTCCATACAGTTCTTGGTTGCAACATTTCTTTTCTGGACATTTTACTTGAAACATAATTCAACTAACAGTCTGATGTAACCCATGAGCACTACAATCTACAGTGTGGGAAACCATCATTATTTTATTGTAAATAGCCATTAAACTAGTACAGCAAAGTTGTCCATTGTTGCAAAAAATTAACTCAGTTGAATGGAAGGTAATCTTTACATCTAAACTCCTAAGTTAAAGGTTGTGTGACATGGAAATGACATTTTGGAGTATTGGGTGCATTAAGCATTGAAAATAATAAAATAGCCACAAATTCCATCAAAATCCATCAAAGATTGACCAATTTACAGGCAAATTAGTGTCTCATAGCTGTATCATGAATAAACATGGGATAAGTATGCAAATTTGTGTCTCAAGAGATAGAATTCTATGGTGTGTCTTATGTTAATCCTTTGGTTGTGTAAGATTTATTTCAAGGACGTTTGAGAAGTTTATATGCCCTGAGGATTTCATTTTGGAAGCATGTATTTTCTTTTTAAAATGTATCGATATCACTCACCAATATGAAAGTCAGTAATTAAGTAAATTAAGAGGCAAAATATATAGGCTTAACAAAAGAAATACAAACACTGTGCAACATTCCAAGTCATCTGCTTTGCATTTTTCACAAACTTTGAAAATTCATATCTCAAAAACGATAAAAGATATGAAGAAAATTCCAACGGATTTTCACTCAGGGTTTTACTTTGCAACTTCTGAATGAAGGAAGGGTGCTCTTTTCTAGTAGCATGTCAAAAAAGCTTTATGAGCTGCCTGCAGCACATGCTGGCTGTATCCCATCCCAGTGTACAGGATACTGAACTTCAAGGATTTTATAGATAGTGTAGATGAAAAGAGTGATAGCGAGTGAAGTGGGAGGAAAAGTGAGGTCACAGCTGGAGTGAAAAAAAAAATACAAAAATTGAAAAAAAGAAGGAATGGACAGTTTGAAATGGATGAAAAATTTAAGGATGCCAACATGTCTGTGGATATTGTGTTTAAGGTCATCATGTGTGTGTTGCTGCTGCCAATTCCTATATTAATTGCTCCAGTATGTACAGATGATCAGGCAGCTTGTTCTTGATCGTCTACTTGTCATCAAGGGTGCCGCATGCCAGCAAATCAAAGCTCGATTTAAACTACCCAGATGTCATCTACTGAATTATCTCATAAATTATATTTCATTCATTATACAGTAGCATGAACTCTCTGTGATAGTAGCACCTTCATCAGCCTTTTGTTAAGATTATAACTTCAAGTAACAGCTGACTCATCAAGGCCTTGCTTAGAAAGTTCGAAAACTAGTGGAGAAAGATCGATTTCGGTCTCAATGTAGTGTAGTGTGCATTAAAATATAAAGAAGCTCTCATCTAGTTGCATGAAATTCTATGTCGCTGTCACCTTTCCCATATTACCAGAAAATACTATTCTGTACTATGCTGCATGGTACTGAATGTTGTCAGTAGCCTTGTTGCATTGTGCTATGTGCAGTACAACCCAAGAAATGTACTGCATAGTACAGACACGGAGTGGCTATGTGTCAAATAGCAACTCCTTGGTAAGATGTTGTGCAAGGCTAATTTGCATGCATGTTGTACGGTCTGTAACAGTTTTTGATGGTATGGGTTGTATAAATGGTACAACCTAAGCCGTCATTTCCCCCATAAAATTACTGTTAGCATTTCCTAAGTACATATATAGAAATGTGCAGCTAAGTTGAATATTTTTGTAGGTGTAGGATGCAGCTACAGTACATTGCGTTTATTCTGACTTTCTGTATGGTGCATAATTTCCAAGAAAATAGGAAAGTTGTGGAGGTCACCGTCATCTTGTGTTTAGAGTACTTTGTTGGTGTCCTATAGCAGCACTGTATCCTGTTCCGTATTGCACGTTTTTCCTGTTAATCGTTTTCTGGAATTTTTTTATTCTTTAATACTGACCCAGCTGCTTCTTTCAAAAACAGACCACATCATACCAGCTAGTGCACATGAATGATAGCTTCCAAAAAGGATGGAAAATACTTTACTATAAGAAGCACTATAGGAATCTTCTTGTTGAAGTTCCTTCTTCTATCTGCCACACCAAAGACATGTAACTGGAATTTGATGCCTGTTGCATGCTGTTTTCATTTGAAGATAAGAGTAAATGCCAGTTCTTGTGCAGAAATGATGTGCAATTAATCACAACTTGTGTGGCACATCTAAATTTTCTGAATTTAGCTTTCAGTTCAAATTTTAGCTTTCTTCAGAATGACCCAACAAAAATCCTTCCATTCATCTCATCATGACTTCAGGGCCTACAGTCAGGGAAGGTCATTATAACGTCTGAAAGGGCACTCTGAAAAAAATTAAAGGGAAATAGGGAGTTTAGATTATACCCACATGGCATACAACGAAATTGAAATTCATCATTGTTAAACCATTCACTTTCACCAATAAACATCTGCAAAAGCTTCATCTCCTCAAAACGTTATGCATGTAATGAGCAACGGAAGGTGCATCTTTTGAATTTTGAAAAGTTTGGGTGAACAAATTATTGTTGAGTATCAATAACTGAATTTCTACCTGTGAGAAACTTATTTCTTAAAAAGAAGGCTATTGTCCTTCCTTATTTTGAATATTCTATCATTTTATGTACACAAACATTGGTTTTAAAAATATGGTTGTTTTCTGTAACACAACGGCGCCTTATTTCCCTTTAAGTTGGGGGAGTGTATGTCTGTCAGGCATTCTGAAAAAAATGCTATTACTTGTAGTAAGGGCACTTTCTGTTAGAAGAAAAACACTTTATCTAAAAATGTGAGGTATAATACCCCCTCTACCCTCTAGCATCTCAGGCCATCAAGCTAATTCTTTTACAAAGGCCTGAAACCCTAGTGACATTCATTTTGGAAGATACCACTTTTTATGATTTTGTCCTGTATGGTGTAACATATTGTATTGTCGTGAGTCTGCATGTGATATCATGCAAGAAGAGTGCCTGAGAGTTTGTGTGGGCAGGTGAGACACCATGGTCCCAGGCCTTCTCCAGTCCCCAAGTTTCAAGAAAATGTCTTAACTTTATCATAGCTTGTGAAACAAATACATTAAGATTGTGGGAATAAACTCTCTTGAAGCTAATATAAATGGAGAATCAGATTTTCATGTAAGGCACTCCAAAATAGTTAAAACAATTTTAAAGAGAAGCAAGTCCTGAACCAGTACGAGACTCCTTCCTTGAGATGGCACATTGGTATTATTATCCTGCCATACGTCCTTGGGCCTTCATCTGGTGAGACAAGTATCCTGCAGGACTCTTGTCAACTTGCAGTACTATTGCTCCATGAGTTTTAGTACAGTACAATAACATTAAAGGGAATTCCAGTCAAGGAACATGTCCGCTGACTTATTTGAGCCATCTCGAACCATTTTCATTCATATTCTTGACGTTTTGAAATGAACTTATCATGGGCAACATGGTATGTTCAAATTTCCTGCCTAACAGACTTTCTAACACCATGCATACACGAAGGGGTGATCTCTGTGGCTTGTGACATAGTCGACGACCAGCTCTAATCCACCACGACCGACCTGATTGTCCTACATAATTCGTAATTACATGGCTTTTTCAACTGTCTCTTAAAAGGTCCACGTAGTACTTAGTAAAGATTGCATTTTCTTCATCTTCAAGCTGTTGTTTGCACCGCTTCATGCTGCTTACTGTTGCCTTTTGATGGGAAATTTCCCTCCTTATGTGTTTTCGTATCTTGGTTTTATGGATTACTTCTTTTATCTTGTGATAGCCACATTGAATGCACATTGTGTAATAACTAATTATGTAGGTTAATCCTTTTGATCGATTGTTGGTCGTTGATTACGTCACAAGCCACAGAGGTCACAGTCAATTACATCGTAGTGGCTGCACCCTTGATCAACTTGCATTCTGTAGTGTTAGAAACTCTGTCGGGCGGGAAGTTTGAACATACCATGTCGCCCATGAGAAGTTCATCTCAAAACGTCAAGAATAGGAATGAAGATGGTTTGAAATGGCTTAAATAAGTCAGAAGACATGTTCCTTGACTGGAATTCCCCTTTAATGATTTGTAATAGACAGAAACATAATTCATAATACATACATGTGGTTGAGTTTTGATAGGAAAGTTAAGTTCCTGTGGACCTAGCACGAAAACTACCAATCGTTGACCTTAAGCATAAGAATTGAGTCCCTGTGAGTTTTACTGTGTCCAAGGAAATAGGACTGTAAAATTGTTTCTAACAGTAGTTTCTGCAGAAAGCCCCTGTGCATTATGACATGAGATATCAAACAAACCTCTGGTAGAGGCAATGCAGAGAAGATCTTTCTCCTGTGAAATTTTATCTCACCATTTCACTAAATATTGCTCCTCTGCTCATGGAAAAGAAGCCCTGAGATAAAACGGCTTAACATGGCAAGGTTAACGTTCAGTGACACTGATGAGGTGTAATAAGTTTTAGAAACAGTTTACATCCTTTCCAAGATTTATCAGTAATGGTGTCATTGTTCTCATAACTGTATCTTCCATATCACTGCTATCACGTACCTGTCTCTTCACTTATGTTGCACTCTTTACATGAATGACTCTCAAAAAATGGAATTATAATTCT
This sequence comes from Stichopus chloronotus, assembly GCA_021234535.1. Taxonomy (NCBI): domain Eukaryota; kingdom Metazoa; phylum Echinodermata; class Holothuroidea; order Aspidochirotida; family Stichopodidae; genus Stichopus; species Stichopus chloronotus. The sequence continues at coordinate 21,480,726 of CM037829.1, forward strand.
CTGTCACCTACAGTGCATTTCATCTCTGGAGGATATTTTCACCCTTTTAGTATCCGCTGGTGTCATTTATTTGCTGTCGCTCTGTTTGCAGGTTTATCCTAAAGGAGGGAGAAAATTTCACACTTGGCCTCAGACCAAGAGAATCACTGGCCTCATGCAGAATAGCCTCTGAAAGTTTAAGGATTTGTTTTAAAACTGTGTGCCAGTACTTTATCTTTGAATTGCATTACAGCCTACAGGTCACCCAGTGTGATATATTCATTGAAAAGGGTCATCACATTAATTTTATACCAGCATATTGGTCTTGTCTTAGGCCTTCTTTGCATGAAATTGGAAACCATGCAGTTAACAGGAAACCATTACTCTTTAATCTGTGTGGTGTAGTTCTTTGATACTGAGTATACTGTACATTGGAATCATAGAAAGAGTAGAGCTGTATTTGGATGTGTTTATGGAATTATGTCCTTTTTTGTACCTCATGTTGTAGATTTTTAAGGACCATTTCAAGTCATTCAGTGTACAGATAGATTGCCAGTAATAACAATAATGTGTGTTCATACATACTTGGTAAGAATCCTCAACTCTTATTGGCCGATCTCATTCACATGACCATCATTATCCGATGGATAATGCTCGGTCAATTTGAGAGTAAAATCACTGGCGTATGAACACAATAAAACTGTAGATTGACAGTGTTTTGTAGTCTGTCCCGTCCCCATAGGGTGGGTAGCTAGGCCTACACACAAAACATGACTGTGAAGTTCATAGTAGGCCTAGCCTAGGGCTTTACTGAAAATTGAAATTCACATCGTGTACTCCCTCACCTCATATAAACTATGCATTACCATGCTGACCTTAGTCTAGAATCTGGCAATTTTGGAAATTACAGAAGCAGATACACACACACACACAAAATTGCCAGATGCCAGACCATGGTCAATACGGTAATGCATAGGTTATATGAGGTGAGTACATCGCTAGCGAATTCCCAAACCAGGAAGTTTTGGGTGAGTATAGGCCTAAAATATAAATCATAAATAAATATATGTAGGCCTAGCAACAATACAGTGATAATATAATTGGTTCTCCTTAAATTGTCATCTTGACACTCTGCATTATCGAAAGCATTATCCAGAAGACTTGATAAGCCAATTAGCATTCCTTCTTCGTTGATTTTATGGAGTCCAAAAAGGAGTCCTTATGGAATGAAATCGTATAGAGGAGTAAGGACTGCAATCGTAACACTCCCACAGTCAAAAGCAAAGCGGTCATGCTGTATATGCACACTAAGTCAAATAACATAGGCCTAAGTCCCATAACGATATGCATGAAGGTTAATGGAATCGTGTGATGCATGAAACATGTTCAAGTTTCTTCTGAATGTAAAGTTCCAAAATCTGCAACTGTCTTTATCAAAAATCACTCTAGACAATCCTAGGTAAATTCCAACAGTTTTATGTCTTGATGAGGAAAACAAAGCTCTGTAAATGCTCCATAAACAATGACTAGGCACATGTACACTGAACCACAGCATGATAACACTAACTGTTATGACAAGCTCGCTATAGTAGCACTTAAGGTAAGGACGTACACACTGCACTGAGAGTTGACTGCAAACTAAAACATATTAGCATATTGTTGCTATGCATGCCCATCGAAATCATATACTTTAGCTTGAAGTGTCATTCCACAACAAGAAAATGGATGAGACTACTGTAGAGGGTCAGGTGCTGCGGGGATGCACCGTAATCTTATGGTGAGTATATATAAGTTTGTGCACCCTAATTTTGTACTGCTTAACTAGATTTACAAAAGATTATAATTTAACATCAGCCGTGTGAAATAAGGACTAATTACAAGACTGCACAAATTTTCTGCATTTGATGCACAAATTACTATTACTCTGCTACAACAGATGAAATGTCTCAGTTAGCAGCACAGTGCTGTACAGTGTACGTTGCAAGATGCGCGCATTGTTTGTTGGAACTGTTGCTGGTGCTATTATTAAGCACGAAGGTATGAAACTATTACACTTACCATACCAAGTCATTCCTGCGGCACTTGACCCTCCATGCACCACACAGTTTGACACCATTTTGTCCATTGACGTGCTAGTTTCAGCTATTAGAGAACTTTACAATTTCCATGTGCATGTTATTGTTATTCATTTCGTTTAAGTGTTACTTTTGTGTATTGTGCATGAACATTGTTTTTCAAATGTTGTCTGTAGATCTGCTACTTGGCACAAGAGGAACTCGTCACATTAGTGCAACACTAAGTGTCCAGATTTCAGAGTGTGTCTTAACTCTTCTCTTGACCAAAAGTCAAATCTATACAACATAATAAGTTTGACAGATGTCAAACGTTGTTTTTAACTGTTCTTTTGACCATGAGCAAGTCACAGAAATGCAACACCATAAGTTTGGTGGTGTCTTTAACTCATCTATTGATCAGACATAAGCCAAAGCAATGCAACATAAGAGATTTAAAGATGTTAAAGGTTGTCTTTAAGTCTCTTCCTTACCATGAGGAGGTCACAGAAATACAACACTCAGTTTGACAGATATCAGAGGTGCCTTTATAACTCTCCTTGCATGGAGGTTTAGCAGACACTACTTTTATGTTTTGTTAGATATTACTGTACCGTTGTCAGTACATAAGTTTGTGTGATTGTCTTCGAAGCTGAACTCCTCCTTCAGTAGATATTTATCTTCAGACTGGAGAAGTCTAGTGTGTCATTCAAATGTTTCTGCTTGATCAGAGCGGTTGTTGTCATTTGATATTTCCGGTCCCCTTGAGATTATGTGGCCATCACTACTGTTAGGAAATTTGAGGCATCTCAATTTGTTATTCTGTCCAATATAATATTTCAATAACTGCATTTGCTCCTCTGTTTTTTCATGACTTCAGTTTCGGAAGTGACTGTCATAATTATTAGAGACACGATCCTCATTTACAGTGGCCTTCTAAATTGTGAAAAGCTCTCCTTCTTGTCTCTCTGAATACAGTGCATGTTTTACTTCCACTAAAGGCTTATTTTATGAGCTGAGATTTTTTCCTTCAGTCTCCTCTTTTATTCCCCTTATTTGTTCCGCCAAAAAGAGCCTATAAAAATCAATATCAGAACTATATCTGGGGATGGAAACATATTTTTACCGAGCTGAGGTTCAGGAGAAATACTAGCTGAGAAAAAGTATCGACCAGTGTCCATAATTAACATGGCCGCAGTGGCTCTGAGGCTGTGTTTCGGTGATGTCACAGGTTAGGCTCTTCAAGGTTGTTGAAAGCTCTGCTTAAAGCATATATGCACAAAAGGCAGTCAGATCCTGTGATGAAGGGGACTGTGTTCACTTCCTTGTTGTGACATTGGTAGAAGAATCAACTTCTTGTTGTATTGGGCCAGTCACCAGACAGATTAGGTAAAATTCTTTTGCTTTAAATGAAATGTGCATTGTTGATGTAAATACTTTTTGGTCAGTTCTAATTTTGTTTGAACAGAATGAAATGTTTTACAAAGTGGGGCACCCAGTTGCCAACCATAGCATTTTTCTTTTACCAAGTTAAAAATAAGAATTTTCGCTGCTCACTATTCCCTATGGTTTTACTTTCCATTAAGGCAAACAAACTAGTATATGATTAAATAGTCTACATATGTAAGTTTCCAAGAATAAGACTGTGAACAGATTGCTCACTTGTCACTTACGAGTCTCAGCACAACAAGTACACTCTCATCTACCATACAAAAGTGCTGGTAACCTTGACCACTGCCTATCGCTCCGTCCAGTCTAAAGTGTTCCTATTCTGCCATCCTGTGTGCTAGGAGTGACTAAGTGAATCAGCCACAAGTTGGGGAAACACTGATAGATGTCTAGTCTGCTTCAGCTGAACGGAAATGCACCTATGAGTGCCTCTTTGTGGGAGTTCCATGGCTTGCAGAAAAGGTGCTCATCTTTGTGTTCTGCTCATCTTTGTGTTCTGCTCAAAGGCTGTTTTCTTGGAAGTACTATAAACATGTTGATGATTTCATTTGCAAGAGGTCATCATATTGATGATTTCTTTTGCAAGAAGTCATAGCTACACAGAGTTGTTGCATGTCAGCATGTTTGGTAGGAAGAATAGGCGAATTGCTATTTTTCTTCAGGTTGCCTAAGTAGTGCCGACAGTCACCATTTTTTTCATGTCGATTACTCCTATAGTTCTTCTTGTAGTTACTATAATTAATTGATTACACATGTGACATCATTGTTATTTTAAATTGTATAGAGACAAAATGTTCCATGGTCCTCCTTGCTCACATTGGCTTTATTTCCTTCTACAGCAACTTAGCTCATGTTATTCACATCACAGACATATACCTAACTAACACTTCCTTCTCCATGGCATTAAGTTTGACCTTGTTCAAAGTGCATTTGAAATCATGTGTGACACCACGCCCTCTACAACCAGGCTTGCACTCGTTTGTTTTTCGTAAGTATAGTCACTCGTGAATACCCACACCAGAGATTCAAGTCATACCAGATTTATTCTAAATTAAGTCTTGAAATAAGTTGTGACTGTTTGTTAATGTTTAATGTAGTGAGTAAGTCTGGCAAACAATGAAATTTCCATGTGCAACTGCCATAGAAATAATTCAGAAAAAGTTTAGGTCAAAGAAATCGTGACACAGGTTTTGAGAGTGATTAATTGAACTGCAAAAGTGTACTTGCAATTACTGGTGAGGAATTGATTAAGACTGTCAGTCGGTAGTGTCATACATTGTCCTCTTATTGTCATGTCTCAAAGTTGCATGCACGTTTGCAGTACATGTTCATCTTCTCTTGAAGCAAAAGGTATCTGATCTGCTACATTCTTGGTGCCCTCTGTTGCCCTGGTGTGTTTCTTGGAATTTAATTACCTGATGGTGATTTTTGTCAGACCTAAGGTATACCTGTCATCTTTTTACAGGCATATTTTGTTTTTAGTCTTTTTTGCAACATGCAGCTCCCTTTCAGAAGAAATGTTAAAAGAGCCATGGGTGCTGCAACTTTCTCATGGGTATCAGATTTTTGAAGGTTTAAGAAACATTTTTTTCAGAGAATATAGCAGAATTGGAAAGTAGTTCCAGCAGTGCCATAAAATGGGGGACTTCATAAAAAGTTGATTGTAAATTCCTGAAGCCTTGAGTCACTTGTAGTTCACAGACCAGTTAGTTTTGGCTGGCTCAAAAATCTTAAGTATTCTTTTTTGTCGCCAGTATTTGTGCTTTTTCTAGCTTATTTAATTCTTTCAAATTTACTCCCTCACTTCTTTGAGTAATTTGTGTTAGAATTTTTTGTTTTGTGCAGTATGCCTAAGACAGATATCCTATTGTGCTGCTGCTGTTAAAAGGGAAAACATATTTTCTGATGAAGCAGTTTCTAGATGAAACAGATTCCAGATGAAACAGATTCTAGATGAAAGTGATCGGTAAATTGAGATCAATGCTGTGTTCAATGATGAATAAAAAAAATTGGCAGATGAGCTGTAAGTACAGTTTCTTCTATTGTGTGACATCTGATTGTATGTTTATACTACAGTGTTTACGCCCTTCTGTAACTTTTGAGACACTGCCCTCTATATGTAACTTTGCAACACTGCCCTCAACTTTAGGCACTGCCCCCAATATGGTAAGATGAGGCACTGCCCTCCATATGTAACTTGACACACTGTCCTGTAAGTCTGTAGTTTGCACTTCTTCTGTTTTGGCTGATATCATGTGTTGACTTCACTTGGTAAACAGCTTTATACACATTATTTTAGAATTGCATGGTTTTGTTACTTTTGTTAGAGGAAAGATGGAAATCCAGAACAATATGTACTGAAGCATACAGAAAGGTCCTACAGAGAGTTTATAAACGTGTGTCTTGAATTTGTAGTAACTATGGCTCCAGTGTGTGAAATGTGTAGTTGTCATCCTTCTCTTCTGGATTTTACATCATGTACATGGCCTGTACTTTAGAAGTTGTATAGTCATACTCTGAATTTATACAGTGTGACCTCAGTCAAGGTCAGACTCAGAGAATTAATTTGGTTGAAAGTAAATATGCTTTCTTGTCTCTGTCATCTCATCTAACTAAAGAATGATAAATTCTCTTCTCTTTGCTCTTCTATAACCTCTTTTGCCAATGCCATGTCTTCGTTGTGAAACATTTTTCTCCATCTTGTCAATCTACTCTCTTCTGCCTTATGCCTCCTTGTCCTCCTCTGTAACCTTCTCTGCTACCAAGGAAATTATCTTTCTCTTCATCCTTTCTGGTTTCTGTCCTTTTCATCCTTTTTTCCATCCACCTCAAGCAAGAGCGCTGCTATGGACGAGTCCTTTTTTCATAGTGCTGACTTAATTGGCCCTTATTGCCATACCTTGACGAGGATTCATGATAAAATCCCCCTTCCTTGGTGTGAGAATTTGCTATTTATTTACCGCTTGCTGTACTTTTCGCGATCATTGTCTTGCTCACTGTCATCGCTGCTCTACTACCAGATGATGGAGAAATGATGAGAAGACTCGATTGCTCCAGTGATTACCGGACCTAATTTAAACTGCAAAGATGGATTAGCATTGTGTGATACATCTGTTATAAATTTCATGCCTCATCAATCTTTCAATTCCAATCTTTGGTGAATCGGACAGAAATTTTGCAAGCCCTTCCCACCTTTATTACGACCCTTTGATTCGAAGCAAGAAGTGCGCTGTTTGGGAGCCATCATCGCGGTTACTGCATGCATCCTGTGTTAATTCGAACATGGAGTTGCTCAACAAATTTTGTTAAAGGAGAACAGTGTAGGGAACTGCTTTACATACAGTAGCTCACTGTGTGGTGTTTCCTAGAATGAGAAAAACTGCAAATCATTGCGCATAGATTGCCAGCTGAAACTTAGACATGTAACGACTAACGTTTCTCTCATCAGACTGAAAACGAAGGATTCAAGTTTTTCTCATGTGTGTACTCCTTGTTCAGGTGAAAGTGAAGCAAAAATTGGTGCAACAAAAGTCCGGTTTTCTGTTAAGCACAGTGAGGATGTTTTTGGTCAAAATTGTAGTTGTTTTGTCAGTTTGTTTTCATAACCTCTGCCATATTTAACAAATTATGTTCATTTACAACGCATTTTGAGGAAGACTGCATACACAGAAAGTTGCATCCAGGGCATTCAGTCGTATTTCCTTTAAGCGTGTGTAAACTTAGCCACTTCTTTTCCAAATTTCTTGCCACCGAAGGATTTCAAAACCAGACCTTTGCTGTAATTATCAATCTTAGACTGTCCAAGGACACTCAAATCTCAGTCATCTTCTTCTACTCTTCCAGTCTTTATCTGTTTTTAATTTTTCTTGCTCGATACTTTTGTGTAGACTCCGCAGTTTCTACACGAAAACGCAGTCGCGCATCTTTTCATTCGACAAAGATGTGAGACAGTTTGCATGCAGATTGCAATTTTCAGAGATTCTCGTCGCAAAACTTCGCAGTGTGATGTTCTAAGTACAGCCGGAGGAGACCAACCTGAAGGATGGTGGAGTAAAATGTAACTCTGCAGTGAACATCCTTGAGCAGGCTGATGAACGACTGCTGATGGAAGTTACAACTGACTATGTGATACACGATCTTGATGACAATAACTTCAACAGTCAAAGTTGAAAGTTGCTAATGGTTTTATCATTCATGTTATATATCATGTAAACATGATTTATATTATTGCTGTCGATGTTATTGTTATGTTAAATTTCCAGCTCCGGGCGTTCTTTATGCTTACTTGTCATCTCTGGCAGATAAGTTGTTTTTGAACAGATAAAGCACTTAATAAAATATGACTTAGGACAGATGTCGAGAGGCAGACTCTTGCAGATGCATTGAGAGAATACTGCTTTTAATTGGTTTTATCTTAAATCATCTTTAAGTGCAAGTTTTGAAGTGAAGAGGAAGGTGATGTAGGTTAGAAGAGAACTGCATATCATGTGAAAGGGAGAAGGAAGCCACCAATGTTGATGGTGAAATTGATGTACGGCTGCTCTGTTCTAGGAGCATGCTACTTAAAATAAAATACAGTAATAATTGTGTCAACAAGTGACTGGATGTAGTTGTATTTCTTCCTCACCAGTCACAACCATGTGGTATGTTACCATGTGATTCCTTACTCACCTATTTCATCATAGCAAGTGTACTCGTTTCATCTGTGCTTTTGTTCAGTGCTTCTCATTCTGGTGTTTATCGATGTGTCGTACTGTCGTACTACCATCTGATGTTTCAGACTTTTGGCAGTTTCCATGTTTGTGCCAGGTTCTATCAAGTTGGGGATTGCCCGACTCTCCCCCACATGGAGAAAATCCTGCCACTGAGAAAATGTCAGTGAGGCACATTCCCTACCAACTACACATTAGTGACGACAGACAAAATTACCCTGAGCTGGAAAACACTCACCGCCTGTGAACTAATTGGAGGAGACTCCTGTTGTATTACATTCACATTCCCCCCTAAATTGATTCACTCTGCACACGATAAACATTTGTGAACTGTATGGAATTTGGTAAGTAGTCATCTTCTCCATTTATCTTCAGCTCTTTAGACCGCAATAAAGAAGCTTAGCAGGAAATCCAACAATGACATGAGTTAATCATTTAGCTTGCTTCCACCTAGGATTGGCAATTGATCACTTACACACGTGTTTGTCATGAATGAACAGTGAAGTGCATCCCTTTTTGCACAAATCCCTCCGAAAATAACTCACAGAGAGGGACATTCCCTCGCAAAGTCCAGAGCTAGTGCAAACACTGCATTGTACACAACAAACTCTTGTAAGTTTGAACAACAGCAAGCAGGTAGTTGTGTAGACTTACAGTACAGTAATTTTACTGGATGTCATTCCATTGCTGTATCCCTCACCAGAAATATCAGATAAGGACCATTGATACACATTCTTTGTTTAATTTTGGGAAGCAAATCATATACTGATGTCAGTATGAACAATTGAACATGCAGAATTTAAGTTATTAGATGTCTGTGTATCAACAAAGTCTATAACATATGTAACAGATCCTTTAACAGTGCACCCCCTTTGCATGCACTGTAAAGTACATTCATTCACATCATAGACATATACTTACCCCTTTGTTTACACTATTGTAATAGTTAGACAGACTAACAAAGTAACAAAAGAACAGAAAACCTTAAGTTACGACAATTTATCAATGGGAGAGGGATACCTTAGGGGAATAATACTACCCAAAAAATATGTGAATTAACCAAACAAAATGGAAAATAGCTAGTGAAACACGTAACGCAAGTACAAACGCATTCTTAACGAGGAACAACAGAAAAACCTCGAATGAGGAGAACTCTAAACTAAGTTACTGTTGGAACACAGAATATGAAAAGACGAAATTTAGCTAAATGGGTATAACTATAAATGCAGCTAAATGGGTATAAATGCGCGTATTGGCAAGACAAGCTAACTGACCTAGGCTCGTTACGTGAGAAATCGAAATTCTTACTCAAATTACGGAAAGGCTTGTAGTATTAACAACAAATGACAGAAACCCAGAATAAACAACTATATAACAAACAAGAATACTCAAGTGTTATTAATTTTCAGGAGGTTTCTGACACCCATTAACCCCCTTCCCCCTGACACCAAGGGAAAACGATCGGCCACCAGAAACCATGTGAGAACTCCACAAGCTAAAGTCTATTAAACAAGGCAGAGCTAGGACATAGAGGGCACGGTGCAAGGAATGATTTGGGGTCAGTGTTGAGCTAGCTTGTCTAACTATTGCTATAGAGTAAGCAAGGGGTAAGTATAGCCTCCTGTGAATACCCACATCAGTGAGTTGTGGGGAACACATACTTGTGAAGGATGCTCAACTCCTCTGAGCCCTTTTCAGTCAGGTGACCATGCATTACACTAGTGATAAAACACAGTAAATTTTAGAGTAAAATCCCTGGCAGGTGAATACAATAAAAATGTAGATTGACAGTGTTTTGTAGTCTGTTATCTTAACACACAAGACGATGGTCTTACTTTGTCTACATCCCAGTGCATGCACATTGTTGACATGTGGTGAATCTTGTTTGCTTTTTCGTAGTTGTCGTCAAGTGAAAATTTTGATATTTACTATTGTAGATTTTCTTTGTTTTTTTCGTATTTGTATGAAAACCTTGTTTTGTATGTACAGAAAATGTTAATCAACTTTGGACTGGTTCATTAACAGTAGGATATGTAGGGTTGTAAATGTAATGCATGGGGGTTAATGCTATCGCTGGATGCACTGGGCCGCACCCTCACATGCATTTCTTGCATTAACCCCTGAGAGTACATATATGCTACAGTTATGCATGGTCCAGTGTTAATCAACTTTTCATACAGTACTATCAGATCTGCATGCACTGATTCAATGTACGGTATGTTCTGCAAAATTTTGTACTGCCATCGTGATAAAACTCCCAGTGAATTTACGTTAGTACAATAAGTATGAGGTCTATCGTCTTCTATAAGTGAAAGTCATTCACACCGCGCTTTGCCAATAGGTCTATAAAGTGAGCATTTGGATAATACATGTATAGTAATAGTGAAATTGATGTTGGATCTATGGCAATTGTGTATCTGTAAAAGCATTGTCATATCTTGATGTGAGAAGAACATACCTATGCATAGTCTGAAACTGTTAATTAGTCTGAAGGATAATTGGTGTCATAAAATTGGTTTCTTATCTTCAAGCCCAGTCTAGTCTTTTGTTTCCTTTAAGTGCTCAAAATGTATAAGATAATGCAGAGCTACAGGATGTCATGATGTGTACTGTGTTGAATTGCATATACACTGACTGGCTACCACATGCCTAGTTTTGTTTGTACAGACAGTTTCAATAATGCTTTACCTTCCTTTGACTTTGGACTTGTCAGCTTATCGGTCACTTTTGGACAGAACCGAAACTGTTTGACTCCTGATAAAATCGGATGCAAATATGTGTTCAGTTTGAGAAGAACTAGAACTGTGGATTGCAAATTGTAAAGCAGTATTTAGTAGCATATTACAGGATGGCCAAGTATAGCAGACTTGTCCATGCTTTTTGCAATTAACATTTCATGCAATTCGGCATTAAACATTAATTGGGGGGCAACTTTGTGGATGCATGCATGAAGGAAGATTTAGTTCTCAGTTGATATGCTTACTTTCAGGTGGATCAACTTCATTCACTCAATTTTGTCATCCAAACAATTGCGCTCTCAGCTACTGTGCTTAATATCCCGGTAACTTTTACGTAGACTCGTGAACGTCCAAAAACTCACCTGATTTTGATATTTAAAGAGCAACAGACTGTCCTGTCGTTGCACAAGTAATGCACATAAAATTTATGTAAAATTTATTTCTCCACAGAGGGTAATTAAGGTACCGCACAGAATACGTAAAAGTGCAAAAGGAAACATATGACATTACAAAAAATTAATTATAGAAAAATATATATGGCAACACTTAAGCAGACTACTATGAGTACAAGATCCTGAGTACAAGATCAAGTACAAAGTGTTGAGTATGAGTGCAGAAATGAAGCCACCAGTACTAGTACAAAGCCTTGAGTTTGAGCACCTACAGTAATTCTAAAATTTGCTGAGTATGAGTAACAAAACCATACAAGTACGAGTACAGAAATGTGTACTCGTGTGCCAGTAAGAGCATGAGTACAAATCTGATTTTAGATTACACTAAAGGCTGTGGCTTGCAAACATGGAAAGAATGTCATGGTGATGGATGCTGCCATACATGCCAAAGATACCAAAAGGAGTAATAGACAAAGAGGAATGCAAGATAAACCATGAAGATGAAACTTGAATATCGAAGTGTTTGAGCATTCACACCACAGCAAATAATCCCATTGTGTGCAAACAAATGGAGCCAAAGTGTACATTATCAGACAAGGTGGTTCAACTCTCTTTATCAAGAGGGGAATCTTCAACTTGGTTATTTTTTTTTTCCAAGAAAACTTTGGCTTGTTGTAAATTCTTGGCAAATATGTCAACTGATCTTCACCCTCCCAACCACAAGACAAAAATAAAATTGTGTAGAATTGTTGTTTTTTTTTTGGGAGGGGGGTTATCTTGTGAATTGCAACAAACGAGGTAGCATCAGGACTTCCTGTGCATTTGAATATATTTGGATTGCTGATCAGTGAACTATAGCATAATGGGAAACTAGTTTGGGCTTGTACAAAAAAAGTGTTCAAAGTTGCAGTTAGCAGCGATGAGAATTTTACTGGATGTTGGTGGTGGTCATATTCTAAATAAAACATCCATGCAGTCAGTTTTGCTGAAAACGAAGTGCTCGGAACCCCTCCCTTTTTTGAATGAAAGAATATAGACTGTCTCTTATGATTGGCCATACTTTTTCTGCACCAGTTAAAAATGCAGCGCAGCATTTATGCCACACTGTTCTACATCGCAATTGGATCGTGGGAAAATTGGGAACTTGTGATCCTTCAAAAATGGCAGAAGGGTATCGTTTTGCAAGGAATTGCTTTGTGCTAGATTATATTCTTTGTCAAAAGTTCAAACTCTAGAATAATAAACAGAGAGCAGTTAAATGCATTGCTGCAGAGGCACAATGTGACCTCTTAAGATTCCAAGCAGGTGGTATGCTGCATCTTCTTTAGAGGGAATTACAGTACCCTGCATGTACTTAGGAAGGTTTTTATCCTTGCATACAGTTAAAGGGAAATAAGGCATTTGTTTTTACAGAAAACAACAGTTTTTTTCAAAACCAATGTTTGTGGACATAGAATGATAGATTATTCAAAATAGGGAAGGACAGTAGCCTTCTTTTCAAGAAATAAGTTTCTCATACAGTAGATAGAAATTCCATTATTTGTTACTCAGCAATAATTTGTTAACCCAAACTTTTAAAAATTCAAATGATGCATCTTCTGTTACTCATCACATGCATATCATTTTGAGGAGATGAAGGTTCTGCAGATGTTTATTGCTGAGAGTGAATGATGTAAAAACTATTAAAGCTATTTTCTTTGTATGCCATGTGGGTATATTCTAAACGCCCTATTCTCCTTTAAATATTCAAGAGTTTCTTGCTTGTTATAATGTAGATATTCTCTCCCCCGCCCCCCACCTGTGTATGTAATAGTTCGATATTTTTGATACAGGAAGTGACAGAGTTCCCATCAAATCTCATACAGAGACCATGTTAACTTCCAAGATAAATTTTTTTGAAATCCAATGAGACTCTACTTAGTGCCATGCTGGGAAGGCACATGTTGAAGGTTAAGGTGAATGTAGTTGAGCTGCATTTATCTTTTCAGCTCTTCAGTCTGTCTCTTAAGGTTTGGAAACTTTTTATATTCACATCGTTGACATAGATGCTACTTACCCCTTGCTTCACCACTGCATTAAGTCTCTCAAAGTGCAATCAAAGTCTCTTCTGGCATCACGCCCTCTATGCCTAGATTCACCCTTGCTTGGCTTTCGCTCTGGCTGACACGTGTGTGTTTTTAAGTGCTCGGAAAATTTGTGAATACCAACATTAGTGACTTGTGGGGAGTCCATCAGATTCTTGGGAAGGTGGTAGTGTGAGAAGGATGGCAGAAAAAGTGAAAAGCATCATCCAAAGCATCAGTATACAAGTCTTGTGTAGAATCTTTGCATGATAGAAGGTGAATTAACATCACCTAATCCTCACATATACTGTAACAGCATATTGAATGGCAGATGGTTGAAGGGGGAGGGAGGAGCGAGGAGTTCTAGTCTGAAAGAAACTTTGACATGGCAGCTTATGTTACCAGAATTTCAAGTATTGCATTGCAGCTCAGAGTGCAGTTGTTATGCTGGAATAGGTAAGTAGCCCATAAATAACCAAAAACCTGGTTAGTTTTAGTATGTCTTTCACCTCTAAATGTAGGACAATGCATATTTTGGGATATATGTACTGGTGATTTCATAACAGTTTTCTAGGCACCATGCAAGCCTATACTATTTTACCACTGTGAAATGCACATGCTTGAAAATATATAACTTTAAAGCAGAAATGCTATTGATGTTTTTCTCCATTAAATTAAGAAATTGCTCCTTTAATGTAATATGACATTTCAGTCATTTTGATTTGAAATCACTGGTTAATTTTTTTTTTTACAGTATTAAAGGGAAATAGGGCGTTTGTTTCACAGATAGCAACCATATTTTTAAAACCAATGTTTGTGGACAAAGAATGATAGAGTATTCAAAATAAGGACAGACAGTAGCCTTCTTTTCAAAAAATAAGTTTCCCAGAGATAGAAATTCAGTTATTTGTTGCTCAACAAGAATTTGTTCACCCAAACTTTTCAAAATTCAAATGATGCATCTTCCGTTACTCATCGCATGCATATTTTTTGAGGAAAAGAAGCTGCTGTAGATGTTTATTGATGAGACTGAATGGTTTAACAATGTTTAAAAGCTGTTTGTTATGTATGCCATGTTGGTATATTCTAAACGCCCTATTTCCCTTTAATTGATTTGTGGTATACTGTTTGTGCATCATGTTTGTGCATGTGTACTATGGAAGTTGTGTGGAGAGAGAAGTCAGTAACTTTCTAAATTCAACTTTAATTACAGATAAAACCACTTAGGACAATTTGAATATCATTTTGTAAGCTAATTTTTGACAAGTAGTTACATATGTAGCATATTTCCCATGAAAACCACAAACTGACACATAATTGCACACGTTGTACATGTGTTGAATTCAACTTATGCACATATTTATACAGTGTCACATGGGTGGGTGGACATGGTACCTCAGCAATGGTCTTCCAGGGGGGCTCTTAAAGAGAAAAAGAACACCTGAGGGTCCTGGGAAGGTGATTCCCAGTGATCTGGGGGTGCTTTTGTTCAAAACTTTTCTGGTACACTCCATGCTAACTGGTGGTAGTGAGCACTCGGCTTAAAGGTATACTCTCCACTATTTTAAAGAGGCTCATTGAGTTGTTTCATGATATTCACTAATTTTTCTATTACCTGTCAAGTTTCCTTCACATGGTAATGCCAAATTGTCAAAATAATACAATCTCAATGTTTCACATACAATAGACAATTAATGAGTGAGTAATTAATGATTTAATTTGGTTTTTGGAACTTTGTGACCAGACACTTTTCATATTAGTACTGTATTTATATGCACACACCCAGTACAAGCAACGGTCAAAAATTCAAAAATCTTGACACTTTTTGTAACTAATTGGATGGATGTGAAACTTGACTAATCATGCTGAGTGTAAGTATTGTCATGTCTTTATAACCTTCACAATCACATCACTCTTTAATGATATCAACTCAATGAGCCTCTTTAAGCGATGATGAACACCACTCAGGAGCTGGCCCTTGATAAAGGATGCACCCACACTGCCACTGAGTGGAAATCCGTTACTGTATATGTTGAGATTTTTGAAAAGACTATGTTACTGTCAGACTATGTTGCTGTCCGCACTAGTTCCATACCAAAATCATGTCAATTTTCACTTGTCTGCCCTCCATTACACCAAAGGTATGATATCTGTCCAATGCTGTGCCCTCCCAATGTGCACCATTCCAAAGATCAATGTTTTTCTTTTTAAATTCTGACTCCGTAACAATTAATACTATCTTTTTGTAAATTATTGCCAAGTTTCACCACCAAAACCATGACTAATGTTTTTTTTTTTTTTTTTCTAGGACCTACAGTACTGTGCCTTCTATTATGATCCTCTGTTGATTTCACTTGTCATGCCATCTACACAGTCTTTCAGTTAAATTTGAAGTCCATGCAATACGTTCAATGTGCATACACAATGAATTTAGTAAATTTAAGCTTTCTGTTTTACATCACCTGTCTCAGCACATCCAGTGCACTCTTATCTACCATTTTTAGCTATCATTCTTTGTAGTGGTACCTACCCTGATTTACTATCAAAACAATGTCAGGCTAGTGTACTCATCTTATTCATGCATGGTGATAAAGTTCTAGATTTTCATGGATTTTATCTGCACCCTGTTACATTTTTGTTGAGACTGAAGTGTATGATGCTGTTTTCTTTTTCATTTATTCTTTTGTCAAAGAGTTATGTACTTTCAGACCCACCACAGTTTACAACTTGAATTTTGTCAAGGAAATAGTAGCTTTTACCAACTGCCATGCTTGTATTGAGTGATTATACAAGCCACAGCTTGTAGAATAATGAGGAAATTGTGTCAGGAACAGTTGTTAGATTTTGCTGTTGAACCTGCCATGAGGTAAATTACTGTATGCAGTTTCTTGTTACATTGCATATGTGCATAAGCAGTAAATGTACCTATTTGGATCAGCATGTAAGAGACCTTTCAATAAAGGTAAAAAACTTTGATCCCATGGGACTCGATTGAGTTCGGTCACATCAAAAATGTCCATTCAATTTTGAACGTGGTCTTTAATGTGTTACTCCTTGTCATAACTCGGGTCAAATTCAGCTACCAGACTCTAGTAGTCCTGGCTTTAAGTGGTTCATCTGAAAAAAGTCCAATGTTAACATTGATAATTGAAAGTGTGGAGTAAATAAATCATGTTTGGTAGACCAGTGATGCATTTGACATGCATCAGTGCATCCCGCAAGGCTGCTAACCCTGTTCAATAGCGTATACATGCCAGCTGTCCATAGTGTAACAATTGTCGCAATGACAAGAAGAAGGCCATGTCAGCCCATGCTTCATTTACTGTAAGATCTGTCTCTTTCAGCAGAACGTAGAATGAATGTAGATCATAAAAAAAATAAACCATAAGGAAAAAACAGTGCACTCCACATTTGTGTTATCTTCAAAGAAAAAATTTACATGTTTTACCAATTAAACCCCTCTCTCACATATAATTTACAGTTTTGCTATATAATAAGGGAATAACGTAATTCACAGCACGTATTCTCTCACCTCATATAACCTATGAATTACCATATTGACCATGGTCTAACATCTCTCAATTGTGTGTGTGTGTGTGCTATGTAATAAGGGAATAATGTAAACATACTGAATTAATATCTTCATATATATGTTCCTTTGTGTGCAGTTAACAGACACAGATGTAACATAAGACATAATATTCTTGTCAGTGGTAGGGTAATATGGTTTAACTTTTGTAGAACTTTTGTTCAACATTTTTTTCCCCTCATGAACTTGCACGTGATTTATGATTCAGTGGCGATGGTGTCGAACTTTTTTCAGTACACAATGCAAAATTCTGATGAGAATTCCCTCTATAACTTGTTTGTAATTAGCAACTTAAACATATAAAGTCAAGGGAAGAGTGGAATTGTTCGCAGTTGACAAGATCACAAAGCACAAAATCCTTAATATTTAGAGTATACAGGACATCAAGATTCATCCATCATAGATGAGCTATTTGATTACCTTCCTTTGACTTGTTCAGAATTTAATTATTCTGGTTATTACTATGGTAATTTTCTTTTGACTCGCAAGATGTAACAGTTTCACAGTTTGTCTCCCTGAGGCGAGTAACCTGTACATTTAAAGCTGGTACTTGTAAGTTAATGTATACATTTGTTTTATGAGAGGCAGTGTACTGCAAATGCTTGTAAACTCATGTGAATAAAACTAAATTTATGAATACAGGAATTTTATCAATAGTTAAGTAACTCCTCCATAAATACAAGAAACAGCGATTATACTGCAGTATGAGGCAAAATGCATATTAAGTAAAGCTACTTGGAAGGATGGGAGGCAATTTTTGGGAAAACGTAAACACACAATGATGGTTGGAGTTTAATGGGAATATCAAGACCACATAGGGAGGAAAAAAGGAGGACCAACAACACACAATAAGAAAAGTAGACAAAGTAGGCAATATCCAAGTTCTTGGTAATATTCCAATTCTAGGAGGGAAATGAAAGTCAACAAGAGAAAAGTTACACAGGAAAATGCATGAAAATTTCTCATTGGAAGTAGTAGCTCAACAGCACCTAAAGGTTTTGTTACATGCATCTACAGTAGTAAAGAGCTGGCTCCATTCAAAAGTTGCAAAGTGAAACCTTAAATGAAAATCTGTTGAAATTATGTTTATCTTTTACCATTTTGAGATGTGGCTTGTCAAAGTTTGATGAAAATGCAAAACAAATGATGTGGATTACATGTGTTGCACAGTGTCAGCATTTATTTTGTTAGGCCTATATATATATACATACCTCTTAATTACTTTATTACTGGGGTTCACATTGGTAAGCAATATTTTTGAAGATGATGTATGCTTCCAAGATAAAACACTCTGGGCATATAAAATTTTCAATGATTAATACACCCAATTGTCATTTTCATGTCAAGGGACATTTAAAGGGGTTCATAGCTGTCGGAGAAGAAGACGAAGCTCTTCAAGTTGTTTATTGGAGAGGTGGTAGTAGTGGTCATGGTTACAAGTTATGCTTAGTATGATAATGAATGTGCAGAAGTAGTGTGTACAGGTAAGTTTGTCACTCATGTCCAAGTTACATGAGTTGTAGGATGATCTGGGGTATACAAACTTGTTGAGATGAACGGTCATTACAGGTTGGCAAAAGGTCAAATTGATAAACTGTGTGCATCAAATCTGAGGCAATCACCTAAAGAAAATGGCATTTGAGTTTGTATTTCACAATATTTGTGCACTTCACAATATTTCTTACAAGATAAGCTATTTGGGTGTCAGTTATGAAGGTTATGAGCTGAGAGTTGTAAAAGCTGACATCTCATCTCCAAATTAGTAATTGGAACAGATATGTTGTGGGCAGTGCTGACATTACTTTGAAAAGACTAATGGTTGTCTGAGGTCAGCAGAGGGGCACTCCATGCATCATGGAATAATATCAAATATCATCACCCGAAAAAACGCAACTGATTCCATGTTTGCTGGTGATCATTTGGGGCCTTGCAGTGGTCTAAAATCTGATAAAACATGTTGGTATAAGCAGGATTGATATCACGCTTGACATTTTGATGTTTGGTCCGTAATTGATAAAAGCCAGGAGAGAACCTGTAGTCACGATCAGAGTGAAGTGGTAGGTTAATGAGAAGGGGGGGGGGGAAGGGGTGGGATAGGGTGGAGCTTAAGTCACTTATTGAGGGCAGTGCTTAAAGGTTACCAGAGAGGGTAAAATAGACATGATAGATTGTTAGTGCATGGGCTGTGAAAAAAGTAAATTTTCATACTAGCTGTGAGTGACCACACCAGATGAGTTATATTATGTTCATTACATCTTTAATTTGCACTGTGTCATTCATTGAAATTTCTTTGGTTGATGTGATTTTGTTTGCCTTTCACTTAGAGTGGATGAATCATGTTTATATGTGTACAGTATTATGGTTTGATAATTGGACTACCCAAAGTGGCAGATTTAGGAGTTTAGTTTCATCTTCATCAAGTTACTGCCAACAAAACAAGGATGTGTTTGCTCTTTTCACATGGCACCTTCAATTAATTCCTTTTCCTACATGGTACTTCCATTTAGTACGTGCAAAATTCGTTATGTCCCATCGATCAAAGGTGAATGCAAAATTTGCAAACACACCCATACCCAAATGGTGACTAAAAGCACAAATGAGGTGATTGAACCTGTCAACATGGATATCAATTCAGTGAAGGTATGCTTCAGAACATCATCTGCATAATTATTGAGGAGTATTAGGAAATGGGAAAACAGAGTACTGCAAGAGAGGTGTGCCATTTGGAGAGGCTCCTCAGTGAAATGCTTTCATCGTGTACCCCAGGACAACATCCTTCTGCATCTGGAAGAGACAGTGGAAGGTTTAGAGATACGTTCATCACAAAGACAGTTTTTTTCAGGACAAAATGTTGATTTTAAGTTTGGATTCCAGACTTGGGTTTTACACCAATCCAATAGAAATTATTCCCAGAAATCATGAATCTCTCCGCTGGTGGATGACCAGCTTGGGGCTGATTTTGTTCGAATGATATTTAACTAAGTTTGTTTTTTGTTTCATTTTTGCAGGGGATTTGGAAAACAAGGATACCAGTGTCAAGGTAAGACAAGTTTTACCTCAGTACCTCCGTCCAATCTGTCTTGTCCGTAGCAACATGAATCCCTGTCTGTTCTGCACGTGAACACTGTCTTGATGTACTGATTTGAACTGTGCACCGAATCGAAAATTGTGAGAGTGAACCTCTCAGTGACAGTGTAGATGTATGATGATGACTCTTAATTGCCAGCACATGACTTACCGCACTCAACTGTATTATTTGAATCCGTTTACTATACTACAACTCCATGGACTCTGGAAGGACACTTGATACACTCGAGATGTGTTTGCACACTTGTCATGTGTAAACTTTCAGTTTGTGAGGATCTATATTATACACTACACTTTTGGTGTGTATTTGATATTTTTAAGCCATAGAATAATTAACGATATTAAGTTCTAATGACCATGGCTCCAAAGTATTTGTCCTGAATATTTTCATTGTCTTCCATTGTCTGTGTTATTCTCTACAATTGAACAAATACCCTGGTTTTGAAAACATATGAAAGCACTGTGCTTTTTGGAATGCGTTGGACTTACGGTTAGTTACCTTGTGATAGTTTCAACTGGTCATGTGACACCATACAATGTTGACTTAACTTCTTTGAACTCATTTCCTTAATGAAAAGTTGTACCTTGAAGGTCTCTTAACCTCGAATCTGTAATTTCCATAAAAGCATCTAGCGTATAGAGTCAACTGGCATCTTCAATTTTCTGGTCACTAATTTCTCCCTAAAGACTGTTGTTCCACTGCAATTAAGACTTCCAACGACGATTGCAGCTGCATCTTCAACCGTTTTGCTTCACATCTGGGTCGAGGACTTAGTACCCGTAGGCTTTTAAATTCTCCCTCTCTTGTGTCTGAAGGAAAGGATTGTATGTTTGATGCCCCATGGATCTGAATTCCTCCCACCTCTTCTTCTGTCCATCACTGAGTGATATTTTGCATCCTGCTCAGATCTCCTGGGCAGTCATTACATACTGTAGCTATTACAAATGTGAATATATGACTACAATCCCCGACAAAAATACAAGAGACACCTTCCCCTGCTCTCCCCATTCAATGTTGAAATTTGGGATATCTTTTGGTCGGGACAACATTGATCGGGAAGAGGGGGGGGAGGGAAGGAGGGGATTGCGAAAGATGAACGAATCTACTTCAACATTGCCACATTTGTGTAGAAGTGCCCCATCATTTTTGTCGAGGATTGTAGCTAGTGGTGCCTATTGGCATGCCCCGACAAACTCCGGTAGTGGTATCCGTTCACAGAATACAAATTATGTCTCAGAGCAATCATCTCATGCTTGGGATGCCACTATGTTGTGGTCATTACATCAATTAATTGAAGCCTAAGTCGATAGCCTCATTTCAGAAAAGGATCCTACTTTCCCTGGCTAGACTACCGGGGAAATTGATAGTGTATACATCCGATGCATTTTGTTTGAACTCCTACCTCTGTGGATGATTCAAGTCTGTGTCTTGGCTCCTTTCGTAGTTGAAGAATCACTGCATTCATTTACATGTGTAGAGTGTTTACAGTGCTGCTTTCTGAATATTCCAAGGAAGGTTCAGTATTATTGATCAGCTAACGGTGTAATTGCTACCCTAGGTCAGGTGTTTTTAGCGGGCATTCATGATTATCGTGGAGCAATTTGGTGGTGCAATGAAACAGCATCGATTAACAAATTGCCAAGTCAAAATACTGCAGTTACGGTGGCAGCTTTGTTTAGTTTCTAGGTTGCTAATTAATATTCATAACCTAATTTCATTTTCTATGTTTATGATTTGGAAATGAATGGACTGCTAAACAAGGAACTTTTCTGATGAAGGAACATAAAATTTAAGTTCAGAAAATTGTCGTAGGTGATCTTTATCATGTACTGTAAGTTTGCCTCTACCATCGGATGTCCTCATACATATTCCAACTGCATACTGCTATACACCTGATTGTCGCATCCCATATGCAGAGTAATAGGGTATCACTGATGCTTTTTGAAAGGTTGGTGAAAAAGAAGACGCAGAAGGAGAGAAAAGAATGAAAGAGATGGTCATTGCTAAGTCAAACCATGTCAGATTGAGAAGTTTATCTCCATCATTAAAAGAACAATGATTAACTCCAAGTGCAGCAGCTCTGCATGCAGTGGTACAAATAAGTGATCATTTGAATACAAATTAACAGACACTGCTAGAAAAAGGAGAAAAAGAAGTTAAATAACTTTAAGTTGACAGGTTAAGGAAAAAAAAAAAGATGCAAGAATATGTTTAGAAAATTGCATAACTTTTACATGAAGCATTGAAGTAATCCTTAACGTGGCATCCTGACTCTTGACGGTTTATTTTAACAGAAATCTTATGAGAGGGAGGATTGACTTTGAACAATTAAAAGAACAGGTCACACAAGGGAATGCAAACAAAATGCTCGCAAAAATAAAAACCAAACCGTCTAAAGCTTGTTACACTTGTGAGAAGAGGATGGTTGATGAGGAGAAGGAGGGGGACAAAGATTGACTTCGTAGATGTAGAGTAGGAAAATTTAACATTACTCCTATTTTACCTGTATCAGGGGCTGCCCTACGAGGGCAAGCCGAGACTTAGAGGGCGCAATTTCAGAATAGATTTTGATTGCACTTTGATCTAGTTCAGTCAAACGCAATGCATTAGTGAAGCAAGAGATAAGTGTAGTCACTCATGAAAACCCATACCATTGAGTTGTGGGGATTTACCTGCATCAGGAGCTGCACTTTCATCTGCCATGGCAAAAGTTCTTATTACCATCATTCACTTCTAGTAGAATGGGAAAGGAAGCTAGTCCGGATTTGCATCATAGACATATACTTACCCCTTGCTCATGCTTATGCATTGTTAAACAAAGCTCTATAAACAAGGCTCAAATAAATTGTTTGCCTATTTCGATATTCTCCTCAAATAGGAGGTTTTTCTTGCTTCTAAAACTCAAAAAAGTCCAAGGTCCTGAAAAACCATGTTGTTCTACATAGGAGCAAAAACTTAACAAGGCCGATCTAGAGCATAGAGGGTGTTGTGTGAGAACAATTTTTTGAGGGTTAATCGAACCTTGTTTGCAAAGTGTGATCAAGAGGTAAGTAGAGTTACTCATGAATGCCCACATTAAAGTTGTGGGGAATCTAGGTTGGACGGTGATAAAGAATGGGTAAAGAAGGTGGCACCTGTCTGGAATAGGTCAGATCATGGTATAGGACAGAATGAGATGGAGGAAGCTAGTCTTTTATAGGTTGGACAGCAGTGGAATGGCAATGTCGGAATGTTGCCACAGGAAAGAGTGCATTTGTTGCACTGTTACAGAAAGTTTAGTAAGTAATCAAAATTAGTGAGTTCTTGTATTTTAAATCACTTTGCCAGCACACAATTTGCATATATTTTTTCTTTTATCAAAGAATTGAAATTCAAAGTTGAAATTGACTCCCCTTGATACCCACTACCTCTGCTAAACAAACACTCTGTTTGCTGCAAAAAAGCCATTCTGGGAATTTCAGGATCACTGTAATTTTGTTCAAGGCGTAGCTAATCTGGTCATCATCACCATGGTCGTCCTTCCCGTCATCGTGCCCTATCGAGGTGGTAATCTATGTCGATACTATTTTAATATTCCGAAGAGTGCCTAATACCTTCCGCGCGTTTGAACAGATGACGTATCTCAAAACCCAAAGCATCAACAACTAGGCTTGTATTGCCATGTATTGTCTAAGAGAGGCTACATATTTACAGAGCCTTGTATCCAGTGGTGCATGCAGAATCAGCTTTGTGTGTTCGAAGTTGGTCGTCTCTGCCGCTCTTCACACTTGGTCTCTTTTTAATATTATTCTATCATCAGCGAAAGAACTCTGTGCTTGGAATCCTGCAGAAGTATGTTCTGCATCTTTTCTTGAGGTTTTGCTTTCTCAGCACATCCATCCAGGAGTGGGAGAAGGGAGGGGGGGGGAGGGATTGGGAGAGACTCATTCACATGTTATTACACCTTGTACACTGCAGACTACCTTGCAAGGGGAAATCTGCAAAGCCATTAAATGTAATATGTAAGGAAAAAAAAAAACTTGAACAAGTTGGTGTGTCCTTGTAAAAAATGTCCTATAGTTAAAGAAATGCATTTAGTATGCAAGGCAGAGAGAAAGAGTGGCCTTCTGTCTGCCCCAGAGATTAAAAAATCTCTGACAGAATTTATAAATTTCGCATGTGATGGCCTCTTATAACTTTGAGATTATAGGAGACTTTATTAAGGGGTGAATAAAAAGTCCATATATGCTTTTTATTGTGGGAAAAGGAGTGACCTTCACCAAATGTTGCTGGTTTGTGTGGGATGAAATTTTCAAAGGTCTTGTCTATGTTGTAAAGTGATGGTTGAAGTTCTCATGGTTTATGTCAAATGTGAACTTGAAGCAAACAAGCATCATTTGATGCACAAATACTCTATTCAGTCTTCAGCAGTAACATCTGCCTCTGTTATCTCACACATTCAGCATGGTAATCAGTGAAATATGTTAGAGTACTCTGTAGCAGCAAGTACTTTATCCTGTAAAGCAATTTTCAGGTTGGTGTAGCAATTTTTTCCTGACAATGAAACTCATTAAATGTTTGAATGTTGATGTAGGTCTGAAACCCTAATACTGGACTGTGTGATCAATGTGGGAAGTATTGATGGTTTTGTAGTGTATGGTTTGTGAATTTGTTCAAAAATTAATTGCTAAAAAATTTATTTCAGAAAAATTTCCAAACGTAATTGCTGAAAAATTTGTCTATTTCTGACCAAGCTACATGGGTGCGTGTTGTTACATAATTCCGGTTTTTGCAGTTATTTTTGGTTTTCGTGATAATTTTAACCTTTGTAAGGATTATGTTGGTGGTGTGCGTGTGTATGTACTGTATGTTTGTGACACCTCCTTGTAAACATGGTGTGTCAGGAAGGGAATCTTAGTAGGTTTGATATTTAGTATAAAGGTGTACCACATGCTGCTCAAGAAGCCCATTATTTTTGAAGGAGGTCAAAGGTCATTTGGGGTCAACAGGGGTCAAATTGTAAAAACCTTGTAAGCATGATGGGTAGCTTGGACAGATCTATATTTAGTGTGTAGGTGTACCACACTGAGTATAAGAAATTCACAGCGCGTACTCCCTCACTTCATATAACCTATGCATTACTGTATTGTCCATGGTCTAGCATCTGGCAATTTTGTGTGTGTGTGTCTGGTCACCGCCCTTCTGTAATTGCCAGCCTTTTTGTCTGACAGCGAAGCTTTCACAGCACTGTTGCATCTGCTCTAATCTACCTTCTTGGTTTCATCTTTGGAAAACGTTGTATATATGAAATCTCAATACGTTAAGTTTGGACACATTTCTTGATTAGTATGCAGGTGTGCATGCACATGATGCCTATCAATCATTAACTTAGTCAACATATGTCATTGTATCGTGGTTGTTGCATGGTACTTGGTGACATTCATTAATATCAATCTTATGTTACAGAAACTAAGCTTGTGACACATCCTAATTTTATGATGTCAGATTCAGAAAAGAATTTGCTCATAATTGCATTATCAGAACCACAATGCATTCATGCTTTCAGTTTTTTTCTTGTTGATAACTTTGCAAACAACTGCAGTGCTGTTCATCTCACCGGTCGCTATGTGCTCTTCCAAAAGTATGTTGCAAGTGCCAGAACATGTGTCGCAGTTTGAGATGCAACACTGGCTGTTACGAACGCTGCACTCACAACCTTCATAAACAAGCCACTGTGTCCAATCCACAGCAGAAGATCTTGAAAATATAAGCAGACTTGTTTATTCTTCAAGACCGAAATTTGGCAGAAAGTCATAAATTCAACTGCCAACACTCCAAAAATGCCACACAGGATTATTGATTGCAAGTATATAGTTTTTACTAACAGTTTGTTACTCTTTTAGCAGTGTGCATCCTTGGCCTGGAACATAATTTGGAATGAAATTCTTTGGGTCTCACAATTTCTTAAAAGTTCACAGAATTGAAATCTAGACACCTCGCTCAGCCTTACCAGGGCAGGACTAGGCCTTAGAGAGCGTGGTGCTAGAACGACTTTTGAGGGCGATTTGAGCGTGGATCAAATGTATGCATTAGTAAGGCAAGGGGAAAGTCTAGTCACTCATGAATACCCACAGCAGGAAGTTGTGGGGATTCTCAAGGATATATCTTATTTCTGAACAAAAGGGACATATTATTATAGCAATGGTGATTGAGTTCATTGTAGCCAAGCTCAGCCAGCCTCCATTGTCTTCCAACTTCTGCAACTAATGTAGACTACCTGATTTGTGTGGAATCAGAGAGTGTCCCACTGTAGGTCCCAGCCTGATTTTTGGAGACAGGGAACACTTCTTGATTGTTTGGTAAATGTTTGTTGTAAAGTAAATGGTTTAAAGATCTAATTAAAGTTACAAATTTATCTAGCTAAATGCCTCTCTGCCACATTTCTGTTTAAGAGAATAAAAGAGAAAAAAAGGAAACAAATTTACACACAGCAATATAGTATATATGTAGATCATGGTTGAATTTACAATGGATAAAACTGACTTCATTTTTCAGTTAGCGGAGTGGGTCAGTCAGGAAAAAAGTGTGAACAGGTGAAAGGCTGCAAATTACCCCATGAGAAGGACGATGCCACACCACATGCGAAATGTCTCGTTGAATTTCAAGCGCGAGGTAAAAAAAAAAAAACCACCCACATGTGTAATTAGTGTTGCAAAGTCTCATTTGGATCTCTTAATGAAAAATAAACAAGTAAACAAAACAGGAAACCTTGTTAATTATTTCCTGCAAAACAGGAACGTGTGTTGTTTTGAACTCTGCAATAGATACCCTGACATAATGCATGGATAAAGAACAACCAATCAAGGGATATGGTATTGGTGATATAGTACTCCATAAAGGCATTGACAAGGATGTAAAATTTAAGTATGATACTTTCTCAGCCCTCATGATTACCTCAGGTGCATCTCCCTTTTGTTGAATTTGTGGTTGATATATGAATCGTTCTGAGTAAATTAAAAATCATAAATCTCTGTTTCTCTGAACTTTATTCGCTGATGTTCATTCTGCAGCTTTGAAATCAATTTGCAGGTATCAGTTAATGTCTTCAATTCACAGCAGATGTTGTATCGTCTGGTGTAACTGTGTATGTAATACTGTTAAGGCCTAAGAGAGACTGAAGCGTATATATTGCGTGACGATTGTTCATAGGTGAAACTGGTTGTCTTCTGTCCAAAACTACCAAGGTTGAGTTGGTTGTGATGTTTTTGTGTGTCCTGAAATAATGAAAATTGACCAACGTGACACTTACTTCATCAAAAAACCACTAAATCTTTTCTACTCCATCAAATCATCAATCTCACTTGCCGAAATTTACCAACTTGGCTGGCAAGAAGGTGACCAGGTATGCACACACTTTATCGCCAGTTGCTAGATTATGGTCAGTACAAAAAATGCATAAGTTATATGAGGTAAGTGGATCGCCTGTTGATTCCCAAACCAAGAAGTTTGGGGGAATATTCTTTAGTCCATCAAGTTATCAACCTCACTTGCCTACATTTACCAACCTTTTTGATGAGTACAGTATCCTTTGTACATGACTTTTACATGTGCCCTTTGTGCAAGTTTAGGCTTAACTCCCTAATACTCAATCTTGCATCTGTTCCGTTTTCTCCCTAGTGCTTTGGAGGTCTAACATTTTGTCCTTTGACAAGAATTACAAGCCATATCGCTTCCCCCATCCAAGGTGGGACTGCCATTGCAAAATTGAAAAGATTTGTGTCGCTTGTAAAAGCTTGTCTCTTTAAAGGATGAAAACTTTTGCAGTGAGCGATGGACAGCTGTCACACTTTTGAATAAATGTTGTGCCACACAATTATACAGAAGTCTTCAACATTAAAGTCACATATTTATAAATGACATACCTGCTAAAACTATTAGCAGCAGCAGCTGAGTGATAGGGATGGGATTGGAGGGGTAGGATTCACTGAACACTATAGCCGACTGTTGTTTACCTGACGTTAAATGAATCTGTTCAGAATTTTTTTTTTTGGCAATATTTTTATTTTTATAGTCACCTCCTCTCCTTTAAAAGCATCTATGGTTGATTGTTCCTGTTCCTCTCTGTCATCTGTCTTCTTTTATCTCCTGGGAGGGGGGAAAGCAGGAAATTTTTGTTTTGTCTGGCAGAACAATGTCTTGAGGATATTTTCCAAATTCTTGCGAGATATCAGGGTTAAATGTTTCAGATGTGTATTCACAAATCAAACTCTCCTTCCGCCATTTTTTTTTTTTTTATTTTTGTATTTTGCTGGACAGCTGCAAGGAATAACAAAGAATGTTTGGGGAAATAGCTGCACAAGTCTGCCAACATAATAATGATTATATCTGTAATTACACATAGCTTGGGAGAATTTTTGAAAGTGAGAAAGTCAAATCCGGAAACGTTATCCCTTCTTTCTATAGGATGAGTCGAAAATGAAAAGATCAGAATAGAATGAATCTGTCAAAGACCAAGCTTGTGATGGAGTCATGTACGTGCCATTGCAGTCACAGTTGGTTTGTTTGCCTCACTAATGATCTTACTTCAATTTTTTATCACTTTGGTTTTTCTTACATTTCTATCCAACTAACTAAATCAACTTTTGAACAGAGGTGTGGATGTGATAAAATTCCTAGGGTATTTGAATAAAGTCAGGCATAATACAAAATGGAAAGACAGTTTTAAGCTGAGGAAGGATTCATGGATATTGAGCATGCTTTGCTCACCTGTCTCTTTTCAATCACCTTCTGTGAGGTGTTATTGCATGTGTGCTATGTTAATTCATATCCAGTTCTGCCAGTTCACAGTCATAGATATATGCTTAACCCTTGCTTCACTAATGCATACATTTGACCTTGCTCTAAATGTCCTCGAAAGTAATTCTATCACTGCGCCCTCTAATGCCTTAGCCCACTCTCGTTTGCCTTTCGCTCGAGTGTGCCACAACGTGTTTTGGTCTGTTCTCCGTTTTTTGCCTCGTGCAAGGGTGTCCGGAACTCGAAATCCTTGAGTTTTCTTATATTCACAGCACATAATCCCTCACTTCATGTAACCTAACCCAATCTGTGTAGCATGCCTTGGACCATATCCTACTATGCCGATCCACACATAAGGCCTTAGCCTATTCATTTTGTGTCTTGTGTAATTTACTTTAGGGGATTGCACAATCCCCTGCTAATGTTAATTTGTTTATTAGTTTCAACTTACTTTATTATGGTTTAGCCTCCTGGTTTCGTTTTCCTTTGTATTAGTTGTTAAACAACGAGTACTTTGTCTTGTTTACATGTTCTTTTACCAGCTCTCCCAATTTTTACGAAATTTTGTCGTTTTGTTGCTTGTGGGTGCTAAGTTTTTCTCAAGAGTGAACATCCCCCTTGGTGCTTGGCATGGCCTCTCTCAGTCCTGGCCCCCATTGTTCTTTCTGTGACCAGTTCAGGCCTGGGGTTTAGGGCTTGCACTCAGTGTGCCCCCTGGGGCCTTTCGTGCTCGTGGTCCAATCCATGTGAACGGTGCATGTCCTTTACCCCGATTCACTCTTGGCTACAGGGCCGGCGCTAGAGGCTATCAGGGACGGCTGGATCGGGTTCCAGATCCCTCTGTAGTCGCTGTGACTGCGGCTAGGCAGTTCAAAAGTAAGTCTAAAGCCAAGTCCTAGAGGAGGAAGGCTTACCCGGCAGAGAAGGTGGAGTCAGCCTTGGGTAGCTGAGCCTCGGGCTCTGGCACCCTTGAGACAGGCCAGGAATCGGGGCTTTGGGGTGGAGTCTCATTCCACCCACAGCGTGTCAATCAGACCCTGCAGGGTTCTGACCTTCTCAAGAGATGGCGGTTGAGATTGTTCCTCGGAACGTTCTCCCTCAGGTCTCTTGGAACGTTAGGAGTTCTAGGAGCCGGTCCCAGGAGCTGTCTTCACAGGATTCGGCTCTTCGGAGCCAGGATCCTGAGGGAACTCAAGGTGGTGGAGACAGCCTGTGTCTGCCTCAGCTCCCGCCAGACCCTGAATGGGCACCCAGGATTCCGGGGGGGGGGAGTGGTTTGTGGTCTCAGGTTCCCTCCTGGAACCATTGATGGTGATAGTGTGCCTCGGTCCAACAGGTCCTGAAGCCCTATCCAGTCCAATTCTACGCATTCGAATGCAGATTCTGAATCTTGGCCAAAAAGTCTGAGTCTTGCCGGCTCAGACCAGGGGTACAATTAGGCTTCTCAGTCCCCAATCGCACAGTCCTCGGGGGTTTCCGGACCCATTGGACCCGAGCCGAGTTCACGAGTCTGCTGGGTTGGCTGCTTGCTGAGAAGTTGGCCATGCAGAGGCCTGACCTACGTCTGCAGTATGAGACCACCACAGTTTCATCTACTGTCCTTTTGGAGATCGGCATCCAGGGACCTCCAGCTCCCGGTACTCCCGGTATAGAAATTTGATGACCATATTTAAAACTATCATGGATGTGGTATTATTCCTTTTGAAGCTGGAATAAGAGTTGAAAATTTGTCTTATTTGCCACTGAATGTGAAAATCTGTGGAATATGTTACAGCCACTCTAAAAGAAAAACAAACATTGTTTATGCCCCAGTTTTGCATACATGATATTCATATCCATCTCTATTTGATTTCAAGTAACAGTGATTGATGGCCAGGCTCCTTGGAGAGTCTGAATTTTGGAGGGCCAACAAAAACAATTTTCATCTTCGAATATCTGGAAGATGAATGCATAGTTCTCCCCCAGATTTTGTGACAGGTGATCTTTTTCTCTACTTTCTCTTCCCTGAAACACTGATGAAGAACAAAGGCAGAAGACCAGGTGATTGTCTGTACAACTTATATCCCAGCTGTCCTTCCCATATTTGTATAAAAGCCCTCTTTCGCATTCTCATAAAAATGGTAATCTTCTATTGTCTTAGTTTAATTCTCACTTGAGAAGAGGGCACTTTGTGTAGATGTTGAGGCATACACAAATGGCCGTAAAACCCTTCAAATCGCACCTCACAGAAGCAAACGTTTGTACCCCTGAACCCACTTGTAACTTTTGCCAAGTACAACATCAATTTGGAATGTGGTTTAGCAGTGATAAGTCATCCCCTTTTTTGAGTTGTTTGCAAATTCCCTGCGTATATAAATAAACCCTGATTACCACCTTAATTTCCTGTCTCTTATAGCATGTAATCCATCTGTGGATGAGAGTCTACTCTGTGTAGTACATCTTGCGTTGGCAGCTGTTGTACAATAAGCCTACACAATCATCTCGCAAAATGTGTGATCAAATCATGGTCGATGCACTGCAGACTTTCTCAATATTTTTCCTCCCTGTTCAAAAACAAATGCAACCTAGAAAATCTACATGACAGTCATGGACAAGGCACATGTCTTTATTTTGCATAGTGTTGCAAATTGGGAATTGCATTGTCAGATTTTATTGATTTCAAAGTTATTGTTTGTTTTTTTTTTTCGCACAAGTAATGTGAACCATACAAACCATTATCTACTGCTTAGTAACCGTTGCCTGCTGCCAATTTGTTGTAAGCCTTTGACCACCTCTTAATTTCAGGTATTCAATTCTTGCCATGTAAACATTGAAAAGGATAACAATTTTGCTTAGCTTTGATCATTTGAACTGGTTATAATTCCAGACTGTAACCACCTGTCACTAAATGGTGCAAGCAAAATCCTAAAAAAAAACTAGTATTTAATTTGTTGTCATAGTAATGACCTGAATTGAATCAAACCTGAAGAAATTTCAAAACTGCACTTACGTTAATGAGAAGAGCCTGAAAGTATGTACAGTAGTTCATCCAATTAAGATGGTTCAAAAAAGAAAAAAAAAAGGAAAGGAGGTAGGGACTCTTTTCAACCCAAAGTCATGTTCAAGTGGTAAAAGTTAATGAAGATTGAAAAGTATCAGGTATCCTAAATTTACCAGCTGACATTCACCCCAGTATCAGGTTCTCTTCATGCCATACTGATAACTGTTCCATTGTCTCATCCATTTGTCTTGAATTCTGATTATTCTGTCCAATTATCTCTTCTGTTTGTCCACTGTAATCTAATTCCATCGTCAGTCTGGGTGGTAAACCTCTCATGGTGTATTTCGCAGTCGTTTTATTGCCTTAAAGTTATGGCAACTGTTTCTGCCATATTATGAACCTGAAAATCATTAAGAATGCCTGCAACAGAGGCCTTTATTGTTGTGCTTTTCCATGCATTTTGAAAAGAAAAATGACATAACAGCCATGATATGTGTTCCATGTGGCAGAATTTACAGTTCTAAAAAGCATGCAAACCTTTTTTGACTAAAGTTTGCCCACAGACTTTGAACTACCGAATGCTTCGGTATTTACCGCCTGAATCAAGCAAATCCCAGGAGGATTATGTCCCACTGTGCGACTAAGTCTGCACAATGAGGGGTTGTGTTTATTATTATTTCTAATTGAGTTAAAACAGTGGAATATGAGTTATGAAGATGCATGGCTTTTGCAGTTGATGTCAGATCTTGGAATATGATTGCTAGGTTGGCATAATATTTTGTTAGATGGGTGAATAGTGATTATTATTGTTATTATTACTATTATTTTATAGTTTGATACATTTTCTTTGTTGTAGAAACTTTTTGTGCATTTTGTTAGTGGTAGAAAGTTTCCATAACAACTGATTTTTCCCATTTTCTGTATAGTTGTGACGTTGTAGTGATCCCATGCACGAAGAAAATGAGAAATGTACTTGAGACATTTGTGAATTCAGGTAGTGAAAATGTAAGCCAAGATTTTGCATAAATGAGGTTGTTAGTGTACTCACGCTATTCTTTTACAGTTTCTCCACATTCAAGTTTCACTTGTCTGGTATGGTGTTCATGTGCTGTCCCTGCAAAGTTCTTCAATCACAGCTACAGTAAGCTAAGGGATATGTACCTGAATCATTGATTTCAAACTTCAAATGTTGTCTGTACAGCTTTATTCAACTGCACACTCTGCTTCCCACTGGACTTTAATACCGTACTTGAGTTGCAAGTTCATTATTCTGCAAAAAATCAATGAAGTTGTTCGTTATGTCCAAAAGAAAAATCTAGCGCAAACCGGTAGCTCACCTAAATGTAGTTTAGTAATCGGCAATGTCACTTTCGGCCTCCATTGCCCGTGAGCTCCGGCAAACTGTGGGCAAGGGAAAGTCGAGTAATACTGGCCAAAACTAGTACAGTGGGCTCAAAGTTTTCATGTGTCGAAGTTTTCTTTCTTTTTATGGAAGAGGTATTTGAAAATCTTAAAGAATCCAGATCAATTGATATAAAATTGGTGCAATTTACATATTTATGTGTGTTCAAAGGAGGTTCATGTGGTAGAGCAAGGTATGAACATATGTGCTTGATTGTCACTGTGATGTCTACTGTATGTTTGAACAGCAGACACATCCCCCAGATTATTAACTTTGCTTAGGCTGTCTAATGTCCATGATAATGTCTTAGAAGTAACCTTAAGTCAAAGATTAAAAAAAGTATATGTCACAAAGCTTACAAAATGAATTCAAATGTTCCAACGCCCATCTTCAGAGGATGTCATTCTTAAGCCAAGACGTTGACTGTCGAAGTTTATTCACTCAAATAACTCGTATAACTTGTGACGCCATTCTCTTTTACTACTCAGATTGATTTTGGATTCTTTGCCAAAGTCAATCTGTGCAATGGTGATGGTGATGGTGTGTGTATGTGACGCCCTGGCTTGTAAACATGATATCTCAAGAAGGGAAAGGCACTTGAACGTCAAAGTTGGTTTGTTGGTTACTTTACACTTAGCACAGTTTGTACAGACCGCTGGTTACACCTAGCTATGCAATTCATCTGTTTGCATACAGAACTCACAATTAGTGTTTTGCCTATCATTCTGTATAGAAGTCACTCTGAAATGGCAAACAAAACAACAATATGGCCATAAAATCGAGGTTTGACAGTATAAAAAAGATGGAGGTGAAATGCTGTGCAGGGAGTGTTATAATTATCCATGCGTTTCATATGTAACTATTTCTATTGGTAGCCTTTGCTTTGTTAAACATGAAGATACTATGGAATTTTAAAAGGCAAAGGAATCTTTTTGAGTTTTTCATAAACTTCAAGAGATATGGAGAAAGAGAGAGCCACCAAAGTATTGAGATGGAACATTTTAATCAGTGTCTCCATCTCTGGTCTCCATTTTTCTGTAAGTCAATTCTCAGCTTGCTTTATCAAGATCTACTTCATTTTCTCCTTGGATGAAGAAACTTAATCAGGGTTTATTGCTGTCTTGTCATATCGGTTCTCTTGCCATATAACTCACTCTTACCTATAGCTGCTACACGTGAAGAAATCACGACACATACCGCCCAGCTAGCCATGTCATTATTAACTGTCATTGATGATGCAACAGCTACAACTCTTTCAAGAAACAATTATGGAAGGCTATAATGTTCATCTCAGTATAGTTCTCCTGCTAGTGAAAACAGGTCTCTGTTGAGAGAAGATATTACCCTGATATTACCATTCAGTGAAACCATTTTACGATGGCAGGAAATCCTCTGTTGCTGTGTGCTGTTTCTTACTTGAGTGTTCTGCAAATCATACATCAACTGAGCTGATTCATTTGAAGCAATATTTCAGCTCAGCGCAAGAGGCAAAAACTTTGGAGCGGTGAAAGCACACACTGAGGCAATTGTAGTTACAGGCAATTTGAGGGTGAGTCCAGCCTTAGAGGCTGGATTCTAGAATTGATTTTGAGTGCACTTTAGGCAAGGTCAAAGGAATTCATAGGTGTGAGCAAGGGGTATGTATAGTCACTGGTTAATACCCGCACCAGTGAGTTGTGGGGGTATACATAGATTGTAGCAATTAAAGCTGGAATATGAGTTGAAAATTTGTCTTACTTTTCCACTGAAAGTCAAATATGTCATAGCCACAACAAAAACATATTGTTTAAGCCCCTTTTTTACATACATGAATATTTACAGCCATTCCAATCGGTCGGTTTGATCTTAAGTATTTTGTATGGCCAACAAAAATATCCAGACAATTTTCATATTCAAATATC